>JAGTTD010000011.1:27331882-28635942 GCA_018398585.1 Simmondsia chinensis
TATTTTGGTACTGTCATGAGTTATTAAATGTCAAATTTAACATTTAAGATAATCTTTCAGTGGTTTGTCCCATTTTAGATTGAAGGGGTATATTTGCGGAGTTATAAAATTAGGCTTCCTCCAATTTTCCTTCTGGTAAATTGTATACTCCTTTTGCAACTGAGCAATTTTTCTTTTTTTGGGCTTTTTTTTCTTATTTTTGTATTTTGTACACATAATTGTGATATAAAAGTGACATAACTTTTTTGTTATTGTTGAGAAAAATATATTAGATATTGCATAAAATTTTATTAAAATTGTTGCGAAAGAAAAGTCAGTTAAAAAACATATATATATATATATATTTTTTATACAAAATGTTAGATAAGGTCATAACATAAATATTTGATCATAAATAATTTTAATAATTTAAAATTTTCTTGATATAATAAATACTCAGATGAATGGGATATGATTAGGCTCAAGAGATGGACCCGTTTGGCACATGTCGTGGTGGGCAACGATGTGATTTTGTATTTATTTATTTATTTTTTGGAATTTATTTGTGATTTGATTGGTTAAAATAAAACTAAAATAAAAAAATAAAAAAAAAATGCCAGCCTCACAAAAAAAAACAGACCCACATGAAATTTGCCCGCTTTGTCTCATTTTCGCATCTCATCAAAGGTACCTTCCGTACCATTTTCCGTACCCTTCTTTGCTCCAAAATGATACATCTTTTTTTTTTTTGTACATTTACATCAAAAGTTGTTATACTTTGCCTATTTTGTTCATTTAGTCCTTGTATTGTTGTTGTGGTTTGTAATTCAACAGGGGTTTCGGTGGATGGGTGGTGCGGTTCGTCATTGCTTCCTCCCCTTTAATTGCTGAGTGTTGTGCTTTGAGAGCGGCTTGCTTTTTTGCTCATCGTTAGAGTTTTTGTCGGTCGTCTTCGAATCTGATTCTCTTGAAGCCATCCAAGCGATTAAGACTAATGGGCTGCCCCCGTGGAAGATAGCTGCAATTATTGGTGTGGTGAAAATCTTAAACAAATCTGATATACTATGATACCAAATCTGTTTGGAAAAACTTAACGCGGAAGCGTAAACCCCGATAGCAAGATTCGATTCAAATAATATGTCTCACGTAAAATGAGAAGTAAACAAATATGGAGAAAGAAAGAACAAAACAAGAACACACAATATTTGCGTGGAAACCCCTCTACAATCGAGAGGGGAGAAAACCATGGGCGGAGATGGAGATTCTTTATTAACTGAACGGAAGAATTACAACGACACTTTCCATAACAAGATATATGGAAGAATTACAATCACTCCCTCTGAACTCTCGTGGCACTCAAAATCTTGGAGGAATTACGAAATCACCTCTTTTCTCTCAATGGCAGCGCCTCACACTTTGATTGGATACTTTATGACGTAAACCCTACGTCCTTTATATAGACGCAGGTCAGGAGGGACCCGATCGATCGGAACGGGCCGATCGATCGGCCCTCTAATTTCCTAAAAAACTCCCGAATCTTTCCTTAAATCACCCGATCGATCGAATTTCCTCCCGATCGATCGGTGATCCTACGGCAACCCTATAAAAAATAAAGCAAGTAATTTGAGACATAACCTAACAAATCTCCACCTTGGCTCAAATTACATACATAAAAGAATTTCCTTCACCTTCTCCACTAAACCCCCACACACGGGGTTAACACAACGAAGTACGAAACCTAACTGAGCGAAACTTGAACTTCCTGTTAGGTAGAAACTGAGTGAACATATCTGAGAGGTTATCAACAATGCCAATCTTCATCTTCTCTAAATCGGCTCTTGACACACTATCTGAAACAGCCACCTGCTGCTGAACTGTGTTACTGAACTGAACTCTCTCTGGCTTACTCACCTGACCTGAATCACAACCAACTGATGACATCTTCTGTGGAGACAATAACGACGACTCACCAAATGTGACACGTCTACTCGTCAGGAATTGTTTGAAGCGAAAACCTTTCTGCTTCCCATAAATCCCTTGTTCACATACCATCAGTCCTGTAGACTGATCACACAAAGAGTCCCTCACACTGTGCTCAGATAGACCCCTATCACCTGAATGATCCAATCTCAAACGTCCTACATTTGTGATTTCTGGTTTTGTCAACAATAAGGATGATAAAGATACTGCAACAGATCTGACAACTGTGGAACCGACAAGCTCATACAACGTATCTAACCTTCTGCCCTTCATAACTGTCAATGCACTCTTAACGACCTTCAAAACTCCACCTTCAGCTGTGTACCTGTACCCTTTAGACTCAAGAGTACCTAAAGAGATGAGATTCTTCTTCAAATCAGGAACATGATGAACATCGCCCAAAACCTTGATAGTGCCATTGAACATCCTAAAACGAATTGTTCCTATACCCAGAACTTTGCATGGATTATCATTACCCATCAAAGCAAATCCACCTTGAACAGACTCATACGTGGAAAACCAATCCTGGTTGGGACAGACATGATAGGAGCAACCCGAATCCAAAATTAAACTATCTTTCAAATTGAACTGAGGCTCAGACACAGATAATAGAAAATCTTCATTCTCACCATTCACAACACTAGCTGCTATGGATCTCTGGTCAGACCTGTTATCTGCTTCTAATTTTCTCTTAAGCTTATAACAGTTTTTCTTAATGTGCCCTTTCTTATGACAGTAGTTACAGGTTAGGTCTTGATACCTAGACTGAGACTTGTTTCCACTATGATTATACTCGATTCTCCCCCTCACAAATAAACCAGTACCTGAGTTATAAACAGAATCAGATAATTCTTTATCTACTCGTTCTTTACTCAGTAGGTTTTTCTTAACTTCATCAACAGATGTAGTTTGTCTACCACCATAAATCATACTTTCGACAAAACCTTTATATGAAGCAGAGAGAGAAAATAACAACAACATTGCCTCATCTTCATCCTTAGGAACATCATCCAATTTTTTGAAATCTTGAATAATTGAATTAAATTCACTGACGTGATTTTTAAGTGACGTACCTTCTGACATACGAAATGTGAATAACCAGCGCTTAACTGCGAGTTTGTTGGAGACAGACTTGAAACAGAACATATCCTGCAATTTCTCCCACAACTCCTTAGCGGTCTTCACTTCCAGAACTTCTATCAAAACGTCATCGGTAACACACATCTGAATTGCTGTGAGCGCCTTCTCATCTAACTCCTCCCATTGTGCTTCTGTAAGATTCTCTGATTTCTTCTCTTTCCCATCTAAAGCTTTCTTCAAGCCATTCTGAGTCAAGAGGCCCTTAACACGAACCTGCCATAAACTGAAGCTCCCTTGACCACCAAACTTCTCAATTTCGGATCTAATTGCGGACGTCATATTATCAAATCGAAATAAACAAGGCTCTGATACCAATTTGTGGTGAAAATATTAAACAAATCTGATATACTATGATACCAAATCTGTTAGGAAAAACTTAATGCGGAAGCGTAAACTCTGATAGCAAGATTCGATTCAAATAATATGACTCACGTAAAATGAGAAGTAAACAAATATGGAGAAAGAAAGAACAAAACAAGAACACACAATATTTATGTGGAAACCCCTCTACAATCGAGAGGGAAGAAAACCACGGGAAAAGATGGAGATTCTTTATTAATTGAACGGAAGAATTACAACGACACTTCCCAGAACGAGATATATGGAAGAATTACAATCACTCCCTCTGAACTCTCATAGCACTCAAAATCTTGGAGGAATTACGAAATCACCTCTTTTCTCTCAATGGCGGCGCCTCACACTTTGATTGGATACTTTATGACGTAAACCCTACGTCCTTTATATAGACGCAGGTCAGGAGGGACCCGATCAATCGGCCCTCTAATTTCCTAAAAAACTCCCGAATCTTTCCTTAAATCACCCGATCGATCGGATTCCCTCCCGATCGATCGGTGACCCTACGGCAACCCCATAAAAAATAAAGCAAGTAATTTGAGACATAACCTAACAATTGGTGATATTAGAGTTTTATGATCCAAGCGATTAAGACTAATGGGCTGCCCCCGTGGAAGATAGCTGCAATTATTGGTGATATTAGAATTTTATGTTCTATTTTCTGCTCATTTTCCTCTTGTTGGGGCCCTTGTAAAGCTAATGTTGTAGCGCATGAGGTGGCCAAGTTTCATCGTTTTAATATTTGTACTCATGACTGGGTTGATTCCCCTCCCCCCTCTATTTTGAGGGCTCTTTTGTTTGACAGTAATGCTTAGTTTTGCCTTCGGGATTTTCTGATAATATAATTAATATTGTATCAATATAGTCCTTAGAGTAAAATTTATGTTAAAGTATTAATAAATTTTTAATATTTTGGCCATAAATTTGAGTTAATGGATGAATTTATAGTGGATTACTTGCATCTAACATGATTGTATCTTTAAAAATTACTTCAATAACTTAATATGAATTTGACAAAAATACTAAACTGACACAGTATGATTATATGATATGAACCAAAATGTAAATCAGCTCAAATCAATGAAAATCATAAGCTATTAGTAATATATTTGATAGATTACCCCCCAAGAAATGGAGGATTTTTACATAAGAAAGGGGAGAAGACGTAAGGGGAGGGAGAGAGAAACACACATTCTTATCATTTGGCATATTCAACCTAATGGTCTCTTCTCTTATTTATACAAGTATGGGGAGGGGTGAGGTGGCACATTACGAAACATTCTAGAAGGATGGAGAAGGGTCTAGAAGGTGGAAGGTGGCACGTCTAATTGGCGGGTTTGATATGTGTAGGGGAGACGCCATGTATAGCAGTTTGGCAGTCTGGATGGTGAAGCGGACCTTGGCGGCTATAGATGAGCCAGGTTCGTATCAATACAGAGGGATTAAATTGATAAAATTAGAAGTATATGGATTAAATTGACACAATGAGAAAAGTACAGGGACCTTTGGTGCAAGTAACCCTATATTTTCTTCAACGAGGAACCCCGTTACCAGCTAAACCCCGGCCCCTGTGACAACTTACACGCCATAGCCAGTTAAGTCAATGATTCTTCATGAAGAGGCTTAAGGGTGGACTCGAACTACAAATCTTCATTGAGGCAAAACCCTGGATGGATTATATGATATTGTAACTTTGAATTTAGTATTAATTAGTTATTTCTGGGTAATGTACAGTCCAATTTTACTATATTTATAATATAAATTATGGAGCATTATTATATTTACTAGAATTGTGGTTTGCAGAACTCCGGTGCATGATACAATATATTAGGTGTAATGTTGTCGGAGTAAATTTGTTATTATTAGAATAACATCGTTATTTTTAAGAAAATTTTAACTCTGTTTGTTTCAAGGAAAAAATAGATTCTCTTAATTGATATTCCTTTGGAAAAGATTTTCCAAGGAAAATTAAAATCCGATTAAGGTTTTTCATTGTTTGTTTCAAAAGAGAACTTGCTTCTGCGTTAATATTTTTTTGTATGGTTCAAAAGAAATATTTTTCACAATCTTACATCTTACTATAAGACAATATAAGTAGTAATAAAATATATATGAAAAGTAATAAAAAAAATAAAATTAACTATCAAAGTCTTATAAAATAAAAAATCATATCTCCTAAAGTGTGAGTATTAATGACCTAAATACTCTATTATTTTAATATATACAAAAAGGTACCCTAAGATACGAAATTCTATCATCTACGTATACCTTATGTCCGAATCTAGTGAATTTTCGTTAAATGTGTCATGCTAGCATTTTCTGACAAAAGAAATCTCTAGATTATGAAAGGGATACATGCATATTGTTTAAGGGGAGTTCCACGATAATAGTTTTCATTTAGAATCTACCAAATTTCAAAAAATACTTGATTTATAACACTCAACAAAGCGAGACCTGAACCCACTCGAACAAGAGCGGGGAAAACAAGCGAAAACCAAAAAAACACAAACAACAACAACAACAGTCCCAGTGCCTTGCGGCTCCCGCATAACGCGGGGTCTGGGGGGGGGGGGGGGTGATGTACGCAGCCTTACCCCTTCCGACGAAAATAGCGAAAACACAAAGAAAAGCAAAAATAGGGAAAACAAAAGCACCACAAACACGGGCACACAAAAACAGCGAAATCAAAAAACCAACCAAACGGCAGGGACAGGGAGCAAAACCGACGCACAGAAACCAGCTGAAGACCAGGACACTCACAACCGAAAACTGAACGCAGGGCACCAAGAAGCCAAAAAAAAAAAAAAAAACCATCACAGCCTTCCATGAAGAATAGCACTCACCATAGTCGGATCGACACCCTCAAAATCCAAGCCTAATCTTTCTCCCATCTCTATTACTCGGACTGCTTCCTCGGTTTGACCAGCATCAGAGACGTGGTTGCCTTGATTCACCAAGTTCTTCTTCTTCTTCTTTCTAATGTCCTCTGTCCGCTTCTGCCAGTTACTACCGGGCAACATGTCCTTCAGAAATTCCTGAAGTTCCCGCTTCTCCTTCTCTTTCGCCTTACGCTTAAGGGCTTGCCTCCCCCTTTTTATCGTCTGCAATTTCCCATTTTTCCTCCGAGTTAAGCTAGATCCCTCCCCAAACGGCACAGGCACGTGGTAGTTCTCAGGTGTACTAGCCTCTATAAGACAGAACCTAAGCGAGTCCGGTCGCTCGAAGCCTGGTGGGAATTCGGGACCAGAGTCTGAAGAGTCATTATTGCTGAAGTTTTCTCGAACTTCACTCTCATAAGGCGATAGCTAAGCATTAAGCTGTAAAGCCTCAGAGTTAGCCTCCTCGAATCCTGGTGGAAAGGTTGGACCCGGCGACTCAAACACGCAGTCACTATAAGTGTTTGGAAGTCGATCTTCTTGAGGTGTGCTCTGAATTTGCATCCCATGTGAACTGGTTCCACTATCCTCAACCCAAGGCAAAAGCAGTTGCGATCTTACATACGGTCTGTTAACTTGGCCCTGTATAACAACAGGCTGTTCACAGGCTCGGGGCGGAGAGAGGCAGACAGACGAGTACGGAGACTGCATACCCAAGGGCCATCTACCAAATGCCTGAAGGTTAAAATGTAGCGTAACGTATCCTGCACTCAGATCATCAATACACACATCTGTACACCCAGTCCTCGGGCGTAGCGAAGGGCCCCTCTCCTGGATCGGGTACATATAACGTTCAATAGGATCCGGGTTGGTGTTGGTATTCACGTTAGGAGCTTGTCGTAGGGTTCGACCTTCTTCCCTATTTAATCTGGCAGATGCTGCGAGGTGGATAACTTCTGCAGAGTAGCTTGGGATTAGCTCGGAGTTCCCTTCTTTTACAAAAACCATTTGGCTTCCCTCGTTAAAGTTGACTTGCACAACCTGTTTGATAGTATATAGGGAGCAAGAATCAATGAGAGCCCTTGCCACATCCACACATCTCATTGCCAAAGTTCGCGAATTCACTCGAATGAAGTTACCCCAGATTCGCGCAAAATTAGTGAAGCTCTCCGTCGACCAGCACTGTAATGGTAGTCCATAGATTTCAATCCACACTCTTCTTCTCATAATACCAAGAGATTTTCCTGTGTAGCGATTCACTTCTCTGAATTTACCAAGTAGAACATGTTTCCAGGCACCGAGATATTCATCCATAGCTGTAGTCGAGTCGCACGTAAGAATAAGGGTTTCTGAGCTCAAACCTCGAGGTGTCAAGTCAAAAAGTTCGTTCTCCGTAAGGAATCTCAGGACATTATCTAGCGTATCATCCCCATACGAATGGGCTATTATCGATCTACACAACCAAGCTTCCACCTGTTTGTTTATGGAAGCTGTTATGACCTTGGGACTACTATGTTCCAATGCACCCCTTCCCAGGGGCGATTGATTGGTGTCCTCTGGAGTTTGATTGATGACTATATCATCAACCCTCCTATCTTGATCTGCATGGTGTACCCTTAAGCGATTCTAATTCTGACATTGCCTGCTGTTCGACCCACTGTGTTGCTTAGCCCAGGCAGCCTTAATCTTGTATCCCATAATCCAACAACCATTCATGGAATCAATTGCACTTAGGGCCTCACTTTGCTGCCGGAATCTAACAAAACCATAAGAAAGTCTGGTTTTGGCCCTTTTATTTTGTGGGACAAAACAATCATAAAACTAATCGAAAATCCCGAAAAACAGCCTTAAGCCACAAGTTTGAAGTAAACTCTGAGAGACCGTCAACAAAAATTGATATTGAGTCCTTAAAAGCCGACATTAGCGAGACACCATGCTGGTGGTCACCGGAGGTTGATGGAGGTGACCCGTTGCAGCTGTAAAAGTAAGTGAGAGTGAAGAGAAGAGAAAAGAGTTTATGGGGGAAGAATTATCAGTGGTGCGAGTCCGGAAGCAGATGGTCGGAACTGGGGGGGCGCGTGATGAAGGTGGAACCGGAGGAGATGGAGGACGAGTTGAGGAGCGGCGAGGAGGGCAACAAAAGGGTTAGACCCTCTGAGAGTCAGCAATAACCCTTCGAACGTTGTACGACCAGCACCGGAGGGCCTTGACGACCCCGAAAATTGAGCTCCGGCCTCTGGGTGGGCGGTCACGCGCCCCCACGTGCCGGCGGAGGTAGGGAGAGAAGTGACCGTTGGGGTTTGGGGCAGGAGAGAGAACAGAGGTTTTGGGGCTGATTTTGGTTAACTAATTCAAAACAATGAAAATTGTTCTATTGAAACAGCAATAAAGTTACAACTAGCTCCGTTTAATTATTCGGTCCAATGCATGTCCAGCACTATGATGTTAAAGTTCACATTCCAATCCGGTTCATTTTGATTCGATCCTCATCTGCATGATAACTATTGTGAAGGTTGTTGTGCCACTTGGAATCATGACTTTCCTTTAGGGGTGTAAACGATACGAGTCGCTCGCAAGTAACTTGAATAAAACTTGGCTCAAACTCTAATTAAACGAGTTCGAGTATCAAAAGATACTCGATTAATAAATAAGTATGAGTCGAGTAATGAACTACTCGACTCCACACTTGATTAAATACTAGACTCGATACTCGGTTAAATACTCGACTCGATACTCGATTAAATACTCGACTCGATGCTCGATTAAATACTCGACTCGATACTCGACTCGGTACTCGACTCGATACTCGACTCATATGAAGTAGTTCTTGTGTATTATTTTCTTTGGAAATGGATAGCTTGTGACATTAATAGTTAAATAAAAGGAAGAAGATTGAATTCTTTCTAAAAGATGACATGTTATATTTGTAATAGAGTGAAAGAATTTGTATTTGGTTTGCTTGTATTTTTTGAAACTTAGATTTTGATTCATATTTGCCAGTAATATGTCAGTAATTTATGGTTGTATATATTAAAATATAGTATGGGCAATAATTGAGTATCCAAATTGAGTGTAACTAATGTTCAAGTGTATGGAATAATATTATAATGGAGCTAATTTGCTGAACATTCATATGCACAATAAACGAGTACTCGAGTCAATTCGAGTACTCGAATAGTTAATCAAGTTCGAGTTTGAGCAAAATTAACTACTCGAATCGAGTTCGAGTACGAGTTCCCGAGTAGTTAATCGAGTTCGAGTCAAGTACTGAGATACTCGGCTCGACTCAACTCAATTACACCCCTGCTTCCCTTATTTGATAAGGGAAGTCATTTTCCCTCCATTTGAGGAAAACATTTTCTGTCAGAAAATCTTTTTCGTAAAAAAAAGTGTCATGTATGGTATATGGTCTATGTTAGTTAGTATTAGTTGTATTAGATATTTTTTGAGGGAAAGTTAGTTAGAGTTGTTAGGAATGGGTCTTAGGTAGTTAGGGTGAGTTAGATATTCTTTAGTTGCCGTTAGATATTTCGTACAGCATCCACGAAATGAAATAGAAATACAAGATTACTTGTAATCAACCTTTTTTCTCTCATCTCAAATTCTTCTTCCTTCTCATCCCATAGTCTAAATCTTATATTGTCATCCCAGATCATAACAAAAAGCATGCCAAAAGATGGAAGTATGAAACCCAATTCCTAAAATTCAATTTTCCTCCATAACAAACGGAGCATTTGTAGCTATCTTTTTTTGCAAGTTTTATTATTATTCTGTCAGTAATAATTTTTATTCTACTAATAATACCTCCTTACATTGGATTCAATCAAGCAATTTTTTGAACATAGATGAAATCAAGTAATTTGCTACAATTTCTTTGAGAGATAAGAAAAGAAATAATTATAGGACAACTCTTTTGTTCGAGAAAGAAGTACAGACACAATATTTAAATTCAAAAGTTATTCAAATACAAATATAATAAAATAAAGGGTAAATTACAGAAAATATTTCCGACTTTTGTTTCAATAATAGAAAACACCCTCATAAATAAGAGAAATTATTGTGTGACCATGGATCACCATGTCACTTATGCTGATGTGATGTCCCCCATTTCCATTTTCACTTTTTAGTGGAAAGTTATTCCCAATTTTTTAGGAATTTAATTAAAAATATGTAAAATTTTTTTTTTGTTTTTTATTATATTTTTAAAAATATAGAAAATCCCCTGAATTTTTATTTTTTTTTGCTAAAAACATCAAATTTCTAATCTTTGCCTAATAATATAAAGCCTCATTCTAAAACAAAATTAAACACTTAACCCTCTCACTTTTGAGGGGACAAAATGGTTAAAAAAAAGTTACATAGTATTAAGTGATAAATTTTTAAAAGTGAGAGAGTTTTATAAGTGTTTTTATTTGTGTCGAGAGTTTTCTGTTTTTAAAGCAAAAAACAGTAAAATTTTCTATAATTTACCTTAAAATAAATAAAACAAAAAAAAATATAATATGAGGATAACTATGGTTTTGCCGTTATTCTTACTTTCTAATTTCTTTTGGTTTTTTTTTTTTTTTTTTGTGGTCTGAATTAAGAAATTTGTATGCAGATTGTACTAAAAATATGCGTCTAAGTTGTTCTTTCAAGTCCATGTTTGAAGAACCACTCGAAACTTTCTTAAGTTCTTCCAAATACTCCTCCCATGTTATGTTGATGTATTTTTAAAATAAATAAAAAATATTTTGACGTCATTTATATTTCTTCATGTAAGAGAGGTATGTCTCTGTGTGACTTTTCATGTGAAAAGATATGTTTCTTCAAAAGATACTTCAAAACTTATATATACCCTTTTTATTTTCAAGATTGAGATTGATATAAAATAATATGTTATCTTTCTCTTATTCTTTAATCTCATGAATCCATCTCTACACTCATTCACTCTTCGTATTTTCGTTATCATTGTACCCCAAAGACTATTGCGATAAACACGAAATAAATAAGGAAAGTGGTTCACTATATGTAGTCTTTCTAAAACTTTCTGAAATAAGTTGTGAAAAAGATTCAACTCTACATCTCATTCTATTTAGTTATAAAATAATTTTTTCATCTTCCTATTTAAGTTGTGAAAAAAAAGTAAAAAGATCTTTTCCATTAACCAAATACAAGCCTTACAACCAACAACAACCTTTTTATAGCTTTAAATTGTTAAAAAACTGAACCAAATGCACCCTCCATCTTACTCTTAAAAGCCACCCAACTACAGGAAGTGATATATATATATATATATATAAGGGATGGCGTTCTTAAAAAAGGGTGAGAGAAGCGAATTATGACCCTCCATTGTAATGGACGGCTAAGATTTGTCGAACATAAAAATAAAAAAAAAATAACTATTTACGTCCAAGATTTGCTAAGTATTGAAAATAAAAAATAATAATAATTTCCTGCCTTTACCCCTTCTTTCTTTCTGCTCCATATAGGTTACGTTCTTATAAGAGGGCGAGAGCGTGTGAGGGACGAATCCTGACCCTCCACTCCATCGGACTTGGCCCCTGGCAGTATGAAACTAGGCTCCACACAAAGTAACCTAGCACAGACAAAGCCAAAGGCCCCCTTGCTAGCCCGCTCACCCTATTATCCTACCATGCCACAAGTTGCCTCACTCAGTGTGCGCTAAATAAGCCTAAATAAGGCGAATTTATCTCATACTTAAACCAAGCTACATACCTGCTCAATCGAACTACAACAAGCACAAGTCTATGATGAGATGAGCTCAAGCTTAAAGTTTCTAGGTTCAGCAAGCTTCAACCTGAGCTAAATGTCGATAACTCAGTCCTCGAACCTGAGTTTGGTTTCAGTTTAGCTCATTTACCCCTGAAGATATAATGCATATAATATTTATCATGTCCTTTGCAAGTGCACTATAAGAGGAGCTTTTCGGTTATACTTAGAAGGATGGACAGTCAAGACTATGGATGAATATATATTATATATATCTTACTCTCATAAGAGGGTGAGATGAGAAGAGTAAATTATAGCCATTAGATCTGAATCAAAGAAATCTAGGCCATCAACTCTAATCAGAGGTGTAAAAGTAACTTCGAAATCTGGCCCTTGATTTATATATATGGCATCAGAAATGAATGCAGAGAACTCATTAAACAAGAGGCCAATACGAAAGAATGAATATAATTTGATCAAATTCCAGTACAAGCAACGAAATCACTATGGTGCCAAGCAATAAAAAGCCCCAAAATGATTTAATCCTAGATGACAAAAATCACCAATGTTGAGTCAGCAAAATCTAAAGATATAAACCAAAATACTATCCGCTAAAGAACTAAGGCTCCGTTTGGTTGGGAGGAAGTAGGGAAGATATCGTCCGTCCAAACAAACAGAGCCTAAGTAAGTGGAATTAGGAATCCAAGGCAAAAAAAAAGGGCCAATAGAAGAATTGCAAAACATCAAATGAAAGTACCTATCCCTGGCTTCAATTAGGCCTCAGGGACACTTCCAACCAATTTAGATACAGTTCGTCGTGGGGATGATGATACTTTCTTCAACCAGTTCTTGCTGATTAACTTTCAAAATTTTCATATGCTCGTATTCACAGCTCTTGTTGCTTTTCTATATTTACATCAACTCGCTGTTGATCATAAAACCATCACGATAATCCTCCCAAAACTCTACGTAGATCTGATTTTTGCTCCTCACTGAGCCTTGACGGGTACTTGACACTAAATATGACTCTCAAGTTCCCCTTCTTTCTGGGTTCCCTTGAAATCGGCATCCCTTCATTAGGCATAACAACCTCGTGCCCAGGTTTAATGATATCTGATAAAGGGATTATCAAATGTCTTCCGTCTAAGGTTGTCAGATCGAGGGTTTTTCCAGTGAGGGACTCTAAAAGGGTTATCTCTTGATCAACTAACAGATCATTACCGTCTCTCGTATAAATGGGATGAGGTTTCTCATCTATTATGAAAATAAGATCGGATGGAATCACACCTGGTTCTAGGTTACCCTTTTCAGGGAAAGTTATCTTTGTTCCCTTCTTCCACCCGGGTTTTATGTCAATTGTCAATATCTCCTCTACCGTCCGAACCTTACTGCAACAGAAGATTCAATTATGAAAAATCAACATTCAACATAAACAAGTAAAATATTTGCAAGGAAACAATGTCACACAGAGGGTAGCACCAGAGGAGATGCAATAAAGGCTGCAATGAAACAAAAAGATCTTTCTACAATGGATCCACTGCTTATATAGTTTTTTTTATTATTAAGATATGGGGTTATTTCTGCCATTAGTCCCCGTTTTTTGCCTAGTGTGTCAATTTAGTCGAATGTACAATTGAAATTGTTCAAATCAAGTCAAATATTGAAATTAACATTACTTTCTAGCAGAAATCATAGCCTTAAATTAACCCTTGCATATGTTTTCCACATCAAGGGTTGGGAGTTAGACGTTTACTTACGGCGAACCTGCCTTTTAAATTCTAATTAAGATTGTGAAAGACCCTAGAAGTCCTTTATAAGAAAGGGGCAACCCTAACAATTTCACATTAGTGAGGCAGGTGGTGAGGTTCGAACCTGAGCCACTCCCGAGTTGAAGCAAGGTAATTGCTACTACAGCAACCCCTAGAAACCCTCCCTTACAAGTTATGTGGCTGTAAAATCATATCAAATTTCTATGTTCCATTTAACAAACCAATGACACCTAAAACCACTGATATAATAATACAATCATCATTTCACAATAACTTGGCCATAAGAATTCTCAAGCTTTCAAACATTCTAATCATCAAAAACCACCATAAATCTACAAATAAGGAGCAAGGACGTGAGCCTACATGAAGAAAGGCTCTGGGACCAGTAGAGCTAAAGGCATGCTTTTTTGATTTAGCAGTGATTAAAGTGGCAGTTGCTTTCGGCATAGAATCAAATTAACATCATTATGTTATATAACAGATTTTTGAAACATTCTAATCATCCGTTATGCTTTTTCAAACATTCTAATCATCCGTTAAGTGATTTGCCATCAAGAGACAACAATTTTAACAGGCACCATGACTGTTGTGACTAGTTATGTAACGTCCATGACAACCACCTTCCACAATATCGCAACTGAACTATGTGGCTCAATCCATGGTTTAAGGTTTAATTCGCATAATGAACATTAAATCAGTGTTTAGGCATGAGAGCGATGGTAGATGATTGACCCTGTAAAAGGTGTAAATAAATGAAAAGCAATGGAAGCGCAAAATGCAGTGGCTCAACTGTCTGAGGGCATCCGAGGATTGTGATGCAGAAATGGACAGGCAGGATGAAGGTTTTGAGGGAAGATGCGACGGGAAAGTGCAAAGCACGCCAAATGATATGGGTCAATTAAAAGCCTATTTCTCAATCACATTTTCAAGCATACCAGTGAAAGAGCCATCAGACTCATGGTCCCCCTTTTTTTACCAAAAATTTAGCGGTGAGGTCAAGTTCCAAAGCACGCCTATTAGACAAGCCACAACTGAGGAAAAATAAGAATATGAATCTAAGAGCTCATTTTGAATCAATGACGTCGCTTTTTTCTGCTACTCTAAATGGAAGGGATCAATTTACGGGCAAGGTCAACTTCCTAAACATTCACAATCAATGAAAATGAATGGCGGAAAATCTCAGGATTTCATGTAGTCCTTGAAACAACTTCATTTCATTCTGCAGAATGTTGTAACTTTCTGTTAGATGAATGCTGCAACCTAAGGTGTCTCGTATCTTATTTCAAGGAAGGGATAGGCAATGGGTCACACGGCCACATTATTGCTACTCGTATACATTTTTGTTGCCTAATATTTCAAAAACATAACCTGTTAGTTATGGTTGTGCAATTTCATGTAAAAGTATGAATAGAACTTGGTGATGAAGTTCCAGAAAACTGAAAAGAGAGGTTTACAACCACAAGTTCATTCCCAAGGAGGTTTAATTGTCTCCACACCAGCCTCTCTGGCTCCTCACTATCTCAACTACATACTTCACTCACCACACTCAGTAGCCCTAAGCCTTCTTTTCCGGCCACTCTACATCTACCCTTTCCCACTGACCAATCTCTATCATAGGCATATACCTTCAGCACCATTCGAACTCGATCCTTAACCCCCAAACAAACTGGCTCTTCTCCCACTCTCTGCTCCAAAACTTAGCAATCACTGTTGCTGCAAACCTCAGATCTAGGCACATGCTCAATGACATAGAAGGGACTACACAACTGGTTTCCACTTTTTACCTTCCAGCCTTGTATCAGGTCATGAAAGCCCGTGGAATCGCAGACGGGTGGCAAGAAGGCACTGCGTCATTGAAAGATGGTTCCGTCAGCAATATCATCTTGGAATAATGGAGAAAGAACTTTTTGTTTTTTTTTTTTTTTTTTTTGGGGGGGGGGGGGGGGGGGGGGGTTTTGGGTTATGTATCCAACTAAACATTATAATGATTCTTGCTTCTAATTCGTGTTTTTTAATTTTTCAACTACTCCGTTTGGTTACTTGGTAAAGAGAAGGGAGAAGGGGAAAGTAAGGGGTTATCCTATCCTTATTTGATTACATTAAATAAAGGGGAATAAGGACAAAGAGAGGTAAATGAGTTGCCTTTATTTGACAATTTGATAAAGGAGCAAGAATAAAGAGAGTTATGGTTAAAAACAGAGATAAAATTGCCTCGGAATTTGAAAGTCTTTACCCTTCAAATTGGAGGGCAAATAAAAGAAGGGTAATGGGAGGTACATCTTACCCCCATTACCCCTAAAAAAATTGCCAAATAGAGGTAAGGATTTACCCATACCCCTCTCTAGCCCCATTACCTTGTTGTCAGATAAAGGGTTGTTTTGGTATAGGTTCTTTGGTAGGGAGAGCTAAACTTCAGCTCTATAAAAAGGTAACGGGACGAAGGATTTTTGGTTCTTCTTTTGGGTGTGAGTGTGTTATCCCCCTCCTCATATTGTTCCCCTCATTTTTACAGCATGGATGGGGAAGGACGTGAAGTTATTATAAAGGACACGTGGGACTTGCACAACAGTTGGCTTAGTGGTTGCCAAGGGCGGTCGTCTTAGGCAGTGGGCAGCAAACATGATGATGGTGATCGAAGAGGGTGAAATGGTCTCGACGGAATGGTTTTGGGGGAATGGTCTGAGCAGGCAAGGTTGCATCGCATCCAGGTTGTTGGTTCTCGGCCCAGATGGTTCTCGATGGCGGTGGCTAAAGCGCCAAGTGGTATCTCGCCCATGGAGGGATCTCGGCCATAGTGGTCGGTGAGGGCCAGCGGATCTCACCTAGGATGATGGTGGTTACTTTGCTTGGTCTTGGTGGTAGCGTCCATGCGCCATGATGGTGTTTCGCTACCCCTACCCACCCAACTCATTATAGCTAGGATACCTAACTGTCAAGTTATTTCCCAACAAAGACAAAACCACTGTTTTTGTTACAATGGTTACTTAAACATCAGATTCCCCACCGGTACTCATATCTCAGTCAGTCCCGGCAACACCTCTCTCTGAACTTTTCAGAGCATAACAACCAAACTTTCAGCAAAAGAAAGTTGCACAATTAGCATAACAAACAGAAATAAGATCCCAAAATAAACACTCCAATCGGTTTGGGATGGGGGTAGAGATTGTGTCATTGGTGTACTAATATTCCTAAGGAGGTATCAACGGGGTTGCTTTAATGGTAGTCTTTACATTTTCCCTTTCACTCGTGGTATGGGAAAGAATTTCAGAAAGGCCAAAATTGGGAAATAAAGACAACAGCTGCAGCTGCACAGATTTTGACCTTAAACTTCAAGACAATAAATGTTGTTCTTCGAGACAATAAATGTTGTTCTACAACAAAACCTACATTCATCCCCCCCCCCCCCCCCCCCCCCTGTCCTGGGGAACAAAGATATATTATTAAGAGAGAATGGACATACCGAAATTTTAAGAACAAGATATTCTCAGACATCCAAAAAACCAAAACATAATAACTCAAAGCCCTCCAACAGTGGCGGAGCCAAGTACAAGTAAGAGTGGGCAATTGCCCACACTGAAGTACTAAAATACGTTGAGTTATATTGTATAATTACAAGTAGTACAAGAGATAAGTACCAATTGCCCACACTGGAATACTAAAATAACAATTTCTAATATAGTTGACCCCCCCCCCCCCCCCCCCCGGGGGGGCGCGCGGGGGGCTTCAGGACCTAGCTCCGCCACTTCCTTGAAATCCCTCTATAGATTAGCCAAGGCTATGTCAAGAAAGCCCCCAAGCACTTTTTGTCCAAGGAGCTTCTAAAAATACCACCTTATCCCATAAGAATTTACTTGTGTATACTGGACTTTGAAAGTCCTAAAATTCCTTTCTAGCTGAATACACCAAAGAATCGCACTCTTGGCCACGGAGAATAACATTAAGACATCTTTCCTCCTTAGTACGTCATGGAACTTGATTAGAATGATACTTTCGATTGATCTTGGACTAACCGACATCTGGCTAAAAAGTGAGAATAGCTTGCACTATAAATCCCAAGCTATTGCACAATGCAAAAACAAATAATCGTTTGTTTCCCCACTCTATAAACACATTACACGAATCTTAAAGACAAAGCCTTAAAAGATCTTCGTTTCTACAAGCAATCTTGAGATTTAAATTTATTAAGAAATAAAGATCACAAAAAGACATTAATTCTAAAGGGTAACTTAGCTTTCCAGACATAAGAACATAAGGGGGAAATTGGAAAACAATTACGCAAGGTAAGCTGTTGGAACGAAGATTTAGAAGTAAATGTCAGATCCATCATCCAACCCCTCTTATCAGAACAAAGACAAACGTATTTGATCCAAAATGTAGCTCAACCATGTGAATTCATCTAGTTCCTTTATAGTAAGATTTCTCCAAAGGTGCAAGCTGAGTTGTAAAGAAAGTAATTGAGACACCATGAACTATGGATAATCTATATAAAAATGGAAACTGATTACCGAAAACAATATCCCCAACCATATATCTTCCTGAAACCGAACCCCATCATTTAACTGAATAATAAGACAAACATGAGGAAGGAAAGAAGGGTAAGGCTGCAAGAAAAACTTCCATACAGAGAAATAACCCTCTACATCCACCGACCTTGCATCCCACGCTTTCTCTTGAAAACAATATTTACTCTTAATCACCATGTGTTGAAGGGAATCAAGTTCTACAAGGAATTGTTATAACCATTTACCTAAAAGAGATATATTCTTGGACACCAAATTGCCAACACTCAACATCCCATGACTGTGTGACCTACATTATCTATCCCAACTAACTAAATGGCCCCACTGGTCCTTCTCCACCTCTGACCAAAGAAAATCACTCATAATCTGCTCAATACGCTACACAACTAACACAAGAATCCTAAAGAGAGACATGTGATACAGGAATAGCACAAAGAGAACTGGATAAGAGTAAGACGCCTCCTAAAGAAATTTAAGCATGTTTCTATCTATCCAATCTCATAGCAACTTTCCTAATCATAGGCTCCCAAAAGTTAGAAGACCTAGGATTACGGCCTAAGAAAACACTTTGGTAAGCAATTAATGCACCATACAACCAGACAAACAAGAGTATGCAGTTATGATCGAGTCATCTAAACTTACCATCGAGATGCTAGACTTCGCCAAGTTGACTTTAAGACTTGAAAATTGTTCAAACATCTAAAGGAATATCAAGACAACCTTAAAACCCTCTAAATTGTCCTCCAAGAATAGAATAGTATCGACCACAAGTTGCAAGTGGAACAAACATACACTCTCTACCCACTTCAATCCTTCGAAACAAATTACGGATCTAACCTTAAGAAAGCATACAACTCAAGCATCGAGAACAAGAGTGAAGAGAAATGCGGGAGATCACCTTGCCTTAAGCCACATGAGGCAGGAAGACAATCCTCCAGGTTCCCATTAACAACACACAAATAAAAGACATTATCAAAACATCCTTAATCCGGGTACACCATCCAAAAACCCATTTCTAAAGCACCCAACGCAAAAAACAACAATTTACCCTATCATAAGCCTTTTTAAAGTCAAGCTTGAGTAAGTCTCATCCTACTTGACCTGACCAAAACATCCACAACCTCATGGCCATTAAAGAGGAGTTCAAAATCCGTTTGCCTCCCACAAAAGTTGATTGGAATTTAGAAATTGTAGTTTCAAAAACCTTGCTCAGCCCAACAGACAACACCTTAGTGAGAACCTTATAAACACTATTATTACATTACAAGGGGTGGAGTGAGGGAGTGGTGGGGACTCAATCCCAGTGCACAAGGGTGGCACGCCACCACCCAAACCACTAGGTCACTGGGGAGGTCCCGAAAACCTTATGAACCCTAGTAATAAGACTAATGAGCCTAAAACCTCTCACTTTAATAGAATAATCTTTTTTAAAACAAGGGTAACAAAGCTAGAGGGGATACTCCACAAGATAACTATCTAAAGCAACGACAACTATCCAAACCAAAATATGCCTTGTCTAACCTAGTAGGGTTAACAAGATGGAATATACAAGAGTCTCTATGACGAGAAGATTAATAAAGCTACCTAATGCAACCCTTGACTTAAAAAGGTTTGGGATCAAAATTGGCCTAATTTTTATATGATCATCTGTTGTTAGGTTACTAAATGCATCCATTGAACCAACTTAGGAGTTGATTTTCCATTGAGTGTCAAATATGATCATCAATTTTGAAAGAGGTAAACAGATATAGATATGTCCCACCAGGCAAAACAGCATGACACATTTCAAACCTATGTGAACAAATTTGACTTTATTTTTTGTATGCATCATCCTTGCACAAAGACTATGTTGAACTTCTCTAAACCGTTCCAATTTTATTAGATGACTCCAAAGAGAAATTTGACTTTGTATTGAACTTGTTTCAAGTGTATAATCATTATGTAACGTAGTTTAGATAGCTTAATCAAGACACATGGGATCGATAATGATCGCACTTGACAAGCCAAATCCTCAAACTTCCATGATTATTTTCAGTAATCCGCTAACTAAACATAACAAGCAATCCAAACCAAGCCCATATTACTAGTCCTGCTTACTCCTTAACACACCACACCATAACCATAGCAATCAATCAAATTATCATAATCTATTCAGCTAAACAAAGTAACAAACCCAAAACCACTATAGTCCTCTAAAATTTCACCAGACCCAAAGCCCGACCCATGAAGTTAGCATATAAAAGGTCCACATATAAGCCTAAGTGGGTCACATCATAAGCCCTCTCACAACCTCATATAAGATTCTTTTTACCAGACTCACGCGTCCAATCAAAAACCCAACTTGAGATGCACCAAAATACCACAACAATCAACTACCATGAATGCATTGACCCATAACAACACAAAAAAAGCACCAAAAACCCATTTTTTTTTCACATACCCGGGCGCATCACAGATAGTCCTAGATATCTTCATCTTCTTCTTAGCCCCCTTATACAAATCCTCCAAACTACACGGCAACAAATTCTCCACCGGCGCCCCCTTCCTCATTCCACCACCACTGCCACTGGTACCCGGCCCGGCCCTGAAAAACCCATCCCTATACCCAGGCCTCCTCTCTCCACCACCACCACCACCGCCCCCGCTACTCTCCCCAAACAACTCCGCATATATATCATCCGCATCACGCGGGTTGAACCGGAACGATGGGTTCGGATGGCGGGACCCACCAGCGCTGCCATACCCAGATGGCGCCGGCGGGACTTGACCAGATTTCAAGGCCTCCTCGCCATAAAGATCGTAGATCTGGCGCTTTTGTGGGTCGCTTAAGACGTCGTAGGCTTCAGAGATCTGCTTGAACTTGGCTTCGGCTTCAGGCTTGTTATGGGGGTTCTTGTCGGGGTGCCAAATCATGGCTAAACGGCGGTAGGATTTGCGCAAGTCTTCATCGCTGGCATGGCGATTGACCTTCAAGATATTGTAGTAATCGATCCCCATTTTGTTTTGGTTTGGTTATGGAGTTTGAGAGGAGAAGGGCATGGAATTGGGGAGGTTTGGTGATTCGAGAAGGTTCTGAGGAGTCAAGGGGAAAGCAGGGAGAGAGGGAGAGGGGGGGGGGGGGAAGCGAGAGGAAGAGAGACAGACGTGGGGAGTGCGATTGGTGATGGTGATGAAGACGTCTGTCAATGGGATAGAAGTGTTGGCAAAACAGGGCTACAGCGTGGGTTTGACGATTTTCAAGGTTAGTTTAAGGTCACTCCTAATAATGTCAGGCCAATCCCTTTAAGGACATAACTTAATAATGAAGATTATTAACCGGTCTTAGATAGAGCTCAATGGAGGGCTAGTATAAGGGTAACGAATGTAGCGACGTAGAATAGTGTGGCGAATGGCTGGTAGTTTAGGATTTCTAGGCAGTCATAACCCCAGGTAGTGCACTTATCTTCTATTTTGTTGCTTTTCATTTATTCCTCTATTATTGGATATGAACTATTTGCTTTACTATGTGCCTTAGTCGTCTTCTGTGGGATATATTTTATAGTACTAGTTTTTTGCTGTGTCCTGTGTTGATGTTTTGTTGTTTTCATGGTTTCCAGGATACCATATTCTCTTGACGACTCGATCTTCAGGATGGGGGTCCTCGGAAATAACCTCTCTTCCACCCGGAAGGGGGAAGACTGCGTACATCCACCCCCAAACCCTGCTTCATGCGAGAACCCCTGTAGCACTGGGACTGTTGTTATTGTTGTTGTTGGTTATATAGGTTAGTCGGGTTCGAATTTCTTTTTTCTTTTTTTTATACCCAGTGCCTCAATGGCTCTCGCCTACGCAGGGTCGGGGGGGGGGGGGGGGGGGGGGGGGGATGTGCGCAGCCTTCCCCCTTCAGGGTGTTAACCTAAAGAGAGGCTGTTTCCGAGTACCCCCAACCTGAGGGTGAGGACTTCCCAGGAGGTCACCCATCCTGGTACTACTCTCGCCCAAGCACGCTTAATTTCGGAGTTCTAATGGGATCCGGTGATTTTCCATTTATGAGAAATTTAAGGGGATTTCTCACCTCCCCTCTAAGTTATTATCAATGTAAAAAAAAAAAGTCTTATAATTTGAAATCTTATTTTTATCACATTATTAAAAATATGACTTCTTTTCTATTTTTAAACCTTATTTTTATACTCTTAGTTATTTAATGGCTAATGCTATTTCTATCATTTTAGTTATTTTAAAATACATAATGAAATAAATTCAAAACTGTTGTAAAACAGTAAGCAGTAAGAAGTAAGCTATCAAACACAGCAACAATATCGATAAAGTGAGGAAAGATCTTACAAAGCGAATAATTGCGCCGTGGTATAAGCCACCGTTGTAAAAGATAATTTCGTCGCCGCTAGGATGCATATAGAGTAACCGGTGACAATCCTCTAGGTGTAACACAATCCGCACCTATAACATACACTTGTTAGAAGCCGGGTGGGATGCTAAGGAGACTTTGCCCAGACTTAGAGATGTTTTTGAGGAGAAGATAGTGTAGGAAGATGAGAAGAGAATTGCAAGTTTTTGGATGATTGGAGTGGGTATTTATAGATGAAGAATATGACTGTTGGAGCCACCCAACAGTCATCTTGGTCAGACGTGTCCCAGCAGTCAGCTTGGGGAAGAGACATGCCAGTAATGGGGCTGCATTGGATGCCATGGAGAGGCGCGTCCCTTGGGTAGTGACGAAGCAACATCGAGAGAATCAAGTAGCGCAATTTTACAAGGTGGAAAAACTACCCGTTTAAGAAAGTAATTTCTGATAAAAAGTACCCATAATAAAAAGGACACCCACGCCCTCGCCCTTGCCCGGCAGGGCAAGCGAGCCAGCAAGCGGCTCGCGCGAGTGTGGTTCCCACCTTTCTCTCACTCATTACTTAATTGAAGTCATTATCTTTACAAGGCCATATATATAAACTATCTATCCCTTCTCTAAACTCTCTATGTGGGATGTGGGTTTTAAACCAAGACATCAATTTTTCAATGTGGTTAAGCTTTGCTACATTTCCAGCAGTCCCCCACAAATGCCACAAAGCTAAAGGAAAGAGAGCATTTTGGGCAAAAAGGTGAGCTTAGCTTTTCAAAAACGGTGTCTCACCACTTGAATCGACACCTAGTACATAACAAGTTTAAGACCAACAACTTGTCAAGTAACTTTCATTTTGAACATGATAAAAGGTTGTATAGTCTTCCACCTGAGCACATACCAAGCTCAAAATATCTTACCAAATCCCGTAGTTTGACGCTTTTATCGGCAATGCGTTCGTCCTGGATTCTCATAGGTTCTTTAGAAGGCAAGTCTCCAATTCTTTACAGGGAGCGGCCACACCCCCACACCTACATAGGTGGATCCCATCAAATGCGTGTTACCTCACACCACCAAATAATGGCTATGGGTCCATGAAGAGCTAATGCTCATCCTTATCACCTTAGTAACAATTACTGGGTTCCATCAAGTGTGACTCAGCTCACACCACCAAAACTATGGCTATGGATTGCCCAACATTGTCAACATTATAGGGAGGGACAATTATTTATTACAGTGCACAATTGAATTGAACTATAACTTACTCATTGAACCTGTATAAATCAGGTTGAGATACATCACAGTCAATTCACTTTACAGACTTTAATCCCATCCCCCTCAATGTTTCTAATACAATTTTTTGACAAAAGCCCTTCCTTAACGAACCCACGAGGTTCTTTTCTGACCTCACATAGTCTAGTAATATCACCCCACTTTCTAAAAGATCTTTTACAATTTTATGTCTGAGACAAATGTGTCTCCTCTTGCTATTGTACACTTTATTTTTTGCTACAACAGTAGCTGCCTGACTGTCACAATGCAATGCGAATGATGGAGCTGGATGCCCCCACAAGGGCACATCTGCAAGTAAGCTTCTAAGCCATTCGGCTTCATGTCCTGCCAATGCAAGAGCAATAAATTTTGATTTCATGGTAGATTTGGCAGTACAAGATTGCTTAGACAACTTCCAGGATATAGCTTCTCCACCTAGTGTAAAAACATAGCCATTAGTGGAATTAATTTCATCATTATCAGATACCCAGTTAGCATCACTATATCCGTCTAATACAGCAGAAAATTTTGTAAAGTGAAGTCCCCAGTCCATGGTTCCTTTTAGATATTTAAGCAATCTTTTCAAAGCATTCCAATGTTCCTCATTTGGATTATGAGTGTATCTACTAAGTCTTCTTACCGCATATGCAATGTCGGGCCTGGTATAGTTCATCAAGAACATAACACTATCAACTATTATAGGATATGCATATTGGCACATTGCAATACCTTTATGTTTAGTCAAGTGTACACTAGGGTCATAAGGAGCTCTTACTGAATCAACATCAAACATGTCAAACCTTCTAAGAATTTTTTCAACATAGTGAGACTGATTAAAGCTAATGCCTTCAGGAGTCCTCTTAACTCCTAATATTATGTCCGCCTCACCTAGGTCCTTCATATCAAATTTGGAACTTAGAAAGTTTTTAGTCTTAGTGACAATGCTTAGAGTTGTGCCAAAAATCAACATATCATCAACGTATAAGCAAATAATAATACATTCATTACAATTAGACTTAGAATATACACAAGAGTCCCCATCATTCACGCAAAAGTTGTTAGCAATCAAAGTGTTACTAAATTTTTCATGCCACTGCTTTGTGCTTATTCTAGGCCATATAAAGATTTGATTAGTTTACTGACTTTCTTTTCTTGGTCCAGAACTATAAATCCCTCTGGTTATTCCATTTAAATTTCTTCGTCTAAGTCACCATTCAAAAAAGCAGTTTTGATATCCATTTGATAGTCAAATAAATTATGAATAGATGCTATTTCAATTAAGACCCTAATAGTGGCTATTTTAATGACAGGGGAGTATATATATCAAAATAATCAACTCCCTTTCTTTGCGTAAATCCTTAGCCACTAGCCTAACTTTAAATTTATCTATTGATCCATTAGCCTTTAATTTCTTTTTGAATACCCGCTTACAACCAATCGGTCTACATCCTCTAGGGATGTCTACCAGTTCCCATATATGGTTATTCAGAATTGACTCTAGTTCATTGTTAATGGCTTCTTTTCAAAAAGTAGAGTCAACAGATTTCATAGCTTCTTCATAGGTTTTTGGGTCTTCCTCTAGTATATAGGCACACACTATTTTCTCATTTATCTCATTATGTTCAGCTAAGGAAGTAGTGATAAAGTTTGGTCTAAAACTATTTTCTTTTCTAGCCCTTTTACTCCTTATTTTTGGTGTGTTAGTTTCATCAATATTTTTCAACACTAGAGGGCATTGGGATAGGAGTTAGAGATACAGATTGAGTATTAGATTTCATGGGAAATATATTTTCAAAAAACTCAGCATATCTAGATTCCATTATATTACCACATGCATAGGAGTTGTTTTGACCTTTGATTAAAAACTTGCATGCCGCACTATGGTATGCATATCTAATAAATAAGGAATCGATAGTCTTAGGTCCAATTTTACTTCTTTTGAAATCGGGTAGTCCAATTTTTGGCCTGACACCCCCACACTTTAAGGTATCTTAAATTAGAGGCATGGCCTTTCCATAATTTATAAGGTGTTTTATCAAGTTTTTTATAGGGTATATGGTTCAGTACATGACAAGCAGATAAAATAGCCTCCCCCCGCATATTATTAGGAATTGGAGCACTTATTAGCATAACGTTTATCATGTTTTTCAAGATTCTATTTTTCCTTTCTATAATACCATTTGACTCTGGACAGTAAGGGGTTATTCTTTTATGTATTATTGCTCGTTCTTCGCAAAATTTCTCAAGGGAAGTAGGGTCATATTTACCTCCTCTGTCGGACGTAAGTCTTTTTATTTTTCTTCCTAGTTGGTTTTCACCCTCAGCTTTATATTTTAAGAACATTTGTTCAGCTTCATCTTTACTCCTTAGAAGGTATACCATGGTATATCTAGAGTGGTCATCTACGAAGGTTATGTAATATCTTTTACTATCCTTATTCATTGTTCTTTTGAAATCCCCTAAGTCGCTATGGACCAATTCCAGAAGTTTGGTGTGTCATTCAACGAATTTAAATGATTTTTTATCGTATTTAGCCTTAACGCACACTTCACATTTAGAAAAAATCCATACTGTTAAAATCACGGATTAAGTTCATTTGCTTTAAACGTTTAATAGAGTTAACATTCACATGTCCTAAACGAGTATGCCGTAAATCAAGGGATTCAGCGATATAAGCAAAGGAAGTACTAGCATTCATTTCATTAGTGCATTTAGCATCAAGAGTAAATAGACCCCAGTTACAACAACCCTTTCCCACAAATTCCTCGTTTCTAGTGAGTATGAGTCTATCAGAATCAAAAGCTAATTTTAAACCAGCTTTAATAAGAAGGCTATTGGAGAATTAGGTTTCTACGCATATCAGCCACATGCAGCACATTAGTTAATGTAAGCATTTTACCAGAGGTGAGTTTTAAAGAAATCTTCCCGTTTTCGAGGATTGGCACGGTTGCTGAATTGCCCATGTAGACCACGTTGCCATCATCCACATTCTGGTATTCTTCAAACATGTTATGATGTGCACAAATGTGTCTGGTAATGCCAGTATCCACTATCCATTCTGTCATGTTGTTCACCAGGTTCACTTCCGGGACCACAGCTACGATGTTGTCTGTTTCTACTAGATTTGCCTTGTTTTTGTTGTCTTTGGATTGGTTCTTCTTGTTTCTACAGTCCTTTGCTCTGTGTCCATATGTCCCCCAGAAATAACATTTTGCTTGAAACTTGGCCTTCGTCTTGTGAATTTTTCCCCTGGGCTCGAGGTCAGAGTGATACCTACTTTCTTTTCCCTTAAACCTGTCAGAGGAGGCAGCTTTTGCTTCGACAATGTTAGCTTTTGAATAATCAGAGTGCGAGTTTGCCTCATCCTTTAGCTTGTTTTCCTCTTCGATTTTCAAATGACCCACAAGTTCTTCTAAGTATAGATATTTTTCCTTATGCATGAGCAGGTTTCTATAATCCTTCCACGAAGGCGGAAGCTTTTAAATAAGGACGTAAGCTTGAGTGATTTCACAGATTTTCAGACCTTCAGATAGTAGAGTGGTTACAGTATTTTCATATTCGTGTATTTGGTCAATGATTGGTTTGTCATCAACTGCTTTAAAATCCAGTCATTTGCTAACAGAGTATTTTCTAGTATCCGCATCGTCGCTCCCATATTTCTTAAGAAGTGTATCTACATTTCCCTAGCAATGTCCATTTTAACATATATATCGAATAGACTATCGCTCATATAATGTAGCAGTGTTCCCCTACAAGTTTTGTTGTCTGCAGTAAATTTTTCTTCATAAGTGAATTTAGCAGTTTTTTCTTCAGGAACATTCTTTTCATGAAGGACATAATTGATGTTAATTTGTTCTAGATAGAACAACAGCTTAAGAGACCAGCGTTTATAGTTCTTCCTATTTAGCGGTTCAACTTTAGACATATCGGGAATAGGGAGATTCATTGCCGTGATTGAGTAAAATTGTCTTTTAGATTGTTGTAAAACAGTAAGCAATAAGTTATTAAACACAACAACGAAATCGATAAAGTGAGGAAAGATCTTATAAAGCGAATAACTGTGCCGTGGTATAAGCCACTGTCCTAAAAGATGATTTTGCCGCTGCTAGGGTGCGTACAGAGTAATTGGCGGCCGTCCTCCAGGATTAACGCCATCCGAACTATAACGTGCACTTGTTAGAAGCCGGGTGAGATGCCAAGGAAACTTTGCCTAGACTTAGAGATGAATTTTGAGGAGAAGACAGTAGAGGAAGATGAGAAGAGAACTGCAAGTTTTTGAATGACTGGAGACTGAATTGGTGTGGGCATTTATAGCTGAAGAATATGACTGTTAGAGCCACCCAACAGTCATTTTAGTCAGACGTGTCCCAACGGTCAATTTGGGGAAGAGACGCGCCAGTAATGGGGCTGCACTGGATGCCATGGAGAGGCACGTCCTTTGGGTAGTGATGAAGCAACATTGGGAGAACCAAGTAGCACAGTTTTACAAGGTGGAAAAACTACACGGTTAAGAAAGTAATTTCCAATAAAATAAAAATACCCGTAATAGAAATAACACCCTCGCCCTCGCGCGGCACGCCGGGTTGCGCTCGTATGTGGTTCCCACCTTTCTCAACCATTATTTAGTTCAAATCCTTGTCTTTACAAAGCTTTCTATGTAGGATGTGGGTTTTAAACCAAGTTATCAATTTTTCAATGTGGTTAAGCTTTGCTACATTTCCAAGAAAAACAAAATATGATAAAAAAATTAAGTAATTATTTAACCATTGGATGGTCAAATGTTTATTTAAAAAAGGAAAAACATAACCATTAAAACAAAATTAAAAGAACAAATAAATAAGTTAAGGACAAAACGCAACATTTTTGCTAAAAAAGGGCCAAAATATTGCGTTTTAGTCATTTATAATTAGAAAAAATGGGCATGAAAATATCAAGCCTCCATTTTAGGGTCCCAAAATAGGAGTTCCTATGGAGGTCCAAATCTCAATGGTGCCCGGGGCACCATTGGAAACGCCCCTAGGGTAAGTTTGTTTGTTACGTGAGTAAATTATATAATAGTATCTCGAGTTTGGTAACGTTGAGTAATATTCTAGTTCAAAATTTATATATATTTAATAAAATAATTTTAAAAGGCGTGCAGAGGTATAAAATAGGGTACCCAACTTTTCTTTATTAACAGCGTCACAACGTTACGGTTCGTGTATGGGATAAGGGGAATAACGAGGTGATGGTGGATTTACCGACAAATTTTTATTATTTCACACCGTTATTTTGACTATTTTATTAAATACACTTGATTTTTAGACTAAAAGATTATTTTAAAAAATTTATAAATTACAAAATTAGTACATCAAATATCACTGTATCAATATTTTTTATTTTTAAAAATTAAAAATTACATTTGCTATTTATTTTTTTTATTTTTGAATTTTTTTTAGGTTTCTTTATTAGAGTGAAAACTAAAAACAAAAAGTGCAAAGATAAAAAATTATTTTTAAATATGTTCATCTTATCATAAGAACTTTAAAAAAGAGAAAGATATCAAATAAGTCCATACTATTTTTCTTATAGCTCTTGATGAATTTTTTTTTTAAAGGTAAAGACAAACCCCTTAAATATACCCTCTTTTCATGAGGGTACCTATGGCATCAGCACGAATTAAAGGTTGGATGTCCCTAAGAAGATGAGAATCCCATCGCACAACTATAGACCACACACGATCGGCATTTGCTAATCAATCAGCCAATCTATTTGCTTCCCTATAGCATTGATTGAATGAGTCTTGATCATACTGAGCACTTAAGAGATTTATGTCCTCCACATTAGTACGGATGTCCACAGGAATGGAGTAAGAGCCAAGTATTGCATTAATGACTACCTCATTATCTCATTCCAGAATAATTTTCCTAACCCCCAACTAAAGAGCATAATGACGAGCCGCAACTGCCTCTGCCACAATCATAGGTGCATTATCCAACGCATGAGAACCAGTAAGAAGAACCCTACCTTGATTATCCCGAGTAATAAACCCAGCGGAAGCCCACCCTCCACGCTTAGATCTATCAAAATTAGCCTTGATCCATCTAGAGGGAGGTGAACCCATGCAATCTACTTACTCCCACTTCTCCTTTTAATGTAATCTTTGCCTGTTGAGGGACCAGCGTCCTTATCCACTCTGCTTCGAATCTCCCACACTAGGTGCATATGTCTAGCCAGGATTATAGGCTTGTGGTGGGCCTTTCCCCCTTGAAAGCCTAATTATTCCTGTGAGGTATATAATATGTACTATAGTCCAGCCCACAAGTAATAACTGGTTTTGGGTTAGAAATTAAAATTGAGTTTGATGGGCCTAAGAGGTTTTGCCCATGCTTTATTAAACCTAAGGGTTTATAATATATGAAAACCAAAATTTTGGGAGTTTATGTTGCCACACACGTAAACAAATCAGAGAGGTGCGGCACCTGTTAAAAAAATATCGAGAGCTCCTGTAAACAGAGAGTTTGAGCAGCAGCCAAAAATCGTGAGATCGGGGATCAATCTTGGAGTATTTCGGAGCAGGTTTTCTAGGCGTTATTTGGAGTGAATAGATCGGGTGAATTACTTATTCATGGGCCTAGGGAGGTAATCCTTACATCGCTTAAATTGCTTGTAGGTTTCAAGTCAGAACAAATATCTTGAAAGCATAAATATTGTAATTGCTATTTTTATAGTGGATTTTTGCTGTCGGTTTGCCCCGTCATTTTTCCCTCTACCCTAGAGGGTTTTTCACATTATATTTGGTGTTAATTTAATTTCTGCATATTTATTTCTCGTTAATATTTGGAGATATTGGTGTGCCCTGTGATTTATATATGCCATTAATATTAGCTTGAGCGGTCGATTGATTTGAGTTTAGGTGTCTAGACCCCAACAATTCCTGTCTTTCTAAATACGCCAACATAAAACAATGAATCGAGTCAACTTGTTCTCATTTCTACCTCCATTTAGATTTCTGCGATGCCGAATCCTGTCTTTGAACTCGAGCTTGTTCCGAAGCATCTTCAACTATCCCAGGTTTCTAGCAATACTCCAAATGAGCTTGGATCGGTGACAAAGAAGGAGGACATGATTTAAATCCTCACGGTAATGATCGCAACGAGGATATTAGATTTGACTTCTAACTTCACGCTTTCAAAGAAGATCTCTGGTGGCAAGGTTGTTGGTGAGAGCCTGCTAGAGGAAAACCTTCAATTTAGGTTGAATGTCAAGATGCCAAATCCATCTAAATTCCCAGGAGTTCCTACCCGACCAGTTGAGACTATGGGCCAGCCAAGTGGCCAATTTAACACTAAAATGACTCGAGCCTGTATATACCCAACATCTTCTGCCTTCCACCTCATTCTTAAGAAGAGGAATCCCCAAGATAATGTTGTAAAGATGACCAGGCATAACACCACTGAGCTTCGTTGTGTCCCATTCTCCATCTCGAATGAAGTGTGACACTATGACCTCTAGATCTCCGATGTTCACACTGTTGTCAATCAGTTCCACCAAGGTTTGTCGATAGCCCATCTATCAAACTAAAAACTCAACTGCTTCCCATTACATATTTTCACCTAATTCCTCTTTCTAAGATCGACCTAGAAACCAAGATGTCCTTCCAAGCAGGGGAATATGTAATTTTTGTGCGATACTACAGAAAATTTTCATGCTTCAAACATTTGCTTGTAACCACCTTAACCCAAATGTTATCTTTATCATTTATCACCTTCCACCCTAGTTTACGAAGGAAAGCTAGATTAATAACTTCCATTTTCTAGAGGCCCAACCCTCCAGCACTTTTGACCCTGCAGACTTTATCCCATGTGACCAGATTCACTTCCCCGTGAGATCTGATTTTCCTAAAAAATCGACAGTTTATAGAGTTCCACTATGGTAGACCTTCCTAGGAATCTGGAAACACTACATAACATGGCTTAGAGAAGATTCTAGAGATGACTGAATTAGAGTGGCTTGGCCGGCCTTTGAGAGAAGATCAGCCTTCCAACTTACAATTCTAGATAATATTTTCTCAGTGATGCTCCTCGCAACACTGGACGTGAATCTGCCCTGCTTAAATAGGCAATCCAGGTATCTCTCAAGTGACAGGGACTCGGGCACTCCTAAAAAGTCATTATTCCTATGCCTCAATGACCTCTAGATGTTCGAGGAGAAAACAACCAAAGATTTTTCAAAATTTACTAACTAGCCAGATTCAGGGTTAAGATCATGGAAACTTTTTTTTTTTTTTTTTTTTTTGGAAACTTTTTTATATTTTATTATTTAATTAAAAATTATTATATTATATATAAAAAATAATATATAATTTATATTTATATATTACGTAAACTCAAATTTAATATGTCATATATTAATACATATGTTGATAATGCTATTACTTCATAGAATACAAGAAGTAATTATTGTCATGACAAAAATTATTATTGACAGATGTAATTACAAACAATAAAGTTTATAAAATTGCCTTGAAAATTACTATATCACCCTTCAATAACATTACTATTTTAATATATTTTATGTATAAAGTTATTAAATTTCCAAATAAATTAAATATAATATTTAAATTATGATTATGTATCTATTATATATTAAAAACTTAGGCAAACTAGATTTATTAAAATGCAATATCATTTAATAATATTAAGATGTAATATTATAAAAATATATTTTAGGGATATTAGATATATAAATCAGGTAAATTACATATATAATAAAAATTTAAGTATCAAATAGATACTTACTAACATATAATACTTTAAAATTAAATATAAATATGACATATTAAATTTGAGTTTATATAATAATTAAACGAGAGTGTTATCCCGTGTGATATATGAAAGCGTTGTATTTTTTAATTTTTTATATAATGATATCATAATTATATTGAGTATTCCTTTTTCTTCCTTTTCATTTTGGCAATAATATTTATTTTTTAAATTTTATATTATACCATAAATATTTAAAACTTAGATTATATGCATAAATATTAGGATATAAAGTAATAATTCTCATATATCTTAAATTTTAGAATTTTCACACATTAAGATTAAGAATATACCTTAATTAATAGCAATTTTTGACTGACTATTGAGTATGGACACCGAAAAAATAATCTCTCCCTCTTAACCACTCTCTTTAATGTACGATGTAAGATGGAGTATCGAACTTATAATTATCTTTCATATTCATGTGTTTGTATGTTGTGGACCAAAGGTAGAGATAGAGGTGCACACGGCACGGTTTGGTGGCTTATGATTACCAAACCGGACCAAACTATAAAAATAAGGTTTGCCAATTTTACAAGGCAAAACCAAACCGTTTTGTATCACAAACCAAACCGGACGAAACTGTAATTATGGTCCGGTCCAGTTTGGTTTATGGTTTTAACCATTATAATCGAAAAATTGTTATTTAACACTAATATAAACATAATTTAATCAAATTAAAATCATCATTAATTACAAAAATATAATATGAAAACTTTACTTCTCTTCCTAATTCATAGTATAAAACATGTTTATACTATATACTACATAAACAAAACTACGAACAATACATAAAATTGATTTTTTAAATTTAGTGGTAACGTTTTTTTTGGACAAATTCAGCAATAACATTGGATCTGTTCAAATTTTTGTTGAGTTGTTATGAAAAATATTTAGCGGTTAGTCACAGATTGGGTTAAATTGAATCAACAAGTGGATTTTACTTGCATTTAATATGAATATGTCGTTAAAAATTACATTATTACATTAAGTTAAATTTGACCAAATAACTAAATTGACATAATAATATATTCTAAAAGGACTAAATTGACATAACTAAAAGTATAAGGCTTAAGTTGATACAATCAGATAAGTATAGAGACCTTTACTGTAAATAACCCTAATTATTTTTATCGGGTTATCAAAGAAAATTTTTGCCACTAACATAACTTGTTATGATTTGGATGATGTAAATAATTATTTGATTCTTTAGTTTGTGGTTTTTGTATGGATTGTCAAGGTTGAACCTGGTTAATGGATGAGAAGAAGAAGGTGAAGGCTGAGATCAACCATGGAAGTCGAGATAATAGAGAGAGAAGAGAGGAAGAGGAGAAGGGAAGGAGAGAGAGAGCACAAAATCGGGAAAGTAGGAGAGAGAAAGTAATGTTTATTAGTTGGATGGCCAATCAGTACGAAGAATTGGTATTAATACCTAATTATAAGCAATACAGCTTAACAACCACTTAACAACCCACTAACCTCCTAACCACTCTTAACCAACACTTTAACAATACAAGAAGGTACAAGTATATTGCATATCTAGCTAAGTACATGAATATAGCCTCACCTCATCACATCCTTAACCTCAAGGATGAGCAGAAAAATCAGGAAATTAGGCTCGGATGGTAGTGGAGTCTTCCCATGTAGCCTCTTCTTCACTTAAGTTCATCCACTTGATGAGCCATTGGGTGGCAGGTGCACCTTGACGCTGAACAACTCTCCTGGCCAAGATTCTTTCAGGAGCTATCTTCATTTCACCAAGGAAGGTTGTCTGGGGTAGGTGCTGAGTGACCAAGCCCTTAGTGTCAATCTTCCTCTTTAACTGAGAAACATGGAAGATAGGATGAATGAGGCAATCTTGTGGCAACTGAATTCTGTAAGCAACTTGTCGCGCTTTCTGTAACACCAAGAAAGGACGATAGAATTTGGATGAAAGCTTAAGGCTTCATCTAATGGCAGCTGAAGTCTGTCTGCAGGGTTGTAGCTTTAGGTACACCCAATCTCCTGGCTATAGGACCCTTTCAAATCTGTTTTTATCAGCAAAGTGTTTCATCCGGGACCTGGCTTGCTCAAGCCTGTACTTCAGCTGCTGGACGGTGGAACTCCTCTCCTTAAACCAGTCCTCCACTGATGCTACTGCAGGAGTGAGTCCTGGAAGAGAATCCAGGTGCAGCTGAGGTGCCACATAGCCACATAAGGCTTCAAATGGAGTGATCTGGATGATGCTATGATGACTGGTGTTATACCATAGCTCAGCAAGGGAAAGCCACTTATTCCAATGTTTGGGTTTATCCAAACAAAAACAACGCAAGTAGGTCTCCAAGCATTGATTCACCCTCTCGGACTGTCCATCTGATTGAGGGTGATATGATGAGCTCATGTCAAGGAACTTCCCAACAGTTTGAAGAGTTCCTGCCAGAACAAGCTAAGAAAAATCTTATCTCTGTCAGAGACAATGCTCTCAGGCAAACCATGCAACCTATGGACATTATCCATGAACAATCTTGCCACATGAGTGGCAGTAAAAGGATGAGTTAATGACATGAAATGGGAGTATTTTGTTAACCTGTCAACCACCACCAAGATGGTGTCTCTTCCTTCTGAAAGGGGAAGTCCTTGTATAAAGTCCATAGCAATGTGAGACCAACATTGCTTAGGGACTGGTAAGGGTTGCAGCAACCCAAGAGAAGCAACATGCTCTGGTTTACTTCTTTGGCATGTATAACATTCAGCTACTATTCTTTTAACATCGGCCTTCAATTGAGGCCAATAGAATAGCTTCTTCAGCCTTTGATATGTAGCATTCATACCAGAGTGACCCCCCACAGGAGAAGAATGGATAGAAGAGACAAGTTGGCTCTTAGATCTTGATTTTGGCCAACATAGGACCTGCCATGGAACCTTAGGATTCCATTTTTAAGAACACAATTAGGATGGCTATCTGGGGAAATAAGCAGCCCAGCTATCAGCTGTGTACACACAGTATCATTCTCATAACTTTTGACAAGTTCATTCACTCAAGTGGGGTGAACAATAGACACAGTAATGGCTAAACATGAGTCTGAAAATCTTCTTAATAAGGCATCAGCTGCCTTGTTTTCTTTTCCTTTTTTGTAAAGGATGGTGTAATCTAAACCCAAAAGTTTAGACATGCCTTTTCTTTGGATAGCTGTAGTTATTCGCTGCTCCAACAGATGCTTTAAAGCCTGCTGATCTATCTTTATCACAAAGCAGCCCATCTCAAGGTAATGCCTCCATTTGGAGACAGCTAAGAGAATGGCCATGAATTCTTTCTCATAAGCTGACAGCCCTACATTCCTAGGGCCAAGAGCTTTACTCAAGAAGGCAAGAGGCCTCCCCTGCTGCATAAGGACTGCCCCCATCCCCTTATCACTTGCATCTGTCTCAAGGACAAAAGGCAATGAAAAATCTGGTAAGGCTAAGACTGGGGCTACTGTCATGGCAGTCTTTAGGCTTTGAAATGCTGATTCTGCTTCTTTTGTCCATCTGAACCCATTGTTTTTGAGTTGGTCAGTCAATGGCTTAGCTATACTACCATAATTCCTTAGAAACTTTCGGTAATACCTGGTGAGACCCAAAAAGGACCTCAACTCTTTAACATTTCGAGGAGTGGGCCAAGAAGTCATAGGTTCTACCTTAGTGTGATTTGTAGCCACACCAGAGGCAGAGATAATGTGACCCAAGTACTCGATTTAAGACTGAGCAAAGCTACATTTTGACTGTTTTGCAAAGAGTTTATGCTTCCTGAGCTGCAGAAGCACTATTCTTAAGTGTTCCACATGAGACTCATGGGAAGTACTATAAACTAGAATGTCATCAAAGAATACTAAGACATATTTCCTCAGATAGGGCCCAAAGATATCATTCATCAAGGATTGAAAAGTTGCTGGGGCATTGGTGAGCCCAAAAGGCATGACCCTAAACTCAAAGTGACCATGATGGGTCCTAAACACAGTTTTGTGTATATCAGACTCATGAACTCTCACTTGGAAATAGCTAGATCTGAGATCTAGCTTGGAGAAAATTGATGTCCCTTGAAGCTCATCTAGGAGGTCATCTATATGAGGAATAGGAAATTTATTCTTGATGGTGCTACCATTGAGTTCTCTATAATCCACAAAGAACTTCATGGTCCCATCTTTTTTCTTCACTAGCAATATAGGGGATGCAAATGGAGAACAACTAGGTTGTATAATAGAGGCTTCCAACATTTTCTTCACCTGCATCTCTATTTCATCTTTCTGTAGGTAATGATACCTATATGGCCTAATGCTAACTGGCTTAGCATCTTGCTTTAGTGGTATGTGGTGGTCATGAGACCTAGGGGGTGGCAGTGACTTGGGTTCAAGAAATACATCACTGTACTCATCTAACAATGATTGAATGAGCAAGGAAGTGGGTGAGTTATTTACCTCATGAGCTTCCTTGCCTTGCACCAGCAATAGGGTAGCTACGAAGTACTCCTCCTTCTTCTGGCAGAGTCCCTGCAGCTTTTGGCCAGTGAGGAGTTTCAGCATGCCACTCTCCTTCATACCAATCAGCTCAACTACTTTGCCTCCCTTGTTGAAACTGATCTTAAGCTGATTAAAATCCAGTGATACAGGGCTAAATTGCTTCATCCAGACAACCCCAAGCAGCATGTCACAACCTCCAATCTTCATCAATCTGATTCGATATGAGAAACTGTGGCCCTGCATCTGCCAATTGGCTAGGCACTGCTGTTTGCTCAACATTGTCTGCCCATTAGCTACTTTGATACCCAATGGAGTAGCATCCTCCACGGTAAATCCTGCTTCTCTAGCCATCCTCGGGTCTAAGAAACTGTGAGTACTTCCACTATCAATCAATACAATGACTGACCTTTTATGCAAATGGCCCAGGATTTTAATGGTGCTGGAAGAGGAATTCCCTGTGAGGGCATGGACATAAATTTCTTCAGTGTCTTCATCACAAGCGTCTACAATCTGCTACTCCTCAGTTTCTGTTACTGAAGACTGTTCCAAGTCAGGTCCGAGGTCAAGTAGCTCAGCTGCGTCAAAGCTGTGCAGGGTCTGATTATCACATCGATGCCCTGGGTAGTACCGCTTATTGCGTTTATAGCATAAGCCTGGGTTTCTGGGAGATTGTTGCCTGACCCAAGTCTGGGTAGACCTATTGCCTGACTGGCCATATTTTTGGGAGCCATTGGATGCGGTTGATGTAGGGGTTGTATTGGTCTTAAGGAGCTTCTTGGCTTTTTGTAGAATGTTTTCTGAGGATCGAGAGAGTAAGCGGGCTTTAGTAAATGCTTCTGACAGAGAGTTAGGTTGGAGAGCCTTAACTAATGGTTGAATCTCCTTGTCAAGGCCAGAAATGTAAGATGAAAGAAAATATCCCTCACTGAAGGAGCTATCAGTAGCTAACATATGTGACCTTAGTTCCTCAAAGCGTTCCTGATACTCAATAATCGAGCCGGTCTGTTTCAACTTGTTGAACTGGCTAACAATGTCAGTTTCACTGTGAGCCTCAAACTGGGTGTAGAGTTCTTCACAGAACTCTTGCCATCCAATGCTACCTTTATCCGCTATCAACCTATCCAACTAGAGGTCAGTTTTATCATCTAAGTACGCTGCCGCCATTCCCAACTTATGATCATTTGTAACATGGTAGAAGTTGAAGTATCTTTGGCAGCGCCTAACCCAACTTCTTGGGTTGGCTCCGGAAAAGACAGGGAAGTCCATCTTAAGCTTCGGCTGGGAGTTGTTGCCTCCATAAGAACCTTCGGAATTACTGTTGCCACTTGTTTCAGGGCACGGCCCCAAATTTGAGGGTTTCCGCACATTCATTTGCCCAATGTGAGCTCTGGACTCTGGTACATGAACTTCTACCTCCGGATCCTTCGCAGAATTCGCTGCATGTGATGTATTAGCCACCAATTGTTGGACTAGGGTTAACATCTGTGAGTTGTTCTGCATCAGGGTGAGCATCTGCGAATTATTCTGATGCATGGCCTCGATAAGCTGTTGGTGATGGACTTCAGACCTCTGCTGTGATTCCGCCATCTGTTGCGCGAGGCCTTAGACCTGACCTTCAATTTCCGCAATGGTAGGTCTTGTTTTACCTCCAGCCAGTGTGTAACTTGGTTCACGCTCGTATTTGTTAAGGATTTTAGCTTAAGATCGAGCTTTGATACCAATTGTCAGGGTTTAACCTGTTTAATGGGTGAACAGAAGAAGGTGAAGGCTGAGATCAGTCATGGAAGTCGAGATAATAGAGAGAGAAGAGAGGAAGAGGAGAAGGGAAGGAGAGAGAGAGCACAAAATTGGGAAAGTAGGAGAGAGAAAGTAATGTTTATTAGTTGGATGCCCAATCAGTGCAAAGAATTGGTATTAATACCTAATTACAAGCAATACAGCTTAACAACCACTTAACAACCCACTAACCTCCTAATCACTCTTAACCAACACTTTAACAATACAAGAAGGTACAAGTATATTGCATATCTAGCTAAGTACATGACAGGTTTATGGTTTAAGTTTGGTTTTAAACTAAACCTAAATCGTAAATCCTAATAACCAAAATTTTTTAAACCAGTCCATAATTTTGCAAATCATAAACCAAATTAACCAAACCAAACCGTAATTTACAGTTTGGTCCAGTTTGGATTACGGTTTAAACCGTTTTTTGCACACACCTAGGTAGAGAGAGGACCGGACTTTTATTTATATAAAAGAAATGGGTGTCTTCCATCAAAACACCATTGGTCGTGTCTTTTAGTTAGTAGGCGCGTCTATTCATTAATAGATATGTCTCTACATTAATAAATATGTCTATTCATTAAAAGACATATCTCTTTACTTAGAAACACATCAAAGAGACATGCATTTTTATTAAAAGACGTGATCTTTCATCATGACATATGTCTGTTTATTAAGAGACATAACCATTTTTAATTTTTATTCAAAGAAATTTCATATGATGGCCTAAAAATTGAGTATCAGAGTTTTGGTGGATTTTGGGGAATAGGAGATTTTACTATAATATAATAAAAAGATATAAATTATATATTATTTTATATATAATATAATAATTTTTAATTAAATAATAAAATATTTAAAAAAAGAAATAATTTCCATGCCGTGTGGATCTTAATCCTCAATTGATGGTGCAACTGAAAATATAACGACTTTTTTTGTAAAATGGCCCAATTTAAAAAAAAAATTTAGAAAACTGGCCCTCTTTGAAAAATATTTAGAAAAATTGCCCAATTTACTGTAGCTGAATCGTTGGGCGACTGGTGGAATGGCATGCAAGAACGAAAAATGAAAAACCGAATGGCGTGCAACCACCAATGGTGGTTGCACAACTCGCCGGACGTCGTGCAACGACTAACGTTGCACGTCCGGCCGTACGGCGTGCAGCTGCTGGAATCCCACAGCGGGAATCCAGCTGCAGGATTCCCTGCGGGATTCCTTTTTTTGTGAAAAGGGATGAATTGCATCCCGTGAAGACAATGCTTTCCTTGCTCATTCCCTCTATATATATCTCACTATATTCATCAAAATTTTATAACAATTTACAATATTGTTAATCAAAAAAATTTATTACAATACTAAATTTTACAGCTATGGGATTCTATTCTTACTTAATCAAATACTTTCACTCCAACTTTCATTTTCATTACTATGTAAGTTATTGTGATAAATTTTCAGTTGTTCTTTTATATTTTGTCGTCATATTAATTTAGTGATTTTATTTGTTTGTTTTTTTGTTTTATAAATAGTATATAATTAATTAATATGTAAAATGATATTTCATACAATGAGTTTTTTATTATATAATGAATAATATACTGTTGTAAAATATACTTTAATATACTCGTGATTTTAAGGACTGGTACACGTTACATGTAATTATTACACATATTATAATTAATTTGGAGTAAGTTACATATTTTATGAGAATATATGTCAAATATGCAGATTTAGAGCAAAAATTAACAATTATTTAGATAAAAATATAATATTGTTAAATAATTTATTGTAGAATAATTTTTAATGTAATTAATTATTACAATATTAGTTAATATTATACCAATTAGTATAACTATGAGTTAGGGTTAGGATTTATCTTGAATTAGGGTTTCATTTGGGAGTTAGAGTGAGATGACATAGAAAAATAGAAGAAGGGTTAGGGTTAGGATTTATCATAAATATTATGTTGTATAATTTATTTAAATACACTTATAATTTTTGCAAAAATTTTAAATATTCTTAATCTAATGTTAGGAAACTATATTTTTTTTAAATATACACATATGATTTAAATATTTATAGTATCTTTATATATATATAAAATATTATGCTTAATTTAAAGTCACATACATATTTTATGAGAATGTATGTTAAATATGGAGATTTATAACAAAAATTAACAATTGTTTATATTGTTTAGATATAAAAATGTAATATTGTTAAATAATTTGTTGTAGAATAATTTTTAATGTAATTAATTATTACAATATTAGTTAATATTACACCAATTGGTATAACTATGAGTTCGGGTTCGGATGTATCTCGAATTAGGGTTTCATTTGGGAGTTAGAGTGAGATGACATAGAGAAATAGAAGAAGGGTTAGGGTTAGGATTTATCATAAATATTATGTTATATAATATATTTAAATACACTTATAATTTTGGCAAAAAATTTAAATATTCTTAATCTAATGTTAGAAAACTATATATATTTTTTAAATATACACATATGATTTAAATATTTATAGTATCTTTATATATATATAAAATATTATGCTTAATTTGAAGTCACATACTACTTATTAAAATAGTAAGTTACATATTTTATGAGAATGTATGTCAAATATGGAGATTTAGAACAAAAATTAACAATTGTTTATATTGTTTAGATAAAAATGTAATATTGTTAAATAATTTATTGTAGAATAATTTTAATGTAATTACTTATTACAATATTAATTAATATTACACCAATTGGTATAACTATGAGTTAGGGTTAGGATGTATCTCGAATTAGGGTTTCATTTGGGAGTTAGAGTGAGATGACATAGAGAAATAGAAGAAGGGTTAGGGTTAGGATTTATCATAAATATTATGTTGTATAATATATTTAAATACACTTATAATTTTGGCAAAAATTTTAAATATTCTTATTCTAATGTTAGAAAACTATATTTTTTTTTAAATATACACATATGATTTAAATATTTATAGTATCTTTATATATATATAAAATATTATGCTTAATTTGAAGTCACATACTACTTATTAAAATAGTAAGTTACATATTTTATGAGAATGTATGTTAAATATGGAGATTTAGAACAAAAATTAACAATTATTTATATTGTTTAGATAAAAATGTAATATTGTTAAATAATTTATTGTAGAATAATTTTTAATGTAATTACTTATTACAATATTAGTTAATATGATGCATATGTAAAATTCTTAATTTAAAGTAAAATTTGAATTTTTTAAAAATTAGAAGTTAAAAAGACCAATTTGATCGATAATCAAATATAGTGGAATAGAAATTTATATGTATTATACAGAAATTTCTATTGTATATTTAGTATAAAAGAATTCTGTTAATTCGCATTTTGGCCTAATAACATAGCATGTAGTCACTTAATGTGTTATGTAAAAGTGTCGTTAATATTATGTTTTACGTAATACAATTATGGCTAATTAAGTGTGTCACAAAGTGTTTCATCGTAATATAACTAGATAATTAAATTACTTATTACTTTTATTTATGGACAATCAACATAGATATTATGGCGTGCAACGTAGTTATATTGCTGTGTCATGTTGATGGACATATGGTGCAAACCGTTGATGGTATTGATTACACGGGTGGAAGACAATTTCTACTCATGGCACAGTCTGGAGTTTATCTTCCGGAGTTGAAGGGAATGATGTATGAAGCCATTGGGTGGAATAGTAACACTACTAACATTGCAATTACATGGAGAATGTTGTTGCCTCAAAATCCAACAAAATATACACCTATTGAGATCACTTGTCCAGTGACTTTAAGGTCCATGTTTGAAATGGTTTTACGAAATGGATTGACATTTGTAGAATTATACTTAAATGCTGTGGAAGCCGCCGGCAGTTCTGAACGGCATGCATCACATTTTCAATTTGAAGTTGCTGGCCCGTCTAGAAGTCCCGATGTGGATGTTTCATTGGTACCTAGAATGGTTGCAAATGAGAATAGAAGTATATTCAATGGGGCGTATGCCAACAATGATTCCGAGGCATCGAATGACGATGTAGATGAGGGTATGGCTGCTTTTGCTAATGAAGCGGATGATATGGATGAGTAGACAGTATTTCACGCCCTTGGTCCCGAGTTTGAAGATGTATCCTGGGTAGACCGGTCTGTTTTGATTGGGAAGAGGGCAGAAGACAGTGGTCAACAGGATCTAGTTTAGAGGAGGGACAATCATTTCAAACAAAGGAGGAGTTAGTGAAGCAAGAGAATTTGTGGTACATTAAGAGCAAATTGCAATATGTTGTGCAGAAGTCGAAGCCTCACTTCATAGCTCTTAAGTGTGTACAAGCACCACAATGTGAGTGGCATCTGCGAGGGGCGTTGAAACAAAGGAGTGGTCTTTTTGAGATATCAGTTTTAAAGGGGCCACATACATGTACGACCACTATACTGTCAGAAGACCATCATCACCTGACCTCAAATTCTGTTGCGGATATGGTGTTACCGATTGTGTCTGCTAATCTTAAGATGAACATTGAAGCAATTGGAGCAGCAGTGAGACAGCAGCATGGGTACACCTTTTTGTATTTCAGTACAGCTGGGGCTCAGCAGTGCTTGCTAACGTGTACAGACAATTGTGTCGATGCTGCATGCAGGGTAGCAGTCAATTAGGTGGATGTGTTTTGTTGCTCCAGGTACGGATTGCAATTACATTCATGTTTAATGTTCTAATGTGTAGCATTATCCCAAATCTTATAATTCATTATGTGTAGTTGTGGTCGAGGGAGCACTTACACATCGGTCGACCACTTATCGCCGGCCCCCGTCACTATCAAGTTGCAGCTAATGATCCGCCACCACTATTGGGCGCTTAGTAAGATAAAATATTCTATTACTATGTGGCCTTAATGTACATGTAATATCACGTATGCATTTTAATATAATTCATATTCTATTTAATCAGTTGGAATGCTGACTTAACATTCCGCGAGGCTCCAAGGCGCATTCTATCCTTCTATAGGGACCAGCTCGATGTCCAAGAACCCCATTAGGTATATGCATGTAAATATACATATTTCTTTGACGTTCAATATTTATTGTATAACTGAGTAATTTTATATGGTCTTAGGTTAATTGGACACCATACCGGCAATCCAGGTTGAATGCATTGCCTGGAATTTGTGTCGAGGGCCATCACATCTGGACATATGTAGGACCTCTGATATTCTTCGGCATTGTAGAATTACATTGCCCAGACAGAGTGTTGCGTCAGTTTGGATTGACGCAGCATATTCCAGATCCTGATGATACTCTTGACACGTTACACAGTACATCTCGTCATGGCAGGCACGACGAGAACTGGGTTATATATCACGCGCACTGGGTCGAGATGTGGGACACGCGGGAGCAAAGTATCGCCGACGTGCCTGATCCTCCGACATCACCTACAGTGTACATGGACTGGTACTTATCTATCACTAGGCGTGTCATCGGACGGCGTGAAGCTCGACCTCCACCCCACCCTTGACTAGTTTATGAACCAACTGGCAATCGTATTCAACGAGCTGTAAGTACATTGAAAACCTTTGTCCTGTAACTTCTTATACATTATGTTTTACTAACATGATAAAGAACTAAGTGACAGATTGGCTCTTTTAGACAACAGACTAGAAGGGTAGCTCAGGCAATACGTGACACTGCTCGCCACACTGTGCAGTCTATCTCCGTAGATGTTCTAGGTGGTTGCAGTACTGCAATGGATGCTCTGGATGGAGGACCTGAGTTTCGACAAATTCTGCGTAACGAAGGTGTCGACTACAGTACTTTACATGGTGAGGAAGAAAGTAGACGTGAACTTCTTCGCCGACACAGTTACTCCGTTCACAGGGAGTCCACACCCTCACGACATCGTGCGGAACCTAGTCATAGGTCCACATCAAATTTTGATCCTTAAGATATGCAATACTTTTTTTTTTTTTTTTGTATTGTAATACGATATACGATTGTTATTATTACTGTTCGAGTTATTTACATTTTTAGTATTTCGACTTATGTAGTTTTAATATTTTATTATCATTACTGTAATTTATATAATATGACGCACTCACCTATTACATAATGGATAAAAAATATATTGTACGGGTGAGGTTGCAGCCTCATTCTCACATCAGTAGCGGAAGGTAGGGTTGCAACCGATACAGAGGAACAACAGTACTGTATGGGTTGTGGACGGAAGTTGGCTGTTGCATGCAGGGTGGCGTGAACCAGTGGTGGTTGCACGCCGTTCGGTTTTTCGTTTTTCGTTCTTGCATGCCATTCCGCAGGTCGCCCAATGATTCAGCTACAGTAAACTGGGCCATTTCTCTAAATATTTTTTAAAGGGGGCCAATTTTCTAAAATTTTTTTAAAAATGGGCCATTTTTAAAAAAAAGTCAAATATAACATGGCAACTGAAGTGACATGAGGAAGAAGTCAATGCTATTTTATTTTGTTTTTCAAAATATGTTAACATCCGTTTATTTTTAAAGTGTGTTGTCCCTTTTATTCATTTTTTTAAATATAATTTCCTCCAAGATATTTTCCTATTAGTTTTTGATAAATAACGACATTAAATTATTTTATTATTTTCTTAAATCATAGACAACATTAAACTCGTTGCTTATATTTAATATGTTCAATAACAAGGGAAAAAAAAAACGTTTTTCTAGTCCATAAGCAACACCGATAACACAATAGGAAATGTCATGTATATTTCATTTGCATAACTATTTGTGTACTTAGTGACATAATAAAAAAAATATTAGTTATAGACTCGAAGTTCCCTTTCCTCTTAAAAACTTTTTTTTCCCTAATCTAAGGTTCCTGTTGGTTTACTTTTACAAAATATTTTAATTAAAAATATCTTTCCATAGTAATTTTGTTTAGTCTTTCATAAGATAAAATAGTTTCATTCGATAAATTCATAAATCATTCACACTTGTTGAAGTTAATTGAAGTAAAAAACATATGTGATATTACGATAGAAAACTTTTTCCATTTTTAAATGTTCCTCTTTTATAAGAGAAGTCAATTTTCCCTCAATTAAAAGAAATATTTAAAGTATTTTTGTGTGTTGCTATAAAAATTTGTAAAAAAATAAAACTAAGTCGAGAAAGATTTTCAATCGAAACAAACAGAGCCTAACTATTTTTAAGACCCCATCTAAAAGTACATTAAAATCTAACTAAAAAACCATATTAATTTAGTTTTTAGTAACTCCTTATATATTAAATAAAAAATAAATATTTAAATTAATTGCCCGTACTAATGTCACTATTCTAATCAGCAAGAAGCATGGTTATTGAATTCTGTGTTTGAATAATAAAATCTTATAATTTTATAATTCCACAATCGACCAATCTAGATCCTAAGTAGAATCTTGATTTTATAAATCTTATGATCAATTCATATTAAAAAAAAAACTATCAGACAGAATTATTCTATGATTCCACTGATCCTACCAACATATACATAAAAAGTCAAATAAATTCAAACATATATTGCCAACGATGTACTTACTTAGCCTAAAGCAAAAAAAAGTTAAATTAAGTATTTATATACTCTTAGAAAACTTAAATTAAACTTAGTTTTAAGTTATAACATTAACATAAAGTTTAATTAGCAGAAAATATCTTAAAAACTTTCATGATTATTTGAGTATATGGTGACATATCTATGTTATATATAATGTATTACCATATTTGATTATATTTCTTTTACATACTCTTGTACGTTAAGGTCCTATAGAAAACTTTTGAGAGTTATGCAACTAATTTTATTACCAATAATAATTACATTATATATGTACTAGAATCTCATTATTTTCAATTGGATCATATGATTCCAATTTTATAAGCGCTTAATAATTCTAAGTAAAATTCCGATTCTAACAACCGAAAAGTCTTAGTTTCTATGAGTTGGGCCCACGATTCTCATACTTGCTTGCTTGACTAACCAATTAAAAGAAATATTAGAGGATTGAACTCAAGAAAGCTATTTTTGGACAAAGAATTCAAGAAATCTTAATTAAATAATAAAGTCGACAAAATATGTTTGGATTTAAAAAAAAAGTTCATTTATACTTATAATTACGTACTATATTTACATGTTTTGTATAAAGTTGTTAGATTCTTATAAAAATTTATTAAATTTTGACATAAGATACTTAAATGATAAAATATTAAAATCTCATAAAATTGACTATATCAAAATGTCCAACCACTAAATTACATGTTAGTGCCTTAAAGTTTGTTTGTGAAAAAAATTTTTAGTCTAAAAAATTATATTTAATTAGTATAATACTCACAAACTTCCAAATTTTTTTTTACACTATTTACAAAATTATTACATAAAATTTATAAGTTAAAAAATTAATGTAAGAAACCTTAAGATATTTATATAATTTACCTTAGGAGTTATCATTGCTAGACAAAAATAATTATTAATAGAACACTTAGGCCTCGTTTGGTTGCCACATAAATTAAATTTCTAGAAAGTTGCATTTCGTAGGGATTTAATTTTCGTGTCAATATCTCAGGAAGTATATAAAAAATGTTTGGTTGCCAATATGAGATAGAACTTCCTTAGTGAGATTAATTAAAAACGAAGAAATTAGGCCAAGCCAAATAAGTTACTTCCTACATTTTGAAATAATTGACCGCATTCTGCTTACTTCTTGCCAACCAATAAAAGCCAAAATCTGTACTTTTCATGAAATTCTACTTCCTACATTTACTTCCTGTGTACTAAATAAAGTTTTGTAAAATTATTTTAAAAATTATAATTTTTTTTGGGATAATAATAATTTTGCATTGATCGCTGCCCTTTACCTCAAATTTAACAACAACAAAAATAAAAACAACAAACCCAGTGCCTCCAAGGGCTCCCGCATAGGTAGGGTTTGGAGAAGGTAGGTGTACGCAGCCTCCCCCCTTGAGAGGGCTACCTTAAAGAGAGGCTGTTTACCTCAAATTTAACAAGGTGTTAATTTTTTCTACTGCTTTATTTGATAACTGGGTAAAAAGAGTAAAGAGGGGAAGGGTAAAAAGGGTTAAAGAGGGGGATAGTAAGGTAATATTCTACTTTTATTTGGATATGTTAAATTAAGAGGGGTATGGGTACAGATGGGTAAATAAATTACCCTTATTTAAAAATTGGGTAAAAGGGTAAGGTAAAGAGAATTATAGTTAAAATAAAGATAAAAATGTCTAAATTTTTTTAAAAATTACCCTTATCCCCTTTTATCTCCAATTTGGAATTAAAGAAATTGAGGGTAAAGAGGAATAATAGGGGTAAAGGAAGGTAAAAAATTATCCTCTATTATCTTTCTTTATTCCTCGAACAAATTTATCAAATAAAGATAAAAAATTACTCGCTTTTATCTCGTTGTTAAACAGGGGTACATAAAACATTTTTTTAATGAACGGAGCAGTTGGCAAGTAAGAAACGTAAGCAAGCGTATTAGACCCTGTGTTCCTCCTGCCGATCATTCCGACACGAACAAGGATGAGAATCTTCGGCAGCGGATCACGGCGGAGTAGAGGAATCTCCGGCGACAAATGGACGGCGACAACAGCAAGCATATGGATACAGTGCACAAGCGGCTCTCTCTACACCTTCGGAATATACTCTTCCACTCTCAAGTCATCGCTCTCCTTCTCTCAGTCCTCCCTCGACACCGTCGCCTTCTTCAAGGACATCGGCGGCAACGTCGGAGTCCTAGCCGGAGTTCTCTACTCTGCCGTCACCTCCTCCGGTAACAGTGGTTTCCGCTGTGGTCCGTGGGTGGTGGTGCTGTGTGGATCGGTGCAGTGCTTTGCTGGATACTTGATGATTTGGATGTCAGTCGTCGGAATCATAAGCCGGCCGCCAGTGGCGGTGGTGTGTTTGTTTATGGTGGTGGCGGCGCATGCGGCGAGTTTTTTTAATACGGCGGATGTGGTAACTGCCGTGCATAATTTTAGGGATTTCAGTGGTACTGCTGTTGGCATCATGAAGGTATGTTGATTCCTTAACATGCTATCAGAACCTTATTGACCGAAAGGTCACATGATCGAATTCCAATAGCCTCTAATTTTAATATTATTGTGTTTAAGCACAAGGTTTGAGTTGTATCTGTGTAATATCTATGTTTCAATTTAATGTGTATTTGCTTAAGGGGGCATGTTAAGACATAAAATTATTATTAAATCTTCGCCTATCAGCTTAATTAATCAATTAAATACTGAACTTTATTAATTGATAACTAATTAAGGATAATATTATTGTTAAGGCAAAAATATTGTTTTAAGCATATATATGTTGTTTAAATATTTAATATGTATAGTAACTAATTATATAATGCGACGGAACCATTGGTTAAGTTTTCGGGATGATTTATTGACATGAAATTTGAGTCTTGTTGGCAGGGGAGTTTAGGTAAGGGAGTTCTTGTACATTATTTACACTTCAAGTGTAATAAGTATTTGTATAAGGTGGTGTATTAGAGTATAAAACCATTTTTATACCCTTAATCTTAAGCTTAAGCTCTTGGAACAGTTAATTCTTTCACATATGTCACTATTTTCACTTTCTCTGCCGGTGGCGGGTTCCCTGCATTTTAGGTCCAAGGCAAGCTTTTTTTTTTTTTTTTGAACAGTAAGACGCTCGAGGCCAAATTAAATTACCAAAACATCCGAAAGTAGAATCCGAGATAAGGTTGGGGGAATGTTAGCCCACCAGTCATCAGTACACTTATCAGAACAATAACACTTGGAAACAAAATGGGCCGCCCTGTTACATATTCTAAGACACCAAACGAAAGACGAAAAATCAAAAGAAGACGCAAAAAACCAGATGTCGTCCACAATTGCTTGGATCTCCCAAGGCCTTATCCCAACATCATTGATGGCGTCAATAAGGATCTTGTTATCCGCTTCAAAAACAATAGAATTCCAATTATAGGTCTTAGCCATCGCACATGCAGCTCTAAGAGCAAAAGCCTCTGCCATTAGGGGGGACGAGGCGAAAAAAGACCTGCACCAACCACCAATGATAATACCTTAGGAGTCTCTAGCCACCACAGCAGCTGCAGCCAAGACGTCTTTTGACTTCCAAGCTGCGTACGAGTTAATTTTGACATTTTCTGTTAAAGGGGGAAGCCACCGGTTTCTGGATTGTGGCTGTAACAGGCCTGGCAGCAGGAGGGAAGCCACGAAAAGACTCCTGGAATTCCTGGAAATGGCGAGAGGAAGCTTGAACAAGCAAGAGAGGGTCCCGGGCTTTCCTCTGAAACACATAATCGTTCCTGTTTTTCCATATATCCCAACATAAAAAAGCAATTCTAGTTAAGCTCACATTACAAAAAGGATAAAACATTACACACATCATCCCACCACCACCCAAAACTTTTAAAACCCTCTTTTTGAAAATGAAAACCAAAGGATGAGGCGAACCAAGCAGCCCTTTTATGTTATGATATTTTCAGATATTTCACTTGTACACTAGTGTGGTTGACTCTTGTATTTAGGCAAGTTTGAACACATCTCGAATATATTTCACTTTGTATTGTAAAATTGACTACTATGTGTGTATACAAATATCCATTAGATTTAAAGTGTAAATACCGCATAAAAAACTCATGTTAAATCTTATGTATATTAGTATTAATAAAGAATGTTATTGAGATTTGAAATCGAGACCGAGAGAGACTACTGACTAATTATTTTATACTCTTATAAGCATATCTTCAGCTACCTTTTGATTAGCAACTCTAAGATTGAACAGATAAGAAATTTAGTGCAATTTGAGTCACAAAAAAAGTGAGGTTTTTTTGGTTGGGGGAAGAAAAACGTCAAGGATTTCCCTATTGTGCAGGGGAAGTCATTTTTCATCCTTTAGGAAAAAAAACCTTCTTCCAAAATATTTTCCGTCAAAAAATATATATCAAACGACAACAATTACTAAAATCTAATCTTCCCCCTAGACAACGGGGCATAAAGGAAGCCTTTTTTCCCCTGAAGAAAATATTTTACTTGACCTGTTTTCTAGCAGATTCTTGAGGCGGGTTTTGTCTTGAGATTGTGACCGCAGTCTTGCAGTGATTTGGACCGCGCGTGTGTCATGTGACACAAGGATGTGTTTCTAGCTGCATTGATAAAATCTTCTTTCTTTTTGTCCTCCTTCTGGATGATGACAATAATGATTGATCGTTGTCAAAGAATCAGTTGTTTGAAAAGTTTAAGCTTAAACTTGAAAGATTAAAAATGTTTTATATTCTAACGTGCCTCCTCACGCGAATGTTCATTGGGCTTTAAGCCTAGACCAATGTACGGACCTAACTCATACTTTGTGTTAAAATTATATTAATATTGAGAATAGAGGTTATTGGGATTCAAAGTTGTGACCATATCAACAAACCAACTGCTCTAAAACCTTATGCTTATAAGTGAACACCCAAGAATACTAACAATCCCAAAGTCTGACGTACTCCTACTTCTCTGCAGGGTTTTCTGGGTCTGAGTGGAGCAATACTAATCCAGGTATATCGGACCATATTTCAGGGTGATCCTACCACCTACATTCTAATGCTTGCACTGTTGCCTAGTATTTTCCCGCTAATACTTATGTCCTTTGTGCGAATCTACGGTGATTATACTACAAATGATAGCCACCTTCTCAATAATTTCTCTCTGCTTTCCATAATTATTGCAGCTTATCTCATGATCATCATAATCCTAGAGAACATATTCACCCTACCGCTATTCGTACGTGTTATCACACTCGTAATACTCGTATTGTTACTTTCTTTGCCTCTTCTCATTAAAGCCCGTTTGAGACCTTCAAATGAACCCCTCGTGGATCCCCTTTTTGACAAAGAACCCGAACAATCAAGCGCTGAAACAACGCATCGAGGAGGTCAGATTGATGATTTCACATCGAAATCAGAAGAGAGCATAAGCTTGTTGCAGGCAGTCCGTTTTATTGAGTTTTGGTTCTTGTTTTTCACCTCAGCTTGTGCTATGGGGTCCGGGCTGGCGACGGTAAATAATATAAGCCAAATAGGCGAATCTCAGGGGTACGGGAGACGCAAGATAGGTACTTTTCTGTCAGTAGAATTTGTGTATAATACACATTTTGGACATGTGTTCCTAATTTCCCGTTTAAAAGGGGCGTTTACTATAATTGCCAACAACATGGTAAAATACGCATTTTTTTATGTTATCTGTATTATATACGTATTATAACACGTACCCGTGTTTTCCCATTTAAAAAAATAAATGATAATTGAAAATAATAAATAAATAAACTTAAATTGAATATCCATAGTTTATATTTTGCTAAATTTGTCACTTTTAACTTTCAAATTACTGATTGTATCCTATTATTTATGTGTTATGCTTTTACTACTGGTATTATGAATAATATTATCCTTTACTTTTATAAATTAATAAACTTTTGATAGAAATTTTCATGTATATAGCTAAATAATACATGTTTGTATTATATCACATTTAATTTCCATACCGTATTTTATGACAGGGACTTTGGTTTCTCTATGGAGCATCTGGAATTTTGTTGGTCGGTTTGGCTCCGGGTACGTGTCAGATTACGCTCTGCACTCCAAAGGATGGCCAAGGCCTGTGTTCGTGGCAATTACATTGGCAACTATGAGTGTTGGTCATGGTGTCATTGCCTCTGCGCTCCCCGGTTCGCTGTATGCTGGGTTTGTTCTCGTGGGGATTTGTTATGGTTCGCAATGGTCATTGATGCCAACGATTGTCTCAGAGATATTTGGAGTTGCCAACATGGGCACTATTTTTAATACAATTACGATCGCGGGTCCCGTTGGATCGTATTTTCTCTCGGTCAGAGTCGTTGGCTATATCTATGATAGAGAAGCGTCCAAGGAAGGGGGTTCGTGCACGGGTGCGCATTGTTTCATGGTGTCTTTTATCATCATGGCGTTTGTTACGTTACTCGGGTCTTTAGTTGCAATTGCTTTGGCTTTGAGAACTAGAAGATTTTATCAGCAGGTTATTTTGAGAAGACTACATAATGCTGGAAAGCGACAAGGGCATCAGCCATTGATTTGATGCATGGGGTTTATGACGTACTAGTGGGGTCAATGATCTGAGTTGAGCTTGAGATTGACAAACTTGAGGCTCATCTAAGCAACATTTTACATGGTTGGAGCTTGGCTCAAAGCTTGTCAAGCCTGGAGACTTTAAGCTCAACCTTTGTATAGGATTGAAATAGCTCAGCTAAGTTTAATCCAGCTCTCGAGCTCCATCTGTTTAGCTTCTGTTAGGGTTGATTTCGGCTTGTTTAGGCTCAAACTCCCTAATACCGACACTTGAATTTGGCTTGTTAAGATATATGTAAGGTCATACCGTAGCTTCGAGACCTCTAGAGCGATGGACCCCAATCTTTACGATGCTTCTGTATTAAGTCAACGCAAACTCAGCTTAAACACGAAACAAACTAAGGCTTCCGAGCCAAACGACCAACTTGCTAGCCCTCACAAGTTGGCTCAGATCATATATAACCACGGGACCAACAATGGCTTTCTTTCGGGTTTTGTAAAGAACCACTCTTAGCCGATTATAGCAGAAGAAGATAATCGTTCAGCTCCAAGCGCCAGTAATGGATGCTCCAAACTCTGGTACCCCACATTTGTTCATATTGAAGTTGTACAGATTTGCATTCTTGAATTCCATTTAAATTTGTACAATATGGAACTTTTAGGCACAATTCGAGTTGGAGCCCTTTTTAGATTGCGTATTTGCAAAGGATCCTAGCTCTTCCTATTGTGGGATGTCAAGGAACCAATTATCCTAAAATCTTATACTGATGGGTGATGACCCAACAATGATTTTATGCTTTAATATGCCCTTTGATACGAATGCTCATTGGGATTGAAGTATGTTAGTACATATGTCTGTCTCAAACCTTGTGCTCCCATACAATAATGCAGAGAGTGTAGGGGTGTTGAGATTGGAACTTGTAATATGTTAGTCAACTATGCTATATACCATGTAAAGATTATTCCAAAAATTTAGGTTGATTGTTGAAGGCTCTAATTGCTTTAATGATGGGTGAAGGCTCTAATACAATGTTGTCAACTAGGCCTTTGTTGAAGGTCGTTGTTTCTAGTCTTTCCCTATTTTGCAAGCGATAGTTCCCATCTCTATTATAAAGTGACATTAGAGCAACTCTATTGATTACTCCAGAGTTGGCATTTCAATCTTCAAAGGGTAGATTAACCTACAATGAGATCTAAGGAGTCAGATATGTATAGTCTTATTCCTGTTTTTACACACAGGTTATTTTTGAAATTTACATGGTAAGCGTAAAGGCTACTACACTTGAAGGATAGCCAACCTGAAAATGGATTGGAAAATGCTACACACCTAATTTCAGTACTTTATTTATATTATCCATTAATGTGCCAAGAAATCATAGGCTATTAAAAATGATATGAAATAATTATTTTTGTCAATTAATAATTCTTTATCTTATATATATTGGGTGTATAACTTATATATATATATATATATATATATATATATACTCAAGATTGTGAGAAGTACATGGTCTTTTTCTAGGCGAAAGAAGTATACAGTTTCAGTTAATCTGTTAGGAAATTTGAAGAGTTATTATGACTATATGATATGATCTATCCCACGTTGTAATAGCATCTGTCCCAGTGGTGATGATCTTCGCCTCATCTGGGATCAAATTCTACTTGCAGTAAAATTCTTCCACGTTCTTCTTACCAACCTCAAAAGAAATAGAAAAAATAAAACTTTGATATCTTTTTTTTGGTAATGAGGAGCCCGGTTACTCGGCAAACCCCAGCCCATGCGGTGACCCTCAGGAAGAGGTTTAAGGGGAGAATTGAACTCTAGACCTTTGAGCGGAAAGCAATACTCTATTCCCTTACATATCTCCCACCGCTAATGTAAGACCCTGGTTGGTGAAACTTAGGTATCTTATGGTAATCAAATATCATGGAACACAAATATTCAAAGTAAACCCTAGACAATAAATTAAGCATCCTTTCAATTTATAACTTTATGAATGAGATAATACATACCTTGATCCTCATATGTCGGTGAACTTTGAACAAGAGCAAGAAGATGGTGAATGGAGGTCTGTAAGCCTTTTACTCATGGGTGTGGGATCTCAATGGATATATAAAACTTATGCTTCTCGTGAGTAGGGACCAACAACCTTTTAAATAGAAAAAACTTGGACTCCGCCCAATAAAGACTCCTAATCCATATAGAGTTTGACTCCAACTTGTACCCAACTATACAAGTCCAAGATGACCATCGTTCTAGTTTCCTAGCAATCTTTAGAGTTGTTGGCAATTAGGATTCCAAGGATTTGCCTTTCATTAAGCAACTTAAGAAACACACTTATATTTGGAAACCAAAACTTTTGGTGCAATTGAAAAATTAGACCACATGTCCCAAAACTTTCCAACATCTTATGTATTACATATTTACCTACAAAACATTTCCATGGTTTACAAATATGTTCTTACTTCAACGACTTAACTAATTAGAATGTTATTTTGTTTTCTTGCATCTTAAGACAAATAAAAATTCTATATTATTAAATTATTTAAATGATACAATGCTATATGTTTGTGTTTTTTTTTCCGATAAATATCGGCAAAGCCGAATAACAGACAGGCAACTCGAAAAGACGAGGCCAAGGCCACTCCGTAAACGGAGGGGGAAACAAAAAGGGAAACAAAAAAGCATCAAAATAAAAACACCCAAACCCGACAAACAGACACCGAGCACACGCTACCCAAGACGCGCACAAAACAAGCTCAGACTGGGAACCCGAAAGAAAAAGAACCAAACGACCAGCGCGGGAAACCGAAGCAGGACTGAACCTCAACCATAAAACCACCCACCTCATTTAGTCAGCAGATCTGCCACCATAGGTGGTTCGAAACCATCGAAATTAAAATCAAATATTCTTCCCATGTCAATTGCCCGCTCCGCTTAAAGGATCAACTCATCATACTTCGCTTACAAGATCTTGTCATATCGATTCTCCCTATTCCGTTTCTTCTTCTTCCCGGTCGCCTTTGACGATTTTTCCCATTTCACCTCCTTCCCCTTTTTTCGTTTGCCTAATGCTATATGTTTGTGTTTCATGACCAAAGGTGTAAAGGAGTTGAATTTAGTTCAAAAGCATATATTCGTTTCAAGTTTGAGTCATAGATTGTTTAGCTAAGCAAGTTGACCCAACTTTAAAAAGTTGAAGCTTAGGGACGCGAGCCTCAAATTCAATTTTAAGCTAAATTACGAGCAAAAATGTACTTAAATGAGTCAAGTTTAACCCGCAAAAAGAACAGCTTGAGATTTATGAGCATATCTCAAGATTTTGCAATAGCTAAGCTTAGATTGAAATTTGCCAAATCAAGTTGAGGCTAGCTTGAATTCATAACAAGAAAACCTTGAGTTGAAAGGCTTCAAGAAACAATGAGTTCAAGCCAGGATTAACAAGCAGAAAAAATGTTGGTGACATGAGAATCAAATTTGACATACTCAGCTTTGACACAACTTATTTGTACTTCATATAAGAGGAACAGGAAAGTTTGAATTTCATATAGTTACCTAAAGCTTGGCATAGTATTTTAAAAGTACCTTATATTTTAAAATATTTTTGAGATATCTTTTACTCTAAAATTCTTTTGTCCCCTTGTACCTGTTCAAAGTGACACATTCTATAAATTTTTGTTGATGTGACACCTAATAAAATAGAAAATGTATCAGAAGATTAAAATATCCTCATTTCCAATTAAAATAATAGATTCTCTTCCGTATATTCCATCCCTACTTGCCCATGACACATGATAACCAGTATGTGTTGCTCAGGACCATGACACCAAACCTACCGTGACCTCACGAGACACCTGCTACTCATGACTTGCGATATAACCAACTCTTACTAAGGAACCACATATGCCTCCCTACCATGATCGTGACATTGCCATTGGAAGTCCCCTTGACCTACCTTGTTATCAGCGCCCCCCACCCTATTGGGCAATGCGCAAAAGTTGGCCATTACCCCACCATCGAAGTCGCCTAGCATCCTACCTCGTGGTTGAAGCTGCCTCCTAACACCCACCCAAATCTCATAGCCCTACCTAGTGCATCAACCTAGCATCCCACCTTGCCATTAGAGCCCTTGCCCTACCTCATAGAAGCTCTCTGCCATTGGCAGATCTACATGCAAATAAGCTCACCCTAAACTTATTTTTATAATAAAGAAATTATCAATTAAATATTTGAAAATTTGAGCATTTATCAAATAAATATCACAATATTTTGATTTATATAATAAAATAGGATAATGTTATTGTTAAAGCAAAAATTGTTATTGCTAAAGCAAGATCGTAGTTTGCAAGATAATTTTGTGGCTCTCATTATTTGTAAGTCATACTATTATCCTAATAATATGGTGTAGGACGAGTAGCAGAAGAGTTTCTAGAGCAACTGGATCACATAAACCTCATCGTCGGATACCTCGAAGGCCGCTATTCCGGCCCCTCCTTAGTAGGACTCCATTTTGCTCTTTCATTTTTTTGTCCCTCCCTTTTGTTTAGTTAGAGATGAAGGATAGGCTAGTCGTTTAGGGCTTTTGGTGATGGTCTCTTTTTGTACTTTTGTTTTTCGATAGTCCCGTCCTTGATTCTGTATGTACTTTGTATGTAGATGGAATAGTTTGTATCCAGAGTGTACTTTGTCATTTATTAATGTAATTCCTATCCGCTTTTTCTTTGGTATCTTGCACATTTTTTTGACTAAGTATGGGAACTTGCTACGTTTTGAGAAGACTTGTTGCTTTGTGGATCGGCTTCTTGCTTTGTTCTTCATGGGCTCGCGACTTGTACTGCCTCTCGTGGGCTTCGGTCTTGCGTTGTTGTGCAAGATCCTCGTGTCGCGTTACTGTGTGCGTGTGGTCCTTCGCCTTGCATTGCGGCGTGTGGACCTTCTGGTTGTGCCGTTGCGCAGGTGCTTCGCCTTGCGTTGGTGCAGGTGGTCTTTCGCCTTGCGTTGCGGTGGGTGGACCTTCAGATTACGCCGTTACGTGAGGTCCTTCACCTTGCGTTTGATTTTCTGTTGCCTCAAGGAGGCGTGTGACGTCATACGTTGACTCCCTTCCGGCCTTGAACGGGCTTAGGTTTACGTGTCTTCTCCACTTTGTGCGGGCTTCTGTTTGCTAGTATTTGTGCGATACCTGTAAAAATCAGGTTAGCTTTTTGCTGCGGACGGATCCACGGGCTTTAGTTGGCCGCAGGCGGAGCTACGGACTTATTGCCTATTTGCCACGAATGGATCGACGGACTTTAGCCTGCCTAGACGGATCTATAGAATTATGGTCTGTTTGCCGCGGGCGGATCCACGGACTTGTTATCCTGTCCTGGGCTGTGCCACGGGCTTACGGTTTTTATCCACCATGGACAGATCCGCGGGTTTGTTATCCTGCCGTGGATTATGCCATGGGCTTACGGTTTGTTTGCCGTGGGTGGACCCATGGACTTTAGCCTACCGTAGATGGACCTGCGGACTTACGATCTTAGTGTGCCTAGGACAGGTCCTGGGGCTTAGCTTGCGCAGACGGATCTACGGGCTTAGGGTTTTAGCCTGCTGTAGGCGGATCTACAGACTTACGGTTTATTTGCCACGGGCGGACCCATGGGCTTTCTTCCTGCCGGGGTTCGGAGTCCTTTCAGGCATACGGGTTGTTTGCCATTTAACAGAGCCATCTGGACTTTAGCCTACCACAGACGGACTTACGGTCTATTTTCCACGGGTGGGCCCGTGGGCTTTCTTCCTATTGGGGTTCGGAATCCATTCGGGCTTACGAGTTGTTTGCCGGTGTACAGAGCCATCTAGACTTTAGCCTGCCACATACGGACTTACGGTCTGTTTGCCATAGGTGGGCCCATGGGCTTTCTTGCTGCTGAAGTTAAGAATCCTTTTGGACTTACAGGTTGTTTGCCGGTGTACAAAGTCATCCAGACCTTAGCCTGCCATAGACGGACTTACGTTCTGTTTGCCATGGATGGGCCCGTGGGCTTTCTTCCTGCAGGGGTTCAGTATCCTTTCGGACTTACGGGTTGTTTGCCGCTGTACAGAGCCATCCGGACTTTAACCTACCACAGACAGGCTTATGGGGTGCCGGAGTACAGTGCCATCCGGGCTATTATATTTGACCCGCTTCGAGAGGGCACGTAGAGTAACAGAGCTATTGAGATCCGAGCTAGTTCTGTTATGCCCGCTTTCGGAAGAGTACATATTTTACCGAGGATGCGACCAATGGGCTTTTCATCCAGCTGGTGTACAGAGCCATCCGGGCTTACGGGAAGTAAGCCGAATGCCTTGGGACATCCAGTCTTACCCTGCCACTGTGGACTTAAGGTCTGTGGCCATGGATGTGGTCCACGGGCTTTTAAGAAGGTTTGATTGCCCAAAGTGGACTACCCTCACGGCTTAAGTGCGTAAACCCCCCTACCTCAGAAGGACGGGCGGTTTAAAAGCCTCACAAAGTTGGTGGGCCGTGGGCAAGACCGACAAGGTGAGCTCACTGCGGCCGACCCTCATGGCTTAAGCGTTCGTGCCGATTGTTTTGGAAATTCTTTTGGCACAAACGTTTACATTTTTTGATGTTTTTTGGTTAACTATGATTTTTTGATGATTTTATCGACCATGATCGTTGATTCGATCACTTACGTGTATGTACTTATGTTCCATCCGATTTTCTGAGGTTTCATTTTTTGGTCGTCTATTTACATACATTATTATATTATTACATATATATATTTTAGAAGAAGTTCTTATAAAAGACGAAGCATTCCTTTATTTTACCCCAGTCAGTTTTTATACAAAGTATTTCTTCAGGTTTAGAATGTTCCATGTGCATGGGAGCAGGGTCCCGTCCAGTTGTCGTAGGCGATATGCTCCTTCCCTGTTTATCCTAGAGACTTGGTAAGGTCCTTCCTAGTTAGCAGATAGCTTCCCATGGTGATGTCCGGCCAACTCTGTTCGTCTCAGGACCAACTCTCCCTCTTGAGAGGCTCTTCATTTGGTTTTGGAGTTGAAGTACTTTGCCATTTTTTGTTTCTGAGCGATCACCTTAACTAGCACGCTTTCGCTGGTCTCCTCCACCTCATCCAGTGATTGTCTCAGTGCTTCTTCGTTGCCCTTCTGGTCGTAGATTTGAATTCGGAGACTGGGCTCCCCTATCTCCACGGGTAGTATCGCTTCTGTGCCGTATACCAAGTTGTTTCCCCTGTGGCATTCCTCATCATCATCCGGTAGGCCCATAGTACGCTAGGTAACTCTTCTGGCCAATTTCCCTTTGCTTCATCCAAGCGCCGCTTTAGACCTGTCAGTATGTGTTTGTTCACGGATTCCGCCTGTCCGTTACTCTGGGGATGTGCTACGGAGGCATAGTGTATCTTAATCCCCAGACTCTCGCAATGGTCGCGGAATCTCAGTGAGCTGAACTGAGTGCCATTGTCTATGATTAGGACTTGCGGAATCCCATATCGAGTGATGATCCCCATCCAGAGGAAAAGCTGGACGGCCTGGTCCGTAATTCGTGCGACGGGCTCCGCTTCTATCTATTTGTTGAAATAATCTATGGCCACGATGATGTACATTCATTGTCCGGTTGCCTTGGGGTACGGTCCCGAGATGTCCATCCCCCACTGAGAGAAAAAGATGCGGTTAAGTATGGGCTATAATAAAGATGCTGGAACGTGAATTATTGGAGAGTGCTTCTGGCATTTCTCACACTTTTGGACAGGATCTAGTGCATCTTTCTTTATGGTGGGCCATTGCTACCCTGATCATAGAGCTTTGTTGGTCAAAGCTTGGTGGCCAAGGTGTTGTCCACAAATGCCTTCATGGATTTCTCGCAAGATGTACTTCCCTTCTTCTTCTCCGACGCACTTCAATAGGGGATGCACGAACAATCTCTTGTAAAGGTCTTCGTCCACTATCACGAGCCATGGCGCGCTCCTTCGGATATGCCTCGCCTCCAGCGGGTCTTTGGCCAGAGTTCCATTTTTTATGAATTCGATGAGGGGACAGTGCCAGTCGTTCAAGGACTGTATCTGAGCAATTCCCTCAAGCTGAGGAAACTTCGGCACAATGTCCGGATCTCTTCTATCTGAATGGCGGGTTCTAGTCCTTTGTCCTCCGTCTCTGAGCTGGAAATACAGCTAAGCTCGTCGGCTTTGAAATTCTCGACTCTCGGAATGAGGTGGATTCTGAAGAAGGAGAAAGTCTTCGCTTCTTTGTTCACCACTTCCAGATACTCCTTCATTGTAGTGCTCCTTGCTCTATAAATCCATTGGACCTACTTGACAGCTAGCTGAGTGTCGCTGAATACCTCCGCCTGGTGGGCTCCGCTTTTCGGGCCATTCTTAGTCCCTGAAAGAGCGCTTTGTATTTGGCCTCGTTGTTACTAGTTCTGAACTTGAACCTCAAGGCGTAAGGGAAGTGTTGTCTTTCAAGAGAGATGAGTAGAATGCCTGCTCCGCTCCTTTGGTTGTAGGAAGATCCATCTAGTACAATTTCCATGCTCCCTCCGGGGTATTTTGCAGCTTGGAGCTTAGCGATGCCATATTGGTGAACGAGCATTCCGCTAAGAAATTAGCTAGGGCCTGTGCCTTGATCGCGGTTTGTGACTCAAACAGGGCGTCATACTCGGAGAGTTCGACCACCCAGGACAACATTCTTCCCAAACACTGCAATCGTTGAAGTGACTTTTGTAAGGGCTGGTGGGTTCGTATCCCAATACGATGTGCCTGAAAGTAAGGTCGGAGCTTCAGTGCGGCTATGACGATGGCATAAGCGAGCTTCTCGATGTGGGGGTATCATATTTCGGCATCCCTCAATATCTGACTTACAATGTAGATCGGCAACTAGAGGTTCTCCCGTTCGGATATTAACACGGTGCTTACCGTGTCGTTGAATGCCGAAGTGTAAAGGATTAAGTCCTCCCCTGAAATGGGTTTAGACATAATTGGAAGCTTAGCCAAGTATTCCTTGAGTTCTCGAAGGGCTTGTTCACAAGTCTCGTCCCAGTTGAAGGCTTCTCTCCTTCGTAACACTTTCAAGAAAGGGAACGATCGATCCGCTAACTGGCTGATGAACCTATTGAGTGCGGCGAGACAACCAGTCAGCTTTTGGATATCCCTCAGGGTTTTGAGGGTTTCCATCCTGAGTATAGCATATATCTTGGCAGGGTTGGCCTCTATCCCTCTTGCGCTCACGATGAAGCCCAACAACTTTCGTTCCGGCACTGCGAATGTGCACTTGTCGGGATTGAGATGCATCCCGTGAGCCTTAAGTGCTTCCAGGGTCTCTCTCAAATCGTTTACGTGATCGGAGGCCTCCTTGCTTTTTATGATCATGTCGTCAACATACACCTCTAAGTTCTTTCCGATTGGCTGCCGAAAGACATGGTTCGCCAGGCGTTGGTATGTGGCTCCAGCGTTCTTTAATCCGATTAGCATGACTGGGAAGCAGTATGAGCCTTCATGGGTGATGAAAGACGTCTTCTTCTCATCCTCCGGGTCCATCGTGATCTGGTGATATCTGAAGAAAGCATCTAGGGAACTGAACAATGCGTTCCTCGCAATAGAGTCGACCAGCTGGTCTTTCTTAGGAAGGGGGAATGAGTCCTTCAGGCAAGCCTTGTTCAAGTTGGTGAAGTCCACGCACATCTGCCAGCTTCCATTCGGCTTCTTCACTAGGACCACGTTTGCTAACCAATCTGGATAGAGCACTTCTAGTATGAAACCGGCTTTTAGGAGTTTCCGCACTTCTTCGCTTATAACCTTATTCCTCTCGGCACAAAAGTTGTGCTTCTTTTGTTTTACCGATTTCTTTACGGGCAAAACATTCAAGCAATGGCTTATGATCCAACTATCTATCCTCAGCATTTCATCCATGAAATGCACGAAGACTTCCTATTACTGTCGAAGCACATGCTGGATTCGGTCCCTTATGTCCGCCCTCGGCCGCATTTCGACCTGGACCAATTTTCCTGGTCCTATCTCGACTTTAACGGTTTCCTCCGGTCCTTGGCCCATCTTTTCTGTGCTTTTCGTCTCCCTCACCTTGGGTACGTCTTGGGTGTGGCAACATTTGCGGGCCATTTGCTGACAACCTTTAACGGTCATGACATATCCTTTGTCGGTTTTGAACTTCATGGCAAGGGTAAGTTGAAACCACAGCACCTAACAAATTTAGCACCGGGTGCCGTAGGATAGCGATGAACGCAGAGCGGGTCGTCATGATGTAAAAATCAGCATTAAGTGCATGCCTTTGTTTCCCATCTCCCAAGAAGATATCGAGCCTTATGGTGCCTAGAGGATCAACACCTCACCGAAGATTCCCGTGAGGATACTAGCCATGGAGAGCAACGTCTCGAGCGGTATTCCCATTTGCTCAAAGTAATGAAGGAAAAGGATATTGGCTGAGCTTCCTTGATCCATCAAGACCTTTTGGAGGGAGTAGTCATGAACGTCCATGGTGATGACCATGGGATCTTCATGCAGAGTCTTGACGTTTTCATGGTCTTCTTGCAAGAAGGTCAAGGATTGACATTTCCTGAGTTTGCCTCCTCCTCTTCCAGCAGTAGCAAGACTTGTGTCCTCCCGTTTTTGTTTTATGGCTGCTATCGCATGCCTTGGCGTGTGAGTTGCGTCGTCTAGTTCATCATGGGCGAGTCCTCGGTACGAACTTTCCAAGGTCACCTCTTCTCTCCAATTCGTCTATACGGTTCCGGAGTACTCGGCAGTTTTTAGTATCATGCCCCGAAAATTCGTGGTACTCGCACCACAGGTTCAAGCAGCGCCGGACTGTTGGACCTACAGGGGCCCGGTCCCTTCCCGTTTCCCCTTTCTTACTTCCAAGAGCAGTCCGGGAGGTCTCCTCGGGCCAGTGTTACGGATCCCCCTTACATTCTTCGTGGATTTTTCATTCTTCGGGTTGAAGTTTGGGGTGTGTGTCCTGAACTTTCGGTACTCACGCCTAGGAGGCTCCATTTTTCCCATCACATCTTTAGCGATATTGTACTTATTGGCCTTGGTACAATGCCCATCCATAGTCACGGGGAGTGCCTTGGCGAGAGAGAACTTGAAGTCACTGTTTCGGAGTCCATTGATGAAGGTGGTGATGGCCTTTTGATCAACTAAGTTTGGGATGCTGATCATGGCCTTCGAGAATCATCACACAAATGCCCTTAAGGACTCATCCTCAATAGGGGTGTAAATGATTAGAGCCGCTCGCGAGTAGCTCGTGAGTAGCTCGAATAAAGCTCGATTCGAACTCGAATGAACCGAGTTCGAGTATGGAAAGATACTCGATTAATAAACGAGTTCGAGTCGAGTACTGAGCTACTCGGCTCGATACTCGATTAAATACTCGACTCAATACTTGATTAAATACTCGACTCGGTACTCGATTAAATACTCGAATAGATGCTCGATTAAATACTCGACTCGATACTCGAATTGGTGCTCGACTCGATACACGACTCGTATGAAGCTGCTATTGTGTATTATTTTTATTTGAAATAGATGGCTTGTGACATTAATAGTAGAATGAAAGATGGAAGATTGCATTTGATTTGCTTATATTTTCTAATACTTTGGTTTTGATGTATAATTGCTATTAATATATCAGTAATTTATGATTATATATGTTAAAATATAGAGTGGACAATAATTGAGTATCCAAATTGAGTATAGTTAATGTTCGAGTGTATGGAATAATATTATAATGGAGCTAATTTGTTGAACATTCATATGCACAATAAACGAGTACTCAAGTCGAATCGAGTACTCGAATAACTAATCGAGTTCTAGTTCAAGCAAAATTTACTACTCGAATCGAGTTCGAGTACTTGAATAGTTAATCGAGTTTGAGTCAAGTACTAAGATACTCGACTCGACTCGACTTGATTACACCCCTAATCCTCAGTTTATTGTAGCTGGATCAATTGGGCGGCGACCTTCTTTCGCCTTTTGTTGCTGAGGAAGTGGCGAGTGAACTTCTCGGACAACTCCTTGAAGCTTCGTATGGACCTGTTAGGGAGAGAGGTAAACCAAACCTGAGCCATGCCTTTGAGGGTGGCTGGGAAGCATTTGCACCACACGTCCTCAGAGGCATCTTGTATGTACATACATGCTGCAAATCCTGAGATGTGGTTGTCCGGGTCTTGTGTCTCATCAAACAGCTCCAGATTTGGCATCTTCACTTTTCCCATGGGAGCGGCGAGCATGCGAGGGGTGAAGGGCGAATAGGTGATAGAAATTCTCCACATAAGCCTGTGCGCTGCATCCGCTAAGTTGGTGTCGGAGCCTGCCTCAAACGAGGGTGGGGCCTGTGCCGGGACATCCTCGAGCCAATTGGTGCAGCGAAGCATCTCCTCCCTCTCTCTTCCTTGGTGGTTGCGGCGGATTCCATGCTCCATGGAGGCGAGGGACTCGACGACCACGTCTGGATTCCGTGGTGCGGGAGGCGGCGTGGTCTTGCTAGAGTGATCACGATTGGTGCGGAGCTCGTGGAGTTGGCTATGAGTGACATAGTGATCTTCGGACCGCCTCAGGGAGGGGGGAGATCCTGCAGAGTTATTTTCAGGAAAATTTTCCATTTCCCATAGACTGCGCCAACTGTTTTGATACAGGTTCTTTAATGGAGGGCCGAAACTCAAGCTCTTTATCTTTAGTTAGGTTTTTAATAATTAACGATTTTATTACAGGGGTTTTTTTATGAGATTACAAGAGAAAAGGAAAGAAAAACAAGGGGTACAACTGCTCTGAGGGTCCTTCAGATGAGAGTGAAGGAAGGCCAGTGAGCTTATGATTTCTTGAGGGGTCTGAGCCCTACTTATAGAGATTTCCCTCTGAAGAGCTGTGCCTCATTTAAAGAGGTGTATCTCACCCAGTACGGAACCGAGGGCGAGATACCCTTGGCCGTTGGGCCTATGACTTCGGGTCATCGTCTATCCGATTCATGGAGCCGGAGACGGTTGCTGATGGACCTCCGGGGAGATGCCCTCTGGGAGTGGACTTGAGCGTTGCATTGGGGTGTCATCACGAGGTTCTTCAGGTATCGAGCTTCGGGCTGTCGTTGGTCCCCATCAAGGTGCTGGATAGTTGATGTTGCTTGGTCGACTTTCGAGGGAGAGGGCATCTCGGATGGAGATGCTCCCTTGTAGGTGGGGTGCGTGCTTCATTAAGGTGTCATCACGAGGTTGTCCAAGGGTCGGAATGCTCCCTATCTGCCGGATGCGTCCCTATCTTCACGGGTGCTACCTAAGTTCCGGAGTCGGTCTTCGAGGGTGCATCTCGGGTGGGCGTACTTCCTTTTTTGTCTACTCGAATTTTGGGATGTATTCTGTTGGCATGATGGGTCTCTTTCTTCCAGATCGCAAGTACAACTCCGGGCCCGGCCTCCGAGGGTGCATCTCCGCCCAAGTTACGGCCTCGTCCCCAGTGGCCACATGTCACTTATCCAAATGCCATTTTTGGAGTTATCAATATTAATGAGCTGAAATCGTTAATTTAAGACAAAATTAGATTGCAAGTATTGCAGACTGTGGATGAAGCATATAATATTGGCATTGAAGGTTGAATTGAAGGAAAGCAATAGAAGAGTCGAATCTTTAGTAAAATTGGCACAAGAATCTTCTCAGGAAAGATCTGGGTCTCCTACCTAAGAAAATTCACCTTTTGCTTCAAAAGAGCAGCTGGCCGATATTGCGCAGTCCCCAAACAAATCAGTGAATTATATTCCTATACAGAAAAATGGAACATAATGAAATGACTCAGCTATTACAAGGAGATGAAGGTGCTGGTGATCTCATGGGCCCCGATCAAAACCTTCATTCGAGTCTAATGCTAGTTGTTGGGGAGAGAAAGCTGCCAATTAGGGATAATTTGTATGTATATAATTGGGGAGCTTATAAGATTGCCATAGCACCTTTTAATGAAGGTGTTAAACACTTCTAAAGTGGAGGAGCGATCAAATTTGTGTATCATAACTTCTGAGTCTGAGTTCGAGAAGGACCTTAAGGTATCATAGGAAGACCAAGTTGTATAGGTAAGGTCCAACATAAGCTGGAAAAGAAGAATGTTAAGTTTGAGGCCGCCGCCGACAAGCATCGATGGGAAAAAGTCTTTCATAAAGGTGATATATTAGCAATATTTCTACGCAATGAGAGATTTCTGTTAGAATTTTGGACTTAATCGATTGGGTTAGCCTGAGAAGATAATGACGAAAGACCGATTTTTTATTTTATAATAGGCCTATATGTAATTATGTGTTAAGCCCATTGACACATGGGCTTGGGTCGGATTAGTGAGAGTCCATTTACAATATATGGGCCCATGATGGGTAGGCCCATATGTTTGTCTATATAACGGACAACCCCCCTCCCCACATGGATGATCAACTTCATTTTCTCCTTTTAAAAACCAAGGAAATTGTTAGAGAGTTTTCCATCTTCTCTCTTTTCCGGATTGGTGACTATTGTGGGTGAGTGGAAGTGTGTCTCAGGTTTAATCACCGGTAACGCTTATTACATCAACAATATGGATGTGAATGGTACGTTCTAATAGACATATACTTTAGTTAAATTTGGTGTTATAATCTCTATCATGTTTTAAATATTAATCTTACATGTGGTATTAGAGCGATCATGAATAGAGACTATGACCATGTTCTCTATAAATTATTAACTTGCATATACTTGAGACTGTAATGGTTGGAAATACATATATACAATCATGTGTCACTTTATAATAATAAAAGTTGAAGCGGCCAAAGAGGAAAATCTTTATTTTGGATGGTTGTTGAAACCAAGCGCTGATCTAAAGGCGACCAAAATGAAAAATCCTCATTTGGGTGGTTGTTGAACCCAGACGCTGAAGTGATCAATATAAAAAATCCTTATTTTGGGTGGTTGTTGAAACCAGGGGCTAAGGCGATGCCAAAAAGGATTTGAGATAAAAGAATCATTAATCCAAAATTGATGCGTATAATAAAATTAAACGTTGTTTTAATTATTGCAAAATTAAACCATGTCTTAGTGTTAATATGATGAATAACAATGAAGAGACATTTTGCTCTTATGTATAAGAAAGAAAAAAAAAAGATAAGATAAGGCGGTTAAAATTATTAAAATTTTTTTTTTTTGTAAATTCATGTGTTTAATCAGATTTGAACTCGCACGCTTGTTGTATACAATGCATGAAGTTAACCGCTTGCCTAGGATGATTATCTCGTCATCCCTACCATAATAAAACATTTTATCATGAATGTTTCATGGTTTATTTTCTAATTGCACCCGGCGAGAATTATTATTATTATTCTTTTTATTATTATTATTATTATTATTATTATTATTTTTAAAATCTGATATAAATTATTTCTTTCTTCAATTACAAAATGGTAACTTTGGTTGATAAATAATTATCCACCCAAAGGAGTTAATTATTTGTTTTAACCAAGTTATAAATTTCCTAATGTTAAGTGGATTAGTCCACCCAAAGGGGACTAAGTTCTTGACATTAAAATAATATTTTATTGTTTAATGAGAGGAATAGTTATGATTTTCACCCAAAGGGAAAATTGTAATGGAATTTATTAGACTCTCAATAGTGAATTGATAAGAGGAGATGTTTTATTTTCCACCCAAAGGGGAAAATGTAACGGTCGTCTCAGGCTCTTATGTTGATTGTAGCAGACTTATATTCTTTGCTGAGATGTTTTTTGTCTATCCTAATATGTCTTTGATATTTCCTTGTTTTCTTCTGTTTTTCAGTTGTCAATCAGTTGACCAATCAATTAAACTCGATTGAAACTTTGACCGGTACCAATTACAAAAAATGGAAACGGGATGTGGAAATAGTCCTTGGATTGATGGATTTGGATATAGCCCTAACTGAAGAAAAACCTGACGACCTTAGTCTTGAAAGTACGACTGAAGAAAAAATTAAGTATTCAAAATGGGTGAAGGCTAATAAGTTAAGTCTTATGATTATGAAAAAGTCTGTGTCTGATCATATTCTAGGTGCAATTAAAGATGACAACAATGCTAAACAGTTCTTAGATGCCATAGGATAGAAATACTTAGAGTCTGACAAAGCTGAAATAGGAGAATTGATTGAAAAACTTACTACAACGAAATATGACCTTGTGGGTAGTGTTAGGGAGCATATTATGAAAATTGTTAACATTGCCTCCAAACTCAACAATTTAGGAGTAACTATTGTTGATGACTTTCTTGTTCACCATGCCCTGAAATCTCTTCCTGAACAATTTGGTCAATTAAAAACCACTTACACTGCACAAAAGGATAAGTGGAGTGTAAATGAACTTATCTCTGTGTGTGTTCAAGAGGAAGAGAGACTTCGTCGTGAGAAGGGTGGAAATAATGTGAATCTTGTTAATCTTTCAAAATTTGGAAAAGGAAAATTTCACTACAAATACAACAAATATAACAAGAAACATGGTCAAAACTATAAGCCGGGTGGTCATCATGGGCATTTTAACAAGCCTGGTGGTAGTCATGTTCAGTCTCACAACTCTCTCGGTCCCCGTGATGTAATTAAGAAGCAGATCAAGTGCTGGAATTGTGGGAAAAACCACAAGAAGGTTGATTGCCCTAAACCAAGAACTAAAAAAGGAGGTAATCCTTTTGTGTTTGTTTGCTTTGAAACAAGTCTTGTGGATGTTCCCTTTGATTCTTGGTGGTTGGATAGTGGCGCATCTATTCACATTGCCAATAATTTGCAGGACTTCGTAAGCAAGCGGAAACCAAATCAAGATGAGGTCAATGTTTATGTGGCCAATGGAATTAGAGTCAAGGTCGACTTTGTAGGTGCTATTAAATTGTTTTTAAAGAATGGTAATTATGTACTCTTGGAAAATACTGCTTTTGTACCGTAGATGAGGCGGAATTTAGTTTCTATAGGACAGTTAGATAAGTGTGGTTATCGTTTTGAATTTGAAAATGGTGGTGTTAAATTAATTTATAATTCTCGTATTATTGGAGACAGTTTTCTAATTGATGGTTTATATCGGTTAAATCTACAACCTTTTGAAAATTTTTCTTCCATGAATGTTGAGGGTATTGCTCACAAAAGGTCCACAATGGATAAGAAATCTTATGTTTTATGGCATAGGCGTCTAGGTCATATCTCTAAAGAAAGAATTGAAAGATTAATAAGAGATAATATTTTATCACAACTTAGTTTTGAAGGGTTTGAAACTTGCATTGATTGTGTTAAAGGAAAAATGACCAAGACCAAAAGAAAAGGTTCAAATCGAAGTTCTGATCTTTTAGAAATAATTCACACTGATATAAGTGGGCCATATGTAACATCCTTGAATGGGCATAAGTATTTTATATCCTTTATTGATGATTTTTCTCGGTATAGTTATGTGTACCTTATTAAAGAAAAATTTGAAGCACTTGATAAATTCAAAATATATAAGACCCAGGATGAAAAACAACTTGGAAAAATAATTAAAGTTGTGAGGTATGATCGTGGTGGTGAATATTATGGAAAGTATGATGAGTCTGGTCAATGTAAGGGTCCTTTTGCTAAATACCTAGAAGAATGTGGGATAATTGGTCAATACACTATGCCAGGTACACCTGAGCAGAATGGTGTGGCAGAAAGAAGAAATCGCACACTCGTGGACATGGTGAGATGCATGATGTCTAGGACTAATCTTCCTGAATTTTTGTGGAGTGAGGCTTTAAAAACAGCTACCTATATTCTTAACAGGGTTCCTTCTAAATCTGTTCCTAAAACTCCTTTTGAACTTTGGACAGGTAGAAAACCTAGTTTGAATCATTTTCATATTTGGGGTTGTCGAGCTGAAGTCAAAATTTACAATCCTATTGAAAAGAAAACTAACCTTAGAACTACAAGTTGTTATTTCATTGGATACCCTGATAATTCTAAAGGCTATAGGTTTTTCTGTCCTGGGCATGGCACTAGAATTGTTGAGTCTATTAATGCTAAATTCCTTGAATATGATGTGTGTGACTGTGACTGCTTTTGTAAGAATGAAGTGGTATTGGAAGAGAGAGAAGTTATAATTCCTGGCCTATCATTCATGAAAAGGTCATTGGTCAACCTTTTCATGGAAATGGGGGTGAAGTCCCACATGAACAACAAATACGTGAACAAGTTCAAGAAAATCAACAAAGACCGCTAATAGATCAGCCTCAGCCCTCGAGTAATCCTATTGAACCTGGTCTACGTCGTTCGCATAGAGAACGTAGGTCCGCTATTTCTGATGATTATGTTGTATACTTGACTGAAAATGGTGATATAGGTGATTTTGATGATCCATTATGTTTTAGGGACGCTATTTCCTCATTACAAGCTAAAAAGTGGCATGAAGCAATGAAAGATAAAATGCAATCTATGTCATTGAATAAGGTATGTGATTTGGTGGAATTACCGAGTGGATGTAAACCCATTGGATGTAAGTCGATATTTAAGACTAAAAAAGATCCTAAAGGAAACATAGATCATTTTAAGGCAAGACTAGTGGCAAAGGGTTATACTCAGAAAAAAGGAATTGATTATAAGGAAACTTTTTCCCCAGTTTCTTCAAAAGATGCTTTTAGAATTGTTATGGGTCTTGTTGCACATTTTGATTTAGAGTTACATCAAATGGATGTCAAAACAGCATTTTTAAATGGGAGTTTAGAACAAGAAGTATACATGTTTTAGCCCGAGGGTTTCATAAGAAAAAGGGAAAGAACATTTAGTATGTAAACTTAGGAAATCGATATATGGCTTAAAGCAAGCTTCCCGTCAGTGGTATTTAAAATTTGATGAAGTTATAACTAATCTTGGGTTTATGGAAAATAAGGTTGATGAATGCATATATATTAAGATTAGTGGGAGTAGATTCATCATTTTGGTGCTATATGTTGATGACATTTTGCTTGCTAGTAATGACTTGGGCATATTGTATGAGACAAAGAAACTTTTTTCTACACATTTTGATATGAAAGATTTGGGGGTTGCTTCTTTTGTACTTGGAATAGAGATACATAGAGATAGGACACGTAAATTGTTGGGTTTATCTCAAAGTGCTTATGTTGAACGAGTTTTAAAAGCTTTTGGAATGCAAGATTGTAAGCCTGGATAATCACCAGTTGTTAAAGGTGATAAACTTAACAAAGACCAATGCCCAAAGAATGGGATTGAGAGAAATTCCATGAAAAATGTACCTTATTCCAATATTGTGGGATGCTTGATGTATATACAAACTTGCACTAGGCCAGATATTGCTTTTGCAGTAAATATGCTTGGGAGATTTTCTTCAAATCCAGGCTGGGCACACTGGGTGGCAGCGAAAAAGTTTATGAGATACCTTCAAAGAACTAAAGATTTCATGTTGGTTTATAAATATGTTGAAAATCTTGAAATAGTTGGATATTCAGATTCAGATTTTGCGGGTTGTCAAGATAGCATGAAGTCTACTTCAGGGCATGTATTCACATTAGCTGGTGGTGCGGTATCATGGAAGAGTGAAAAACAGGGTTTAACCGCTACATCCACAATGGAAGCAGAATTTGTAGCATGTTTTGCGGCTGCATCACATGCAATTTGGCTAAGAAACTTCCTTTCTAATTTGGACATGGTAGATTTTATCTCTAAGCCACTCAAAATTTTTTGCGATAATAATGCAGCAGTGTTCTTTTCAAGAAATAATAAGAGGACAAGAGGTTCAAAACATGTTACCCTTAAATTTCTTAGGGTTAGAGACATGGTAAAGGATGGTGATGTTATAATCGAGAAAATTACTACTGAAATTATGCTTGCAGACCCATTGACAAAAGGGTTGCATCCAATTATTTTCAAGCAACATACACAAAACATGGGTGTTTTAGAATCTTTTGATGTAATTAATTAGTGGGAGTCGGTTGTATCTTAATGTACAAATACTTCTATGTAATTTGAATTTCGGATATATGATATATATAGTATTATCTTTGTACTATTTACTTTTATGGATATTGTTTGTATGAGGTTCTTATTATTTTGGCACCAATTTAGGTGGGATGAGCTCATTGTAAAATTCTTATAATGTTTACTAAGTAAATTTTTGTTTCATGGAAACATGATTACTTAAGTAAGGCATAATGATCTCTAAGGAGATGATTAAATAAAGTTTGTCTAAAGACACGGTATGCTTTCTACGAGGTGTGATTATCTTGATTAGAAAGTAAAACTTTTCTAACTGGTGTTTATCATTGATTAGAAAAGTGTAGTAAATTTTGCTGTAATTGCAAACTATTTAGAACACATGTTTATATTCCATGTTGATGGAGTTCTTAGTTTCTGTGATCATGGATAAGAGTCATATCCTTTGAAAGATGTGATTATTGTCATGGTTCAGAAATTAAAAATTTTATTGGAAACTGATATGGATGTTTTTTTGGGGCTTTTATTAGTTTGGCTGTATTGTATATTTGGCCATGATTAAATTATTTTTGAAACAATTTTAATGATTGTATTGTCATTTAAATGTATAATAAAATTAATTTAGAATATAATTATTTTTTTATTTTTTAAGGGATTGTTACTTTTCTTAAATGTTTTTTTTTCCTTTCCAATCAATAACGCCCAAGTGGAAGAATGTTAGAATTTTGGACTTAATCGATTGGGCTAGCCTGAGAAGTTAATGATGAAAGCTCGGTTTTTTATTTTATAATAGGTCTATATGTAATTATGTGTTAAGCCCATTGACACATGGGCTTGGGGTGGATTAGTGAGAGTCTATTTACAATATATGGGCCCATGATGGGTAGGCCCATATGTTTGTATATATAAGGGACCACGCCCCTCCCCACATGGATAATCAACTTCATTTTCTCCTTTTAAAAACCAAGGAAATTGTTAGAGAGTTTCCCATCTTCTCTCTTTTCCGGATTGGTGACTATTGTGGGTGAGTGGAAGTGTGTCTCAAGTTTAATCGCCGGTAACACTTATTACATCAACAATATGGATGTGAATGGTACGTTCTAATAGACATATACTTTAGTTAAATTTGGTGTTATAATCTCTATCATGTTTTAAATATTAATCTTACAATTTCCTGTGGGGACATACAAAGATCTTAAAACGGAGAAGTATGGTCCATACAAGATTCTGAAGATGATCACCAGAGAGTATGAGAATATCCAAAACCTTCAATGTGGCGAACCTATATGACTATCACCCTTCTAAGGCATCATTCTACCTAAAAATTAACTTGCGGTAGAGTTTTTTTTCTAGTGGAGGAGACTGTTGTAGACTGAAGAGTTTCTAGAGCAATTGGACCACATAAACCTAAATGGGCATTTTCGTAATTTTGTATTTTATTTTTAAGGTATTTTCATAATTTTGCGTTTCAGGCTTCTAGTTTAGCTATGAATACTCTCTATTGCTATTAGTTTGATTAATTCATCAATTTAAGAATACAAAACCCCAGTTATTTTCTTTCTTTCGGTGGATTTTGAGTTTTTTTTCTTCGAATTGATATGCTCAATTTGAATTTTAGGTTTTTGTTCCGGGTCACAATAACAACTTTAATAAAAAATCATTGGATTTGAAAATTTTAGCACGTTATTACACATGTCATAATTCGGGTAATGTTATTGTCAGAGAAAAAGATTAATGTCAAAACAATTTTATGAAATTTGTCACCTTTATTCACTAGAGATCACTCTCTATCCCCTCACTCTTCTCGTACCATTGAGACAAGACCTTGCTGGGTAACAATAACATTTTTTTTACTTTCAAAACAATTACTTCCTATAGTCTAGTGAATTTTGAAAAACAAAAAGGTTTCAAATAAGAAATTGATAATCTAACTAATATATAATTTCACAATTTCTTCTCTCATTCTCCTTCTTCCATACCTCAAATAACCACATTACAAAAATCACAGATAGATAATTAAAAATAAATAAAAAACTTATAAAAAGGAATTAAATTAGGCCCCAAACTCTAAAATCTAAAACTAATAAATAATTTCACAGTTTCTTCCCTCCCTTTTCTTCCATACCTCAAAAGCCCTAAAAAGAAATTAAACTAGGCTCTAAACATCCTTTTAACAATTTCTACAAATCATTATGTATTTTTCTTCCATACTTCAATTTGTCTCTCAACCTTTAAGTAGGAGAAACTTCAAAGAAGCTAGAACGTCCCAAGCACAAGAAATCCAACCAAACATTGCATGTTTAATATTAGTCTTAAAGGCATGAATATCTAACTATCTTTCTTCAATATTTTAACCTGTCTATTGAACCTCAATAATAATAATATGTTACTATTTTCTTTTTGCTCATTTTATTTTTCATTTAACAAAATCATATTTTTGACATATACTAAATTGGCTGGAATAATTATAAATTGAATAATGGACAATATTATGTATTTATAAAATCATAAAATATAAATCTTTTTTTTGTCAATATAAGTTAACTTAGTCTAATTGTTTTGGATTAGATAAATTCAATCTTAATTTTTTGTCATTGTGCTATTTTTTGGTATTTTTAGGGTTTTTTTACTTATTTTTTGTAATCTATTATTATTTTAATTTTTATTATTTTATTTTTTATTTAACATGATCATATTTTTAACATATACTTAATTAGCTAGAAATATCAAAAATTATATGAGTAATAATAATTAATATTAAAAATTATAATATATAAATATTTTCATGCCAATCTAAGTTAATTTCACTCTCATTATTTACATTCGATAAATTTAATCTTTACTTTTTGTGATTGAGCTTTTTTTTTGGTACTTCAAGGTTTTTGTGCCTACTTTTTGTTATCTATTATTATTTTATTTTAATTAGCTAGAATAGTTATAAATTGAATAATGAATAATAATATAATCATTTACATATAATATATAAATATTTTTATGCCAACATAAATTAATCTTACTCTCATTATTTAGATTAGATAAGTAGACAAATTTAATCTTAATTTTATACCATTATACACTTTTTTTGGTATATTTGGTATCTTTTACTTATTTGTTGTAATATGTTATTAATCTCTTTTTTATTATTTTATTTTTTATTTAACGTGATCATATATACTTAATTAGCTAAAACTATTAGAAATTGAATAAAAAATCCTCAAAAGAAATAATTACTAAAAATCTAAAAAATTATTTAAAGATATTTCAAAATAACTAAAGGTATTAAAAGTTTTTAAAATTATCACTTAAAATATTAAAAACAGCTGTTACAGATATTTATCAAAACATCTTATCCCGAACAAAAATACCAAAAAAATATTAATATTATAAAAAATACTAAGATTTTCAAATAACAAGATATTATCATATTTAATGTAGCTAATCTACCTTTTATTTTAACTGAAGTTAAGAATTTTAACATTGGTATTATTCAATTGACATTTTTTTCCCCTCTTATATAAGATTTTACTTTATTTATTTTATCTTTTAAAATTAGAGGTGATTTCTTGATTACAACTAATATATTGGGTTATGGAAAAAAAATTCAAAACAATAATGTTTTAAAATTAATTATGTTTTATTAATAGTAAAACTCGATCGTGCATCACACAAAAAATGAATAGTATAAGGAAAAAAAGAGTCTGTTTCAGGGATTTTTAACTAGGGTTCGAGAAGGAAGGACCGGGCTCAAGTCCGGAGGACCTTTCTTGAACTTTTTTTTTTTGGCTGAATGCCTCCTTTTTGAGGGATCTTACTCCTATTTATAAGGGTTTTATGGTTAAGGTTTTTTTAGGATTTGTTCTAGGTTTTATTTGGGCAAGGGTATAAATGACTGGATTATCCCTTGATGGGTACACGCTTGGCATTCTTTATGTTAAGCATTACGGTTTGATAGAGTATAGGGTATCCCGGTAGGATTTGGCCATAGGGTTCCTTGGCAATGTGGTGAATAGGTGATGGTACTGTGAGGCTTGATGGTTGTTGGCGGTTAATTGTCTGTGTTTGATTCGTGTGGCGCTAATGTGTGGGCTACCCTATTTTTCCCTTTTTCCTTTATTTATTTAATTTTATTCTTAACAGTTAGCCCCCCATTTTGAGGCTTGAAGAATTTCTTTTGGTCTTAAAGTGTGCGTGATGTCCTATATATACTTGGGGGGATTCCTTTATCCTCCTTGCTTTTGAAAATGGAATTTCTTGTGGATGACTTAACTCGTGAGATTTTATCTTGGCTTTCTGCCAAGTCACTCTTGAGGTTTTCTTTTGTTGCACGATCATATTCAAATTTAATTTTGGATCATGACTTTATTGAAAAACATTCCTTTCGGTCTCTTGAACGTTGTGCTGATGGTTTCTTACTGCAACCTGAGGTTGATCTGGCCCATGATAATTTAGAAATGTTTTCTTCCTTGGGGGATTTTTCTCCTTTGATTCCGCCGGAGGTAGTGGAAGTGTTGACGGACAACATGAGCGTGATTGGTTCTTGTGGGGGTTTTGTGTTATGCCGGGATTACAATTCTTGTGACGTTTCTCAATTACTTGTGTGTAATCCAGCTTTGAGATTATGTAGGTCTATAAGGTGACCGATGGAAATTCCCATGAATTATTTGAGTTCTCCTTTAAATTTGGCATTCGAATGTTCCGACACAGCTTCTCACTTTGGATTTTATTTGTTTTTGTTGGTGTTGGACCTAGATTATCCCATTAGTGGTGGTTATTGGACTAGCGATTATCAGGTTTATTCTTGAGAAGGAGAATGGGCTTTTAGGGGAGCTATGACGTTGGACTAAGAAACGTATCGCTTATGGTTCATGTGTGCATTGGCTGGAGAGTTATTCTTCTTATCTGATTGGGGGAGAATATTTTGATGGAACATTCGTTCGGCCTTATCTACTGCGTGGGGTTAGGGACTTCATTGTTAATGCCCTTTCCAGATATGATTTGTGAAAACCTACTTTCTTGTAATGACGCCAAGATATCTAAGTGGTGGAACACTTTAACTGATCCTCCCATCCTTTGTTTGATAACTTTGCCCAGTCTGGTGTTCATAGTATGAACCTTGCCTGACCTAGAGGATCCGTCGTCTTGGGTGAAGATTCATCGTTTGTTCATTCGGCTTCCCTAGTCTAGGGGTAGATGGAATCTGAGTATTACTGGTTTTACCATATCCCAGGATTACCTTACCTTTACTACACGGGATCAGGAGTACTGTTGCACTTTTCACAGGAGTTCATGGGGTCGAATTTTATTTCTAGGCAATCATGAGTGCAATAACCAGTGCAGCTGTTTCCGTATGCAGGGTCCCTATTATGTTGTGGAGAGGAGCCTTTAATTCCCTTTGTCACTTTTGACTGAATGAACACGTGCTGTCTGTTAGGGGAAGGGAGCTTTCACACTTTTTAATGTTGTTGTTTTGTAGTTAGGCTTTTGTTAGACCCCTTAGCTGTATATACCGTAAGCAGGTGTCTTTTGTACCTGAAAAAGTGAATGTTTTTGTAATGTTAATATTTCTTAATGTTAGATAGCTTAGGAAAATGTACAATCTATGATCCTTGTTATTTTGAGGATATATTTTTTGTAATAATAATTCTTTTTCCATGGCATGTGTGTTTTAATAAAGTAACTACTAGGTTTATATTTGAAAAAAATTATGTAAGGACGCTCATTATTTGAAGTTTTATGAGGATGTATGACTAAGATACTCAATTTTTATGTTGTTGTATTTATACCGTGTTGGTGGCCAATAACCCTTCCAGTTTTGTTGCCAATCGGTTAGGGATACCTCAAAAGTGGGTATCTGGTAGTTTTTCACTTTTTGAACCATAAGAGGGGTAAAACATGCCATGAGTAAATAACCGCCAGCCCCTTACTCTCAGCTGTAAGCTGGATGGAGCATATCATGAATAGAAAATTGCTAGCCCCTTGCCCTCAGCCGTGAGTTGGGATGGAGCATCCTGTGAATGAAAAATTTCTGGCCCCTTGCCCTTAACTGCGAGCTGGGGTGAGGCGTACCGTGAATAGAAAATCGCTAGCCCCCTGCCCTCAGCCGTGAGCAGGGATGGAGCATAACGTGAATGGAAAATTGCTAGCCCCCTACCCTCAGCTGCGAGCTGGGGTGAGGCGTACCGTGAATAGAAAATCGCTAGCTCGCTGCCCTCAGCTGTGAGCAGGGGTGGAGCATACCGTGAATGGGAAATGCTAGCCCCCTGCCCTCAGCTGCGAGTTGGGGTGGGGCGTAATTATTACTGACGCTTTTTCTGACTTGCTTTGGCACATGTTGCCCTTCCCGCGGTTTGTGTCAGGCACCTTAAATGCTTTACCGTTTTCCCCCTTCATCTTCTTCATTTCATTGGGTTTCGTCTGGTTGTTGCCCTAATTTTACATAAACTTTAATTTTTGATTCCTTAACCTTTTGTTTCTTCATTTTTCCCCTTCTTTTTTGTATAGATTCAAGTAATTCCTCATCCTTTTGACTATTGCTTTCTTTTCTTGGGCTTGGATTAAGGATTTTTCCTCCCTTTTTGGGAGATTTTTAGTCTTTTAGGTTTCCATGGGGGACCCTATTGAAAATTCTCAACTTATGGAGGAATTACTTGCTGAACTATTTGAATGCCCTCTTTTTTCTCCTATAATGTCCCAATCAATAGAGGGTAGGGTGTTTGGTGACTCTGAAAACTTATCTACTTTTCAATGGCCTAACCCCGAGGCTAACCCGTCCGCCCTCCTAGTAGATATACCCTTAAATGCTGATGAACCTTTGAGTGAGCGAGCTGATCATCGAGAGGGTAAGCTCTTAATTTTTTAGCTAACTTCTTTCCTCCCTCTTTTTCTTTATTTGTTTCTAGAGGAATGGCTCCCAAACGAGTTCAGCCTTCGTCTTCTGCTCGCGGAGGTCAGGATCAGGACCCACAGATTGGTGAGGCTGTAGCAGTGGAATCCCTATATAAGGAAGCCGTGATGAAGGCCAAGTTTCCCGAGGCTGCTTTGATTCTTACTGTGGGATCATTTGTTTTGCTATTGAGTAAAGAAGAGGAGATGAGAAAGTTTCGGGATAAGTATTATTTTCCTACACACTATGATGTTCGAGGACCTAGGGAAAAAAATAGCCCCTTGTATTCGTCTCGACCTGGTTATTTTGCTGTTCCTGTGCATACACTAGATGTCGGGTTAAGGTTTCCTGTTCCTGAATTCGTGGAGTGGATTCTCAGACAATATTCTTTGTGTCCAGGTCAAATTAGCCCGAATGGCTTCAGGAATATTTATTGCTTTTTAGTTACGTGTTTTGTAGCGAGGCTGCTTCCCTCCAAACGGAGTTTTGATTATTTATTTAAGGCGAAGCAGTTGAGAAGGGTAGTATCCTTTGGGAGCAAGGGAGGGATTAAATTTATTGAGAATAATTCTTCCAAATTGAATTATTGGCAGAATAAATTTATGTGGGTTACGACACCACGGTCTCCTACTTATCCCACTTTTTGGACTACTTTGAATAAGGCTCGACCTACTCAAGAGAACGAATTGCTTCCTTGTGATAAAGAGGTGATCAATTATTTTGAGAAGTACCCTAGCTCTCGTTTTCTAGCAACTAAGGAGTTGTTGGAGCAAGAGAGAGTCTTAGTGAAGGCAGGGTTGTGTCTAAAGCCTACGTCCGGTAAGCTTGTTTCTAGTGAAAGTTCATTTTTAACATTTGTGTGATCATGAGGTCTTGTTATTCTTATCTTTGTATTGTAGGTGATGAACTAGACGTGGATATCCTGCTTCAGCAGATGAAAGTCATCAAAAGAAAGAAAAGAAGCTGGCGGTTTAAGCTCCCGACCAAAGAAAGATTAAGAGAGTAGCAACTAAAGGAAAAGGGGAATCTTTCGAGAAGTCTCCTCTGAAAAAGGAGACTACAAAAGTGGCCTCTTCTGTAAGAGAAGAGGCATTGATGGCTACTGGGCCCTCCCAAGAGAACATTCCTATCCTGGTGCAAGCATCCCCTGCTGTGGGGAGGTCGTCTTCACCTCCAAGTGTTCTACCTAGGGTTGAGGCAACGTCTTTGTTGGGCCAATCACAGGTTGAGGTAGGGGAGCTGCTATCTGAATAGGCTAGTATCAGACCCGAGGAACCGCCAACAGAGGAACTCCAGATTGGGGTAGAGGAACCATTATCAAAGCATGCTAGTGCTAGCGAGGACCCAGCCTTGGAATGAACTAAAGCTGGAGCGGGGGAGCTGTTAATAGAGGAAATAGGTGTTAGAATAGAGGGGACATTGTTAGAATCTGTCCACTAGCCAACGAAAGTGGCCCCAGAATGTTCATTCCCCATTGTGCAAGGGGTATAGGATCAATTATGGGATGTAAAGTCGTTGCCAGGGTGTGAACCACAGGTGCGTATTGTTGGCATTTATCACATTTTTGGACCAATGTATCTACATCTTTTTTTAAGGCAGGCCAAAAATAGCCTGCCCATAACGCCATCCCGGCCAAGGTACGCCTTCACGGATTTTTCTTAATGTGTAGTTCCCTTTTTCACATGATAAGCATTTTAGCACTAGGTGTGTAAACGATCGATCGTAGAGTTGTTGGTCAATTATGATGAAATGGGCCGCACATCTTCGAAGTTTTCGTGCTTCTTTTTCATCGGATGGAAATTTACGGTTGAGGATATAATCGCGAAGGGGTCCCATCCATCCTTCCTCACCACCTGCATTATGCTTTCTACTTCCAATCTGTCCAGATATTTTATATTAACTTCTTGAATACCTGTGCTCCCTTTACGCCGCATGCTAGCACAACGGCCTAATTCATCTGCTTGTTTGTTATCCTCATGGGAGATCCCTTGTATTGCAAAATATTCGAGCTTAAATATCTTCCTTCGTATTAGATCCAGATACCGTGATAGATGCGGGTCCTTTACCTCCTATTTACCAAGGACCTGCTTCACTATCAACTCCGAGTCGCTTAAGGAAACAACGCGCGGTGCTTCAGCCGCTATGGCAAAATCAATTCCATGGAGCAAAGCCCCATACTCGGCTTCATTGCTAGTTGCTTCTAAATTCAATCTAACCGCATATTCTGCCTGTTCTCCTTCAGGGTTTATGATTACTATTCCTGCTCCACATTCTTCATAGTTAGAAGAACCGTCAACAAATATCTTCCACGCAAGTTCTTCCACAGTCGTTGTTTGGGGCTCAAGTGAATGGGCATCAAAGGTACACTCGACCAAGAAATCCGCTAAGGCTTGTGCCTTTATGGCCCGTCGTGGTAAGTACCGTGATGGAATGAGTCTGAAAGTAAGGTCTTAGCTTGTGTTCTGCTACCACCAAGGACAACACAACTCTTTCAAAGCGTGGGTATCTTTTTTCTGGATCTTTGAGAATCTGACTGATGAAGTATACAAGCAGCTGCTGTCCTCCACGATCAGTCACCAAGACTAAGCTTACAACATTTTCAGATGTGGCGAGGTAGACATATAGCATTTCATTAGGTTCTAGTTTAATGATAGTGGGTAGCTGCAAGAGGTATTGTTTTAATTGGAGAAAAGCTACTTCGCATTCTTTATTCCAATAAAAGGGCCGTTTTCCCCTTAGGATTTTGAAGAAAGGGAGAACCTTTTCTGCTGATCGGCAAATAAATCGGTTGAGCGAGACAATGCTTCTGGTTGACTTTTGTGCCTCTTTCTCGGTCTTAAGAGATCCCATTTCTAGGATGGCGTGAACTTTTCTCAAATTAGCTTCAATTCATGGAGTGCTTACAATAAATCCCAAGAATTTTCCCTCAGGCACACCGAATAAGCATTTTTCAGGATTTAATTTCATTTGGTACTTTCTGAGGGCCTTTAATGCTTCTTTTAGGTCTTTCACATGTTCAGACCCCTGCCAGGATTTAACTATCATGTCGTCAACATAAACTTCCTTGTTGCGGCCGATTTGAGGAGCGGAAGTTTTGTTGACAAGTCTTTGATATGTTGCCCCTGCATTCTTTAATCCAAATGGCATAACCTTGTAACAGGATGTTCCTTCTGCCGTTATAAAATATGTTTTCTCTTCATCAGTAGGGTACATTTGTATTTTGTGGTACCCAGAAAAGGCATCCATGAAGCTAAATAATTCACTCCCTGCTATTGAATCTACCAATTTGTCTATTTTGGGCAGGGGATATAAGTCCTTTGGGTATGCTGTGTTAAGATCAATAAAGTCTATACACATTCTCCAACTCTCGTTGGGCTTTTTTACAAGCACAACATTGACAAGCCATTCTGGGTATAATACTTTCCTGATGAATCCTGCATGTACCAATCTCCTTACTTTTGCTTTTATTGCGTCATTTCTTTCGGAACACAAACTACGGCTTTTTTGCCTAACCGATGCCTTGTCAACTCTCACATTTAGCTGATGAGTGATCACCATTGAGGGTATTCCTAGCATTTCTTCAACAGCAAATGCGAATATGTCACGAAATTGAACCAGAAGCTCCCCAATTTCCTGCCGTAGGTGACGAGGCATTCCTGTACCAAGATTGATGTAGTGCCCTGCCTCAAGCTCGTATTTTGCCAATGGTGGAGGGGGGGCTTCATCAATCTTGACTTGTGTTGGGGAAGGTATTGGTTCGGGACAAGCAGATTTGGCTGTCATAACAACAGGACCTGAGAACGTTGGATAGCACTCCTTAGTTAAGCCTTGATTTCCTTTGATGGACATAACATCTCCATTATCTGCTAAGAACTTCATGGTTAAGTGGTATGTAGAAACTATTGCTTTAAGTCGATTTAGGGTAGGTCTTCCTAATATGCATTATATGCAGAGAAGGTGTCAACCACCAGGTAATCCATCTTCATGATCCTTTGTCTACCACCGCTTCAAAAAGTTGTAGCTAGTGTTACTTTACCATGCGGTAATATGGGTTCCCTTGAAAATCCTACCACCGGGTAGGGGGCAGGTGCAAGAGCCGTGGTTGGTAGGCTTATTTTATCGTAACATTCCCGAAAAAGTATATCAGCGGATCTGCCTTAGTCAATTAATATACGGTACACAAGGTAATCATGAATCTCAGTTGTAATTACCAGTGGGTCCTCATGGGCTGTCATGATTCCCTAGCCATCTTCTTAGTAAAACTTATGCAATTTTGCCTTGCTTTTCTTCGAATTGGCAGGTTTGTTGGGTATGGCTAATGTGCGAAGCATTTCCGAAAATAGTGGCAATTTCTTTTGGTGCCGGGTTACTAGGACCCTTGGCGAACCCACTTTCTCGTGCTTTTCTAGTCTTTAGTCTTTTTAGATCAGCGTATCCTCCCCACTGCCTAGTACGCTTAGCTTCCTTTAGTTGGTACTCCAAGATACGACAATTAGCCGTATCGTGACTAGGTGCCTGATGCTACAAACACCATAGGGACCCTTTGTCTTTAGGAGGAGGAATTTTAACAGGGTTTTTCTGTGCTAATCTTTCCCATACCTCCATAAGAGGTCTCGGAGTTCTTGTCTTGGAGGGATGTTTAGAGGTTGTATGTATCTTGCGGCTTGGTGGAGGCCCCTTTGCGGCCTTTTTAAATTCTCCTCCTATTTGGATAGAGCTCCTCCCTTTGGTCCAAGCGTGGATCGTACCACGTCTTCAGCTGAGATATATTTGTTGGCTTTTTACCATAACTCATCAATTGTAGCGAGTTAAACATTGGTGAGTGCAAATTTGAAGTTTGAATTTTGCAAACCATTAATAAAAGCCGTGATAGCCATCTCATCTGAAAGATTTGCTACATCAACCATGACGCAAGTAAATCAGCGTATGTAACCTCTTAACGGTTCTTGTTCCTGCTGCTATAACTTGAGTAAGTGTGCAGCAGTTTTCTTTCTTCTTTTATTGCTAATGAAATGTCAAACAAACCTCTCAGATAGCTCGGAAAAGCTACCGATAGAGGAAGTTGGTAGAGACGCAAACCAATTCTGAGCTACTCCTTTTAATGTAGCAGGGAAGCATTTGCATCAAATGTCTTCGCTAACATCTTGTAGATACATTCGAGCCGTGAATCCTGCGAGATGATCTTCAGGATCTTGGGTTCCATCGACCAACTCAATATTAGGGATCTTGACTTTTCCTACCAGGATCGTTAAAATCCTTATGATGAAAGGTGAGTGTGTTCCGGGTACTTGACAGAGAGGGGTAGATCTATCATTTTTATTACTCTTTTTTTTTAGGATTATGATGGGTATTGGCCGTTGACTCCGTAACCTCTTCCGAGGTTTGTATCTGAGTGGGTTGTTGTTTCGCTTTGTTTTGTAAACTGGCTATGGTCCAAAGCTTTTACCGTAGTATTCACTCCACTACTAACATTGTTGAGTATTCATGAAAGAAGTTGTTTTATTTGATGTTGTAGCTGGTTAAACTGGGTTTCAGTAATGTGGTTGGTATCTTCAGATTTATAAGAAGGATCGGTATGTTGGGTGAGATCTGTCATGGTGGAAAGGTTTTGCCTTTCCCACAGATGGCATCACTTGTTTCAGGGATTTTTAGCTAGGGTTCGAGAAGGAAGGATCGGGCTCAAGTCCTGAGGACCTTTTCTGGGTTTTTTTTCTAAATGCCTCCCTTTTGAGGGATCTTATTTCTATTTATAGGGGTTTTATGGTTAAGGTTTTTTTAGGATTTGTTCTAGGTTTCATTTGGACAGGGTTATAAATGATTGGATTATCCCTTGATGGGTGGCGTTCTTTATGTTAAGCATTACGGTTTGATAGCGTATAGGGTACTGTGGTAGGATTTGGCCATAAGGTTCCTTGGTGGTTTGGTGAATAGGCAATAGTACCGTGAGGCTTGATGGCTTTTGGCGGTTAATTGTCTGTGTTTGATTCATATAGCGCTAACGTGTGGGCTACGAAAAACGTTAAAAGTTCGTCCGAGTGCTCGTGTGGCGATTCCTAGGGTTCCATTACCCTTCCCTTTTCCGGCGCTGGCAAGGCTGCCAGCTCACCCCCTCTCTCCATATTTACTCTTTCTTTCAACTACCATCTTTAATTGCGTCTCTTACATCCCCATTTCTGAAAGTGTGGCTCCCTCTCTGGAAAAAATCGACCCAGATCCTGGACCCAAACCTCTGTCCGTTTTCTGTGCTTTGAATTGGGGTCGTTGAAATGGAGTTAATAAAGCATTCAAGCCCTTACCTACCCAAGCAAAGGAAGGAAATCTTCTTTCATTTAAATAGGAAGAGAGCAGGGGACCTCTGGTCGCACCTCAAACCCCCACCCCTCCTTCTCCTTCTCTGGTTTTTTTCGAAATTCCTGAGCTACTGGAATTTTATCCACTTAAAAATGCAAAAAACGGAAGCAAGGCTACCTGATATCCTCAACACGGGCCTCGACTCTCTGGAATTGGGGGAGGATGAAGGATTCAACTAAGCCCTAAGGGAACGTACACTAGTGGGCAAGATTATGGCTGAGAAGATCATCAAGGTCGGACCAATTCGGGCTATTCTGGGAAAGGCGTGGCAAATCAAAGGTAACCTTGAAATCCATGAGCTTCACCCAAATATTTTTCTGTTTGTCTTCGAAAACAAACATGACCGAAACAGGGTCTTTAGAGGTATTCCCTGGTCCATCAATGATGCCCTTATGGTCATCAAATATTGGCCTGGGGAAGGCTCCTTTCATAAAATCAATTTTCTCACCACATCTTTTTGGATCCAAGCTCATGGTATCCCTCTCAATATGATGACAATGGAAAATGCATCTAAAATTGGTAGATTCTTTAACAAAATCATCACTATTGACATGGATGACACTAAACACGCCCTATGGTCCAAATTCATAAGAATGCGAGTCGAAATTGATTTAACTAAACCTCTGAAACCCGGCTTTGTGCTCAAGCGAATTGGAAAAGAAGAGAAATGGGTAAACTTCAAATATGAGAGATTAGGAGACTTCTGTTATACCTGCGGTAGAATTGGACATGTTATAAATCTTTGTCCTGGCTCTGATTTTCCTAAGAAAAATCCCCTCTATGGGAGTTCTTTGCATGCTAAAGAGTTCTCTTCTAGTAAGATAGTGTTGGGGTCTTCAAGTACTGTTGATCATAACCTAACAAAATTACCGGAATGGAACATTGAAGCTGATGTTGATGGAAATTGGTTAGCTACTACCCTCATAACTCTGCAGAATTCTGAATGTGAGATGGCTGGGGGGGTGGAAAGCTCAATGTTGAATGACAGGGAGGAGGTTTTCGCCCATGCCGGTGAAAATTTGTCACCTTCCAGGAAAGGTAAACGATTCGCTGAGGATATTTAGTGCCCGGATCAGAGAGGGAAAAGAGCTAAGGGTATTTTGCAAGATATGGTCGCGAATATGGTATAGGAAGATGACCGAGGTAACTGGAAAATTCACCCGTCAATTCTTAACGACAGTTCCGACGTGTTGAGCAGTATTTTTGAGGAACAGTGATTGGTCTCGAGGGTTTTATCGCCTAGTTCAAGGGTTCGCAGTGCCTTATTGGGGAGATACGGGTCTTCCAACTTGAGAGGAATAAAGAGAATGGTAAGACAGAACAGAAGCGCGTCAAGGGGAATAAGAATCTCATAGGAGGGCCCTAACCTTAGGGTTGGACACACTGATTTCACCCTGCAAGAAATCAATGTGGATGAAGACTTAACAATTCCGGGAGAAGGGTTGGCGGCGGTTGTCCTAGAACAATCGCTCGGGGACCATGAGTATCTTATGCTGGAATTGTCGGGGACTGGGCCAATCCTTGACAGATCAGGCTCTTAGGGAGCACATTTCGAAATATAGGCCAGCCATTATTTTTCTTTCTGAAACTAAACAAAAAAAATCATTTTATGAGACATAAGAGTAGAAGTATGGGTTTTGAATTTTCTCATTTTGTCGAACCGGTTGGATTGTCGGGTGGACTGGCTTTATGGTGGACTAATGAGATGTCTATTTTGGTTATGGCTGATTCGAATAGATTCATTTCTGCGGATATCGAGGAGGTCAACACGGGTAGGAAATGGTGTCACGTTTTTGTTTATGGGGAACCGGTCAGACACAGAAGGGCTCGTTTTTGGGTTGATTTTGCTGCTGTTTGCTACGGTCCGGACCTCCTGATCATGGTCTCAGGTGACCTTAATACGATTTCTTCAGCTTTTGATAAACTCTCGGGATCCCAGGTTAGTGACAGTTAGCTTGCTTAGATTCACGACTTTCTGGATTCATGTGATCTCATGGAACTCCCGTCGAGTGGGTGTCACTTTTCGTGGACAAACAAACAAGATGACGAATTCAACATCAAAGAATGTATCGATAAGGCAGCTGCAAACTATGAGTGGCAAGCATTGTTTCCAAATGCTCAAGTCATCCTCTCACCTGCGGTTGGATCCGACCACTCTCCGTTGATTGTTATTCTCAGATCTGATACTCCAAAAACAACAAGGGACTTCAAATTCGAATCAAAATGGCTTCTAGAAGAGGATATCAGTCGTGTTGTCAGGAAAGGGTGGGGAGTTCATGTGTGGGGTTCTTGTATGTTCACGTTCAACAGAAAGCTTTCTCACTGCCGAAAAGAGCTGAAAAATTGGAGCATCAAACGAACTAGGGAAAGAAAAAGAAAGATTAATGATGCCATGGAGCGACTCACTCTCATTCAAAGCACAGTTTCAACGAAAAAAGACAAAGAGGAAGAAGAGAGACTGGTTTCAAATCTTAAGGCCACTTGGGAAGCTGAAGAAAGATTCTGGCATCAACGAGCTAGGATTAACTGGCTTTCTTTCGGGGATAGAAATACCCGCTTCTTTCATGCCTCAGCATCGCAAGGAAGAAAGCTAACGCCATTATCAGACTGAAAGATCAGGACGGCGAGTGGGTGGATGACCCCGTTTTGATTGAGGCTATGGTCAAAAACCACTTCATCGACCTGTACAAGCAGCACCGGACTTCTCGCACCGACGAGGTGCTGGATTGTGTCTTACCGACTGTCACCTCCGAGATGAACGATTGCTTACTTTGCCGGGTTAGTGATGATGAGATCAAGGAGGTTGTCAACCGGCTGGGAGGGCTCAAGGCTCCAGGTCCCGATGGCTTCCCAGGTATCTTTTATTCGAGTTTCTGGGACGATGTTTCAGTTGATGTTCTGGGGGCGGTTAGGGGTTTTTTTGAAAGTGGGAACCTTCTCTCGTCCTTTAATTTTACAAATGTTGTTTTGATTCCTAAAGTCCCTAGACCGGAGAATCTTAATCAATTCCGACCTATTAGCTTGTGCAATTTTAGCTATAAAATTATTTCAAAAATCTTGGCTAATAGACTCTGCCCATTCATGAATGGCCTCATTGATCTGGTTCAGGCGGCTTTTATTAAAGGAAGACGAATCCAGGATAACATTTTTGTTGCTCAAGAGGCATTCCATGCTTTAAAAAATAAAAGAAAAGGAACTTCTTCTTCCATGGCCTCTTAAGCTCGACCTTTCAAAAGCTTATGATCAAGTGGATTGGTCCTTTCTTGAACAATTGTTACTCAAAAGAGGCTTTCATAGAAATTTTGTCAACCGTGTCATGAAATGTGTTACGACGGTTCAAGCTTCTCCGGTGCTCAATGGGAGGAGGATCAACCCAATCCCTTTGAACAGGGGTCTAAGACAAGGGGACCCTCTTTCCCCTTATCTCTTCTTGTTGGTAATGGATTGTCTTTCGTCCCTTATCAATAAGGCCTCTTTTCAAGGGGATTGGAAGGGTCTTCGCACAAGAAGGACCTATCCCGCTATCTCTCACCTCTTCTTCGCCGACGATTGCCTTCTCTTCTTTGAAGCCTCTAAAAAAGGGGGCGATTGTGTCAAGGACATTATTTCGTGTTTTTGTGATGCTTCGGGCCAAACAGTCAATTTTGAGAAATCCTAGGCTTTCTTTTCCTCTAACACATATACCATCTCCAAGGAGGAGCTTTTGCTTCTCTTGGGGGTTCGTGAGATGAGGAACGGGGACCGCTACTTAGGCCTCCAAGTTCTGTGGGGTCGGTCGAAAAAAAGTGCTCTAGGTTTTCTCTTTGATCACATTCGAAATAAGATTCAAGGTTGGCAAGCTAAGATGCTTTCTCACGGGGGAAGAGAAATTCTCATCAAATCGGTCCTTGCCGCTATCCCGTCATATGTCATGCATTGCTTCAAAATCCCGGTTACTTTTGTTCGTAAAATCAATGCCCTTTTCGCTCGTTTTTGGTGGAAGGGGGGATCGGTCGATGAAAAAGGTATTCACTGGGTCAGTTGGGATAAAATTTTGACACCGAAATGTCAAGGGGGTTTAGGCTTCAGAGACATGGAAGGTGTCAACATCTCTATGCTGGCCAACCAAGCTTGGCGAGCTGTCCAGAACACTGACGCTTTTTGGGTCCATATCCTCAAGGGGATTTATTTCCACAATTGCTCTTTTCTCAAGGCTAAGTTGGGTAGCAACCCATCTTGGGGGTGGAGAAGTATCATCGAGGGACGAGACTTCCTCCTTAAAGGAGTTCGATGGAACGTCCTTGGTGGCACTAACATTAACATCTGGAATGACAAGTGGGTTCCTTCGTCTCCGAACTTCACAGTGTCTGTCCCCCAACCAAAGGATTGCCCTTTGGTCTCGGTTGACCAACTCATGATTCCGAAAGCTCGAAGATGGAACTTACCTCTCGTTCATCTTTGGCTCGAGTCTCGGGCTGCTGACCGGGTCTCTCTTATCCCGATTGGGAGGCCGGGGAGCCCGGATCATTTAGTCTGGCATTTTGACTCTTCAGGGGTTTTCTCATTGCGTTCGGGTTACAACTTCTGGTGCAAAAGCATTAGAAGGGGATCCCCTTCTCTGTCCACCCCTTCTTCATCAACGCCCCCTTCTTCTAGAGCCATTAAAGCTATATGGACTCTTCGTGCCACCCCCAAAATTCAGCACTTCATTTGGAGGGCCTTTAACAATGCTCTTGCTTCCCAGGAAAATCTTGGGAAAAGGAGTGTTCCAGGCCCGTTTGCTTGTGCTCGGTGTGGGGAAAATCCGGAATCAATTGATCATATTCTCTTTTTCTGTCCGCCTGCTAGGGCGGCTTGGTTTGGCTCTATGTTCGGTTTTTGTTTTCAAAGGGAAGGATTTAGGGGTTTTCGGTGGTGGTGGGATCATATTTGTAATGAGCTTTCGTTTTGTAAAAATAGTCTAGTTTTGTTGCTTTCCTTTGTTGGGAAATTTGGAAGAACAGGAATTCGTTTATTTTTCAAGGCCTATCCAAGGAGCCTCAGAGGATTGCTCAGGATGCTTTGTGTGGATCAACGGAGTTCCTTAACCTTTCTCCCTCCCCGTCTCTCTCCGGTAGGGCCCCCCCATCAGATCCGGTCCATTGGTCTCGGCCTCCGAACGGGTTCATCAAGATCAATTCCGATGCTGCGTGGAATTCTAAGGATGTCTTGGCGGCGGCGGCCGTGGTTGCTAGGAACTCTTCTGGCGGGATTGTTGGAGGTTGGTGCGGTTCCTTCCAGGCTTCTTCCCCTCTTGTTGCTGAGGCCCTCGCCTTAAGGGCTGCTTGTTGTTATGTTCAAACTCAAGGATGGCGCTGCATAGTCTTCGAGTCTGACTGCAAGACCCTCATTGATGCTTTTGTGGACAGAGGTTCATGTCCGTGGGAGATCCTTGCTATTGTCGATGACATTTGCTCATTTGTTGTGTTTTTCAATGCCTCGTCTTTTATTTGGTGTCCTAGGAACTGTAATAGGGCGGCCCATTTTGTAGCTAAGGGGCACTCATCAGGCGTCTGTAATCATGATTGGTGGAACACTATCCCCCGCCCTCTGATTGATCTTGTATCCATGGACGTTAATGGTATATAATTTTTGGCCTGCGGGCTTTGTTATGATAAAAAAAAAAACGTGTGGGCTACCCAATTTTTCCCTTTTTCCTTTATTTGTTTAATTTTATTCTTAATATCAAAGAGGGCACCAACACTCCGTCACCGGATCTCATTAGAGCTCCGAAGTTAAGCGTGCTTGGGCGAGAGTAGTACCAGGATGGCTGACCTCTTGAGAAGTCCTCACCTTCAAGTTGGGGGCACTGGAAAACAGCCTCTCTTCATGTTAACACCCTGAAAGGAGAATATTGCGTATATCCGACCCCCTAAACTTGCATAGGCAGGAGCCTTTGAGGCACTGAATATGCTCCATTTAATTTTATTCTCAATAGAGTCGCATGTTATTTACAAACAGAAGCATTGAGGAAACTGGGAGCAGCCAATAAAACTGTTCATCCCTTACAAGGGATTTGCGCAGTACTCAACCGCAAGAACAAGAAGACGACACAAAGACCAGAGAAAGATATTAAATTTGATCGGAATTTCACTCGATAATCGAATCTGCTCAATCGAATTCGTTCAAGGAAGGGAGAGAAAGCTTTCAATAATCAGCGAAAATGGTGAAGACAACGAAAGGAGGCAAAGTCATGAACCCTACGGATGCTTACCGCAAAGAGCTCCGTAAAAAGGAATTAAAGAGGGTATTTTTTGTACTTCTTTCCAATTCTTGGGTTTTTGATTCGTTTTAGCTGCATTTTCTGTTAATTAGGGTTTACAATCTGTGATTGTTGCTGTTGCTTTTGCTGATAAATTGAATTTAGTGAGTGTAAATGGTGCCCTACTTATCGATTCAGTGTAATAATCCTTCAAATTAGGTTTTTGTTTTTAGCTGTGTGGTAGTAGTAGTCTGATACAAATTCTGCCATTCAATTCGATGAACCTAGGGTGTGTGATTTACCCTTTATGGTGAAATTTGTGGTGTGTATCGATCTTATTATAGCCGTTTTCCTTTCTTTTATGTTGATTCACTTAAATAGCAATGTCAAAGTTGTTCTAATTATCTTAAAGGAAATTACATATTAGTACCTTGAGGTTTGGTGTAATAATTTTTTAGTTCACGAATCATGTGAAATAACTTTTTAGTCCAAAAGTTGCATGTATTTGATAAAATAGTTTAAATAACGATGTGAAAGGGTGTAAAACTTGCCGTTATTTGTTGGTTTCATCATTCATTTGATATTTCCCTCGTCCCACGCACGAATCACAATGTTGTGACGCTACTAATGAAGAAAGGTTCGATGATAGACCTACTTTACACTCTTAAACACCGCTGTTTGGACTATTTTATTAGATACATTTAACTTTTGGATTAAAATGTTATTTTCCAAAGTTCGTAGACGAGAAAATTAATACATCAAATCTCAGGGTACTAATATGCAATTTACACTTTCTTAAAACTATTGACTTCTGTTTAATATCTGTTGATTTGTATGTCTAGTTTGATTGAAGTGAATGTTTACTTTCTGCTAATGATGGGGCTTTTGATCTAGACAATTGGGGAACTAGGTTACTGGTTTCAGTTTAAGATTTTTGGAGAGATGGAAGTTTCAAGACATTGGTGGTTGCAAATTTCTTCCTCGCCTTCTACTGTTGATTCAACTTGTTCAAACTTTGGAAGGGAATTTAAACGGTGGTGGTATTTCTGGCTCATAAACGTATGATGATAGATGAACTTGCTTGCAATCAATTTGATTCTTTCACTAAACTAATCTGTAACCTCACCACAAGATACTGACACGATAAACCAATTGATATTGTTTTTACACGTGACCTTATGCTATGTTCATGCATCTCGTACTTCTTTCTTTGTTCACGTTTGTGACTTTTAATGCATTTGTGCCTGCTATCTCGGACAGAACAAGAAAGAGAGGAAAAAGGTTAGGGAGGTTGGCCTTTTGAAGAAGGATCCCGAACAAATTAGGGAGCAGATCCAAAAATTGGAAATGATGAGTAAGTCGAGAAATGTTGCATGGAAATTGCTTACTTCTCTGTCAGGTTCCATTCAACCTTTAGTTTGCTGTCATTTCATGGCCTTATATTTGTTCTCCTGTTGTTTTTTCTGTGACTCAGAGGCAGAAGGTGCTCTGGATAAGGCAAGAAAGCATAAGAAAAGACAGCTTGAGGACACATTGAACATGATTTTAAAGAAAAGAAAGGTATGGATTTGTTTCTTCTTTCTTAATCCGATTAAGCTATGACTGAAAATTGGCACAAACACAGCTTGCAGATATATTATTAATTATTTTAAATGTGCATTTTATGCTGTCCATGAATCCTCTGGAGGTTTATGTTTGTTAAGAACATGCATAAATAAGAAACGCAATTGACCGGATTATATTCCAAATCATTGGGAAGGTGCTGGTGGTCAGTATGGACTAGTTGGAAGAGATAGCAATGCTGTTGAAGATTCTGGACCTTATTTTCTCACATGGGGTCAACAAATCTGGAAATTTATGTATTGTTATCTCAAATGCAATTGGGACCTGGGGACTGGTAAAATCATAGTCTCCTAGTCTGTCCTTGACAAAACGGATTTGATTTTGCTCATTGATTTTTAAAATTTGACATCCTCCTGTTCGGGGTCTGATTAAATATATGCTTTCTGAGACCTATAGTGGGAATAGGAGCTCTCAAGTTTTGATTGTGGCCAGTAAGTCTTGGGAGCATTCAGGTATTCTAGGAAAGGGTCTGTAATGCTGTCTTTCTCTATTCCCATGGTATCAGACAGAATTGTGTTTTAGTTGTAAATGGAAAATGGCCAATTTTGAATTATTAATCGTATTGGATTCTAAAAACTAGGTTTCAGACACACACACACATATTGCTAATCGGCGTCAACTGGTTCAGAATCATGCAGTTAAAGAGTTGAGATTTGAATCGGTGTTAATTCCATTCGGTTACGATCAAATATGATTCTTTAAATTTTATTATTCATGATGCTATGTGGCCATTGCTGCCGTTAAAGTGAATAGACTCATGTGATGCAAATTAACCTTGGTTGGGAATTGGATTTCTTCACTTTTACCGGACACAACATCTAGAATAATATAGTTGAGATAGCTTGGTATATTCTGCTGTAGTACTTGTGAAAAGTGCATGTTATCTTTTATTTGATCCTTGTATTCTGATCAAATTCGAGGTGATCTTCTCCTTCTCTTGGGGTATGAAGGTTTAAGTGTCTGGATGCAAATATATCGGGTTTTCTTTTCATCATGGGAAGGGTAATTGTTTCCCACGTCCTGAGATGTAAGGAACTTCTCGTCACCTTCTCCAGCACTAAGATTTATTTCTTCAATCTTGAGTTTCTTTTCCCTTTTTTTTGAGGAACGGAAATTACACATTTTGGTAAGAAGCATAAGCTACAATCAACATCACTCATCATGTGGCCACTACAAGTCTAAATCACTGAACTTTGCTCACTTAGCCAGTATGATGTTACTACTAGCACCTTATAACAACCAAGGTCACTTATTTTGAAGGGCATTGGCCACTACTAAATGAAAAGAATCCGTTTCATGTCTCCTCCACCTGCGCTCTCCCCATTTTTGGACTTTGTTAATTTCATGTGTCAAGGGCATTGGCCGCTGCTAAAATAATGTGTCATGTTGACAGGAGTATGAAGATAAAATGAAGGAAAAGGGCGAGACACCAGTTATGTTCAGGTGAGCTTCGACTTGTGTTTCTATGAGATAGTGTCATCCTAATTTGATTCAATTTCACTTCACACATCGTGATTTTTGTTGCAGCCATTTGGGTCCTGTGCGTAGACGGACATCAGCAGAAGAGGAGGAAAAGCATCCAAAACCCGAAGTAATGTCCATATCATATCTGAACTCCTTGGCATATTGTGGTCTTTCACATGCTTTCTCATGATTAAAGTTTTGTTTCAGGACTCTGTATACTATCATCCGACTCTTAATCCTACTGGTGCACCTCCTCCTGGAAAGCCTCCTATGTACAAGTCTTCTATAGGTATGTGTGTATACTCTTCTTTGCTATAGCTTCTTATATCCCTTATATGCCTTTGGCTGGAAAAAGTAGACATGTCGTCTCTAAGTTCTGTGTCCAAAAACTGCAGGGCCTCGAATTCCCTTAGCGTCTACCTCGTCGTCTACTGGTGCTGCTTCAACATCAGCTGGCACTACGTCAACTTCAACGTTAGATGATGTAGCTTTGCCAGGTCTGCCACCACCTCCACCACCACCTCCTTTGCCAAAGTCTGCTGATGTAGACTCTGGAGATGGCTCTGATATGCCTGCTTCTTTGCCCCTACCTCCTCCACCACCAATTCCTCCTAAGCCTCTGGGTACAAACTTAGCTTCTTCATTGCCTCCACCCCCACCTCCACCACCCCCTCCTGGTCCCCCGCCTAAAGAACATGCTGCAATTCGTCCTCCTCCGCCTCCACCTCCTCCCCTACACCAGTCTGTGCAGCAACCCCCGCCAGGCACGATTGGCAACGAGAGGGATAAAAATAAACCTGCTGTTCCAGACGGCGGACCTTTAAAGGATGCACAGGTGAGCTCCTTTTTGATCACATATCCAAGGGATCATCCTCTTCCCTCTGCCTTTTTTTCGTAGGGGGGATTATACCCTGTTATCCCCTTGTTGGGCCAGACTCAGTATTGGTATCTGTAACTTCTTTTACCCTCCCAAGTGGGCACGTATATATTCATTGGTTTCTTGGGATATACTGGGTTGGGTTTGGAATGATGGGTGCTTAATGCTCCATTTGTTTTAATAGAAAACATTTTCTGTATCAATTATATTGTTTCCTTACATAACTTCCTAACAACAGGAATAAATACAAATTTTTTTTTTCCTCCATTGAAGGGAAATTGACTATCCCACAATGAGAGGGGAAACCACTGTTTTCCATTGTAATTTCATGTCATATACTTCACTTTAACCTTAACTTTGCCAAGCATGAAACTTATACAAATTTATAGAAGGGAACAATTTTCGAAAGACAGTTTTTAAGAAAAAATATTTCCAATTGGAAATATTTTGTGAAGACAAATTTTTCATATGGAAAATGTTCTCCATCGAAACAAACAAAGCCTAAGTTAAATAAATTGTTCTCAGATCTTTCGATTAACATTGACCTTGTATCTGAATATCCTGTACAGGCGCCGGTTATGTTACCTCCACCGCCTCCACCCCCTTCTTTACCACCTAAACCAGCAGGTACTCAATCTGATGGTACAACCCGTGACCCAGATGCCAAAAAGTCCGGGGAAAACAATGACCTTTCTAAAATGGTTCCACCGCCACCGCCACCAAGGCAGCCGCCAGTTCCAGGCGGTGCTGTGATTCCTACGTTACAGCCTGATGTGTTACCTCCGGGAATCTCGAGGTTCCCCCCTCCACCTCCAACCCCTTCGGATATGCAGGCGGCTTTATCTTCTCCTGCTGTTCCTTTACAACCTGCTCCCCCCGGAACAGTTCCACTTATGCCAAGGCCGCCTTTTGGACCTCCTCCTGGACCCCCACCCATGATGAGACCGCCCCTTCCACCTGGCCCCCCTCCTCCAGCTGCTCCTCAGAAGCCGTCTTATGTGAAGTCAGCTGCACCAACAGTTGTTAAGAGGCCTCTTGCTCAGCACACTCCAGAACTTACATCCATGGTACGTATGCCTTTTTCTTGGTGGTTTTAGTTCGTGACACATGTATGCGCACCATGGAATCAAATAACAACCATCGCTTAGAATAATGGATTTTGAGCGAGTTACGTAATGATTGGATGTTGCGTATATGTATTTTGGTAATAGCTTCAATAACATATAATATTGTAGTTTATTTATTATTGTACTTACGTGATGGCAACTATTGAAGCATCATAAAAATGAGTAGATGCGTCGCTATTCGTCATAATTTTTGGTAATGTAAGACAAAACAACTAATTTTTCCTTATAATTTAATGCCATCGCCACGATTCATTAGAGAGCTCCCAACTCCAGCTTCTATGCTACTACTGGCGGCATTTTAAATCCATGTGTGCGCGCATACGAGGTACATGTCTTCCTAGTGGGAGGGCTCTATTTTAACTGTTCGGCTATGCATTTTTCTTGGGGACTTCAAGTTTAGAGACAATGAAACATGAACTTCGGATTATGGTAGATACAGAGAGGATTCTGGCCATGAAAAGAAGTTCTATAGATCACTTTGAGCAAGTGCTGAAATATAATATGGTTGCAGAAGTCAACATGTCATCATTATCTTTGCCTCATGTTCTGCTAAGTGGGATTTGGCTACCTAAATCCCTTTCGCCATCTTTGTCTCCATCCAAGTCTTGCCCTCCGTATGATACCACATTGATGAGCTACAATGATAGTATCTGATATTCCATTGGAGTTTCCATTTATTCGATATTGGAGACACTGACCATGATTAGATTCCGTGACTACTATTTAGAACTTTATGTCACCCGTTAAACTTGTACCTCGCCTTTGTTTGAAGCTGACGTTTATGTTTCGATGTGGCATACAGATCCCTGCATCAGTACGCGTTAAGAGAGAGTCAGCTGCATCAAAACCAAAGCCCAAACAATCAACGCCGACCACAACGATCACCTCTCATCCCACACCACCAATGGTTTCAAAGCCGGAGCCAGCTAACACCTCATCAGCACCCAAAGCACAGAGCATTGACGATTCATATGTGGCTTTCTTGGAGGACATGAAGGCACTCGGTGCCCTCGATGGCTGAGGCGTTCTCAGATTTCAAAGATGTTCTATTAACGCCACAGATCGAGAGCCTAGATGAGACGAGTTTCTAATGTCTACTGAGCAATGACTGGATTAACTGGGCTCGATTCGGTTTACATGTATTTTGCATTCCTTCTTGCCCTCGAATCCATTTATTGGCCTGAAATCTCCCGAACACTCTAGAACAGATCAAATTTGGGATTATTGACTGATTTCATTTTACTGTTAATTTTAAATATGTAGTCTCAGGTATGGTATCAAAAAAATTTGACTTGTATGTGACAGATTTTGAGTTAAGAGGTTGCTTAATATTTCATTTCTTTTGACCCATCCTTTGGAGTAAAATATTCATATCGTATATTTTCTATTTGACGATTTGGTTCATAACAAAGTGACTATAGTTTAGTGCCCTGCCTTTACAGGAGCTTCTTTGAGGCATTGGACTAATATTTTGTTGTCGACAATTTGAGTTGACCAAGCAGAATTCATGTCCTATGTATTAGTTTTTTTATTTTTTTTGGGTCTGAATGTCCTATGTATTAGTTAGACAAATTGTGTATATTTTGTGTATACTGTTAAATATTTCTGTACCAACGATGTATTTCTGAAGTGCATTTGGAAAACCAACTCATGCAGAAATCAATGAACATGAAAAGAATAAACGAAGCTTCAGATTCCTAGATCCTAGGCCGGCAAATATCGAACTTTTAGGTTCCATAACAAAAACAATCATAATTTTATTATTTCTTTACATAATTTTATAGTTATAATTATAAATACGAAGTGTTAAAAAAAAAATTATAAATACAAACAATACTTTTTATTGAAGGAAAAATGACTTTTCTTCAACAAAGAGGAAAATATTATCTTGGTGGAGAAAGTAATATCATAATGCATGCCTCACTTTAATCTCAATTTGATTAAGTGTGAATCTTGTGTAAATTTATAAAATAAAATTATTTTATTTAATTAGTAAGATAAAATTTCTTTTTAAAAATATTTTTGATTGAAACTATATTATGAAGTAATGTTTTCATAAAGAAAAATATTTTCCTTTGATTCATGTGAAGCCATAATCATCCATGATGCTCGATAGTTGATGGTGGAGCTATATGCAAGAGTGTTAGCTATTGCCCATAGTATAATCCCGGTGTGCCTCATACATTATTCATGTTTCATTAAGAAGAGCTCGAAGAAGTTGGTGCAAGGGCAACCTACCACCCATTCAAAATTCATATACTGTACATTATTTTATAGTAAGAATTACAATAACAGCAACAATAAAAAATTCAGTGCTTCAAAGGCTCCCGCTTGAGCAGGGTCTGGAGAGGGGTGAGATTACTTTTTTAGGATGGTACCTTGAAGAGGCTGTGTTCGCGGGCCCCAACCCTAGAAATCAATGGTAGAGACAAAAGTACGAGTGAAAAGTAAGAAAATAAAAGGTAAAAAATAAGTCGACAATGAGATAAAATAACAAGGATGCAACAAGGCAAGAGCAGCAAAAACTACTAACAAAAGAGCAACCCTACCACCATCAATCAAGCGCGCAACTATCAACAATATCTAATGTGAAAGCTTAGAGATTCTATGCACTAGTCTCGTAGTATCCCTCCATCCTAAACCATTACATCAACTACACTTATACTATATATATATATATTGAAAGAATGAGAAGCACGCATAATGCAATGGCCCTCTCATATATTTATAGAACTTATAATGGGCTTTACATCATATACAAAGCAGGTCCATTGGGCTCAGTTACATATAGTAATAACACCTAGACAATATAGTCTAACATCCCCCCTCAACCGAAGCAGGAGGTAAACAAATGCGAAGGTCGGATCTAAATAGCAGAAAAAGAGTACGCGGAAGATTCTTCGTGAAGATATTGGCAATCTGCTGTGAGAAGGGAATATGGAGTACTCGAACAAGACCCATTTGAACACTCTCACGAACAAAATGGATGTCAATCTCGATATATTTTGTGCAAATATGCTGGACGGGGTTGGTAGACATGTACATGGCAGAAACATTATCACAATAGACCAAAGTAGCTCATAGAAGAAGCAGAGTGAGCTCACTAAGGAGAGACCGAACCCAGCAACATTCGGACACTGCGTTGGAGACCGCACGATACTCGGCCTCAGCACTAGAACAAGAGATGGTGGGCTATCGCTTAGAGGACTAGGAGATAATGTTGCCACCGAGGAAAACACAGAAACCGGAAGTATAACGGCGAGTGTCAGGGCAATCAGCCCAATCAGCATCCGAATAAGCCACAAGTTGGTCCAAATGTGTTGGGGAGATAGTTAAACCATGACCAATAGTGCCCGTGATATAGCGAAGGATGCGCTTAACATCCAGCGATGATCGTGGAGCATGCATAAACAGACACACCTGCTGAACTGCTTAAGAGATGTCATGACGAGTAAAGGTGAGATATTAAAGGGCACCAACAATGGACCTGTATAAGGTGGGATCAGTCATAAGTTCGTTGTCTTCTAAAGAAAGCTTAGACTTGGAATATGTAGGTGTAGCAACAGGCTTGCAGGAGAGCATGTCGGTCCGGTCTAGAAGATTATGTGCATATTTAGATTGAGACAAGAATAACCCTGAAGAGAGGTGAGATATCGAGATGCCGAGAAAGTAATTAAGGCGCCCCAAGTCGGTCATATCAAATTCAGATTGAAGAGAGCGAAGTAGATCATGAAGTACCGCATGAGAAGACGCCGTGAGAACGATATCATCAACATAGACGAATAATATAGCCATATCATGTCCACGATGTGAGACAAATAAAGAAGAATCTAACTTGCAGCTTCGAAAGCCCAACCGTTGTAAGAAGGTAGCAAACGAGTGTACCAGGCACGAGGTGCCTGTTTGAGACTATAAAGAGACTCATTAAGCTTACAGACATAATCAGGATACTGAGAGCTGATGAAACCCAGTGGTTGCTTCATATAAACCTCTTCATTAAGTGTGCCATTAAGAAAAGCATTTTTGATATCGAGCTGATGAATAGGCCAGTGTCGAGAAGTAGCAATAGTTAAAACAGTACGAACAATAGCAGGTTTAACAACAGGACTGAAGGTTTTACCGTAGTCGATGCCATACCGTTGTGTAAATCCCTGACCAACTAACCGAGCTTTATACGGTTCAACTTCACCTGTAGATGTTTGTTTAATACGAAAAACCCACTTGGAGCCAACAATGTTATCATGAGGGGGCGGAGGAATAAGATCCCATGTCTTATTACGAATAAAAGCATTAAATTCGTTGAGCATAGCATGCTTCCAATTCTCATCAGTAAGTGCCTACTTATAAGAAAAAGGTACCTCGGGCAAAGTACTATGAGCAATCATAGAAGGCTTGAGAGGAGATTTTACAATACCAGCATGAGTACGAGTCAACATGGATGAATAGAGGAAGTAGGGGGAGCCGAACCCGGTGCGGGCGGATGTGCAACCACGTTTAATTGCATGGTTGGAGGGGCTGCAGGCATAGCTGGTGGTACAGGAGACGCGGGGGGCGGTGCGGCAGCTGCAGTGGGTGGCGCTGTAGGAGGCGGCGGCGGCAAGGTGGTTGGAGGCCCGCAAACGGTGAAGACGTGAGCAGAGGAGAAAAGACTTGACGAAGCCGGGTCATTGTACCTTGAGAGAAAGTGCCCAATCGTGCAAATGAAAAATCTGTTTCATCAAAAATAACATGCCTCGAAATAATGACTTTATTAGTAGAAAGATCCAAACATTTATAACCTTTGTGATTCTGTGGGTAGCCCAAGAAAACACATAAGGTAGAGCACGGAGCAAGCTTATGAGATGTGGTGGCACTCAGATTCAGATAGCAGGAACTACCAAAAACCCGAAGATGATTGTAATTAACTTGCTTCTCGTACAAACGTTGAAAGGGGATCTTTTTCTTAATAAAAGTGGACGGTAGAAGGTTGATAATATGAGCTGCAACAGAAACTGCTTTAACCCAAAATTCCAAAGGCATGCATGCTTGAAACAAGAGGGAGCGCATCATGTTACCAATAGTACGATGCATGCGTTCAGCTTTCCCATTCTGTTGGGAGGTGTGAGGGCAGGAAACCCAACTGAGAATGCTCATTTGCAGAAAAAGACTATTAAAGTCACGGTTGATATATTCAGTGCCATTATCACATTGAAAATGTTTGATTTCCACACCAAATTGATTCAACACAAGATTACGAAACTAAACAAACAGGTCAAAAACCTCAGATTTGACACGCATAGGATAAATTCACACAAAATGAGAATAATAATCCAATAATAGCAAATAATACTTAAAATCATTGAAACTGATAACAGGTAATGTCCATACATCAGAATGAACAATGTCGAAAGGACGTGTAGTACTAGTGACAAACTTTTGAAAAGGTAAATGACTATGCTTACCGAGTTGGCAAGCATGACACAAACTGGACTCAGAAAAACTCGAACAAGAAATAAATTTTTGTTTGACTAAAGTGGACAAGACTGGCTCCCCCGAATGGCCGAGTCGACGATGCCAGAGAGATTGCGTGTTTTTTGGAAGCAACTAGGGAAACATGTGGGGAGGCTGCCACAGGCTGCCCGGGTTTACCAAGTCGACCGACTGTGTTTGGTTTGGGAACAGCGAAAAGAGGCCCCGAGCTAGCACAACGAATAATGAGGGACATTGTTTTAGCATTTTTAATGGACAAACCACCCGAGTCAAATTCTAAAAGGCAACAATTATCTTTACAGAATTGACGAACAGAGATTAAATTAGTGGAAAGACCAGGAACATAAAGGACATTATACAAATTGAAATGACCAACAAGTGTAATAAGAGAACCAGAACCAATCCCAGCAATCGATAAACAAGCGTCATTACCAACTAATATTTTATTATAACTATGATAAGGACGAAGAGACGTTAGCAAACTAGGGTTATTGGTCCTATGAGACGATGCACCACTATCCATTATCCAGGGGAAATCAACTATAGGAGTAGAATGAGCAATTAGAGATTGAAAAATAGTTTTAGGAGACGCAAACCCTGAATAGAAATTAGAACCAGTGGCATAAGTATTAATTGCAGGATGAAAAAGTGGTGGATATGACATATTCTCACCATAAATAGGAGCACCGAAGAAAGGTAGCCCGGGTTGTGAAGTAGAACCAATCATTGCGTTGAGCATAATTGACAGCAGCCAGCAAACAAAGACAGTGCAAATCAAATCAAACACCACGAATAAAATTACCGTTTCAAGGCTAGGGTTTGCCTATAATGGTGTCGAAACAATGGGCTACCAATTCAAAACTAAAATTCTTGAAAACATGGGAGGGGTGCTGCAATGAGGCGGAGCCGAGGTGGAAAACTGGGCGGCTAGAGTTAGCTGGGAGGGGCAGCGGCTAGGGTTGGTTGGGTGGAGCCGCTTGGGAAAATTGGCGTCAAAGAGGGTTGGTTCTTTCCGTTGATTGGGTCCTTTTTTTTTTTTGGAAAATTGAAGAAGAAAAGGAGGCCAAGGTTTGCCTTTACGAGATGGCTCGAAAGAGCTCTGATACTATGAAAGAGTGAAAAGCACACATAATATTGTGGTCCTCTCGTATATTTATAGAACTTATAATGGGCTTTACATCATATACAAAGCAGGCCCATTGAGCTTAGTTATATATACTAATAACACCTTAGTTATATATACTAATAACACCTAGACAATATAGTATAACATATATATATTTCATAGTAAGGATTGAATCTCTCGAATGCAATTAGGTATCAAGGCACATAACCAAACAGAATGTAAAGGAATACAACACATATAATTTAAATAGAAAATCCCTTTGTAGAGGGAGAAAAACAGTGGATGAAGAAAGATAAAGTTCGTTCTCTCTCTCTCTTCAACACCTTGCATACATGCAATCTCCTTCTAAGTTCTATGAAAATGGAATTGCAAACATGCTTCACTATCTTTTGAGAACAGTATAAAAATTATTTTCTTCATTCATATAACCCCTCACAAACTCCAGCTTAACGGACCCTAGTACACCCAAAAACACTCTCACTCTCGTGTGGGCCCAAATGAAGCCCAAAGAGGGCCCATTTTAGTATTTTGAGGAATATGAGTTGTTACAAAATGAAACCAAATTTTACGACAAAACCAAGTCAATTTTAATCATTAGTGTGCAAGAAAAATGACCAATTTTAATAGGGCACTATTGTTATTATCAGGAAAAATTATTGTTAGAGTAATAATATAACTTATAGTGAATAATAGTTATAATTTCATAAAGATGCTCTAGCAAGTGGTGTTAACAATTTTCCTCGACAAGAACACTATCCTTTTTATAATTACGGGTGCATAAAAGCTTCAAAGGAATTAAAGATAAAAAATTGGGGTATGCTTTTGAATACACAAATTTGGGGAAATTATCAATTAGGTACCCTGTTAACCATTTATTACTTAGGTTTTTTTGGATAATTACCGACATAGTCGTAATATATAACAAGCAACTCGAACAAAGCGAAGCCTAGGACATTCCATGTAAATACGGGGATCAAAAAGAGGAAAAAAGCAACACCTCAGACCGAGAAAACAGGAAAGCCAACGGGTTACATACGGAGCCAACAGGAACCGGAAGATTATACAACCACTGACAAAAAAAGAAAAAACCGTGATCGGAGGGGGGGGGGGTGTGAGACCAAAACATCAGAGCCAGGGATGAAGATAGCAGAAAATTATATCAATCAAATCCCTAGTTTTTTTGAACAGAATCAAATCCCTAGTTCATTATTACAAATTATATCATAATAGATTCCTCCTCAACAAATCTCAACCCAAACTTCTTCCCAATCTCTCACGTATGCTCCCCTCAGGAAGTTTATCAGCATCTATAACCATTTATTATCTAGATACCGTAATATTTTAAAATATACAATGAGATACCTTGAAAAATTTAGAACTTTTATCAGTCATGTACCCTGAAATTTTAAAATTTTATCAATAAGATATTCTTCTTCTGAAATTTGAGAGATTCTCATTTAAAAATGTAAAAGTAAAACACAATTTCGACAATATATAAGTATATTTATTAAAATTTGATAATTTTTTTTTAAAAAAAAATATTGATATGACACATGCCTTCGGCCATATATATATATATATATATATATATGTAGTTTACATATATTTTTTATGGTAAATTGTTGAATTTTTTATGAAAATATTAATGTAATATATATATTACTGTAATAATATACCACGTTAACAATTTTTTTACAAAATCGGTTTAATTCTTATAAAAAATTATCAAATTCTGCATAAGATACTTAAATAATAAAATATTCAAATCTCAGTTATCTCTTTATATATTAAAACATAAAAATACTTAGACAATAAATCATCAAAACATATGCACTTGAATTGATAATATCCACAAAAGTTGACCAGAATCCCGAAAGAATTGGGGACGAGATAGCAAAGAAGGGCAGATTAGCGACAATAATTGACAACAAAATCACATAATATCTCTAGGTATTCTCTCTGCAGGTTTTCTTGTCTACTATATTGAATTTTAATTCATTTAACTAATTGTTTCCTTCGTTAAGCGTTGAATTTCCTATTATTTTAAACCCTAGAAGCAATTTTGTGAGGCATAATGAGATTGAGCTTGTGGTTTCACTTTTAGCACTTAATGAGCTATGTCGAATATATAGGTAGTCCTTTTGGGGTTATTTAATAATTCAATGATTGATTAAAAAGGGGTTTCGCTTACAATATCAGATTTGGGTTTTGAGCTTGATATGGATGCCAATAGAGTAGCAAATGTGTATTTGTGTGCGTATTATATGAGGAGTCTTGCGGGTAACTCATGTGTTATCCATTTAATTTTATGAGTGACTTTTTTATTTTTTTTTCTTAAAAGCTATTTTGTCAACTTACAAACATGTTTATAAATAAACTATCAAATGAAATTACTAAATATAGTTTAAATTATCTTAGGTGAGATAAACTACTATATATATATATATGTATATAAAATAACATTAATATACTGTTTCGGGGTTTTTTGGTTAGGTTCGAAGGGGGGGAACTAGGTTCAAGTCCTGTCACAATCCTCAAGGTTGTGACGGCCAAAGTGTTGGACTTAGGCCCGTTTATTGACAAGAGGCTAGGAAAGAGAAAAGAAATAGAGTTTAGATGAGAGAAGAGTTAAGAGTAAGATGAGAGAGGGAGTAGAGCAAGATGAGAGTTGAGAGAATTAGATGAGTAAATGAGAGAGATATTTCATTAATTGTTGAATGAATACAAAATGAATTACAATCATCCTATTTATAGATCATACAAGAAATAATATCTAAAATATAAAATACATCAAGTAAATTTGGAATAATATCTAAAGAATATTCCCTAACGGCTAGTTGAGGAGCGGCTCCAACTGCTAGACAGGGCGCGCGCTAGGCTGGGGCGCGGCACAGGGAGGACGCTGGGAACGCGGCACTGACACGGGACTGGGACGCGCATTGGCAAGGTCTTGACAAGGCCTGGGACACGAACTGGGCAGCGACAGGCACGGCACCTTGACAATCCTAGCAGCGACCTAGGCAGCGAGCTGGGCAGCGACTAGGCATGGACCAAAGGACACCTGCTGATATCTAGAAAATGTCAAGGAAAAACCCGATAGTGTCATGACCATGACAATACCCCCTCCTCAAGCCAATCCTTGTCCTCAAGGATTGAAATGTGGAAATTGGCCTTGGATGAAGGCCCAATCTTCCCAAGTCGCGGCCTCACTTGGCATGTTTTCCCATTGCACGAGAACTTGAGTGATCTTCTTGCCTTTGCGCGTTAGGGTGCGCTGTTTGAGTACCTTCTTGGGTTGAACTTCGGGGTGGCCATCCTGGTCACAACTAGGCAAAGAGACACTAGGCACAACATTATCTCCAATTTTTTTCTTAAGTCGTGAGACGTGAAAAACGGGGTGTATTTTAGATTCTTGAGGTAGTTTCAATTTATAGGCAACCTTTACCCTTGCAAGTATCTTAAATGGGCCATAATACCTAGCGGCTAATTTGAGGTTACGCCGCATGGCGACCGAGGTTTGGTGATATGGTTGTAACTTTAAGTACACTAAGTCTACTATGTCAAATTCTCGTTCGCTCCTGTGTAGGTCGGCTTGTTGCTTATAACGATGTTGCGCCTCGACTAGGTTTTCCCTTAAGAGGTTAACCATAGTTTGCCTTTCATTAACCAAGCCTTCTACCCCGGGGGAAGAAGATACACATGGGTAGTCTATAGCCAAAATCCTAGGTTCATACCCATAAAGAGCAAAGAAGGGTGTAGATTTAATAGAGGAATGGTAGTTAGTGTTATACCAAAATTCCGCAAGCGCTAGCCATTGAGCCCATGCCTTCGGTTTGTTCAAGGCCATGGCACGAAGATAATTCTCTAAACATTGATTCACACGCTCAGTTTGGCCATTGGATTGGGGATGGTAGGAGCTACTCATGTTGAGTTCTACGCCCGCCAACCGAAATAATTCCTTCCAAAAGGTACTTTGGAAGGTGCCATCCCGATCCGATATTATGTTTTTAGGTAGCCCATGTAATGGATATATATTGTCAAGAAAAGCTTGGGCTACTTTGGTGGCTGTGAACGGACGTGTTAAAGATATGAAATGAGCATACTTAGTAAATCGATCAACTACCACTAATATTGTATCCTTGCCCCTGGACTTAGGCAATCCCTCAACAAAATCAAGACTTAAACTTTCCCAAGCTTGGCTTGGAATGGGTAACGGTTGAAGTAGTCCGGGGTAGGCCACATGCTCGTTCTTGGTTCGTTGACATACGTCACACCTAGAAATCCAATCACTAAAACTCCTTTTCATGTTAGGCCAATAGAATAAACTTTTTTCCCTTATCAAGGATCCTTATACACCGGAGTGCCCTCCAATCGGGGAATCATGTAGGGCGTGCATAATTCTAGTGCGCAAGTCCGTGCTTTCTCCTATGTAAATACGACCTTTATACCTTAAGACACCACCATGATGAATGAAAGGGCCTGGAGCCGAAGGGTCAAGGGTAGCGTGGGTAATGAGGTCTAGGGCGCGCTTATTGTTGTCATGGCTTGCCTCGACTTCGCGTACCCATTGAGGTACCACGCTAGTGAGGACCGAACAAGACCCTAACTCACATTCCTCGTCACGTCTAGATAGTGCATCCGTGGCTCTATTTTCAACTCCTTTGCGGTACACAATAGAGTAACTAAGGCCCATGAGTTTGGACATACCCTTTTGTTGCAATTGGGTAGTCACACGTTGGTCTAACAAGAAATGTAGGCTAGCGTGGTCGTTTTTAATAATGAAATGGTTATTAAGTAGGTAGTGACGCCATTTTTCAACGGCCATTAGGATTGCCATGTGCTTTTTTTCATATACGGATAGCCCTAAGTGGCGAGGACCTAAGGCCTTACTAAGATAAGCTATAGGTCTACCTTCTTGACTCAAAACCGCACCAATACCTATGCCACAAGCATCGGTCTCAAGTGTAAAGGGTTTAGTAAAATCGGGAAGGGCTAGGACCGGCGCCGACACCATGGCATGCTTGAGGGTGTCGAACGCAAGTTGGGCACTCTCATTCCAATGGAATTCACCTTTGGAAAGAAGGCAAGTTAAGGGTTTACTAATTGATCCATATCCCTTAATAAATTTGCGGTAATAGCCTGTTAGACCCAAGAAACCCCTAAGGTTCTTAAGGCTTTTCGGTTGTGGCCAAGCCTCCATGGCCTCAATTTTACTAGGGTCCGTAGCTACACCATGTGGACTAATGATGTGTCCTAGGTACTCTACGTGGTTTATACCAAAAGCACACTTACTTCTTTTGGCATACAATTGATGAGTGCGTAGGGTCTCAAGGACCTCACCTAAATGTCCAATGTGTGTTTTCATGCTAGGACTATATACTAAGATATTATCAAAGAAGACTAAAACAAATTTATGAAGGAAAGAAGAGAAAACCTCATTCATTAAGGCTTGGAAGGTGGCCGGTGCATTGGTGAGTCCAAAAGGCATCACCTTGAACTCGTAATGATCTTGATGCGTTCTAAAGGCCGTTTTGTGGCGATCCTCATCTCGGACACGGATTTGATGGTATCCGGCTCTTAAGTCTATCTTAGAAAATAAACGGGCTCCATGCAACTCATCAAGTAAATCATCAATAACCGGGATGGGGAGTTTATCTTTTATTGTTATACTATTAAGTTGTCTATAATCAACACAAAAACGGTAAGTGCCATCTTTCTTACGTACTAGCAATACGGGCAAAGCAAATGGGCTTCGGCTAGGTTGAATTATGGACGAGGAAAGCATTTCCTTAACTTGTTTTTCAATTTCGTTCTTTTGACTATGGGGGTAGCGATAGGGCCTTATGGAAACGGGTTTAGCGTCGGGTTGGGTGGGAATAGCGTGGTTATGTGCTCGGTTAGGTGGTAGAGTCTTAGGAACATCAAATACATCTTCATATTGTTTAAGTATGGGCTCGAGGTCAGGATGGACATAAGTTGCTTTGTCTTCACTTCCAATAGCCAAAAATAAGTGACCTACCACACTATGACCTTTCTTTTTAAGAAACCGTGTTAGGCCTTTTTCGGACATAGCATGTAAGGTGGCATTATCGGATGTGCCTTGTAAATGAATCGGTTTTCCATCCTTAAAACATGAGAATTTAAGGTTAATAAAATCAAAAGTGACCGGCCCATACCTTTGTAGCCAATCCACACCTAAGACCATGTCACTTCCTCTCAAATCAAGTACTCGTAAGTCATCGGAAAAGATGTTACCTTGGACTTTCCACTTCAAAGTTGGGCATTTTTGGTAGCTTACCAAGTTTTCTCCATTTGCAACCGTCACCGTCATTACTATGGTTGGCACAGTGTCGAGCTTGAGCTTTTGAACAACGTTTGTGTCCAAGAAACTGTTGGTACCCGCACTATCTACTAGGATCGTGATAGGTCTTTTCTTGATGGATCCCTTCAACCTTAATGTGTTGTGGGTGATTCGTCCCGATAGAGCATTCAAGGAAATTTCCGTGACGCCATCACCCTCTTCTTCTTGGGGAAGTTCTTCCTCTATATCTTCGAGTTCATCGTCCACTTCCTCTTGACCTTCCATACTTTGGAGCTGTTTGTTTTTGCATACATGTCCTGGAAAATAACGCTCATAACATCGGTAGCATTGTCCCGGGTCTCGCCTAGGCACGTTGGGCGCTGCCGAGGTGCTAGGCGCTGGCTTTGGAGGCGCGGACTGAGGTGCGCCCGTAGGGCCCTGGGTGCTGGACTGGAGTGGTGCAGCTGGGCGCGACTGGAAAGAGGAACCAGCCCGAGTCCCATACGGTTGCTGCTTGTACGTGGGTCTAGGAACAGTGGCTCCCTTAATCTCAGCTATAGTAATTTCTTGGAGCTTGGCTTGCTCAATTGCGGAATTCATATCGGATGGACGGGTTGCTTTGACAGCAGCCCGGATTGCGGGCTTTAAACCCCCAATAAAACTCGAGACAAAATAGGATTCGCTTAGGGAGGGATGATAAATCATCATCCAACTTCTTAATTCCTCAAATCGGACCTCATATTCCTCCACGGAGCCGGTTTGAGTTGTTTTATTAAATTGTTCAACCGCATCCTGTAAAGACTTATCCCCAAATCGTTTACATAACTCGTCTATAAAAAATTGCCATGTCATAACTGGGTGTCTTAGTTCTAGAGCATGGAACCAAATGTCCCCATATTCATGTAAGTGCGAAGAGGCAATGTTAACCCACTCATCGACTGGAGTTTGATACCAACGAAAATATTTTAAACATTTTTGTATCCAAACTCTAGGATTCGTACCATTGAAGGCTAGGAGATCCAGCTTTGAGTTATGATGGGCGGACCACGAACGTGTGCTAAAGTCATTGCGGCTGTGCTCCCCATCTTCGGATCTCGGATGGTGTCGCGCCTCCCTTTGCTCAGGCGCACGGGAAGGAGGTGGTGGGGGTGGTGGTGGTAGAATTCCCGAACCCCCTATGTGCATGTAGTTACCCGATCCAACTTGATCACCATGCGTTGCAACTTTGGGTGCTGCTATAGGAACGCTTTCGGGCCGCTTCTCTTGGTTCATCAATATTCGGTTCATGGTCTCGGCCAAGGATGCCATTGAAGCTTCAAACCCACGTTGGCTACGTCCAATGCCCGTGACTTCGGTGGTCAAGTTGTCCACTGATGCCTTCAACCCATCGCTTACCATGTTTTGGTCTCGAACCAACGTGTCGAGCTTATCCAATCTCCTTTCAATTGTCAAAATCCGCTCTTGTGAATCCGAAGTCTCCTCAGATGAAGACATGTTGTTAGAAGCTCGATTGTTTCTAGTAATCGCCAGTTTAGTGATCGCTACGTGCTCTGATACCAATTTGTCACAATCCTCAAGGTTGTGACGGCCAAAGTGTAGGACTTAGGCCCGTTTATTGACGAGAGGCTAGGAAAGAGGAAAGAAATAGAGTTTAGATGAGAGAAGAGTTAGAGTAAGATGAGAGAGGGAGTAGAGCAAGATGAAAGTTGAGAGAATTAGATGAGTAAATGAGAGAGATATTTCATTAATTGTTGAATGAACACAAAATGAATTACAATCATCCTATTTATAGATCATACAAGAAATAATATCTAAAATATAAAATACATCAAGTAAATCTAGAATAATATCTAAAGAATATTCCCTAACGGCTAGTTGAGGAGCGGCTCCAACTGCTAGACAGGGCGCGCGCTAGGCTGGGGTGCGGCACAGGGAGGACGCTGGGAACGCGGCACTGACACGGGACTGGGACGCGCACTGGGCGTGCGACAGGCACGGCACCTTGACAATCCTGGCAGCGAGCTGGGCAGCGACTAGGCACGGACCAAAGGACACCTGCTGATATCTGGACAATGTCAAGGAAAAACCCGATAGTGTCATGACCATGACAATTCCCTTGCCCTATGCTCTATGATTCACCTCAATTTTTTTTTTGGTGGGGGGGGGGGGGGGGGGGGGGGGGGGGCGGCGCTTAAGATAGATGCCATTGGCTGAGAGGGTTGGTGTTGGTCATTGGTTGAGAGGAGTGGCGTTAACAGAGGGACGGTATGGGTAGAGAGGCGGTAATGATGAAGAGACGGTATGGGTAGAGAGGCGGTAATGATGAAGGGACAGTATGCGTAAGGGAACGGTATGAGTGAAGGGACGTTATGGGTGAGGAGACGGCATGGGTGAGGGGACAGTATGGTTAGAGAGCGGTGTGGTGAGGGAGCGGTGTGAGCAGAGGAAGCTGTAGTGTTCTGGTGTTACTTTTACCGTCTTCTAGAATAACGGTGTGAGCAGAGGAAGCGGTGGTGTCTTAGTGTTACTTCTATCTTCTTTTAGAATGAGCTATTTCCGTAGTTATCAATTAGCCTCCCACTTTGGGGCCAAAGTGCCTTTGGCCTCAAAGTTTTTAACTATAAATATCCCTTATGGCTTTGTCATTTTCCTCATCATTAGCTCTAGTTTTTTCAAGTCTCCTTATAACCAAGTTTTCAGGTTTTATTATATTCAAGTTTTTAAGTTTTCTTATGGAGGATATTACTCGTGAAATCATGTCTTGGCTTCCAGCCAAGTCGCTTTTAAGATTTTCTTGTACGTCTTTTAAGTTTTCTGGTTTACTTTCGGATTATGACTTTATTGAAAAACAATCTTTTAACACTCTTAGTCGTTGTGCGGACGAGTTTTTCTTGCAACCGGAGAGTGACTTCTCTCGTGATAACCTTGAGGTATTTTCATCTTCATGAGATTTTTCTCCTCTCTTGCCGCATGAAGTGCTTGAAGCGCTAACGGATAACGTTCGTGTTATGGGCGTTCAAGGCGGTTTGGTATTATGCCGGGACTACAGCTTTTCACAGCTGTTTGTTTGCAATCCCGCTTTAGGTGTACATCAGTTAGTGACATTACCTGAGAATATTTCAGCAGGTTACCTAAACTCTCCTCTAAACTTGGTTTTTGGGTGTTTTGATATTAGGGTAAGGTAAGTTTTAAGCAGATCATGTAGATCAATAGCCTATGTAAACGGTTAAGTGAATGTTTTGTTTGTAATAAAGTCATATGCGTTTTGTTATAAGCATTACCGTATGACTTATGCAATGAGCAAAACACAAAAAAGAGGGGAAAACAAACACTAAAAAGAAAAAAAAGGAGAAAGTCTGTATGTATATTCATGAGTATAACCTTTACACGATAAAACAAAAATGGTGCCAGGAAACTCTTAAAGAGCATAAAATGCTCATACAAAAAGAAGGGACCTGCAGGGCTATGGTCTTTTAACAAAAAAATACTAACGTGCCTCCAGACGGCTAAGATGGACCGCTTCCAGATGCTCCAGACCCTCCAGGCTCTTCTTTTGAACGGATGATGTCCTGGCGGAACTGATCTGCTACCTGTTGAAGGAGCTCGCAGATAAGGTCAGGAACGTGACGACCCAAGCGGCGGGCGACCCTGAAAGAATGGCTGATGAATCGGTTAAGGGCAGCCATGCATCCAGCTAACTTTTGGACATCCTTTGGGGAATGAGGAGACCCCATGTCAAGTGGCTTGCACTTTCTTGGGATTCGCTTCGATTCCTCGAGAGCTTACGATAAATCCTAAAAACTTGCCATCTAGTACTGCATACGAACATTTTGCTGGGTTTAGCTTCATGCGGTATTTGCGAAGTGCTTCCACGGCTTCCCTCAGATCAGAATGGTGCTCAAGTTTTTGCCTGGACTTAACTATCATGTCATCCACATGCACTTCCATATTGCGCCCAATCTGAGGAGCGAAGACTTTGTTGACCAGCCGTTGACAAGTGCCCTAGCGTTCTTAAGTCCGAAAGGCATTACCTTATAACAATATGTGCCTCCCGCATGATGAAAGCCGTTTTTTCTTCATCGTGCGGATGCATTTGAAACCCCAAAAATGTATCCATGAAATTGAATAACTCGCATCCTGCTGTTGAGTCTACCAATCTATCTATCTTGGGTAGTGTGTAGGAATCCTTTGGACAAGCGTCTTAAGATCTGTAAAATCCACGCACAATCTATCTATCTTAGTGAGACACTACCGCTTCCTTTGCTCACACCGTTATTCTAGAAGACGGTAGAAGTAACAGCAGAACACTACCGCTTCCTCTGCTCACACCGTTCCGTCACCATACTATCCCCTCGTAGTACTGTGTCCTCACCCATGCCGTCTCCTCACCTATAACGTGCCTTCACTCATACCGTTCCCTTTCCTCATACTGTTCCCTCACCCATAACCGTCTCCTGTCCCTTCACCCATACCATCCCTTCATCATTACCGTCCCTACCATTACCACCTCTTTACCCATACCGTCCCTCTGTTAACACCACCCCTCTCAGCCAATGACCAACACCACCCCCCTCAGCTAATGTCATTTATTTTAAGCGCTCCCCTCCCCCTATAAATATGAGGTGAATCATAGAGCATAGGGCAAGGGACTTGAGCCTAGTTCCCCCTATTCGAACCCAACCAAAAAACCCCGGAACATGTACCACTCAAATACTTTACATAATTATATAAATGGCTCAAACTTGTCAAAAATAGGTTAAACGAGTCAATCCTAAATTCAACCCAATTATCTAAACGAGTAAAACGGGTCAACCCGAAGTCAACCTGGTTTCAGAAACTCCAACTCAAATATGTTGTTTTCATGTCGTGTTCATTTTATATTATCTTATCCTGTCAGATTTTGCCGGCGTTAGATGCAAATAATTGATGGGCCAACCACTAGGTATATAGCTTCACCTCAGCAAGAACAAAACTCTAATTTGACGGTGTGAAACTAGTTGAGATGGCAAAAGTTGACCGGAGACCTCAATAATAAAAGAAGAATAGGGTTATTTAGTTATTTATGTAAGAAAAATGATCTCATTTTGATGGTGGTATATATCAAGAAATCATCTCAAAAATTTAAACTAATGGCTGAAGCACATAAATGATTCTGTATTCTAAAATGTCCCCTTAAACCAATGCATATTAGGCTTGGAGTAATACACATGCTATTCTTATACTTTGTATTGAAATTATATTAATATTGAAAGGTGGAGCTATTGACATTCAAACGTAGCACCTCTCGGTTAACGAGACTTTGATATCATAAAAAAGAACCAACTATACCAAAAGTGTAAGGCCCGAAACAATTTTATACTGTAATCTTGGTTCAAGTTTTTGGATTTGCTCAATTATCTCTATTTCTCAACTGTAAGAAATTGAGTTAAAGACGGATGCTTCAGTCGAAATTTTCATTATTTTTTCATCATTAAGCTTCTTTAGATGAAGGATTGTAAAATACGCACTTGCTTATTTTATTGATATCTATTAGAAAAATGTGTTCGTGATAAAGGATGTAGCTGACGTGCTCTATTATTTGTGTGAATCAATGAGAATAGGTTATCCAATTGCTGATGATGTTTTGTTTTTTTCACATTCTGAATTGAAATTGCGACCATGTTGATATTTAATGTCTACTCTAACTTTTCTGCTGCGTGAACTGCAATGCGCTGGTGCCTATCTTTTGTATATTTAAATCCTCCCGGTCTTCAATTACAGCGTCGCTCTGAAAATAGAAAACAAATGGAGATTTACATTATTTTTAATGGAAAATTAACCCTTGTATCCCATTTAAGTACTCTTTTCTTTGGTAATTCCAATTAAGTATCCATTATATAATGCTAGTGGCATAACTTGATTGGATTATCAAGAGACAATTAAATAATCATTTTCTATGATTCAATAATCACTATATGTACTGAATATTCATTTACCAGGCACTAAGGCATTAGATCCCATTAAAACTCCGAAGTTAAGCGTGCTTGGGCGAGAGTAGTATCAAGATGGGTGACCTCCTAGGAAGTCCTCGTGTTGCCAATCCTATAAGGTTAGGGGTCCTTGGAAACAGCCTCTTAGCAGCATTACACCCTGAAGGGGTAGGAATGGCAATGGGGCGGGTAAAACCCATTACTTGCGGGTATCCGGCCCGTTTGGGGCGTGTAACGGGTATGGTAGGGTACACATGTCAATACTTGTCATGGGTATGGGGCGGGTACGGGCATGGGCTTGTACTCGGCCCCCCCCCCCCCCCCCCCCCCCCCCCGGCCCGCCCTGCCCTGTACCCGCATATACCCATCTTGTAATCACATATTGGAGTTACCCGTTGTGTTATTTTATATTAAATATTTCTTATGCAATTTATAAGTATGAATTCATGGTTATTATTGAAGGAAAAAAGAAAAGAATTTATGGGTAATAAGTTGGACATGGATAGGTAACAAGGCGGGTACGGGTGAGCAAGGGCGGGTAATGGGTACCCGTTGGGTAGCATGGATAATGGGGCGCGTACGGGTGTGGGTTTGTATGTGCCGAGGCGGGTATGGGTACCCACTTCATAACCGTGGCGGGTAATGGGGCGGGGACGGGTATAGGATTTGGGTGGTGGGTATGGGTATGGAGGAGGCGCCCCCTGTACCCGCCCTACCCGCCCCATTGCCATCCCTATGGAGGGGTAAGGCTGTGTACATCCACCCCTCCCAGACCCCGCTTATGCGGGAGCCCTTGAGGCACTGAGTCTGTTGTTGTTGTTTTGTATTACACACAATAAAGCAACCAAGATTTAAAGTAAGATTAGTTGGTGTAGCAGTTAAAGCTTCCCACTCTTAAGCATGACGTCTTAGGTTTGAGTTTACCTTTCCCATCCCTACGTGTTGATAGCTGTAGTGAGGGATATAAATTGTACTTCTTGCCACTACTGGGGGAAAAAAACAATAAAAATCAAAATCTGGCCCAACTGGGATCTGAAGATGAGACTATGATATTTGCTCTCAACGAACCATTGTGAAAGTCAAAAGGAGACTCATAGTGAAAGACAAGAAAAGGTCAAAGCCATATTTAAGGATGGAAGGGTAGGGAGAGGGAAAGGGAAGACAATATTTAATTGCACAAATAATGTAAGAGACTTCATACCAATAAAGAAGATCCAAAAGGGCAAATTCTGTACAACCCAGTAAACTTTTTTCTTTTCATCTGTACATTGTCCAACTTGTCTCTTTCTACCCTTTTATCCTTTGTTGGAAATAGTTACAAAGACAAATTTAGGCAAACCTCGATTGCGGAATAGGATCCTAAACTTGTCTTATAAGCCTTCATATGAGCTCATTGCACAACCTGATTGACCTCCTTTACAATCGTACATGGATATCAAGAGGGTCTCTCAGTGTCTTTTATGACTTCCATTAATAGGATTAAGATCAGGCTTGTCAGTTTGTTTTCTGGGTTTTACACTTTGACTTTGGTTTGCTTTCTATAATGGGTGCTGTGGTTCCCAGTAGCTTCTTTTTCTTGACCCTGCTGCTTCTTGCGGATCGTTTGTTTTCTCTTCCGTTATGCATTGATTCAAGTAAGTTCTTCATTTTCATTCTTCTTCAGTTTATTTTGTTTCTGAATGATGATTCCCGTATTCAAGATAAAGGACCAGTTTTTTTTGCCGGGAAAAAAACATTTTTTTTCAGATTTTAAGGATGTTTAGCTTGTAAAAGAAGTGTTTTTAAATAAAAGTAGAAACTCTTTTATACTTTTAATCAAAAAGTAGGAAAATAATGCCTCTTATTTAAAGTAGAAGTTTAAGTATTTTAGACCGAAATACCCATATCTACGACATGTTTTACGAAAGTGCTTTTCCAAAAAATGTTTATAAAACGAGTGATTGTTCACTGCTAGACTAAATAGGTCCGAAGTGATTTAGGTGTATCCTTCACTGATAATGCTTTTCGGATGTTAATTTTCTCAGGAGCTCCTGGTACTCTAAAAAGCCCTTTAAACTTTTGTGCTTACAATGGGAGTTCTTGCTGTAATGCCACACAAGATGCACAACTGCAGAAGCAATTTCAAGGGATGAACATATCTGATCCTGGATGTGCTTCAATCATCAAATCAAACCTTTGCGCGGTGAGATTTCCTAATGTTCAGAAACCAGAAGTGGTTTCTGCAACTTACTACCTTTGCTTATGTACTGGCATCAAATTGTTGCATTCGGTTAGATGAATTCTTGACTTTAGAGTTCCCATGCAATCAAGTAATCTTTTAACCAGTGATTTACTGCATTGGTTCCTAATGTTTATAACTTTATTCAAACTGATCTTGCACCTTTTAAAATCATTCATATTTTATAATTATGATAAAATTGGACCCTTATATCTTTTAATTTTTACATAATGTCAGTGAATAGATTGGGGACCAATTTAGTCACAAAATAAATCATGAAAGACTGTTTTGAACAAAAAAAAGATGGGGGACCAATGTCAAGAAGCTTACAAACGTTGGGCACTAACGGAGTCAATAACTCCTCTTTTAACTCCCCAGAAGAAAATTTTCAAGGACAAGAATACATAATCTTCAACTTGTGGCTGTTTAAAATCCTTTTAGTTACAGTTTCATGGAATCCAAACACATTTGACTTGTCTACAACTTCATGTTGTTGCATTTTTTTCTTCCCATGTCAATGCAAAATGTATTCAAAGATTATTGTTCATAATGCAGAGGTGCGACCAATTTTCCGCGGACTTATTCAGCATTGATAGTGTACCTCGCTCAGTTCCCTTGCTTTGCAACTCCACAGTCTCAACAAACTCATTGCAATCCACTCAAGCAAAGACTAGCTTCTGCTCAAAAGTATGGGATACATGTCAGAATGTATCCGTGCTGAATTCACCATTTGCGCCTTCTCTACAAGGCCGATCTGGGAACTCAGTAATGTCAAACCTTACAAAGCTCGAGCAAATCTGGCAGTCAAAATCCGATTTCTGCAACTCGTTTGGTGGAGCTTCTAGTGATACATCGCTATGCTTTGCTGGTACATCCGTAACTTTAAATAACACTCCAACTTCAACTTCTCCTTCTGGTTTATGCCTTGAGAAAATAGGTAACGCGTCTTACCTTGATATGGCACCTCATCCCGATGGCTCAAACCGAGCATTCTTCTCTAACCAGCAAGGGAAGATTTGGTTAGGAACCATTCCTAAGGAAGGATCAGGTCAAGTGATTGAGCTTGATGAATCAACACCCTTTTTGGATCTAAGTGATGAAGTTCATTTCGATTCGCAATTTGGGTTGATGAGCATAGCTTTCCATCCAAAGTTTACTGACAACGGTCGTTTCTTCGCGTCATTCAATTGTGACAAGGTGAAGTGGCCGGGATGTACAGGGCGTTGTGCGTGTAATTCTGATGTTGATTGTGATCCTGCTAAGCTGCCACCCGATAGTGGAGCTCAGCCATGCCAATATCAAACTGTCATAGCTGAGTTCACTGTTAATGGTACCGCGTCGCAGCCAGCCATGGTAAATCTCAGAATCACTGTTAATAAAAAAACATGTATTATACACGTATTGAACATGCATCCATATCTTCCTGTTTAACAAGTGCTTAAGAATTTTCTTGTGTTATCCATATAATAATATATTTTCTCGTTTTAAAAACAAATGATTATTGACAATAACTATACTTACACCTAAATTAAATATCCATATTCAGTATTTTGCTAAATTTGTCACTTCATTCAATCTCCCAAATTATTGATTATATCTTATCCTCAACTATTTGTCATGCTTCCTACTTCCACTATTGTGGCTAACACCACTAAACACTAGTTCAATTGTTATAATTATATCTCTCCCCACTCTATTTGTATTTTAAAAGAATTATTTGTTTAGACATGAATATATCTATAAACATTTTTTTACAAGTCAACGAACTTTTGACCGAAATTTTCTTGTATAAAGCCGAATAATACATGTACGTATTAAAATCCTGTTTAATTCTCGTACATATTTTACTAACTATGCTTATAATATTCATGATCCAAAATTTATTTAAGGTTTTTTTTTTATTTATTTTTTTTTTTTTTTTTGTGTAATTGGTAGGATATCTAACCTGGTGTTTGTGTATTGTTTATTGTCCTAATCCAGGCAAAATCTGCAAACCCAACAGAAGTGAGAAGAATATTCACAATGGGACTGCCATTTACATCACACCATGGAGGTCAAATTCTTTTTGGCCCAGATGGTTATCTATACTTTATGATGGGAGATGGAGGAGGTGTTGGAGATCCCTATAATTTTTCTCAAAACAAGAAGTCGTTACTTGGGAAGATTACGCGGCTTGATGTCAACAATATGCCTAGTAAGTATTAGCCCTTTTCAATGAATTTTCTCCATATATATCGTTAGGCAAATACTTGAGAATTGGGTTTAGTTTAGATGCAAAAGAAAAGATTTAAAAAAATTGAGAAGAGAAGAGACAGAGAGAGGAAAAACAATAACATGTTAATTTATGTTGAGAACCTCAAAATTGTGGGAAAAGCACAGGTGGAGGAGAAAATAATTCACTAAGAAATATGGAGGAGGATACAACTAGGTCACAAGGCTCTCTACTACCACCACAGAACCCCGTTTCTAAATAGAGATGCATCACATCGTATACATTCTACATGGTAGTATGCTAGCAGCCATTATTCTGGTGTGCGTACAGTTTATTAATATCATCGTTTATTGTTTGTATGTCTTAACTTTTTTTTGAAAGGCATATAGAAGATACATTACAATACCAGCATTGCCCAGAACAAACATTCTAAAACCAATTTCAATTGTCCTGTTGTTAATCAGTTGTTGGTAGTCAGGGGTGAGCATCTCTGTGTTTCCTGATGTTCATGCTGAAACTTTACGCAATTGCATTGTGGTGGCTGTACAAAGTATCATCGTATAATAGCTAGCTCGAAATTTGTTACATAGCGAGCTTTCCTTGATTCTATGTTCCTGAACCAAGTTACATGCCTGTCTTTGCTCTCAATACTCGAGGCTTATCTTTAAGAACCCACTCTAACATTTTGTCTTTTTTTTTTTTGTCTGTTATGAATTATCATGTAATCACTTGAGGGAAGTACCAAACCAGGCTCTGTGCATAAGGTTCATTAGAACTTAATACGAATAAATGATTCTTGAATCATACTAGCACATAGTGTGGGGTATCTTGATCCATATAGCTGGTGCCACCTACTAGGAGAAACGGTTAGATTGTTGTTGTGCTGAAAACCATCAGGAAAAAACAAGAAAAGAAATCGACCAGTATGTTCTCTGTGTCAACTTCTTGGTTTCTTGGGAGTAGTCAGGGCCAGTCCCTAGATTTTAGGGGCACAAAGCAAGTTTTGATCTGTGGATCCCTTTTTCTTGTAGCGGAGGTGTCCAAGTCTGTTTAAACACACCTAATTCACTTTATATTGTTATGTCAGCAATATTTGGGTCTTTTATATTACATTTGTTATGTACGTTTATAATGTGTGTGTGTATATATATATATATATATATATATATATATATATAATGTGTTATTTCTCTAATTATGAATGGTGATATACAATAAAAGTAAGTTCGTAATCTAATTTTGGTTCACTGTGTTTTTGTTTAGGTGCAACCGAAATAAGTAGGCTTGGACTGTGGGGAAATTACTCCATCCCAAAAGACAATCCCTATATTGAAGATAAGCAGTTGCAACCTGAAATATGGGCCCTGGGATTAAGAAATCCATGGCGCTGCAGCTTTGATTCTGAAAGGCCTTCTTATTTTGTGTGTGCAGATGTTGGACAAGTTTGTATCTCTCCCTCTCTCTTACTATTTGCTAGCTTCATTGTAATTGACTTGATCTTTTTTTGGGTCAAGTGGGGTTTGGTGGGATTTGTGCCGTGACCTCTTGTCGTTGGGCTTCAACCTTTTTAGGAAATTAAAACAACAACATAAAGTTGAACGAGAAAAGAAAACAAGACACAATATTTACAATGTTTGATTAATTGTGCCTATATCCATGGAGTTGTAGAGACTTTTTTCACCATCTTTTAGATAGATTACAAGAAAATTCTTTTCTTCCATCACACTTTGTGATTCCGGGGTGAGAATATTTATAGCCACGCAAGCCCTAGTTCGGCTGAAAACACCCTCAGAATATAACCAGGCTCAAATCTTCATGGTTTTACGACTAGACATGGACTCATTGGTGTTTTTGTCTTGAGCTCAAACGAGAGGCCTGCTTTCTCTGTTTGTCTTAGCCCCTTCACGAAGTTACTTGTATGGCTTCACCAGCGAAGAATAGCTACGGACATATGGAATGTTATTGCAGATGATGGCCATACTGGGGTCGCCATCATAGTACGTGAAAGGTGTCATAGACATTGTATTATGGGATGCGTTGAGTTTGGCAATATAAGTTATTTTTAGCCTTACAACAACAAAAAACCCAGTGTCTCAAAGATGCTCCTGCCAAAACAGGGTTTGGGGAGGGTGAGATGCACGCAGCCTTATCCCTACAAGGTGCTACCCGTAAGGACGCTGTTTCCGGAGCGTTCCCAACAGCCTTAGCCTTGTGTCTACATAAATTCAGATGAACATCCATATAACTTTTTGTTTAATACTCATTGATAGCTTTTAATAGGTGCACAGACTATATGTTTCAATAGACAAAAATATTATGCATATTCATTTAAGAGGATGATATAAAATACCCTTTACTTAATCACGTAATGGCTGGCTCAATGTGGTACATAATGTCATTACGCTACCTAATGGCATTTATTGGATTCCTTTTATGATTCGTTGTTGGAGGTGAATTTGGTTCTTTCATGAAATAATGTCTTTGAGACCATGCATTTGCTGACACCATGACGAATAGCACTAACTGGTTGCAAACAACGATTTGATTCTCCAAACCAAATCATTATAGTGTGAAATCTGTATTCTTCCATCTCGAATTTGCTTATTGATGCCACATTTGATTCTCAGGAGTCTAGATGAAATATTCCACTCTACCTAAATGCTTGCTTAAACACTAAATACAACATTTGATTTTAAAAAAAGACTAAATATAACATTGGATATATAGAAAAGTTCTTTTTTAAGAAAAACCTCCAAAAGTACTTGTTTTTTACTTAATTACCACAACTTTTCAATTTCTCATAAATCCATTCAAAAATTTTAACTTATTTACTTAATCACCACAACTTTTCAATTTTTCAGAAAACCACCTTCAAAATTTAAAAATTTTTCAATCAACCACCTACATTAATGCAATTAATATTCCGTTTGGGTTACACACATGATTTTGCTTATATTATATATAAAATCAGAGAAAACATAATACAAAGTAGGTTGTACCTTAGTTGTTAAAACATTACATTGTTAAAGTGTCCCAATGTGTAGATGTAGTGCTATTCGAACCTGCACATGGAGACCATTTAAGGGTATATTACTTTATCAAGTAAGCTGACACTAACATGTGTGTTTATCTTCCCTGTTCTCTAAATGTAAAATTACTCGTGTAGCCTCAATGGAAAACTAGCGGTCTTAATGTAGATGGTTGATTAAAAAATTTTAAACTTTTGAAGGTAGGTTTTTGATAAATTGAAAATTTTTGACGAGAAGTGAAAAATAACTACTTTTTAAGATGATTTTCTGTAAAAGAACCTATAGAATTGTTCTCATTCCCCCTAAAGCGTCAGTTACAAGCAGAAGCTGATCACCAAAAGTGATGATAAACCATGTTACAGGACAGGTATGAAGAGGTGGATATAATCACCAAGGGCGGGAACTATGGTTGGCGTGTCTATGAAGGCCGCTACTCCTACAGTCCTCCACAATCCCCGGGAGGAAACACATCTTCGACTTCCATAAACGCTCTTTTCCCGGTGATGGGATACAATCACTCTGCCGTGAACGCGAAAGAAGGATCTGCATCGATCACTGGTGGCTTTTTCTATCGGTCTCAAACTGACCCTTGTATGTATGGAAGGTGAGTAGCCTATTGCACTATGTTCCTACCAAAGTTGCATTATGTTTCTATCTCAAGAATATGCAGTTTCATTATGTTTCCATCTCAAGAATAGCCTACTGCACTATGTTCCTACGAAAGTTGAGTCTTATTGAGAATCTTACATGTGAGTATAGATAAAAATTTCTCACATCAAAGTTCTGAGAAAGGAAAGATTAACGTATAAGCATACTAGGCTACTCCATCTAATGCAACTAATTTTTAGATGGAATCCAACTTGGATATATATTTGGACCTCACATATTGTTACTTTGCGGGTCAGTCCTAAAAGCTGGTGAAAATTTCACAAGTCTCAAGGTGGGTCAAATTTTGTAGCCTTACCTCGACCTTCAATAGGGTTTGTTTTTGAGATCTGAGCCAGTGACCTCTAAATTATAATGAAGCAGTGTACTGATTTCTCAAGGCTCACGCTATGAATCATGTTAATATCAATGGTGTGAATATTTGAGGAGGGTAATTGACTTTGATCCAACAACTTACAATGAGTTGATAATAACCCCAAATGGTTGTTCTGTCCAGTGTCCAGATGCCATGAGTCGTCGACGGTCCAACTTCTTTAGAATCTCTAGTGTTTTGGACTTAGAACAGACTCACCTGTTTCTTACTCAAAAGATTGAATAGAAGTTGGTTGCAAACAACTCGGGATTGGTCTGGAGCTGTTAGAACAAATTATCGAAATACTTGCAAAATACTTGCAACCGGGTAACCGAGAGATCTCAGGTGTTGAGGCTGTGTAATCACTTTCCTTAAGGTTTATTTCGGTATACGAAATATCCTCAGGGATACAACAACAACAAAAAATGAAGTGAGAATGTGTAAAGGGAGAGAAAGATCGAGATATGAAGAGATTGGTGTTTTTGTTCAAGAACACAACACAAGAACACTTCAATGCAAAAGATCCTTTAATCTTATATTCCTCGTGTTTTTCATTCAATTAATTAAACCATCAAAGTGTGAAGCATATATATATGTATTCTTGAAAAGAGACGTCCCAAGAGAAGAGCCACAAGAGATAAAATGAATCAGGAAAAAACCGCGCAGACAAACTGTCAAAGCAGACCTGTGTGTCGACACACAGTTCGACACACAGAGTTACTGTAGATCTGTGTGTCGAGACGCACTTCCTATGCGTTGACACACAGACTTCCTCCGTGCGCTTCTGTAAAGGGTTGTGTGTCGACATACGGGCCATGTGTGTCGACACACAGCTGTTTCCCCATTGTTCTGTTGGATTGTGTGTCGACACACATGGCCCATATGTCGACACACACACCTAACAAGCTCTAAACATTCAAAACAAGTATCGGGACAATCTCAAATATATCTTATACATACATAAAAAACATTTAACATATACATGTATTATTCAACACATATTTTGAAAATAAACCAACAATCCCCCACCATTTTCAAAATACAACCAATCTCAAAATGACATCTCGGTTAAAGGAGGCCTTATTGTGCATCAACGGGTGTCTCACGATTGAACCCCCAGCTAGTGAAAAGACCATATAGTTAATCGGATCGAAAATGGTAGACCAAGCTTTGAACCATACAACCCGTTTGACTAACCGACTATCTAATCACGCACAAGGCGTACTCCCCGTACACACCCTACAACTCCCAGATCGACACATTTGTGGCCTTGTGTCCTGTACCCTTCGTGAGTGTTTTAGGGCCAAACCCTTAGTCAAAAATCACCCATTTGAAGCGGCCAAACTTCAACACACACTAAGGTGGACCTCATTGATCATGTCCCTACGATGCAACATTTAATAAGTTCTAAAACCAGGTCCATTAAGAGCTTTTGCTCATCCTTTTAGAATCTCTAACGCAGGTATCAAGCACTTCACACTCGGGATGGAAAAATTCTCATTTAGTGCTTGCAGTCACACAGATGACAAGTCTCTCTCATTGAACCCGAGACCTAGCGTCATACTAGGCGTCGAGTTGAGGGCCTATCATGGGCGACTAAATACGACAAGTTTCAACCCCATCCCTTCACTTGTTCTCATAACCAAGTCTCTAGCCAAGCCTTTAGTGAATGGATCCTCTAGATTCTGACTGATTCTCACGAAGTCCACAATGATAACACCTTCCCGAATAAGGTGGCTCACCATACTATGTCCTACACCAATGTGTCTGGACTTCCCATTATATACCTCACTGTACGCTCTAGAAAGCGTTGCCTGACTATTACAGTGGATAGAAATCGATGAGATCGGCTTCGGCTACAAAGGTATCTCATACAAGAGATCCTTTAACCACTCGGCTTCTTTTGTCGCAGAAGCGAGAGCTATAAACTCTGCCGCCATTGTAGAGTCAGATATGCAAGTTTGTTTCTTAGAACCCCAAGAAACCGCACCCCCACCAAACATGAACACCCATCCACTCGTGGATGCATGATCCTCCACATCGGAGATCCAACTTGCATCAGTGTACCCCTCCATAATAGGAGGATACCCAACATAAATGAGACCATAGTTCATAGTCTTCTTTAGGTACTTCAGTACCCTGTGCACCGCATCCCAATGCATCTTACTCGGATTGCTGGTGTATTTACTTAGCTTTCCAGCGGCAAAGGTGATATCAGGCCTTGTGCTTGTCATGGCATACATAAGACAGCCAATTGCTCGTGCGTACTCCAGTTGTGCCACTGGAGCATCTCCATTCGGTACTAATTTCCTACTAGGATCCATTGGTATGGATATCGGTGCACAATCAAAGAAATGGAACTTTTTCAACACCTTTTCGATGTAGTGAGACTGCGTCAAGGAAATGGTATCACCATTCCTTACAATCCTTATACCAAGGATTACTTCCGCCTCACCTATGTCTTTCATAGCAAAGTTTTTAGAGATAAATCGTTTGGTTCTCTCTACTTGTTCCATATTAGTACCGAATATCAGCATGTCATCGACATACAGACATATAATGACCCCTTTGCCATTATCAAACTTGCAATAGACACATTTATCCGATTCGTTTATAACGAATCCGTTGTTGAGAACAACTTGATCAAACTTCTGGTGCCATTGCTTCGGGGCTTGCTTTAGCCCATACAGAGAGCGTATGAGTTTACATACTTTTCTCTTTTTGCCCGGAACAACAAACCCTTCCGGTTGTTCCATGTACACTTCCTCCTCTAACTGACCATTCAGGAATGCCGTTTTGACATCCGTTTGGTGTATCACTAATTTAAAAATGGAGGCAAGGGCAATCAAAACCCTTATCGTCGATATTCTTGCGACGGGGGCATACGTGTCAAAGTAGTTCAACCCATGCTTTTGGGTGAACCCTTTAGCCACCAATCGGGCCTTGAACTTGTCAATCGTTCCATCGACTTTCATCTTCTTTTTGAAGATCCATTTACACCCGATGGGCTTACTTCCTCGTGGAAGGTCCACAAGGATCCAGGTATTATTACCTAAGATGGAATCCATCTCATCATTTACAACCTCTTTCCAAAACGAGGCATCATGAGACCTCATTGCCTCATTAAACATCACGGGATCAGCTTCAATGACACAACAATATGGATCCACTTGGTCCACATCGTTCCTCGAACCTTCTACCAAATATGTGTAGAAGTCCGAACCGAAAGATTTCTCTTTCCTCGCTCTCTTACTCCTTCGGAGTTCTAGAGCACTTTCAGGGACATCTTCCCTCTCATGACAAACATCGTCATTTGACACTTGAGTGTCACTCTCAACCGGTACATAATCCCTCGGTCTAGGGATAGAAGTAAACCGATTCTCATCAAATATCGCGTCTCTCGATTCTATTATCATATTCACATTGATATAATCATTAGGTTCGATTACATAGAACGGATATGCCTTGCTATGAGACGCATAACCCACAAAGATGCAATCAATGCCTCTTTCACCTAACTTTTTCCGTTTAGGTTCAGGAACTTTAACAACTGCCCTACACCCCCACACTTTCAGATAAGTCAAATTAGGTGCTCGTTTGTTCCACAACTCATATGGGGTTATTTTATTTCTTTTGTTCGGAACTCTATTCAAAATATGACAGGCTGTTAACATAGCCTCACCCCAAAACCCATCACTGAGACCTGAACCCAAACCTATTTAACAGGCCATCGAACACGAGATTCTTCTTAACGTTAGGAGCGAAGCATACATCTGTTAAAGTAAGGGTTTTACCAGACGTGAAAAGTAAATCAACTTTTCCCTTTCCTTTAAACGGTACCAACGCCCCATTTCTCATGAACAACTCAGTTCCGTTGTCCATGGGCTCAAAAGTCGTGAAAAACCCCCTGTCCTTACACACGTCTCGTGGCCCCCGAGTTAATCCACCAAGAGTTATCACTCTCGACTAGATTGACTTCCGATATCACTGCCACGAACCTCTTGTTCGAATTTTTGGCGCGATGATCAAGGCCCTTGCCTTTTTTCTTTTTAAGGCGGTAACAGTCTTTGCGTAAGTGACCGGGCTTCTGACACTCCCAACAGACCATTTTTAGCCTCTTGTCATTCTTCTTCTTTTGGAAGTGTCCGGCTCTCTTGGGTCCCTTGCTTGATTGGCCTTCTTCTGTGATATTGATTTTACTAACACCGCCAAGGCAATCTTTGTTGTCATCCTATACCCTGTAACCTTCCTCAACACGTAAATGGTTAGCCAATTCCTCAATTGACATATCCTCCTTCTTGTGTTTAAGACTTTTCTTAACATCTTTCCAAGAAGGAGGAAGTTTGTCAATTAAGGAAGAAACAACTATTGTATCGTCCATGTTCATTTTATGTTGTTTAAAATTATTCAATATTCGTTCGATTTTATGGAATTGCTCCATGACAAGATGGTCATCTACCATCTTATAATTGTTAAACTGACTAACCAGGAACTTTTTGCTTGTAGCATCCTCGGCCATATAGCGTGCCTCAAGTGCGTCCCACAGGTCCTTCGCCGTTGGCACGTTCGAGTAAATATCAAACAGGGCATCAGTCATACCATTCAGAATATACCCTCTGCAGATGTAGTCATCGTTCTCCCACTTTAGTTTGGCTCTCTGCTCGGCCAACATCTCCACCTCCTCAGAGACAGGGGGATGGAGATGGTGTATTCAGGACATACACTACATTCAGCGCCGTGATGAGGAAGTGCATCTTCCTCTGCCATCGGCGGAAGTTCCCGCCATCAAAACGGTCCAACTTCACAAAGTTGGCTGTCATTTCCCTTAGTGATGAAGCCATAACCCAAATCAGAAACTAAACCTTAAGACTGTTAGAACAAATTTTCGAAATACTTGCAACCGGATAACCGAGAGATCTCAGGTGTTGAGGCTATGTAATCACTTTCCTTAAGGTTTATTTCGGTCTACGAAATATTCTTGGGGATACAACAACAATCAAAAATGAAGTGAGAATGTGTAAAGGGAGAGAAAGATCGAGATATGAAGAGATTGGTGTTTTTGTTCAAGAACACAACACAAGAACACTTCAATGCAAAAGATCCTTTAATCTTATATTCCTCTTGTGTTTTTCATTCAATTAATTAAACCATCAAAGTGTGAAGCATATATATATGTATTCTTGAAAAGAGACGTCCCAAGAGAAGAGCCAATAGTGATAAAACGATTAAGGAAAAAACCGCGCAGACAAACCGTCAAAACAAACCTGTGTGTCGAAGCTGTGTGTCGACATACAGTTGGACACACAGACTTCCTCCGTGCGCTTCTGTAAAGGGCTGTGTGTTGACACACGGGTCATGTGTGTCGACACACAGCTGTTTCCCCATCGTTCTGTTGGGTTGTGTCGACACACATGGCCCATGTGTCGACACACACCCCTAACAAACTCTAAACATTCAAAACCAGTATCGGTACAATCTCAAATACATCTTATACATACATAAATAACATTTAACATATACATGTATTATTCAACACATATTTTGAAAATACACCAACAGGAGCTGCTGTCTTGAAACCTATGTTGCTAGATATTTATGGTGGATTTCACTATTTTTAGGGATTTTCTTATGTCTTTGGTCTGATTCGGAGTGTTTTGAACTTTTGAAGTATCATAATGCATCCAGATGTAAGAGGGTCAAACATGTGTACTTTGGTATGGAACGAAAGTGAAAGTAACGTACCTGCAAGCTGATTTTTTTGTTTTATATTTGGCTATTGAAAGTAGCAGAACAAATATGGCTTGTTTGATGGGAACTAATTCTTGAGCCACCCAGTACCATAGAATCAATTCCTATTGTTGCAGTCATGGCAATCACGTAATATAATTGACTATCTCAAAACTTGTTATGTAATGCCTTCTGTGTGAGCGTAGTAAAAAAAATGTCCTGCATCGGAGTTTGGGAGAAAAGATCACCGTAAAAGCCTTGTAAACTACTTCACATAATGATAATTTGTTCCAGAATGAAACCCCACTCCACTTAGTTCGTGGATCAGGCCTTAAACCCGGTGAAATTTTACACTTGACATGACTCCATGCCCACAATTATTGATCATGTACACATTTTCTATGAAATCTCAGGTACTTGTATGCTGATTTATATGGAAATGCTGTATGGGAAGGCTCTGAATTCCCAGAAGGAAGTGGGAATTTCACAAGTAAACCATTAAATGTCAGCTGTGCATCTGATTCACCTATACCATGTGGCTCTGTACCTGGAACCTCACTTCCTGCATTCGGCTACGTCTTCTCGTTTGCAGAGGACACAAGCAAGGATATTTACATCCTCACCAGCAGCGGCGTGTACCGAGTTGTCCCACCTAGTCGCTGCAAGTTTACGTGTTCCAAGGAGATCATCACTGCTGCTCCAACAAGCAGGCCAACCTCTTCTCAGTCACTTGGAACCCAGTTGAGTATGAATCTGTACAAGAGTTTGGTGCTCTTGTTGTCATTGTTGGTGGTGTTGATGCTTTAGTTTAGCATTATAGGGTGTTTTGTTGAAAAGATTATGAGATTTTTCTGTGTTTTTAGTCTGACTTGAAGTGTATAGGATTCATTTTTGAATTTTTGGAGTGTCTGATTGTTAATGTGGATGTTTGAGTACTTTTACCCAATAAGCAGGTCAGTCCTGAGATTTTTGAGGCTCAAAACAGCTTTTCATTGGTGGGTTTTTGATGGAGGTTTCATACTAGTTTAAGTACGTTCAAGTAATCCATTTTATATTATACTAAACATATATGTAGTTTATATTAAATATATTTAAAATATACTATATATAGATTGCTATTTCTCTAATTATGAATGTGAAATACAGTAGAAGTAAACTTATAATATAAACTACTTTTCGAAAGGGACCCTCAATAAATTGGGGACTTCGGGTGGTTGCTTTGGTTATTTGGGGTCTTGACCAACCCGCCAGTACGAATATTGTATGCAGAAATGGATAGTTAAAGTTATTGGACATTTCAAAAGTATTCCCGAAATAAATAAATAACTAGCAGAAAATTTAAATTTAATTAAATTTAGGATCTCTGTCTTAATATAGTTGGCTTATCTAGGTCTTTTATGTTGAATTGATTGCATAACTAAATGATAACAGCTAATAACTATCTTACGTCATTCTCAATAAGTAGAATGTCATCCATGTGTAATACTAAGAAAGTTACTACTTTCCCATTATGTTGTTCGTATACACATGGTTCATTAACTATTTGTTCAAATCCATAGTATTTGATAGTTTATTGAATATAATATTCAATGAGCCAAAATATTTAAAACATAAATAGAACTCTTCGGTTTTGCATATCATATGCTCCTAATTCTTTACAATAGGTTTTGTCCGGTTGTATTATATAAATATCATCCTCAAGATGACCATTCAAAAGCCTATCTTTAACATATATTTGCCGTATCTCATAGTTATAATGAGTTGCTATGGATAAGAGTATCTTTATGGGCTTAAACATAACGATTGGTAAGAAGTTCTTGTCATCGATCCTTCCTAATTGGTATTACTTTTAGTACCAACCACATATTGGCGGTCTCCTCCTTCTCATCTACTCATATCATTATCTTATAGACCCATTTTGAACCAATGAATTTAATTCCATTCGGCGTATCTACAAGTTTTCAGCCCTTGTGGCACTAGGAATGTTATTGTTGTATGTTGTTGTATCTACAAGTTTTCAAGCTTAGTAAAAATACATATTTTAACTCAGATTTCATGGGTTGTACGATAGGCATATGAAACAATTTCACCTTAGTTAATTTAAGATCGTATTTGAAAGAGTTGGATATGAATTTTATTAACTTGTTCCACATCGTTCATGAGATATAGTCGAATTTTAGTGCCATGTTGTGTGTTGCCTATAAGAAAAGTCGTATGACCTAAATGATACCACAACGTTCCCAATTAAGCGGGAGATATGCCATAACATACACATCATACTATATTTGGTATAACAAACAACAGCAAGCCCAGTGCCTCAAGGGCTCCCGCCTGAGCAGGGTTTTTTTTTTTGGGGGGGGGGGGGGGGTATAATGTACACAGCCTTACCCCATTAGGGGGGTACCCTAACGAGAGGCTGTTTTCGATGACCCACAACCTGAAAAGCGTGAATGGCATGAAACGCACAGAGAGTATGGAAGCATGGAAGTATGTAAGCAAGAGCAAAAACAAAAGCAAGCAAGCATCTACAGGAGAGAGCTTACCTAATGACAAAATGTAAGCACATATATGGTGTAAGCAATAAGTAGCAAGGTAGAAATGCGTATAAATAGATAGGCATACAAGAAGTTTGGTGGCGCTAGTACTAGCTTAGAAGTGCTCGTTACTCCTAACCTGCTAAATTTGTTACACCTATACTAATCCTTTACTGAGCTCTATCTAAGGCCATCTCCTCATTGAGGTTGAGATAGGTGAGGTCCTGTCGAATTGTTCACATCTCCTAGCAGGTGCGGTGCTCGATCTCCTCCTAACATGCCCAAACCACCGCAAATGTTGCTCCCACAGCTTATTCTCAATTGGGGCCCCACCTAATTTACTTCTTATAACTTTATTCCTGTTCCTATCACTATATGTAGTATAAGATGACATAAAAAGAGAGTGATTGAATGAATTCTCTTCTCCGCGGTGTGAGCTCATAGTCCACATTAATATCCTTTGGGACTGAGAACCATGTTATGAAATTGGAAACTGGTGCTGCTACAGTCCAAGGGTCACAAGAAGATAGGGTCCAATGGAACTTGTCTAAGAAAGCGAATGGGCTAAGATGGATTAGCGTATGTATCCAAGAAAAAAACATTTTTGGCATTCCCAAACTACCACAGTGACTATGTCACTTGTGTGAATTTAGCATATTTGTTAAGAGATCAATGATGCTAGATTCTTAGTGATGCCGAATGAGTTGGGGCATTATCTTGTATGCTCTTGAGGTGTTATTTTAGTGAGATGGTGGCTTAATATAATACACTTGGTTATTTTATGTATCGTTTGGTTGCACATCTATTATATGTATGAAATGAGATAGTAGCCTTAGTTGTTGAGTAGGAGATATCAAATTTTAATTATGAATCAACTAGTCAGTCACTTATCTTATCCGTTGAGATAATAATAGATAGAATGACACTAGAATATGGTGAAATTTAGATGAGGATTATGACTTTGTGTCTATAGATATAACCCTATTCTTCCATAACTATCCATTTGATTAATAATTAAGATTCCAAAACTCAGTCTCTGTTTTAATGACTTGAAAAATTAGAAGATTCTAGTAAGTAGTCATCTCGTGCATGGTTCTCAAGGTGATTTACCAAAAGCAATAAGACAAATCTATATCCAATTCCGCAATCGAGGTATTCCTGAACTTTGTTTTTTTCTGTTTTACATATATTTCCCTACATTGACAATACATAAATATTAAAGCAATATTTTTAGTGCCCCAAGGCCTCTTACCTAAGCAGGGTCTTTTTTTTTTTGGGGGGGGGGGGGGATATACGCAGCCTTCCCCTTTCAGGGTACTATCCTAAAAAGAGGCTGTTTTCGAGAACCCCCAATCTAGGGGTGCAATACGAGGACTTCTCAGGAGGTCACCCATTTTGGTACTACTCTCACCCAAGCACACTTAATTTCAGAGTTCTAATAGAATCCGGTGCTTGCATGTTGGCATCCTCTTAGGTTGACAATACATAAGTAATATTTTCTTAAAATGGTAATTGCCCTACGTGCATCTCACAGATAACACTTCTGCATTTCAATACTAGGTTAGTTACTAATATCTTTTCCTATATATTAAATTTTCTTTTTTTCATGTTGTCCTATTTACTTTATTTAGGCTTTGACGTCTATCTTTTTTGGTGATTTAAAAGGAAATACATTTTATTCGTGTAACTATTTTTATTGTTTGTTTTATCAATTTCTCAATCAAGAGGCTCCAATTTGAAAGGATATAAAATTTTGTTATTTTCAAACTTTATTTTAGCAAATTTATGTTTTCCAAATTGATTCGGAAATATGGATGAGGACAAACTAAATACTATCCTTGAACTCTTTGTGCCTCAATGACGAGGTTGACAAACTCCCCACTCTAGGATCTGGAGTTCGAGGCATCACTCCTCTGTCCCCATATTGCAATGTTTAAAAACAAAAAATTAAATACTATTATAAAAAATTAGGGTTATTTGTACTAAAGGTCCCTATATTTTATTTATTGTTTTAATTTAGCCATTTTACTTTAAATTACGCCAATAACTCGACTTAAATTTAATCAAAGGACTACATTGATACAATTTAAATTATAAAAAGACTAAATTGACATAATGCAAAAAATATAAGGACCTTTAGTGTAAATAATCCTAAAAATTATAAGATGGTATTACCAATATATAATGTTAATGGTGGGCATCAGAGTTATATATATGATAAGAACTTCAACTTGGAAGTAGGAAATCCCTCTTTTATAGTTTTTTGATTTTTTATTTTTAATATTTAGTTTTTCAAAAATTTTAGTTGTAGACAAGATAATGAACACAAACAAGCCAGTCATTTGTCAACCCTCTATTTGATATCGTTTTCCATTTGTGTTTTTAATTTTTGAGAAACTAAAAATTGAGTTTGAAAAAGTATTTTTTTTCTTATTTTTGATTTTATATTTTTAGTTAATAATTAAACAAGAAAAAAGTTAAAAATCAAAAATTAGAAAAAAAAATTTCATTTCAAAATCCTAAATTTTAGTTGTTGATTAAAAACTAAAGCCCACAAGCAAAAAATCACCGGGGTTGTTTAGAAATGAAACCGAAAACTTTTCGAACAAAAACGTGAAAACTATAAAAGTTCTTGAAAAGCCCACGACATGTCTGAAAACGAAGATCTTTTCACATTTCTTGAAAAAAATTTGAAAAAAAAAGCTGAGAAGGTGAAAAAATTGGTCTAAAAGCCTAATTTTTCTAGAAAAGTTTTCAAGAATGCTGAAAAACTGAAAAAATGTCATATGACCGAGGTAGATCTTGGATCATAACTTAGAGAATTAGAAAGAATTAGAGTTTGTAAGAGGAAGAATTGAGAAAGAGATGAGAATTAGAGAGAACAGAGGGAGAGGTAGAGATGATTGAGTATTGAGAGAAAAAAGTAAAGTTTGTATTATCATTTTGAATGATGATTACATGCTAAAGAACAATTATTTATACCAGCTAAAGCCTAGGAAGATATCTAACTAATGGGTTAACAACATAACAATCCTAACAACTCAATCTAACTACAAGAATCTCCCTAACTAACTAGCTTGTAACTAAACCTACCTATTATAATCACGAAAAAAAATTGTTCAAAATTCCAATATTTCAATTAAAAAAGTTGGAAAATAATTTTTCAATTCTCCATATTCTTTTGAAAAATTGGAAGAGCAATAAAGCCGTTTTTTAAATTTTCCTACTCCATGAAAATTTTTTCCGCTCTCTGTTAGTCTTTATCTTCAAATTTTTTTTTTTTTTTTTCCTTTTTCTTTACTTAGCCCCCTCTTTTTCTTTCTTTACTTCGTACCTCTATTTCCTTTTATTTCAAGCACTCATGACTTTGTTATTGATTCTATAGTAATATCATAAATTAATAGTCAAATATTACTACGATATCAAATTATGTTGTCCGAGTATGTTCGGATTCTTGGCACCATATTAGGTTGAACGATATCAAAAAATAGCTTCCAAGGTTAACGAGGTATAAGAAGACCACATGAATTAGCATGTGAAACTATTAAACATATTTTATGTGCAACTATATTTATATTTTATTCAACAATATATTACCTTTTTCTTTGTGCTTGTTTCAATATTATGATTTACTGTAAAATTGTGTCCCAGATTAGTATTTGTACCGATATTCAAATTTTTACAGATCGAATATACATAAACCAGAAATATTCGCTTCAATTACCCTAATTGTTTAGATCGGGTTCAAACCGAGATTATTGGGTTCTTAAATTTTTGGGTATTACTTACGCATATAATTTCCAATTTTTCCAATTTTTCTACATTACAAAATTGTTAAGGATTTTCCACTCAAACACGTTTTTCAAATTGAAAAATGAAAAAAAGAAAAAAATTCAAAGAAAAACTAGAAATGAAAAATGAAAGTTGTTTTGTGTTGCTGACAAAACCCTAGTTTTCTAATTGGAGAAATAGTTTCTAACTTCTCCTATTCTTTTATAAAATTGAGTAAATTCTTTTATAAAATTTGAATAACTTCTTAGACTTGTTTTACAGTCCTTTCCTCCTTCTTGTCTGATACGAACCAAGATGGGATCGTATCCAAATAATCCAATCCACACCCAAATTCAATCAATACTTACAATCTAACACACAATCAATCACAAATCCAAAACAATATCGAGACAAAGGGCTACGGAAAAGCTAGATTGTTATCCCTTTTGTATATATTTATATATGATAAAGATAGATACAAGTATAGAGAAACAAGGGGGGAAATGTAGAACAAGCGGGGAGAATACTAGAGAAATATTTTGTTGGGGGGGGGGGGGGGGGAAGCATCACACTCATACACCATTAGCAATACCCTAATCCATAAGGGTGATCACTTATTTACAGTAGTAGAAGGTAGTTATATTAGGGCTGAGGTGGCGGTGAGGGAGTTTCCGGGTGTGGGTGTGGGTATGGACTTGGGTTGGCGAGAAGGGTTAACGGGTGGGCCGAGGCCCATTCGTAACATTGTCCATGGAATTCTTTTTGTTCATGTCCTTTCAAAACTGACCATCATTCTCTTCTCTGCCTTCGCACTAGCTACTCTTTGTTCCTGATGCAAACATTCTCGACCATCCTGATACTTAAGCAAATTCCGAGCCTCTTGGAAGCCTCGTCTGTGTGCCATGTCACTTATGGCTCCTCTACCTAATATAAATAAAAGACTTGTATTTTATTTCGAACATGAAGATTAACATGTGAACTGTTCTCTCTCTCCCTAATCCTTTTCCTTGTTCCTCCCCACTTTTGCTTAGTATACAATACAATACAATTTCCTTAGGCTCAATTGTTGGTGTTGATTACTTCAATTTGTGTTGATTGAGTGGAATTGAGTGGAGCCCTTACAGGCATTGAGTTTGTTGTTATTGTTGTTGTTGGGTGGAATTGAGTGTCTTGTGCGTTCATTTTCCATTCCAGAGTCATATGGCGGTGTACAATCAGTGATGAAATACATTGTCTTCTGTTGATTTTCTGTACCTTTATATTTGCGTATTCACGAAATGATATTTACACATAATTTGATCTCCAAATTTTCACATATTACACATCTCAAACTGATCATTATACTTTAACTTTATATAATCTGTATATTTATTTCACATTTAAATCAATTTCTAATATCTATAATGACCCTATTGGGGATTGAAACCGGATTGCACCATTAGCAATTGAAAAACTCCGCCGCTAGGCCATGTCTCTAGGGGCCAATTCGCACATATAATTAGATGGTGTCCAATACGTGAATTCACAAACGAAAAAATTTCCAAAATGACACCAATATCTGAACCAATTTTTGATTTTTTACTAAATTAGACGTATTTTTTGAGTAGCAGCAGCAGCAACAAAAACAACAAACCCAATGCTACATCCCGCCAGAGCAAGGTTTGGGAGGGGTAAAATATAATCAGCCTTACTCCTTCAGAATGTTACCCTAATTGTATGAATTGGATTAGTAAGTCCAATCTATGGATATTACTAACGTCTCCAATTTCTAGCTTTTAGAAAATTGAAAAACCAAGATTACTCGAATGTATTTTCAATTTTCTATATTAAAAAAATTGTTAATAATTTTTAATCCCTAAACATGCTTTTCTACTGAAAAATAAGTAAGAAAGACTAGAGATGAAAAGAAAAACCGAACATGAAAAAAGAAAAAACAATTTCTGTTTCAAAAGAGGACAACAATAATTGTGTTTCTCACAGGATGATATGGTTGGCAATCCAGCTGCCTCTCTTTCATGGAGTCCTCAGTTTCCTCTTCCTCTATATATGTAGACATCAATATCAAGGCTCATAATTGTTTGGAGGATTCCTCTCCTCTGTAGCAAACAGATTCTCTCTCTTTCTTGATTCTGTTGTTACATAGATATGATTCATTCTTGTACTTTCACTTACCCTTTTAACTATAGATATCAAGCTTCGTTATTATTTTTACCTCTCACTTTTTCTTCTTCACTCATTATCTTCATCATTTGGTAAGCTCAATGATCTGTTTGACCAAGTTGCGAAAGTTGCATAAATGTTTTATAAAAAATGTTTTTCAGTTACAAGTATTTTTATTTGAATTCTTTTTTATTTTTGTTTCTATTTCTGCTCAAAAACACTTACTCCACTTAAAAAGCGGTTTTTTAGAAAAGAAACTCGATCGAACAAACTCTAAAGAGACCAATAGACAAAATTAGATGTAAATGCATAGGAAGAAAAGGAAGAGAAATAATGATTAAAGGGAATCAATGAACAAATTTGAAACCCTAACATTAAAACTAGTTGTTTACCTTGTGCAGAATTTACAAGAGGTGGAGAGAGATGGGCAAAATTTGCATCTATCTATCTATTTGGTGTGACTCAAAATCAGAAGCATTCATCATCTCATGTTGCAGCAAAGGGGGCGGCCGGTTTGTTGCAATTTGTTCCACAAACAAATCATCTGCTTAGGGGACTGGTAATGTGCTGTGTAGTAATCCTCTATACATCCAAATTGGCAGAACTTCAAGGTGTGCACATACTCTACTGCTCTACTGCTGCTGTTGTATTGTTCCACCCACATCCCCATGCTCACATCTTCCATCTTAAACATCTGCATCTCCCCATCCCCAAAAAAGGTAAACTTAATAATATTTCTCCAAAACTGAAGATAATGAATCAGACATTTCTAAATTTGAAGCGCCCAAGTGAAATAGAAATGTCTAAACACTCTTGCTTTGTACAAGTACTTTAAGGCAGCAAAAAGAGGTAATTTAGAGAAGAATAGTAACAATGGTGTAACTGTAAGTTCGTTACTTACCCTTAAGTTATGCTGCTCAAATTCAGAAACGACGAAGTGAGCAATGTCTGCAGACAAGATGTAGCCCGGTCCATTGGCATAGGGTGGATAATCTTCTTCTGGCCACTCCTGCGACCACCACAAGAAACGAAACAAAGATAAGCCCATCATTGCAAACATATGTTACATTTTTAACAATTAACACATGAATATCTAGCAAAAAATCAGTAATTTCAACCAGAAAGATCTTTATTAGAAAGGGTTTGATACGGAACAACACAACAGGTATTATATGGCAAGTTTCAATTATTTATCAGCACGCTGTATCATATCTAGTAACATAGAGCGTCAACAAATTTTGGACATGCTATGTTACCAGGACTTGAGTCTGAGAGTCAGATATAGGTACGTGTTTGAAGGTCAGACATGGCTATTTCCTAAGATTTTTCTGCATTTGCTATAATTTGAAGTGTAGAAGAGGCGCACTCATATCGTGTATTTTTATCTGACCCAACTATATTTGACTAATGACAGGTAATAGAAAACTACAACCTAATGGAAAGTTCTCTGTTCATTCACAAACTTCTACTGGATACATGCTGTAACGTCATGTGTCAACTATAAAATACTCTCTCTAACTGCAATGCTAGTAACTCGACCATGGATTGGCGATGGGCTCATTAATAGAATAAATATTTCGTTAAATGATGTAATGCAAGATAACTGATTGCTAGTAGCTCAAAAAGTTTAACCGAACACCAAGATTGGCTAGGTAGCCAGCTTGACGTGATAGTACTATATCTTATCACATAGAGCTCCAACAAAGAACTAAAAACTTGTATAAAGCTTGGCTAAGTCTCATGTCGTTAAGACTTAACAATATTGAGTTCAAATAAGGGGGTGCCGATCTTGGTTTGGTCCATTTACATGGTTATGCCTCTAACATGTAGACTGTTTACTCTCCTAAATGAAGAGCAGAAGCATGTTTGGTCATGCCCGGGGTGAAAACCACAATTCCTACAAATAATTCTCTATTCAGGGCACAAACTTGCTTCTGTTCGACACATGTTGTAGCATAATGTGTCGACTGTAAGAATACTGCCATTCACCCTTCTTTCTCTTTTGTTTGAAATTCAATCAAACTTTTGGGTATACAAGAGCCAATGTACATACTATCTCATTTATAGAATTATAAGTAAACATGAGTTCAAATAATTGATTGTCTAAGCTAGTTCATAGCTCCCCTAGTTGCTCACATGCTTTATTGTTGCTCTATTGTTCTGTTTTTGCTTTTTGGTTGGGGGGCATCGAACATAGCCTCCCTCTAGGGCACCCTGAAGGGGTAAGCTGCGTCCATTTCAACACCCCCCCCCCCCCCCCCCCCCTCTTTTTTTCTTTTTTCCAGACCTTGCTTTGGCGGGAGCCATTGTAGCACTAAGTTTGTTGTTGTATTTCTTGATATTTTATCAACATCCCGCCCCCAACAAGGTTGATTCCTTGAATAATCACAAAGTTCAAGTATTTGCGGAGTTCCCTGCTCGTACCTCATATGTAACAGCCCATTTCCCATGGCGCAAAGGCTTGTGGTAGTAGTTGACGTTTCCCACATACAAACTCCTATCCTTGGGGACCTTGTGCGCTTCATTAATAACAGCGTCAACCCTTACAAATGTGTCATCATCACACTTCATAATATACTTTGCGGACACCGTGCGAACCTGTCACCAATGAGTAACGAAACAGTTCAATTATCCATGGATTGGAAATGGGCAAGAAGAAATCGACTCAAATAATTACAAACGCTCACCCCATATTCACAAATGGCCACAGTTTTCACAACAACAAGGTCATAATTGTCCATGTAAGGAACAATTACAATATCGCCAAAATATTCTGCCTCTTTCTTTAACTCGACATTTACTTCTTTCCTTCCATGCTGCGAATGAGACATCAAAAGATGTTAAAGAAATTCGACAAAAAACATTTCTAATCCAACGGTTGACTACACTAACCAGTGCGACAAAGAAACGAGCAACCACTTTGGAGGATTTGATAAGCTTGTGCTGCATCCAAGACTTCCTTACAGCCATTCTCTCTGCAAAATGGTTACCAGCAGACAGTATACCAATAAAGACCTCCACGGGGCCATCAGGAAGAGGAGGCGCTTGCCATCTGCTAGACATCTCAAGATGTCTCTGCGGAGCAAAACTAGGGTGTGACGAAGGTAAAGAAGCAGCGAACACAGAGTGTACATCGATGTCCCCGTTCACAGTTAGCCCCGTGGCATCTTCAAGAGCAAATCCCTATCAGCATGACAAACAACTATTAGGAAGAATAGTAATGAATCAAATAGTAGATTGATCACTGGGTGCCACTCACTGTGCGATAAGGGAAGGAAGTGACATGCCTCCCATCGACATTGATATGGTAACCTTCCAAACCAGCACTGAGCGTCAAAACAAACAACTTCTCCTCGCCAAAAGGGTATGGCCAGTCAACTGTCACCTTCTTTGGTCGGCTGATTAGTCGACTCAACCACCATGTTGTCTTAGAATTCTCCGTGTGACTATCATCATCCCGTATCCATTTCTCACACTTCACCAAACCATCAACTGCACAGTTTAATGCAGAGCAACAAGTTTTTAGAACTAAGACCTACAAAAAGGACCGGAAACTCTGAAACAGATTAGTTCAAGAATACAAGATTAACCCCATCCAAATCTTCTAGCCAAAGTAGGTCATCAACTTGGATACTAGAGCCAGAACACAAAATTAAAGAGCCGCTAGAAAGAGTGGAACACAGTACCATGATACACCTATAAGGCCTCTTATCTTGTAAATACATTTTACATTCTCTCAAGCATATACTACACCTAAATTCATGTCACACATGAACATCAAAACTACAAATTGGGCCAACCAAAGTTCCATTATGGTTCCCAAACACTCATGCCAACCTACATAACGATCGACGATAAACAAAAGAATTGTTGGGTGGTCGAATGAGGAACTAACGTAGTCAAAAAAAGGGTCAATCAGCCCAAGATCCAACGAATCATTTCGCTTCAAGAACATCTAAAAATACCCTTAAATTCCTAACTCATATAACAATCTATGATTCCTACCATCAGCCAGCTCAATCTAGCTGCTCAAGAAACCCCTTTCACTCCAATCAAAAACAGTTAGCATACTACATCAAATTACAGACCAATAACAAGAATCAAGAACCAAAACACAATAGAAGTCATAAAGATCAATTCAACTCTCACCAGTATCCTCATCAGCCCTAGACTTCCACCCCTCGCACCTTACCGCAGTCCCCCATTGCTGCCTATAACAAGTGTTCTCCTCAATCACAGGCTTCCCACTCCAATCCCCTTTCAACCTTGGATTAAAATGCAAGACCCTTGGTGGTTCCTCCCCATCAACCGTCTTCAATCCAATCAATTCCATCATAAACTGCGAAACCCACACTACATTATCCCCATCTTTGAACAAGGAAATCTTTGTATCATGCTCTGCGTGCGCAGCCCTCGGTTTTCCCACCAACGTAGCATGTGATCCCAATGTCAACCCACAAGGCAACACCATCACTTTCCCCTTCTTCACAAACTCCTCCCCTGACAAAGAGACAGAATTAGGGCACGTCTCGGTTCGATTCTCCGACTCCTTTTCGACATCAATTTCGACCTTCCCTGATTGAAGATCATCCCATATCTTCTCACCCAATTGAAAAGCCAACATTGCTGTTCTATGAAGCCCAGAAAAACCGTCCCTTTTACTGCTATTCAACGCCCTCCAATCAAAATTAAGCCCAGAGATAGTCTTATACTCCCTCATTCGCCGCGGATAAGCACGAAACGGCTGCTTCAACGGCCGAAACGGCGCCACCTTCTCTTGCAGCTCCTCTTCGCTGCGAAGAATCGTCGGGAGGGGGTCGTTTTGGGAAGAAACATCGGCCGTTTCTTGCGTTACGGAGTTGAAAACGAACGGAACTTCGAACCCTACAAAAATCAAGTAAAGAAACCCTAAAAGTACCAAAAATTGAGCCGATCTTTGGCGAGTTAACGCGATGAACATGTCGACTTTCGCTCTTCGCATTTTGGTAACGAATTCGAACTCTTAAAGTGCAATTATCGAAAGAAATGGAGAGAGAACGGGACAAGACTAGAAATTTGAACCAAAGTTAAAGAATTCAAGACAAGGATTGAAGAAAGTTTGAAACTTTGAGTTAGTGGGAGTAGAGTCTTGAATGTTTGAAGAGAGAGAGAGAGAGAGAGATGTAGAGAGAGAGGGGTAGGTCAGCAACACAAACGCGCAGGAGAGAGAGAGAGAAGGAAGGGGAGGAAAAGGGAGGTCGGTGGATCGTTTCGTTGCTCCTGAGAGAATTAATTCCCTTTGTACGCATAACAGAAGGTAAAGTAATGTTTAATATATTTATTTAAGGTCGTTATTATTGTCAGTGCAATAATTGTTATTATCATATCATGACAAAATGTGATTAGAAATGTAAATGAGTCAAGTCGGCTCAGGAGCTCGAAGAGCTTGGGTCATGTCAAGCCCAAGCCTAATAAAGCTCAAGCTATCTTAGACTCGTGAGCCTAAATAAGCCCAAGCGAGTCTTATTTTAATTAATATTATTAGCTTAAATATGTCAAATTGAGCCAAGTTTGAGCCTAAATAAGCTAAACCCGAGCCTAAATTAGTTAAGCCCAAGACAAAATGAGCCTAGATTGAGCTTCAACGAGCCGAAAATTTGAATGTTTATTTTGAAGCTCACTAAGCTGGGTTCGAGCTCAACCGAGCTGAGTCTAAGCCTTTGACAAGCGAATCTCAAGCTTGAAGTTTCGAATTTAGCGAGCTTCAAGCCTAACAAGCTCGAGCTTGGCTAGGCTCAAATTACCCCTTGTGATGAATAATAGCCGTAAGATTTTGTAAAGTTGTTCTAGCATTAATAATTTTACTTGGACAATAACAATACCCTTATTTAATTTATATTCAATAATTTAATAGAATGATGTGTTAGTAAAAGAACACATACAATAGTTGTATTGAGCAAATATTCCTTCGTTTCAAAAAAAAAAAAAGCGAATATTCAAATTTTTTGGTGTAAAAGGGGTGAATGATCAAATTTCAAGTTACCTAAGTGATAAATCTTGGCCAAAATTTGAAGTTGTTTTAATTTTGTATTGTTTTAGAGAAAGTAATAATGCAGTTATTAGTTATGAAAACTTATTGCTATGTGTTAAAACTGTGCAATTGATGACTTGGTGAAGTGTGAGAAATGGGAACTAGATAATGATAATCGTGCGGAAAATTCTGGTGAAGTGTGAGAAATGGGAACGAGATAATGATAATCACATGGAAAATTCTAAGATAAACCCCTAGTTTTTTTCCACGTAGGCATCTTGAGATGTCTCGCTTGTAGTATGGATGGAATAAAGTAAATGTCGAGTTGAAGGAAGAGGTAGAATTTTTGACATTCTAATTATGCCTTTTATGGATAAGTACGACCTTCTTGTTGGGAAAACTAGGGCCATTTGTGAATATGGGGTGAGCATTTCTAACTATTTGAGTCGATTTCTTTTTACTCTTCTCCAATTTGTGCATAATTGAATAGTTACGGGAGTCCTTGGTGAAAGGTTCGCACGGTGTTTGCGAAGTATATTATGAAGCGTGATGATGACATGTATGTACAAGACGATTTTGCTAATAATGAAGCACACAAAGTCCCTAATGATAAAAGTTTGTGTGTGGGGAATATCAACTACTACCACAAGCCTTTGCACCATAGTAAGTGGGCTCTTACATATGAGGTGCTGATAAAGAACTTCACAAATACTTGAACTTTGTGATTATTCAGCCTTTTTTTTGGGGGGTGAGATGTACAGAGATGCATAATAAACATTATGGTTAAACCCAGAAGTTATGTATATTTTGTTATCCAAAAAAAAGGAAAATAATTTTAAAAGGTCTTTTGATATCAAATTTTACCAGAGCTTTGACTCAAATCATGAAGTCGACATACATAAAATACTTATATAAGTTTAAGTAGCGTTCTATTATATAATTAATTAATAATAAATGAAGTAACTCATTAATTTTATACAGTGATATATTTTCTTTTACAATTTATATGTAAAATTCAAATGGAAACTCAAAATGTGGAGCTCTTTAACACGTGACACTTGTGTAGTTTTGGAGGGGTCCATGAGCTTGGCCATGATGTCATGGATCAAAAGAGTTGAGGGTTTTTATAGGGCATGATAACAGGACTCCTAGCGGCTGCGTGAAAATATTAGAGCGAAGCGTGAAGCAAGGTTATTAGAATTAGGATTTTACATAGGATTGGTGTAGGATATTCAGGATTGGGATTGTAGAATTGAATCGGGAGTTATAAGATTTTACTTTATATGTAAAATAATAACTTATATTTAATAAAATTATATTACAAGCCTCAAATATATAATAAAGAAGATAAAAAAAATTCAAAAAAAAAAGCTGAAATAAATAAAATAAAAATCAAAATAATTGCCCAAGTAACTCAATAGGCTAGAAGAATAAGAAATTAAACAAAATTAGTGATTCATCCAAAAAGAAAAAGAGCTATGTATGTGTGTGGCCCGGGGTCGGTGTCAAACCTCGGTGGGTGGCTGGGGCAGCCGGTCGACGTCAGTTGGCCGCAATTGGCGGTGGCTAGGGCTACCGGTGAAGATAAGTAAAGAGTGTGATGTGAGAGAATAATTAGGGTTAGGTTATGGGAGGGGGGGGGGGGGGGGGGGGGGGGGGGGAGGGAAAAAAAATGAGAAAGGGGAAGGGGAAGTAAAAAAAAGCTAAAAAAATAAATTAAAAAAATAACATGTAGAATCAATAGAATCGGAGGAGAATCGGGATAGAATTGGAGTAGAATCGGTAGAATTGGAGTAGAATCGGGGTAGAATCGGTGTCAGACCTCAAATATGTTATTTTTTATTATTGACTCGGTGAAATCGGTGTAGAATCGGCGATTCTACTGATCCTACTCAAGTTCGATGCGAGTCTACTTTCTTACGATTTTTTACGCGATTTGCGTTGGTAGGGCATAGTGGGATATTGTAGGATCATACGATTCTATGATCCGACTCGCGATTTTGATAACCATGGCATGAAGTCTCTATTGGTCAAAAAAAGAGGCGCGAAGTAAAGTAATTGCCTTATGTGACGGAGCAACAACATACAACGGCAATAAACTAAATATTCCAAGAGATTGGGTGCAGATCTAAGAGCAATTAGGATTGAATTTTCTAAGCGTCGAATGGAGTAAATTTTTTGGGAGAATTAATTATACTATCAGCAAGTAAGATAATTGTTAAAAAATTAATTTGATCTGGTTCCTACTTGGTCATAGAATAGCAAGTAGGACATTGACGGTGTGCTCGCCCATGGAGTAGCGAGTAGGCCTTTGGCAGCATACCAGGTAATGGTGTGATACCCTGTTTAATTAAATTAAGAATGTAGGTTTTGATAACGAAACTTTTATTTAAGGAGGTGAGGATGTAATAATCAGTCTAATTAAATTAGACCATATATTATAATTTATAAAACTCAGTTAATTGAATTGAGTTAGACATTATAATATGCGAAACCTAATTTACTTAAATTGGACTAGATATTATAATATGTAAAAATCAGGTAATTAAATTGGACTAGACATTATAATATGTTAAACCTAGTCTAATTAATTTGGGTAGTTTTATAATACAATTAGAACTGACTAATATTTCGATTGGGCTAGAGATAAAATAATGGGCTAATTTAAAATAAGGGCCCAATAGTATACTAGGGTTATATAAGTATATATATCTATAAAGAAGATGAGAATTTTAAACTCTAGTTTCTCTTCCCCCTCTTCCAATCTCTCTCACTCCCCCATCAATCTTCAATTTCCGATTTTGCTCACGATAGATTTCAAAGCTAATTCACAATAGGAGTCCGATTTTTTGATTAGAAAACAGTGAAGGTAAGTATACCATTGTGAAATATAAAGATTGCTTTACATGATTTGTGTTAGGATATGTCTCAAATTACGTGTTTATGTTACGAAAGAAGCCGCAAGCGTGCCGATCGATTGGGGTACTCAGCCGATTGATTGGGCACTTCGTTGATCAAGGATGCCTACAGAAAGGGAGCCGATCGATCGGTATGGGCCAATCGATCGGGAATGGCTAATCTATCAGGGGCCATGCAACGCGTGCCCTAGCTGTTTGTTATAAATAGACCATTAGGGCTTCTATTTTAAGTATCCAATTAAGAAAGAGAGCCACCGTCACATTGATTTGAAAGTGTCACGAGAGTTTAGAGGGAGTGATTCAATAATTCTTCATAGATCTCGTTCAGAGGAAGTATTTTTGTAATTCTTCCATTATTTGTGATCAATAAAGAATCTCCATCTCCGCCCGTGGTTTTTCCCTTTTCGATTGAAGAAGGGTTTTCCACGTAAATCTCTATGTTCTTCATTTGTTCTTCTTTTATCCTATTATTTACTTCTCTTGTGTGTTATAGTATTTGAATCGAATCGAATCAAATTCTGGGGTGTTAAGTTCCACATTAAGGAGGTATTAATTTCCTAACAAATTGATATCCGAGTATGTCAAGTTTGTTCAAGATTTTTTCCTCACAAATTGGTATCATAGTATATCAGTTTTGTCCAGATTCCTTAACAATTGGTATCAGAGCCCTATTTATTTCGATTTGGTACTACATCTGTAGTTAAATTTGAATTTGAGAAATTTGGTGGTTAAAAGAGTTTCAGTTTATGGCAAGTTCGCGTTAAGGACCTCTTGACACAGAGTGGCTTGAAGAAAGCTTTAGAAGGAAAAGAGAAAAAACCTGAGAGTTTATCTGAAGTACAGCGGGAGGAGTTAGATGAAAAGGCTATCACCGCTATTCAGATGTGTCTTATCAATGACGTTTTGATAGAAGTTTTTGGAAGTGAAGACTGCTAAGGAGTTGTGGGAGAAATTGCAGGATATGTTTCGTTTCAAATCCGTCTCCAACAAACTCGCAGTTAAGCGTCGGTTGTTCACATTTCGTATGTCAGAAGGTACGTCACTTAAGAATCATGTTAATGAATTTAATTCGTTAATTCAAGAATTAAAGGAGCTTGATGATGCTCCTAAGGATGAAGATCAAGCAATGTTATTGTTACGTTCACTCTCTACCTCTTATAAAGGCTTTGTAGAAAGCATTATTTATGGTGGTAGGTCAACTATCATAGTTGATGAAGTTAAGAGAAACCTACTGAGTAAAAAAAGAGTAGATAAGGAATTGTCCGACTCCGTTCGGAACTCAGATTGTAGTTTATTTGTGAGAGAAAGAACTGAGAATAAAGAATCTGATCATGGTGGAAACAAGTCTAGGTCTAAGTCTAGACATCAAGACCTATCCTGTAATTACTGTCACAAGAGAGAGCATATTAAGAGAGATTGTTACAAGCTTAAGAAGAAACTAGAAGCAGATAACAGGTCTGACCAGAGATCCGCAGCAACTAGTGTTGTAGTTGAAGATGAGAATGATGATATTCCGTTAGTGTCTGAACCTAAGTCCAGTTTCAGAGAAAGTTGGATTCCGGATTCGGGTTTCTCCTATCATGTTTGTCCCAATAGAGATTGGTTTTCTACGTACGAGTCAATTCAAGGTGGAGTTGCTTTGATGGGCAGTGATGCTACATGCAAAGTTTTGGGTATAGGAACAATTCATATTAATATGTTCGATGACACTATCAGGACTTTGAGCGATGTTCATCACATTCCTGATTTAAAGAAGAATCTCATCTCGTTCGGTACCCTTGAGTCACATGGGTACAGGTACACAGCTAAAGGTGGAGTTATGAAGGTCTTTAAGGGTGCTTTAGTTGTAATTAAGGGCAGAAGAGTAGGAACATTATATGAACTTGTTGGTTCCACAGTTGCAAGATCAGTTAAGATATCTTCATCATCATCGTTGATAGAACTAGGTATCACAAAATCAAGGCATTTGAGATTGGATCATTCAGGTGATAAGGGTATGTCTGAGCCCAGTAAAAGGGGCTCGTTGTATAGTAAGTCTACAGGACTGAAATCTTGTGAACTAGGCATTTATGGGAAGCAGAAAAGAGTTCGCTTCAAGCAATTCCTAATGAGTAGAGATGTCACGTTCGATGAGTCTTCATTGCTATCTCCACAGAAGATGTCATCAGTTAATTGTGATTTAGGTCAGGTGAATAAGCCAGAGGAAGTTCAATTTCAGTTAAGTAACACAGTTCAGTAGCAGGTGGCTGTTTCAGAAGATGTGTCAAGAGCCAGTTCAGAGAAGAAGAAGATTGGCATTGCTGATAACCTCTCCGATATGTTCACTTTAGTGCTACCTAGAAGAAAGTTCAAGCATCGTTCGGACTCGGTTAGGTTTTTTGTTTTGTTTAGATAACCCCGTGTGTGGGGTGTTTTGTGGAGTAGGTGGAGAAATTCTTTTATATGTGTAATTTGAGCCAAGGTGGAGATTTGTTAAGATATGTCTCAAATTACTTGTATATGTTATGAGGGAAGCCGTAAGCGTGTCGATCAATCGGGGTACTCAGTCGATCAATCGGGCACTTCGTTGATCAAGAACGCCTGCAGAAAGGGAGCTGATCGATCGGGGGCCGCGCAACACGTGCCCTAGCTGTTTGTTATAAGTAGACCTTTAGGGCTTTTGTTTTAAGTATCCAATTAAGAAAGAGAGCCGCCGTCACATTGATTTGAGAGCGTCACGAGAGTTTAGAAGGAGTGATTCAGTAATTGTCCATAGATCTTGTTCAGAGGAAGTGTCTTTATAATTCTTCCATTATTTGTGATCAATAAAGAATCTCCATCTCCGCCCGTGGTTTTCCCTTCTTGATTGAAGAAGGGTTTTCAACGTAAATCTCTGTGTTCTTTGTTTGTTCTTCTTTTATCCTTTTATTTACTTCTCTTGTGTGTTATAATATTTGAATCGAATCAAGTTTTGGGGTGTTAAGTTCTGCATTAAGGAGGTATTAATTTCCTAAAAAATTGATATCCGAGTATATCAAGTTTGTTCAAGATTTTTCCTCATAAATTGGTATCATAGTATATCAAATTTGTCCATATTCCTCAACAATTTAATACTTGAGATTATATTTTGAACGGTTTATTGGTTTGATAAAATAGGATTGGGCATATGTGTTTATTTGATTGTATGATTTATACTCTTATGATTTGAATTATATTGACTCATATGTTGATTTAATATGTGAATTTCCAAAGGAGTTTGTACGAATATGTGAATTTCGAAGGAATTTATACTTGTACTTATGTGAAAGAAATTATTGTGAACTTGTTAATTGAATTGAAAAGATTTGTGGGAAGAGCTTACAGATAACTACGTTGACCCTTCGGGGTCTATCAACAATCAAATGTGAAATGTGAAAGTCGATTGTGACCCTGTCGCGGGAATAATACCGGCACATAGATCTACGTTTGATCCTAGCCGATCTATCGACTTAGAAACGGTTCGAACATGTGAAATGTGAATGTCGATTATGACCCTGTCGCGGGGAATAATACCGGCCATAGTTTCCGTTTCGTCTGTGAGTTTTACCAAGAGCTCTTGAGAAATAAATTAAAGTATAAACTGATGATTTGTGCTTCTTTAACATGAAACTTTGAAGGTAAATTGGTTTTATTTGTTCTCATTGGACTTTTATCTGTTTTAAATAATATGCCTGATCCGGTGAGGGGTGTGTGGTGTACTTGCTAAGCTTGTTGTTTGCTCACTTAATTCCTTTACTTTCCAGATTAGTAGCTCATGGTAAATTCTTGAAGGACGAGGAAGATACAGCAGCTTTCTATTTTGAGAATTATTTTAGTTTCCATAGTTTAAGTGTTAGACAAATTTTGTAGTATGATATGATAGACTATTTGAGATATGTAATTTCAAGCTTCTGCACTGCTAGTTTTTAATTGTTAGTATTGATGTAATTGGGATTATCTATTATATATTATGGGAACCTTTATGAAAATTTTGAGGAATCATAGACTGAAATTTTCGGGCTTTGTATTATGATGAGGGAATTCGTTATAGTACGGTTGTGTAGCGCCCTTTTAACTTAAGCCTATTCGATGTAATGTTTGGGGGCGTTACATAAAGTGGTATCAGAGCCTAGGTTACGAACTTTGGAGGAATTTAAGTGTTAAGATGAGAACCTAGGTTATTAATTATTGGGGAAAAAAATTTGGGTGATAAAATAAATGACAAGTTACTGTTATTGTGAGACTTGGGTGTTATGAGAGCCTAGGTTATTAATTATTGAAATATTTGGATGTTAAGATGAGAGTGTAGGTTATTAATTATTGAGAAATTATGGTGTTGAGATAAGTGACGGGTTATTAATTATTGCAAAATTTTTTTATTAAAAGAATTTAATTGAGTTGTTATAGATTCTGCGACATCAATTATGGATTTTTGTGTATGCCCTTTTTTATAAATCTCAAGGGCTACAAAACGTAGTGTTTAGTGGGACTGAATTTGCAATCAAAGAGATTGATGAGGAGAATTTGAATGAGAATTTGTTGAAGGAGATTTCTATTTTGAAGAACATTACTTACCCTAATATTATCCAGCTATTGGAAGCAATTGAGAATGAACTATCTTTCTTTTTGGTTTGTGTAATAAAATAACTATTGTAAATCTTTGCTTTATGAAGTGAATAATTAATACTAAGAGTTTGTTTATTTATGATTGGGTACAAAGTTTGTTGATTGTTAGGATGTTAGAAATAGAACCCTCTAGGAGTTGGGTAAAAACGAAGAAATTAGTTTTACCCAGGTTGATTACGATTGAATTTCTTTTTGGGGTATATGATGTGATTGTTGATCTTGTATGTATAAAGTGCATGATTAAAAAAAAAGTGACACGGGTTAGTAGCAGACTTAGTGCTCCTAGACATTGGAAGATTTTGATGTGATTTTAGGGATTAATTGATTGTCTTCTTATCTTGTACATTTGGATTGTTTTGGAAAAAAGGGTAGTGTTTTAGATCCTAACTACCCATAGTTTGTTTATTATGGAACCAATTTAGATTTTTTATAGAGAGTCAAGACTCTAAGACGCCTCTTAGGATTACTTCAGCCTTGAATGTTAGAAGATACTTGAGGGGAAAAAATGTCGAGGATACTTTTGTCATGTATATGATAATAGGAGGGATGATGTGAAGTTAGATGATATTCCCATTGTCAGGGAATTCCTTAATGCCTGTCCAAAGGATTTATTTGGTTTGTCTCCAAATAGGGAGATTGAGTTTGAAATTGATGTGGTAACTGACAGTGAATCTATATCCAAAGTCCCTTATAGAATGGCTCTCCTACGCTAATATTCAATGATAGGTACTGTTATAGTAGATTTAATTTCTCTATTTGTTTCCTTTGGGTTTGTATAACCTTTTGACCCTATTAAGGTTGAGAAGTCTATGGAAAGAATAGAAAAGATGCTCTGGATTGCAAATGTTCCAGAAAATATGAATGCGTTGCTTACCTCCTAAATGTTTGTTGGGAAAACCAAGTATTGTTGGGAGGATAGGTGATAAGAAGAGGAGAAACAATAGATTTGAGAGGATTTTGTAAGGATACAGTGAAAGAGTAGTTTTATTCATGGTGCACAAAGAGCACCAAAAAAAAAAAAAAAGAGAAAGAGAGAGAGAGTTTCTCTCACTAAAGGAAGGTAGATAAGATATATGCAATATAAAAACATTCACAAAATTATCTAGGTATACTATACAATTTTGATTAAAAAATGGACAGATAGGTTTGAAGATGCTTCATGGTTGCCTATCAAAATGCAACTCTCTAGTTACGACTTTAATAATTTCCAAAAATTATATTACAAGGTCTTGCGAATTGAGAATATATTATAGGAATAAAAGGAAATGAAAATAAGAGTAAGCAAGGAGATCAATAGAAGGCAACAAATGTAGGAAGTATTTTCTTAGAAAGCCTTGCTTTAGAGTAACCACAAGTTGATGAATTCGTGGAAGAGAAGGGACTTATAACGACAAATTTTTCTCAGAAATAAAATTAGTTGTATATAGTGTAATCAAGACTAAACAGGAAGAATTAGAATCAAAAAGTGTTTTCGTGGTTCAATGGAGTTCCCTGATGTGTTTCCTGATGACATACCTAAGTTACCTCCTGAAAGAGAAGTTGAACTTAGTGTGGAACTTGTAACCAATACCAATCCGATCTCAAAGACACTCTCTAGAATGACACCAATTAAATTGAAAGTAGTGTAAACCTTGATTATGGAAATCGCTCGATAAGGAAAATTATACTTGGTACCTCACATTGGGAAACACCAATTAATTTATGGAAGCGAAGGGTCACAATATGAATTTCTTGTTATGTCATTTTGGTTGACAATTGCACCTGTCTTATTTAGGATTTAGATAATAAGGTACTTAGGCCTTTTCTATATAGGTTTTTGCAATCTTTATTGATAATAGTTTAGTGTCCTCAAACAATGAAGATGAGCATGAAAAGCATTTGATGGTAGTCTTGCAAACCATTTGTGAGATACGACTATATGGAAAGTTAAAGAAGTATGAGTTTTGATTATCTAAGGTTTCCTTTCTAGGGTATGTGATATTTAAGGATGAGATATAAGTAGATATTCAAAGAGATAAAGGAATTGTGAATAGCTAAGATCGATAACCGTAACAAAAGTTAAAGAGTTTTCTTGGTCTTACCAGGTATCGTTGAAGGTTCATGCAAGATTTTGCTAAGTTGGCTAAGTCCCTTACTAGATTGACTAGAAGAGAAACAATTCGAATGTGAAGACTAATAATTACTTGTATTTCAAAGCAACATGGGTGAATAATTGCATATACCATGAGGTAGCTCAACTAAAGCCATATGAAGAGAGTTCTCCTATCCATGACCTTGGGCTACTTGCGGTAGTATTTGCATTGAAAATTTGGATGCACGATTTATATGAGATGGCACGTGAAATGATCATAGGAACTTAAAGTATACTTATACCTAGAAATAGTTGATATGATACAATATAGGTGGCTAGAGAGCTTATGGATTATGATTTGCACATAAATTATCATTTAGGTAAAGCAAACATGGTGGTTGATGTTTTAAGTAGGGAAGCCATAAGAAATTTAGCTTATATTATCACTGCTCATTCCTACATTATTGGTGACTTGAGAAAGGATAGAATTAGGTAAAATGAAAGTGGGATGGAACTTTCTTGCAAGCTATCATTATACGCCCCACATTTGAAAGCATTAAACAAGCAATTTATATTTATTCCTTTCCAAATACTTTGCTAATTAGAATCTCAAGCCTAAATAGTTTTGATGGTTTTAAAATTGTGCAGTGGAAGCGTGGTGAATGGAAGAGCGCAAGAACTGGCGTTGTTGATCTTAAGTTAAGATCTCCTCAACATTGGATCAAAGAGTTTTTATGCTTTGAAAAGATTTTGCAAAGACATTGCTAAGACATAATTTGGCTGACAGTAAGCAAAAAGGATAGTAGTGCGCATACACATTATTGGTTGTCATAGAATATTATGTCCTCTTTAATTTAGAAATTGCGAGATGGGTCTAATTTAAAGTAGATACTCAGATTTATTGAAAATGGAGGTAAATTTCAAGGACGAAATTTTTATTTAAGGGAGTAAGAATGTGATACCCTGTTTAATTAAATTAAGAATATAGGCTTCAAGGACGAAACTTTTATTTAAGGGGGTAAGGATGTAATACCCGGTCTAATTAAATTGGACTATAAATTATAATATATAAAACCCAATTAATTGAATTGGGCTAGGCACTATAATATGTGAAATCTAATCTACTTAAATTGGACTAGATATTATAGTATGTAAAACTTGGGTAATTAAATTGGACTAGGCATTATAATACGTGAAACCTGGTATAATTAATTTGGGTAGTTTTATAATATAATTAGAACTGACTAATATTTAGACTGGGCTAGAGATAAAATAATGGGCTAATTTAAAATAAGGGCCCACTACTATACTAGAGATATATAAGTGTGTGTGTGTATATATATATATATATATATATATATATATATATATATATATATATATATATATATATATGTATAAAGAAGATGAGAGTTTTAAACCCTAGTTTCTCCTTCCTCTCTTTCAATCTCTCTCTCTCTCTCTCCCATCAATCTTCAATTTCCGATTCCACTTTTGATAGATTTCAAAGCTAATTCACAGTAGGAGTCCAATTTTTGGATTAGAAGACAGTGAAGATTATATTTTGAAATATAATCTTCACTGTCTATATGAGATTATATTTTGAACGGTTTATTGGATTACATGTTTATATCTTCACAGTGAAGATTATATTTTGAAATATAAAGATTGCTTTACATGATTTGATATATGAGATTATATTTTGAACGGTTTATTGGTTTGACAAAATAGAATTGGGCATATGTGTTTATTTGATTGTGTGATTTATACTCTTATAATTTGAATTATATTGACTTATACGTTGATTTAATATGTGAATTTCCAAAGGAGTTTGTACGAATATGTGAATTTCGAAGAAATTTATACTTGTGCTTATGTGAAAGAAATTATTGTGAACTTGTTAATTGAATTGAAAAGATTTGTGGGAAGAGCTTACAGATAACTACTTTAACCCTCCGGGGTCTATCGATAATAGAATATGAAATGTAAAAGTCGATTGTAACCCTATCGCAGGAATAATATCGGCACGTAAATCTACGTTTGATCCTAGCGGATCTATTGACTTAGAACCGGTTCGAACATGTGAAATGTGAACGTCGATTGTGACCCTGTGGCGGGAATAATACCGGCCATAGTGTCCGTTTCGTCTGTGAGTTTTACCAAGAGCTCTTGCGAAATAAATTAAAGTATAAACTAATGATTTGTGCTTCTTTACACATGAAACTTTGAAGGTAAATTGGTTTTATTTGTTCTCGTTGGACTTTTATCCATTTTAAATAATATGCCTGATCCAGGTAGGATGTGTGGTATACTTGCTGAGCTTGTTGTTTGCTCACCCGATTCCTTTACTTTCTAGATTAGCAGCTCATGGCAAATTCCTGAAGGACGAGGAAGATAGAGCAGCTTTCTATTTTGAGAATTATTTTAGTTTTCATAGTTTATGTATTAAGCAAATTTTCCAGTAGGATATAATAAACTATTTGAGATATGTAATTTCGAGCTTCCGCATTGCTATTTTCTAATTGTTAGTATTGATGTAATTGGATTATCTATTGTATATTATAGGAACCTTTATGGAAATTTTGAGGAATCGTGGGTTGAAGTTCTCGGGCTTCGTACTATGATGAGGGAATTCATTATAGTATGGCCGTGTAGTGCCCTTTTAGCTTAAGCCTATTCGGTATGGTGTTTGGGGGCATTACAAATGGAGTGACGAGTAGGTCCTTGGTGGCATACTTGGATACAGAGTGACGAGTAGGCCCTTGGTGGCGTACTCGGCAATGGGGTGACGAGTAGGACCTTGGCAGCATATACCCTTAATGTCATATCCCACCTGGCAGTACTCTATAAGGAGAAGGCTACTCCATTACGGCACACCACTCCGCCTACCCTACTTGTTTGTCGAGCACTGTATGCCTAAATTACTCAGTACTCTTTACCTTCCCCACTAAGGAAAGCCGCCATCCGCTAGCCAATCAACACCTACCACATGTCTTTGTTAACCACCTTAAGTATGCCCCCTCTTTAGCTATAAATAGAGGCAATGAAGGTCAAAGAAAGGCAAGGAGAAGTCAAGGCAATAACTTGGTCCTTTTCCTTTCCTCCAAAAAAAAGTGCTAGAGTCCAGCTCTCCTTAAAGGAACCCCGAAATAAGTGGCATCGTCCGTGGGAAATGAAAAATACGTTATGGCGGCACCAATTACTTCACTGGATCTCCGCTAAAGACACTCTAATGGTGACAACGCTAGTCCAACACAAACTTAGCAAAGCCTTGCATCTTTTACTCATACTAGAAAGGTCCCACTCCCTAATAGTCCAAATACCTGCTAAGCCCAGGGTGCCATCCCAGCACACACCAAGGATGAAGGGTCCACTTCAGACCTACATAGTCATAGAAGAAGGTGAGAGAATAAAGAATGGGGGTTCCAGCACATAGAAAGGCGGGATGAGAAGAAGACGCGTAACTCCCCAGCGACACACTCACCTTTCACCAAACTAGTGCCATGCTTTCCTATAGGAAAGGTAAAGATATCGTGCTATTCGATGGGGCTTAGGACCCCGAAGATCAGTTGGTGGGATTTGTCTCCAGGATGTACATACAAGACATAAGTGAGGAGGTATGGTGCAAGTGTTTTCCGGCGGCTCTCAAAGGGGAGGCTCAATCATGGTTTATGTCTCTCTCTCATGGGTCAATAGACAACTTCAAGGAACTCTCGGAATACTTTGTGCATCATTTTCTTAGCAACAAAATGAGGAAGAAAATGGTGGCAAAACTTATGCAATTGTGTTAAAAAGAGTCATAATCGATGCGAGACTTTGTCCAAATGATGGGCGTGCCAAGTTTGGTGTATGATACCGGCACAAACATTTTCATTTATGGACTACACAATTCCAAGTTCAAGTTCTCTTTAGCGAAAAATCCACCCAAAAACTTAGAGGCGTTGTTGAGGAAGGCGAACAAGTACATGTCTACTAAAGACGTTATGACAGAAAGGGGTGCGACAGATGTTAAATGCGCAGATCACCACGACGAGCAAGTAAAATATAGTAGGCATGACCCAATGGAGACATCCGCCAAGGGACACTCCGGTCAAGGACTTCGCCAAGAAATTCTGAAGTCCTCATTCCAAAAATGAGTGTTGTATGAAATAAAAGACAAGAGGGTGCTTGATTAGCAAAGGGTGACAAGACCAAAGCTGGATTTGTAAACCTCGAACAAGAATTTCATAAAGTAAACAATCCTAATGCGGAATAAAGCCACCCAGCTTAGGGCTACCGCCTTCAAGCTTGGCTGGGGGCTGCCACGCTGGAGCTTGGCTGGGGGCTACCACCTTTAAGCATCTCTAGGGGCTGCCGCGTTGAAGCTAAGCCGGGGGTTTTCACCTTCAAGCTTAGCTGGGGCCTACAACATTCAAACTAAGCTGGGGGATACCACCTTCAAAATTAGGGTGAAAACTTTGTACTTTTGAACACGAGTCAACACTAGTTTTTGTTTCTTGTACTAAAGGTGTAGTTAGATGTATGGTATGCTTGTGTATAAGTATGAGTCCCTTGCTAAGATGCTACTCAAGACGTTCCTATAGGCAGCTTCAATATGCCAAAAGGAAATGCAACTCGATACTGTACTTATTGTGATCCTACAAGTTGTCCCTTGGCCCCTATAGGGGACGCTACTTATTACGTGAGGACGCTACTTACCATTAATATGCGCTACTCACTGTTCGTTGATGAAATTGGTATACGCTATTTGCTGCTCGCTACTTATTGACGCTACTCATAAACGCTACTCAACATTGGTATATGCTACTCGCTGTTCATTGATGAAATTAGTATATGCTATTTGCTACTCGCTACTCATTGGCACTACTCATAAATGCTACTCACCATTGGTATATACTGCTCACTATTCGTTGATGAAATTTCTATACGTTTTTTGCTACTTGCCATTCATTGATGCAACTCATAAACGCTACTCATCGTTGGTATATGCTATTCGCTATTCGTGGATGAAATTAGTATACGCTATTCGCTACTCGCTTCTCGTTGAAGCTACTCATAAACACTACTCACCATTGGTATATGCTACTCACTATTCGTTGATGCAATTATTATACGCTATTCGCTACTCGCTACTCATTGACACTACTTATAAACACTACATGCCATGGGTATATGTTACTCGCTATTCGTTGATGAAATTAGTATACGCTACTCGCTACTCGTTTCTCATTGACGCTACTCATAAATGCTACTCACTATTGGTATATGCTACTCGATGTTGGTTGATGCAATTGGTATATGTTACTCGCTACTTGCTACTCATTGACACTACTTGTTACTCTTTGACGTTACCTGCTGCTCGTCGTTCTTTGCTCGCTAGTTATTTACTCGTTGATGCTATTCACAAATGCTATATACACGTTGCCTCTTGGCAGCTACAAGATTCCCCTTGCTGCCCACAAAAGATTCAACTCAATGCATTTGTATAAGGGTGCTCCTTGATGAGTATGGAGTGGTTGTCAAGGCAAGCCAACTCTTGGCTTAATGTGGCAAGAAGGTTTCTTGAAATCACGTCCCCACATAGTTCAAAGAGCACCTCTAATCTCTGCATACCGTTACTACTCTTAGAGGAGCATTCAACATATATTCAACTAAAGAAATACCCACTTCAAGTGAAGTATTTGTTACAAAAAGGAGTAAGCGAAAATACCCTTATATCATCTTATTATCCAATTACTAAGAAGCAAAAAGAAGACTGAATCCAAAATGTTAATTACAAAAACAAGCTAAATGTTAACAAAAAGTAGCCAACCAAAGATGATGCCTTAGCCCTGAGCATCGCTTGGCGAGGTCGTCTCTTGGTCCCCTTCATCCTCACTTTCCTTGCTGACCTCCTCAGCTTCCCTTTGAAGCAAGGCTGCATCAAGTTGAGGGGATAAGTTTTGAATCTTCTTTTGATACTTAGACATTCTCCAATTCAGTCCAGTAGAGTTAGCACTTTAAATAAAAAAACTCCGGACCAGACTGGAATCTTTCAACCTCTTCCTCTCCCGCTGTGGAGGGCCGCGTGGGCAAGCTGGCAAGATATTCCTCAAGTTTGTTCTTTGACTCTTGAGCATTATGTTCCTTCTCAAACGAAGACGCTTCTAGCTCAGAAACCCATGAATCAAGCTCGCCAACTTTAGACTTTAACTCCTCAACAATCTTAGATAGACACACCATTGAATCTTGGGATTTCTTAAGAGCAGCTGAACAGGAGGCATATTCATCCTGAATAGGCTGGAGCTGCGTGTCCCTGTCAAGGAATGACAACAACACAGATCCAGTGGCGCCTAACCCCTACAAGTCACATTTTTGACATGTAAGATATATAAGTAAGATGTATAAGCATTATAAGTTAGACAAATAAAGGCTCCTACCTGCGAAATATAAGCTGCCATCTCATTTGAAGGAGCACCACCTATTCACTCCAAGTCCCATGGTGGAATAAGCCCCTTCAAGGACTGTGAAAGTTGCTCCAAGTCACCCCCAAATGTTGAAGTTGTTGGAGGTATAGAATCCCTTACATCATCCCTAGATCCTCGCTCACTACGCAGTCCTATAATAAGGACTTTCTTAGGAATCTTGGAAGGAGAGGCTTGTATAGCTTGAGTTGAGGGATTTCTCCTTCTTGCTTCATCCACCTCAATTTCAATGGTAGTCTCTTCGCCAACTGAAGGGACCTTAGGACTCGCTAGGTGACGACGTACCCTACGAGGAGGTCTCTCACAGCGAAAGAAGATGGGCATGATGGTTTTTGAAGTGTCTTAAGAATCTCAGATATAGGATGCCTTCTCTTACCTCTCTTCCTAGTAGGCAGCACTGGTATCACCCTCATATCTAGTGTCTGAAGCTCTTCAGCTAGCAAAACAATAAAAAGTGAGTCCCTCATGATGGAAACCGAGTGAAACAATATTAAATAGGCAAAATACATACCCAGGAATGGTTTGCTACTAAGCCTAGCCTTAGCAAGCACTGATTCTTGCTCCAACAACTCGGGTGTGGCAAAAAAATTGTCCTTCTCAAACTTCCCAGTAAACTAACTATACACCACACCTTCTTCTTTGGTTAGGCCATCGAACTTAGGCTGAATTTGCTTGTTAACAACTCGCCAACTCATAGGATACCGGGGACGAGTTGGCAGCTTAACCCAAATAAACCGACTCAGCCAGTTTTTTAAATTTGAAGGGTTACTCTTCATAAAAGTAGAACTGACCCTGCTTTCAAAAGATTTAATGCTTTTATGTTGCTTTGCCTTAACCAATATATAAAAAACCCGGTGAGTAGGTTGAAATCTATTAAAAAAGCAAGCAAGTCGAATTTGTTTTTATACGCGTTTGGAGTTATTTGGCAAGGACACACACTATACTGAAGTAAGATATTCGAAACAAAGAGTGGGATTGGGAATCATAGACCAGCATCAAGAGCATCTACGATAATAGGGAAAAAAAAACCCTTGGGCAAAAAAGGGGCACTGATCCTTTTTTGGAACCCGAATTTCATAGTTGTCAGGGAAATAATACCTTGCACGAAGCATTGCTACCCCTTGCTGTCCTTCAGTTTGGGAGATAAAAGCACAGGAAGGACGAGCGATAAACGTCTTGGGAAACTCCTCCTCAAGCCATGTCTGCTCTATTATCCAATGTGCCATAGGAGGTTGTTGAGGGGCAAGTTCCGTTGAGGCGTCCTCTTCAGCGGATTGCTCAGAGTGAGTCACACTCTTGGGAGCATCCCGCACGTTGCCTTCATCCACCATCTTTGCAACCCTATCAAGCCAAGGAAAGAGGAGAAGACACTCTGCTGTAAATTTTTCCTCCAAATTCGGATCCCTAAATCACTCATGTATCCAGTTTTAAAATTTGAGTTGAAGTTAGCGGAAAAACTTAAGTACTAAAGGGAGAAAGTGTTGCCACAATGTGAGTTTAATTTTAGGGTTTCGAAACGCTAGGTAAGGAAGATGAAGGGAATGAAACGGGGGAGTAAATGAAGTACTTTACTTCAAAAAATGAACGGTTTAGATGTGGCACAGCAAACAAATGGCTTAGAACTTATTAGTGATTGATGGATTGGAAAACCCATCACCACGCGTCAGCCAGTAGCCGCTTTCTCATTAATTTCGCGCGTTCCCTAGGGAAGGGCTACAAAAGTTCAACTCTCCTCCCCCTAAGCCACGCCAAACCTAACAACCCGGCAATGTCAAATTGGCGTGATTTAAACCCGGTAATACTCTCTTGGCGGATCGTAAGCCCCCTCACTTTGGAACACACAAACTTGGATGCCCAACGAGCCTTAAGATAACCTCAAAAATATGTACTAGAGTGCCATAGGTACTCGGTAACTTTTGTAGGAAAGAAGACTTAGTTTAACCTACAAGGTATGTATGAGAAGCTCCTCACAAGGGCAAAGGCAAAAAGAAGGAAGTGCACTACATGGCCAAATGTGAACAGGCCACTTGGCCCATGGAGTGGGGGACTACCTGTTGAGGAAATAATTTGACCCGATTGCTACGCAGCCATAGAGTAGCGAGTAGGACATTGGTGGCATGCTTTCCTATGGGCTCGTGAGTAGGCCATTTGCCGGCGTGTTCGCCTATGGAGTAGAGAGTAGGCCATTGGTGGCGTGCTCGCCTATGGAGTAGCGAGTAGGCCTTAGCAGCATACTCGGTAATGGATTCACGAGTAATCACTTGCCGGCATACTCGGATATGGAGTGACGAGTAGGCCCTTGGTGGCATACTCGGCAATGAAGTGATGGCTTGGACCTTGCATACCTTTGGCCGCATATCCCACCCGGCAATACTCTACCTGGTAAGGGGGAGGCTTCTCGGTCATGGTACACCACTCCATCTACCGTACTCGCTTGTCTAGCATTGAATGCCTAAATTATTTGCTACACTTTACTCCCCACTAAGGAAAGCGGCCACCCATCTAGCTAGTCAACTCCCGTCACATGTCTTTGTTAACCACCCTAAAAATGTCTCCTCTTCAGCTATAAATAGAGGAGATAAAGGTCAAATAAAGGCAAGGGGAAATCAGGGTGGTAAATATCTATAATATCATTGGCTTGTGTTGTTAAATGATTATTTGGTAGAATGTTAGACCTAACAAGATGTTAATAAAATATCAAGAAAAATAAATATTTAAAGAAAATCCTAAACATATTTGCTTATTATTTTATAGATGAGATAATACATACATTGGCTCATATATAAGCAAAAATTTATTGAACTTCTAATAAAAGTGAAAGAATGGTGAATGGCAATATACCATAGTCCGTTGGAATATTTTAATAAAAACTATTTTTAAATGGTACATTTTTAACCACCAATTGACCAACAACTATAACCACTCATTCATTACATGTTTAACTCATGCACTTATGGAGTATTTCAAACGGCTTTTGTAATTTAATTGATGGTTTTGATTTGAAAATTTGTATTATGAAAAGAAAGTAAGGTTAAATCGGCTGAGATGAAAAATAAATAACAATATTCATGTTGTTTCATGTATGTTGCATTTTGAAAATATTTTTTGGGCTAAGAGTGCGAGGTAGAGTTTTGGCCTCTTGGATGCAGAGTTCGGGAGTGACGGCTTATGCTGAGTGTTGTATCCGGGAAGCGGTGTACTATATACCTACTTGTAATGGATAAAAATAACTAAGTCGGCATTAAAAATAATAAGCCACAAAAAGACAAAATGAACCCCATCCCACCTTTTCCCTTTTTCTTTCTCCTCTCTCCTCTCTCACACCAACCCCCCCAACCTCTCCTTCTTTATCCTTTTCTCTCTCCTCTTCTCTCTCTCCTCCGGTACCATAACCACCCCACTACCTACAACCTCGTCGGTACCGTCACTACCTTGCTGATACCGCCCCCTACCGGTACCACCCCACTACTGCCGACCTCACCGATACCGTCACCACCTTGCTGGTAACGCCCCTTATCGGTACCGCCCCCTAAAACCTCACTGGTACCGCCCCCTACTGGTACCACCCCACTACTACGGACCTTGCTGGTACCACCCCTACTGATACCACCCCACTACCACTGACCTTGCCGGTACCGCCCTCTACCAGTATTGCCCGACCACCTCGTAGGTACCGCCCAACCACCACGCCGGTATCGCCCCTGCCACCTCACCGTTCACCTCACTCAACATCACCCCCTCTTCTATAAATACCAATCCCTTCCCTCTATTTCATAAGGAGGCTCCCTTCGCCCTCTCTCTCTACACACCCCATACTCTCCCTCTCAAGCTATGAAGGTCCTCACCCTCTCTCTCTCTTGGGGTCTAACACCTCACACACTCTCCCAGGATACCTCCTGTCTCTCTCTCTTTCCTAAGGCCCGGGTTTGTTCCCACCCCTCCACGGTTATCGTTCGACATGCCTCCTTTTCTCCATAGGCCACGATAGCCACCTCGCTCACCCATCCTTATTAGGTATTATTTATTTTATGTATACTTATTGCTGCTACCACTTCTCTTACTGACTTAGGCATCAGAGGGGTCTCTCGCGGTCCAAATCACCGCTGGTCCCTCTGACGGCCTTGCTCATTTTGCAGGTAAGCCCAGGTCAAACGCGCCAGCAGCTGCCTTCCCAGCGAGAGCTTGAGCCCGGCTCTCATCTAGAACCTACAAATTTTTGTTACTCGGGGACGATTAGGCAACATGGACCAATTTTTCCTGAAATACTATTGCATCGAGTTTTACTCGTAGGGGCCAGGAAACCATCTTAAAGAGAGCGTGATCTGCATCTCCCTTGTATTTAATCGTTTCCACGGGCTTTCAGGTAAAATCTTTCCTTTATTATATGTTGCAGATATTATTTTTGGTATTTTCTCCAATATAGTCGACCCATAATGCACAACATGTGTTGAATACAAGTAAGTTTGTGCCTTGAACAAACAATGGTTTAGTATAACTATATAAATGAATCAAGCCAAGCTCTGGACCCACTTATTTAAACTCGAGCTTGTTCAGTCTTAAAGAACATGAGCTTGAACTCAGCTTTGTACAAGTTTTAATTCCTTGTTCCAACTCTATTTGGTAAGATATTATACCCGATCATTACTTAACTTAGATTGTTGTCTAATTACATCCCGTTGAGCTCGTTATAGAGCCAAAATAAATGTTGAGTTGAGCTTTTTGAGCTACTAGCAATAAGTTGTTTTGTATTTGTAAGATCCTAATTGGTAAGTATATGACCTAAACCATGCCTAATAATGATTATATTAGGTAAAATGAGCTAAAATAAGTTTAACTAGAATTAGATGATTATTACAATATTAAAAACACAACGTTTCGCGTTTAATCACAAGTCAAAACACAGCACTTTGTTATCAACTTGAAGCAATGGCATTTTATGTAATTAAATACAAGTTAAGGGGCCCTTTCAATTTGAAATTGAAAATTTGGGCTAAATGGATATTGTCCATTATGCCCCTACTGAAGTGTGCTAATTACTTGCCCAAATCATGTACTTGCCCCTACTTGTGTTCCCCACATTGCCCTTGTTGCCCGTTATTATTCTTAGCTGCCCAAAGCTTCTCGAGGAAGCTTCTTCTTATCCTTGGCTTGTCCAAATCTGGTGAGATGGGGCTGTGTGGGCCATTGGATGAGGTTTAAATGGATGGCTGTGATGCAAAAGAGAGAAGGGCACACGGATTTGGTAGCTAGGGGTATTTAAGTCGTGAAAATAGGGTTTCGAGAGGTAGATCATCTTTTTCCATCTTCCCCTCCCCTTTTTTCTCTAGCTTTCTCATCCCCTTTTGCTGCCTTGTGAAATCCTAACCCTAAAATCTCTTCTTTGAGCCAAATTCATGGAGGTTCTAAGCTCTTAAGCCACGATCCTTGAAGATTGAAGATACGGGTGAGAAGATTGGTAATATTTAGGGTTATATCTTTAGGTTTCTACCTTAGAAGCAAGAATGAGTCTGTAATTTGAGTTCATGTGTTGTATTTTGTTCGATTCATGTTGTAATTAGTCATAACGTGTAATAATCATAATTAATAGTGGAGATCTCTCTAAGATTAGGGAGTGAAGGATGTAGGTCTAATTTTAAGGTCCGAACCTTGGTAAATCTTGATGTTCTTGTTTTGTTTTTGCTTAGTTCTTGAGACCCCTTGTCTGTAGTTCATATATTTTTCCTTTTGCAACTTGTACCACACTTAACTAAAGTTAACTCACAAATAATATTGACAAGTGGTATTAGAGCCACGTTTTAAGCCAAGATTTGTGAGATGGCTTTAGCTAAGCACGATATAGAGAAGTTCAATGGTAGGAACAACTTTAAACTTTGGGAGTACAAGTTAAAGGCCTTATTAATGTCCTTGGGACTAGTTCTGCATTGCTATAGGAGAAGGACAAGTCGACGGGTCTTATAGACAAAGAGAAAGCCAACATATGCTGTGGCTTATGATAATATTCTTCTATGCCTTACGAATTTTGTTCTTGCTAATGTTTCTAGTGAGAAAAGTGCCTATGCTATTTGGTCTAAGTTAGAAGAGTTGTATACTTCCAAATTTTTGGCTAATAGGGTGCTTTACATGGAAAGATTCTACACCTTTAAAAAGGATGAGAACATACTTCTTGAGGATAACATAGACGAATTTTGTAGGATTTTATGTGACTTAACAACATCAAAAGTTGAAATACCTGATGAAGTATAGACTATAATACTGTTAGGGTCGTTTCCAAAATTTATTAAGTCACTAAAAGATAACATAATATATGGAAAGGAAAAGAAAAACAATATCCTTACAAGAAGTTGAGGACGCTCTTAGATCCAAGATGGTAGAATAAAAGAAAGAAGGTAAATGCACTATTAGAAATCATAACAATAATAATAATAATAATGGTGAGGGCTTAACTACTAGAGGAAGACCTAATACTAGGGATAACTAGAACAAGAAACGTGGTAAGAGCAAGAATAGGTCACAATCTAGGGGTAAGAGGGATTTGTCCAATACTAAGTGCTTTGAATATGGCAAGATGGGAAACATTAAACATTACTGTCCTAATAGAAACCAAGCTAGTTCTTATAATACTATTTCTGATGATTATGAATCTAGTGAAATTCTTGTTGCTTCGTCTACTGTCACAACACATGAATGGGTACTGGACTCTGGTTTTAGTTTTCATATGACCTGCTATAAATCTTACTTAATTGATTATGAAAAAGTGAATGGTGGGAAGGTGATGTTAAGTAACAACTGTGTCTGTAGGGTTATAGGGGTTGGGGCAGTTAGGGTTTGGCTAAGTGATGTGACCAACTTTGTTCTAGAGGGGGGTAAGGCATGTCCTAGAATTGAAGACAGGCCTTCTATCCTTAGGACAACTTGATTTAGTTGGTTTTACCCTTGAGGTGTGTAAAGGAGAGATGAAGGTCCTTAGAGGAGCCTTAGTTGTCATTAAGAGGGTAGTCCAGAATGTGTTGTATGTCCTAGGAAGGGGAGGGGGGGGGGGGGGGGGGGGGGGGGGGGTTCGGTCATATATGGGGAAGGAAACATAGCCAAGAAAGAACCTAAGGACACTACTGACATTTGGCATAGGAGGTTAGGTCACATATCTGAGAGAGGGATGTTCGAATTGCAAAAATATGGTATGTTTGGGTTTGATGTATTGTCTAAACTTGATTTTTGTGATTACTGCATCTATGGTAAGCATCATAGGATTGCATTTTCTATTGGATCACGTGTAGTTGAAGGCATTATCTAGTATGTGCATTCTAATATGTGCGGATCCTCTAGGGTCTCCACAACGAATGAAGTATCTTATTTTCTATCTGTTGTGGATGATTTGTTAAGAAACGTTTGGGTTTATTTGCTAAAAAGTGAAAATGAGGCTTATGAAACCTTTGTAAGATGGAAGAACTTAGTTAAGAATCAAACAGGTAGAAAATTAAAGACCCTTAGAATACATAATGGCCTTGAGCTTATAAATAAAGAATTTGATGCTTTACATGCTGAAAATAGGATTAAAAGACATACAACTATTAGAAAAACCCCTTAACAGAATGGTGTGGCTGAAAGAATGAATAGAATACTCTTGGATAGGGTTAGATGTATGTTATTCTCTTCTGGTTTGCCAAAACAATTTTGGAGGGAGGATGTAAATACAATAACCTACTTGATAAATTAGTCCTCAAACTCTACTTTAAAAATGAAAGGACTAGAGAGTGTTGGACTAGCAAAATAGTGAGTTCTACTAATCTACGAGTGTTTGGCCGTTTAGCTTTTTCACATCAAAGTGAAGGGAAGTTGAACCTAGGGCTATCAAGGGCATTTTTCTGTGTTTTCCTTTAGGGGTAAAGGGTTATAGATTAGGTGTTAAGGATGGGAATATGACTATTACTATTATTAGTAGGGATGTCACATTCAATGAAGGTGAGATGCCCTACCTTAAAGAACAACTAGATAATAGTCCAACCTTTCTTAAGACCTTTGATCCCGACCTATATGAGTTTGAGCTAAACCCGCCTAATCCTAGTAACCCCAGGATTGAAGTAGAGGATAATCTGGATGAAAATGAAAATGACCTAAGTGAAAACAGAACAGTTACTGAACAAAACAAAACCTGAACCAGCCTATTTAAGACTTGAAACTGAACCTCTCGGTGCTGAAAGAACCTAGATAATTACCAACTGGCCAGAGATAAGGTTATCATAGACATTAGGCTCCTGATAAGTATGATTTTGCTGACTATATTGCCTATTCCATTAACATTGCATTAGAATATGTAGAGTCTGAACCTATATCCTATAACCAGGCCATTAACAGTAGGCATTTAGCAGAATGGCTGAATGCCATGATTGCTGAAATGGAGTGTCTAAGAAAAAATTAGACTTGGGTCTTCGTTCTTAGGCCTAAGGGTAAGATATTAGTGGGTTCCAAATGGGTGTTTAAGGTTAAGGAACCCGAAACCTCTAAAGGTAAATTTAGATTTAAAGCTAAGTTAGTAGCCAAGGGTTTCACCCAAAAAGAGGGTGTTGATTATACTAAAATTTTCAGTCTTGTTGTCAAACAAACTACTATACATCTTTTTATGTGTTTAACTACATTCTATGATATGTACTTGGATCGAATGGATGTTACTACTGCTGTTTTACATGGTGAGCTTGAGGAGGAGATTCTTATGGCTCAACCTAAAGGTTTCATTGAACAAAACAAATATGATTTGGTATGTTTGTTGAAAAAATCGTTGTATGGCTTAAACCAGTCACCATGTTAGTGGTACAAGACATTTGACGCCTTTACTCATTATAATGGTTTTATGAGATCTGTGCATAATACTTGTTTTTACTACAAGAATACTGGTTATGATAATGCTTTATTCCTACTAATATATGTTGATGATATGCTCTTAGCTAGCAGGTCCAAAAAAGATAATGGATCTGAAAGACAGGTTAAGCAGTTCACTTAACATGAAAGATTTGGGTAATGCTAAGAAAATATTAGGAATAGATATTATAAGAGACAGATCACTTAAAGCTATAACTTTAAGACAAAACTATTATCTAATCAAAGTTTTAAACATGTGAATTGTGTATGATTCTTAACTTGTAAAACTACTCATGGCATCTCAATATAGATTTTCAGCTGATTAATGCCCTAAAACTAATGATGAAAAACTTAAAATGAGAAATATACTTTATGAAAATGCCATAAGATACTTATGTATGCTATGACATGTACCAAACTTGACCTAGCCTTTCCAATGAGTGTGGTGTCTAGGTTTATGGCCAATCCTGGTAAAGTTTACTGGGATGGAGTTAAGTGGCTACTTAGGTATGTCAAGGGTACTTGAACCTAGGATTGACCTTGGGCATGAACAAGGAAACCTAAATTTAACTGGGTATGCGGATGATGATTTTGTTGGGGATTCAGATAGAAGAAGATCCTCTTAGTGCTATATCTTTACCTTAACCGACGGAGCAATAAGTTGGATGTCTAAATTGCAAATATTAACCTCACTATCTACCACAAAAGCAAAATTTATGGCAAATTCAGATGCTGTAAAAGAGAGCATATGGCTTAGAGGACTTCTATCTAAAACTAAGTTAGACTTGGGACTACCTAAAATTTATTTAGATAATCAATCAGCTATAGCACTGTATAGGAACCCAATATTCCATGATATAACTAAACACCTTGCTGTCAGAAGGTATTTCATTATGGATCAAATTAAATGCAAACCAAGCTGGTTTGCTAAAAATAGATACTGAGGATAACCCCGCAAATATGGGTACAAAGTCCCTTCCTTTAGAGAAGTTTATACATTTTATTAAACTTGTCCAAATGGATTGGAACTCGGGGTGAAATGGTTTACGAAAATACTTCCTATTGTTAGAGAGGATCTAGTGGTTAGTTCATATAAATACCAAGGTGGAGATTGTAAAATCCTAATTGGTAAGTATATGACCTAAACCATGCCTAAAGATAATTATATTAGGTAAAATGAGCCAAAATAAGTTCAGCTATAATTAGGTATTATTACAATGTTAAAAACACAATGTTTAGTGTTTAATCATAGCTCAAAATGCAGCACTTTGTTATCAGCTTAAAGTAATGACATTTATGTAATTAAATGCAAGGGGCCTTTTCAATCTAAAATTAAAAATCCGGGCTAAATGGGTATTTTCCATTATGCCCCTGCCCAAGTGTGCTAATTACTTGCCCAAATCATGTACTTGCCCCTACCAGTGCTGCTCGCAGTTGCCCTTATTACACGTCATTGTTCTTAGTTGCCTATCCCTGGCGTGTCCAAATCTAGTGAGGCTGGACACATGTCACTTTCTTGATGGCTAAGATTGTGTCTATTTTAAGCATTGTGGGCCACTGGGTGAGGTTTAAATGGACGATTGTGATGCAAAGTAGAGGGGGGCACACGGATTAAGTAGCTCGGGGTATTTAAATCTTGAAAATAGGGGTTTGAGAGGCAGATCTTCTTTTCCCATCTTTGCCTCCCCCGTTTTCTCTGGTTTTCTCATCCACTTTTGCCATCTTTTGGAACCCTAACCTTAAAATCTCTTCTCCGAGCCAAATTCATGGAGGTTCCATGCTCGTGAGTCAAGATTTTTGAAGATTGAAGCTACTGGTGAGAAGACTGGTAAGATTTACGTTTTGATCTGTAGATTTCTACCTTAGAAGCCAAGAATAAGTCTGTAATTTAAGTTCATGTGTTGTAATTTGTTCGATTTGTGTGGTAATACTAATTAGTATAACTTGTAATAAACATCATTAATAGTAGAGATCTCTCTAAGATTAGGGAGTAGAGGACATAGGACCAACTTTAAAGTCTTAACCTCGATAAATCTTGGTGTTCTTGTTTCATTTTTGCTTAGTTCTTGAGATCTCGTGTCTGTAATTCATAGATTATGCTTTTTGCGACTTGTACCATGCTTAACTAAAGTTAACTCACAAATAACGCTAACAACATTAAACGATTCACATTTAGCAAAATATTTGAATTATTTACGAGCCATCATCTATCAAATTAATACTGTGAATATAATAGTAATTGTTGGCATAACAATTGATATGCCATGCTGTCATATATATAATAGTAGAGAATATAGGATAGGATAAAGCTAACCTAATAGATATAAACATAAAGACTGGATCTAATATCTAAGGATATAAGATAAATACAAGAAATCTAATATAATTATCATATATCCTAATACGCCTCCTCAATCTGAATCGGGCGGGTGGGGGTGCAACGTACAGATTGGACTTGTGATAGTGGAAGCAGTCTGTGGAGGGTCCCTTGGTGAAAGTATCAGCCACCTTTTTGGTAGTAAGTGTACATCGAATCTGGAGATCACCCTTAAGAAGTTTTTCACTAACGTATTAAAAATCAACATCAACATGTTTACTTCGATCGTTAGAAGATAGGTTAGCTGCAAGATAAGTAGCAGAAATATTATCACAATAAACGACCATTGGACTCGTTGTTAGGAATTTTACGTGGTTCAACCGAAGCCTACATCCACGGAAGGAGAGCAACATAATTTCACTATTATAGCTGATGTATTACAATGGAGCATTACACTCACTATCTACTGCATACTATTTGGACTATATCTCAACCCCTTACCAAAACTAAGGCACAAGAGGTCCTATTTATAGGCCTTTACCATCATTCGGCACCAATAACTCCAATCATGAATTGTCAGTTTTGGGATACCATCAGTCTCCAACCTTAACAATCTCCTACTTGGAGACAGATGAGGATCACAAACATCATTTTTATAGTAGTCCTCCATGCTTCAATCCCTCACACGCAATTAACATGCGGCAGTCGGTCAATTTAAATCCGTTGATTACTAGGACCCCTAGAAAAATAAAATCGAAATCCAAACAGATAATTCAACAAGAGAAAACCTAGATTTAATTTTTAGTCTTAAAATTTTTGTTTTGATCAACTTTAACTTTGACCCAAGACCCCAAACCTAGCAAAAAGTCAAAAGCTTCCTGACATTCTCTTATCTCTGCCCTTTCAACTCCTCTCTGTCAGTGTTACTTTCATCTCTCTTGTGCACTAGTGTTAAATCTTCCCAGAAGATTAAACCACCCTCTTGAGCTCTTCTATCGTTTTCTCTTCTCTGCCATTACTGACGCTGGTCACCTTTTTCGGCAGGACCTCCGCCTCTGCTCCTTGACTCCTCACCATGACTTTTTCCTAGCTCTCTCACCTTTGAGATGTTGGCATTGAAGCCACCGCTGGGGAACCACACCTGCCACCGAGCTTCTCTCTTTGGCTATAAATCTCACCAAGAACCACTAGCACTAGAGTTGAACTCCCACTTCGTCATTTTCTTCACCTTCTGTTAGGCACTTTCACAGCAATTAATACCTTCTCCGATATCAGTTGTTAGGACTGCCCAGAATCACCGAAACATATACCAAAATAGCAATGCGGAACAAAGGGAATGGGGGAATAATTGAGACACCGGAATTTACGTGGTTTAGCCGAAACCTACATCCACGGAGGGGGAGCAACATATTTCAATATTATAACAGAGGTATTACAACAAAGTATTACACTCACTCTCCACCTCCCACTGCTTGCTCTAAATTTTCACTCTTTCTTTTACCTCTACCAAAACCATAGTACAAGAGGTCCTATTTACAGGCCTCGACATTCATAACCCCTAACAGCCCAAGAGTCACCATCATTGGGCACCAATAAATGCAGCCTTGAATTAGCAGTTTTGGGATACTATCAGTCTCCAACCTTAACAATCTCCCACTTTGAGACTAATGAGGATCACTAACAGTATTTAATAGTGATCTTCAATGCTTCCCCCTCACACGCAATCCACATGCGCCAGCTCTGATTTTATTTTCTACCCCGGTCCACATTTTTCACTGTAATAGCCAGTCCATCTAAACCTGTTGACTATCAAGACCCCAAAAAAATAAAACTGAACTTCGGACAAATCGTACACTGAGAGAAACCCTTAGGTCTAATTTTAGTCTTCTATTTTTGAGTTGGTTAACACGCCCTTCACCCAAAACCAAAACATTAAACCCAATTTGAAAAGAAAATAAAGCTGTGAAACATGTATTTTTCTCTCCTCTCTGTCCTTTTCATCTTCTTTCCAGTGGTTTCTCTCTCCTCTGACAACCACCGACGCTGGACTACGCCGCGTCGCACTGCCACCAGAGATCATGCAGGCAACTGAGAAACTACCACGGGAGTTCTCTTCACTCGAAACCACCACCATATTTCAGCTCTCTCTCTCTCTGGCTTCCAACCACACCGAGGACCACCGTTTGCACCACCACGAACGACAACTGCTTCACTAGTCACCGAGCTTCTCTATCTCCGTCGTCGACAACCACTGTTGACTGTCGAAACCTTTGCCGTCGGTGTCGAACACCACCAACGACTCTCACAGGCCCTCTTCCATCGAGAACCACCAACAGCAGAGTTAAACTCCCACTTTGTCGTCGTCTTCATCTTCACTGTCAACCTCGTAGGACATCACCGTCGGACTGGCCGGCCACCCCGAGATGCGCAACTTCGCCACACTCGAAGCCCCACGTCGACAACCACCGTCGATCTCTTCGACTTCCAAGCCATCAACGCCGACATTGGATTTCCAACAACACTATAGGTCTCTATCTCCAAGCCTGAAAACACCAGATTTGGGTGGTTTTCAACAGTAACTGACCAGATCTGAACACCTCCATGGACAAAGGACCACTAGATCTCGCCGAGCCACCACCATTGTGAACCTTTGCCACTGCCACTTTGCTTTTCCAGCCCTGATTCACATGGTCACTATAGATCTGGCCACAATCTACCACCTAGGTACACCGATCTAGTCTTTCTCTTCTTCCATTAACCTCCACGCGCTGCCAGTCACCGCCACGCTCCTTTCCAGTGCTCCGCGCGCTACCCGCACCCCACTGTGCACCACCACACGTGCCACCACGCGCCACCGTGCACCGCCGAGCATTTTTATTTTTTTCGCTGGAATAGTAAATTGAGCCACTGGTCATTTCCTCCCACTCAAACAGCTACTTCTGCAACTTAGATTCCACTTGGGGCTCTGATACTAGTTGTTAGGAACTTTCACAACAACTAATACCTTCTCCGATATCAATTGTTAGGACCGCCCGTAATCACCGAACCATAAACCGAAATAGCAATGCAGAATAAAAGGAATGGGGGAATAATTGAGACACAGGAATTTACGGGGTTCAGCAGAAGCCTACATCCACGGAGGGGGAGCGACATATTTCACTATTATAACAGAGGTATTACAACAGAGTATTACACTCACCCTCTACCTCCCACTGCTTGCTCTACATTTTCACTTTTTCTTTTACCCCTACCAAAACCATAATACAAGAGGTCCTATTTATAGGCCTCTACATTCATAACCCCTGGTAGCCTAAGAGTCACCATCATTGGGCACCAATAAATGCAGTCATGATTTAGCAGTTTCGGGATACCATCAGTCTCCAACCTTAACACCTTTGACCCTGCAGCACCACCAACTCATCGTCAGACTGACCGGCCACCTCGAGACGAGCAACTCCACCACGCTCGAAGCCCCACGTTGACAACCACCGTCGTTCTCTCCAACTTTCATATCATGGATGCCGAGATCGGTTTTCCGACGATCACCACGCGTCTCTATCACCATGCCCGAAAAACACAAGAGCTGGGCGATTCTCAACCGCCAACCACTAGATTTGAACTCCAACATTATTCTAGAGCAACACCGTTGGATTTTTCGGTCAAACCATGACCCACCAACACCACGAACAAAGTTATACCTTGAGAGAAACTAGATCTCCCTGAGCTACCACCGCCTTGAACATTGCCACCGTGACCTGGAATTGCCCTTTGGTTTTTTGGCCTTGATTCACATGGTAATTGTAGATTTGGCCACAATCTACCACTCAGGTACACCGATCTAGTCTTTCTCTACCTTCATTCACCAACATAGGCCCTCACGCACCTCCCACGCGCTGCCAACGTGCTGCCACTCGCCACTAGGCGCCACTCACATGCCACCGGTACGACACACGCACCGTCCCCACTCTGTCGTGCACTATTCAGGAGCCACTGTGTACGTTTTATACATTTTAAATATTTTTTCTTTCGTCTGAACAGTACCATCCGACCGCCAATCCTTCCTTCCACTCAAACAGTTACTTATCTGATTTAGGTTCCACCTAGGGTTCGGATACTAGTTGTTAGGAGTTTCACAACAATTAATAGCTCTATGATATCAATTTTTAGGACCACCCACGGATTATCGAACCACAAATCGAAATAGAAAACACAATAAAGGGAATGGGGGAATAGTTTGAGACACCGAATTTTACGTGGTTCAGTTAAGCCTGCATCCACGGAGAGGGAGTAGCATAATTTCACTATTATAACCACTCACTCTCTACCTCACAATGTTTGGACTAAATCTCAACCTCTTACCAAAACCAAGGCACGAGATTCCTATTTATAGGCCTCTACCATTATAACTCCTGGCAGCCCAAGAGTCACCATCATTGGGTACCAATAACTCCAGTCATGAATTGTCGGTTTTGGGATATCATCAGCCTCCAACCTTAACACTAGTGTGGCGTAGCCTTAAGTCTCACAAAATATACTGAATCCAATCACTTTCAGCCACAACTGCAGCAACAACACAATATTATGATTCAATGGTGCATTTAGCAACCATGGGTTGCTTTTGGGCATGCCAAGAGGGAGATTTGGGCCAAGGAGGAGAGCACAGCCAGTGGTGGAACGTCTTGTATCTTGACAACCACCCCAATCAAAATCAACAAATACAGTAATGGTGGTACAGGTACCAGGTTCTATGGTAAGACCATGATCAACTGTGAGTTTGAGGTATCATAGAATTTGTTTCGCCATTTGCCAGTGGGAAGACCTAGGAGCATGCATAAACTGGGAAATACGGTTAACAACATAACATATATCGGGTCGAGTCGTAGTAAGATACTAAAGTGCACCCACCAAACTGCAATATTCAGTAGGATTAGCAAGTAACTCCCTTTCATTTAGTGATAGTTGAACCCGAGTAGGGATAGGTGAGTGAATAGGTCTACAGTCAAGCGTATCATGTTTGGGTAAGAGATCAAATGTGTACTTGTATTGAGTGAGAAAGAGGCCTTGCTTAGTGTGCTTAGCTTCAATACCAAGGAAGTAGTGTAAAGAACCAAGATCCTTCATAGCAAATTGTTGAGATAACGTGTGTATGAAACCATCCAGAAGAGAGGAGTTAGAGCCAGTGAGAATAATATCATCAACATATAATATAGGAAACACACTAAACCAACCAATGAACAATGAATGAACCGGGAAGGATCTACCCGACTACATTGGAAATCGTGACTCAAAGGAATGTGCTAAACTATAAAACCATGCTCGGGGTGCCTGTTTAAGGCCATATAAGGCTTTCCATAAATGATAGACATGGGTAGGAAACCTAGGATGAACACACCCCTGTGGTTGTTTCATGTAGACTTCCTCATTAATAAAACCATGAAGAAAAGCATTCTTAACATCAACCTATCGAATGTACCAACTATGTGGAATAGCTAAGGAAAGTCTAAGTCGTATAGTGGCAGGTTTGACAAAAGGACTAAGGTCTCAAAGTAGTAAATGCCTTTTTTTTCGATGAAATCCTTGGGCAACTAACCTAGCCATAAATCATTCAATATACCCAACTGCCTTATACTGAACTTTGTATTTCTAGGTGCTACCAAGTACATTTTGACTAGGTGAAGGAGGAACTAGATCACAAGTGTGGTTTTGAATAAGTGCATTGAACTCCTCAGCCATAGCCTCTCGCCAATGACGAATCTTGACAGCTTGTAAAAAGCAAGTAGGTTCCTAAATAACGGTGATAGTGGATAGTGAGAGAACATGTTTGGACTTCCTAGTACCATCTTTAAGTCTAGTGTGCATAGGGTGAACATTACTCAACGTAGCATTAGAAGCCGGTGGTTCACCGGTAGTACACAATCCCGGGTTAGATGCAGTGGGTGTGGAGGATGTTACGCTAGCAGGACGAACCAACATCGAGGTGACCTAAATCCCAGGCTCCAGTGACCGATCACTCGGGCTATCCAATGAAGATGACACAGTGCGAGACACCGGGTTAGAAGATGATGGCTCATGACTAGGTGTCATTGTTGGTGAAAAGTCAGTGTTTTGCGAACCACCCACCATGGACACCGATACCGACTAAGGGGTGGATAGAGATGGAACCAAAGGTGAACTAGTGTTTGATATGGTAAGTGGGATGACGAGTGGTGTGGACGACAGAGGCAGGACAACAGACGTTGACACTAGGGACCGATACAGAAATAAAGTTTCAACAAAGTGAATATTGCGACTAATGTGAACTTGTCCTGTTTTTGGTTCAAGGCAGTGATAGCCTTTATAATGACTAGCATATCCCAAAAAAAAACAAGGTAGGGTGCGAGGCACCAATCTGTGAGCGGTATGAGATGTGACGTTAGGGAAACATGCGCACCCAAAGACGTGTAGAAAGGTATAATCAAGAGAAGTATGAAATAATTTTTCAATAGGGGAAAAACCTCCTAAAACAGGTGTTGGTAAAGAGTTAATAAGGAAGTAAGTCGTGTAGGCCAGTGGCAAATCTAGCATTTTGACTAAGGCTAGACTTGAATTATAAATTACTTTCACTTTTTAATTATATTTAACTTATTAGTCGTATGTAATTGTTAATCGCTGCTAAATATAAGAAATTTATGAGACAATTTTATTTAAGGCATCCAACAATGCAAAACCACATATTATCAAAAAGTAATAATATTTTAAATTCGATTCACACTTAAGTTAGAGTCTTATATTTAAAATGTTTGTATAAAAATTCTTATAGATAACATACTATTTTCATACACGTAACAAAAGAAAGATAATTTTAAATGGTAGATCGAAATTTGCGACTCGTGAGAGTTCAATAAATAATTTTAGAGTTATTTAGAAAATCTTATATCATTACGTGTGAGATGTTACACATGTTTCACATAAGTAAAAAAATATTACAAATAAATTTAAACAAGAATCTATGCATCAATATAAAAGTATAATTATACAACTTATATAATCTAAGCTATAGAGTTGAAAAAGGTTAGAAAGAAAATTTGAATTCATTTGCATACAAACAAAAAATGTTTTAAAATAGATATCAGTAACTTTTATATACTTGAATAAAAACTAGTGAGACCATGACATATAAGAAAATTATTTATTTTTATTTTTTCTTAACATAAACAATATTTAGTATTATATACAAAATAAGCTGAACAAATAGTAACAAATATCATAAATTGTATGCATGTATATAATAGTCTCCAGATGGGATTCGAACCCATGCTTATTTCCACCACATTAAATCTTACTAACCACTAGGCTAAGGGTGCAAGGCTAGACTTTAAGTGTTGATAAAACCCACCCTAAGCCTAAGGAAGATCCGCCGCGTGCAGGCTAAATGGGCCCAAAAGCAGGAAGTTAAATTAGCTTGAAATAAGAGCATTCGTACCATTTCAATTAAATGTTATTTTTGGGGGGGCTTGGGGGGGGGGGAGGGGGGGGAGGATTTGTTCATGTGAAGTTTGCTGCCATTGATTTCCTAGTGCAGGAGGGGAGCCACCACTGGTGGTGTTTTATAGCGGTGAGGGGAGGAGAAAGCTAGATGAAAGAATGAGAAGCACACAAAATGCTGTGGCCCTCTCGTATATTTATAGAACTTATAATAGGCTTTACATCATGTACAAAGTAGGCCAATTGGCCTCAGTTATACATAGTAATAACACCTATACAATATAGTCTAACATCCCCTGTCAACCGATGTAGGAGGTAAACAAATGCGAAGGTTGGATCTAAATAGTAGAAAAAGAGTGCGCGGAAGATTCTTTGTGAAGATATCTGCAATCTATTGTGAGGATGGAATATAAAGTACTCAAACAAGAACCATTTTAACACGCTCACGAACAAAATGGATGTCAATCTCGATATGTTTTGTGCAAATATGCTGGACGGGGTTGGTAGACATATACATGGCAGAAACATTATCATAATAGACCAAAGTAGCTCGTGGAAGAAGAAGATTGAGCTCACTAAGGAGAGACCGAACCCAGCAACATTCGGACATGGCATTGGAGACCGCACGATACTCAGCCTCGGCACTAGAACGAGACGGTGGGCTGTCGCTTAGAGGGCCAGGAGATAATGTTGCCTCCGAGGAAAACACAGAAACCAGAAGCAGAACAGCGAGTGTCAGGGCAACCAGCCCAATTAGCATCCGAATAAGCCACAAGTTAGTCCAAACGTGTCGGGGAGATAGTCAAACCATGATCAATAGTGCCCTTGATATAACGAAGGTTGCGCTTAACAGCCATCCAGTGCGATGATCGTGGAGCATGCATAAACAAACACACCTGCTGAGCTGCATAAGAGATGTCAGGACGATTAAAGGTGAGATATTGAAGGGCACAAATAATGGACCTGTATAAGGTGGGATCAGTCATAAGTTCGTCGTCTTCTAAAGAAAGCTTGAACTTGGAATCTGTAAGTGTAGCAACAGGCTTGCAGGAGAGCATGTTAGTCCGATCTAGAAGATCAAGTGCATATTTAGATTGAGACAAGAATAACCCTGATGAGAGGTGAGATACTGAGATACCGAGAAAGTAATTAAGGCACCCCAAGTCGGTCATATCAAACTCAGAGTGAAGAGAGCGAAGTAAATCATGAAGTACCGCATGAAAAGAGGCCGTGGGAACGATATCATCAACATAGACCAATAATATAGCCATATCATGTCCACGATGTAAGACAAATAAAGAAGAATCTGACTTACAGCTTCGAAAACCCAACCGTAGTAAAAAGTTAGCAAAGCGAGTGTACCAAGCACGAGGTGCCTGTTTGAGACCGTAAAGAGACTTATTAAGCTTACAGACATGATCAGGATACTGAGAGCTGATGAAACCTGGTGGTTGCTTCATATAGACCTCTTCATTAAGTGTGCCATTAAGGAAAGCATTTTTGACATCGAGCTAATGAATAGGCCAATGTCGAGAAGTAGCAATAGTCAAAACAGTATGAATAGTAGCAGGTTTAACAACAAGATTGAAAGTTTCACCGTAGTCGATGCCATACCGCTGTGTAAATCCCTGAGCAACTAATCGAGCTTTATACCGTTCAACTTAATATGTAGATGTTTGTTTAAAACGAAAAACCCCCTTGGAGCCAACAATGTTACCATGAGGGGGCGGAGGAACAAGATCCCATATCTTATTATGAATAAGAGCATTAAATTCTTCGAGCATAGCATGCTTCCAGTTCTCATCAGTAAGTGCTTGCTTATAAGAAAAAGGTACCTCGGGCAAAGTACTATGAGCAATCATAGAAGGTTTGAGAAGATGTTTTACAATAGCAGCACGAGCACGAGTCACCATGGGATGAATAGAGGAAGTAGGGGAAGTTGAACCCGGTGCGGGCAGATGTGTAACCACGTTCGGTGGCACAGTTGGAGGGGCTGCAGGCGCAGCTGGTGGTACAGGAGCCAGGGGGGCGGTGCGGCAGCTGCGGTGGGTGGCGTCGCAGGAGCCGGCGGCAACGGTGGTTGGAGGCCTGCGAACGGTGAAGACGTGAGCGGAGGAGGAAAGACTTAATGAAGCCGAGTCATTGTATCTTGAGAGAAAGTATCCAATCGTGCAAATTGAAAAATCTACTTCATCAAAAATAACATGCCTTGAAATAATGACTTTATTAGTAGAAAGATCCAAATATTTATAACCTTTGTGATTCTGTGGGTAGCCCACGAAAACACATAAGGTAGAGCGTGGAGCAAGCTTATGAGAAGTGGTGGCACTCAGATTCGGATAGCAGACACTGCCAAAAATCCGAAGATGATTGTATTTAACTTGCTTCTTGTACAAACGTTGAAAGGGGATCTTTTTCTTAATAGAAGTGGACGGTAGAAGGTTGATAATATGAGCTGCAACAGAAACTGCTTCAACCCAAAATTTCAAAGGCATGCATGCGTTCAGCTTTCCCATTCTGTTGGAAGGTGTGAGGGCAGGAAACCTTACTGAGAATGCCCCTTTGCAGAAAAAGACTATTAAAGTCAAGGTTGATATATCCAGTACCACTATCACATTGAAAATGTTTGATTTCCACACCAAATTGATTCAACACAAGATTACAAAACTGAACAAACAGGTCAAAAACCTCATATTTGCCACACATAAGATAAATCCACACAAAGTGAGAATAATCATCCAATAATAGCAAATAATACTTAAAACCACTGAAACTAATAACAGGTGATGTCTATACATCAGAATGAACAATATCGAAAGGACGCATAGTACTAGTGACAGACTTTTGAAAAGGTAAACGACTATGCTTACCGAGTTGGCAAATATGACCCAAACTGGACTCAGAAGAACTCGAACAAGAAATAAATTTTTGTTTGACTAAAGTGGACAAGAACGGCTCCCCGGGATATCCAAGTCGACGATGCCAGAGAGATTGTGTGTTTTTGGAAGCAACTAGGAAAACATGTGGGGAGGATGCCACGGGCTGCCCGGGTTGACCAAGTCGACTGACTATGTTTGGTTTGGGAACAGTGAAAAGAGGCCACGAGCTAACACAACGAATAATGAGAGACATCGTTTTAGCATTTTTAATGGAGAAACCACCTGAGTCAAATTCTAAAAGGCAATAATTATTTTTATAGAACAGAGATTAAATTAGTGGAAAGATTAGGAACATAAAGGAAATTATGCAAATTGAAGGGACCAATAGGTGTAAGAAGAGAACTAGATCCAATCCCAACAATCGATAAACAAGAGCCATTACCAACTAATATTTTATCATAGTCATGATAAGGACGAAGAGACGTTAGCAAACTGGGGTTATTAGTTATATGAGATGATGCATCACTATCCATTATCGAGGAAAAATTAGTCAAAGGAATAGAATGAGCAGTAAGAGATTGAAAATTGGTTTGAGGTGACGCAAACCCTGAATAGAAATTAGAACCAGTGGCATAAGTATTAATTACAGGATGAAAAAGTGGTGGATATAACATATTCTCACCATAAACAGGAGCACTGAAGAAAGTAGGAACACCAAAGAAAGGTAGGCCAGGTTAGAAAACAGAGCCAATCATTGGGTTGAGCATAATCAACAACAACCACCTCCGAGAAATTAAACAAGCAGTCACGGGCAAAAACAGAATTAATTAATTCTCCACCAGCCAAAATCTCTTTCTCCTGCATTGAAATCTTCGATTCCTCTACTCCACCTAGGGCTTCAACTTTCAAATTCAAATCCTCTTCATTGTCTTCAATCAAATCTCTCAAAACGATATTCAAAAATTCAATCTTTAGATTCGAGATCTCACTCCAACAAAGGCTAAAAGAAATTTCTACTTTCAAGAAAAGAAAAGAAAAGAAGGCTGTTTGGGGGAGGCTAGGGTTAGCCAAGTTGGGGTGCTGACGGCAGCGGCGCGCTAGGGTTTGCCGATATTAGGGTTTTGAATATTTTGAGGAGGGAAGAGAGGGAGGCTAGGGTTTGTCTAATTTATGAGAGAGTTAGGGTTAGCTCTGATACCATGAAAAAATGAGAAGCACACATAATGCTGTAGCCCTCTCGTATATTTATAGAACTTATAATGGGCTGTACATCATATACAAAGCAGGCCAATTGCGCTCAGTTACATATAGTAATAACACATATACTATATAGTCTAACACTAGGGTTTACGAAGAAGAGGCACCATGAGAGGAAGAAAAGAATTCTTTTTTATTTAAGTTCGGGTATTTGCTCAAATACCATGTGAATATGATAGTACTTATTGGCATAACAATTGATATGCCATGTACAGAGAATACATGTTGGGATAAAGCTAACCTAATAGAAATAAACATAAAAACTAGATCTAATATCTAAGAATATAAGACAAATACAAGAAATCTAATATAATTATCGTATATCCAAATAAATAACGAGAATTATCATGTTCTTAGTGAATCCTCAACAAGAGTCTTTAAGGACCTTTAAGGCTTTAGGTAAACGTGAGTATAAAGAAATATTTATAATTGAATTGCGAGTTTGTCATATAATAATAAGACTTCCAAATAAATTGACAATAGTAAAGGAAGTGAAAAAGATATTGACTTGCATAAGTTAAGCACACATTTAATTGTTTTTTGAAAATCTAAAATACGAACTTGTGGATAATTATTTCAAGACTTAAATAATGTTCGAATTTTTAAATTGGAATGTAGAGAAGGATTGAAGTTTGACCCTTGAAATTTGTTTGTCAATCACACATTATTAGGAAAATATCTCAAAATTACTTGACAATTTAAGGAGAAGGGCCGTGAGGAGGCCGATCGATCGGGGTGGAGCTCAATCGATCAGGAAAGTTATGTAAAAGATGGACGCCTCCAGAGAGCAAGCCGATCGATCGGGAACCGCGTTTCCTGTGCGCCTATAAATATGGATGTAGGGCTACGTCATAAAGTATCCAATCCAAAGTGAGGTATTTTCCCTTGAGCAGCGCCGCCACCAATACAAATTGAGTATGAGAGAGTATATTATAATTCTTTTTTTGATTCAATAATAAAAGCTCCAATCTTTGCCCGTGATTTTCTCCCCTTTCAATTATAAAGGGGTTTCCACGTAAATCATTGTGTCAATTGTTTCTTTTCTCTTTTAGTCCATTTATTTCTCGATTTGTCGTGGTATTTGATTCGATTGTATACCGGGAGCATTGTTTTTTTCCTCACAAATTGGTATCAGAGCCTAGCTCTTCGAATTGGTACAATGGCATCAGGTATTAATACTGAGGTAGAGAAATTCAATGATCGGGGAAGCTTCAATCTATGGCAAGTCCGTGTGAAAGGACTCCTGACTCAGAATGGCTTGAAGAAAGAACTGGAGGGGAAAGAGAAGAAACCCGAGACTATGACCGAGGCACAATGGGAAGAGATGGATGATAAGGCTCTCAGGACGATACAGATGTGTTTGGCTGATGATGTTCTGTCAGAGGTTTTTGGAGATGGAAACCGCAAAGGAGTTATGGAAGAAATTACTAGACATGTTTTGCCACAAGTCAGTCTCCAACAAACTCACAGTGAAGCATCAGTTGTTCACTTTCCGTATGACAGAAGGTACATCTCTTAAAAACCATCTTAGCGTGTTTATCTCTATTATACAAGAATTAAAGGAATTCGATGATGTCCCTAAGGACGAGGATCAAGCTATGATATTACTGTGTTCGCTCCCTAATTCGTATAAGGGCTTCGTAGAAAGCACGATATACGGGGGTAGGCCAACCATTACTGTTGATGAGGTGAAAAGAAACCTTATGAGTAAAGAACGGGTAGGTAGGGAGTTATCTAACTTGGTGAATGACTCAGGTAGTGGTTTGCATGTGAGAGGTAGACCAGAACAAAGGGGATCCAATGGTGGGAAAAAGTCTAGGTCTAAATCTAGACATAAGAACCTGTAGTGCCATTATTGTCACAAGAAAGGGCATATAAAGAAAGACTGTTACGAATACAAAAATAAATCGAAAGACGGTAACAGGGGTGACCAGGGCAAAGACAAGTCCGCTCAGGCTAGTGTTGTAGAGGAGGATAGTGAAGGGGAGTTTCTTTTAGTTGCTGATTCTCAGTCCAGGCCCAAGGATAAGTGGGTCATGGATTCGGTTTGTTCATATCATGTTACTCTAAATAGAGACTGGTTTTTCACGTATAAGTCTATACAGGGTGGCGTTGTCTTGATGGGTAATGATGCTGCTTGTAAGGTAGTGGGGATTGGAACAGTCCGTGTGAGAATGTTTGATGGGACTATTAGAACCTTGAGTGATGTACGTCACGTCCCGGAGTTGAAAAAGAACTTGATTTCTCTAGGTACCCTTGAGTCTAGTGCGTACTAGTACACTGCAAAAGGTGGAGTCATGCGGGTTAGTAAGGGTGCTTTAGTTGTGATGAAAGGAAATAGGGTTGGTACTTTGTATGAGCTTGCATAGTCTACTACCGAGGCCGAGTATATGACAGTCACAGAAGCAATCAAAGAAGCCGTCTGGTTGAGAGGTTTGATAAGTGAAATCAGTGTCGAGCATGGCACAGTTAGAGTCTACTGTGATAGTCAGTCCGCCATTCACCTAGCGAAAGATTAGATGTCACATCATGACAGAACGAAGCATATAGATGTGAAGCATCACTTTATTAGAGATTTGATTGACGAGCGAAAGGTGGAGTTGAAGAAGATTGGGACTGAGGACAATCCAGCTGACATGTTTACTAAGGTCCTACCAGGGAGCAAGTTCGAGCATTGCTCGAATTTGGTGGGTCTTTTAGTTTGATGTATGTTAGCCCCGGTTGAGGGGGTGTTTGTGGAGAAGGTGAAGTTGTTTTTTTGTTGACGTTAATTTTGAGCTAAGGTGGAGATTTGTTAGGAAAATGTCTCAAAATTACTTGGCATTTTAAGGAGAAGAGCAGTGAGGAGGCCGATCGATCGGGGTGGAGCTCGATCAATCGGGAAAGTTACGTAAAAAAAGGACGCCTCCAGAGAGCAAGTAGATCGATCGGGAACCGTGTTTCCTGCGCGTCTATAAATATAGATGTAGGGTTACGTTATAAAGTATCCAATCCAAAGTGAGTTATTTTCCCTTGAGCGGCGCCGCCACCAATACAAATTGAGTGTAAGAGAGTATACTGTAATTCTTCTTTTGATTCAATAATAAAAGCTCCAATCTTCGCCCCTGATTTTCTCCCCTTTCGATTATAAAGGAGTTTCCACGTAAATCATTGTGTCGATTGTTTCTTTTCTCTTTTAGTCCATTTATTTCTCGATTTGTCGTGGTATTTAATTCGATTGTATACCGTGAGCATTGTTTATTTCCGCACACACATAAAAAAAGAAGAAAAAAAAAAAAACCTTACTTTCAATATGTGTTATATTATTACAAGTAACTTTGAATTGTATAATTTAAGTATATGTACAATTATAATATACATATGAAAAATATAACTAGAACATAACACATGTGGTTGTTTATTTCATCAAAGGTCTTTTTACTCTGATATCTGTGTCAATTTTGCTATTATATATTTTACATTGCGTCAATTTAGTTATATTGTAAAATTGAAGTTAGTTTTTTTTTTTTGAACATTAAAAGCCTGAAGGCCAAAAATTGAAGTTAGTTAATGATATAATTTTTAACAGTGTAGTTATTTTCAATGCAAGTGACTTGATAACAAGCCCATGAGTAAGTGTAAATATCATCCTAAAAGTAAATTGATACATGTAAATTATACATGGGAGAAATTAATAGAATAGGTGTAAAAACTAAATTGAGTGTTGAACAAAGTACAAGGACCAATATAGATAATTTTAATAAGTAACTCCTAACTAATTACTCTTTATAAGATTAATAACTTTATATTATGTATATTAATTATACAGGTTATGGTTTTTCCTCCTTTTCTTTTCAAATTTTGTATCTGTTTAATTTTTAAAAAAAAATATAGTATCTATTTTTATTAGTTTAATAATAAATTTTTTTTATATATTATAGAAAAGGTTTTCTGACTCAAAACTCTTCAAACCCCATTTTCAATAATTTTATGAAATTTCTTTCAAACTTTTATGAAAAAAAGAAAAAAACACACAAAAATAATCATAAAAACCATAGATCTCTCATGAAGAAACAAAAAAAAAAAAAAAAAAAAAAAAGTAGCATTGACATAATTTGAAACTATTATAATAAAAGTCCTAGGTCGTTACAGTTTTACTAGCTAGATTGGTTGATCAGGTTTAATGAATCATTTTCCAAGTCAGACTTGATCAGTAAGACAATTCTTGGTCAATTCAAAATCGAGTTGATTACTCAATGGAAAGTAAACTAATATTCAAATCCCAGGTGGCAAATTTGACCGTTAATAACACTTGACCAATTTAGCATTTTATCATAATTTACAAAAATTTTTAGCAAAATATTATATCTTTAAAAATATTTAACAAACTATCATATTTTACTGTAGCATAACGTACGGGACGTCGTGCAACAATGAACGATTTTTTTTTTATAGTTTTACATCTTTAAAATTTAAAAAAAAAATTAATAAATTTTTTTTTCATTTAAATTATTTTTATTTTTAATTTATAATTTGAATCACTTAATACATATATTTTTATTTTTAATTACGGGTCTGGGAAGTCCTCACCCTCAGGTTGGGGCACTGGGATACAGCCTCTCTTCAGGTTAACACTCTAAAGGGGGAGGCTGCGTAAATCCGTCCCCAGCATATCCTGCGTAAACAATCATTTTATATAGTTCAAATTATATATGAATTTTTAAAATATATTTTAAAAACCATATGAAATAATAATGTACAAATGCGTAAACTCGTGATTTTTTATTGAAAATATCGACATCTTTTCATTTAAATGTGTCCTTCATATAGTTTATAAAATATATTTTAAAAATTCATCTATAATTTGAACTATATGAAATGATTGTTTACACAGGGTCTGGGGGGGGACGGATGTACACAGCCTCCTCCCTTCAGGGTGTTAACCTAAAGAGAGGCTGTTTTCCAGTGCTCCCAACCTGAGGGTGAGGACTTCTTAGACCCGTAATTAAAAATAAAAATATATGTATTTAGTGATTCAAATTATAAAATTAAAAATAAAAATAATTTAAATGAAAAAAAAATTTTATTAATTTTTTTTAAAATTTTAAAGATGTAAAACTAAATTTAAAAAAAAACTGTTCATGCTGTACGGGACGGCGTGCAACAGGGGGTGCACGATGTCCCGTACGTCGTGCACCCAGTGTGCTACAGTAAAATATGATAGTTTGTTAAATACTTTCAAAGATATGATATTTGGCAAAAATTTTTTGTAAATTGTGATAAAATGTTAAATTAGTCATAACACTTTGGATCTTTCTTTGACAGTCTGCACTGGCCCCAGAGTGTCAAATCCGTTATTGTATGTATTCAATATCAGTTCAAATTTTACAACAACGTTAGTTTTTACGCAAAAGTATTTGAAAAATTATTACTTAAATATTTTAAAGTTTGACTATTTATCACCTAAGTAACATAATATATATATATATATATATATATAATGAGATACCTTGAGGTTTAAAATTTTATCACTTATGTACCTTAAAGTTTTAAAATTTTTTTAATTAGGTGCCTTTCTATCGAAATTTGATAGAATTTGGTTAGAAAATGACAAATTAGAACACGATTCCGATAATATATACATATTTTTATTAGTATATGATGATCTTTGACCAAAAAACGCCAACACGACGCATGCATTTGACAATAAATAAATAGTTTACATTAAAATTTAGTAAATTTTTGGTCATAATTCGTTGAATTTTTAACTAAAATATTGATATAACTTATGTATATTAGCATTATTATGTACTAAATCAATATTTTTTATATAAAGCTTGTTATATGCATACAAAAATTAATCAAATTTTGACATAGGACACCTACCTCATTATATATATTAAAATATTAGGATAATTAGGTGATAAATGGTCAAATCTTAAGATATCTAAAATAGTAATTCAAACTATTATTGTTAGAATAATTTAATAAAATTTTATGACTATTATTTAGTTTATGCCGTATTATCTTAGGTCTGATATTCATTATAATGATAGTAACAACTTCCAAAATGAACTAGATTATAAACAATGGTGTTATATTTTGAATATGTATATTGAATATAACCCCCCTTTAATGCATGAAAACAGAGCCTATAATTTGAGGCCAAACTAAAATGGGAGTAAAAAAAAAGTTTCAATTATATTGTTTAGTTGTGTTAGAATTATAATTATAATTCTACTGTTCAATTTTATAGAATTGACTTTTGACAAAAACTCATATTTTATTTCTTTTGGGCGAAGGAAAGAAATTATAATTCTTTAATTAACTTTACTAATCTGAAATTCAGAATAATCTAACTCGATTAATTCAAAACTTAAGATAACTCAAAATTGGAAGTGTTTACGGTGAATTTGATCAATGTGCTTATTCGTCTATTGGAGTCCTATATGAGATGGGGTTCGTAAGGGTGAGCTGAACTCAAGCTCTAACTACACGCTCGACTTGGCATTTCTTGCAAGATTCAAACAAAAGGTTAGAGGGGCCCGCAGGGTAACCCAATGAGGACCCTTTCAACGCTCAAGTCAGTATTAATCTCATGAAATAGTGGTGAAAGCAGGTGATAAATTGACATAATAGATATAAAATACTTAGCCTAAAAGGAGTAGGAGGCTTGAACAATTATTGCTCAAGGGGTATTAGTACCGAGAAAAGGGAGGCGTGTGATTGTCTACTTTGGATGAGGCTTGCCATGGAGAGAGAGGGGGTTATGAGGGGTGAGGTGATGAAGAATGAGAAGTCATTTCCCCTTTATGAAGAGCTTTGGTCGTCCCCGCATCTAGGGCACCCGTCCGGGGCTCCCCGCGTCTCGGTCGCCCATCTCGGGCGCCTCGTCTCTGGGTCACCGGGTGAGCAAGTATCAAGCTAGTATTATAAATAGGAAGAGCCTATCAGACATTGACCCAAATTTGAAATAACACAGCTCGAATTAGCTCGAACTTGAAAGCAGTTGACATGATTTGACTGTGTGTCTAAAGTCAACAAACAGGATTGGCTTAAGACGTGAGATGACTCAAAACTAAAATAAACTTGTCTAACTTACACCCGACTTGATCAATATGACCTAGGCTAGCTATACTGAAACTCGAAACGATCCAATCTAATTGACATGAAACCTGAGATAACGCAAACCCAAATGACACGAACTAGACCAATCTCGGCCTGAAATTGACCCAACTTGATAATATTTGAAATCTAAAATAACTCGGCTCAGTAGTCCCAAAGACAAGATTACTTGAGCCGCAAATGACTTGAACTTAAATGTGACCCTTGTTAACCTAAATCCCAAAACGATCCAACTCAATTAAACCAAAATTAGACATGACTCAAACTAGACAAAACTAGACCGTAGTTGACTCAATACACGTGATGGCTAGAACATGTGATGGCCAAATATGACTAAACCTAACCTTATTTGATCTACAACCTGAAATGCTTCAGCCTATTAACGAAAAACCTTTGATGAATCGAATTGTTATTAATCTCTACTTCTTTTAATCATCCAAATGATAAATTTGAGTTTCGTTCTAATTGCAATACTATTAAAATTAAAATTATAATTATAATTTCACATGCAAATTTATTTTTAGATGTCTAATAGATCATGCGTGTAATTTCTTTTTAGTTTTTATTGATGCCATTTTTTAATAATGGTAAAAAAACCACTAAGAAGTCTATCAACAAATAGACCGACTTAGAGTTTCCCGCATAAATAACCTTATAAAGCACTTGACCGAAACCTATTAAACAACTGTTGCTTCTATGCTTCTGAATCCCTCTAGTCGCCACTCTATCACTCTCCTTGTTACCCTCGCAATGAACATGAGATATCCTCATCTCTCAACCAAATTATTTATCCCGAAAGAAGTCATCTTCTATCAATCATACTATATATTGTTATAAGACAACATAAGTAGCGAAATAATATATTATAAATTATTTAGACTTCTTTTGGTTGTGAAAAAGTTTTTTTAATGGAAAAAAATTTATGAAATTTATCACTCGGGGATATGAGGTTTGACTAGCGACAATGGAAGAGTACATAAGAGAAGCTCCAAGAGTGGTCACTGTTCCAAGTCAGCAGTTGGTCACATGCCATTTGCTGCGGACCAAATTCTCAGGTTGGGAGTCCTTGGAAAGAGCCTCTTTCTAGGATAGCCCCCTGAAGGAGGAAGGCTGCGTATATCTATCTCCCCCAGACCCTACTTATGTGGGAGCCCTTGGAGGCATTGGGTCTGTTGTTGTTGTTGTTGGATATGAGGTTTGACTATTTATCACCTTAATAACCCACACATTTCAATATATACAACATTTCAAAATTTTATCATTTAAGTACTTTATACTAGACCCTACAAGAAAATGAAGAAGTTGCGGCGAATTCAAATACAATGCGTTAAAACCATTGCATTAGTGTAAACTAACATGGCGAAGATACATGTTGCATTGAATTAGTGTGAACTAATATGACGAAGATACACGTTGCATTAGCGTAAGCTTATTGCAGCTAGAAAACGTGCTATATTAGGTGAGGCTCATACATCACCTAATACGGTGAGCAAACACGCCGTATTAGGTCCTATTCATGTCTCAACTTCTACAATGCCTATTGCAGAACAAAAAGGCACTGTGTTAGGTCCCATTCGTGTGCCAACTTCTACAATGCCTATTGCAACACAAAAATGTGCTGCATTAGATCCCATTCATACCTCAACATCTACAGTGCCTATGGAAGCACAAACATGCTCCTTATAGGTCCCATTCATACCTCAACTTTTATAGTGCCTATTGTGGCAGAAAAATGGGCCATATTAAGGCTTCATTTGTTTTGGGGGGAAACCACATTCTAGGAAGTAGTTTTCCCCTTTTCCATTGTTTGGCGCAAGATTAGTGACGAAAAATGTACTACACAACTCTGAACTTTCAGAAGGAAATCCCAGATTGGGATTGGTCATTTGAATCGGAGACGCTCAAGATAAGAGCTGATAGTGCACCAACGCCTACCATATTATAGAAGTCTAATACTAATCATAGCTATGATAAATGGTAAGAAGGAAAGAGCTCTGATATCAACCGTTAACATAACAGATCTTAGGTTGCTTAATAAAAACCTTCATTAATGACCTAAAGAACAATATCAAATAAAGGGAAGAAACACAATATGAAAAAAAAAAACAAAATGTAAATTTAGGAAAAAAAGGAGAAAAATAGACCTTTAAAATTAAACCTATTGTACTTTGGAAGAAAAATTTAGGATATCATACGATATGTTAGGAAAAATTTAGGACATTGGGAAAGAAAACATTGTAAAGTAAAGGAAAGAAACAAAATATAAAAAAAATATAATTTTAGGGGAAAAAAAAAAAAATTTACAGTATAGTCATTAGTATGAAGTAAAAATTTTCTTTTATAAAAAAGTTCATCTCTTTATTGTTCATTCTTTTTCCTAACGACTGATTTCTCTTCTAAAATATTTGTTCAATCTTTAAGATTTTAGTATGATTTATTTTATCCCAAACATAGATATAGTTCGTATAATTTCGGGAAAAAAAAAATTCATTGCTACTATTTCTTCTTCTACTATGAAAAATTCAACAAATTTGGAAAGAAGATCAATGTGAAGTAAACGATGGAAACAAATATGGAAAGAAGTAACTTTAGAAAAAAATAAACAAAAATAGTTCTTAAAAATTATGTAAAAAATTTCATCTATTTATTGTTTTTTTTCCCCCTAAAATGAGTGATTTCTATTCTAATATTTTTCTAAAATATTTGTTTGTTCTTTAAGATTTTAATATGATTTATTTTATCACGAATATAGATATAGTTAATATAATTTTGTATTAAAAAGTTTATTTTATTTTCTCTTATTTCTTCATTTTACTATGAAAATTTCACAAATTTGGAAAATAAGAATAATGCGAGGTAAAGGATGGATACAAATATGGAAAGAATTAACTTTAGGAAAAATAAATAAAAATAGTTCTTTATTATATAGGGTAAAGGAAATTTTGTATTTTTATATGTGTATAAAAATATATACAGCAAAAGAAATTAAATCTAATGTAATTTGGGAAAAAAAAGTTAGGGTTCGTAATTGAAAAAGATGATAAAATTGAGGACATTATACAACATTTTAGGAAAACATTACGGCATTATAGGACACTGGAAAAGAAAACATTGTGAAGCAAAGGGAAGAAACAAAATTTGAAAAAAAATATAATTTTGGGGAAAAAAAACGAAAATTACAATTACAATATAGTCATTGGTGTGAAGTAAAACTTTTCTTTTATTACAAAATTTATTCTTTTTAGTATTCGTTCTTTTTTCAATAAGTGATTTCTCTTCTAATATTTTTCTAAAATATTTGTTCAGTCTTTAAGAATTTAGATTATACGACATTTTATGAAAAATTTAGGACATTATACAATATTTGAAAAAAAGAACAATGTCAAGTAAAGGGAAGAAACAAAATATGAAAAATGTGAATTTAGGGAAAAAAAAGAGAAAAATAGACCTTTAAAATTAAACCTATTGTACTTTAGAAGAAAAATTTAGGATATCATACGACATGCTAGGAAAAATTTAGGACATTGGGAAAGAAAACATTGTGAAGTAAAGGGAAGAAACAAAATTAAAAAAAAAAAAATAATTTTAGAGGAAAAAAAAAGAAAAATTACAATATAGTCATTAGTGTGAAGTAAAAATTTTCTTTCTTCTTCCTAACAACTGATTTCTCTTCTAAAAAACAACAACAACAATAACAACAACAAACCTAGTGCCTCTAAGGGCCCCCGCATAAGTAGGGTCGGGGGGGGGGGGGGGGTGTAGATGTACCCAGCCTTCCCCCTTCAGGGGGCTACCCTGAAAAGAGGCTGTTTTCGAGGACCCCCAACCGTATGGACCCTCTTCTAAAATATTCCTAAAATATTTGTTTAGTCTTTAAGATTTTAGTATGATTTATTTTATCCCAAACATAAATATAGTTTGTATAATTTCGGATAAAAAAAATTTAGTGCTACTATTTCTTCTTCTACTGTGAAAAATTCAACAAATTTGGAAAGAAGATCAATGTGAAGTAAAAGATGGAAACAAATATGGAAAGAAGTAACTTTAGGAAAAATAAACAAAAATAGTTCTTTAAAATTATGTAAAAAATTTCATCTATATATTGTTTTTTTTTCTAAAATGAGTGATTTCTCTTCTAATATTTTTCTAAAATATTTGTTTGTTCTTTAAGATTTTAATGTGATTTATTTTATCCCGAATATCGATATAGTTCATATAATTTTGTATTAAAAATTTATTTTATTTTCTCTTATTTCTTCTTTTTACTATGAAAATTTTACAAATTTGAAAAATAAGAATAATGATTGGTATTTTTATATGTGTATATAAATATATACAGCAAAATAAATAAAATCCAATGTAATTTGGGAAAAAAAGTTAGGGTTCGTATATTTGATCAAAATTGGGAAAGATGATATTTGATCAAAATTATACTCATTGTATTTTTGGAGGAAAATTTAGGTCATTGTAGGACATTGGGAAAAAAAATGTGCAGTAAAGAAAAGAAACGAATTATGGTACAACGTATAGCATAAAGGAAATTTTTTTAATTGTGCATGGGATGAAGGAAAACATTATATATGTGTCATAAATATACACAATGTGGAAAAAAGGAAATAAATAAATATGGAAGAACTAATTTTAGTGGAAAAAAAAAGGGAATAGTTTCCTAAAATTATTTATAGCTTGAAGATGTGAAAGAGAATTTTATTTATTTATACCAATTTTTTTTATTACTTTATATATTTTATTCCAATAGTTTTATTTATGTAAATAGCCTTAAAAGTAGAGCAAAATATTCAATGGCCTCAAAATAATATTGAACAAATGGGGCAACATTTTCCTTTATTTTCTGTGTAAAGGAAAGAAAATTTTTAATATTATTATTTTCTTTATTTAGTTTCTTACTTATGTTCTATTTTCCCTAATAGATAATTTATTGTAAATATTTTTCTTATATATTTTTGGAGTTTTCTTTTCTGATTCGTTCTTTAATAAATGATTCATTTAAAAATTTAATACGTACTTTTTAAGGTTCTATTTTCATAATTTATTTAATCTTAAATTTATGTATAGTGGGTTTATTCTTAGGCGGAACATATTTTTTTCCGTTTATACTACCAAAATAAAACTTCACGCTTTACTTAAACTAGTGTATCCCCGTGCGATGCACGTACGATGGTTATGTCTCCAGAAGCTATAATTCTATGTGTGAATTGTGTGATCTGCGAAATAAAATACATTACATATCCAAAATATAACGTACAATGACATTTTGTTTGTAAAGTGTCTTTTGTACCGCTTACTTGCCTGATCTAGTTATTCCTTATAAAGGATTTGTAGAGAAATAAAATTATTAGCATCATCTTTTTGTTAATTTGTGGACGCACAGTCTTCACGAATAAATTCAAGGCAATTTTCTCTTTTTTCTGGTTGTCGTTGCCGTTTCCCTGTTGTCAAACGTTACTTGAGGTTGATTTATTTTCATATGATTAATTTTTGAATTTGGTTCTATTTATCCCAAAAGTTAGATTATGTATAATTTATTTGAGGTAAGCATGAAATGTCTAATTGTATAGAAATTAAATTGTTGCTTTTAAAATTTGTTATACAAAAAAGATGCTTTTTTGTCCTTTTTTTTTGTCTAAGACTTTGTTGATTTTATAGTTACATAAGTTACTTTTGGTGAATAAACTATTATATAAATCATATTATATATTTTCAAATTGAGTTTTCATGAAAACATTATTTTTGCACTTGCTATTTTTTATTTTATATTTTTTCACATTCTTTTATATCACTATCTAAAAATGAGTAGTTACATTCTTTTTAATGCAACATAAATTCTTTAATTATTATTTCATTATCCTTTTTAATAATTGTACAAAATTGGTATCAAAGCTTGTACCAAACTGCCTTTTTTGAAGGTCATTATAAAATACATTATTTTTAACTTGTAAGAATATTCACCAAATGTATTAGTATTTCATATTTTTTTTATTTGTATTTTTATGTCAGATTTTATTGGATATTTAATTTTTTTTCCTTACCACATAGAGTAATTTAGAGAAATTTTTATTTGAAATTTTCTGTAAATTTAAAAGTAGCTTACTTTTTAATTGCCCTGCAAATTTTTTTGAAATTTTGTGTAAATTTTAAAGTAGCTTACTTTTTAATTGCCTTACAATTTTTTCCTAAATATCTTTTACATTTTGTTATTCTAATTGTATTTTATATTTGTTTTTCTAAAAAAAAAAATTATTTTACTCATCTTTGTTTCATTTTTTCATCTTTTACAAAAATGGTTTTTGTTTTGAATTTGTTTTCATCTTTTTGAGTTTTTTTTTTTCTAATTTTATATAATTTATTTTATTACTTTACTTTCTCTTCTTTCTTAAATTTTTTTTCTTCTCCAATATTTTGTATTTGAATTTTTCTTACGAATGTCATTATAACACATAAAGTAGAAGGAGTCACCTTCATATTCTGAATAATTTTCTTTAGTTTTTTTTTTAGTTGTATATTTTTATAATATATGTAGTTGATGAGTGGCCCGAATCTCTATAATATATTTTTGGATTGTTGTTAAAAGGTAGTTACATTATGTGAGTAATGTATAATAACAAAATACAAACAGAACTACTGAATGTCAATAATGGGTGAAGCTACAATACATTAAATGTCGGAAAATGCTCGGATAACTATTCATCCTCCACCGTACCCAAACTATGACGCACAATTCGATCAATTGAGGTATATTATGAGTAAATAGGTACCCTAGAAATTGTTTATGCTTTCTATTTTAAAGTAATCACATACAGGTAGAAAAATAAGTCTGCACTAATTCTTTATATGATGAGTTTCTCGTTAAAAAATAAATAGAGAGCGGGTAAATTACTTACCTCAAATATATAGAAGACCTTCAGAAGTGTAATAATTTGGGGGAGAACTAAAAAATAATTTCTTTAGAATTGTTTAAGAGTAAAATTGTAAAAGAAAATAATTAAGAATATATTTGTTTGTACAATTATTTGAGAGAGATTGAAGTTTTTGGTTGTGGAATTTAGAGAGTAATAATAGATAAAAGTGCGGAGATGAGAGTGGTGTGAGTTATGGGTTGTGGCAGTTTTTAATAGAAGTTTTTAAAGTAATATTTAGTTTTTTAATTTAATTAATTTATTTATGTCTAGGCTTTTAAGATTTCACCATTTGAGGTAAGGAGCCTCGTAAAAGGGTGGAAAACTTCTCCATAAAGAATAGAATAGATAGATTGGTGAAAGCAATTATATTCCATAAAACTATTTTATATATAGAATAGGGATTTGGGAGCCACACATAAAAAGTGTTTATATTTACAAAAATAATTTCATATATTATTATATTGGAATATTATATTAGTTTACATATTTTATTTAAATAGATAAATTTAATACAATACCTAATTTATATTCAGAATAAGGATTTCGGAGCCAAGCATAGGAAGTGTTTATATTTATAATATTAATAACTATTTTTTAAGTTTTATTTTCATAATTTATTTTATCTTAAATTTAGATATAGTGGTTATGTATTCTTCGGTGGAACATAATATTTTTTAGTGTTAATTTTTCCTTTTATACTATCAAATTAGAACTTAACGCTTTACTTAGATTAGTGAAATAAATTATATTTCATAAAAATATTTATTTTATTCAAATATTAACTTTTTATATTATGAATTGTGTGCTTTCTCTATAATATTTGGAATTTATCCTTCAGTGAAACATCATTGTATTTCTTAATAGTTGATAGAGTACAGATAACTCTAATACAACAGTTAATCTATATTCTGAATAAGAATTTGGAAATTTATTTTAAATACTTTCCTTATCCATTTGTAGTGTTTTCTTTCCTGATTCATTTTTAAATAAAAGATTTATTTAAAAAAAAATTATCTGTTTCTTTAGTTTCATTTTCATCATTTATTTTAATAAATGAATTGTGTGCCTTCTCTATAATATTTGGAATTCATCCTTCTGTGAAACATCATTACATCTCTTCAAAGTTAATAGAGTAGAGATAACTCTAATACAACAACTAATTTATATTTAAAATAAGGATTTGGGAGCCATGCATAGAAAGTTTATATATTTCCAAAAATAACTTCATATATTATAAGATTGGAATATTATATTAGTTTACATATGTTATTCAAATAGTTTCTTCTGTAAATGTTATAAGCCTATTTTGTATAATAATATTATCGGTTAGTGTGAGTATTATTTTCATACTTTATTTTATAATAAATTTAGTTATAGAGCGTATTATATTCGAAGGAACATAGATTATTTTTATTGTAGAGAAACATGGAGATTTTATCATAACTTTATTGGACAATTTAAACCTCACAAAATAGGTCACCGAACATGGAGGGGGAACCTAGTAATCGGAGAGCCCAACAGCAACTCCGCTATCGGTCTACAAGACTACAAAGGAGATGGCGACTCTATGTTAAACTAACTCAAGGTGTTAATAATGACGAAGGACGTTCGCAGCGACAAGCACTACAAAGACAAGCCGTAACATGCGGCTGGCCCTACTAAGACTAACTGGAAGGGCACGGTTACTAAATAGGAGGTGACAACTTCGAGGGAATAGAGCACGACAACTGCAAAGTCAAGCTGTTGAAAGCGTACGTCTAGCCATCGATGAAGAAACAAACATTGTACTTAAACGAACGAACAAGTACAAAACCACATTGTCCAACCCCACTAGATCTCTGTGACGGAGATATCAACAAACAACATACAACCATTGCCCATCCACGAAATCGGGCAGGCAAGCATTGGTTAAAACATCGGAAACGGTAAAACTATATGGCAATAGTGCAATCTTGAAATATAAAATATAAATGAAAGGTAGTACAACAACAACAACTAATGGATCCTTTTAATCTTGCGGGAGAAAGCATGCATATTGACGAACCGCAATTGCCAACTTCCGCAAATGTCGCAGCAACAATTGTTGCACTATGTCAGCACAATCATTGCACAATGAACATGCAACAACAACGCGAAGAGACCACACCGATGATATTGAATGGTATTCGTCTTTCCTTAAACAGGCCAAATTATGATAAAAAGAAATGGTATGCTGACATTAACAATGCCATGCAGACCTAGCAACGCATGCCACCAAAGATAATTCAAATGCACCAGTTCATTGAGGCAACAATGTCGCAACAACAAATATTGATACCGGGCCTAACAGTCGCAACGAAAGGAACACTTCAGAACAATTGTTGAGCCGTAACCAAACAAGCACACATCATGGTAATTAATTTTTATATTCCCTTACAGTATAATTGCTTAATTACTATGTCCATGTTTCTTATATCTTCGACACTTCATGCACCTAGGCCGGCTTAGAAATAGACCAACAATATCCGATTGCTGGAACTTCGGACCACAAGATTCGAAGTGCTAGCATTGCAGTGCAATAATGTGGACTAGAGAGAGGACAAGTGATAGTACCATGACAAATCCAAAGTTCAATTTGTGCTGTAGCAGTGGGAGAGTGCAGCTACTATTACTACCATCAACATTGATGTATTTATGTCAGCAAATGCAAGACGTTTCATTTATGAAAATGATCCGAACATACAATGCAATGATGTCATTCGCATCAATGGGTGGGAAAATAGATAGAATAGTACAAGATGGTCATGGGCCATATTCTTTCAGAATATGTGGTGCAAATTATCATAGAATATGATCGTTGCTTCCCCAACCAGGGGTACCACCACAATATGCACAATTATACATCCACGACACAGAGAACGAAACACGCAATCGATGCAACGTTGTTGAGACCAACAACGAGCCCTGGCGGGTGGATCCAACATGCGTCCGAGGCTTGCAACGAATGCTTGATGATATCAACCCTTACGTCAATGTATTTAGAAATGCATGAGACATGCTATGCACCCATGATGTAGAACACCTAAAAATACGAATACTTGAATCAAGAAGTGGAAGACAATACGCACAACCAATTGCCAATGAAGTGGCGGTCCTCATAGTAGGGGACTATGAGACTACAGAGGGCAATCGGGATATTGTACTACACACAATGGGCAGAGGCCTGCAAAGGATGGACGAGACTCATCCGTCCTACATGCCACTGCAATATCCATTATTATTGCCTCATGGCACAGACGGGTGGCAACCTAGACTCCGAGCATCGAATTCTACATATAGAGCCCAAAATGAGATCACACAAAGACAATTTCACGCCTTCCGTATGCAGTCCCGTGAACATGAAGGGACGAACCTACTTCAAGGAGGCCGCCTTTCCAACAGTTCGTCGTCGATTGCTATGCTGCAATTGAATTAAGCCGCTCGAAGTACTTGAGACGTAATCAGCGAAGGTTACGAACAGAGTTATACAGTGGCATAGAAGAGGCAATCAATGCGAGGGAGGTACAAGGGAGAGCTGTTGGACATAGAATAATTCTTCCATCGAGTTTCCAAGGAGGCCCACAACATATGATATAAAGGTATCAAGATGCCATGGCTTTGTGTCCTGTACTAGGGCCACCGGATTATTTCATAACATTCACTTGCAACCCAAAGTGGCCTGAGATCACCCAGGAAGTATTTCATACACCACAACAACAAGCATCGGACTGACCGGACATAGTAGCACGTGTATTCAAGACCAAACTGAAGGAGCTACTTCGGGATCTGAAGGAAAGACAAATTCTTGGGAAAGTCATTGCAGGTACTTCGCACTACTTTGCTCACACTCCTTTGACACATCCTAATCCAATTAAACTACCTAACCAACTCGCTAGATTTCTTACAGATATACATGTCATTGAGTTCCAAAAGCGTGGCTTACCCTATGCTCACATACTACTAACAATGGCAAATGAGGACAAGCACACCTGTACAAATCACATTGACCAGTATATATGTGCAGAAATACCTGACAAAGAGCAAGATCCCCTTGTGTATGAAACTATCAAGAAATTCATGCTCCACGACCCCTGTGGAGTATACAACATTAATTCACCATGCATGGATACAAACAAAAAGTGTACCAAACAATATCCAAAGAGGTTTTGCAATGTGACAACAATGGACACAAATGATTTGTTAATTATTGAAGAAGGAATAATGGTCGCACAATTGAAGTTGGGAACGATACTTTTGGAAACAATTGGGTCGTACCGTACAATCGAAACCTCTGTGTCAAGTATGATTGTCATATCAACGTTGAAAGGTGCACCCACACAAAGCTCATTAAATACTTATACAAGTACATACATAAAGGCTCAGATCGCACGACATTTGTCATTGAAGATTATGACATGCCTATGGAAGAAAACTCAAGACACCAACAAAACCAAACGGATGACATCAAACAATATTTAGATTACAGATACCTTATCTCCTATTGAGTCATGTTGGAGAATATTTGAATTTGAACCGCAGCATCAACATCCATCTGTAGAGAGGTTGCACTTCCATTTACCCGGGGAGTAGAACATAACATTTTACGAGAATGCAAATCTACAAACTATGGAAAATGAAAATAGAGATAAAGATACAATGTTGACAGTTTGGTTTAAGGCAAATATGCAGCACAATGCGGCGAACCACCACACATGCGCAGAATTCCCCACATATTGGGTGTGGAACAAAATGACTAGAAGGTGGACACTTAGAAAACAACGTATTTGCATTAGGAGGTTAGCGCATGCACATCCAAATACGGGGGAAAGATTTTACCTAAGAATGTTTGTGAATATTGTTCGCGGGGCAAAGTGCTTTGAGGACATACGAACCATAGAAGGCACGACATATCCCACTTTCAAAGCAGCATGCTCATCTCTTGGACTACTAGAAGATGACAACGAATGGTACATCGCCCTTACTGAAGCTGCAACATGGACAACTGGAGCACAACTTCACAACATGTTCTTCTCAATTTTAATGTTCGCAGAGGTGGCACACCCCGATCAGTTATGGGACAGACATTGGAAAAATCTAACTGATGACTATGATAAAAGCTTACAAAGAGAATTGAATGACCCAACCATTCATATCAAAAACGAAGAATGACAACAATGGGGGTTGCAAGAGATTGAAGACATACAAAAACAAAAATGGGCACACAATAAAAGACTATCCGCCAATGCCCTTGCCGTTGACCACAAGTGTAACAAGTTGGAGAAGTCGGTTATTAGCTGAACATCTCCGTTTCAACACAGTGATCAAAGCAGAACAATTCCAACAGTTAATCCAAACACTTAATGCAGACCAAAAACAAGCTTATGATAACATTATGCGGGCACATGAGAGAGGACAAGGAGGAGGTTTCTTTGTTTATAGGAGTGATGGCACTGGAAAGACATATTTGTGGCGACCACTAATATTGAAATTCCAGTCGGCAAAATTAACGGTATTAGCTGTTGCTTCTTCAGGAATAGCTGCTTTACTCATACCAACGGGGAAAACAGCACACTCATTATTCAAAATACCCTTGTAAACACATGACACATCATGTTGTGCAATCTCTAAAAGATCTAACCATGCAACCCTTATTAAACAAGTGAGCCTAATTATATGGGACGAGGCACCAATGACACATAAAAATGCACTTGAGGCAGTTGATTGTACCTTTAGGGACATTTGCAGCAAAGATGTGCCGTTTGGGGGGAAGTTAGTAGTCCGAGAGGGAGGGGGGGGGGGGGGATTTCAGACAGATATTGCTCGTTGTACCCAAAGGAACAAGAGCGGACATTGCTTCGTCAACATTGCAGCGAGCAACATTCTGGGAGCACACATGCATTCTCCATCTGCGAACAAATATGCGCACGCACATGAACAATATAACTTAGCTACGTTCGCTACGTTTAGGCGAAGGAAAGCTAGAGCGGAGGGCACTATCTAGAGGTTGCGAGCCCGATTGGATTGAAATCCCAGAATCATTACGTGAGCAAAATGACAGGCAAGGCATTTCAAAGTTGATAGATTTCGTATATAATAAATTACAAAACAACTACACAAATAGCACCTACCTAAAAGAGCGTGCTATTTTAGCCCCTAGAAACATTGATGTGGATGAAACAAACTCTGAAATGCTCAATCGGCTGCCGGGAAATTGCAAAACATATCTCAGTGCAGATAAATTGAATCCAAGTAACCAGCAAGGAACCAGTAATGCTATGCACCCACCAGAGTTCCTACACTCCCCCAAAATCCCTGGAATACCGAACCACATTCTCAATCTCAAAGTAGGGGCACTTGTAATGTTGTTAAGAAATTTGGATCCCTCTTCTGGACTCTGTAATGGAATAAGATTAACTGTTCAAAAACTTGGCTATAGGGTGATCGAAGCACAAATAATAACAGGCAGGAACGTGGGAGCCAATGTACTAATACCAAGGATCGATTTAACACCATCTGCATAATAGAGCCCAGTTCCATTCAAAAGAAGACAATTTCCTCTAAAGCCGGCATTTGTGATGACAATAAATAAGAGTCAAGGACAAACTTCAGAAAAAGTTGGGGTGTATCTCAAACAACCTGTGTTCACACATGGACAATTGTATGTTGTAGTATCATGCGTTAGAAACTCCACAGGTTTACTGATACTTATCAACAATAGTAAAGAAATATCAGCGAATTGGACGAAAAATGTGGTGTATGGAGAAATATTCCAAAATATGCAACCAACATAAATATAAGAGTGTGCTCAGAACAAATTATAGCTTATTAGTACTTTACTTTTTACATGTTCCTTGATGGTGGTCTCTTAATAAACTATATTATTGCATAGTGTTTTATTGGCTGAACATATGTTTAACAAATGTGTGAAGTGCCTTATTATTTGGAAAAAAAAGCATACGTTGTACCCTTAAATATATCAATTGAATTTGACAAATGCTATACCATTACAAAAATAAGAAATTTCAAAATATATCTTTTAAAATCTTTGTAATTTTTTAAGAACAATACTTGAGCTTGAAAAGTTTATGTTAATCAGACTATATATACATAATAGAAAGAAAAACATCAGACACTATGTTAATGTAATGAAAACCAACTACATAGTAGTGGACAATTACGAAAAGGTTTTCCTAACTATATGTATGACTGTTTAAATATCAAAACGATGTTCCCTTACATTTTGTAAATACTAGCATTTTAATAATCACACTATTTAGGGAGTTTGCAAAACGTTTTACATATGTTTTTAAACATTATTCATATACTAATTTATTAATTTCAGTATATTTCGATGCTATAATTGATTTTATTCATTTCAAATTATTACCATAGAGTATTGTTGTATCCTATAATTTAATAAATATTATTTTATTATTTTATGTTTGTTTCATCATAACCCACTGCAACTAATAACACCATGAAGCAGAAATATCTCATCATTAACATGACTTTAAATAAGAGTGACACGTGCAGTTCATACCCGTAAGATATATTGCAGCAACAACTTTCACGGCTAATGTTAAGGTACGCATAATGCGAGATGATGGCTTGAAGCATTACAACAGGCACAAAAACCAACAACGAGAATGGAAGTTAGTACTTATGGATGGCAAGGTAAATGTCACCAACTTCTAATGGCAAGTAACTGCGTATATGCTAATATCAAAACCAATCTATTTTGCAGCAGGACACCATAAAGTTATTAGTTCACAACCTTAAAGTGGAGAAATGGAAAGACACCCTCAAAAAGGCAAAGGCATACTCAATCTTACGTTCACAAGTCATACCACAATCTGTAGGAACAAATATCATAGGCCATAACTTTGTTAAGCTGCACACCACAAACAAAGATAGTACAACTAACAGAACAAGAAAGCAATGACATTCCTTTCAAAAAAGGAAACATAATCGAACTTAGAGAGGTTTATCAGCACCTACGAAGGCATCCCGTATACATAGGTACATTCCAACAACCTAATCACCTTACTAAAAGTAAACACATACACTAACATAACTTCCAAAACTACTGCAGATTTAATTGGGATGGTCATATCAGTGACTGCATCGTCCCCAACGTCAAACTCACCGTCCAACAGACATGAAATAATTTTATGCGATAGGAGGTAAATGCATAGAACAATATCTGGCGATATAGACAATGCCATAAACAATTGCTATGCAATAACGTACTTAACACTAATTAAATAATCCAGGATGAAAACAATACGTGTAACTTTATGGAATGATTTTGCCAACAATGAAGGACATTATTTACTAACACACATGGAGAAGAATAATGTATTACTAGCTTCACAGGTTCAAACAATTCAATGGTATAATTTACATTTTCTGCATTGTTAATACTCTGCCTTGCGTTAATTGATACAAGAGCTAACCCTGTATATCGTGGAAAAATTGCAAAGGAACAACATTGTCTACGAATGCGAGAACGTGGCTGTTGATAAATACGGAACATCCGAAAACAGAAGAACTTGAAGCATGGTAAGTGCATTTTAAAGCTAAAAAACTTTGCATCCACAAAAAAAATGGATTCCTATTAACGTTCAAGTTCTTACACTAACAGGTATGCTGAAATGGAGGAGGTGCAAAAAAAAAATTTAACTGGTTACAACAAAGAGGCTTCTCAGGAAAGAATGCAGAGATATTCTTTCAGGCGAAAAACATACAGATAGGTCAATTTAGAATGATACCAAATGTGAGACAAACCTTTACACTAACAACGTGAATTTTGAACAATAACAAATACTGTAAGCTAAAAAAACCACCCATAAATTTTGCAGGTCAACTATTTCAGAATACATGCAACAGTAAAGGGATTTGACATGCAAAGTGGCTACACCTACAAAGCTTGCCAAAATATGCAAAAACGAATTGAAGATAAATAACCACAAATTCTTATGTAGGGGGTGTAGCAATTTTGACACTATAATGGTGCACAGGTAAGAGAGAACGACAAAACTAGAAATTAACGCATGCACTTGCCATTCTAACCCACTGTACAACACTATATGTTAGGTTTCGCTTCAACGTGAGGATACAAGATCGTCAAGGTGACGAGATGACAATAAAAGTGTTCGGCATCCAGGGGGAGATTTTAATGGGAAGCAAAGCTACAACCCTCCAAAAATTTGAAGACTATGAAGACAAGGTACTGATATTCGCCCTAAGAAAAAAAAAAATACACCTATGAATATATACAAAATACTAACTATTATAGTTCGTAGAATTTAGGAAGAAACCAGTTGAAGGAATATCTAAAAGAATAAATAGACAAGACATGGATTTTCTACATTGAAGCACCACAATAGGAGGACGACAAGAGAAACTGGATTGCTGAACTCATCACAGGAGTGCAATGGGAGGAGGAATGTTTTTATAACAGAAATAAAATGATACATTTTGAATGACTTCTATAAAAAAGGTATTAAACACTACTTTTTATATGCATCTCAAACAAACAATTTCATTGTAATTGGAGAGTTCATATGTTCGGAGTTGTCTCCAATCATAAATACATTTACGTTTCATGTTACTAAGACCTTCATGGAAGTTCAGTTGCAGTTCATTTCGTTATCTCGGTTCAAAGCACTTCATTAAGTTTATTCCATTATACTTTATTGGTTTTTTTTTTTTTTATGATTATTAATTAGCCTTTGGGGGTACCTTTTTTCATTTAGTTACTACATACACATCTTTTACAATGCACCAAATAAGTATTCCGTTTCAAAATATGTCTAAATGCCTTAAATTTGGCTTTTCCAAATGAATGCACGGACTACGTCAAACACCGAAAGTAGGCTTCAAATAGATTTGGAATTTACAGCATGATATTACACATATATCAAATGTAATCATCAGATATCTACTACAGCTAACACGTAGAAATACAGCAGCCGTGCATCGCACAGAGTTTTGCTAGTAGAAATAAAATATAAGATAAATACTAGAACCACAGTAGATGTAGATTTAGGTACTCCGATAGTCACAACAAAATAACTTTTACATATATTTGCGGCATATGATTTCAAGGTGTTGAGATACCTGATTCATGGAGGGCCTAGAGTTTGGATTACTATTCGCACAAAGAAGCGCGACTTTTAGCATGGAATCCAAGTCATCCACCTCATTTTGATCAAGTGGATATGCGAGGCGACTATCGAGGACATCTTTCATTTGTGCTGGATGATTCAACGACTTGGGATGCAAATTGGAGATGACTTCGCGTGGATGTTCCCCCCTAAGAACCTCAAGAGCCAAAACACCGAAACTGTAGACATCGCATTTCTCTGTTGCCGCCATTGAGTATGCTAGGTCTGCCAGAGGATTATACATGTCACAAAATTAATTATCTCAAAATTTTAAATTATAAGGTGAAAGATTCGGATTGATTTCATAGGGTATATTCTAATTTTACATTATGCAATTAGGAGCACTTAATTTTATTATCTATATGGACTTATTCGATCGGTTGAACAAGCTCAACATTAGAGAAAATTAAGTTCGTTTTAGCTAAATAAAAAATTTCCCAGTAAAGAAATACAGCAGTTGAGAAAATTTCAAGAAATTCGGGAAGTTCTCATGAGATAAACACACCTTTAATATTATCTTTCTACCATCCAATGTTTTTTCCTCAAGTAGATTGAATATTTATATTTTTTTTTTCCTTACATATTTGCAAGAAAATTAGGGTTCATTTACTATGTATAATGCAATCGGATCCCATTAGAATTCTGAAGTTAAGCGTGCTTGGGCGAGAGTAGTACCGGGATAGGTGATCACCTGGGAATCCTCGTGTTGCCAACCCTATAAAGTTGGGGGTCCTCGGAAACAGCCTCTCTGCAGGGTTACACCCTGAGGGGGTAAAGTTGTACACATCCACCCCTCCCAGACCCCGCCTATGCGGGTGCCCTTGAGGCACAGGTTCTGCTGTTGTTGTTGTTATTTGTAAGAAAATTTCAGATTCCCATGATAAGTACAACTTCAATATTGTTGGATTTGTGACCTAAACTTGGAATGCAGTTGAAAGAAAGACGAAATTTAAACAAGCAAACCAACCCAAAAATGTCTTATTCAATACTCATATTGAGTATATAAGGGATTCTTCTTAACCTGTAATGTTGTTTATGATGTGCGTTCATACCTGGAGCGAGATAGCCGTAAGTGCCAGCAACCGTGGTCAAGTTAGAAGAATCAGGGTTCAAAAACTTGGCAATGCCAAAGTCGCAGACATGCGCCACAAGTTCACCACTTAGTAACACATTTTTGCTTGATATGTCTCGATGTATAACTGGTGGCTTGCAACTATGGTGCATGTACGATAATGCATTAGCAACATCCTTAATAATAATGATCCTTTTTGTCCAATCTAACTCTTTTGCACCCTTTTCACTGCTTAACATTTGCGCTAGACTCCCTTTTTCTATGAACTCATACAACAAGAATATATGAGTGTTCTTACTCCAACAATATCCCAAGAACTTCACGATGTTTCTATGACGTAACTCTGTTAACATTGCTATTTCATTCTTGAATGTTCTAGTCCAACCGGGTGCCTCCTCGTTCTGCCAAGAGTTCAGCTTCTTTACAGCTAAAACTTGACCGTTTGGTAGATCTGCTCTATAAACTCTTCCAAATGAACCACTGCCAATGTTGTGAAACTGATCAAAGTTGTTGGTTGCCTCAATTATTTCTTTATATAACCTTTTTCCATCGTAATTCAGTACAGTGTAGATGGCGGTGTCCTTGTCTAGTGTAGGAATTGAGTTGATTTTTGTCTTCTTTCGAACAGCAATCAACGCAAAAACAGCAACAAGTACCAATACTATTGATAAAGAGACACCTAAGACTATTACCATGTGTTTTTGACTTTTGGGTTCTTTTTCTGAAATTATAGACGATGTTTTACAGGGATGCATGCCTTTGAAATTTGCGCACAAACCTTTGTTATTAGCAAATGCTTGTGGTGCCCATGAGCGAAAGACTTTGCTGTCAGGCACGGGACCCTCTAAGCCATTGTTTGAAAAATCCACCACCATCAAGCTTAGCATTGACAACAGTGCATTGGGTATGGACCCAATGATTTTATTGTATGAAAGATTCAAGTTTTGTAGATATTGAAGGTTGCCTAGCTCAGGTGGTATATGCCCTGTTCGGAAATTTGAACTCAAATCTAACACAATTTGCAAGTCATGGAAATCTCCAAGTTCAGAGGGGATTGCGCCGTTAAACTTGTTCCCACCTAGTCTCAAGCTCAAAAGCCTGTAACTCTTTCCTATTTCATGTGGGATTTCTCCTGTCAGATTGTTGTTGGAGAGATCTAGATACTGTAACCCAACAGCTGAACTGATTTCAACAGGTAACTGACCTGAAAGCATGTTGTTTTGCAATGATAAATTATACAATTTCTTTGAGATTTCAACCTTGATTGGGATGCTGCCGCTCAATTGGTTAGAAGAAAGATCAAGTTGTTCTAATTTTGGTAACTTCAATAACCCTACCGGTATTTCACCTTGCATAAAATTCCTTGCGACATTCAGGAAAGATAAATTTCTACAAGAACCCCAACTCGGTGATAATTTACCTTTCAACCTATTGTAGCTCAAATCAATATAATCCAAATCAGGATAAACTCCAAAAATTTCATCCAGATTTCCAGTAAACTGGTTATGTTGAAGCCTAACTCTGTACAAACTCGGGCAGTTTTTCAGGGTTACTGGAATTGGGCCAATAAAATTATTATAAGCTGCACTAAAATTTACAAGTTTTCCACCATTACAAGCTTGTGGTGGTAAGTCCCCAGAAAAGTTATTTTCTGCAAGGTGAAGAGCAATCATGGAGGAAACTTTCCAATTTCTTGGGGTACTGGCCCCGAAAATCGATTTTGAAAAAGTCGCAGATCGATCAATTTCCTCAATCTTGCAATGCCTTGTGGAATTGGGCCATAGAAATTGTTCTGATTCAAGCGTAATTTGGTGAGTTCACTCAAGTTACCCAAAGAGTCTGGGACATGGCCCGAAAAGTGGCTTCTGTCAAAAGCAATAAGAGCCATGTTTTTGCAGTTTCCTATTTCCTTAGGAATTGGTCCAGAAAGATTGGTATCTTGAAGAAGGAAGTTTCTTATACTAACCAGACCTCTCATGGCCAATCCTGGTCCACTCATAGGGAATAAACCTGGGTCTAACATGCCAGTTATTTGGTTTCTAGAAAGATCAAGCTCAACAACTCTTGAAAGATTCGAAAGAGAAAGGGGTAAATAGCCAGTAAGTGAGTTTGTGGATAGGTCAAGAAACTGGAGTTTTGATAAAAAGCCCACGGTAGTGGGAATCGTACCAGACAAGTGGTTCCACTTGAGATCAAGCCTAATAAGGTACGGAAATGAAGAGAAATCCAAGTGTTGGAGGGTGGCATTCATGCCCTTCTAGGCCAAAGTTATGTTGGTGACCCTGCCTGCACTATTGCAAGTGATTCCGAGCCATTTGCAGGGATTTACAGAAGGGGAAGAGCAGTTGTTACTTGGACAAACCCAAGATGACAATATTGAATTGTTTGAGATGCTCTCTTTCCATGTGAGGAGAGCTTTCAGTTCGGTTTTTGGGGTCCGGTTTTGTGATTTACCTGGAGAAAGCAAGACCATGGAAGCTAATGCGTACATAAGGAAGATGTGGATGGTAGACATGTTGATTACTGGTTTGTGTATGAATGAAGAGGCCGAGGCGATATCAAATTTATACATCCAAGATTCTATATTTTGTGACGTTTTCCTTGGGTCTTGTTGACTCATGGCTCTAATTTGCATGTTATACACGGCATTGTGAAAGTGATTTGTACGCATAATTTCTCAGTTCAGTGTAACTAGAGGTATTTATGGGTGTGGGTAATACCCATGATCCACCCAATTCAAGAAGATTAGGTCGGGTTGGTTTTGGTACCTTTAAGAAATTGATTTCTAATGGGTCTAATGGTAGATACCCATGGGCAACTTGGGTAGGTTTTGGGATAGCCATGGGTTAACCTTAATCATTTTATTACCTAAGTGTTAAATTAGAATTTTCAAATGAAAAATTATCACTTAGGTACCTGAGATTTTAACATTTATCACATAGGTACTCTGACATTTCAATATATATATAGTAAGGTACCCTGAGGTCAGAATATTTTATCACTAGGTACCTTATGTTGGAATTTGATAAATTTTTGTAAGAATCTGACTAACTTTGTACAATAAATGATGATAGAGTACATAATTACCATGACATATATAAGTAATGCCATTTTAAAGCCAAAATTTAGCAAATTGCAATTAAAAATTTCATGAATGTTGATGTGAACTATCTAAATATTGTCGAAATTATGTGTCATGTTAGCATTGTTAGCAAAATATCATCAAATTTTTATGAGGATACAAATATACTGTCGGAATTATGTTCCATTTTAGTATGTCCAATGAAAATCTTTCGAAATCTAACAAAAGGGTACCTGATTGATAAAAATTTAAAAGTTCAAGGTACCTAAATGATAAATTGTTTAAACCTCAAGATAACTCATTATATATATTGAAACATCATGATACCTAGCTGATAAAAGCCAAACCTTAGGGTACCTAATTGATTAAGCTCAATTATAAGTTGAATTTGTTTTGTCAAGAAAATCCTAAAACAAATCATATTTAATTTAAATTCACTTGAAAATAATTATGATATGATAAATATTTAAATTATGAAATTCAAATCTCTATCACATTCTTATGTCATGTTTTGAGATCCACAACCTTCTAAAACCAACTCAATAACATGCCGAAGTTACATAGGTCTTACTCATCATCGATTTATGGGTTGACCAAACAAGACCCAAAACCAACCCAACCCAAACCCATAGTCCAATTGGTCTGTAGGTTCGGGTTGGGTATTAAATGGTTCTCATTGATTATTGCCCCACCCCACCCCACCCCACCCAATGTGTACCCCTAAGTACAACAACAGTAATACCAGTGTTTAAGAGGCTCCTTCCATGGCAGGATCTGAGGGGAGATATACGCAGCCTTACCCCTAAAGGGTGCTATCCTAAAGTGAGGCTGTTTCAAAGGCCCCCAACCTTAAAAGAAAAGATAAGAACGAACAATATAGGGAGGGTTACATAAAAAATAAAGTAATAAAGCAATAAAATAATAAATCAATAAAGTAATACCAAGCATGCAATAAAATAATAAATCAATAAAGTAATACCAAGCATGCAAGAACAATAATAACAGAAATGCAGGTCTAGGGGTACTATGGATTAGTGTACGTGTGCTTGTATCTCCTATGCACTGTATCGACTACACATATCCTTAATCGCCACTGAGTCATCTCTTTAGTATTATTTAGTTCACGCCTAACTGTCTCCGTCCAGCTTTTCTTTGGCTTGCTTCTACCTCTCTTCCATTGTGTGTATACTGTTCATATCTCCTGACAGAGTCGTGAGCTGGTCTCCTCTAAACATGTCTAAACCATTGCGGCCATCGCTTCCTCAACTTATCTTCGACGGGAGTCACTCCTTTATTTCTTATAACATCATTTCTGGTCGTTTTCTTCCTAATATACCCACACATTTCCATCATGAGCCACCCTACCACAACGGCCAATCACCACCCTCTACCACTATTGGTTAACAACTTTTATTAAGTCATTTTCTAATTGTAATACATAAGTTTTTTTAAAATATGTATCAAACACTTAAGGCAAAAAAGGTCTTTCTACACTATATAACCAGATGTTACACTATAGAAAGACACAAATATTAAATATACAAATTTATTAAAATCGAATACACTATAAAAAGATAAGATAAAAATAGATCAACTAAATCCACTCTTACAGTAAGCTCAAATATAGCTTTTATAAAAAAAAAGGATATTATTTAATTATATATATATATATATTGTAAAAAGTTTTTAAACTCTACAAAAAATTTTAAATTAAAATCTAATAATTTCTTATCGAGTCAAGTTGTCTGATTCAAGCTTCATGCAGTTTTATTCATTTGCCGACTTCACCTTTGAAAACCAAACGTAACAGTAGGCTCGAGTCATTTTTTTTGGGGACCATTAGCGAGGAAAACGTGCGATACAAAATCTGATATCTCATGAAAGGACAACAAAGCGCACGCATATTGAAAAATAGATCTACGCTTCAAATTCTGCCACTCTGTGTAAATAATTTCTTAGAAACTCCCTAATGAAACGATGGCTCCAACTTACCCTATCGCACATTGAGAATCATCTGAACAAGAAGTCCTCTCATGGATCCTACATAGTGGGATGCCAGCTTTTGTACTGCGAGTTCCTTGCCAATTACTGAAAAAATATGAACAGGAAGTGTATGAAATCCATTGAATAATACTCGAGGTGCAAGTAAGTTATTTGGCCGCCCCGATAACCAAAAAAAATGAAAATCTTCAAAAATAAGGTGCACACTAATTTTCAACTTTTTTTTTTTTGATAATTACGACAGAGTCGTGATACAAAGCAAGCAACTGGAACAAACGAGCCCTGAGTCAACCTGTATAAGGACGTGGATCAAAACAACAGAAACATTACAAATAAGAGTACAAGCAAAAAGAAGCAAACACTAAGAGCCTCAAACATCACTAAGAAGGACTCGAAATAGGACAAACCAAAAGACAAGACTATAGGATAATCAAGCCCCTAAACTATCGTAGCAAAGCACTCAGCATAAGTAGATCATACCCGTCAAAATTCAGTCCTAGTCTTTTCCCATCTCCAACATGCGCTCCGTAGCAAGGATCTTACTGGCATCATTAACACCACAGACCCTTTTTACTAGATTCCTCTTTTTTTGTTTTCCAGAGGCCTTTGATGACCTCTTCAGCATGTCCTTGTGGAAATCTTGTAGCTCCTGCTTAGCTTACCCTTTCATCTTGCACTTCCATGCTCTTCTACCCCTTTTCGTTGCACTCGACTTAGGGATCTGAAGTCCTGCCAGAACTTTTTCCCTTTTCTGCCCAGCTATGCTGGACTCCTAGGCAAACTTTCCTCTATGCGTGGGGGTCTTGGCAAAGCAGGGGGCTCAAAACCAATCAAAAACTAAGGCCCGGAGGACCTTGAGTCATTATTACTTATGGCATCCCGAGCTTCATTCTCATGAGACGATGTCTGATCATGAAACTTAACTATTTTGGCTAAATCTTTCCTGATCTACGGTAGGGGGAGAGGAAAGTGTTCATTTACTCGAACTTCCTAGATTAGTAGTTGAGCAACAAGCTGGGGGAAGGAGGAAGAAGAGATGCCTGCGGGCAATGGCAATCCCAGGCTCATCTCCCGGGAGAGTGACCGTCAACATGAATAGCAATCCGGCCCAATGTCTGCCCCAAAAATCTCACGCCTTCATTCGGTAACCTTAAATGGGGAATTACAGAGTACTCATAATCATCCATGACAGCTATCGTCCGCTCAGAAAAAGGATAAATCTGTGAGGTATGCCATATCAAAGTGGTGCAAGCTCTGTTTCATTGTGTATGCAAAGAAAATGAGGCCGGTTCCCTTGATAATTTGGCCAAGACCGTGAGAGCAACAACTCTAGGTGAGTAGTTTGGGATCACCTCTGAATTACCCTCTTTGACAAGTACCATGCAAGATCCCCCGTTAACATAAACATGGACCATCTGATGCACAAGTGTTGGGGAGCAAATGTTGATAAGAACCCTGGCTACATCAACAGATGTCATAGCTGAAGTCTTAGAATCCACTCCGATGAACTTCCCCTAAATCTTAGCGATATCAATAAAACATTCCTTAGACCAGCTATGGATAGGCAATCCATGGATCTCAATCCACACTCTTCTGTTAAGAGAGCCAAAGGTCTCCCCTGAGTATTTATACACATTTTTGAATCTACGAAAGTAGAATCTCTTTGCACGGACTGAGATAGGATTCCAGTGAGTCAACAAAATCGCAAACCAAGATAAAGGTGGTAGGGCTTAACCCTCAAGGAGCTAGATCGTGAAGATTATTCTCCATGATAAATCTGAGGACATTATCCAGAGTATCATCATGAAACAAGTGAGCAATTACTAACCTGTTTAGTCAGGCCTCCACACGCTTGTTGGTGTCTGACACTACAATCATTGGGCAGTTTTGAATCTCTGCAACCCTTACCCAACCCGGATCATGATTGACCTCTGGAGCATTGGGTCTTCAGTGAACCCTTGAATGGGGTTGGTCTTGATGAGCTGCAAAAGTAGACCCTTTGTGCAATCTAACCCATTCAATTCTGTGCTTAACACTTGCCACCCATCTTTCATTCAAGGTTTCAATTGTCCTTACAGCTAGGGATGTTTATTACCGGTTAACCGTACCGTTTAACTTATCAGGTTGGTAACTGTTTAGGAAATTTGTGAAAATTTAATAACCGTCATTACCCGTTTAAAATCGATTAACCGGAATTTCGGTATCGGTTAATCACTTATTGAAAAAGAAATTCAAGTATTTTTCTTTGCTACTGCTGTACGCTCTAGAAAACAGGTAAACCAAGTAACCACTTAGTTTTAGGTTGTCAATTATATTTCTAAGTCTACACAATTGTTATGTTAATTTAGAAATATAAAAGGTTGGAACTAAGTTGAATTAAACTTATAATCATATAGAAATAAGAATGAGTATTTACCCACTAAATAATAACTTATCATGCACAATTATGATGCTCTCATAAATATACTAATCGGTTTATTTGGTTAACCATTATATTAGAACCTATGAACTATAGCCACTCAAATTAACCGGATTTTTGTTGGTTCGTAAACGAACCGCTTCTTCCAACTCAATAATTGAGATTTTCGATTCGGTTTTCTTGGTTTCGGTTCTTGTTTTTGTGGACACCCCTACTTGTAGCTTCACTCCTAACTAGAAACATGACAAAGTCATGAGACAAATTCGATCTCACTCTTCTCTTCCTAGGAACAAAAGTTTCGTACATTGATTCAAAGTCCCCAAAATTAGCTTTGAGCCATGAATTTGTCGTTCTCTCTAGAAGGCCCTCAGTGAAGATAAATACTGCCTCATTGGATATTGACATTTGAAATGGAATCGAACTAGGTGGTGGTGGCAGAGGCGAGGGGAAGCAGCGGTCGCAGGTGGATATTGGAACGTTTTCCTTGGGTCTTGTTGACTAATGACTTGAGTTTGCATGTTACACACGGCATTATGAAATTGAATTGTACATCTAATTTCTTCCATAATCATATTTTAGTGCCATGACTTTAGTACAAACAACAACAATAATACCGGTGTCTAAGAGGCTCCTGCCATGACAGGGTCAGAGGGGAGAGATACATGCAACTTTACCCCTTAAGGGTGCTATCGTAAAGAGAGGATGTTTCCAAGTCCCCAAACCTTAAAAGAAAAGAAAAGAAGGAACAATATAAAAAGGGTTACCTAAAACAATAAAGTAATAAAGCGATGAAGCAATAGAATAATAAATCAACAAAGTAATATCAAGCATGCAAGAACAATAAAGGAAATGTAGGCCTAGGGGTACTGTGGACTAGTATAGGTGTTAAGGATTCCACATATGAGTCTTATAGAATCCCATATTGGAGTTGTGAGAAAAAAGAGATCACCTTATAAGCCTAGTGTGTTACTCCATCTATTGCCAATTGTTTTTAGGATGGAACCCCATTTGGGCTTCTAAGTGGATCTCATGTGTTCGAACTTCGTGGGTCGAGCTAAAAGGCCAGTGGAATTTAACAATAGGTGTGCTCTTATCTTCTATCCACTGTATTGACTCCATGTATCATTAATTGCCACTAAGCTTTATGTAAGGCCATCTCTTCGGTATTAGTTGGATAAGGTCATGCCTAATCATCTCCATCCATCTTATCTTTGGCCTACCTCTACCTCTCTTCCATTGCATGTTATATTGTTATTCACATTTCCTAACAGGGGCATATATATACTTTCCGATACGGTTGACCGAACCATAAACACTACAGAAGGGTACACAAGTGATAAAATTTACAAATTTTATATACCTCATTAGTTAACTAAAATGCTAGAATTCTTAAAAATAAATACTCAAGTATCATGATAATTAAATAATAGATAATCTTTAATATATTTAGTTGAATTAGTGACATACCATATAATTGGAATAACCAAATTTAATTTAGGATTATTTACACTAGAGGTCCCTATATTTGAGTATTGTGTTAATTCAATCATTATATTTTTAATTGTATTAATTTAGTCCTTGTACAATTAATATTATGTTAATTTGGTCCTTAAAGTAAAATTTATATAACGTTTTTAATGAAATTTTTAATAGTTCTGCCCATGAGTTAGGTTAAATTGACTCAACGAGTGAATTTATAGTAAGTTACTTGCAATCTAATTAATGTGATTGTGTTGTTAACAATTACGTCATTTATTAACTTATATTTGACAAAAATACTAACTTTACATAATATAAATTATAGAGAGACTAAATAATTAAAAGGAAAATGATTAAATTAATATAATTAAAAAAAAAAAGTACACGGACCATATAATTTGTACCTCCGCTTCTTTTTCTCACTGTCCTTTCTTTCTTATTGGAGATCGCTGGAGGTGGAAAATTCAATCCAACCCGAAAAATCGACATAAAAAATTCGTAAATTGATCCGACCCAAACCAATAATATGTCGTAAATAATTGAACCTCAAACTAAAATGACCCAACCCACAACTAACCAAACCTGTTCTTTGCCTGACCTAAAAATAACCAATACCAATTTGAACTGACCCGACCCACCATTGGCCTGAACCAACCTGATAACATGAACCCAAACCTAACCCGACCTGAAAGTTAAATTTACCAAAGGTCTTTAAATTAAATGAGAATTATTAGTTGTAAAAGTGTAATTGAACTTTATAACATATTATTGAGTACCTATATGGATAATAAAATAAATATATTGGTAAAAATATAAATTATTTGGTATAATTTAAATTTTTGTAACTAGTTCATACCACAAGACACTAAATAGTAGGATTATGAAGACCTAAAACCTGTATGACCTGACTCAAGATTGACCCGTACCCAAGACCACTCAAAATTAAAGTGACCCGTACCCGAAATAACTTGCCCTAGATCCAACCTGACTCGAGTACAGGCAAAACCCGAAAGTGACTTGAGCCTGAATGAGTTGACTCGAGCTTGACCTAACTCGAGTTTATTATAAACCTAAAATGACCAAAACCTATCTGGGTTCACCGAACCCGACCCAAATGACCCGATTGCCACCTCTAGAGATCGCCCCTGCGTACATGAGCAGTGCAACTTTGTATTGAAATTTCTCTAGGGCTCTAAACTGTACCTAAAAATTTTGAGTTCCTAATATAATTTGCTAATTAAAAGGCAAAGTTTTAGAGGAGAATATTATTGATAGAGTAAGATTATAATTTTAAGATAATTTTGTGATTCTTATTATTTGTAAATAACATTATTATTCTAACAAAAATAATTTTTACCCCGACAATAATAACTCTCTTTTTAAAGTGCTTCTTGTAAAAAGCTATTACAACTAGCAGGATAAAGGGTCATATTAAGTTTTCAAATACAAGTATATTTATAAGGTGTGCTAAACCCGAACAATGATATAGTCAAAAATAGAGGAGAAATCAATCCCACGTCAGTGGATAAATGAATGCCAATCTATATACCTAATGAGTTACTCCACCCATTACCAATTAGTTTTGGGATTAAACCTCATTTGGTCTGTATCTTTAGTATTAGAGCCATCAATCTCGCGCCGTGGATTGCCGGTATTTGGGGGCCAATGCTGCTCTCACGGCTATATGGGGGGGCCGGTGTCATTCAATGGTCATGTATGGGCACCAATGTCATTCAATAGTCTTTTGTGTGACATGTTGCATAGTCGATTACCACATTTCAAGGAGCTCATTCTTGATCTCATGGGAGACCTTGGGTCCAGTTTGGAGTTGATCTCAGCCCAATAAAGTCTTGGGCCCTAGTCAATGTAGTTGTACAGTCTCTTGCCCCAAGTCTCAAATGGTGTTGCCAGAATTACAGTGTTTGCCCGTGACTAAAAATCAAGTGTAGTGTCAACTCACATGGATGCGAGATATGGAGCGTGATGGTTTGATATAGTTAAAAATTGAGGAGAAATCCAAATCGGTGGATTAAGTAAGTGAATGTCAATATATAATACCAAAAAATTACTCTACCTGTTGCTAGTTTATTTTGAGATAAAACCTCTTTTGATTTGTATCAAAACCTAAACCCTAAACATTTATATAGTTGAAAACAAGATGAAGTCAAATTCTCTATAGATTAAGACTGTGGACTCTAGGTTTTCTATACAAGTAGTTTGTTGTGAAAGCAAATGTTTATTAGGATGTTAATTCGATGGAAGCTAGTAAACTTCCAAACTATGTGTGTTAAGACAGGACAAATAAATTGAGCCAAGAACAAGGAATAATGAAACACCAGATTTATGTGGAAAACCTCAATACAGGGAAAAACCATGGGACCCTAGGTCCAATAGAACTTTCACTGTAATAATAATAACGTGGTACACCAATTCTTTCCTCATTAGAACAAGGGGAATGCTAACACCAATCAACGACAATAATACATCAAGTCCAAGATATGGATAGAAAGCAACGGACTCGCCAATAATAGTGGATTACAGTAGTATGTGGGGAACGCCTAGCCGGGATAGTGTTTTAAGGATCCTCGGCCACCAAATTGCCTCTAACTTTCCTTTAATCACCTTCCCACTCTTACTATTACTTTAAAGCTCAAAACTAGAGAACTCCTATGTTTTTGTGTTACTCTTTCCCCAACTCCCAGCACATCTATTTATAGTTGGGAGCCATGACACTTGGTGTGGCTTACAAAGAGCCATATTGTGCCATTCATCAATTGAAGTGTGGCTGTTCTTCCACCACAACAAGGAGGCTTATGTGGCCTCTTCTTCTTCTCACAATTATCCCTTGTCTTCTACTACTTCCCTTTTTTTTTTTTTTTTCTATTTTGTTTTGGATAAGTGGTGATCCAATTATACAGGGACCACCTAGCATTCCACCGTCTCCTAACTAAGTTAGGGGGCACTACCAACCTGCTTGCCTTGGACATGTTTCAAGCTTCTCCATGGATACAGCCTTTGTCATCATATCTGACCCATTTCTACTGGTATGGATTGTCTCCAGTTGAATCAATTGAGACTCTACCAAATTTCGGATCTAGTGGTACCACACGTTGATGTGCTTCATTTGAGAGTGAGAGTTGGCATTCTTTGCCAAATGAATGGCACTCAGATTGTCACAGTGAATTGAATAAGCCGGGTTTCCTGATGTGTTTTCAAAGGAGTTATCAGATACCTTACTGGCTTTGAGGGACATCCAACTCCAAATTAATCTAATGTTGGGAGCTTCCTTACTGAATAGGCCACTTTATCGAATGAGTCCTGCTCGCATGAGGAGCTTACGCGCCAAGTTGAGGATCTACTTACTAGAGGGTTTATTAGGGAGAGTTTGAATCCTTATGCAGTACTGGCTTTGTTGACCTCAAAAAAGGATGATAGTTGGCGGATGTACATAGACAGCGAAGCCATCAACAAGATCATGGTATGTTACCAATTTCCTATGTCAAGATTGGATGACTTACTTGATTAGCTACAGAACTCGCAAGTATTTGGCAAGTTAGACCTGAAGAGCGGGTATCATCAGATCCGCATCTCGCTAGGAGATAAGTGGAAGACCGCCTTTTAGACCCGAGAGGGATTATAAAAGTGGCTTTTGATGCCATTCGGGTTATCTAATGCTCCTAGTACGTTTATGAAGTTCATGAATCAGGTGCTACAACTGTTTATTAGGAGATTCATTTGTGTCCACTTGGACGATACTTTGATCTACTGCCAAAACCAAGTTGAGCACTTGGAACACCATCGGGAGGTGTTGAATACCTTGAGAGAGTAGTATTTGTTTACCGCTTTAAAGAAGTGCAAGCTCATAAGGGATCGAGTGACTTTCCTTGGGTTTGTCGTGTCCAAGGATGGGATTATGGCTGATAAAGGGAAGATAGAGGCAATTTGGAATTGGCCACAACCAAAATCGATAAGTGAGGTATGTAGCTTCCATGGCTTGGAGTCCTTTTATGGAAGGTTTGTACTGGGTTCCAATTCTATCATGACACTGATCACCAATTGCTTGAAAGGAAGTACCTTAAGTTTGACTTCGTATGTAGCTGGTGCCTTCAAGAGGTAAAGCTGAGGTTGACCACTGCATTAATATTAGCCTTACTAGATGTCCAGAAGAAGTTCGAATTACACAGTGACGCCTCCAAAGTTGGTATTGGCACGATGCTTAGTCAAGAAGGGCGTTCTATAGTGTACTTTAATGAGAAGCTTGGTGGAAGTAAGTTGAACTATTCAACTTATGGCACTGTGTTTTATACAGTGGTGAGAGCTTTGAAGCATTGGAAGTTATATCTAGCCAATAAGGAGTTCATGTTGTACTCAGATAATGTTGCGCTAAAGTACATCAATAGTCATGACAAGCTTTCTGACTGAAATGCAGTGGACGTGTTACATTTAACTCTTTCACTTTGTGAACAAGCACAAGTTTGAAGCATTGAATGAGGTGGCTGACGCTTTAATAAGGCGTACATTTATTATGACAGCTAACCGAGCTTTGATAATCTGTTTTGAGAAATTGGCAGAGCAGTATGCAGACGATCTCACCTCTGGGGAGATTTGGCGACAATCTCAAGTCAGGTCAATACCAGGTTATTCCATTCATGATGGGTTTTTGTTCGAGGAGAATCAACTATGCATTCTTGATTCGAGTTTGCACCTTCAGATCATTCAAAAGAAGCATAATAAAGAGCATATGGGGAGTGCCAAGACGCTCAAACTAGTGAGTGCTACCTACTATTGGCCTTCAATGCAGGAGGAGATAGGCCATTTTATCAAGAGGTGCTGCATTTTTCAGTTACTGAAAGGCGGCATGTCCACTGTGGGTTTGTATATGCCATTACCGACTCCAAGTTAGCCTTTAGTAGATATTAGTATGTATTTCATGCTGGTATTACTGAGGATGTACAGGGGCATTGATTCGATCTTTGTTGTTATGGGTCAATTCTCTAGGACAGCGCACTTCATAGGTTGAAAGAAAGCCGCTGACATCGTATACGTGGCTCAATTGAATTTTCGAGAAGTTTACAATCTTCATTGGTTTCCAACTCGCATTGTCATGGAGAGGGACATGCGGTTCGTGAACTACTTCTACAAGACACTATGGAAAATGGCGAACACCCCTCTCGCCTTTAGCATCGTTCATCACCCTCAAATGGATGCCCATACTGAGATGACTAATAGGCCTCTAGGTAACGTTCTCTGTTGTCTTGTTGTTATGAACATCAAGGGTTGGGATCAGAAGTTGTACCAAGCGGATTTCCCTTACAACAGCTCAGTAAACAAGAGCACCGGTTTTCCACCATTTAAAGTCATCTATGGTTTTGTACCCCATTCCTCAATAAACCTCGTTACAGTGCCTGATCTTACTTTTCCCCGATGCCTAATCTTACTTGTCCTCATGGCAAGATAGAGGACTCCATCTCTAACCTTCAGGAGATACATGAGCAGACTCTAGCATAGCTCCTTGAAGCAAGCGCCAAGTACAAGTTGGCGAGTGATAAGTGACGCCAGGTAGTTTAGCTAAAGGTTGGAGATCAAGTATGGGTGAATCTGACTAGGAAAATTTTTTCGGCTTAGGTGTACCATAAGTTGATGGAACAGAAGATTGGTCGTTTGCTGATTATTGAGAAGGTCAACGATGATGCTTACTGTCTATAATTGCCAAGTAGTATGAGAACTTTAGACATTTTCAATGTCAATCATCTCATCCCTTGCTTTGGTGAGAACGATCTAGGAGATCCATTGGCGAATTCTCTCCGACCCGTGGAGGATGATGCGGCCACGCCGTTATGCTTGGCGGTTGGCTTGGTGAAAGGATTTTGGAGAGATGGCCAAGTTGGTGAGAAGATGGGACGTGCAGCTGCAGGATGAACAAGCCAGAGTTTTATGCTAATTAGGAAGGCTTAGTTTAGATGAGTTAATTTTTTTATTTATTTATATATTTATCTCTTTAGTTTATAGTCTTTCATTATGAATCAATTTGCTCCTCTATTTAAGAAACAGAAAATTTAGAGTTTGAGTCATTCAATTTTTGTTGGAATTTGGTTCCTAAATAGTTTAAACTATGTCCGAGTACAATGGTTAGAGAGAGCTAAGCTATTAGTCGCAAATAGGTTTTGCCGGATAAAATGTAAAATACATAAATGAGGAATTTTACTTAAATCAAAATGTGTTTTGTATTTAAGTAAAATAAATTAAGTAATATTAATTAAATATAATAAATTGAATTCAAGTATTTTGCATTGGGACCTGCTAGTTTGCATTAAAAAATACTTCTCTGGGAAGCTTCACACGTGTCCTTTTCCTGCCCATGAACTGCCACGCGTCGCCAAGGGACTAGCGGGCGCTGGGGTGAAATCTGGGCCATTTGTTTTTTGTTGCCTTTGGACGGTCGCGATTTGCCTTACTTGGATCGTGCTTTTGCTTATAAAATGGGGAGATTTTAGAGAGAGAATGGTGGTGGTTCATTTTTGGGGTTTTTTCTGGTTCTTTTCTCTCTCTCTTTCCTCCAGTGTTCTTCGACCAAGATAGGGGTGTTTCTAGGGTTTTGTCCTAGAGGTTTTCAATGCCAAAAACCTAGCTCGTAAGGGATGAACTCGCAGGTGCTGGGACCCACGAAGGCGGATCAGCTTGGGATCTGGGATCGTGATGGTATAGCAACTACTTGGCTAGGAGTTGGTAAATTTCTCTTACTCTCTCTTTTATTCTTTACTGATATGGTTGAAAGGGTTGTATAAAGAGAGGTTTGTAACTAATAGCTTAGGCATTTGATGTGGGAAGCGCCTTGTATCATTTACGCAGTTGTAAAGCTTAATGATTAATAAAATAGAGCCCTCTAGTGGTAGGGCGACCGTGGAGTAGGCCATTTAGGGCCGAACCACGTTAAAATCCCGTGTGTACTTTTACTATTATTTTTTCGTTATCTTCTATCATCGCTTGTAACTCGATCTTCGTCTTTATAGTAGCATTTTTTACAAAATTGTTTTCACCAATCCTATAGCTAGTATGTTAGTGTTGGAGTTCAAATCAGGTACCCTTTCTTCCGCTGGTATCGGGTTTGGTTTTACTTGGACAACATTAACTGAGCTAAAGGTTTTCTCAGTCCAACTCTTGGAGGAGTGCAGAGACCCGCCGAGTGGTCTCAAGTGCGTAGTGATATCCAAGGGCAGGTTTAAAACTGTGAGAAAACCCCAACAATTTTCATATAGATTTTTATCCTTTTATGTATTCTTTTTTGTTCTCTTGTTGTGAGAATTAATGATAGACATATTTACCTTTGTTTTCTTAATTGTTTTAGCAATAAAACTAAAAGAGCAGGTTGTTGAGCTTTCCGTTCCAATTTTCTTTTCATAAGTGCTACATCAGAGGGTTTCTTATATTTGATAAGAAAGTTTAGATAACGTTTCTATATTTTGTAAAAATATTATTGGAGATGGTGTTCCAGTTCTATTCAAGTGTTTTATTATATGTAAGACAAGCAAAAAAAAAAGAAAAAAAAAAGAGGAAAGCATGTTTAAACCCCAAACTAACTCTTCTTATGTGTCTCCCTCTATCCCTCCATTCCCCGCAGAATTCTCTCTCTCCATTAACGACTTTCCGAATCCTTGTTAGTGTATTTTCAAAATATGTGTTGATAAATATGTAAAACATTGTTTATTGTATGTATAAAATGTGTATGAGATAATCCCGGTATGTGTTTAAATGTTTACAACATGTGAGGAGTGTGTGTCGACACATGGGCCATGTGTATCGACACACAATCCTACAGTACCATTGGGAATCAGGTGTGTGTCAACACACATGGCCCGTGTGTCCACACATCGCCTTACAGAAGAGCACGGCAGGGTGTTGTGTGTCGACACACAGGGACTGTGTGTCGACACAATCTTACAGTAACCCTGTGTGTCGATGTGTGTGTCGACATACAGGCTAGTTTTCTGGCAGTTAATTTCGCGCCTCCATTCCCGGTTTTTGGTGTCTTTCTTTTGTTTTCTTTTGGGGACGTCTTATTCCATTGGAAGCACATAAATACCCTCATCTGATTCTTGTTGAAACACATTGAAATTATATGAATTTGATTAGAGAAACACAAGAGGAAAAGATATTGAAGAACATCTTCATGTGTTCTTGAGTTCTTGAGTGTGAACAAGTGTTTGTTGTCTCAAACTTAGTCAATCTCATTTCATCTCTATCAATCTCTCCCCATACACATCTTCACTTCATAATTGGTTGTTGTTGTATCCCCGAGGATATTTCGTATACTGAAATAAGGTGGTCTATTGGGAGTGTCAGAAGCCCAGTCACTTACGCAAGGATTGTTATCGCCTTAAAAAAAATAAAGGCAAGGGGGTTGATCATCGTGCCAAAAATTCGAACGAGAGGTTCATGGCAATGATATCGGAAGTCAATCTAGTCGAGAGTGATAACTCTTGGTAGATTGACTAGGGGGCCACAAGACATGTATGTAAGGACAGGGGGTTCTTCACAACTTTTGAGCCCACGGACAACGGAACTGAGTTGTTCATGGGAAATGGAGCGTCGGTACCGGTGAAAGGAAAGGGAAAAGTTGATTTACTTTTCACGTCTGGAAAACCCTTACTTTAACCGATGTATGCTTCGCTCCTGACGTTAAGAAGAACCTCATGTCCAGTGGCCTATTAAATAGGTTTGGGTTCAAGTTGGTCTTTGAGGCCGACAAGTTTATTTTGTCTAAGGGTGGAGTTTTTGTTGGCAAAGGGTATTTATGTAACGGAATGCTCAAAATGAATATTGATAATAAAATTGGAAATTCTGTTTATATGCTTGACTTGTCGTTTTTATGGCATCAATGATTAGGTCATGTGAATTTTCGTAGATTACATGAAATGGTTAATTCTGTATTAATTCCTCACATAGATAAAGTTGATGACAAATGTAAAACGTGCATGCTAACTAAGATAACGAAATTACCATTTCCTTCAGTACAACGAGAGACTAATCTACTTGACTTAGTACACAACGATTTATGTGATTTCAAGCGCACACTGAGTTTAGGTGGAAAGAATTACTTTGTTACATTTATCGATGACTGTTCAAGATTTTGTTATGCATATTTGATAAGTAACAAAGATGAGTCGCTTAATAGATTTAAAGCATATCAAACAGAAACTGAATTACACTGTGAAACCTTCCTCAAACATCCAAGGTCTGACTGTGGTGGGGAGTACTACGACCCTAAATATTTCGAAACCACAGGAATAATACATAAAATAACTGCGCCATATATGCCACAACAGAATGGCGTGGCTGAGAGGAAAACTGGACTCTAACTGAGATGGTTAATTCCATGTTATCTTATTCCGATCTCAGCGATAGGTTTTGGGGTGAGGCTATGTTAATAGCCTGTCATACATTGAATAGAGTTCCAAACAAAAGAAATAGAATAACCCCATATGAGTTGTGGAACAAACGAGCCCCTAATTTGAATTATCTGAAAGTGTGGGGGCATAGGGCAGTTGTTAAAATCCCTGAACCTAAATGGAAAAAGTTAGGTGAAAGAGGTATTGATTGCATCTTTGTGGGTTATGCATTTCATAGCAAAGCATATCGGTTCTATGTAATCGAACCTAATGACTATATCAATGTGAATGCGATAATAGAACCAAGAGACGCGATATTTGATGAGAATCGGTTTACTTCTATCCCTAGACCTAGGGATTATGTACCGGTTGAGAGTGACACTCAAGTGTCATATGACGATGTTCGTCATGAGAGGGAGGATGTCCTTGAAAGTGCTCTTGAACTCCGAAGGAGTAAGAGAGCAAGAAAAGAGAAATCTTTTGGTTCGGACTTCTACACATATTTGGTAGAAGGTTCGAGAAACGATGCGGACCAAGTGGCTTCATATTGTTGTGTCATGGAAGCTGACCCCATGACGTTTAATGAGGCAATGAGGTCTCATGATGCCTCGTTTTGGAAAGAGGCTATGAATGATGAGATGGATTCCATCTTAGGAAATAATACCTGGATCCTTGTGGACCTTCCACAAAGAAGTAAGCCCGTCGGGTGTAAGTGGATCTTCAAAAAGAAGATGAAAGTCGATGGAACGATTGACAAGTTCAAAGCCCGATTGGTGGCTAAAGGGTTCACCCAAAAGCATGAGTTGGACTACTTTGACACGTATGCCCCCGTAGCAAGGATATCAATGATAAGGGCACTGATTGCCCTTGCCTCCATTTATAAACTAGTGATACACCAAATGGATGTCAAAACGGCTTTCTTGAATGGTGAGCTAGAGGAGGAAGTGTACATGGAACCACCGGAAGGTTTTGTTATTCCAGGCCAAGAGAGAAAAGTATGTAACCTCATACGCTCTCTGTATGGGCTAAAGCAAGCCCCGAAGCAGTGCCACCAAAAGTTTGATTGGGTTGTTCTTAACAACGGATTCGTTATAAACGAATTGGACAAATGTGTCTACAGTAAGTTTGATAATTGCAAAGGGGTCATTATATGTTTGTATGTCGATGACATGCTGATATTCGGTACTAATGTGGAACAAGTAGAGAGGACAAAACGGTTTCTCTCTGAAAACTTTGCTATGAAAGACATGGGTGAGGCGGAGGTGATCCTCGGTATTAGAATTGTAAGGAATGGTGATTCCACTTCCTTGACACAGTCTCACTACGTTGAAAATGTCTTGAAAAGGTTCCATTTTGATGAGTGTACACCGGCGTCCGTTCCGTTGGACCCTAGTGTAAAACTAGTACCGAATGAGGGCGCTCCAGTGTCAATACTGAGATATGCCCAGGTCATTGGTAGTCTAATGTATTCCATGAGGAGCACAAGGCCAGATATAGCCTTTGCTATTGGAAAGCTTAGTAGATATACTAGCAATCCAAGTAAGAGCCATTGGAAGGCTGTGGATCGTGTACCAAAGTACCTCAAGAAGACTATGAGTTATGGTCTTTCTTATGTAGGGTATCCTCCGATTTTGGAGGGATACTCTGATGCAAGTTGGCGTACATTACCCCCCCCAGACCCCGAGTTATGCGGGAGCCGCAAGGCACTGGGGCTGTTGTTGTTGTTGTTGTACTCTGATGCAAGTTGGATCTCCGATGTGGAGGATCATGCATCCATAAGCGGGTGGGTATTCCTGCTTGGTGGGGGTGCGGTTTCTTGGGGTTCCAAGAAACAATCTTGCATAACTGATTCCACTATGGCAGCGGAGTTTATAGCACTCGCGTCTGCGGCTGAGGAAGCCGAATGGTTAAAGGATCTCTTGTATGAGATACCTTTGTGGCCTAAGCCGATCTCACCAATATTTATCCATTGCGATAGTCAGGCTACGCTGTCTAAAGCGTACAGTGAGGTATACAATGGAAAGTCCAGACACATTGGTATAAGACATAGTATGGTGAGACACCTCATTCGAGAGGGTGTCATCACTGTGGACTTCGTGAGGACCAGTCAGAATCTAGCGGATCCGTTTACAAAAGGCCTAGCTAGAGACTTGGTTCTGAAAACATGTGAAGGGATTGATGTGAAACCAGTCATTTTAAGTTGCCCATGATAGGCCCTCAACTCGACGCCTAGTATGACTCTAGGTCTCGGGTTCAATGAAAGAGACTTGTCATATGTGTGACTGCAAGCACAAATTGAAAGTGTGATGTGCTTGGTACCTGTGTCAGAGATTCTAAAAGGATGATCATTTGCTCTTAATGGGCCTGGTTCTAGAACTTATTGAATGTCACGTCGCAGGGACATGATCAATGAGGTCTACCTTAGTGTGTGTTGAAGTTTGGCTGCTTCAAAGGGGTGATTTTTGACTAAGGGTTTGGCCCTGAAACACTCACGAAGGGTACAGGACACAAGGCCATAAATGTGTCGATCTGGGAGGTGTAGGGTGTGTATGGGGAGTACGCCTAGTGTGTTATTGGATAGTCGGTTAGTCGAATGGGTTGTATGGTTCAAAGCTTGGTCTACCATTTTCGATCCGATTAACTATATGGCCCTTTCACTAGCCAGGGGTTCAATTGGAAGACGTCCATGTTGATACACGACGTGGTGTTCTTTATTCGAGATGTCATAGTGAGATTGATTGTATTTTGAAAACGGTGGGGGATTGTTAGTATATTTTCAAAATATGTGCTGATAAATATGTAAAACATTGTTTATTGTATGTATAAAATGTGTATAAGATAGTCCCGGTATGTGTTTAAATGTTTACAACATGTGAGGGGTGTGTGTTGACACATGGGCTATGTGTGCTGACACACAATCCTACAGTAGCATTAGAAATCAGGTGTGTGTCGACACACATGGCCCATGTGTCGACACACAGCCTTACAGAAGCGCACGGCAAAGTGTAGTGTGTCGACACACAGGCCAGTTTTCTGGCAGTTAATTTCGCGCCTCCATTCCCGGTTTTTGGTGTCTTTCTTTTGTTTTCTTTTGGGGACGTCTTATTCCATTGGAAACATATAAATACCCTCATCTGATTCTTGTTGAAACACATTGAAATTATATGAATTTGATTAGAGAAACACAAGAGGAAAAGCTATTGAAGAACATCTTCATGTGTTCTTGAGTTCTTGAGTGTAAACAAGTGTTCGTTGTTTCAAACTTAGTCAATCTCATTTTATCTCTGTCAATCTCTCCCCATACATATCTTCACTTCATATTTGGTTGTTGTTGTATCCCCGAGGATATTTCGTATACCAAAATAAACCTTAAGGAAAGTGATTATACAGCCTCAACATCTGAGATCTCTCGGATACCCGGTTGCAAGTATATTCTGAATTTTTCTAACAATCCTTAATCCTACCTTAGCCCTTTTCTCTCTCCTCTCCCACAGCCACTACAACCACCGCCGCTGCTGTCGCCATCCCCTTCCACAGCCACCAAAGCCAAGCTTCGCAAAATCCTTCAAATCTCCACCCTCGGTACCCCTAGCAAGGCCCTCTTCGACAATGATGTTGAAGGAGCCCCAATCCAGGATGACAATATCCATGCGGACACGACATGGTTGCTGCTCGGGGCCTTCATGCTTGGGGCTTAATAGTTGTTTCGGGTTTTTATTTGAGGATGAGAACTGGACTCAAGCTCTCTATAGTGGAGAAGGTGGTTGCTATGCATCTAACTCAGTATTTCCTGCAAGATGAGCAAAGAGTTTGCGGGGCCCGTGGTTTTGACCACAGGGGATTCCTCTGATGCTTAAGTCAATAAGGGTCTCGGTTAATAGATAATAATAAATGGTAATCACAATAAAATACTTAGCTTAGAACAAGTAGAAAAAGTAGAAAACCACAAACACCCAAGGGATGGAGCATGGAAAGAGCTCCCTAGAGGGAGGGAGAGCTAGTGTGAGATATGTGTGAGTGCTTGTATGAGGAAGAGGGCACTTGCATGCATACTTGCATATGAGCTTCTCTCCTCATTATATAGAAAATGAGCAATGGGGGAGGCAAGTACGTGGAGGTCAAGCACACCTGGGGCTAAGTATGCTTGATGGGAAAGGGTAGTTATTTTTTTAGGTTCAGTATTTTTAGTATCCGGTTTTGTACAATAACAACCTATTATTACCCGATTTTATACGATAATAGTCTAGTTACATTACATATGCTATCTCACCTATAATATATCGCCCATACATATCCCACAACACTAGTATTCAAACGCGATCTGTCCCCGCGGACCTTCGCCTTGGGTCGCCAATGTGGCGAATGCAGTTAAGGATGAGAGCAAGGTGGAAGTTTGTCATGCCTTATAATACTTTTGACTTCATTGTTTTTAGATTTGTTGGGATTGGCGCATTCGTTGTTTCTTCCAATGCGGATGAATTATGTGCAATGATGATCTTTGTCATTCTTTCATCTTCATCCATAAACCTAAAATTTTGGGATAAATGATTTCTTAATACGGTATTAGTTTTGTTGACCAAGAGGCTATAAATTTATATCCTATTGGCCCCACTCTAAATATTAATCTATTTCAAGTGAAGGGTATTGGGTGAATTTGTGTATTATTCACGCTTTACTTCAATCGGCATTCAAGTAATGATGGCAATGAGGCAAATGGGGTGCCTCCTCCATTCAAGTACCTACTACCAAAATCCTTACTTACACCCTCCCCATTACCCGCTGTTGAAAAAATGATACAACCTAATCTTAAATATAATGGAAAAATAATTTTTTAAGACCCGTTACTAGCCGTTTACCCGTAGCCGTTTAGGGTCGTTAAAATTGTAACTATTGGAATTAATTAATAATATGGCTATTGAAATTCATTACGCCCGTTTATAGCCGTTGTAATTTATTACATCCGTTATTGGCCAGTTTTAATACTTCAAACCGTTTCCTATATTATTTTAATGTAATCCCCTTGTACCTCTCATAGTACTTGATTTCACCTACCATTATAAATTCTCTCTCTCCAAAAACCAAATCCCCTTCACTTCTCCTATTTTCTCTCGTCTCTCTCTCTCACTGTGGTGACGGTAAGAGGAGGCCGAGATATGAACCCTGACTCGGTGATCTTTAGCAGCCTCTTCTCCTCCGCTTTTCGCTGGTGTCAGCTGCTGCTCTGCTTTATCCCATTCTCCCTCCTCTCTTTTCTCACCTCATATTTGGACAAAGTTCAAGGTACTCCTACCTGGCAATTAACGAGTGCATGGTAAGAGTCGGATCGTGTTAATGTTGGAGGACGGCCACTGGTTATACTGTGTGCACCGGAGTAGCAGCAAAATTGTCTTTTAGGACAATGGCATTTACCACGGTGCGATATCATTATTTGTGACATCTTTCTAATTACTCTCTCTTTTTGTGGCTTTGATTAAATATTTATCAAGTTTTTAACAATTATTTAATTGCTATGTTTAGATAATTTTCACTGTTATTTTACTGGAATTTCGCTCCAGATTTCCAATATTTTTAGCAAAATTATTACTGAAATTTTACTAACTATTTACTATACTTTTGGTTAAATTTTTCACTATGATTAGACAATTTTTCTAACACCCATCACAAGTATGAAGTAGATATCAATGCTCACCCCAATATGGGAACCAAATGATTATCCATACAGCTCGAATTAATTATTTGATGCTATTTTTAAGAATTTAATTATATTTATTATAATACTGATAAGTAATTTAGTTAATTGAATTTAAGTACATACTTTTTTATTTAAAAGTTAATTAGATACAAATGGAGCAGATAAGGTTGATATATGGCGGGGTTGGATGGGGCAAGTACAATATTCTAGCCGTACTCGCCCTATACCCATGGCAAGTATGGTCACGTGTACTTACATGTACTTGCTACCCGGCCCACTTGTACCTATACCCACCCCGTTTGGGGCAAATACCCATGGGTAACGGGTTTTTTTACCTCACTGCCATCCCTGCATTGGCGTAAGGGAGCATGTTAAAGTATAAAACCATTCATAGGCATTCACCCATTGTATTAAGCTTTTGAATAGTTGATTCCATGACTGTCTCATCTATAGTATGTGAATGCGGATCTTTTGGATTTGACTTGTGATCTTTTAACTTGAATTTTGCATTTTGTTAAAGAAGTCAATGGAAGAAAGGAATAGTTCATCAGTGACTAGAAATGGGTATTATAAGTTTTCGTTGTATTCTTGAAATCTCCAAGAAGAGGAGAGGAAAGATCCGCACATTTCAATACAAGACACAGAGCCCAAATTTGAGGCTCCTAATCATTTTGTACCCTTGTTAGGATCCGACGATAATGGCAGGATACACGATATGACGCTGTAGAAATATGATTTAAAAGTAGTTGTACTCAATTAAGTAAATAGTAAGTGCTTTGATGTTTTTGGTGGGATAGGATGAGTTAACTCAAGCTCTTCCATGGTAGAATCATCGTGGTCTTGTTCTCTTTTTTAGGCGGGTTTTGTCGAGTGTTCATTTGCCTCTCCCATTCTTTTGAGGGGGAAGACTTCTATGTATAGAGTCTTTGTCTTAAGGACGTGTGTCCTGGGTTATGGCTTTGGGTGGGTAAGTTATGGTTCTTGTCAATCCCTTGCTCTTCATGCTTGCTGTCCCTTTGCTCTTCATGTCTACCTGGCCTGTGTTCTTCATGTTCGCCAGGCTCAAATAAAAAGGAAGGAAATTACCCAGTGCCTCAAGGGCTCCCGCCTACACAGGGTCTGGAGGGACGGATGTACGTAGCCTTCCCCCTTCAGGGTGTCAACCTAAAGAGAGACTGTTTCCCAGTACCTCCAACCTGAGGGTAAGGACTTCCCAGGAGGTCACCTATCCTGATACTACTCTAAGCACGCTTAATTTCGGAGTTCTAATGGGATCCGGTAACGGCGTGTTGGTGCCCTCTTAAATAGTAAGCCTTTACATATTTCCTCCAAAACCTCCGGGGTGTTTTTAGTAAGTAAGCATGGATTTTTGGGAATTCTTTTGTTGGATTATTTTGATAATTATAAAGAGCAAAAGCTCAATACAAAAAGCGGCTGCCACACAGAGGGCCCCGAAAATAAAGAATATTAAAGCATAAAAAGAAACAAAAAAACAGCACCCCATTCCAAAACAAGAAAAGCACCGGCCTAAGAGACCTAAAATCCAAAAAAGAGAAATTGGTCACCTAACTAAAATATTGGAAGATTCGATCACCTAACTTCGAACAAAAATCTCATTTAGTCACATAACAAATTTAATCATATTTTTTAAATTATTTATTTCATTAGTCTCTAATTTTGTATCTTTGTTGAAATTTATCTCACTTTTTTTTTTCCTAGAATAAGCGTTCATCTTTTATTTGTAACTAAATTATCCATTATCTAGTTATTAAAATTGGGTAAAAGCTAAAAAATAAGTAATCAATTTTTCATAAAATAAACATAAAAATATTTTTTTTAAAAATCAATATAATTTAAATATACTTAGAGTGGTAAAAGACAAAGAATTAACGTATTAGTTCTAAATGAAATATCTTTTTCAAAATTTCCCTCCCAAATTGATAAAAGAAAAAAGTTTCACTCCCAAGCCCATGTCAATGAAACAAAATGAACCCCGATATTCAAAGAAAAAGTTCATATATTTATAAATTTATTGTATCTCTATAAATTTTAATACTCAAATTCCAAATACTATATATTTACACTTGGGTAGTGATTAAATTCCTCAGAAATTCTAAATTTTTTTTTTTATATATATATTTGAGCAGTGAATTTTGGTCATCACAATGAATTTTTTTAAAGTTGGGTGATAAAATTCTCCAAAATTTGACTTTGGTGACCAACATATATATTTGAAGCTACTTGGGTTACTAATAGATTTTTATTAAGAGTTCGGTGACCGAAAATATGATTTCGGTGACCAATTTACTATGTCAAACCATTTGGATGACTAAATGAGCTTTTTATTAGGAGTTTGGTGACCGTAACTTCAAAGTTTGAATTGGGTGACCAATTTGTTTTATTATGAAAGACCTTGAGTGACTAAATGAATATTGTTTAAGAGTTGACTAAGTTTCCACAAATTGAGTTTCCTGACTAAGTTGGTCATTTTTTGTCACTTGTGACCAAAAGGGCACTCTTGTCCAATTTATATCTATATAATTTAAGTATAAAAAAAAATATAACCAGAATATCAAATAAGTGCTTGTCTACGTCAAAGGTCGTTATACTTTTTATCTGTGTCAATATTATTACAATCTAGTTTGTATTGTGTCAATTTAGTTGTATAGTAAAACTAAAATTAAATTAATGATATAATTTTTAATAACACGGTTATGTAAAATATAAGTGACTCTGTAACAAGCTCATTCATTGATGCAATTTCAACCTACTCATGACCTTACTATTAAAAATTCAGTCACCAGTATAAGTGTAAAATGTAAATATTACCCTAAAGAATAAGTTGATACAATACACATAAATTGACATGCGTGAAATCAACACAATTAAAGGTGTAAAACTAAATTGAATATTGAACAAAGTACAAGGACTTATTATAAAGATAATTGTAAGATTCTTCCACCCCCCCCCCCCGGGGGGAACTACCGAAATTTGAGGTGTGATTTCCAAAAATCAACCGGATTTTCTAATTTTTCAACTTTACATCTTAGATTTTTAAGTTTTTTAATGTCAGACCTTAATGTTAACGCATTAAAATTCATTAGTTTTTTATGACATGGCTTTTGAAAAAAGCAAAAATAATTCTAAAAAATTTGAATTTATATTGAAAATGAATTTAAAATATTTTAAATATCTAAATAATTTTTAAATATTAAAAAAAATAATTTTTATATTTTCTAAAATAATTTTTTAATTGCCACTTCAGTAAAAAATAAAAGTTGTTAATAGCGTCATATTAAAGTGTGACATTGAAAATTTTTTAAAAGTTTAGATATCACATTGAAAATTTCAAAAATTTACGTGGTTTTTTCAAACCTCACTAAAAATTTAGGTGATTTTCAATGAAAAACTCTAATTTTAAAATCTAATCCTAACTAATTACTTTTTATAACATTAATAATTTTTATATCATATATCTTACATATTATGATTGCTTTTTAAAAGAATGGTTGGATCTTTACCAATATCTTGGGTATTTAGGAACAAGACTTTTCTCTCGCCTCTCTCTAAGTTTTTCTCTTTCTAGAAAAGCACGCGTGAATGCCGAGGCCGGGGGGGGGGGGGGGGGGGGGGGGCCGGGACCCGTCTTCTTCCCTACCCCCCACTGCCGTCCACCATGCCCAGCCGTCCCCCTCCTCCCTCAACTCCGTGCCCCTCCATCTCCTCCCACCACCATTTCCGTCCTCTGTCCCCGTCCTCCGCCTCCATCCACCTCCATCTCCGTCCTCCACCTCCATCCGCCCCCATATCCGAGTTCCACTCCAGTTCCGATCTCTAGGAGGGAAGACTCTTCGTCTTCCCCTTGCCCTCACCGCTTCCACCGCCGTCTAGTCTCCACCGCCGTTTGCTCCAATTCTCCGGCTCCACCATCATCTCTCTGCCGCCGAGTTCTTCCAGTTCTCCACCCGCCGAGTTGTTCCTGACCTCCACACCGACGCACCGGCCTCCTTTCTCATGGTCCATTTTTCTTTTCTCTTTTTTCTTTTTTTCTTTTTTGTTTTCTCTTGCATCAATGGGTTCCCCTCAATGAACCCATTTGTCCCAGACCGGAAAAACCCTTATGTGACAACACCACTCTTGTGCCCGTGCCTACTTTCCCTGTAAATCTGGTCTAGCTGGGTTCGGTTGTTGTTTCGTTGATGTAAACCATCTGACTCTCGCTCCCAGATGATGTAATTCCTCCAGAGGCCTTCAGGTTATCCATCGTCTCTCACCCGTATTTTTGGATTCTCTTTCTCCTTTCCTGTGTTGTAGGCTCGGTACCCTTCCTGCATGCTCCTGCCTAGTACCTAGCTTGCACCGCGAGTGGGGAGGAGATTTTTCCCTCCTATCCTCCACCCTCTTCGAGGTGGTCATTTCATCTCCTGTGTGGTATTTCTGGGTGTGTATTTGCTTCGACTCCATCTGTTCCCTGCTTGTTCTGGTCCCTTCCTGTGTTTGTGTTGTTTTCCCGGTGGTGTTGTTGCTTTTTTGGTGTCTTTGTTTTCCCTGTTTTTTCTGGCCCTTTTTTGTACCCATTATCGTTTACGAGGTGGCTAATGGGGGTTCACACGTGGTTTTTGTCAAGGAGGGTAGCTCAGAGTTGATCACCGATTACTCATGCAGAGTTGTTGCTCTCGCGGCTACGGCTAGAGCAGCAAGGAAGTAGGCCGCATGCTACATGCATCCACGTCATGATAGTCAGTGCGCCACCCAGACGCGACATTACACATCGTTTCAGCCTTCTCCTGTACAAACGACGGCTATCATGAATGATTGTGGGGATTCTCGAAGTCGTATCATAAGGTCAAGGAATGAAGGAGTGTGCGTCTCAGGACTGTCACTGGGCCAACTTGCTATCCGTATTGACGGTCAGTATATCGGAAGGTGGGATCTGGTGTGTTAGTGGCCACAAACTTCTCTTCTTCCTCTACCTCCCAAGCTTGTTGATTAAATTCTACTCCAGGAAGCTCGAGTTAACCAACATGTCCCTCCTTTTCTCCTGTGGGTTGGAAATGTTGAAGCCGAATCAACAGATCCTCATGATCAGAATCCGCCTAATGAAAATGAGGCTCATGGCATCGCTAGTGATTATGATTCAGGGTCCTCTGGACCTGAATTTCCACCAGGCTTTGAGCCTCATGCCCTAAATAGGACAGAGCCACTTATGGAAGGGCCTAGTTGTGGAGCAAAGAATAAAGCAAAAGGGTTGATAATGAAAAGGAAAAGAAAAGCTTTGAAGTGCAAAAAGAAAGAGAAAGAGAAAGAGAAGTGGGAGCTCCAGGAGTTCTTGAAGGACATGTCACCCAGAAACAGTGTACAGAAATCAACCAAGGACACAAGCAAGCGAAAAAAGAGAAACATGGCGAAGGAGGCTGGCAATGGGAAAGAGGTCGATAAGATCCTTCGGGCAAAGCAAGTAATTCAGATGGGAGGAAGGTTAGGTCTGAACTTCAATGGCTTTGACCCGTCAAAGGTAAGCGCTATACTTGATGAAAGGGGGACTTGAGTGCCTTTTTTTCCCGCTTCAAGTGCCCCGATCCCGAGTCAGTCACAACGATCAGTGGAGGATCTTCCTGTCATTCCGGCTATTGTTTGTATTCCTGTTTGTTCCTGTTTTGTCCTATTTTTGTATCTTTCTGTTTGATCCCTTTATGTATCTTTGTGCCCCGCTTCTAGCGGATTTTTTAAGAGCTCGCTCGCTCGAGCGCCTGATTTGCTTCGCAACCGAGTCGCTAATTATTGGGAAAAAAAAGGAGGGTTCTTTACCAAAACAAAATAATAATAATAATAATGATCACGTTTAGAAATTATTCATTTTCATTTAACAACCACAACTTTTTAATTTTCAAAAAATCACCTTTAAAAGTTTAGAATCATTCCATCAACTGCCTCAAATCACACTGCTATTATTTGCTAAAAGACTAGGTCTGAATTTTGATGGCTTCGATCCGTCTAAGGTGAGTGCTATGCTTTATAAAAGGATGTGAGGGACCGACACTGGTCAATAGGTGCTCTGTGATGTGACTTGAGGTGACGTCGATATGAATGTTGGCAATGGCTTTGATCGAACTTTGCTGAGTCCCATGTTTCGTCAGCTTTAGCGCTTTAATGTTACAATTTTCTATCATTTGGTAGATCTTGTAGTCCATATCGCGTCTGTTGTTGCCATACATTAGTCTTGTTTTGAGGCGCGTGTTTTGCCTATTTTGAATTTTCTTCCTGTTTTTGTCTTTTCTGTTCTCTTTCGGTCTCCCTTTTTTACGGGTGGACTCAGGTCTCGCTTGGTCAAGTGACATGTTTTGTTCATAACTTTGTCGCTAATTATCAAAAAAAAAAACTTACTAGTAGTTTTTATTTACATTTTAGAGCATTTATTAACTACAACTTAAAGTATCTGAACAGGTAAAGCATTTTCCACCCCCATTCCCAGCCCACCACCGCCCCCAAAGGTTCTAATCCTGCCTCTTTTATACCCGCTCGGGATAAAACCTAGTTGGGGGAGTGGGGCATGTGCATGCGTTATTAGTTTGATTAATTTCAACTCTTGTTTCAAGTGCACTAAAAAAACTAAAAAAAGTTAGCTAAAGTCCACATGGAAGTCAAGTAATATTCAAAGGACGGTTAACAACATAAGTTAAAATGGTGAATTGAAAAATTTTAGACTTTTAAAGATAGTTTATAAAACAAAATAAAAGTTGTAATAGTTAAGTAAAAATATTAACTTTTCAATGAGATTTTATGTTAAAAAACCCATAAAAATAAGAATAAATGGTTATTTACATTAATGATTCTTATATTTTTTTTTATTATGTTAATTTAGTCTTTGTACTTTTAATTGTGTCAATTCAATCCCTGTACAATTTATATTGTATCAATTTACTCATTTGATCAAATTCAATTTAAGTTATAGGTGTAATTTTAATGACACGATTACTTTAGATGCAAGTAACCCACTACAAATCCACCCGTTTGACTCAATTTAACCGAATACATGGCCGAATCATTAAAACTTTAATAAAACACTTGACATAAATTTTACTCTAAGAACCAAATTGACACAATATGAATTATATAAGGACTAAATTGGCACAATTAAAAATATAGGAAGTAAATTGACATAATTAAAAGTATAGAACTAAGTTGAATTAATGAGAAATGTACTTGGACCATCGGTGTAAATAACCCTAATTATCATCACTTAGTCAATTCAAAAGTTGAGTTGATTTTTTTAGTAAGGTAAGCAAAACGCTAGAATTACTAAAGAAAGTTACTAAAACACAGCGAATCATGATACGAAACCTAGTAAAATTATATGTAAACACCATTATGCTAGGGGAGTGGATCTAGTGCAGTCTGGACTCCACTTGTAGCAGTGCCTACATGCCACAAAAAAAAAAAAAGAAATTTTATTTTGAAATTATATGATATGAAATTTTAAATATAAAACATTTTAAATTTATATTTATACAGTATGCATAATGTATATTAAAATTATTAGATTATTTGCACTAATAGTCCACGTAAGTTGTGTAAATTTAGTTTTTAAACTTTTAAATTTCACAAAATTAGACATGTCAAATTTACAAATTTAAAACTAAATATATACAACATACCAGGATTACTAACATAAAATAATTTAATAATTTTAATATAAATTATGTATACTATATAAATATAAATTAAAAATATTTTACGTAAACACTTCTAAAATTTCTTACCATGTAAATATTAAATATAAAAATTATACATACATACATACATATATATAGTGAGCGGCTAGAATGAGAATGGAAATTCTGTGAAAATATGAGAAAATTATATCTACACCATTGGATCTTAAGTAAGATTGATCAATAGTTCTAAGAGGCTTATTGTATCCGGAGCCCTACTTTCACCCAACGGTAACCAACACCTCCACCCTTCACCATCGCTGCCACTTCTGCCACCGCTACCCATCTCAAATCTCTACGCTCATCGCCACTGACACCCACCAATATAGCCACCGCTGCCACCGCCACCCATCTTTCTCTCTCTATCCCATCTCAGATCCCTACGGCCACCACTACCCACCACCACCTCCGCTGCTTCTCTCCGCCACCCCGACACTGCCACCGCCACCCATCTCTCTCTCTCTCTCCATCCCATCCCAAATCCCAACGGTCACCGTCATCGCCTCCCACCACCATTGCCACGGCCACCCACCACCACCGCTGCAGTGGTGGCAGGTGGCCATGATGGTGGGAGGCGGCTTCGGTGACCGTTGAGATTTGAGATGGGATGGAGAGAAAGAGACGCGAGGCGGTGGCAGGGGTGGCAAAGAGGAGCAGCGGTGATGGAGGGGCGGGTGCTGGCGGTGGCAGTGGTGGGTGGTGGGTGGCGGTGGTGATGACTGTAGGGATCTAAGATAGGTAGCGGTGGCGGGGATGGCGGAGAGGAGTGGCAGCAACAGTGGTGGTGGGTGGTGGCGCTGGTAGTGGTGGGTGGCGGTGGTGGTGACCATTCGGTGGTACTAGGGTTTCGAACATGATGAGCCTTTTAGAACAATTGATCAATCTTACTATGATCTAACGGTGTAGATTAAATGGAAGTCAAGAATTTCAATTATATTGTTTGGTTTTTATGTTAGAATTATAACCATAATTTCACTGCCAAATTCTATAGAATTGAATTTTAACAAAAAGTCATATATTTCATTTCCTTGGAACAGGTGAAAGAGATTACAATTCCATAATTAGCTCTTTTGACCTGAAACACAAAATGATCTAACTCGATTAATTGAAAACTTAAGATAACTCAAAATCAAAAGAGCCAATCGGATTTAAATTTGGCCCAAATTCAAAATAACCCAACTCAAATTGATTCAAACCAAAATGAGCCCATTTGGTTTGATTCACTGTCCAAAGTGACCCTACTAGATTGGACTCAAGGCATGAGATGGCTCAAACTCAAAATAAACCTATGTGACTTGCATCTGACTTAATTAATATGACCTAGACTAGTTGACTTGAAATCCGAAGCGACCCAATCTAATGGACCTAAAACCAGAGATGACTCAAACTTGACCCGACTCAATCTTAGCCTAAAATTGACCCAATTCGAGATAATACAAAATCTGAAATAACTTAGCTCGTTAGTCCCAAAGCTAAGATTACTTAAGCTAGAAATGACATGCCCAACTTAACTCTCACCCTCGCTAATCTGAATTCCAAAATGTCCCAACTCAATTAACCAAAATCAGACATGACTCAAACACAAAATGATAAGAACCAAACAGAAGAAAAGATCTCGGAAAAGGCGGAATAGGGGGAATCGATAGGATAAGATCTCGGAAGCGAAGTATGATGGGATGATCATGCAAGCGGAGTGGGTTATAGAGATGAGGAAAATAGTTGGTTTGAATTTTGATGGTTTTGACCTGCAGATGGTGACAGACTTGCTTGCTAAATGAGGTAGATAGATTTGTGGTTGAGGTTCCCGTCCTACTCCTGTTTCCCGTGCTGCTCGTCTGGTTCTTCTTTTTTTGGGATCCCTGTCTGAACTTGTAATTGCGCGTCTTGTCGGGCATGTGCATAATGTCTGTTTGTGTTGTGTTTGGGTGTTTTGTTTTTGGTGCCTATTTGTTCGTTATTTGATCTGATCTCTTTTTGTTCCTACTTCTGTTTACGGGCAAGCTTAGGCCTTGTTTTTTCTAGCTGCCTGCTTGTACTTCGGCTATGCCGATATTTATCGAAAAAAAATAAGAACCAAACAGAACTAGGCCAAAGTTGACCTAATACTCATGATGGCTCGACCCATGACGACCAAATTTTACTAAGCCTGATATTATTTGACCTAAAACCGGGAATGCTCGAACCCGTTAACCAAAAACCTTTGATGAATGAAATTGTTGTTAAATTATGATTTTAATCTCTAATTCTTTTGATAATCCAAAATGATAAAATTTTTAGTTTTGTTCTAATTGTTACAGTTTTAAAATTAAAACTTAAATTATAATTTCGTGTCCAAATTTATATTTATGTCCAACAAATCATATGTATAATTCCTGTTCCATAATTATTGAAGCCATTTGTTTAATGATGGTAAAGAGGACACTATAAGGCCTATTTCCGCATTAATAACCTTATAAAGCTCTTGACTTATGCCTATTAAATCATCATTAATTCAATGCTTCTGAATCCCACTTGTTGCCACTATATCAGCCACCCTATTACCCTCGCGATAAACATGAGATGTCCTCGTCTCTCAACAGCTCACCAACAGGTGCCAAATATCTTAATGATCAATCTGATATGCCAATGACGCTTGTAAATTCCTTATAACTTCACCACCATATTATACCCTCATGGACATGGCTGAATCCATCTTAACACAATTCTCGATTCCATCCCAGGTCGTTAAACCTTTAGCCACAAGAATTGGGGTGTCTCTCACGTATTTCTAGTCATAGTCAATCACCCCACCTATGGTATCGCGGATGACAAGGCCACTGGTTGCAACATTATTTTTTTTTTTTTTCACCTTCAAATTCAAGTTTGACCCCATCTTTATCTGGTTTTATTCATCTGGTATCTTTCCTTCCTTTGAGTTTCTAGCTAATTTTTGATCTAGCTTAGCCACTTGACTTCTCGTCTTCCACTCTATAGTTGTCACCTTCGCCCTAAGGATAATCATTTCAAGCGAAACAAGATTACCATGAAAAAGTTTATCATTACGGCATCTCCACATGGACCTACTGGGTAACACAAGAATTAAAGCACAACAAAAGATTCAATGAGAAAACAGAAAAAGCACACAAGATTTACGTGATTCGGCATAAAATAAGTCTACAAAGTTGTAGGGGTAATTTATTACTTGAAAGTTTTACAGAGAACTTTCAAATTTATCACACTCTTTCAAACCCTCAATAGGGTCTATATAAGCGAACACAAAAGAGACTCTAATCACCCTATGATGAATCACCAGAATAGACCTGAACCTTGATATGGGCCTAAAACATAGCCCAAAAATAAACTTGATCTATAATAATATAAAATCAGACTTTAGGTAATAAGCTGAATTAGACCAAATTAAAAAATAAATTGACCTTTCAATCATGTCATCTTCAATGTATTGGACCCCTCAGCTTCAGGGCGTCGGGCACCCAACGTAAGTTAATATTTAATAATTGAATTAATTAAATGGATTAAAAATCAATTCATTCACTTCAGTGCCACTAAAAGTTTTGTGTTCAACGTAAGCTCTTCTCTTTCTTTTAGGTATAGTAAATTTGCAACGTAAGTTATGCCTGGGATTTAAAATATCACAATATTATTGTTAGGCTAATCATATTATTAAAATAGTAATTATATCCTAGTAATAATAATTTTTCAAATAATAGCTATTAATTATATGCTTATTTATAGAATATTCATCTGGTTTCTAATATACATTATTTTGATAACTAGAATTGACGTATCAATATAAAATATACTATTCAATTAATGAACAGAGTTCCCTAATCCGACATACAAGCAATTAAAAGAATAGGAATAAAAATACAAGAAATTCAATATGGGAGATAAAGGTGAAAAACAACGTGTCAATAGTTGGAAAGAGGCATCGCATCTGCTCGTGCATGTTCTAGTCCGACGCTCCTTCCCCATGTTATCATTGTCTCTTTTGTTTTTGCTTTTTCTATTTTGATTGCCTTTGAACACTAACCAACTTGTTTAGTATCTTTTAAGCTTGTTTCTAATTATAAAACAAAAAATCGAAGAACACAGAGGTGAGACAGTAAACTCCTAGAGAAGCAATGCCAAGATAGCTAGATCAACCGCATGGATCTATGAATACCTTGCTTTCTACTGTGGGGCTCATGACCGGATCAATTGCATAGGCATCTTCAAATCCAATTTTCTTGAACTTATGGCTATCTCCTATACATTGGAACTCATAGTAGACCCGTAATAGACCGCTTAAGCCTAAAAGGGGAAGGCCTTTGTTGCTTTTAACATAGAGCTGACATCAACTTTGTCAAACTCCACATATTTAACCAATTTGGGTGAGACTATTACAAATTATCTCACCTCAAAGATGGAACGTCGTTGCCACATGTCCAAAGATCTATCCTTTCAAAACGAGCGGATTTTTCGAGGCACATGCCCCCACCACAACGCCGCCATTTACCTTGATCTTTCCTTGTTGGACCGAGGGTGTTACCATTGTTGCACAATATATAGGTCCCAACAAGCCCACATACGGTGAAGGGAGTTGGCTATAACAAAAAAACAGGGACAAACCCAACGTTGCTACAACACAACCCATAAAAGTAAGAAGTCCGCACTAAGTCCATAATCTACCACTTTATCTTAAAAGGAGACGCTTTCAATTTAAGGGGTGAAATCACTTATAAATTAATCGAACTTCACATATTTCACATATTTAATCAATGTGAGATTGAGATGTCGTAGGGTGATCAGCCCACGTGAAAACCTCGTGGAGGTGGTCGTTCCTTATTAATATGATAGCTATTACAAGTAAAGATTGATGATGTTTTAATCTTGTCCAAAAAGAAAAAAGGATGTGGCATATTTGTTGATGTGGCAGCCGGTTGATGACATGGAGGTGACGTGGCATGTGAAGTAATATTTGTATTACCCTCCCCGTTTATTTTTTGTTCAGTTTATGAAGTTTTTCATATGCTTTCCGAAACTTTGGCCCAAGTTTACCTCATACTTGTGATCTTGTGAGCCCTTCTGGGATTTTCGAATTATGAAAGCCACTAAATATATTTTATTTGGTTATGCAATTTGTATACCTAGTACTATATTTTTACCAAAAAAATAAAAATAAAAACTATAATCAAAAGAATCATTCAATAATAAGGTACAATGTTAAACTATTTTGAAATAATAAGATGCCTCAACTGTGCTAAATTTCATCGGGCTTTTTATGCCTAACTCACGGAGTCGGAACATACTTAGTTTACGTATAAGCCCAAAAGAGATTTCGTTCTAAACCCAATTGATAATAATTAGAGCAATCCACTAGACTTATATGTTGGTCTCTTCTTTCTTACAACTCCTATGTAGGTTTTATATTTGAGTCGCATGGAGTTCATACTTCTTAATTGCACCAATACAAATGCACTTCAAAATTATGGTGGTGTTATTACCGAATCAAATATTACAACCACAATAATAATGCGAGTTTTAGTGAATAATAGTTATAAATTTTCATAAAATTACTCTAACATTAATAATTTTATCGTGATAACAACATTACTCAAAATTATGGTATAAATAAATAGAGGTGCTGCCGACCAAATTTATTGTCACATCCGTTGATAGAGCCATGAATCCATATGTTTGTGCTTTTATTCAACCATTGCACGTCTATTTTGCACATTTCTCTGCTTCATGCTGCTAATTTAAGTAATTTATATAATTTTATTTAAACAATTAAAAATCAATTTCTGCCACCTTTTTTTTTTTCCCCTCGAAGTTACTGTGTACTTTTTTTTGAGGGTTTGTCTAATATGGTTAAAAAAACATAAAAATTTGTTGTACAGAGCTTGGTTTTATACTATTATTGGTCAAATCTAATGGAGTAGAGTCTAGTTTACCCCTTATGAGGGTCTATGGGCGTAACCCCCGTGAAAAATTTTTGGGCCTTGATTTGGGCCCAAATCGAGATCCAAGCCCATTTGGTAATCTCAACTGAACATATTAGATTTTTTGCGTGTACCTATATAAACCCTATTTTAGGGTATGAAAGAGTAGAGTGCATCAAAAAAAAAAAAAAAAACTCTCTGTAGTTTTAATCAATAAAATATCCCTACAACTACGTAGACGTGACAATTTTGGCCAAACCAAGTAAATCTTGTGCGTTTGATTTCATTCTCTCATTGAATCTTTTGTTGTGTTTTAGTTGTTATGTTTCCTAATAAAATTAGATAAGTACTGCTTTGATACCACAGGAATTGTCAACACCTCCTTGTTATTATTGGATAATTACTGTTATGCTCAAGAAGATGGACCATACAGCAATATCAGTAGCTGATGGCAATAGCTTGAAGTGTGACACGCAATACTGTGAACTTACTTGGAAGATGCAGGGGGTTTGTGTGTTCTGCTAACTTCATGTTAATACCCTTGGGAGGGTGTGATATGGTATTAGGAGTGGAGTGGCTTTCCGCTCTTGGGGACATCTAGTGCAACTTCAAATCACTTACAATGACCTTCATTGTAGAAGGGAAACAGCATGTGCTACAAAGAATCCCAAGCACTAGCTAAACTGTAGTTGTTGGGAAGGCGTTCAGTGAATAGGGTCAGGCTATTCTCTGTTTATCTGATACACCCTTCATGATTTTATCTATTCATTGCTTTATTGGAGAGTACTATTTTCACAAATATCAAAATAGCTAATATAAATAACCTTAGACACACCTTTTCCAGTCAATTACTTTCTAGATATTGAGGCTAAACGTGACTTCGCCCTAAGCTTTCTATCTCAACATAACACATTGTCGACCTCCTAACCCACCACGGCATGCATGATGCAAAACCTGTTAAGAACCACCCTGCCCCGCGGCTCGAGTACAACTTTCCCTAAACGAAGGGGAATTACGTGATGATCCTACTAAATATAAAAGTCTTGTTTGAGCACTTCTATATCACACATGACATGTCCTGAAATTTTGCTATGCTATTAACTTGTTTCCTAGTTTATGCTTGCTCCTAGGTATAGTTATTATTAGGTTGTGAAGCAAATTCTATGCTACCTCAAAAGTACCCTTGACCGTGGTGTCTCCATCTTCCCAAGATCCTGCACCATTTAGTTGCCTTTGCTGCTGCGGATTGGGGAGGTTGTTCTAACATACGTCGATCTACCACGGGCTATGCTCTCTTGCTTTGGCCATCTCATCTCTTGACAAGTTAAGAAACAAGCTACAGTTTCCAAATATGCTATTAGAGTATAGTATCACTAGGATCTCTCCATATCATTGTGATAAAGGATAGCATAATTAGATCCCATGTTTTCTTCTCTTACCATATTGTATTAACTCTATATATAGAGCATGTACCTCTTCATTATAATTATTCAATTCATTGAGTCAAGAGCCTCACAAAGAGACTCTTCTTTTCTCTCTTTCCCCCCCCCACCCCCCCCCCCCCCCCCCCCCCCCCCCCCCCCCCCCCCCCCCCTCCTCCTCTAATTTCATGTCTTATTTCTAGTTCTTGAATTAGTTATCTTAATTTTCTTCATTCTTTCTTTATTTCAATTAACAAAACTATGGCAGCAAACCACCCCCTATCTGTTCCCAACCAAACCGTCGCCGTCCCGCCGGCAACCAAGACCAGTCCCCTCATACTAGCATCTCCATTGACCACTGAACAGCAGGAACTTCCTTGGCTATGACCGATCTGACCCATATCAAATCCATAACCTCTAATCTATTCCTCAATGGTCTAACAAATACCGGTGTCACCATCTCCTGTACTTCGTAAGCAACCACGAGGCCACATGGTTCTCAATTTTTTGGCTCGGGCATCCCCTCTTCTTTTCCTCCCTTTTCCCTACATTGGCCATCGATGTCACCGAACGGTGACCATCGGCTATCGCAGACCCATCAATACCCGTCGTTCCCTACGACTTCCACCCACCCTGTCGCTACCCACTGTTGGTGCCTCGTCCGCTGCTTCTAGTAGCACCTATGGCCGGGTGGCTTCGGCTGGTAATGATGTTTCACCCTTCCCCAACCCTAATGTAAACAATAATGCTTCCCCTTTTCCCCAATTACACCCTAATCTCCGTCAAACTACAAGTACCCCCCCGTTGTTACTTCCTCTCTCCAGTATTTTCAGTATAATTACAATAAAACTTGAGAATACAACCAATTATACTGCCTGGCCAGAACAATTTCATATGCTTTTAATCTCGCACCAACTAATGGGTTATATTGATGGTAGCTTCCCTTGCCCTCCAACTTATATAATAAACAATGATGGCTCACTAGCCCCTAATCCCGAGCATTTAAACTGGGTCAGAACTGACCAAAGTCTCAGATCTTGTATTGCCACTACTTTCTCTCGCCATTTTCTAAACGACACTGTTAGACAACTCACATCAAAAGCCAAGTGGGATGCCCTTATCAAACGATTTCGTAACCACTCGTTGGCCAAGGAATACGATCTGAGATCTCAAATAATCAAACCTGAAAAAAGATGGCAAAACAATGGAAAAATATCTCTCTGAATTAAAATCCATTGCTGACGACCTAGCTACCATAGACTCTCCAATATCTAATTGAGAAGTAGTTCACTATGCTCTCTATGGGCTTCCAATTGAATATGCTGCTTTCGCTACCTTAACTCGCCAAGCTTCACCTACTCCCACTTTTGAAAAATTGAAAACTGATTTGCTCAATGACGAAAGTGTCCAAAACCGATACCAGGGCCGCACTACTCCTGACCCACAACATGCTTCAATTGCTTCAAATGTAGGTACTCAAGGATCCAACACAGGTCGTGGGGGACGTGGCTAAGGTAAAGGCCGCAATCATAACCACCGTGGCAACAAAGGGGGCCGCTCTGGGGCCCAATCTCAACAACATAACCCAGGACCTCCTTCATACCCCACCCCGCAGCATCCTCGACCTCTTACACATGGCATCCTCAGCCCCGCACCCGCACCATGTCAAATCTGCTACAAACCCGATCATGGAGCCACTTCGTGCCCTCATCGCTTTGATCATGCCTCTTTTACAAATCCATCTCTCTCTCTCGCTGCTATGTCAATCACTGACTCTCAAGACTACAATTGGTACCCTAACTCTGGAGCATCCAACAATATGACCCCAAATTCCTGTATGCTTCACTCTCTTGTTCCTTATAATGGTCATAAACAAGTTTTAGTTGGGGATGGGGCCTTACTACCTGTCAGTCATGTCGGTTCGACAACTTTACAAACTAAAGCACTTCCTCTTCAACCTAACAATGTTATGTTGGTACCTAAACTCACTCACAATTTACTATCTATTAAACGATTGTGCCAAGATAACTCCTGTACTATTGAATTTGACTCTAATTTTTTGTCTGTTAAGGACAAGGCTACGGGTATCCCTCTGCTTCGAGTTCATAGTAACGGGCCACTTTACAGTTTTTCGCCTCACTTCGTCGGACTCATAGCATAAATCTTTTCCGGACACCTATGGCATCAATGGTTAGGGCACCTAGGACCACCCATGTGGAATGTTTTATGTTCTCAAAAACTAATTCGTAGCTCTCGTTTTACTGATTTTTGTCAACATTGTAGCTTGGGTAAGTCTCACTTACTTCCTTTTAAACCTGTTTTGCATTCAGTTTCATCACCTTTGCATTTAATTCACTCGGATGTATGGCAATCTCTTGTATCATCAAACTCCTATTATAAGTATTATGTCAATTTCATTGATGACTTTACTCGCTTTACATGGTTGTACCCTATGCAATACAAGTTAGAAGTATTTGACATTTTTGTCAATTTTAAATCACTAGTTGAAAACCAATTTTCTACAAATATCCAAATGTGATACGAGGTAAGCTGGGTGTAGCCTCGATCAAGGATAAATTGAGGGAGCACCGCCTAAGATGGTTTGGACATGTCAGCAGAAGACCGACCTCAACCCCAGTCAGGAGGTGTGAACAGCTCAACACAGAAATAAGCAGAAGAGGGAGGGGCAGACCAAAGAAGAGTTAGAGGGAGATGATTCGTCAAGACCTAACCCACCTAGACCTAAGAGAGGAGATGGCCTCAGATAGGACACATTGGAGGGCTAGCATTAGGGTAGCGGAGATGGCAGAGTAGAATAGTGCGGGGAGTGGCTGGTAGTTTAAGATTCTTACGCAAACATAACCTCTAGTGTAGCACTTTTAGGCTAGCTAAGTCCCTAATCATGCCCATTCTCCTACTTCTTCTTCTTCTTCTTCTTCTTCTTCTCCTCCTTCTTCTCCTTCTCCTCTTTCTCTCCTTCTTCTACTTTTTCCACTATATGCATGTTATTGATTGGTGGTTTATCTGCAGGCACTCAACTACTTCAGGTTGGGGGTCCCCGGAAACAGTCTCTTTTCCTGCCGGAAGGAGTAAGGCTGCGTACATCACCCCCCCCCCCCCCGACCCTGCGTTCTGTGGGAGCCGCAAGGCACTGGGACTGTTGTTGTTGTTGTTGTTGTTGTATCCAAATTTTTCAAAGCGACAGTGGCCGTGAATTCGATCATCTCCGCATGAAAAACCTATGTCAACACCATGGTATACATTTCTGCCTTTCGTGCCCTGATACCCCACAACAAAATAGGGTGGCGGAATGAAAGCATCAATATATAATAGAAATGGCACGAACACTACTCATTCAAGCCTGGTTACCCTACACATACTGGGGTAATGCTGCCTACACAGCATGTTTTCTCATCAACTGTCTCCCGACCCCTGTTCTCCAAAACTCACCCCCTTTTGAAAAATTGTTTAAACAAAAACTTGACTACTCCGGCTTTCGAGTATTTGGGTGTGCGTGTTTTCCCAATCTAACACCCTGTGCCCCCCACAAGTTAGCACCTCGCCCCATATCATGCATTTTCATAGGTTATGCTGCACGACATAAGGGTTATTGATGCCTAGATCCCAAAATTGGTAAAATATACATAAACAGACATGTTAGGTTCAATGAAACTAGCTCCCCCAACCCCAAACTAGTAGACCCAACACAAATCACTCAACCCGGTTCTACCGCCAGCATGGTCGACCTTCCCCTTATCGTTGCCGTCAACTCCGGGGCCCTACTGCCAACCGGCATGATCAACCCCCTGGCCCCCACTGAGACCCTCCCAGATCACCCGGTCACCCCACGGTTGCCGCACCCCCCCCCCCCCCCCCCCCCGCGCCCCGCCTGCTGTTGACCACCAATGACCCGCACACCCCACTCGGGTCCCTCACACCTCACCAAACCACAACCAACAATGATGGTCTCCCCATCTCTCCTCCTGTTGTCCAGGCCACCATCGAATCACCATCGGTTGCCACGGCTGACACCTCCCCTTCCCCACCCTCATCGGCGATCACCTCGGTGGCACCGCCTCCCACCCTTACAGCTCAACCCAATAATGTGCACCCAATGCGAACTCGGCTCAAGGATGGTATTCAGAAAACCAAATATCCTCTCTCTCTCTCTCTTGTCTATGGCAGCAATACAAGAACCAACTTTTTACTTACAGGCAGTCAAAAACCCAAAATGGCAGGAGGCTATGGCTGATGAGCTTAATGCTTTAATTCTAAATCAAACATGGGATCTTGTCCCACCCCACCCAACCAAAAACATTGTTGGAAGCACTTGGAAATATCGGGTCAAGTATAAAGCGGACGGTTCTATTGATCGGTTCTAGGCTCGCCTTATAGCTCAAGGCTTTCACCAACATGAAGGCATTGACTTCAAGAAAACCTTTAACCCGGTTGCAAAACCTCCCACCATCCGCTTCATTCTCACACTCGCTATCACTCACAAGTGGCCCATTAAACAACTTGATGTTAAAAATGCTTTTTTACATGGCTATCTAAAGGAAGAGGTATACATGAAGCAACCCCAAGGTTTCATTCATCCCAGATTTCCCATCCATGTATGTCGCCTATGTAAGGCTCTCTATGGCCTAAAACAAGCCCCACGAGCCTGGTTCCAATGCTTCAGTACCTTTCTCTATACCTTAGGATTCACCTGTTGCCGTGCGGACACCTCCCTCATTTTACTTCACAACTCTGCCCATATTATCTGCCTTCTACTCTATATAGATGACATCATCCTCATGAGCTCTGACCCTCAATCCCTTGAAACCCTGGTCCACACTTATCATCCCAATTTGCATAGAAGCCCGTCGGACACTGTCCTCCCTTTTCCTATCCCAACAAAGATATACTATTGACCTTCTTACAAAACTCAACATGCAAGATGCTAAAGCCATCAAAACTCCTCTACCCCCTCGTGCTCATCTTTCCCTAACTGATGGCAATCTTCTCCCATACCCTACTGAATACAGAAGTGCTATAGGCACTCTCCCATATCTGACCATGACCTGTCCCGGTATTTTTTATCCTGTTAACCTTGTCTGTCTATTCAAGCATGCCCCCAGAACTAGTCATTGGTCGGTTTCGATACCACAAAAGCACCCCCGACCATGGCTCACGATCCTTCTGGGTACTTGCACATCAGTCATCGTCTATGGGATGCCGAATGGGGAGGCTGTCTTGATACTCACCGCTCCACCACTGGATATGCTTTGTTCCTTAGACCCAACCTCATCTCCTGGCGTGCCAAGAAATAAGCCACAGTCTTAAAGTCTTCTAGTGAATCTGAATATCGGGCCGTCTCTCAAGCTGCCGCTGAAGCAGACTGGGTTCGCTGCCTCATGCGAGACATAGGACTCAAGCATGTGTGTCTCTGCTTCATACCTCGCTGCAAATCCCGTCTCCAACGACCGAACTAAACATGTGGAAGTCGATTTCCACTGCGTTCGAGACAAAGTACTCAATGGTGACCTCCAAGTTTGCTACACCCCCACTACTCGCCAAGTTGCCAACATCTTCACCCAAGGGCTCGGACCAACTCCCTTCCACTATCACAAGACCAATCTTCATGTGGCTGCTCCCCCTTGAGATTGAGGGGGCCTATTAGAGTATAGTATCACTAAGATCTCTCTATATCATTGTAATAAAGGATAGCACAATTAGATCCCATATTTTCCTCTCTTAACATATTGTTTTAGCTCTATATATAAAGCATGTACCTCTTCATTATAATTTTTCAATTCATTGAGTCATTGGTTTATTCTCACATATGCAACTGAGTCCGAGTACCGAACCATAGCCCAAGCTATTGGTAAAAGTGATTGGGTCTTCTATCTGTTGAGTGATCTGAGTTTTCACCATTCTAGCTCAATTTTGGTGTAATACGACAATGTTTTTGCTATCTTGCTGCCAATCATATCTCTGATAATCAAAACAAGTATGTTGCCATAGATTTCCATTATTTTAGGAGGAAATCTTAAAAAGGAATCTCTAGGTTTGATTTACTCCTACCACAAAGCAGATAGTTGAGATCTTTAATTACAAGAGTCTTTCTTGTGATCACTTCCATTACCACAAAGTTAATTTTTACATAACTTTTCATGTTTAGATTGAGGGAGCATATTATAGAATATTTATCGTAAGTCAACTAATCATCTACAGTTTCATTCCCATTTCTCATCCTAGCCTTAGATTGAGGCAGGTTGGGTAATTTAAGAGTTGAGAGTTCCTAACCTGTTTAATAAATAGGTTGGATTCGGATTGATTCCATTTTTATAACCCCTCACATAACATAAATACGAGAAAGACGCAATACAATACATTTATTAGTTCTACTTTGACGAGAGTCTATTTAAGTCACTGGACTGTTGTTAACCTATGATCCTATCCCACTGCTTTTTAATTTTTGTTTTGGACTTCTTTTCTGAACCAATTAACCTGGCCCCATTATAGAGCTCCCCCAAACATAAAAATAAAAAAAATAAAAAAAGGTTTCTTTTTTGCATGTTTTTTATTTTTATTTTAAATTAAAATAATACAAGATTTTGGGTTAATAACAAGCACAGAATATTCCTTTAGGGGAAAAAAAGATAACATGATGGTCGGCATTCAGCTTTAAGCCATGTACAATTGAGATTTTGACCTGTCAATATGTCCCCAAGTGGGTTGCAACATGCACTATTCAATGAACGCCATTATTGTCCTTCAATCTAATTTTTTTTTTTTTGAATTTAGTGTAATTCATATATACCTTGCTCAGCCGGGAGTCCTCGAGGCACAAAATTTGTTATTATTGTTGTTGTTGTTGAATTTAGTGTAATAATTAGACTACCCACCTCTAAGTATGAGGTCTTAAATGCGAAATTTATTCCCTCTCTCTCTAATTGTTTGTGGCCTTAGTTAGGGCATTATTAAACCTCATTACTATTTATAGAAAAGCAACTGCTTTTTTGCAGCCTAGCTTGTTAAGTGTTGTTGTTTTTATGCTTTTATACTCTTATTCTATTATGCTTAGATGTTTTGATTGCTTATTGCTTTTATGCAGCCTGGCTTGTTATGTGTCATTGCTTTTTGCATCCTAAAGATGTAAGGCTACGTATATCCCCCCTCCGAAGACCCTGCATATGCAAGAGCTTTTGAGGCACTGGGTTTGTTGTTGCTATTGTTGTTGTAGAGCATAAACAATAAAAGATACGATTCATCATTGTCATGTCAATTGATTAGGCTGATAGAGCTCAGCATAAAATGGTAAGTTCATTACGGGTTAAAACATGTACATCTGGAGCTTGGCTTCAAACTCGATAACTCATGTTCAGGCTCAGTCGAATCGAGTTGTGCTTGAGTTTGCCAAGTTGGAATTCAAAGTCTTTGGATTTAACGAGTTTCTAGCTAAATTCAAGCATGGTGAAGATGTTGAGGTTAAGCATACCAGCATATTCTGAGTAGTGTAAATATAGATGTAGAAACTCATTTTAGGCTCAATCTGAGCTCGAATCCATTAAGATTTATCACGCTTGATTCTCAACTATGGGAAGCTTGACTAAAATTGGTCCATTGATACTCAAGTGTTTTGAACCCTCTTTTAGAAATTTTGGTGGCATTGTGTCAATCGAGACTTTTCAAGGAACATTCATGTAGTTTACGAGGATGTATCCTTCTAGTGGTTTTTATTAGTAAAGGTGGAGAGTGTATAGAGTAGCCATTAAACATGTTGAACAAGGTGTCTAGAGACTTAAAATTCAAGTGCTTCGATATTTTTCATTCTCCAGTGCCGTCCTTTAATTGTATTTGCTTTACTTCTATCATATAGATTATGTTTGCTTTTTCGCTTGTTAACTCTTTAAATAAATTAATTCAGTACCATACTTAATTAAAAAAAGAAAGCACGATATATTTTCCAAAGTTAGATATATGGGTGTAATAGATATTCTAAAACTTACATGAATTTGTTCAAATATAGGTTATCTTGTAAAACTTGTGACAATATAAAATCAAGAAATGTAACATTTTCTTTCACACTGGGAGCCAATAAATATTTAAAAAAATGTATATTTTAAGTGAGTTTAGGTCTATAATTTAACCAAATTATTCACCCAATTTTAACCTGAACTCTTCCCTCCTCCTTTCCTCCAAGCAAATCATGCGTGCAATCCTAACTACAAACAAAGAGAAACACCCATTTTATCCTGATTGTCAGAGTATAAAATCATTTATACGATAAATAACGTAATCATCTGTGATAATTAGTTCTTTAATTAAATATAAGAGGGGTTTTTTTAATCGAGATGTTTCATATCGAATGTAACAGCCTGCATTTTTTGTATTAATATAACAGTAATACAAAATACATAAAGAGTCTGTGTATTATCCATAATAGATTGATCGATCATCCCCTCGTACACACTTTTTTCATGCGTGTATCCCTCACTTTAAACCCTTATAAACACGTTAACAACATTTCTCCATAGCACTTTCAATTTGCATTTTTTTCATTTTGATTGAAATTTATTTATTTATTTATAGGTTAAAATTTTTTTATTTTCACATAGAGTAAATATTGTGAAGAAAAATAGAGATGGTGAGGCCTTCTTGTAGTGATACAATGGATACGAAGAGGGGCACCTGGACGGAGGAGGAAGACGCGAAGATCCTAGCATACGTGTCAAAGCATGGCGCGGGGAATTGGACTTCGGCCCCCAAAAAAGCTGGTGAGATTTCACAACTGTTATAGAGGTTATGTGTGATAAGGGCTTAACAGTTATAAACGCTGGGCATTTTGTCGTGCTTATAATTGATTTTTTATTCGATTTTTTGATGAAACGGTTAAAAACATGGAAAAGGGGTTGATTGCAGGGTTAAAGAGGTGCGGTAAGAGCTGTAGACTGAGGTGGACGAATTATCTTAGGCCCGATCTTAACCACAACAATTTCACTCCCCAAGAAGAGGAGCTCATTATAAAGCTCCACGCTGCTATTGGTAGCAGGTTAGTAATTTTTATCATTTTCCAAATTTTTACACAATAAATTTGCATTTTCTTGCATACCCATGTTCCCTTTCTAGTACTAAATGTAGGCCTTTCTTGAGAAGAAATAAACAATTAAACCGGATGCTTCGCTTGCCTATCTTTGATCATGATGCGCATTTACGCTTGAGATTGCGTATTTGTAATTTTGTTTTTATTTTGTCTTTTTGCTTTTCCTTTCGAAAACTCTATGTACATAGGGGATTTCCCTGTTCTTAGTTATCAAAAAGAAAATTAAGGTATCAAGCAAAGTTTAGAATAGTGTCATACTGTAACACAACAACACTAACAACAGACAAAATGCCTCAAGGGCTCCCATTTAAGCGGGGTCTGAGCAGTGGGTGGATGTATGCAGTCTTACCCCTTCAGAGTGTAATCATATCGAGATGTTGTTTCCAAGGACCCCCAACCTTATAGGGTTGGCAACACGAGGACTTCCCAGAAGATCACCCATCATGGTACTACTCTCGCCCAAGCACGCTTAACTTTGGAGTTCTAATTAGATATTGTGCATGAGTGCCTGGTAAATGAATCCTATCATGCTGTAACACATACTTAAAAATATACAAAGAAGAAAGTTTTGCTGCCCCGAAAACTCAAAATTTCACAAAGAAAATTTCCCCCCAAAATTTTGTTGTTGATTCCATTTAAGAAGTTAAAGTGTAAGATGAATGTTCTAAAAATATTGTTAATCTTCACTACAATATGCTTCTTTGCACAAGTTACCATATGAAATATGCATAGGAGAGGACGCAAATCAAATTAGAGTTAATATCAGATTGAAGACACTGGGTTTGTTACTATTATTGTTGTAGAATACCCTGAAGTTAAGCGTGAGAATAACCTGAAGAGATGTTGTTTCCCTGTGCACCCAACCTGAGGGTGAGGACTTCCCAGGAGGTCACCCATCCTGGTATTACTCTCTCCCAAGCACGCTTAACTTCGGAGTTCTAATGGGATCCGGTGACGGCATGTTGGTGCCCTCTTTGGTAAGGCTGCGTACATCAGCCCCCCCCCCCCCCCCCCCCCGACCCTGCGTAGGCGGGAGCCCTTGAGGCATTGGGTATGTTCCTTTTTTTATTGTTGTAGAATATTAGGTTGAAAAGTACACATTTTAGTTTTTTGTAATACTACATTTATAAGCAATTACATAGCTATCATTCGAAAAAGCTTAATTAAGTATTGTATAAAGGCGCATAAACGATTTTGATACACTTATACTTTCATTGAATACATGGTATTATTCTTGCCCCTTGTTAATATATAACATGGCCATCATTGTATTTAGTTTGCTTCATGTCATATTACTTAGGGTTTGCACTTTGTTTATAGGTAATCATTCGTGTCTAATTTTGAGACGCTTAGATATGACATAATAGTTTAGTAATTCAAATCAGAATCTCTTAACGCAACCATATTCAACCCTCAAATTTGTTCATACATTGATCATTCTCCAAGAGTTTAAGTAATATACGCTTCGTTAACTTTACTATATTGTTCTTTGATTCATGTATGCCTCTTGTAATGCATACAGGTGGTCAATAATAGCGCAACAACTTCCCGGAAGAACAGACAATGACGTGAAGAATCACTGGAACACCAAACTGAAGAAAAAGCTAACCCAAATGGGAATCGATCACGTGACCCACAAGCCGTTTTTCCAAATCCTCTCAGATTTCGGCAACATTGGTGCCTTTTCAAGCGAAAATTGCCCTAAAATTAAAGGGCCAATTAAAAAGGACCTTAAGAACATTACATTGACGTCGGAATCAAAAACTCTAGGGTATCCCACAACAGAAACAGAACCAAAAAATAACAATATTAATCAATCAATGGATCTTTACTCTCAACTTCAAGCTATTAAATCATACACAAACACCCAAAAAGAAAAGATCAATTCGCCAGATATTCTGGGCCATCCTTTGCCTTTGTCTCCATCAGGCTCGAGCTCAGCTTGTTCTTCTTCTAGTGCATCAAAACATGTTGGGTCTTCACCCGATCACGTGCCCTTTCAATGGCACGAGTTTATATTAGAAGAAGCGCTTTTTCAGAAATCAACAAACGAGCAAGAAAACGGATTTTTCAGGATTTCGATAGATGTGCCGACGAAGGGAAATGAAATGGGCGTTGGACACGTGGAAGACCGCGAGAATAATAGTTCATTTGTGGAGAAAATGCTGGATGAAGAAAGAGATACGTTCATGGATTTTGCAGGGCTAATGGAGGAGCCATATTGGCCAAACTATTTACAAAACTAGGAAAAGTTATAATAGTTGATTTTCAATAGTGAATTTATTAGTTGGTAACTTGATTTGGTCATTTATTATTTAAAAGTCTCGGTATTTTAATATATATATATATATATAGAATGATGTATTTGAGGTTTAAAATTTTATTACTTTAGATGGTACCCTGAGTAGAAGTCTGGTAATAATTTTGTGAGAGTTTGTGCAATTCTTATACGAAGATGCTGATGTAGAATGTGATTATAATATATATATATATGAATTATGCGAGTGTATTCATCCAAAATTTCCCAGATTTTGAGGGAATTTCCCCATATTGCGATAAAAGACATTTATATAGCATAAGAATTATGCATCATGTTTTGGGCAAAGAATCACTTGATTATGACATTTGTTAAAATCATGTGGAAAATCTGTTGAATTTCAGTAAAAGATGCTTGATTAATAAAATTTTTAAATTTAAGATATTTGAGTAATAAAATTTTTAAACCTAAAAATCTCTCATTATATATATTGAAACAAATGGACCGATTATCATTTCTTTCTTTTTTTAATGTAAGTTGAATTTACCATATTTTTTTTCAATTTTTGGCAACTTTAAAGGCAGAAATAGGAAAAACTAATAAAATAAATAAATAATAAAAATAAAAAATATATAAAAATATTAAATGATCATCCGCCAAATACAACGGCTCATAAAAACTTATATTTACTAAGCCCGACCCCAATAATTTGGCCCCTTTGATTTGATTCACATTTCTCGATTCTTCACTAATAACCAACGAATTTACTTATAAATTAACTAGAAATAATTATGATTATAAGTCGTAGCAATATATAAAATGCAATAGTTGCTCCAAAAAAATAAACAAGATAATTTAATATAGGTGTTTATGGGCTATTTTTAAACTAATTTTAGGCCTAAATATTATGAGTCTAGTTAATCTAGCAATAATTTAATAAAATATATAGGAGGCTCAACAATATAATTCGGGTTTTCGGTCCGGTCCGGGGTTTTTAAGGTTTGGACCGGACCGGACCGAAACCCGAAATAAGGTCAACTTGTGGACCAAGGACCGGACTGAAATTGAATCGGTCCAGTCCGGTCTTGAACCGAATGACCGGTCTAGTCCAATTTTTCGGTTCGGACCGGTATCTGAACACCCCTAACGGTGGAGATATTGTATAATAAAATTACTTTTTCTAGTAAAAGGATAACAAATTTAAAAAATCAATTTTTACTTAAAATATTATAAATAAAAATTTTCTATAAGAAAAATCTTTAACGGTGAACCAGATAAACCTAAGGTCACTAAATGGGGCACCATTGAGTGGGAGTCCTAATTTTGGGCTTTAATTGAAGCTCCAAAATTAAAACTTGTGTTATAAAAGTAAAATAAATACATAATATCAAAATATTAAATACAGAAAAGTAGAATTACTCTTTTTATATATTTCTCTGACTTATCTGCATATATATTTTTCTACTATCAATCTCCATAGATTACAACGTATTTATAGGAAAATTCATTATGTACTATTCACATTCATGCGCAGCTATTCTCACCAAAATTTCAACCGCGAGTCCCACCATAATCAATACATTAAACAAGGGGACCCACAAGAATTATTTGTACAGGCAATAATTAGGTAAAAATGTAAGCAATCACATACCCAATTATTGTGTTAAGGGTATATTGGTTAATCATAAAATATTCTAATATTTACAACACTCCCCTTTGGTTGACCATATACTATGAATATGACTCGTTAAAAACCTTGCCAAGAAAAATCAAGTGGAATAAAAACTTAGCTAGGGAAAAAGAGTATAATATTCATATTTTTCTTTTGGATATATATCTTAAAAACTCTTAGAGACAAAAACTCTGAGTGAGTATAATATCCTAAATATATGCCTTTTAACATTGCTTCAATTAAAAACCTTGCCAGAAAAAACCCAGTGGAAAAAATTGGCGAAGGAAAAAATAGTACAATGCGTATATAACTCCCCCTGACGAAGACATGTCAAAAAAGGACATCCTTATGTCGCCGCATACTAATCCTATGAACCAATTTCTCGAAAGTTGAAGTTGGTAATGCTTCTGTAAATAAGTGTACTAGATTCTCACTTGAATGAATTTGCTGAATATTTATTTCATCATTCTTTTGTAGATCATGCGTGAAGAAAAACTTTGGTGAGATGTGTTTGGTTCTGTCACTTTTAATGTATCCGCCTCTAATTTGAGCAATATATGCAGTATTGTCTTCATATGATATTGTCAAATTCTTCTTGATCGTTGGAAGATTGCAAGCTTCTTGAATATGTTGAATCAATGACCTCAACCACTACACACATTCTCTGCTTGCCTTATGAAGTGCAAGAATCTCAGCATGATTTGAAGAAATTGATGCCATTATTTGCTTTTTGAATCGCCAAGATATAGCGATGTCACCATATGTAAATAAATATCCAGTTTGTGAGTAACCTTTGTTTGGGTTAGACTGGTAGCCAGCATCCGCATATCCAATCAATTGCGGGTTAGATTGCTTTGGTTATAATAATCCCATATCAATTGTACCATGAAGATACCGTAAAATATGCTTAATCCCATTCCAGTGTCATCGTGTTGGTGTCGAACTATATCTTGCTAATAAGTTGATAGAAAAGGCTATATCTGGTCTCATGCAATTAGCAAGATACATCAGTGCACCCATCGCACTCAGATATGGTACTTCAAGACCAAGAACTTCTTCGTCATCTTCTTGAGTACGAAAGGGATCTCTATTTACATCAAGAGATTGGACGACCATTGGGGTACTCAATGGATGTGCTATATCCGTATAGAATCGTTGAAGCACTTTTTCTGTATAGGTGGATTGATAATTAAATTCCACCAGGCAAGTGCTTAATTTGTCGTCCAAGACAAAATTTTGTCTTTCCGAGATCTTTCATCTCAAATTCTTTCTTTAGATATGTAACAGCTTTTTCGAGCTCTTCAGGCGTTCCTATGATGTTTAAATCATCGACATAGACTGTAATGATAGAAAACCCATAATTTGTTTTCTTAATAAAAGCACATGTGCTGATGGGATTTTTAACATATCCTTCTTTCAGAAAATATATGCTAAGACGATTCTACCACAGTCGCCCTGACTGTTTTAATCCATACAAGGATTTTTGCAATTTGATTTAAAATAGCTCCTGAGGTTTTGAGCTATATACCTTTGATATTTTTATTCTTTCAGGGACTTTCATATAGATGTCACTGTCAAATGATCCATAAAGATAAGCTGTTATAATATCCATAAGACGTATGTGAAGTCTTTCAGAGACTGCCAGAGTTATTAAAAATCTAAATGTAATCGGCATCCATTATTGGCGGGTATGTCTCTTCATAATCAATTCCCGATCTTTGCGAAAAATCTTGGGCTGCAAGTCGTGCCTTGTATCTAACCACTTTATTCTTTTCATTTCTTTTTCACACGAGCACCTACTTGTACCCTATGTGTTTTGTATTTTTAGGTGTTGGTACTATAGGCCCAAACACTACTCGTTTTGCCAATGAATCTAATTTTGCCTACATTGCATCTTTCCAATTCGGCCAGTCGCTCCTTTGCTGGCATTCTTGAATAGACTAAGGTTCAAGATCATCGTTTTCATTGATCAAATCAATAGCAACTGTATATGCAAATATTTGATCAATAACTATGCTATTTCGGTTCCACTTCTTTCCAGTATGAACATAATTTATCGAGATTTCCTCATTCTCGATATTTTCATTGTTATCACAAGTTTCAAGAACCTGGCATTCTTGAGAAGCCATTTCGTCATTCGTATCATTTTCCTATGTTTACATTATTACCTCTTCAGGAGGGTTGCGAGTGATAGATGGACCAACTTCTATATTTTTCCCTCTTTTCTTTTTCGAGTCCTTATCTTTGGAGCCAATTGGCCTACCATACTTCTGGCGTGCAATAGATGTATTTGCCAATGTTTTAGGAACATGCGTGCTTGGAGTATCAATCCGTGTAGGAGTATTCATGGCGGGAATATGTGACTTAGTGACTCACTTTGTATCAACAAATACATCTATCAATTGGTTTTGATGTTTTGCAAATGAATAATTTTCTGAACTTCCAATTCACATTGACTTGTACAGGGATCAAAATAAGATATTGATGATGCATTCCACAAAATTTCACATTTTTCCAACTTTTGCTTTTCTCACCCTAATTCTGGAAACATCGATTCATCAAACTTACAGTCAGCAAACCGTTCTATAAAAAGGTCTCCATTCAATGGTTCCAGATATTTTATAATTCACGGGGATTCAAACCGGACATAAATTCCAAGTCTTCTTTGTGGCCCCATCTTTGTACGTTGGGGTGAAGCAATTAGAACATACACTGCACACCTAAAAATTCATAGGTGTGATATATTTGGTTCTTGTCTAGTGATAAGTTGTAGTGAGGAGTATTTATGATAAGCAGCTGGTCCAGTACGAATTCGTGCTGTAGCATGTAACATAGCATGTCCCCATGTAGAACTAGGTAACTTTATTTTCATAAGCATTGATCTAGCAATAAGCTGCTAGCACTTAATTAAAGATTCCGCAGGACCATTTTGTATATGTACATGGGCCACTGGATGTTCTACCATAATTTCAATTGACATACAACAATCATCAAATGCTTTTGACGTAAATTCTCCAGCATTATCAAGATGAATTTTCTTAATCATTTAATTCGAAACTTGAGATCGTAATCGGATTATTTGTGCAAGAAGCCTTACAAATGCCACGTTACACGTGGATAATAGGCAAACATGCAACCAACGTGTTCAGGCATCTATTAATATCATAAAATATCAAAATGGTCTACATGATGGAATAATGGGCCGACATGTATCTTCTTGTATTCTTTTCAAAAATGTAGGAGATTCAATCCCAATTTTAGTTGGAATTTGCCTTGACCACAAACAACACATAAATTTTCATTTTGTAAAAGAATCTTCTGGTTCTTTAACAAATGCATTTGCGAATTTTCAATAATCCTTCTCATCATAATTGCACCTGGATGAACCAAGTGGGCATGCCATAAAGTAAAATTTCTAGGGTCTGTTAACTTCTGGTTAACCACTGCATTAGACTCAATTGAATTGATATAAGTGTAATACAATCCAGAAGAGAGTACTGACAATTTTTTTCATTATGTGCTTCTTTCCTAAGATAAGCGATGTAATTTAAAGATATTCCTTATTGCTTTCATTTACAATTTCAATATGACAACCATTACAACGAATATCGCGAAAGCTGATAAGGTTTCTCTGTGATCTACTGGAAAACAGAACATTGCTTATGCTTAGTTTTGTTCCATAGGGGAATACAGTATGTGCTCTTCTGGAGCCTTCAATTAAATTTGAAACACCCGATATTGTGTCTACATTTGCTTCGGTTAATTGTAGCAAAGAAAAATATATTTTGCTTTTGAGGACGGAGTGCGTGGTTGCACTGTCTGCTAGATACGAATCTCCAACTTTGGCTTTAATCAAATTCATGTTTCTTCATGTATAAACGCATATAAGTGTTAAAATTATGAATATGACATTAAATATCATAATATAATATAGTATGTTTAAAACTGAAATTTATCATTATATTTGAACTTTTCCTGTTATGTCTTATCCTTCCTTTATGACAATAAGAATTACATATTTTAAAATTAGCAATTTAAGTTACATATATATGCAATTGCAAAAGTATAATAAGCTTTCAGGTATATACATAATCTAATTAAAATATTATGTATATAAAAAAGGAACATACCCAGTGCCTCAAGGACTCCCGCCTACGCAGGGTCGGGGGGGATGTACGCAGCCTTCCTCTTTCAGGGTGTTAACCTGAAGAGAGGCTGTTTCCCAGTGCCTCCAACCATACAATGATTTAATTCTTTCATTTTAGAAATTATCAAAAAATTATCATTCCAGTAAGTAGAAAATGATTATATTTTAAGTTCATAAACATTAATCTAACGGTTAAAAACGACCAGTTTCAACGGTTGTGAATAGTAAATTTACTTCTATAAATACATCTTACCACATCATAAATCAAACCGCTCAAAAATTTACATCTCTCATTCCTCAATCTTCTTCTACATCAATATGCCTTCCTTTTCATGTTGTATTTTTGGTTTCTTATTATAGTAAGTCTCTTTATTATGTTTGACAGTTTATCAGTTTTACATGATTCTATAGAGATTGATTATCTATATATGGTGTTGTGTCTTTATGTCTTGATCCTCTATCTTATAGATATATGAATTGATTATATTTTATAGTTAGTAAATCTTATGGTAATATTTTTTTTCTTTCATTGTAATATACTATAATGTAATAAAATTGTGATTTTTTTTTTAAAGGTATATAAAAAATATTAATACATTTACACATATAACAAAATATATCATATTAATGATAAAATATTAGATGGATATTTCTACAATAATTTGTTTACAACTAAAATAATATTATTTTATTAAAATTAAACATAGTACATAATAAATTAGAAAGTAAATATTTTACTCTAGTTGGACACTTTCATCTCCAATCAAATGGTCAATTCTCCCACTAGCATCTTCAAAGAAATCAAATACATCTAGATACGTTTTATTTAGTAGAGAATGATCTTCAACAAAATTTATTTCTGCAAGTTTTTCTTTTCCTTTTAACGATGCTTTATAGTGTTTTACAAGGTGGTCATCCGTATGACAGGTATGTGCCCAACGACCTTTTATACCGCATCGCAATTGGTTTCTAGATCTTTTGACAAATTTTGTAGTGGAGATTCTCCCGTTCTATTCTTCTCCTTGTAATCTGGTGGCTTTTTGAACTTTGGTCCATTCTGAGTACCATGGTTCCATTTATTTTGACCGTAACTATAACCTCGCCCATAGCCACATCCACAACTAGGTCCATATTTACAACCTCGACCACATCCCCGATGATCATATGATGTAGCATTCACTTCAGGGAATGCTTCAGATCCAATCGGTCGTAACTGATGATTTTTAATCAACAGTTCATTATTTTGTTCAACAACAAGGAGGCATTGAACTGACTCCGAATATTTTTTTAAAATTTCTCTCTCGCTATGAAAAGTGGAGAATGGTTTTTCCAACTTATTTCCATCAATAATATTCTCTCCACACAACTTCAGTTGGGAGGAAATTATAAACACTGTAGAGTTAAACTCACTTACTGTTTTAAAATCCTACAATAGCAGGTTAATACACTCATAGCGAGCTTTGGAAAGAATTATAGACTTTTGATGATCAAATCTTTCTTTCAAATTTATCCACAGTTCATAAGGATCTTTTACAGTAAGATATTCAGATTTCAATCCTTCATGAAGGTGATGCTTAATAAATATCATTGCTTTTATACGATCCTGTAGGGATGCGCTACTCCCCTTTTTTATTGTTTCTTCGAGATTCATGGCATCAAGATAAATTTATTGTTTTTTATTGTAGGGATGCTTAATAATTTTTTCCAGATATATCGATAGCAATAAGTTGAAGGTTGGTAAGATTTGACATTATAAAAGATAAAGGAAGAAACATAATACCTTAATCATCACCTGGTTACAGACTCGTGCTGATAGCATATTATAAAAGCAAAATAAAATACAGAATATCAAAATATCAAATACAGAAAAGTAGAATTACTCTTTTCATATATTTCTCTTACTTATCTGCATGTATTTTTTCTACTATCAACGTATTTATAAGCAAATTCATTATATACTATTCACATGCATCCACAGCTATTCTCACCAAAATTTTAACCGCGGGTCCCACCATAATAAATACATTAAATAAGGGGACCCACAAGAATTATTTGTATTGACAATAATTAGGTAAAAATATAAGCAATCATATACCTAATTATTATATTAAGGGTATATTAGTCAATTATAAAATATTCTAATATTCATAACAACTTACGGTATGCAGGGCTTTTTTTTAAATGAAATTATGAATGGTAAAAATGCAGCATTTTGTCCTTTTTTGAGCCGAATGCTGCATTTTGACTTTAATTTGTCTTTTTTTTCCAATAATTATATATAAATTTATTTTGCTTTTTTTTTTAAAAAAAAAAATTGACCTCCCCACAGCCATATAGTTAACTACTTCTTTAATCATATTTTCTAATGTATTTTTGTCACGTATCTTTAAATAATTGAAACAATAAAAATATAATTAAATATTAAAATAACTAAAAAAATATGAAAATAAGGCTTAAAAAAGTGATCTCATTGAAGAAAAAAAGCTTCATTTTTAAGTAAATTTATGGAAAAAATAAAGCTTCAAATTTTGGGAGTTTGTTTGGAGTTGCTATTAGTGTATATATTTGTATTTCTATATTTGACATTCTTGTATACTCATGTACAATATTTTCTTTATTTTATATATATAGTGCTCTGTATCATTGGTATGGGCAAGTTTTCCCTCATTCTATATGGTATCAGTGCAGGTAATACCTACAATATCTCTAGACAAGGGACCACCATGGCAACCACCAACCACCCCACCGGAGACACTGTACCGCCAACTACCACCCCTGTCGCCAATGGTGAATCTTCCCTGATGGCACCACTAGGCTTCCCTTTTTTATTTCAAAATTAATATTAATCTGATTTGATTTAGATATAATTTGAGAGAATATTTAATATAATTTAGTTATATAATCTAATTGAGATTTGATTGCTATTATGATTAGGTAACTCAATTATAAATAGGGGTTAATGTTGAGGGTTAAAGTAAAAAGAAAAGTAAGAAAAGGGAGGCGTTTAGGGTTTTGTAAAGGGATGCCCAAAGGGAGAGTGAGCGGTTTAATTGAGAGGCACTTAATGATTGAGAGTTGATGAGAGTTTGTAGCTTTCTCTATACAAAGCTACATTGATGAAAGGAATTGTAACTCGCCCTGCAGTAGTTACGTTGTGGGAGGGTTGGTGGCTCGCCGTGTACAAGTTACATTGAGGAGAATTGGTAACTCCGCGTGCAGCAGTTACATTTGGAGATGGCTAGGGACTTACCGTGCATAGTTACATTGATGCTAATGATTGATTGTTAATGATTGTATGGGATTGAGGGTTATAATTAGATATTGTAATCCTTGATTTTATAGTGGATTAAGGCATCCGTTGAGTCCCGTGGTTTTTTCCTCTAGTTAAAATAAGGTTTTCACGTTAAATATCATGCGTTGATTTTTGCTGTTTTTTGTTGATTTTACGCTTTCGTTGTACTTGATTGTGTGAATTTTTCCAACACCATCTTCTCAACTAAATGACACAAACCCACCACTCTAATCAAATCTCCTCCACTCCCAAACTGTTGTTGACCCTGGCGTCAGCCATGGTGGTGGCAATCCGAACACCAGTGCTCCACCCACCGGTGTTGCCCTTCGTGGTGTAGCCGACAATTCAACCCTTTTACTTGGCAGTTACATTACCCAACCAGTAGTTACCCCTAATTTCTCTCCCCTGACCTTCTCTCATCCTCACACTAACCTAGTTTCTCTTTCTATCTCTCTTTCCAAATTTATTCCTTACTTGATTCGTCAAGATCTTATATGTCTTGCGAATGGCACGATGCCATGTCCAAGTCATATGTACAAAATGCGGACGGTTGGGTGCTTCCGAATCCAAAGTTCACATAGTGGGTCAAAGCCAATTTTGCTCTTCATGCTGTTCTCAATGCTACTCTAGCTCTTGAGGTATTTTAATAGGTTCACAATTTACCCTCTTGTCGTAATGTCTGGCTATCCTTAGAATGTAGGTTTATTGATCGTTCTACTGCGAACGAACTCTCACTGCTTCTGAGATGAATCCTGATGAATCTATGGAAACATATTTGCAGCGTGTTAAGGCTATTTCTCATCAACTTGCTTCTATTCATTGTCCTACTACTAAGAAAGATTTGATATGTTACAATTTACATGGCTTCCTGAAGAATATGAGACTTTTCTTGATACCATAACACATGCTTCAATTGATTTGAGGTATGAGACTTTAAAAAATAAATTGTTACAGAAAGAGGATAAATTGCTCTAAAGCATTCCTATTCCATTGGAGTTCAATAGTCACACGCCTTTATCATATTTGATTCCACGTCCCAAGGTGGGAGGTGTGGCTCTACTCGTGGTCGTAGTCAAAATAATCATGAAGGTCAAGCGGGTAGGAATAACCTGCATCGTGGAGGCCAAGGGCCTTTGCATCGTGGTCGTGGAGGACGTACCACTGGTCGTGGCAATTTGAATTGTGGGGGAGCCATGCATTCTACTCCTAATAATGCTCCTCGTCCTCCTTTACAGCCCTATGAATCATCATGGTATCCTTGGTACACCTCAGGAGGTGTGTCAAATTTGTCTCTTATCTGGTCACACAGCTTTACAGTGCCATAACTAGATTAATTATGCATATACCGCTAATGAAGTGCCTCGCTCCTTCTCAGCTATGTCTTTTAGTGAAGGCACTAAATCTGCCTGGCATTTTGATTTGCGTGCTATGTCAGATATGCCCCCCAATGAAGATATGCTTCATAATTTGATTCCATATTCCTATCATAAGCAAGTAATGGTTGGTAGTAGTGAGTTACTTACTATAGCAAATGTTAATTTAAAAACTTCACATCGCTCCCTCGAATTATGTAATGTCTTACAGGTGTCGAACTTATCTCATAATTTATTATCTGTTCATCATTTATGTGCTGATAATTATTGTACTGTGAAAGTTGATGCTTCTTTTGTTTCGGTTAAGGACCTCAAAATGGGGAGCACGAATCTTAAAGCTAATACAGATGGTTTACTTTATCCACTACATACTTGTTTGGTTTTTGCACATATCTCTAGTGATCTTCTACATTGTTGGTTAGGTCATCCTAGTCCTTGTGTTATATCAACCATTGCAAACAAGAAGCATGTTTCTGTTTTGTCTAAATCAGTGTCCTTGTGTTTTGATTGTCAGTTAGGGAAATCACGTAGATTACCTTTTCAATTGTCCATGCATTGTACTAAAGAACCACTATACTTAATACATTTTGATGTTTGGTCTTGTATTGATATTTTGGTTCATGGTTATTAGTATTGGGTTATTTTTGTGGACAATTGTAGTCGTTATACGTGGTCATTTCCTATAAAGCAAAAGTTTGAAGTATTTTCCCGCTTCAAAACATTCGAAAATCACGCAGAGACATTGTTACAGCGGAAACTTTGCTATTTTCAAAGTGATGGGGGTAAAGAATTTGATCAAAATCCTTTTCGAAAAGAACATGGCAGTGAATTTTGTATGCCTTGTCTAGACACTCCGCAACAAAATGAAGTGGCCAAGCGCAAGCGTCAATATTTGGGTGAAATTCACTACAACAAAACAAGCACATTGGGACATCAAACTTGGGACACTTTATCTAAGTGTCATAAAATACTCTATATAAATAAATGAGTTTTTTGCATTTTACCGCCTAGGTTTTATATTATCTAGCTTTTAACCACCTTTTTTTTTATTTTTTTTTTAATTTTAACCACCTAAACAAATTTTTGGTTGCAAATAACCATCGGATGGAATATTTCGTTAAAAAAAAGGAATATTCCTCCCAATTTTGAAATATTATATGTTCATTTTTGATTTTAGTATTGTTTGCAGATAACCACCGGTATTTTATGATATATAGCTTTTTTGCTACCTGTATTTTATAAGATATAGCTTTTAACCACCTGATTATTTTTTTTTATCATTTAACTAAAAGCTTTTAACCACATTTTATAGAAATATTCTAGGGAATTTGTGTGTCGACACACAGAATATGTGTGCTGAAACACAATTTTATAGAACCCATAGCCTGTGTGTGTCGACATTAGGGGTGGCAAACATAACGCGTTGTGTCATGTTCGTGTTCGTGTTATACGAGGGGTCCTAGAAATTGCGTCAACCCGAACTCGACCCGTTTATTATACAAGTTAGGAACTCTCAACCTTAACCCAACCCAATTATTAAACGAGTAACATGTAGGTTACCCATTTAAATTATATTAGTATTTTTTTATTAAATACTAGTTTGTCAACTTATAAACATGTAAATAATACAGTTAACGGTTTATACCATAGTAAATATATTACATATTTTTAATTTTTAGAATAAACTGTCGAATTAACATTAATACACATAGTTTAAATTATTTTATGTGGGATAGACTATTAAAAATCTATACATAATAACAGTAGTATACCACTTAAATACCTCACACGTATATATAAACAGGTCAAGCGTGCTGAAAACAGGTTAAATGGATCAAACCCAAATTCAACCCAAATGTCTAAACGGGTTAAATGGATCAACCCAAATTCAACCCGGTTTCAAAAGCCTTGCCCTAACCCGCTATCTTCGTGATGTATTCATGTCATGTTATTGTGTCATATCAAATTTTTTCAGGTCTAGTCGACACACATGGTGCGACAACTATGATGGGAGAGAGAAAGAGATGCCAAATGTGTTTGACCTATTTAGAAAAAATTAAGATTTGATTAAAAAAATATTTTTTATTCAAAAAAAAGTTTGAGGTGGTCAAAAGTTGTATATTATAAAATACATGTGGTTATTTGCAAGCAACACTAAAATTGGGAATGAACATGAAATATTTTAAAATTGGATGGAATATTCTATTTTTTCGCAATATTCCATCAGTGGTCATTTGCTATCAAGAAATTTTTTAGATGGTTAAAAGCAAAAAAAAATTATTTAGGTGGCTAAAAACCAAATAGTATAAAACTTAGATGGTGAAATATAAAAAATCCTAAATAAATTGTTACATACGCTTGTGACACTTTTCTATAAGTGTAAAGCCCATTTCAATAAATATGTCGATTGGACTTTGTTTTTGGATGTTGTGGGACTAAGCCTACTTATTTTATACCTACTTCTATTTTCAGCCCACTCATCTCTTTTAATTAATTTATCTCTTTTTTTTTTTTTTTTTTTGATCCACTAATTAATCTCTATTTTAAGCCTACATACTTTAAGTTTCCATAATCATGGCAAACCCTAGATCTCCTCATTCTCCAACCAAAGTTTAACCCTCTTTCTATTGATCTCTGTTTTTAAGCTATTAGAGTATAAAATTATTCCTGAGCCTTCGTCTATCAGATTAAGCTTTTAGGAAAGATGGTTCCTTGACATGATATCAGAGTCTTGTTGACCAAGAAGCCACGAGTTCGAATCTCAGCAACCCCTACTTTTAATATTAAAATAATTTAAGGGCAAGGTATTGATATGGCCATGTGTACTATCCACACTTCAAACCCAATTAGCATTCACGTGGGGAGGGACATGTTAGAGTATAAAATTATTCCTAAACTTTCACCCATTAGCTTAAACTTTTGGAAAAGATAGTTCCTTGACACAAGCTACAATATCTCCTTGGAAGCAGGTATTTCGCCCATAAGGTATTTCTTTATTTGATTAATATTTGTTTGGATTGTTGCAGTGGGTTCCTGAATGGAGGCATTATGCTCCTGGCATTCCAATTATTGTTGTTAGAATGAAGCTTCGTATGATTCATTTTTTTTGGTTTCTTTGAGCATTATTATACATCTCGAAGTTACTAGCAAGTTGCCGATAGTCTACAGAGCTGGATGATTCGTCACCCCTCCCCCACCAACCCGAGACTTAAACAACATTGGTCCTCGATGGTTCATCATTTGATTCTCACTATTGTTGAAATGCGTTAACCATTTTCACATTCTGTTCTTCAGTTTGTGGAAGGAAAGACTCGTTATGGACTTATGACATAAAATAACATAGTGGGAGTGAGAGCTCCTGTTTGCTGCTTAGACTCTTGAGTAGTAGTGTTCCAAGGCTTCTAGTTAACCTGTAGCTCAAGCACATCGGCTATAAGACTTTGAAAAATCAAACACTAGATTCTCTAGACGTGTATCAGAAGCAAATGTAGGAAATAGGTAAATAAAGAGGGTACGGGGAATGATTCACTCAAGGATAGATCAAAGTAATAAGATATCAAAACTGGTGGCAACTTCTGTTTAGGTAATTGAATGCCGGATTTAGCTATGAGATCATTTCATTATAGAGGAGGAAGAGAAAGAGAGCCAAGATAAGCAGCAGCAGCAGCAGCAGCAGCACAAAGATTGTTATTGATGCTATTGTTTGCAGATCTTGTGAAACATTGTTATTGATGCTAGAAGCCATTGTGTACTTTTTGTGCAACCAAGAGTCGATAACAATTTGACATGCTCTGCATATTTTTTTTTTTTTTGGGTTGTGCTTTTATAGTGGATATTCACATAGTTTTAGGCAAGGTTGAAGAATGAAGTGAATAATCACCAGAAGAAGTTGGTTAAATTTTCTGTTGCATTGACAAAGCTCTCATCGAAGATTTATTTGCATTCCTAATTTCTTTGCAATTACATGAAGCAATCCTGAGTTTTGATCAGTGTATAAAACTCGTCATAAGTATTTAGTATGCTTACCAGAAGAAGTTAGTGAAATGGGTTTTCCTATGCCTTCAATCTTGACAATATGGAAAGTTTCCATTTTAGTGATTACTGACACACAACCCAACTATTTGCACTTACAAAATGGGTTTCTGTATGCTTAAACACCATCTTGATGTTGTTCCATTGTTATTTAATGACTTTATTTCCTTTGATGATAGTTAATTTTAGTGCTCTATATTATCATAATGGGGTTTTAGAAGATTGTTTAGTCTAATCTTTCATAGCCTTCCATGGGCTATTTATGTTCTTATCAAGTTTAGTTACTTAATCTCAGCTAAATTAAATTTTGCTTTTATATGTCTTTGTAAGCAGGTAGTACTTTATGGATGGACATCAAGGATAAAGCTTGAAGACATTCTTTTTTATCTTGTTACGTTGGTTAATAGTATGAGACATGTATCGGCCAATTTACATTCTCTATATATGTGGGGATTCACCAATGTACATTTATAATGTTTCATGGAGTAAAAATGTTATATTTGCTTTCAAGTAGTTTACTTAAAACTTTATGTTATCTTGTAATTTAATGTCATTAATTAATGGTGGAAGACAAGCACCACTTGAATTGTCAGTGACGTTGCAAAATTTAATCTTGGAATCCAGGGACACTAAACAATATTGCTAAACAGGCCTCCACTCTAGGGTCGCTTATTCACTCCTATACCACCACTATTGAAAAGTGCCGCTAAATCTAGGTACACTTATATATACCTATACTATCGCTACTGAAAAGTGTCGTAATAGCCTTAGCTGCACAGCTAACTGATGCGCTTTTATGAGTGTCACTAGGATGAATAGGCCCACTTTTTGCGCACCAAGAATTAAAATTTAGTTTCGCAGTAGGCATGTCTTCTTGTAGTGAAATGGCTCGTACTCTCCTTTTTCATGCTTGTATGCTCCCTAAGTTTTATGTTGAAGCAGCACACACCGCAGTTTTTTTAATAAAAATCATTCTCCTACTCTACTTCTTAACAATCTCTCCTTTTGAGATATTATTCCACAAAGTTCCTGACTACTCCACTTTTTGTCTGTTTGGATTTGAGTGCTACCGGAATTTATCTACTCATGCTTCCACAAAATTTTCTCTGAGAACGAAAAAGTGTGTTTTCATTTGGTATGGTCTCTATTACAATAGTTATAATAGTCATCATGTGGTTTTCAATGAATCTTCCTTTCCTTACTCTAGTCCCTCCCCTTCTGTGATGCGCAACTCAAGCCATTCAAGTGATCCGGTCCCATTGCCTCCGTTCTTTAGTTTTTTTCCCCTTTAATGGAATAGATGGTACTCACATTTCTAGTTCATCAATCATTCCTTGGGCATCACAAAATTCTTCTACGGCACCACCACACGCATCCTATGATATATTCCCTTCCATACCAAGTCCCAGTCCTTTTCGATTCACTACAAGTGTCAGAAAGTCATTTTCTCTTTATCTCACCAAATCACTTCTATGGATCTAACTAGTTACGATGAAACAAAACATGACTCCAATTGGGGCAATGCAATAATTGAAGAATATCGTGCCTTGGTTCGTAATGGCACTTGGAGTCTTGTTCCTTCTCATCCATCTCTTAATATTTTGGATTGTAAATGGGTGTACAAAAGAAAATTTCGTGCTGATGGTAACCTTGAATGCTACAAAGCCCGTCTTGTTACTCAGGGCTATCGACAACAGGCCGGTATTGATTTTGTATTGATTTTTCTAAGACATTCAATCTGGTTGTTGACCTGCCACTATTTGCCTTGTGCTTTGTATTGCTTTTTCATATACATGGCAAACTCGACAACTACATATCAAAAATGGTTTTTTGAATGGGCATTTGTCTGAAGCTGTGTCTATGAAGCAACCTCTTGGTTTTGTTCGTCCTGATTTTCCTCATCATGTTTGTCGTCTTCGTTATGCACTTTATGGACATAAGCAGGCTTCGCGGGCTTGGTTTCAGAGGCTAAGTTCTTTTTTGCTTGGCATGGGTTTCTTCGCATCTCGGGCTGACTCTTGTCCCTTTATTTTGACTTCTACTATCCTCTTACTCTTATATGTTGATGATATCTTACTTACTGGCAATAATGCGAACTTTTTATCATCATTCATTAATGAGGACTTTCTATCATCATTCATTAAGACACTAGCTACCACATTTGTTATGACAGATCTTGGGTGTCTTCACTATTTTTTAGGAGTAGAAGCCTCTTGTACCTCCACAGGTTATCATCTTTCTCAGAAACGATACTTGGAAGAGCTCTTAGAGGAATTTTCCTTGTCAGAAGCCAATGTTGTTGGTACTCGATTATCGGCTACCCAGTCTTATTGATGATGACCCGCTCTCTAGTGCTTCCACTTAGCGTAGTATGGTTGGTGCTCTACATTATTTGACCTTGAATCGGCTAGAGATTGCCCATTCTGTCAGTGTAGTTAGTCAGTTCATGCATCATTCCACCACTATTCATTTACAACTTGTGATGCGCATTTATCAATATCTCAAAAGTACTGTTCAGTTCGGAGTTTATTTGCATCCTTGTTCATTATCTTTAATAATTGCCTTTGCTAATGCTGATTGAGACGGGTGTCCTGACACTTGTCGCTCTACATCAGGTTATGCCATTTTTCTTGGGAAGAATTTGATTTTAGAAACAACCTCTCATCAGGGTATCACCGTGAAGGGGTAAGACTGTGTATATCACACCCCTCCCAGACCCTGCTTATGCGAGAGCCTTTGAAGCACTAGGTATGTTGTTGCTGTTGTTGTTGGGGTGCTTGGAAGCAACACACTATTGCTCGTTCTAGTACTGAGTCTAAGTACTGTTCTGTGGCACATGCTGCTGTCGAGACCTATTGGCTACGTCAACTGCTCAAAGAGCTTGGTGTTTTTCTTTATACTTCGATTAGGGTCTACTATGATAATATTAGTGCTTCCTACTTGTTTGCCAATCTTATCCTTCATCATCGTACCAAGCATCTCGCTGTTGATTTCTATGTTATTTGAGAAAAAGTAGTTGCTGCTAATTGAGACGAGTGTCCTGACACTTTAGGTTCTGCCATTTTTCTTGGGAAGAATTTGATTTCGGAAACAGCCTGTCGTCAGGGAATCACCGTGAAGGGATAAGACTATGTACATTACACCTCTCCCAGATCCTACTTATGCGGGAGCCCTTGAGGCACTGGATATGTTGTTGCTGTTGTTATTGAGGGTGCTTGGAAGCAACACACTATTGCTCATTCCAGTACTGAGTCTGAGTACTGTTCTGTGGCACATGCTGTTGTCGAGACCTATTGGCTGCGTCAATTGCTCAATGAGCTTGGTGTTTTTCTTTATACTTCGATTACGGTCTGCTATGATAATATTGGTGCTTCCTCCTTGTTTGCCAATCTTATCCTTCATCATTGTACCTGGCATCTCACAATTGATTTCTATTTTGTTTGAGAAAAAGTTGTTGCTGCTGATGTTGTAGTTCATTATGTTCCATCGCAATCTTAGATTGCCGACATCTTCACCAAGGGCCTGTCTTCATCTCATTTTCATGAGCTTCGATCCACTCTGTCCATTGGTTCCCCGCGTTCAGATTGCACCGAGGGGGGTGGTTGTGGGTGGTTAGTGGTGCATATTTGTGTTTCTATATTTTTTACATTCTTACATACTCATGTACTGTATTTTCCTTATTATATATATATAATGCTCTGTATCCCTGGTATGTGCTCGTTTTCCCTCATTTTACAGTTACTAATGCCTTGTTTGGCAACTGGATAAAAAAGGAGTAAAAACGGATAAAGAGGGGGAGGGTAAAGATGGAGAGGGTAATGTAATATCATATTCTTTTTTGAATATGTTAAAGTAACAGGTATAAAGATTAAAAAGGGTAAATAAATTATTCTTATTCGACAGCTAGGTCAATGAGTAAAGCTAAAAAAATTTATAATTAAAATAAAAAAAAAAATTTTTAAAAATTTACCCTCTCCCACTTTACCTTGTTCCCAAACACAAGATAAAAGGACGAGAGAGCATGTGAGGTAGCGATGGTTTTGTCATTTTATTTGATATTTTACACGTTTAATTGCCACTATAGGCGGCACTTCCAGAGCCCTTTGATATAAACCAAAAAACAAACAAAATCTGACCATTGATTTTTTTTTTTTTTTTTTTTTTTGCAAATTGTATATTGGGAAATCGTACGGAACAGACCCCAACCCCCACATTTAATCTTTTTCCAACCCCCATCTCCCTAAACCAACCCAATTGGACAAATTTGCCCCTGCCATTATTTCCCTCCTGTTTTCACTCTCTCTCTCTTCTGCAACACCTCTCTCTCTCCTCTTACACCCATTTCTCATTCAGTTTCTCTCCTTTCCACCCGTTGTGACCTTCCAATTTCTAAGTCATTGTGACCTTTGAGTTTCCATATCTTCCATTGGACCTTCTCTTCGCTTACTTCATCCTTGCTCTCATTGTCACATCCCTCGCCATCCGTTGCATTTCGTCGCGGCACCTTGTTCATCTAGGATTTAATCACCATTTCCAAAAAAGTAAAACCGATTTCATTAGTGTGTGTTTGTTTTCTCTTGGTTGTCTGTTGGGGTTGTTCGAGGGAAATATATATGCGATTATTTCATGTGTTGCATTGGCCTAGTATTGGTTAGAGTTTTTTTGGGGTTTAGGGGTTTTTTTTTTTTTTGGTTTAGGGTTTTGCTGTTATTAGTGTTGGGAGTAAGGGTTATTGTATTTTGAGTGAAGTTTCCCTACTGACTTGGTTATTTGATTCCGTAGCTGACTTACTTTATTGTTCCTCATTGTACCTGCGTTTTTTTTATTTTATTTGTGTGGTGGTTGAATCGGTTTTTATTGATATTTGCCTATACGTTGTGTGGATTTTGGGGGTGGAAAGAATATATTGACGGTAAAGTATAAATGGTGTATGATAGCTGATACACGGCATGTGAGTGTTGAAAATGGGTCACTATCATATGGTGTTGGTGTGTTAATAGTAATTAATAGTGTATAATTAATCATACACCATTAATGATTGGTTTAAATGGTGTAATATCATTTTGTTGGTTGTTTCAAGTCATTAATGGTCTTAAACCAATCATACACCATGTATGATTGGTCTAAATAGTGTGAAATCAACTTGTTTTAGTGTGTTTTAGGTAAATAGTGGTGTATGATCAATCATACACCGTGTTTGATAGGTTTTAAGGGTGTAAAATCAACTTATTTTAATGTGTTTTAAGTAAATAGTGGTGTATGATCAATCATACACCGTATATGATTAGTCTAAATAGTGTGAAATCAACGTGTTTTAGTGTGTTTTAAGTAATTAGTGGTGTTTGGTTAATCATACACCATGTATGATAGGTTTAAAGGGTGTAAAATCAGCTTGTTTTAGTGTGTTTTAAGTAAATAGTGGTTATGATCAATCATACACCATGTATGATAGGTTTTAAGGGTATAAAATCAACTTGTTTTAATGTGTTTTGAGTAAATAGTGGTGCATGATCAATCATACACAGTGTATGATTGGTTTATGTGGTGTTATATCATTTTCTCTTGGTGTATTTGAAGTCATTAGTCATTTATGATCAATCATACACCGTGTATGATTTGTTTTTATGGTGTGAAATAATTTTCTTTTGGTATGTTGCAAGTCATTAGTGGCGTATGATCAATCATACACCTGGTATAATTAGTTTAAATGGTGTGAAATCATTTTGTCTTGGTGTGTTTGAAGTCATTAGTTCTTTATGATCAATAATACACCGTATGTGATCAATCATACACCGTGTATGATTGGTTTAAATGGTGTGAAATCATTTTCTCTTGATGTGTTTTAAGTCACTATTGGTGTATGATGAATCATACACCATGTATGATTGGTTTAAATAGTGTGAAGTAATTTCATCTTGGTGTGCTTCAAGTAACTAGAGGTGTATGATCAATCATACACAGTATATGATAGGTTTAAATGGGGTGAAATTATGTTCTCTTGGTGTGTTTTAAGTCAGTATTGGTGTATGATCAATCATACACCGTGTATGACTGGTTTAAATGGTGTGAAATCATTTTGTATTGGTGTGTTTAAAGTAATTAGTGGTGTATGATTCATCATACACTGTGTATGATTGTTTTGAACGGTGTAGTATCATTTTGTGTTGGTGTGTTTTAAGTAATTAGTGGTGTATAATTAATCATATACCGTTTATGATTGGTTTAAACAGTGTCAAATCATTTTATGTTATATCGAACTTTAATAATGGGTTTTGTGATTGTTTTCTTTCCTTTTATTTTAGATGGCATCAGAGACACGTAAGAGGAGTCGGGAAGATGCAGGGGTTGATTACATCATCCCCAGGAGTTGCTAGAGATTCCTCCAGGTCAACAAAATGGGTATATCAACCAAAGCCATAGCGGAAATTAGAGAAATCTCAAAGCAAGACGAAGCAAAGGTTTGACACATTATCCCTATGAATTATGTTGACTTTGTAGTACTACATTTATGATCCCTTATTAACTAAAAGTGTTGTACATTACAGCTTGCCCTATTTTCAAAATACAATGTTGGGCATCTGCTTAAGCTGTGTGAGTCTAATGTCAGCTTCTAGCATAGTATGATTTACGCCATCCTTCTCCACCAGGTGGACAACCGAAACCCCGAAGAGTTATCATTTTTGTTTGGTGGGAAGGTGGTGAGATTCGGGTTGTGGGAATTTTGTATTATAACAGGATTAAAATATTCCGGCCTACATAACGTTAGCGGTGGTTCCAATAGGATGATTGCCAAGTATGGCATGAAAGGGCGAATGAGTAGGCAGCAGCTACTAGACGCATGCAGTACCTGTCCCATTATGGAGGACCGGGTTAAGCTTGCCGTGGCCTACTATTCGCCAAGCACAAAAGAACAATCGTTGACACCAACACCCTGGCCATGGTGGACGATGCGAACGCATTCAACAGAGTTGCTTGGGGATCCTTGAGTTGGAAATTCTTGGTGCGGAAGCTCAAGGATTTCATGGCAAAAAAACAACATGTATTGGAGAAGACCTACTCCGTCCACGAGTTCTACGATGTGGTTTCCATATTTGCCATGGAAACCATTCCAGAACTAGCCCAGATTGGGGTGGCAAGGACTAGCAATCAGCCGTTGGGATGGATCCTTAATTGGAACATGGCTAAAAAGGGTACGTACACCGCTTTGTTTTCAACGGTATTTGATCAGGTAATAATACTTTATTTTTTTACTATTTTACTATTACTCATTTGAAATCAGTTGCATTAGAATCATTATTTGTACCATTCTAACGTTCATATGATGTATCTTCCTTTGATCAACAATTGAATGCTGAACCGATTAGGTTGACGATTGTGGAAGCCAGTCAGTCTAATCTACAAGGCATTCGCGATGATGAGGATGGTGAAGTGGGGGATGAAACACATGACGTGGCAATGCCGACAGATCCTCACTTGGAACCAGAACCACTGACAATAGAACAACCTGCATTGCACACATCCCACGATGGACCATCAACTAGGACATCAGATTTGACATCTCAATCAGTATTTACAATTCGTTTTGTATTTATACAATTGCAATTATTATTGTAAGCACCATATTAGTTAAATTCAGGTTTATGACCATTTGAAAGACATACTGTAGGTTATTGAGAGACTCGAAGCGATGGAGAAAGAAATGGAAATCATGTGACAAATAAATATGCAATTTGAAAGCAGACTAGACGCACAACAACTTCAGTTGCAAACATATGAAAAAAGGTTTGAATCTCAGGAGGCAAAGATTAAGGAGCTTTCAGACCTATTGCTGCTTGCCATGACTCCCGATCATGATCCATCGACTTCAGCTCCTCCATCTCCTGTTGAGACTTCACAATAAGCAATTATTTATTGCTACTCTACATACTGGGTAAGCCGCTATGGATCCTTGTTATTGTCCCAATTTAGTATGTTTTCATGCATGTTGAAGTTCATTCACTTTGATATTTGCTCTGCCAACCGAGGGACGAGGAAAATGCCTTCAAGCAACCATTGTCAACACATACGGATGATGATAAAAACTTGATGACATTGTCTGAGACAATTTTGGAATTGGGACAAGAGAGAAGGGACCCCAAACTAAATCTCAAGTACAAAGGTGAAGAATGAACCACGGAGGATAAGAGCAAAAGGCCAAAAAAGACGCCTTCTGTACCGGAACCGGTTTTGGCCTTTTGATCCATTCCAACCTTCCTCCAAGGAACAAAAAAAAGAGTTCCTAGATTTTTACAAAAGTTTACACCCAAGGGTTAAGAAGTGAATGTGTAATACCACTATGATTTTTGATAACTAGTAGGGAACTCTTTTCATATTGAAATTTTCATATGCGATGCCTATATATCATGCTTCCTATTGTATGTTATAGAAACGTCAGGACTCCCATGTTGTTACCTAATGATCAACAGATGGATATCGGTGTTCTGACTGCGAGTATGGGTTAATTTTGGTATCGGTTGAAAAACAATGACATCTGGCTAACAGATGAGGTACACTTCATACACAACTATTTGGTGTGTGCTTGCTGCAAATGGATCCCCATTACTTTTTTTGGTGTGTTTGATTTCATTAATGCTGTATGATTGGTTTAATGTTGTTAAATAAACTTGCGTTGGTGTGTTTCAAGTAATTAGTAGTGTATGTTTAACCATACATCATGTATGACAGGTTATAATGATGTAAAATAAACTTGTTTTGGTGTGTTTCAAGCGATTAGTCGTGTATGGTTAACCATACACCATGTATGATAGGTTTAAATGGTGTAAACTCAACTTGTTTAGGTGTGTTTCAAGTGGTTAATGGTGTATGTTTAACCATACACCATGTACGACAGGCTTTAACGGTATAAAATCAACTTGTTTTAGTGTGTATCAAGTGATTAATGGTATATGTTTAACCATACACTGTGCATGATAGGTTTTAACGGTGTAAAATCAACTCATTTTAGTGTGTACCAAGTGATTAGTGGTGTATGTTTAACCATACACCGTGTATGATAGGTTTTAACGGTGTAAAATCAACTTGTTTTAGTGTGTATCAAGTGATTAGTGGTGAATGTTTAACCATACACCATGTATGATAAGTTTAAACGGTGTAAAATGAACATGTTTAGATGGGTTTCAAGTGATTAGTGGTGTATCTTTAACCATACACCATGTATGATGGGTTTTAACGGTGTAAAATCAACTTGTTTATGTGTATTTCAAGTGATTAGTGGTGTATGGATAACCATACACCATATATGATACGTTTTAACTGCGTAAAATCAACTTGTTTTAGTGTGTATCAAGTGATAAGTCACATATGTTTAATCATACACCGTGTATGATAGGTTTTAACGGTGTAAAATCACCTCGTATAGGTGTGTTTGAAGTGATTAGAGAGATATGTTTAACCATACACCGTGTATGATAGGTTTTAATGGTATAAAATCAACATGTTTAGGTGCGTTTCAAGTGATTAGTGGTGCATGTTTAAGCATACACCATGTATGATAGGTTTTAACGGTGTAAAATGAACTTGTTTAGGTATGTTTTAAGTGATTAGTAGTGTATGTTTAAGCATATACCATATATGATAGGTTTTAATGGTGTAAAATCAACTTGTTTTAGTGTGTGCCAAGTGATTAGTGGTGTATGTTTCACCATACACCGTGTATGATAGGTTTTAACGGTGTAAAATCAACTTATTTAGATGTGTTTCAAGTGATTAGTGGTGTATGTTTAACCATACACCATGTAGGATGTACGTTTAAACGGTGTAAAATCAACTTGTTTAGGTGGGTTTCATGTGATTAGTGGTGTATGTTTAACCATACACCAGGTATGATAGGTTTTAATGGTGTAAAATCAATTTGTTTATGTGTGTTTGATTAATGGTGTATGGTTAACCATACACCATGTATGATAGGTTTTAATTGTATAAAATCAACTTGTTTAGGTGGGTTTCAAGTGTTTAGTGGCGTATATTTAACCATACACCATCTATGACAGGTTTTAATGATGTAAAATCAACTTGTTTTAGTGTGTATCAAGTGATTAGTGGTATATGTTTAACCATACACCATGTAAGATAGGTTTTAATGGTGTAAAATTAACTCGTTTAAGTGTGTTTCAAGTGATTAGAGAGAGATGTTTAACCACATACCGTGTATGATAGGTTTTAATGGTGTAAAGTCAACTTGTCTATGTGGGTTTCAAGTTATTAGTGGTATATATTTAACTATACACCATGTATAATAGGTTTTAATGGTGTAAAATCCACTCGTTTTAGGGTGTATCAAGTGATTAGTGGTGTATATTTAACCATACACCGTGTATGATATGTTTTAACGGTGTAAAATCAACTTTTTTTTAGTGTGTATCAAGTGATTAGTGGTGTATGTTTTACCATACGCTGTGTATGATAGGTTTTAAAGGTATAAAATCAACTCGTTTGGGTGTGTTTAAAGTGACTAGTGGTGTATGTTTAACCATACACCATGTATGATAGGTTTTAATGGTGTAAAGTCAACTTGTTTAGGTGTGTTTCAACTAATTGGTGGTGTATGTTTAAGCATACACCATGTATGGTAGGTTTTAACGGTGTAAAATCAACTTGTTTTAGTATGTATGAAGTGATTAGTGGTGTATTTTTAACCATACACCATGTATGATAGAATTTAACGGTGTAAAATCAACTTGTTTTAGTGTGTATCAAGTGATTAGTGGTGTATATTTAACCATATACCGTGTACAAAAAAAGTGGCCAATAGCAACAAAGCAGTTTCTGTTGCTATTGGCAATTTTTTTGTTACTATATGGCAAGAGGCCATTAGCCAAAAAAAAACTTCGATAAGGTCTCAAAAGAAAGAAGAGTATTCGAATCCGGGTCCCTTTTAGCAACAGAATTTTGTATGTTGCTACGTTATTGCTGTTGCCGCTGTCACTAAAAGTTATAGCAACAAAAAATACATGTTGTTGCTATTGCAGCCCAATAGCAACAAACTGGTCATTGTTGCTAGATTTGTTACTATTGCCTTTTGAAACAACATGACAATTGTTGCTATTGGTTACAGCAATAAAATATTTTATGTTGCTATTGGTTACAGCAACAAAGTGCTTTCTGTTGCTATTGGTTACAGCAACAAAGTATTTTCTGTTACTATTGGTTACAGCAGCAAAAAAGTTACACCAACGTCATTATAGTTCTGTCACTATTGCTATTAATAACAGCATTGTACTTCTGTTTCTAAATTTCATATTTTTCAACCAATTAGAACATGTAATTGAAAATAACAAAACCAAAAACCCTACATCATCATCAACGGACAAATTTGTCATGCATTACATATAACTAGAATCATCCATAAATCCAAACAAAAAACACATAGTTTAGCAAAACACAACATTCAATACAATTCTTCCCATCATTTGTAGGTTTAGCAAAAACACATAATAAACTTCATTCCCCATCTTCCACTGCATCATCCTCGTCTTCTAAGACATCATCCCCATCTTGTTCCTCATAATGAGATAAACTAGCTTCCTGTAAACCAAAGATAAACAAACCAAAACTTTTGGAAGGGTGGAGATCACTTGCCCTTAGAGTAGGTAGCCGCATGTCAAAAGTGAATCGAGTGTTTTAAGTAAAAAAATAGTCATGTTGCAACCGTTAGCAAAGCCAACCTTTAAAAGAGAGCAATGCAAATCCAAAGCAATTAAAGAAACGATATCCAACCGGGCCTAAAGAAAAGGTTAAATTAATTAAGTCGTCTACAAATTCATCACAGACAACCCAATTTTCTTATTCATCTAATTTATATACCAAATATACATAATATAAAATCACAAGTTATAGAGCTATAATTATTTTAACAGAATTATCACAAACCGCAAGCACCATTTGTATAACTACTTGGAACATAAACAAAAATACTAGTTTCACCAAAGACCAAAACTAGTACATACTTACCTTCTTACATTTTTTTGGCCAGGTTGGATATCGTTTCTTAGTTGCAGTTTTCATGTAAACTTGAGGGGGAGAGGAGAGAGGATGAGAGAAGAGAAGGAATCATATGACAACCAACTATATGGAAATACACCAAGGGTAAAAGTAAACTTAATTAAATAAGCAACCACCTCAAATTCACCTCTCTGAAATTATAAGATCTGAACAACAACACCACCAACAACAAAACAACAACTTTTCCATCTTCGCTAAGATAACCTAAAAAAGCCGAATACAGCCGAGTTTAGAACTAGACCTAGCAGAAGTAGATCCAACCACCCAACAAGCTATGTTCTAAATTACAACAACTCAAGACTAACCCTGCTCCATCTAATCAAGCCACCACAAAATTATGGAAGAAAATCCAAATAAATAAACTTCAACATTCAATCCAAAGCACTTAAAATTTGTATTATGTGGAATTCCAAAGCAATGTAAAAGCACACTAACCTTATTTCCCCTCTTCATCATAGTTGCCATTAGAAAATCTACCCGCTCACATACAGATTTCAGGCTTTGTTTTACATCTTTGAGCTCAGCCTCCAACTTCCTATTTTTCTCTTGCTCTTGAGCCAAGAGAGAGCGTTTCATACTGGATCGAGGGACTTTAACGCCCAACCCATATGTCTTCACGTATCCATTCTTGTCTTCTCTGACAACTTGTACAAAGATTTTTTTTGTGTTACTCAACTCGTGTTGCCTCATCAAGATCCTATGGAAGCTCTTCTAGTCTTGTATCAATCTCAGCCTGATATTATATTAATAAATGATGATCTTAACTTTTAGAAGGGACATGAAAAAAAATTGAAATACAAAATAACTAAAGATAAACCATACTAGAGCAGTGGCAGATCCAACATCAAGTTTGGATAAAAATTTTGGTTGATGTGTTTGCTGCAACATTGTGAGCTCATCCGGTTCTTTGCCATTAGTTATCAACTGTACCCACATATGACTTGTACTTTTTAATAAAAATTCTGCAAAAAACAAACCTCATTATTTAAAGCAAACTAGGAGACTAAACCAACCTTCTCATTGCGTCTTCTAGCAAGTGTCTTAGTGCCACAATAATGCCTCTGTTTTGATTTTTTTTGGTCTTTGATGCCCCTCTCACGGCATTCCCAAACTCAAAACATGACAAGTGAATAATACATAACATAATATATTGCGAGGGAAACACATTAGTATACCTGTCCTTTTGGAGAAAAGCAAAATTCGACAAAATTCTTCCATTGTTTAACATGTATACCGAAAGGCCTATTCTTTAAAGCTATATCTTTCAACTTTCCTTCAATGAGTTTGTTTCTCCACGAACATTTGTTACTTCTCCATGCTCGATCCATCTTTGATTTCACCCATTCATAGGGCTCTTTTCCTTCAGGAAAATAGTATGATTGCTATATGCAAACAAAGAGCTATTAGCATCTAAACTTTATTGGCATATTTTCCCATTCCACAATTATTATACATTCTGACTAATGATGCTAAGTCCTTTAAATTTACATGATAAGTATAAAATACATTACCTTTACTACGTCCCATACGTGGGTAATCCTCCATTCCGGCATACTTCTCCATTCCTCAACATCGATCGGCAATGTTCTAGGATCACGTGCAATAAATCCTATTGAAGATGACATTTTTCATTGTGAATCTGAACATGGCTAGCCATGGTCGTTAACATCTACAAAAATTGGATCCTTTGGGGTTTGCATTGTGTTTCTTCCTCTCCTCTTTACAGATTGTTGTGATCCTACAAATTCAATGTAGTTGTTTTAGTATAATTTTAAACCCAAATACAAGATTACTCATTTCCCACACAATTGTGTAACATAACCTGAATCTTGACCGTCATTGGTTGCTTGTGTTTCTCCTTAGGATGATGTAGGAACATGACTTTCAAAACCTATATAAATGATAAAATCATCATAACAGATCAAAATCCTTTTCATATGAGAAAAGAAGTAATCATTAGAGAAAATAATTGAATTGTGAAATAATATGTATATTAAACAAAAAACTACACAAATGAGATTGCTTAACTTGCTCCCTCGGAACTCCCAACATGTCCCTCCCCTTGAGGACAAATGGTATCACCGCATTCAGAAGCCTAAAGATGATAAGCATTATTATGTAGTTAGAAAGCACGATTAAAATATAAATAGATGAAGATCATTAGAGCCAACAAATAGAATGCATAAGCTCACCATCTGGAGTCACTTGGCATTCTGAATCTTCCCTAATATCTTCATGCACCTGTTGAGGTTTCCTAGGGCTTCTTCTAACAGTAGAGGTCTGAAATAGGGCACGTCGAGCTTGGGTAACTGGTATATTCTGGGGGTTCTCAACATCACTTCCACATTGTGGTAAATTCTGGGAAGGCTCAATGCCGCTTTGGTTCCTATGTGAAGATGAAGAACCCAATCTAGGACTATGGCGCATTTATACAAAAGATTGTTGGAGCTTGTTCTTCTTCTTTAACTCCATAAGACGCTACATAAAGATATCAGCTCAGTTTCAATAAGTAATGTTACAATAACAAATACAAAAATATTTTAAAAATATGAGTCACGCCTTTAAATCAGTTACCGTTACCATTTTCCTCTTTCCCTTGTTGCTCTCAGTGGGGGCCATGGCGTCCTTCACAATTTAGGGCTAGAAAATGATGCAACGTAATAGTATACATACAACGATAAATATCAACACATCAAGTTCAATGACACAATTAAACCAAATATCACAACTTTCAAACAGACAATAAGGAAATTAGAGTAAGAAGAAAACAGAAAATGTCGGAGTTAGTTAATCATTCAAATACAAAAATTTTGTCATAAGCATTTAAAAATATTCATAACATATCTCCTCAATCTTTAGTATCAATTATAATCATATAGGGTATCATCTTCTTCACTATCACTATAGTAGAAGTACTCTTCATTATCTTCGTCAAGTAAAGTAGCCTCTTCTAAAGGTATGTGAATCATTGCCCCTTCAATATCTTCTCTAACAATGTCAATATCATCAATATTGATATCCATCATTGCTGCAGACGGAACGCAATCTATTTCAGGTATGTTTTCCTCTCCCGTGTCAAATAAATCTCTTGGTTTTGTCTTAGCGACAACATGCCATTCTTTTCTCTCATCATTAGGAGTGTAAAACACTTGCAATGCATAGGAAGCTAGCACAAAAGGTTCATCTGTTTTCCACAATGCTTTTAGGTTTACAAGAGTAAATCCAAGTCGATCTTTCTTGACACCCTTATTAGGATCAACCCAATCACATCGAAAAAGAATGACCTTTCATCCTTGATGATAGTTAAATTCTATCATTTCTGTTAGCACACAATAACATGTTACCAAACCACTTGTATGTGTAGCAACAGTGACAACAACACCAAAAGTTTGAGTTACAGCTTTAGTGTCTGCACTTTTGACACGAAATCTAAAACCATTGCAAGTGATTTGTGTCATTTTCTTTATCTGCATGTTAGGCCATTTACTCAACCATTGTAGGTCTTCTACTACAATAGGATCCACAGGTAGATAAAGCTTTACCTAAAAAATTAAAAATAAATTAGAATAATATATGTATTCAAAATGTTGGAGTCGCTTGATAATGTTGGTGCCCAATATTATTACGTTTTAGAACTTACATTAGACTCAAACCAAGTACAAATTTTTTCTGTGAATTTCTTCGATATCTAATTGTCGCATCTGGGTATTTTCAATTGAAAGCAGTTACTAATGCTCTCTGTAAAAAAAACCAACATAACATAATCAAAACAGATGATTGAATATGATAAGATGATTGAAATGGCATGAATCGTGGAAATGATTTACTCAATGTAGATGTGGATTTCATCACAATTGAACAAAACAAACCTATGTGCCTCTTCTCTCAATTCGTCACAAGCAATTGTATCCTTCTTCGATATGTAATGACTTTTGAGAGAGAATATTGATAATCCTTTACGCACTTCACCATCATCTAAGTCTTTATTTCTCTTAGAACGAGTCTCTCTTGTCTCAATACTATGCAAATACCTCGAGCAAAAATTTAAACACTCTTCTGCAAGGTATCCTTCGGCAATAGATCCTTCGGGCCGACTTCTATTACCCACATAATCTTTAAGCCTATGGAGGAACCTAGCAAAATACACACTAAGTAATTAATAAGACATTATTAGAAAAGTATGTGTTGATTATTTGTAGGACTACAAAATCAAAGAGACATACCTCTCTATTGGATACATCTAGCGAAATTGTACAGTGCCAGCAACCTTTGCCTCATATGCCAAATGAATAGCTAAGTGCACCATTACATCAAAGAAGGAAGGAGGCAATATTTGTTCAAGGTCGCAAAGAACTATCTTCATGCGATCTTCTAAACACTCAAAGTCATGTGCGTTGCCACCTTTGAGCATAACTCCCTTAAACAGTTGCATAGCTCAATTATTACCTGACTCACCTCCTTATTTTTCATTTTTCGCACTGCTAATGGCAACAAATGTTGCATCAAAATATGATGATCAAGGCTTTTCAATCCATATATCTTACGTTCCTTCATGTGCACACATCGTGCAATGTTGGATGCATATCCATCGGGGACCTTAATTCTAGTCAACACATTCATAAGTTCCTTCTTCTCTTCACCACTTGGTGTGAAGCATGATGGAGGTAAAATTGTCCTTCCTTTTTCTTCTTTTGGGTGAAGATGCTTCCGAATATTCATATCTTGAAGGTCAAGGCGTGATTGTAATGTGTCTTTTGTTTTTCCTTCAATATCAAAAAGAGTCCCGATCAAACTTTCAGAGATATTTTTCTCAATATGCATAACATCCAAATTATGTCGTACTAGAAGATGTTCCCAATATCGGAGTTGGAAGAATATGCTCTTCTTCTTCCACGGTCCAACTTCATCTGCCCTTCTCTTGGTCTTTTATTGAGATGCAAGACCCTTGCCTAGAGTCACATTTAACCCTACCATCTATTCCAACAACTCTAACCCTGATCTGTATTTTGGAGCACGCCTCCTTTCGCTAGTTCCATTAAATGATTTTCTATTACAACGATATTTATGATCATCGCTAAGAAAGCGTCGATGTTCCTGATAACATAATTTCCTACTCCTTTTCAAGTAGTGAGAACATGTATCTATGTTACAATGGGGACATGCAAATTTTCCTTTAACCCTATACCCAGACAAATTACTATAAGCCGGAAAGTCATTTATTGTCCACAATAATGCAGCTTATAATGAGAAAGTCTCATTCTTCAAGGCATCATATGTCTCCGCGCTAGTCTCCCACAACTCACTTAATTCTTGGATCAAAGGTCATAGGTAAACACCAATATCATTACCTGGTGCCTTGGGCCCAGGTATGGGCAAAGAAATCATAAAGTACTCTTGCTTCGTACAAATCCACGGGGGTAAGCTATACATCATCAGAACAACCGGCCATATACTATATTGTGTACCCATTATCCCAAAGGGATTGAACCCATCACTTGATAGACCAAGCCTATCATTGCGTGGATCTGAAGAGAAATTAGGGTAACATTCATCCAAATGTTTCCAAGCCATAGTGTCTGCTAGATGCCTTAGCTTTCCATGTTTTTTGCGCTCATCTGCATGCCATCTCATGTATCCAAATGTTTCGGATGACATGAATATCCTCTTCAATCTTGGTATCAAGGGAAAATGGCGAAACACTTTGCTAGGAACTTTAGCACCGCTAACAAGTGATACCACAACCCCACCATTTGTAGTTGTCCATCTTAATGAACCACAAACAGGGCATGTGTCATAGTCTTTCAACTCCTTCCAAAATAGCACACAATCGTTGGGGCAAGCATCAATCTTTTTGTAACTAAGACCCAACTTTCGAATTATGCTTTTTATTTTATAAAAAGAGTTCGGCAATGTCTCACCTTTTGGAAGAGCTCTTTTAAAAATCTTTAGAAAAGCATCAAATCCAGCATTAGTCACTCCACGCAAGCATTTTAGATGATGTAATTCAACAATAAACGAGAGCTTTGTAAATTCATCGCATCCAGGATACAATGGTGTATCTGCATCTTCTATGAGTTTATATAAATTTTAGCCTCAATATTGCGTCCCTTTTTAGGTGGTACTGATGATTCACTCAAATTAGGAGAATGCAATCCATAAGCATCCTCTAATATTTCATGCATACCATCATATGACAATTCATCAGAAGTATCCATCTCACCAGCAAAATCATTTAGCCCGGGATCCTCCACCTCCCCATGGAGATACCACTTGCTACGTGCATAATTATCATCCATGCCTTTAAGTGTAAGGTGAAGCTTCACTCTATTTATGTCCAACTCATATCGATTTGCACAAGTCTTACATGGGCAAGGTATCGACTCATCCACGACCACAATAGCAAGCACATTAGTAACAAATGCTTCAGCACCATCATGAAATTCAGGTGAAACTCGTGAGCTTTTCACCCAATCTTTGTTTTTAAACACATCCATATGGACAAATCCTACACTTAGAATGTATAAATGTCGTTAAAATAGGATAAAATATTAGTGAAATTACATATATTAATCTCTTATTGACCATAAGAATAGTGTAAGATCTGATGATTCACTCAAATTAGACTATGTAATCCACAAGCATCTTCTAACATTTCATCCATACCATCATCTGACGATTCATCATAAGTATTCATCTCACTAGCAAAATCATTGAGCTCGGGATACTCCACCTGCCCATGGAGATACCACTTGCTACATGCATAATTATCATCCATGCCTTTAAGTGTAAGGTGAAATTTAATTGTATCTATGCCTAACTCGTATCAATTTGCACAAGTCTCACATGGGCAAGATACCGACTCATAATAGCAAGGGCATTAGTAACAAATGCTTCCACATCCTCGCGAAATTTAGGTGAAACTCGTGAGCTTGTCACCCAAGCTTTGTTTTTAAACATATCCATATAGACAAATCCTGCACTTAGAATATACAAATATCGTTAAAATAGGACATAATATAGTAAAAGTACATTAATTACATATATTAACCTCTTATTGACCATAAGAACAGTGTACGATTTGTTACAAGACTCAAATTCCATATAATTTGTATTTTACTAACTATAATCTGAATCAACAACTCAAATTCACTACACAAACACCGAAACAAATCAAAAGCAAAAAAATGCGACAAAAATAGAACTCATCATCATGAAGTATCAAACATTATAATCTAATACATTAGAACTCATTGAAATCTACATTTTTAAGAGAAGAAATATCTTAAAACACCATATGCTTAGTTCATAAGAAATATCTTAAAACACCATATGCTTAGTTCATATTTTCTCAAAATCAAGCAAAAATTGAACAAACTAATCATTATAGCATACATCAAAACTAACACTGCACCAAACACTAACACATTAGATAATCATATATTAAAATATTCAATCCTCAACAATTTGACTGTAATCTTACATTAAACTACTCAATCTTCAACCAATTTACCGGAACCTTACATTAACCCTATTTTATTACAAACTAACTCTATTTTGTACCTAAAACAACAAAACGATGAAACGAAAGAGTGAAGACCTAAAGATGAGATTTATAATACTTTCAAACAATGTAAACCTAGTATAATCGGACAGTGAACTGCAAATTAAACTATATCACAACCGAAATTGAAGCACGAAATTGATACCTTCAAAATAGAGTCTAGCTTGCAGTGTCAATCCCTTTCTCTCTAACAGACCTGCAACAGGGACACAAAACTGAATTAAAGAAGTGAAGAGCCAAGTGAAGGGATGAGCGAAAGAGAAAGCGTAGAGACGAGTCAGAGAGAAAGAGCGTACAAAAGTGAGAGAGAAAGTGAAGCGAGCGAGAGGCTGCTGCGAACAAAGAAAGAGTGAAGCGAGCAAGAGAGCGGCGAATAGAGACAGAGTGAGTGATTTAGGGCATAATTTTTTATTTTATAAAATATTAATAAAATTTTTAATGCACAAATTTGAGCTTTGGTGGGAATTTTTTACCCAAAATTTTGTGGATTGGCATAAAATTTTAAATTCTTGCCAATATTAAATTTATGTAATGTATTTAGAGGACAAAAATGTTAACATAATTGAATTATCTATGTGTCTTTGACAATTTTTTTTTAATTTTTTTAGAACGTAATATTGGAGGGAAGTGAAAATTCGTTTCTTACCTCATGACATATTAAAAATTTTCTAATAAAATACCATTACTGACAAACACAGGTGTACTGTTGGTAATGTTATATAGAATACCAACAGACTGATTTTCTATTACAAAAGGGGTCAGCTTTGTATGACATTTTGCATTTGCAACAAAAGAAAATTTTTGTTGTTATTGGTAAATCAATTGTAATAGAAAATTTTCCAGTTTGTTACTATTGGTCATTTTTTTTGCAGTGATGATAGGTTTTAACAGTGTAAAATCAACTCATTTTAGTATGTATCAAGTGATTAGTGGTGTATGTTTAACCATACACCGTGTATGATAGGTTTTAACGGTGTAAAATCAACTTGTTTTAATGTGTATCAAGTGATTTGTGGCATATGTTTAACCATACACCGTGCATGATAGGTTTTAACGGTGTAAAATCAACTCGTTTAGGTGTGTTTCATGTGATTAGTAGTGTATGTTTATCCATACACCGTGTACGATAGATTTTAATGGTGTAAAGTCAACTTGTTTAGGTGTGTTTTATGTTATTAGTAGTGTATGTTTAACCATACATCATGTATGATAGGTTTTAAAAGTGTAAAATCAACTTGCTTAGGTGTGTTTCAAGTGATTAGTGGTGTATGGTAACCATACACCATGTATGATCGGTTTTAATGGAGTAAAATCAACTTGTTTAGCTGGATTTCAAGTTATTAGTGGTGTAAAATCAACTTGTTATTAAATGTACATGGTGCAATATTAAGGATAATGTTGTATGATTAATCATACACCGTGTATAATTGTTTTTTATTGTGTGGAATCAACTTGTGTATGATTGCTTGAAGTAAGTATGTTTAATCGTACACCATGTATGATTGATCAAGATGGTATGAAATCATTATCTCTTGGTGTGTTTTATGTAATTAGTGGTGTATGATTTACCAGAAACTGTGTATGATGAGTTTAAATGGTGTAATATCATATTGTGCTAGGGTGTGAAATCAACTTGTGTGAGTGTGTTTTATGTAAGTAGTGGTGTATGATCAAACATACACCGTATATGCTAGGTTTTAATGGTGTAAAATTAACTTGTTTTAGTGCGTTTTAAGTCATTAGTGGTGTATGGTCAATCATACACCATGTATGATGTGTGTAAAGGGTGTAAATTCAACTTGTTTTAGTGTGTTACAATTAAGTAGTGGGGTATGGTTAATCATACACTGTGAATAATAGGTTTTAAGGGTGTAAAATCAACTTGTTTTAATGTGTTTCAAGTAATTAGTGGTGTATGATCAATCATACACCGTGTATGATTGGTCTTAATGGTGTAAAATCAACTTGTTTTAGTGTGTTTTAAGTAATTAGGGGTGTTTGGTTAATCATACACAGTGTATGATTGGTTTAAAGGGTGTAAAATCAACTTATTTTAGTGTGTTTTAAGTAAAATAGTAGTGTATGATCAATCATACACCGTGTGTGATAGATTTTAAGGGTATGAAATCAACTTGCTTTAGGGTCTTTTAAGTCATTAGTGGTGTATGATTAATTATACACCGTGTATGATTGGTCTAGATGGTGTGAAATCAACTTGTTTGAGTGTGTTTTAAGTAATTAGTGGTGTTCGGTTAATCATACACCGTGTATGATGGGTTTAAAGGGTGTAAAATCAACTTGTTTAAATGTGTTTTAAGTGAATAGTGGTGTATGATCAATCATACACCGTGTATGATGGGTTTTAATAGTGTAAAATCAACTTGTTTTAGTGTGTTTTAAGTAATTAGTGGAGTTTGGTTAATCATACAATGTACATGATGGGTTTAAAGGGTGTAAAATCAACTTGTTTTAGTGTGTGTTAAATAAATAGTGGTGTATGATCAATCATACACGATGTGATAGGCTTTAAGGGTGTAAAATCAACTTGTCTAAATGTGTTTTAAGTGAATAGTGGTGTATGATGAATCATACACCGTGTATGATGGGTTTGAATAGTGTAAAATCTACTTGTTTAATTGTCTTTTAAGCCATTAGTGGTGTATGATCAATTATACACCACGTATGATTGGTCTAAATGGTGTGAAATCAACTTGTTTGAGTGTGTTACAACCAATTAGTAGTGTATGGTTAACCATACACCATGTATGTTAGGTTTTAATGGTGTAAAATCAACTTGTTTAGGTGGGTTTCAAGTGACTAGTGGTGTATGTTTAATCATACACCGTGTATGATAAGTTTTAGCGGTGTAAAATCAACTTGTTTAGGTGTGTTTCAAGTGATTAGTGACCATACACCATGTGTGGTAGGTTTTAACGGTGTAAAATTAACTTGTTCTTGTGTGTTTCAAGCGATTAGTGGTGTATGTTTAACCATACACCATGTATGATAGGCTTTAACAGTGTAAAATCAACTTGTTTTAGTGTGTATCAAGTGATTAGTGGTGTATGTTTAACCATACACCGTGTATGATAGGTTTTAAAGGTGTAAAATCAACTCGTTTTAGTGTGTATCAAGTGATTAGTGGTGTATGTTTAACCATACACCATGTAGTATAGGTTTTAACGGTCTAAAATCAACTTGTTTATGTGTGTTTCGAGTAATTTGTGGTGTATGGTTAACCATACACCATGTATGATAGGTTTTAAAAGTGTGAAATCATGTCATCTTGGTATGTTTCAAGTGATTAGTTGTGAATGGTTAATCATACACCGTGTATGATAGGTTTTAATTGTCTAAAATCAACATGAGTTGGTGTGTTTCGTCTAATTAATGATGTATGGTTAATCATATACCGTGTATGATAGGTTTTAATTGTCTAAAATCAACATGTGTTGGTGTGTTTCAAGTGACTAGTGGTGTATGGTTAATCATACCCCGTGTATGATAGGTTTTACTTGTCTAAAAACAACCTGTGTTGGGGTGTTTCAGCTAATTAGTGGTGTATGGTTAACTATACACCATATATGATAGGTTTTAAACGTGCAAAATCATGTCATCTTGGTGTGTTTCAAGTGATTAGTGGTGTATGGTTAATCATACATCGTATATGATAGGTTTTAAATATCTAAAATCATCTTGTGTTAGTATGTTTCATGTGATTAGTGGTGTATGTTGTGTTTCAAGTAATTTGTCTTATATTGTAGGAAATGGATGTCTGTATTACATTATGCAAAGAATCACAAGTGGCCAGAACATTTTGACTCGAGGGCAACATATGCATCCACAGTGGTTGCTTCTCTGTTTGGACCATTCACTAGCCTTCAGAACAAAGAAATCTCATTCAAATCCGCTTTTGATGATTGGGATTCGTTGATTATCAAGTTTCTTGCAGGGGATGTCAAATATGGGGTCTGATGCCACAACGTGGGTCGGATATACATGCCCATCAATCAACCTAATTAACATTGGTTCCTTGCTGCCATCCATTTTAAAGATTGGCGGATAAAGGTAATTGATTCTTTGTACTCCACCGCAACCAAGGAATCATGATTAGAACAAGTGGAACCAGTTGCAAAATTGCTTCCACATGCTCTGGAGATGGTTGATTTTTGGGACATCCGAAAGGATCTCATTAAATTCAGAGGCAAACCCTTCACTATCACTTACGACTCGGATTCATGTCCACAACAAATGGGGTATGACATCTACTTCCCTTGCATTTTTTTTTTTTTTTTTTTGTTATTCAGTGGAAAAAAATTAGTAATTACTTACAATGCTGCCTAATTTCTTATTGTGTCATCTGTATTATATTTAACTGCTGGTCTGATTGTGGCATAAGTTTATTGAATTTTTGCTTACGAATGGCCTCAGCATCTTCCAATGCACGCAAGTGCATATGGAAACGTTGTGGACCAATACTTGTATATACTTGCACAGTCATGGTAGAAAGAAACTCATGAAAATGTATACAAGCGAATAGAAGTATGTGATGTGTACATGTTCTTGTACATTTCCATATCCTTGTATATTTCCATATGACATTGTATTCATTGTACTCTGGGAAATAATCATTTTCTTTTGATAGGTTAGTGAATTGGTTAAGGTTGTTATGGGTTTGTACTAAGCGTATGATTGATTGAGAAGTAAACTCCAATCTCTCTTACATATTACATATCTCTCCCTTTACATACTCTGTTCTTCATATTTGGTTCATTCGTTTTTATGACATCCTGTGGCTTGAATGTAAAAGTACACTTATTCACATATTTCTGATGCCGGTTCCAAACCAACCAACATAACATTATACTACACCATTTAAAGCAATCATACACGGAGTATTATTAATCAAACACAACTAGTGACATAAAGCACCCAAACATACCATGATAATACACTACTTAAAGCAATCATACACCTCGTACCAATAATCATACACCACTAATTACTTAAAACACAATAAAACAAGTTAATAATACACCACTTAAAGCAATCATACACGGTGTATAATTAATCATACACCACTAATGACTTAAAACCCACTAGCACAAGTTGATTTTACACCACATAGACCAATCACACAAGCAGGTGTGCATTAACATACAACTTTGTGTCTTCATTCTGTTTGGGGGGTTGTTGTGCTGCCGTAAAGCACAAGGTGACTATGCCACCAACGCTTCCCGCTGAGCTCCCATCGATCGCTCTGAAAAAGCACAAACCTGGAGACGACTAGAGTTGTGCTCTATGTGGCATTTCCGCTACTAGTGAGCAGGGCTTAAAGGATCACTTTCGAGGACGGAAGTATAGAGAAAAGGAACATGGTTCGATCCCCCTTAAAATCGAGTTTGGTACTAGTCCATCAACCCAGACTCCCGGGGTCGACGTGATCCCGAGTTCAACCCTGGTGGGAATTCTAAGAAACAATGAGAGAAAAACTCTGACAAGGTACTGAGTGGAGACACACTAATTACCTATGCTCAGCTTCACTGACTGATGATGATTCATCAAGGGTTTTGCTTGATCGTGTTTTAAAGGAAGTAGGTGTTCAAAATGTTGTTCATATTATCTAAAGCAAAACCCTTGATGAATCATCATTAGTAAGTGAAGCTGATCATAGGTAATTAGTTGTTTCTTTACTTAGTACCTTGTCAGAGATTTTCTCTGGCTGTTTCTCAAAATTCCCACCGGGGTTGAACTCGGTATCACGTTGAACCCGGGAGTCTGGGTTGATGGACCAGTACCGAACCCGGTTCTATAGGGGATCGAACCGTGTTCCTTTGCTCCATGCTTCCGTCCTTGAAAGTGATCCTTATAGAGCACAACTCCAGTAGTCTCCAGGTTTGTGCTTTTTAAGAGCGATTTAAGGGAGCTTAGCGGGAAGCACTGGTGGTATAGTCGCCTTGCGCTTTACGGCGGCACGACAACCCTTGTCACAACACCGAATCACTTCTCATCCAACCCATCAATCTTCGCCATTGGTTTGTGACCCACAATCAACGGCTGAGATGTAGTACAGAACTGAGGAACCCACCCGCGCGGCACAGACAACACAACATTAAGACCGAGAAGTGGATGCTTGGCTTCATGGCCAACTCCTCCATTTATAGGCAAAAGCATACAAGGTGCAAATACATGGGGACAACTGTAAGGGAGTGGTAGGATAAAGTAGGTGGTAGTTGAGATTATTAAATGTCTTGCTTGGGTGCCAATTATGACTCCTGAACTTTCAGTGTTCAACCCCCAACTACCCCAACTAGTTCTCCTCCATTTAAAGCAGTCATACATCGTGTATAATAGATCATACACCATCACATACTTAAAATACTTAGACAGAAGTTGACATTACACCATTTAAACCAACCTTACAAATGTCAATGTGTTATGGATAATACACAACTGTCATTAATGATGCATGTCTATTAGTAGTACACAATTTCATCGATATTAATAGCAATTACATTGTAAAAAAAAAAGAACATCTTAAGTTAATTCGGAGGCCAGACATGATAAGAATGACCGCTGGTGTTTGTAGACTTGCCTTCACCACTCGAGTGCAGAGCAAATAGATTTTTACATGTTGATCGATTGTGCCCGTGTTCCTTGCATCGATTGTACCTTTGCGGTACACATTCCTCACCGACTGAAGGAATCCTTCTTCCTCCTCCTCCTGGCAGAGGTTCGAACATTGGGTGGAAGAAGATTCATTTCTGACATATGATGCGGGATAGACCAATCACTTATGTGCAACATTGGGTACACGACGCCTCTGTATGACTCGTACCAATAATCTCTGGAATAATATGGCGAGCATAAATTGTTACAACAGCCAACGCATGCTCACATGGAAGCTGCTCCAGCTGAAACTTGCGACAGGTACATGTCAAAAGTGACTTATCAACACAAAAATTCTTATCTCCATCAATGGCATCGAAGTTATACTCATCTGCTCACAAAATCTGCAATGCATAAAAGATAGACATGCACAATTAATAATGGTAATGCAAAAAAAAAATGAACAAAACTAGAAATTGTCATGTCCAAAAGTGCAGAGGTTATTAATGATTAATCATACACCACAATGTACTTAAAACAAAGTACCCCAAGTTGATTTTAAACCATTAAAACCTATCAAAAACGGTGTATGATTGACTACACACCACTAATTACTTCAAACGCACAAAAACAAGTTGATTTTGCACCCTTTAAGACTTATCATTCACGGTGTGAGGTTAACCATACACCACTAATTAGTTATAACACACTAAAACAAGTTGATTTTACACCATTAAGATCAATCATACACGGTATCTGCTTGATCATACTCCACCAATGAGTTAAATACCATTAAAACCTATCAAACATGGTGTATGGTTAAACATACACTACTAGTCACTTGAAACCCACCTAAATAAGTTAATTTTACACCGTTAAAACATATCATACATGATGTATGGTTAAACATGCACCACTAATCACTTGATTCGCACTAAAAAAAAGTTGATTTTACACCGTTAATTACTTAAAACACACCATACACCACTAATCACTTGAAACCCACCTAAACAAGTTGATTTTACACTATTAAAACCTATCATATATGGTGTATGGTTAACCATACACAACTAATCACTTGAAACACACCTAAACAAATTGATTTTAAACCGCTAAAACCTATCATACATGGTGCATGGTTAAACATACACCACTAATCACTTGAAACCCACCTAAACAAGTTGATTTTAAACTAAATGGTGTATGGTTAACCATACACCACTAATTAGTTGTAACACACTCAAACAAGTTGATTTCACACCATTTAGACCAATTATACACGGTGTATGATTGATCATACACCACTAATGACTTAAAAGACAATAAAACAAGTTGATTTTACACCATTAAAACCTATCATACATGGTGTATGATTGATCATACATCACTATTTACTTAAAACACATTAAAACAAGTTGATTTTACACCCTTAAAACCTATCATACACGGTGTATGATTGATCATACACTACTATTTACTTAAAACACACTAAAATAAGCTGATTTTACACCCTTTAAACCCATCATACACGGTGTATGATTAACCAAACACCTCTAATTACTTAAAAAACACTAAAACAAGTTGATTTCACACCATTTAGACCAATTATACACGGTGAATGATTGATCATATACCACTATTTACTTAAAACACACTAAAACAAGCTGATTTTACACCCTTTAAACCCATCATACACGGTGTATGATTAACCAAACACCACTAATTACTTAAACACACGCAAAGAAGTTGATTTTACATCATTTAGACCAATCATATACAGTGTATGATTGATCATATACCACTAATGACTTAAAAGACACTAAAGCAAGTTGATTTTACACCCTTAAAACCTATCATACACGGTGTATGATTAACCAAACACCACTAATTACTTAAAACACACTCAAACAAGTTGATTTCACACCATTTAGACCAATCGTACATGGTGTATGATTAATCATATACCACTAATGCCTTAAAAGACACTAAAGCAAGCTGATTTTACACGCTTAAAATCTATCAATCATACACCACTATTTACTTAAAACTCACTAGAACAAGTTAATTTTACACTCTTTAAACCCATCATACACGGTGTATGATTAACCAAACACCACTAATTACTTAAAACACACTAAAACAAGTTGATTTTACATCATTAAGACCAATCATACACGGTATATGATTGATCATACACCACTAATTGCTTGAAACATTTTAAAACAAGTTGATTTTACACCCTTAAAACCTATCATATACGGTGCATGATTAATCATACACCACTACTTAGTTATAACACACTAAAATCAGTTGAATTTACGCCCTTTACGCACATCATACATGGCGTATGATTGACCATACATCACTAATGCCTTAAAACACACCAAAACAAGTTGATTTTACACCATTAAAACCTATCATACACCACTACTTACATAAAACACACTCACACAAGTTGATTTCACACGCTAACACAATATGATATTACACCATTTAAACCCATCATACACAGTGTGTGGTTAATCATAAACTGCTAATTACATAAAACACACCAAGAGATAATGATTTCACACCATCATGATCGATCATACACAGTGTATGATTAAACATACACCGCCAGTTACTTCAAGCAATCATGCACAAGTTGATTTCACACAATCAAAAACAATCATACACGGTATATGATTAATCATACAATATTATCCTTAATATTGCACCATGTACATTTAATAACACACTTAATATTGCACCATGTACATTTAATAACACACAGACATAATAACCCTATAAACATGCATTGCAATCGGGATTGAACATGATGAATAGAACAAAACTTACTGTCATCATTTGTGATAGTTTCAATCTGTCTTGTAATTTTTTATCGACGTCAGGGGAGATTGTACCGGTGCAAGCTTCAGCTTTGGTTCTTCTATCATGAAACCACTTCTGCAACAGTAGCCGAATCTCGTCAATGAAGGCAGTAATGGGATAATCACGCACTTTAACCAAAACAACATTCATCGATTCCGAGTGTTGTCATTATGTTGTACCGATGACAAGGGGAGTGGGAACTAGTCCACTTTTCCAATCCCACGGTCTCCAATTACTCTTTAGCTCCGGGTACGGCACAACATAAACTGAAGAACAAAGTATCGAACTCTTGAAGGTTGTATGCTTTAGCTGTTTGGTAGTAGTGCTGATCCAACTACTTTGTTTTACTTTTGAATTTGGACTTCATATTGTTCAGCAAGTGGTACATGTACAAACCATGGAATGCGTTGGGGAAAACTTCTTCCACGGATTTTTGGATGCTTCGATGTCAATCAGATACAATAACATGGTCGATAGACTCCCCAATAACTTCCTTCAACCTGCTGAGGAACCAATGCCACAATGCAATATTCTCTGAATCACCAAAACTGAAAGCAATCGGGAAAATTTGTTGATTGGCATTATGACAAACGGCCATGAACAAAACACCCCGGTATTTTCCCTTCAGATGCGTTGCATCCATGCTCACAATAGGGCGGCAAAACCGGAATACTTTAAGTGAAGCATCAAACGCAATGAAAAGGTGCTGAAATCTGCTTCCATCATCTGTTTGTAAATAAAACACGGTACCGGGGTTGGTTTGTTGGAGAACATGCAAATATGCATGCAGGTTTGCATATGACTGTTCGATTGAACCCAATCTGACATTGTCATATGCAAACTCTCTACCCCTCCAAGCAACATTGTAGCTGATCTCAACACCGTAGCGACTACGAATGTCATCTATGGCATCCTATGGCTTGATCACTCTTCCGGGGTTGATAAGTTTCTTACGAACACATTCCCTGACGACCCAGCTGGTTGCTTGCCTATGTCTAATAGTGGTGAGATCGGTAGGGTGGGTATGATTATTTTCAACTTTTGTAACCATCCAATACCCACCATCTGCTAGACACACAACCCGAACCCTCCATGTGCAACCCTCTTCCACTCAACGAACAACCGTTAAGGATTTGTTAGATTTGAAGCTCCTGAATTCAAATTTTTCCCTCAGTGCAATTACTGCCAAATTAGTTAACAAATCCTTCTTCGACTTAAATATTTGATTCACCTCAATTACCTCAACCATCCTACCCTTCCCATGTACCCTGCCAATCTGGCTTCTCTCATCACCGAAACCAACATCATCATCATAATGAGGATCAACAGTAGCTTGGACGTCGAGTTGGACATTCGGTTGAATGCTGGGTTCCGCATTCGGCTCCACTGCAGGTTCAACAATGTAAGGGTCTTCGGGGCAAATATTCTGCTGGTCAGAAATGTGCCCATATGGAGGTGATGCATCGGTTGCAGTCGGTTGCACATGGGAGAAATTGATATTATCCAAATTGTCCCATGGACTTTGATTGAAATTTTCCCAATCTTCACCTGTCGCTATTGTTGTCGCAGTAGGTATGTCAAAATCCATTTCAGATGCATCTCCACGGGCTGCTTCTTCCATCCCCACGTTCATACATCTGCCAAAAGTATCAGGCACCACAAGGTCCAAACCATCACTGTTCTCGCCACCATCTGGTAGTGTTTGCATAGGACTATGTTGCTCACTAAAGTAAGGATTCCTATCAACCGTGGACTTAACAGTAACGAACAAGGTATTTTTCGCCCTATCTTCTTTTGCCAGTGCCTTGCAAATCATAACTGACCTATCATTATTGACATCATACAAGGGCATGTCCCAAATGCCGGTAAGAAATTGAAATTGTATCTTTGAACCTGCATCCACCTCAACACCCATCAACTCCACCACAATCCTTTGCAAACCAGCAAAGTCAGTCTTCTCATCCACAAAAACAAAATCAAATTTTCCACCAACATACTCTGCCCTCTCGTTAAAGTGACCACCATACCGAACACATGCAATAGCAACATCACCCATTACAGTGAACACGAAAATAACATGTTATTACACTACTAATTACATGAAACATACCAAGATAAAATGAAAGAACAACATTTAAACCAATCATACACGGTGTATGATTAATCACACATCACTAATGACTTGAAACACACCACACAAATTGATATTACAACATTCACATCAATCATATACGGTGTATGATTAGTCATATACCATTAATGGCTGGAAACAACCAACAAAAAATGATATTACATAATTTAAACAAATCATACACGGTGTATGATTAATCATACACCATTAATGACTTGAATCAACTAACAAGAATATGATATTACACTGATTACATCAATCATACACAGTGTATGATAAATCATACAACATTAGTGACTTGAAACAACAACAAAAATTTGATATTATATAATTTAGACCAATCATACACAATGTATGATTAATTATAAACCCTTAATGATGTAACACACACCAAAGTACCTTGATAATACACCATTTAAACCATTCATACACGGTGTATAATTGATATTACACAATTTAAACCAATCATGCACGGTGTATGATTAATCATACACCATTAATGAATTGAATCAACCAAAAAAAATATGATATTACACCATTTAAACCAATTAGTGACTTAAAACACACGAACACAACATGATATTACACCACATAAACCAATCATACATGGTGTATGATTGATCATACACCATTAGTGAGTTAAAACACACCAACACAAAAAGATTTCTCACCATTTAAACCCATTATACACGGTATATGATTAATCATACATCACATGACTTAAAACAAACCAACACAACGTGATATTACACCATTTAAACCAATCATAAACGGTATATGATTGGTTTAAAACCATTAATAACTTGAAACAACTAACAAACCGTGATAATACACCATTAAAATCTATCATACACAGTGTATGGTTAATCACACCCCACTAATTACTTGAAAAACACCAATACAAAATGATTTCACACTATTTAAACCCATCATACACGATGTATGATTATTCATACACCACTAACTACATGAAAAACACCAAGAGAAAATGATTTCACACCATTTAAACCCATCATACACGGTGTATGATTGATCATACACCATTAATTACTTAACAAACACCAACACAACATGGCATTACACCATTTAAACCAATCATACATGGTATCTGACTTGGGTTATTCAAACAACCAACAAGATATGATATTACATCATTTAAACCAATTATACACGGTTTATGATTGATCATACACCATTAATGACTTCAAACAACTAACAAAAAATGATATTACACCATTCACACCAATCATACACAGTGTAAGATTTATCATACACCACTAATTACTTGAAATAAACCAAGGGAAATGATTGCACACCATTTAAACCCATCATACACCACTAATGACTTAAAACACACCAACACAACTTGATATTACACCATTTAAACCAATCATACACCGTGTATGATTGATCATACGCCATTAATGACTTGAAACAACCAACAAAAAATGATATTACACAATTTAAACCAATTATGCACGGTGTATAATTAATCATACACCATTAATGAATTGAAACAACCAACAAAATATGATATTACACCGTTTAAACCAATTAGTGACTTAAAACACACCAACACAACATGATATTACACCACATAAGCCAATCATACACGGTGTATGATTGATCGTACACCATTTGTGAGTTAAAACACACTAACACAAAAAGATTTCACACCATTTAAACCCATCATACACGGTATATGGTTAACCATATACCACTAATGACTTAAAACAAACCAACACAACGTGATATTACACCATTTAAACCAATCATACACGGTGTATGATTGGTTTAAAACCGTTAATAACTTGAAACAACCAACAAACCCTGATAATACACCATTAAAACCTATCATACACGGTGTATGGTTAATCATACACCAGTAATTACTTGAAACGCGCCAACACAAAATAATTTCACACTATTTAAACCCATCATATACAGTGTATAGTTAATTATACACCACTAACTACATGAAACATACCAAGAGAAAATGATTTCCCACCATTAAAACCCATCATACACGGTGTATGATTAATCATACACCACTAACTACATGAAACATACCAAGAGAAAATGATTTCACACCATTAAAACCCATCATACACGGTGTATGATTAATCATACACCATTAATGACATAACACACACCAACACAACATGATATTTCTCCATTTAAACCAATCATATACGGTGTATGATTAATCATACACCACTAATTACTAGAAACATACCAACAAAAAATGATTTCACATAATTTAAAGCCATCATAAATGGTGTATAATTAATCATTCACCACTAACTACATGAAACACACCAAGAGAAAATGATTTCACACCATTTAAACCCCGCATACATGATATATGATTGATCATACACTATTAATGACTTAACACACACCAACACAACATGGTATTACACCATTTAAACTAATCATACACTGTGTATGATTTGGGTTAAAACCATTAATGACTTCAAATTACTAACAAGATATGATATTACACCATTTAAACCAATCATATATGGTTTATGATTGATCATACACTATTAATGACTTCAAACAACCAATAAAAATTGATATTACACTATTTACACCAATCATACATGGTATATGATTGATCATACCACTAATTACTTGAAATACACCAAGGAAAAATGATTGCACACCATTTAGACTCATCATACACGGTATATGATTAATCATACACGGTGTATGATCAATCATACACGGTATATGATTAATCATACACCACTAATGACTTAAAACACACCAACACAACTTGATATTATACCATTTAAACCAATCATACACCGTGTATGATTGATCATATGCCGTTATTGACTTGAAACAACCAACAAAAAAATGATATTTCACCATTTAAACCAGTCATACATAGTATATGATTAATCATACACCTTTAATGACTTAACACACACCAATATACCATGATAATACACCATTTAAACCTATCATACACAGTGTATGATTGATAATACACCGCTAATTACTTGAAACACACCAAGAGAAAATGATTTCACACCATTTAAACCAATCATACACGGTGTATGATTAATCATACACCACTAATGATTTAAAACACACCAGCACAAAATGATAATACACCATTTACACCCATCATATACGGTGTATGATTAATCATACACCATAAATGGCTTGTAACACACTAACACCATATGACAAAGATCCATTAACAACCAATGCATGAAATGATTATTTTACCTTCAATGTCTGATCTGACAACCGTGAAATGTATAATGGCTCAACCTTGGACCTACAGCAATGCCACAATGCTTCAAACTCGTTCTTACAAGGCCTTCTTCTTCTTCTTCCAAGGGCCCAAGTCGGACAAGAAAACACGGGGGACACTGAGAATGGAACTCGGGGATTCCAAAATGAGAGAAGGAGAACAAAGAAGAGAGAATGAGAGATGAGAGACAGAAGACAAACGGGTGGGAAGAGAAGGGATGGAGAGAATGAAAAGCAACACAGTTGATAAAAAGTAAAAAAGTTATCCTTTTGCATTAAATGAGGGGAGAGAAGGGGAGAGAGAGAGTAGATGTGGGGGGGTAAAGTGAAATGGGCAAAATTGTCCAAAATGGTTGGTTTATGGAGAGAAGGGTTGGAAAAAGATTAAACTTGGGAAGGGGGGTCTAGTTCGTACGATTTCCCTTGTATATTTGCATATTTTTAATTTATATATGTAGTGACGTTTTTATGAGAGGATGGGAGCATAAGAGAGGCGAATTCTGGCGCTCCATTGTAATGAATAGCCAAGATTTATTGAACATTAAAAAAATAACAATTTACGGCCAAGATTTGTTGAGTATTTCAAAAAAATAATTTTCCGCCCTTATCCCTTCTTTCTTTTTGTCCTATGAAGGAGTATGGGCCATAAATTTTTATTTTTTTTTAATATTCAGCAAACATCAGTTGTCCGTTATAATGAAGGGCGAAGATTCACCCCTCTCACGCTCTCAACATCTTATAAGAACGCCACAATATATATATATATATTGCTAGAACTCTGATACTTTATTTTAATTTGGACCACTTTTCATATTATTTTACCAAAAACTATAATAGTGAGGCAGGAAGACAGGAAAATTATGATTAGAAAACGAGAAAATTCAAAAGGAATTTAATTTTAGGGTTATTTAGGTTTTAATATCCCGACATTTTCAGAAATAATAAAAATGATTCTAATATTTTTAAATTATTAAAAAGGTCCTAATGCACTTATTGTATTAATAAAAAGACTCCTTTCTAATATGATGATATTATTTTTCATCGATAGAGTTGACTTGGAAACTATTTTTTTATTGATACTATAGTAAAATGATAAAAGTACCCTTCACTACTCTTATTCTTACTTTATAAGCACAAAATTCAAAATGTCATTTTATGTAGAAACTATATGTTTTCGCTTAATTTGAATAAAGATATGATTATTGAAGGGTATTTTTATCATTTTACATATCAATAATAAAAAAAAGTAGTTACTGCTTCAATTCTACCAACAAACAATGGCGTTATCACGCCAAAAAGTGGATTTTTTACTAGTACAACAAAAATTAAGGGAATTTTTATTAAAACGACAAAAATTTATGGACCTTTTTATTAACTCAAAAAATGAAGGTCCTTTTTATTATTTCAAAAAAGGTCAGGTATTACAATATAAATAACACTAAATTTTAGTGAAATTCAAAGAAAACATTAGGATTTCTATTTCATCAAATTTGGAATGAGGGGAAAATTAAATAACAATCAATCTAAAATAAGCTCAACTATATGTCAATATACCAAAAAATAAACCAACTCTATTTTCTTACCAAAAAATAACCCAACTCTAACTTTTTTACCAAAAAAAACCTTACTCTAACTTTTGTATCAAAAAATAACCAAATTCTAAAATTAATTTTAGAAAATACTAAACTGATGGCTAAGCATAGTGTGTGCTATGACGCTTCGACAATATATTTTTCTTCTATGTATTTTTGGTTTGGCTTGATTTCTTTTCCCACCTAACCAAACTAAAAATACGTTTTTTTTTTCGATAGTTGAATACAACCCCACAAAAAGGTAATATCACGGGGCAAAGAATAAGCAAAACAACCGAGGAATGCAACCAGAAAACTAGGGTTGGGCTCGGCTCAGCTCGTTAACTAAATAAGGCCAGCTCGATATCGGTATCATTTATCTAACCAAGATGCATATCTGTGCTCAGTTAAGCTCATTTACTAAATAAGGCTAGCTCGATATCGGTATCATTTAGGCTTGATTATTTGGTAAGCTGGCTCTTTAAGTTTTACAGGCTCATTGCGCTCATTTACCAGGCTCGTTAAGCTCATTTATAAAGCTTATTAAACTCATTTATGATTATTGTTACTTGAAATAAAATAAATCATGTATGAAAATTGGAAATAAAAAAAAATATACATGTAACTCAATTCCGTAATGTAGACATGCGAGCCAATAATCGAGCCAGCTCATGAGCCTATAAACAAGTCGGCTCATGACCAATTCCAGCCGAGTCTGCCTCGGTTCGATTTGGCTCGTTTATTTAAACGAGCTGCCCTTAAACGAGTCGAGCAGGCTCTCGAATCGGCTTAGATAAACCCAAGCCGAGGCCTTAACGAGCCAAGTCAAACCGGCTCGAGACCTGGCTTGGCTCATTTGCAGCCTTACAGAGAACAAGCCAAACTAAAAATATATAGAAGAAAAATATACTGTCGAAGTATCACAGTTCAGTATTTTTTAAATCAAATTTTTAGAGTTCGATTATTTTTTGGTAGAAAAGTTAAAGTTGGGTTATTTTTTGGTAGAAAAGTTACAATTGGATTATTTTTTAGTAGAAAAGTTATAGTTGGATTGTTTTTTGGTTAGAAAATAGAGTTGGGTTATTTTTTATATATTGACATATAGTTGAATTATTTTTGGATTAATTGGTACAAATTAAATGACCGTGAAACAAAGTATTGTAGACCCTTTATAATCCTAAATTGCAAAATTATGTAGACACTTATAAACTAGTCACAAAATTACACAAGTGCGCCAAAGCACATCTTAGAGGCCAAAGTTTTGTTGAATATGTGGGGTTCGCGCCTAGATTTTGATAGTTCGATATGAAAGTTTTATTTTTATAGCTTATGTGCCTCGTAAGTCCTTTCGGATTTAAAGTTATGTTTATTTCAATTAGTAACTATGGATCAATGCTCTAGTCTAGCAGTTTAAATTTCTGACAGTCCATCTCTTCATGAACTCCTCTGCTGCTCGGCCTATTTCAAATAGTAAAGCCCTACGTTATGCTGCGAAAAAAGAATTGAATTCTAAATTTGGTAACATACATACTTCATTTAATAATACTATATAATTAATCTTATAATAGAACTCTTTTAAACTTATGTGTAAACTTCGTCGTATTAGCTGGTCAAGTTAGACCTAATGTACCGTGACTTGTTTAATATTGTATATATGGAGTTAGGACACTAAATAAATTGCAATATATGTTAGGTAATGTTATTGCCGGTGTAAAAATGTTAATATTAGAGTAATTGAGTGGAAACTTATTTCTATTATTTATTACAAGTTGTGTCATGTTTACGTTTGTGTTGTTCAACGGGTCTTAGAAATAAGGTCAACCCAACCCCGACCCGTTTATTAAATTGATTAAGAACTCTCAATCTTTACCAAACTCAATTAGCAAACGGGTAATCCACGAGTTGCCCATTTAATTATATTGGTAAATTTTTTAACTAAATTTTAATTAGTCAACTTACAAATATGTTAATAATACACCTCTTGGTTGATATTGACAATAAATACATGTCATATTCATAATATTAACGCCTCGTTTGGTATGCAGAAAGTAAATGTAGGAAGTCTAAATTCATAGCAAGTACATATTTGGGCTCTTGTTTGGTTTGCAAGAAGTGGGCAGAATGCAGGAAATAAAAATTGTTAAGTAATTTTCAATTCCTTCATAAGCCAGGAATTATCTTACCGAGCGCCTAGGTAAGTTCTAATCCTTCGTTTTTAACTAACTTTATTAAGGAAATTCTATTTCCCATCTCGACAACCAAGCATAATATTTTTACCTACATCCTGGTATGTTAACAAGGGAATTAAATTCCCAAAAAATACAACTTCCCATGGGAATTCAATTCATATGGCAACCAAAAGAGGCCTAAGATAAAGAGAGTTGCTATAGTCAGGGCAAAACTGTTTTTGCCAAAGTAATAATGTGACTTACAAACAACGAAAGTCACAAAATTGCCTTGAAAACTACAATCTTGCTCCAGCAATAACAATTTTACCCTAACAATAATATTACCCAAAATAACCTATCAAATTAATATTAATTATAGTTTAAATTATCTTATGTGAAATAGACTACCAAAAAAAATACACACACACGCTATTGGATTACTTGTGGAGCCGGATTATATTGGGCCTTGTTTATAAAGTATAGGATTGGGCCAATCCTATTTAGACCAATGATACATTAGGGTTTTAATGTGATGGCTCTATATATATACACACGAGATGTGTATGTTTTCATTAGGGTTGAGAAGAGTTTGAGAGGATTTAGAGTTGAGACGTCTTATGTAAACTCAATGTTATAATGAAAATATCGTACTCCCCTCTGTAAATGTAGGCTTCGGTTGAACCACGTAAATTCCAATGTTCTCCCCTATACTCCTTTGTGTTTGATTGTTACTTCGATTTGTGATTTCGTTATCCAGTGGGTGATCTTAACAAGTGGTAACACAGACTCGCACTCACAAATATATATGGGTGTAAAAACAACTTTAAAATCTGAGCCCTTGATTTAAACATGAGGGTCGTTATTATGTCCTCTCCCCTCCCACTCTCTTATATGAGTAGTGTCCTACATATATAATTTCCATCTTTTTAGATAATTGATAAGATATAGCCCGCCAAAAAATGGATAACATAACTATATAAACGGGTCAACCATGTCAAAAATATGTTACACTAGCAAACCCAAATTCAACGTAACTACCTAAACGGATTAAACAGGTCAACCCAAATTCAACTTGTCTTAAAAGATCCGGATCCAAACTGCTATCTTCATATCATGTTCGTATTATAGTATTGTGTTGTATTATATTCTGTCGGCAATTGGTTTTTGGACCAGCCCTTGGATGTACTGGAACAAAGAAATTAATGGACTATTATATTCAGAAAGGAACATGGAAATCTCAATTATTGTCCTCTCTATCATATATCTTATCAAGTTGATTCATTTTTATTGATGTGGTTCATAATATAAGAAAAATAAAGTCTGATTAGGGTGGATTTTTGCTTACATTTTGATGGTGATTGATGATAAAATTTCAATGTTTCATACTATTTGGGACACAAACAAAAAATTAACGATCAAAAGTAAGATAAGATAACAGTAGTATGAGAACGATGGCAATGAATCAGATATACATCAGATTATAATCAATTTTTCAACCGACTTAACAAAATATTTGTTCAAGAGGAGTATGTAAGAATAAACTTCAGATTTTTGCCTTTTTTTTTTCTCAATATTTATAAACAACAAATGCACCATATATGTTACCATATTAAGTAATTTTTAAATCGTTTATAATGTATACATATATAGGTGTATGTACTTTTAACAAATACACTTAGTTCTGGACTAATCTACACTTTTTTCACTGGGGATATGGGCTCCCAGTGACTCATGCGCTCAATACCTAATATTAGTAAATATTTAGACTTAAATTATACAAATCTCATTCTAACTTTGAGAGGCCCCCACCCCAAGACCCAACTCAATATCATGCCCCATTGGTGGCCATTTGGCCCGTCTGCCACGCATGTCGTCATCCAACTCCAGCATGCAGCAGGTACAGGCTCGAAAACTCTACTTCTAAATTTTTGTTTTAGAGTTGGGGAATTGAGGTTTGATATAAAACATGTGTTATTATTATGGATAATTGGCATTTTAATGATATTATATTTAATATTGATGTATAGAGCTCATTCAGGGTTCATTTACCAGGCACTAAGGCACCGAATTCCATTAGAACTCCGAAGTTAGATAGTAATACCAGAATGGGTGATCTCCTGGGAAGTCCTCATGTTGCCAACCCTATAAGGTTGGAGGTCCTAGAAAACAGCCTCTCAGCAGAGTTGCACCCTAAAGGGGTAAGACTGCATACATCCACCCTCCCAAACCCTACTTATGCGGGAGCCCTTGAGATATTGAGTCTGTTGTTATTATTGTTGTCTACAGCTAATTCATGATCCATCGTGAATGCCCCTTGACGTGGACACAAACTTGTTTGGCATATGCTTGGCAAGATGCTCTCTCCCAACGTAGTATATAAGTAGGAGTGCATGGGCTTGTTCTCTCTTAATTATTTTTATAGAGAAATTAATAAAAGAGACTGCCAATGAAGTTCTATTCTGCTATTTTCCTTGTGCTCCTCCTCCTCCTCGCCACAGGTGCCCTCCTCCCTCTCTTTTGCGGAGTTAATTATTTTATTTTTAAATTTTTAGTATGCAATTAAAATTATTTATGCTAAAGATTTATGTACTTTGTGCATCGTATTAGTTTAGTCCTTGTATTTTTAATTGTGTCAATTTAGTCCCCATACAATTCAAAATATGTCAATTTAGTCATTTGGTCGAATTTAAATTATGTTAATGTCGTAATTTTGAATAGTAAAATTATGTTAGATGAAAATTAAGTAACTTATTATAAATTTATTTGTTTACTCAATTTAACTTAACTTGTGGCTGAATCATTAAATGTTTCATTAAAAACTTAACATAAATTTTTCTTTAAGAACCAAATAGATACTTTTTGAATTGTACGAAGACTAAATTGATTGACACATGGACAAAATATATGGACTTTTAGCGCAAGTGCCCCTAATTTTTATCTATAATTTGTCTTGTGGACATATGACTTCACTTTTCCCATGTATGGTTTACCTTTTCGACGTATGACATCACCTTTTTGACATATAGCGTTACTTTTTTGTAAAATCTAATTGAAGAATCACTTGAGGTTTGGCTAAAAAAATATTTTATCATAGTTCCTTAGTAGACTAAGAAATCTAAACACAAAATTTGTTAATTAAAAAAATAATTATATTAAACTTCAAGGTAATAAAATATAATTTGTCCAAAAAAATGCTCCTTTTTGTATATTTTAGACTCAAGAATTACACAACACATTTGTACTACTATGTGCACTTGATGCACCTTTCTGATTCTCTAGCTTGCACTGTGGTGTCAAGTAACCAACTGTTTCAAAAGATTAAGTTAATGGACGAAGGTTCAGAAATAATTTTATACTTTAATATTAAAAGTGGGGGCTGTTGGGATTTGAACTTGTGACCTCTCTGATACTATATCAAGGAATCAATTGTCACAGGGAGCTAATTATTCAATCTTTTTTAAAAAACAGTCATGTAAAATTGTCGATTTTTGCTTAATTATTACAAGTTTGTACTCACAAAAAAATTGTCACTTGTTTCTGGCCTTTTTGGTGTGTTTTTGGTCTCCACCTTCTGATTTCTTATAAACTGAAAACTAGAAACCCTTTGTTTTTTTTTTTTTTTTCCCCTTGTTTTGGCCTTTTTAAATTCATGTCTTCTATGTTTTGAATGAAAACTGAAAACAGGTCCAAACAAGTTCTAGAGATGTTAGACCCATATAGTATAGGCTATTATTCTAATTTTCGAGTGTCTTTCTTTGTCAAAAAAAATAGAGGAGAATGGGCCGAGAGTGGTGGAGGGCAGGATATGCCAAACACCGAGCCAGCGATTCAGAGGGGTCTGTGTTAGCAGACGGAACTGTGCTTCAGTTTGCCAGACCGAGGGCTTCCCTGATGGTGATTGCAAGGGCTTCCGCCGCCGCTGCCTCTGCACTAGGCCTTGTCAAACCTAATTTTATATCTTTATATGTATCTAATATAAGTATCTATCGAGATACTCAGTATGAAATAATGCAATATAAGTATCTATCGGGATACTCAGTATGAAATAATGCAATCTAAGTATCTATCGGGATACTCAGTATGAAATAATGCAATAAATGACGGCCTTTCATAATTTTATAATATTTACTACATGTTTTGTGTATTATGGCTGGAAATTAATGATATTTAATTTCTAGTGGTACTAAAATATTTCTTTTTATCATTAATGTTATGCTATTGTATGAATATCGTACCAAGTTACTATGTATGTGGTTATTTGTATTATCTATGATGTTGTATTTATCTTTTTTTCCTCCTTTTTTCCCTTAGAAGTGATCAATTTTTATTAATTGGTGAATGCAATAATGTTATACAGCGGAAGTTGTTCGAGTTGGTGTAGTGGTCAAACTTTAAATCTTTCTAGCTTGAAGTTTTGATTTCGAAGATCAATTCCCCCCGTTGGAAAAATGAGGTGAATGAGTAATCAAAATACAAACTCAAGATAGACAAAGGTATACGTAATGCTAAAACCCAACATAAGAGAGGAATGTACTGACCTCGAATAGAACCAATTTCAATAGGATGAACCTCAACCACCAAGGGAGTTGACCTCGAGTTTTTCACAAAACCAAGATTATACTCAAAGGAATTAGCCTCGAGATGAACAAAAATGGTCCTAAGCTTGAGCAACAGAGAGCAGGACACGAGTACAAAACAACAAGCATAATTGAACAAGTGCATGAATAGAAATAAGGCAAAGAAAAAATCAAACTGAGAAATTGTCGAGCCAAGGAGTTCACCTTTGCCTTAATTAGTTTGTCCCCGAACCAATTGTACAAACGGAATCAGCTAGCACTACGACTCCCGGGGTTAACACGGTACCCACCACATGAGTGTACTCACGGGTAATGGACTAGAGTATATCTCAACTTGTTCAACAATTGAATCAAACAAAGAAGTTTAAATATGAGGAGAAAAGAGTGGAGAAGGATTAGTATACATTTTTTCTACCTATTTCTTGAAGAAATAACTATCAAAAAAGCCTGGAAGCTGGTTTCTAACCTTGCTACACTCAAATTTTCTTGCTCCCCACTTCACTCAAAATGCTTGATTCCCGTTCAAAGCAAAAATTGAAGCATATTTTTCTAACAGCTCGTACTTCAAGATTTAATATTCATATTGTTGGAAAAAATTCATACATCGAGCACAACGGAAGAAAAAAAACAACAAAAACAATAAATATGAACACACGATATTTTTACGTGGAAACCCACTCTCAACTAGAGGGTAAAACCATGGGACCCAAAGAAGTACCAAATCCACTATGAAATTTAAGAATTACAATCTCTAATATTATAACCCCCCAAACCCCATATTACAATCACTCTCAACACATGTGACTATTGCACGGTAAGTCACCAACCCTCTCCCAATGTAGGTTTGAATGGCAAGCCACCTGCCCTCGAATCAATGTAGCTTTACACGGCAAGCCAGTAGCCCTTCCACAACGTAGCTTTGGACAGAAGAAGCTACAAAAACTCTCTCAACACTCTCAATCAAGGCACCCGAGTATGACTCCCTTCATACTCGGGTGAACCCCACTCAATATCTCAACAAAATAACCTCACAAATACAAACACTCAACAATTATTTTCACACTCTCCCCCTACCCAGGTGCCCCCGGGCACCCTTTTACAAACCCAACTCACTCTCTACATTTCTCTCTCTTTTGCTTCTCTCTATTTTTTCTATACACTTCTACCACAATTACAACACAACACGACAACCAATTTATAACAAAAGACATCAAGACAAAAACAAGACAAACCCATACTAGTTTGCTTGTGGAAGTAAACTTTCCACCCTACATGTCTAGACCTTATCCCTACGTGATTTGTAAGAATAAACTTTCTATTTTTTTCATTTTTTTTTTCATTTTCTCTTTTTTATTTTTTCTTATTTTTATATTTTACACATATTAATTTTGAGGTAAAAAATAACCCAACACATATCTTGAGAAAAAGTTGACCCTCATTACCCATATCAGAAAAATGAGGGCGCAGCGCCGCCTTTATTTTTATTTTTTTTTGTTTGCGTAGTTGAAATTTGATACTCATTGCATAATGGGATTCAAAAATTGGACTCCGTCCAAAATATCCATTTTGACAAAGATTGGAGATAATTTTAACTTTTTATACAAATAAACACATTATATATAACGTATAATTATCCATTATTTATTATTCAAAAGTTAGAAGCACTTCATGCTAAGGTTAAATATATCCACCAATGCCTTTATATAGACTATAAATGCTAAACATCACCATTCAATCATGTTTCGGGTAAAATTGTTTCAGGTTGCCTAATCGTCCCAGAGTAACAAATATTTATAAGTTCTAGATGAGAGCCGGGCTCAAGCTCTTGCTGGAAGGCAGCTGCTGGCATGTTAACCCGGGCTTACCTGCAAAACAAGCAAGGCCGTCAGAGGGACCCGCGGTGGTTTGGACCGCAGGGGACCCCTCCGATGCCTAAGTCAGTAAGAGAAGTGGCAGCAATAATAAGTATGCGTAAAGTAAATAATACCCTATAAGTATAGGTGAGCTGGAGGAGAGAGGAGCTACCGAGGTGGCAGCCATGGAGGGGAGGGAGCAAACCTAGGCCTTAGGAGAGAGAAAGTGGTGAGATAGAAGTTAGTTCCCCCTGGGGAATGGGTGAGGGGTGGCGGGTCTTTATAAAGAAAGGTGGCGGTATGGCGTCGGGGGTAGGGGCAGGTGTTGGGATGTGATTGGAGGGGTGTGAGGTGGATAGTGATTGGATGAAGGGGTGGCAGGGGGCGGTACTGCAGTAGTAGGAAGCGGTACTGTGGTGGAAAGAGGGGAGAGAACACAAGAGGAGAGAGAAAAGGGAAGGGTAGTACAAGTGGCAGGAGGTGGTACCGGCATGGTGGCCGAGCAGTACCGGTGGTGGCAAGGCGGTACTGGTGAGGAGAGAAGAGAGAGGAGAGAGAAGAGAGGAGATAGAGAGGTCGTGGGGGGAGAGGAGAGAGAGAAAGTGCGGGTAGAAGGCGGTACTAGTGGTGGTGGGCCGTACCGGGCGGTACCGGTGGTGGCCGGGTGATACCGGCGAGGAGAGAGGAGAGAGAGAGGTCATGAAGGGTGGGGGGTGAGAGGAGAGAGGAGAGAGAGAGGAGAAAAGTGTGGGGTGGGGGTTTATTTGCCCTTTTGTGCTTTTAAGCTTATTATTTCGTTATCTAATTTTAATACTAACCTAGTTATTTTTATTTTAACAAATCAGATAGGACTTTTTACTTAACATCTTTTCTCACATTCGTCACATTTGTAAAAGCGATGCCTATCTTCATTTAAACTTGAATATTTAGGTCGAGTTAGTGTAACGAAAGGTTGACCTTTCTTATTAGCAATAGAGATGTAGTGTCATTATTAAGTAATTAAGACGACAACCGGAGTGGAGTTCCTGAATCCAACATTGTTTACAAAACCATAAAGTGCGATTATGAGTTACCTTTCCAATACGTGCCGTATATCACGGTGAACAATAATAGTCATTTTCACATTTCTTTTTCGATGAGGCCTTAATTTTAGTGATTAAATTACTGTTATAATTAACAATCCAATGACATGAGCTGTGAGTTTGGCTTTGTTTTGTAACTAGACAAATCAAAAGGCTAAGAAAGGGAGGGTAAAGAGGTGTAAAATGAGAGGTTATCTTATCCTTATTTGAATATATTTAATAAAAATAGACAATGGTAAAAAGGGGTAATGGTTACCTTTATTTGACAATTAAGTAATAAAATAAGAGTAAAACTGTTATAGTTAAAATACGTGCAAAATTGTTCAAATTTTTAAAAAAATTTATTCTTTTAATTTACCCCCCAAATTGAGGGTAAGGAAAATAGAAGTAATGAACATAAACTTTAACCTCCATTAATCTTAAACCCATGTTTGAAACATGGTAAAGGGAGTAAAGAGGGGTTACGGCAACGGAGGATGTTTACAATGAGTTTGACTGTGCGCTTATTCATCATGTTTGAGTTGTGTTTGAGTTGAGTTTTATTAGGATGAATTGAACTTAAACTCTAAATATACACCCGACTAAATATTTCCTACAGGACAAACAAATGGTTAGAGCTGCCCATTGATCCATATGCATATTACCATATGCATGTATTACATTTGTATTTTATAAATATAATAGGGTTAGATTCGTACAAAAGTGATCAAATTACGACATAGAGTATATATCTATGTAATAAAATATAAAAACCTTCTCACTGTATACATTAAATTGTGAAGGGATCTATGTGACTAATAATCCAAACTAATAGTACATAAGTGATATTTTTCCATTATTTTAGCTTCTACATACTCTAATTTTGTAAAAATTGATCTGATTTTTGAGTTGTGTATTTAAAAATGTAACCAGTTTAAACACCAATACGTCTATATACGTGTTCTACGAGTCAACGCATTTTTCATTAAATTTTTTACCAAACTTTTAGTATTAACAATCAAAAAATACACGTATGTATTATACCCTATTTTATTCCGATATCGTATTTAACTAACTATGGCAACGGATAGACAGTCATTTTCTTACACAGTCGCAGAGGGGAGAGAGAGAGAGTGAGAGGGATGGTAGCGATATCGCTGTACAGGGGAAACCTCCACAGAGTGCCTGACACACCTCGGCGATGGCTCATGCCCACCCCTCGCATCTCTCTCAAGGACTTCCGCATCCTCCTTCACCGCCGCAACAAGGCCCTCTCTCTCCTCCGCCCCTCCTCCTCCGCCGTCGCTGCCGCCCCTGTCTTGACTCCGTCGCAGTCGCAGCCGCAGCTAGGGCAACAATCGCAGCAAGATGTGAAACCTGTAACTCCTGATTTGCTTCCTGAACCCTTGAAATTGAGCTCGATATGAATGTAGAGAATCATATAAATTGAATGAATAAAAGAGGTTACATAGGGGGCCTATATATAGGCAGAGATAAATACAGAAAGGACTAAAATACCCTTGTACATACCTTAAGTCAAGGGGTAAAAGGGTAAAATACAATGTAAACCCTAGGTTAGAGGAGGGTTCTAGAATACTCTAATACGCCCCCTCAATCTAAGCGTGGTGGAAGAACGCGAAGATTGGTCCTGTGTTGAAGGAAACGATAAGTAGCAAGACTCTTGGTGAAGATGTCGGCAATCTGTCTATCTGTCGGGGTATAGTGAACCTGTAAATCACCTTTAAGCACGTTCTCACGAACATAATGGACGTCAACGTCAACATGTTTGCTACGATCGTTGGAGGTGAGGTTGGCCGCTAGGTAGGAAGCCGAGACGTTATCGCAGTAGGTGATGATGGGGCCAGGATGACGCAAACCAAGGTCCCTCATAAGGTAGCGGATCCAATCGCTTTTAGTGACAGCTTGAGCAACACCCCGATATTCAGACTCAGTAGTGGATTTGGAGACAGTAGCCTGTTTCTTCGCTCTCCAAGAGATGAGGTTCGGACCAAGATAGAGCGCATAACCAGTGGTAGAGCGACGTGTATCCGGGCAGCCACCCCAATCGGCATCAGCGTAGGCGGTGACTGTCAACTTTCGAGCGGGAAAAATAGAGAGGCCATGTTCCAGAGTGGCTTTAAGGTACCGAAGAATACGTTTCACCGCTTGCCAGTGAGAAGTACGAGGACTATGCATGAACTGAGATACAAGGTTGACAGCGTAGCTGATGTCTGGTTGAGTCATGGTTAGGTGCTAAAGTGCCCCCACAGCACTCCTGTACTCAGTAGGATCCTCAAGACGGTCCCCATCACTCAGTGAGAGATGTGCTCGGGTTGGGAGGGGGGTTTTTACGGGTTTGGCGTCACATAGGTTATGTCTAGAGAGGAGATTAATAGTGTATTTGTGTTGTGATAGGAAGAGTTGATCAGGTGTGCGCTTAGCCTCAATTCCAAGGAAGAATTGAAGCGGGCCAAGGTCTTTCATGGCAAATTGGGTAGAAAGAGAGGTAACCAAGATGCTAAGTTGGCCTGAATTGGTACCGGTTAGGATTATATCATCGACATAGAGTAAGAGGCAAGTTAGGTGAGAGTTTGTCTTCTTAATAAAGAGGGATGGGTCAGCACGGCAACAGATGAAGCCAAGGCTAAGTAAGAATGTACTAAATCGCTGGAACCATGCCCGAGGTGCCTGTTTCAAACCATATAATGCCCTGCATAGGCGACATACATGATTTGAAAATTTAGGATGTATGAACCCTTTTGGTTGTCTCGTGTAAACTTCTTCCTCAAGGTTACAATGTAGGAAAGCATTTTTGACATCCAATTGACGGATAGGACAATTGTATGTGACAGCGAGAGTAAGTATAAAGCGTATGGTTGTTGGCTTGACAACAGGACTAAAGGTTTCCTTTTAGTCAAGACCTTCACGTTGGTGAAAGCCTTGGGCTACAAGGCGGGTCTTGAATCGTTTAACTGAGCCATCCGCTTTGTACTTGACTTTGTATTTCCAAGTGCTTCCAACAAGGTTTTGAGAAGGGCCATGTGGTACTAAGTCCCAGGTGTTGTTGAGAATGAGGGCATTAAATTCATCCGCCATGGCTTCTTGCCACTTTGGATTTTTCACTGCCTGTGAGTAACATGTGGGCTCCTGAACTACAGTGATGGAGGAGAAAGATAGAGGGTACTTAGTCTTGCGTATACCAGCTTTAAGACGTGTTTGCATGGAGTGCGTGTTAAGGCAAGGTCCAACCGAAGGGGGTTGCACATGGGGAGGGTGCTGTTCGATGTCGGGTTGTGGTGCCAAGGGGATGGGGGTTGCAGTAGGTTCGGGTGGTGGGGTTCCCGAGGGGGCTGGTTCCCGAAGGGGCCCACTAGTATGCTCCAGTGGCTCGGTGAGCACCCTGGGTGAATCAGGAGGGGGAGGTGGTGGCGTGGCCACCGTGGACTGAGGCGCCATAGGCCACCAGGCAGCCGCAACCAATGAGATGGGCGGGGGAAGGGGAGCAACCGAGGGGGTAGTACAAAGTAGTAATGGTGGGGGATTAGCGACATCAGAGACTACTTGACATTGATTAATAAGGTCATTGTACGGAAAATGGGTTTCATCAAAGACGACATGCCGGTTTATATACAAACGTTTAAGTTTAGGATCAAAACACCGATATCCCTTGTATCGGGCGGCATAGCCTAGAAAAATGCAGGGGGTGGAGCGTGGGGCAAGTTTATGAGGGGCACGGGGTGTGATGTTAGGGTAACATGCACACCCAAAGACGTTAAAACGAGAGTAATCCGATAGGGTTTGAAATAATTTTTGGAAAGAGGAATAGTTTGAAAGATTTGGTGTGGGTAGACGATTTATAATAAAACAAGAGGTACAGAAAGCGTCATCCCAAAACTCGTAAGGTAACTTAGAATGTATTAAAAGTGTCAGTGCCATTTCAGATAAATGTCGATATTTGCGTTCCGCCACCCCATTTTGTTCGGGGGTATCAGGACAAGATAAGCGGAAATGAATACCACCATCACGACATAGGGCATGCATGCGTCGATGATCGTATTTGCCTCCGCCATCACTTTGAAAAATCTTAATAGTCAGATTAAATTGGTTTTCAACTAGATTTTTGAAAACAGTGAATATTTCGTAAACATCAGATTTTTGCCGCATCGGATAAAGCCAAGTGAATCGAGTAAAATCATCAATAAAGAGGACATAATATTTAAACGCAAAGTTAGAGAGAATAGGAGATTGCCAAATATCAGAGTGAATTATTTGTAACGGCATAGTAGTTTTGCGTAATACACGTTCAAAAGGAAGTTTATGGGACTTACCTAAGCAACATGAATTACATGTACCTGTAAATTTAACTCGCGAAAACAAATGTCTTTTACAAATCAAATCAAGAATAGCATTGCCTAAGTGTCCTAATCTCTGATGCCACAAATCACCATTCCGCACATGTGCTACGAGTCCAATGTCATGAGGCAAGAAACTATATAGGGACCCATTACTGGGTACTCGAAGAAGCGGCGTCCCCGTAGTTTTGTCCTTGACACAAAAGAAATTGGAGTCAAATTCAACCCTACAATTATTATCTTGGCATAGTTGTTTTATGGATAAGAGGTTATGTGTGAGATTAGGTACAAGCATAATGTTTTTAAGCTGTAGGGAGGAGTTTGGGGTTGTTATAGAAGTAGAGCCCACATGTGTCACAGGTAGTAACGCACCATTACCAACAAGAACGCTCTTATGACTGGAATAAGAAAGAAGAGTTTTGAGAATACCTGGATTGGGCGTCATATGGTTTGGAGCGCCGGAGTCAGGATACCAATTGAAATCGTGCGGTTCTCCAATCGACATGGCAGCAAAGGATTGAGAGGGATCCGGAGCGGGGGTGTTGTCAAACCGGTGGGGACAAGTGAGAGCCGTGTGACCAACTTGAAAACAAATTTGGTAGTATTGGGGACCGGGACCGAGCACACCTGCACTAGAGTTAGAAGGGAGACCAAATGGGGATCGGACTGAGCTAGGGTCAGGGGGTGCACAAGTTGGAGCCGGGTACGGGTGCTGGTCGAGATGTCCACCACGACCACCCCGCCCGCCCCGCTTGTTCCTGCCTTTGCCACGGCCACGGTTGCCACCGTGGTTCGGGTTGCTACGGCCTGGTTGTTGACCGGGCTGGGGTTGACCCTGTGCCACCATTGCGTGGCTAGTGTCGGGGTGAGGACGTCCAGATTGACGAGTTAGAGCAGCCTCTTCGTTGAGTAACGAGGTTTTTAACTCCTCGGAGGTATATGTTTTGTTTGTTTGTCGAGAAAACGTGGCAAAAGCACTACATTCGGGGGGTAAACCATAAATTGCAAAGTGTTGAACTTTTTTTTGAGAGACTGGAGAATCAATGGCAGCTAGGTCGTCCGTTATTGATTTTAATTCTGAGAGGCAAGCGTCCATTGTTTTGCCATCCTTACGGTGATTTATTAATTGGGTTCGGAGATCAAACTCCTTAGCCATGGAGTGATCCCGAAAACGTTTAGCCAAGGCATCCCACATGGCTTTGGATGTGGAGTGGCGAACATTGTCATTTAATAAAGGACGAGACAAGTTAGCATAAATGAAGGATCTGAGACTTTGATCCGTACGAACCCAATTGAGATAATCTGGGTTTGAAAAGGTCGATCCATTGGGAAGATTGATTTAGGCAGGGGGACAGGGATATGTATCATCTATAAACCCTAATAATTGGTGAGAGATTAGTAACATGTTAAACTATTCACTCCAGGACGGATAATCAGTAGTTGACTCAAGTTTGATTGTTACAATATTAGCAATATTGGATAGGGGAATTAAAACAGGTGAAGGGGATTGATTATATAAATTAGGGTTTAATGGACTAGGGTTAAGAATATTGGGGTAAGTAGACCCGAAGCCGCCATCGACACTAGGGAGTGACGATGGGGGGTTGGGTGCTGCGCCGGCACCGGCAATACCGGTGACCGGTGTGGAGAAAGGAGGAAAGGAGAAAAGAGAAGGGAAGGAGGTGGGGATGCCCAAACTAAATCCCAGAGTCACTGTAGGGCTCCCAAGTAGTGGTAGAGTACAAGAGATGGCGACACCGGCATCAACCGACTGAGAGATTGGGTCGCCGGAGGTGATGGACCCGACGTAACTGGTGTCGGGCACCACCCCAGGCATGGCGGCGCCGAGCATTGCTGGTGGGGGGGCGGTACTGTTGAGACCGTCCTCCACCAGCGGCTGGGCGGCGACAGAAGGAGGAGGAGAAGAGAGAGCATTAGCATAGAATCGACTAGGGTTAGTTGCCATTAATGAATTAAAGAATTAAAAACTGGAAAAAAAAAAAATAGAAATCAACACAATGCAATAAATTAAAAAAAAGAACAGAAATTAAAGAGCGGAAGAAAAAAAGAAAAGGTCAGAGCCTGGGCTATGATACCATATAAATATAGAGAATTATATAAATTGAATGAATAAAAGAGGTTACATACGGGGCCTATATATAGGCAGAGATAAATACAGAAAGGACTAAACTACCCTTGTACATACCATAAGTCAAGGGGTACAAAGGTAAAATACAATATAAACCCTAGATTAGAGGAGGATTCTAGAATACTCTAATACACGTATGTATTATACACTATTTTATTTCGATACCGTATTTAACTAACTATGGCAACGGATAGACAGCCGTTATTTTCTTACACACTCGCAGAGGGGGGAGAGAGAGAGAGAGAGAAGGATGGTAGCGATATCGTTGTACAGGGGAAACCTCCACAGAGTGCCTGACACACCTCGGCGATGGCTCATGCCCACCCCTCGCATCTCTCTCAAGGACTTCCGCATCCTCCTTCACCGCCGCAACAAGGCCCTCTCTCTCCTCCTCCCCTCCTCCTCCGCCGCCGCTGCCGCCCCTGTCTTGACTCCGTCGCAGTCGCAGCCGCAGTTAGGGCAACAATCGCAGCAAGATGTGAAACCTGTAACTCCTGATTTGCTTCCTGAACCCTTGAAATTGAGCCCGATTCATGAGGTAGAGGTGGATACGAAGGAGACGGCGACGGTTACGACAAATCCTGATGTTGAGGTTTGTAATGGCTCCGTATTTGATCCTGTAGCTGTTTATCACTTGTGTTTTTGTGCTAATTTGGTGTATGTACGGCTTATTTGATTGTGAAAATGTTGATAAGATTTGATTTATATTTGGTTTGGATATAAATTGTTGAGGTTTGAGTGAGATTTTGTTACCTAATTTAATCAGGATTTGATTTAGAGTTTGATTAGGATTGGGTAACTAAATTATAAAAGTGCATATGGGGTGCTTGATGGAGAGAACGGAAAAGAGGGAAGAGAGTGAATTTTGTTTATGAGTACTTTGATTCAGGATTATGAGAGAATTTGTAGCTTCCTCTGTCTAAAACTACATTGAGACTTGGATGCTCACCGTGCACTAGCTACATTGAGGAGCGTTGGTGGTGTATAGTGTAATGGCTATATTGAGGGTTGGTGGCTTACCTTGCAATTTGTCAATTTGGGTCGAGAAATGTAAGACGGGATTTGGGGTTTAATTTGAGGTTGTGATCCTAAAGTCCTATGGTTTTTCCCTCTAGTTAATATAGGGTTTCCCCATAAATCTTTGTATTGATCGTTTCGATGCTTTTGATACTTTACGCTTCTGTTGTACTTGATTGTGTGATTTTTCCAAACATATGAATTGATGATGCTAATTGTGGGTTTCTCTTATGCTGTAGTCCATTGATTATCTGTAGTGGTATTCCATTTGTAGAACTTTTGATTGATGGAAACAAGGTTGTTCAAATCGGGATTCTACTTAGAATCGGGATCGAAGAATCGAATCGAGAATCGTAAGATTCTATTAAATGTATATTATAATTTCTTTCGTATTAATATCAGTTATATAATTTAAAAATTATTAAGAAGACCTTTACTTACATGAGTATATATAAGAAATATAATCAAATATAATAAAAATATTATCATGTAACATACAGATGTCATTTTATGTTATAATAATCATAAGAGTTTTTAAGATAGATGCTGCTAATCGAACTTTATATTAAGGTTAAAATATAAAACTAAACTTAATTTGAGTTTCTTCAAAGTATATAACGCTTAATTAACTTTATTTTACTTCAAACTAATAAAGTAAGTTCATTTATAATATATGCTTGACTATTTTACATTTTAACTTTTTATTTGTATAAATTGGTAGAATCGAGGTTGGATCGGTAAAATCGTATTACGATTATATCCCTTAGTTTCATGTAATATCAATGAATCGTAAGATTCTACAAAATATGATTCTACTTATGATTCAGATTGGTTGGCAATTGTGGAATCGTAGAATTGTAAGATTCTAAAATTCGAATCGGGATTTTAATAACCATGGGTGGAAGATAGGTTATGAAGTTGTAAGCCTCGTTTAATTCATTTTCTAGAGCAACTGAAAGTTATGGATGCATCAAAGAAATAAGTTGTGATGTAACATTTGTGTAAACTATCCAAATATCTAAAACTGTTACATTCTTGAGCTGAGTTGGGTGATAATTTGTGAAACGAGAGAGAGAGGGGCGGGACAACCTGTTCGTTTGCATAATATCATTGTTTCTCATGCTGCTGAAGGTTATGGTTGTGTCAAAGAAATAGGTTGTGCTGTAATATGTGTAAATTATCCAAATATCTAAATCTGTTGCATTCTTGAGCTCGGTTGGAGTGATAATTTGTAAGATTTCAGAGAGGTTCGACTGGGTATTATTTTGCATCGTATGAATGGGCATATTGTCTCTCATGCTGCTATAGTGCTAGTTGGTTCATAGATGTTTAACATCACGTGGATATTATAGTTGTGAATTTAGAACACCTGAGTACCAATGCTTGAATCGTGTTGGAATTCATCTTTGTGTTTGTTACTGTGAAATCATGCTTAATGGGAGTCGAGTTCATAACTTTTAACTGCATTTGAAAGTCCCAATTTCCATTAGTGAAGATCAAAGCTCAAGGCAAGTACGTTGAAACTAATGATGAGTTTTGTGTAGAGCATTGCTTTTCCCTCTTAAAGTTCTGTTCTTTACGGCCTATTAGGATTGTTGTTAATTCATTCCTTTGGACAGGAACACGAAAAACTGAATGCTGACGATGAGAACGACAAAAGAAAGGGAAACGAGAAACTAAATGTTGATGATGAGAAAGAGAAAACAAAGGGAAGTGACACACAAAATGCTGATGATGAGAAAGATAAAACAAAGGGAAATGACACACTCAATGCTGATGATGAGAAAGAGAAAAGAAAAGGCAATGACGAACAAAATGCTGATGATGAAAAAGAGAGAAGAAGAAAGGAGGTGGAGGAAAAATTGCAAGTTCTGAACGCAAAGAAACATAACTTGGTGCAAGCATTAAAGCAGGTGGACTTCTTTTAACTTTTTATTCTACAAGGTACTTTTGGTGCAGCCAATTGGTAGGCTTGTATCGACCTTTGTGCTTCATCACGAACAACAATTGGTAATATCAACAAGTTCTCACTGATCATACTGATCCTTTCTAATCATATATTCCTGCCTTCTTTAATATAGGGGTAATAGGTCAAACAATGTTAATCTTGTATGGGTATAAATGAATCAAACGTTCGATGAACTACTTATGTTTGAAATTGATTATGGCTCGTTCGTGTTCCTTTTTGGTGGTTTTGAGTAGGTTTGATAAGCACAATGAGCTAAAATTGAACGAGGTTTTCTCCCCTATTTAACGTTTGCAAACAATTTGATAAGAGCTTGATAATAACTCGAGTAGCTCAGCTCAGTAATAAGCTTGACTCATTAGCAATCTTAGTTTTATTATGAGCTCAATCCAACTTGATAATAGCTCTACTCGACTCGATAAGAATTGGCTCAATTAAGCTAATGAGCGGAGTATCAGATGTACTAATATCTTAATTAACCAAATTTGAACAAAGATCAAAATTTCAGAATGGGATTGACAACTGTTTGATACTTTTTACAGATCTTGAATGCTGAAGAGGAGTTGAAGAGACGAAGTAGTATGCAAGCAAACAAACCACCTCTTCCGCTTCAATTGGATGTCATGAATGACTCTGTATCGATGACTCGACTTGCTACACCTAGAGCAGGAGTAGAGTCAAATCTTGGTCGTGATATGGAAGCCGGAGAAGCAGACGATGTTTCAGCCCATAATCCACAATCTCGACCACCACTTAGAATGAGCAGTATCTCACCATCTTCAGAGTCTGCTCTTAGAAGGCCGCCATATTTCCTGCATAATCCGGTAAATTATCTGTCGATGTGATCTTATTCCACCTTTTGAGCATGCTTTTGTTGGTTGTAATGGGAATAATCTAAACATGTGATGTTTTAGCAATATCAGGATGGCGAGCTCTTACATCTCGTGATTGCTCAGCCTCAAGACTTTAGTATGTTCATTGCAGCTTTTCGCTTTCAAGAAACAACTTTGCTAGTTTCCGGTGATCTCTTAGAGTGTGGTGAAAGCATGATACGGTTTTACCGGATGATCATAAGTCCAAGTCACGTTTCTCAAACGCAAATACTTAAAACTTTTGAACCTTACAAGTCTTATGGACAAGTTTGATGCCTCAGTTACACTAAACGAATTTGGCTTATAAGATTTCAATATGGCATTCCTTTGGCTCCTACATTTCTAGTATGTGGCTTACAAAAATTATGCCATGAGGTCCTCTGTTAGAGACAAATATCATGCACCTAGCATCGTTATGTTTTAGACATAGAAAACATACAGCGAGTGAAGGTCAAGGTAGATGCTCAGCTAATGCTCTTCTTTTTCGTTTTGGTATTGATTCAGTGAGAATATAACACCTTTATTCAATGAAATATCGTACTTTTTGCAGGCCTCACATACCCCCAGAGCAGCAATGGTGCCGGCTGGTAGCCCGTCACGTTTTGCTCCCTCTGGAAACCACGCTCCCCCTCCAAACTTGTCAACCATGTCTGTGTCTGGAGCAAGCTATGCCATGTCGTCTCCTTCGCCTGCAGCATCAGGTGGCACATCTGGTTTCCGAGATGGTCGGCATTCTAGTCCCTGGAACTAGGATCTATGATTTCGCAGCTTCATTGGTGACACTTCTATCTTTTCTACTTTGCCGGCTTGAACCTTTCATTTCGTATAGTTCATTTTGGCGAATATATAGTAGGTGATGTTATTGTCTGGGCAAAAGTGTTATTGGTAAGGTAATCGAGTGGAAGTTTATGACTGTTCACTACAAGTCATATTATTGCGTTGGTAATAACAATTATTGCTCTGACAATAACAACTCTTTATATAATATGAAAATGGCAACTGTTACTTGTCAACAAAGGGTGTGCGTTTTAGTTTGCTTTCTATGGTTTTGATCCAGAAGGAAATGCAATTTGTTTGTCGCCTCTGCCGACAAAGAATGATTTTGAACTTCTTATGTAAATATGTGGATTTGAAAGAAGGAAATAAAGGTGCTACTTCTCTCTCCCTTGAGCCTTTTTCTTTTTTTCCTTGCCTTGTGAAATTTCACTAGACCTTAGGCCCAACCCATGTAGTTAAAAACACATGAGGTTTACATATAGACCCAAGTAAAGCTTCATCATAAAACTATACTAATGATTGCTATGATCTTATTCATACATGTATCTGTTAACCGGTTCAATTTGCGCAAAAAAGTCAAAAGTCGGTTGGGTTTTAGTCAAAATATGGTCATGGTATCAGGTATGTCATGTCGTGTTTGAGTTTCTCTCAGTAATTGATGCGTGGAGCATGATTTCGGTGTAGTAGTACAGTTTGAATGAAATGAAATGAGAAACAGAAATTGTGGGGGCAGCCGGTGTCTGCGGCTTTGGTGAAGGCAGGGAAGAAGATAGATTTAAGTCACGAGCGTGCTTGTCAGATGTCCCCCCCCATTTGAAACTTCGTCCGTATCAACTCCTGCAAAGCAAGCATAAGGTCCTTCAAATTTTACTTAATTCCACCTTTTATTTAGTCATATTTTTCTTATATTAAAATCTTTGTTTCCGGAATGCCAATCTTGACAATTCTTTTAGGGAGTTGTTATTATCAGTGTAAAAATTGTTATTGCCAGAGCAATGATATGACTTACAAAAATGAAAGCCATAAAATTACCTTGGAAATAACAATCATGCTCTGGCAATAATAATTTTACTCTGTCAATAACATTGCCCTTCTTTTACTGGAATATCATCATTGTCGTATATTTGACCTAATTTTGAATTAAATTCAAGCCATTTGATAGAGTAGGGTTCTTTTTAGGAATGGGGATCTTTCGTAAACAATCTCCCTACATGGTAGCACTCTGTAAAGCCTTGCAGGGGTAAGGGTCTCTTTGAGACACTAGGTGATGGGTGTTGCAGTGAACTAGATTCAGGGTGAACCCTAAGATTTGAGAGGTACAAAGTAAGTTTGATTAGTGTGTCCTTTTTCGGTGGTTGAGGCATTTTAGTCAACCTTTATAAGTTAGGCTAAAGAATTTCAAAGGATCCGGAATATATGTTGGTCAAAAATATAACTGCGAAGTACCTAAGATCTGAGGACTTCTTGGCGGTTTGGCCCAAGAGCAATGCCTTGTGGTCGGATCAGTATACTTCCATGCCTCTCCCCCAAGTGATGCTAGGTGATGAGTGAGCTAGAGATCTTAACCAATATAAATATGGCCCTTTTTCTCTTTTTTTATTTTGATATTTAGCTTTTAAATTTTACAATTAAAAAATAATTTAACAAAAAAATATGAAAATTTTTAGAATTTTTAGTTGAGATGGTAAATTGAGTGATTAATTAAAGGTAGAAAGGGTAAGAGAGTAGCATACATATCACATGATACAATATGTAAATGTGTCATGTGCATGGATGTGCATGACTTGCTTGTGTTGCACAAAGGCTGCGCTTTGGTGCGCATTGGGTCCCCAGGAGTGCGCATTGGTTGCGCCGGGTTGAACATAGGCTGCACATTGGATTGTAGTGAGTACACATGGGTGCTCAAAGGGTGCGCATGGCTGCTCATAGGTGCGCATGGTTTTGCACGGGATGTGCATGGTTGCACATTGTGGGGAAAGGAGCGGGCATGGTTGCGCATTGAAAAGGAAAGAAGTGCACAGGGTTGCGCAAGGGCTGCGCATTGGAGGCATGGCATGTCGTGTCTGTCTCCATGCCGAGGTTGTCCAGGTCCTTGTGTCTGTGGCCAGTGTCGAGTCCCAGACAGTTTCTATCAGCTAACAAGCGTCACAGTCAGTACCGTGACCTTCAAGAACCCTGCCTTGTCTGTCATCGTGTCCCCAGTTACAGTCGGGTCACAGCCAGCAATCCCAAACACCCAAATCTGCCAGTGCAACAATAGTATAGCCCCATTGCTAGCGGTCCAGAATTTCCAGAATTTTCCAGATCAGCCTTGAATGTTCTAGAGCCTTTTGGCAATTTCTTATATTTTCATATTTACTTGATATTTTAGGTATTTTCTTTTGAATTGTTACATGTAATTGCTTTAGTATAAATAGAGGAGAATAGGGTTGTAATGGGCATCAAGTTTGAATATCAATGAATCTTTAACTTTTCTCTCTTCTCTGTCTCTCCTATCGATTTCTCTTCTTCTTCCTCCTCATCTAAAACCCTAACTTTTTTTCTCATCTTAAACTCTATTTTATTTTCTATTTCTCATCTAACTCTATTCTCATTTTCTTCTCATCTAAACTCTAGAAATATTCTCTCTCTTTTTTGGGTTACAACTCAAAGGACCGTGACCCTTGCATTGTCTCAACCCCGAGGTTGTGACATAACGAGAAAGAAAAATGAAAGAAAAATAATGGAAAATGGAGTAAATGGTTGTAGCGAGCAACAATTGGACACACGACCTTTGGGGAGTCAAATGTTATGCTCTCCCAACTAAGCTACTACCAAGATATACAAATAAGTCATGTTTTGCTATTTTATAGAAACACTCGGTGCATTTAATAAAGCTACGCCATTCTAAATGGCACCTAAGTTATCCTTGCCAATTAGATTGGCGTAATGTGTGCCATTTTGCTAATTAATATTATTGCTATACTAGTTTGGTAAATAATTTTTCGCATGGTACCAATTTATAAAAAGAAATGAACTTCAAACTTAAAATCTTAGACTTTGATAACAGATAGTCTAACAAGTACATAAAACTCATCATTCATATTCGTGTCCGAATGCATCAACTATATACGTAATAAATTCATCGTGATATACCTAGAAAAATATTATATGTTGAAGAAAGAAAGATTTAATAATGCAAATACACTTTCTATATACATAGTAACTTGTATTAATTTGCACTTTTATATTATCTATGTTCAATAATTAAAATATTAATTTCTTTAACATCTGAAACAGATCTCATTAGTAAATCGAGGATCGTTATTTTATATTTTAATTTTTATATCTCATATTAAATACATAAGAAATTTTTAATTATTATAGATTACATATACATAGAAGATTCCTTTAATTTACGTATATTACGGACTTATTTTATTATTGTTTTTATTTTCGATTTTTTTTTTCTTTTTGTTTTAAAACCTAGGTTTTAAAATAAATATTTCTTGTTTTATATTTTTAGTTTTTATCCCAAATTGAGAATTTTAAAAATAAAAAACTAAAAAGGTTTGCTTTTAAAATTTTAGATTTTAGTTTCTAAAATCCAAAAATTATAAACAGAAAATCATAGTAGTAAACATGCCTAACAATATAGAAAAATTTAAGGAAAATGCAAAAGTACTTTATGGCTATGTTTAGCTGTAGCTGTTAGCTGTTAACATTTAGTTGTTAACTATTAGCGTTAACCGTTTAGCTTCTAGTTGTTAGTTTTAGCTGTTAGCTAACGGGTAATATGTTTGGTAAAATTAGATATTAAAGTTGGTGGATTATTATAAAATAATATATAAAATGTGATTACATAGCGTTTAAAAAGTTAAAAGTTAAATTGTTTAGCTTTTGAAAAGTTTCTTTTCACAAGTTAAACGCTATGAAAAATGCTAACAATAAAACTTTTACCTAATAGCAGTATTAGCTGTTTAAAGGCTTGGGGGTAGAGGCACCACATTGATCCCTTACGGTCCACAGCGTATGGCCCAGCTTTTATTTCAAGACGTATGAGAAAACCAGCATCGGCCTCTTCTGCTACCGTGGGTGGAGAGTGATGAAGATGTATCAGCACAGTCTCATACTCAGATAACACATTAGGATAATGAAGATCCGGTAAATAATAGTGAGAATGACTCCGCTGCCTCTGGTCCAGAATTCCCTCCAAGCTTTAAACCCCTTGTATTGATCTAGATTCATAATGTGACGGTACCGGCTATGAAAGGGCTTGGCACAGCTCGGGGGAGAAAGGAAAAACAAATGACATCAAAGAGGGGCAACAGAGCGCTGAAGGGAAAGATGAAGGAGAAAGAGAGGCTGGAGTTCCAGGTATTCCTGAAGGACATGTCTTCTAGAAGTAGTGCAGGAAAATAGTCTAAGACAGCCGGGAAGAAGAAAAAATGGAATAGGGGGAATCGGATCAAGAGGATTACGGAAGTGGAATATGATGAGAAGATCATGGAAGCGGAGCGGGTAATAGAGATGGGAAAAAGGTGGGTTTCAATTTTGATGGTTTCGACCCACCTATGGTGGCAGACATTCTTACTAAATGATATTGATAGGTTTTTTTTTGTTGAGGCTTTAGTCATGTTCTCGTTTTATATGTTGATTTTGTGCTTTATCTTCAGCTGGGATCCTTGTTTAAGTTTGATCAAAGCTCACTGTTTTGTCCTGTCCCCCTTGTCTTGTCTGATCTTGTGCTCGGTGTCTGCTATGTCTTGTTTGAGGTGAGCATTTGTTCCTGTTGACCTTTTTTTGGTTTGTGTTGGTTGTTTTTGATCCCCGTTTTGTAACGGTCGGACTCAAGCCTCGCCTAGCGAGTGGTCTGCTTGTATCGCGATTTTGTCGCAATTTATTGAAAAAAAGTTGTTTAAAGGCTATGCTTGACAAACAGTTTTTTATAGCATTTAGCATTTTGACTAGTCAAACAGCTAGTAGCATTCTTTGGTTAAAAAAATTTGTTGTTAGTCTTTTTTAAAGCGTTTAACTTTTGAAAAGTTGTCTTTCAAAAGCTAAATAATTAGCTTTTAGTTTCTTAAACAATATATAATCAAATTTTATTTATTATTTTGCTCTTTCTTTTTATTTAATTTATCAAATACATTATCTACCAGCTTACAGCTAATAGCTATCAATAAATGAATAACTAACGGGTATAACCAAACATAGCCAAAAGCTATGAAAAATGTTATCAAAAATTGCACACCAAACATAGGCTATAAGTTAAAAAGAAAAAATTATCAACAAAAGAGGAGTAATAAGTTAAAAATTAATTCCCATAAAAAAAGGTTAAAAATTAACTTAGTAATTTATGACTTAATATTATATGCTAATAAAAATTGAAAATATATATAGGGTAAAGCTATTGCCAAAAGCGTAGTTTTAAAGATAACTTTATAGCTCTCATTATTAATATATTACATTATTATATTAGTAATAATAATTTTTATTTTAATAATAATAATTTATTGTATATGAAATGTTTGTCTAATTAATGCTTATAATTGGAGAAGAAAAATGTTAAGAGAGACAATTAGTCAAACGCCGTACGGCACCATGAAATGGACAAAAGGGCATGTTACTTGGACCCCACCACACGCTATTCCATTTGCAATAATAACATTAATAAATATAAGGACTATGAAAAATAAAAAAATAAATTTAAAATTGAAACTTGAAAAATGAGAAAAATAAATTGAAAAGAAAAATTCAGTTTGGCTACTAATATATATATATTTTTTATTTTTTAAATAGAATACTAAAAAATTTTCAAATAAGAATAATTTACTATTTTATTAATTATTTTTTACATGTTAAAGTACACTCATTTCTTCACCAATTGCAATTGCAACAAACTCCCGATCCAAATCTTAGAATCTTACGATTCTACGATCCTACAATCGTCCATCGATCCGGATCCTAAGTAGAATCTTAATTTTATAAAATCTTACGATCCATTAATATTAAACAAAACTAAAGGATAGGATCATAATACGATTTTACGATTCTACTTATCCTACCTTGTATAAGTTAAAAAACAAAAATTTCATATAAATATTATAAATGAACGCACTTTTTTTACCGGAAGTAAAAAAAAAAAGTTAAATTAAATATTTATATATTCTCAAGAAACTAAATTAAGGTTATTTTTAAGTTATAACCTTGCATCTTGTGTTTAAATTATTTAATATTAAAAGTGGAGGTCATTGGTATTTGAACTCGTGACCTCTAAATTAATAAGACTCTAATACTATGTGAAATAACTAACTTTTTAAAAAGGTTAAACAGATGGGTTAAGATTTAAGATTGATTTTATGCCTTAAAAGTAGAATCTTACGATTTTCAATTCGATCCTACAATTCCGATTCTATAAACTCCTCCAGATCCTAAGTAGAATCCCAATTCTAACAACTTTAACAACAACAACAAGCAAGTTTTGAACCTCATCACATAGTGCCAAAAAGATTATCTCATTTCTAATTCGATACCAAAATAATTCATTAAAATTAGTATAATATTTTTCCTTTTAACTTTACAAATATAATATTAAAAATTTTATATGCACATAATTTATTTAATATCTTTTTTATCATTTTCCCTTAATCTGAAAACCTCAATTATTAAAAAGAAAATGCCCATCATCCCTAAATTCTGGGCAAGGTTTGCCAATATGCACAGCTTGCCATATTAGAATAATATATAGATTAGGATAGATTATGATCCTAATCAGGTGAAGGTTCAGAATTTATTTTATATGCTAATATATCTCTTTATGTGAATGTCTATTAGATTTTAAGTATGGATATTATTCAAACTCGTTTTATATTATATGTTTAAATTACATTAATATTAAAAAGAGTTTTGTCAGAATTTGAACTTGTGATATTTTAGGTCTCATTATGAATTAAAATTATATTTCTTAAAAATTTAATTCTTGTATCAACTTTTCAGAGATAAAATGTGTTTAATTCTAGGGTGAGAAATAGAGCTCCCCTCAAAGTCTATCTAAAAACAAAAAATTTAGAACTTTACTTCGTATATTTTGAAGGAGTTGAAAATATTTTAAAAATTTTTACTTCTTACATTCTATTTATTTCCTGCTAACCAAATAAAAATAAAAATACATACTTTTTATAAATTTTAACTTTCTTATCTATCTCTTATATACTAAATGAATCCTAATTAATAAAATTTTAATACTATTTTAAATTTTAACTTTCACAAAAGTTTAAACAATGTGGTGATGTGATCCCCAATACGCAGCACTTCCGAACAAAAAATGCAGCGGCTCCATAATTCCAAACCCTAATTTCCCCCAATTTCTCTCTCTCTGTCTCCAATTTTTCCCCAATTTTCTCCAACCAACCATGTCACACCGAACCACAACCCACACCCACCGGCGCACCACCAGGACTAACCCCACCTCCACCGCGCCATCCACCACCTCCGCCGCTGTCTACAACCTCACCCACCACTTCTCGAACCTCAGCACCTCCTCCAGATCCCACAACCCCCCTCCCCAACCCAACCTAGTCAACCCCCACTTGCATTTACCCTCCAAAGGTCTCTCCAGATCCGCCATTTTTGAACCCCCAAAACCTCATTTTGATCCGCGTTCAACTGGGCAAAAAAGTTTGATCTTTGAGAAGAGAAAAACCCATGTGGGTCAAAGTAAGAAAGGTTTAATCTTGAGTGAGAAAAAGAAGATTGGAGGTGAGGAAGAGCAAGTTGGGGGTGAATTTAGGGGGAAAACAGTGAAGTTTGAAGTGGGTAATTGTGTCGGAGTAAACAGGAGATTAGTTTGTGAGTCTGAAGTTGAGTTGAGCAATTTTTTGATTACAAATAGTGCTAAAGTTGTGTCTGCTGATATGCCTACATATATGCAGATTCATGCTGTGGGTTGTGCTAGAAAAACTAAGGATAGTTTAGAGAAGTTCACTTCTAAATCCCTTGCTGTTACTCTTAAGAAGGTACAATTTTTGGCTTTGTATTTTCAGGTTTTTGTGTTGCATATCATGTTATGTTTTCAGGTTTCTAGAGCAATGGTATGACTTACGGTGAATAATAGTTGGAAAGTTTTATAAAGTGGCTTTGGTATTGACATTTTTTGCATTGATAGTAACATTACCCTTAAGATATGTTGATTATTAGCCAAAAAAATTTGATATGTTGATTAATGATTAGTTCAAATATATGTAGAAAGGGTATGTTATGTTGGGTTTGAGTCAAAAGGCGATTGAATTAGCTAGTGTTTTGAGTTGCTCTCATCAATTTAGGCGTATTTGAATGGCGATTTTGTATTGATTTAGGAAAAACCGATACGTTTTGATCAGTTCTAGCCAAAGTATAATCAGATTGGGAGATGTTTGAGTTACACTTATCAACTTTATATTATACTTGTATTGTATTGCCCGATTGTGTGAAGGGAAAAGGAGGGTAAATAGTATATGATTGCGTCAAATTGGATGCAGTTCAGGGTGTATTAGAGTTATTATCATGTCTGAACCGTATTAGGCAAGAAACGGTAATTTTTTTGTTCATTTTAGGTTACATTGGATCAATGATCGTGTTCAGTTACTCTCATCTACTTTCTATCGCGTCTGAACCATATCGTTCTATCAGGGTAGGGCGAAAAAAGAGGAAAATATTGTGTACAATATAAGGTAAATCTTAGATCAAATTGTGTTAGGAGTCATGTTTGAGTTACTCTGTTTTGGCTAATATCTGCAAAGACACAGTTTATTGTTAGGCAAAATCATCCTTTTTTTTGTACATTGTTATGAGTATGTTGCCATTGTTTTTAATCGTTAATTGGAAGTGTTCGTGTTTCCTTCTTACAAATTTTAATTTTTGCTTCGAATTTCGCTTTAAAGTAATGGGTTCTGCATCCATTTAAAAGCTCTTTTATAAAGTTTTTTTTTTTCATGGAAAATATTTTTCTTCTCTTTTGCGCATCATGGTCAAACAGGCACTAAATCAAGGTCGCATTCGTGTGTTTGACCTACTCTCCTTCACTTTAGATCGTGTTTGACCCATTGGGCATGTTGTATTAGATTTTGCTATCTTTCCTATGGCCTTAAAGCTTATTTAGTAGTGTTTTTTATTTACAATTTTCGGTTATTAAATATCTATAGAAACGATTTTCTCTTTCTTTTAGTTTTTTATTTTTAGTTTTTTTCTAATTTGAATAGAAATTGAAACCATAAAACTAAAAGCAAGAGAAAATCATTTTCAAAAACTAAATATAGAAAACCACGCCAATCAGGCCTGAGTTTATGCCCCAAAATATGGATTTCTTTGTGACAAATTGATGTATTTGAGCTACTCTCATCAACTTTATTAGATGAGATCGTGTTTGACCCGTTTGTCATGTCGTGTCAGGCTTTGCTTATTCATTGTTACTTGAGTTTATGATTATGAAATTTGGAGAGTGAAGTAGTGACAAAACAATGAATAAATGCAGGAATTTGATGGGGCATATGGACCAGTATGGCACTGTATAGTAGGGACAAGTTATGGCTCATTTGTCACCCACTCTGTTGGTGGTTTCCTCTACTTCTCTTTGGATCTTAAGCTCTATGTTCTCCTCTTCAAAACCACTGTACAAAGAGCTGATAAATAATCATATTTAACGAAACCGTAGTGTTATTGTCAGAGTAAAAGTGTTGATTATCAGACCACTGTTATGAAATTTTGTGGCTATTATTCACTATATGTCATATTCTTGCTCTGACAATGACAACTTTACGAAGAAAATAGATGATGATTTTGATCATTTATTCGTACACATCATAGGACCCATCAATCTTGTAGCTGCAAAAGCTTGTAAATCAGTATCTTGTATTCAGGAAAAGAAGTAAGAATATATTACTTATGAGAATATGTCAATCGCTTGTAAAACAGCTTCAGGAAGAAAATAGATGATGATTTTGATCATTATGTTTTTCTCTCTTTCTATTTATTTTCTATTATTATGTTTTTTCTTTGGAAAATAGTTTTTCTGTAAAACTGGAGAACTTTTTTTTTAATGTATTTTTGGGAAAAAATAATGGGAGTTCGAAAATTTTTCTTAAAAAATGTGAAAGAAATTCAATTATTAATGGTAAGGTGAATGACTTTTCCTGTTTTGTCTTATCTTTTATGTATTTGCTTCTTAATTTCTGCTTTTATGCGGGTTGATTGTGGCCTCGTTTTTACAAGTTATTATTTTGTAATTCAATCGTGTTGCTAATTATTGGAAAAAATTGTGAATGACTGTGGCAGTGAAATATGCGTTGTAAAATCTGTGAAAATCAATTACTTTGAATTTGAAAACTAAAAAAAAAAAAAAAAGGGAAATAAGGGCAATTTGTTTCACATCTGTGAACTGTGGGTTTCAAAATCTATGAAATATCGATGCTTTAATATAAAGTTATTTACATTATAATGTCTCGATGTTTGTGGAAAGAATAAAAGTAAAATAGACCTGTTTTAACCTTATTTTTTTTGTATTAATTAATATGACTTTTCACACAATCAAGATTATTAAAATTAAGATTGGAATATACTTATATGTGTCGAAAAATTTAGGATCATTAGGGACTTTTAAAATTATAATTGTAGGATTAAATCTAAAATTGTAAGATTTTACTTAACCTATAGGATAATTATTATTGGTATTAAAATAAGTTACACAGTTCACAAAAATTATTGTATAATACTTTAATTTACAAAAGTTTATAGAAGGAATGTAATAAAATAAGATTAAACATTATCATGTAATGTAGATGTTATTCTATTATCAGATGATCCTATGAGCTATCATGACATATACTGCTAATCAAATTTTTATATTAAAGTTACAACTTAAAACTAAGTTTAATTTATGTTTTTGAGATTACATCCACTTTTAATTTAACTTTGTTTTACTTCACGTGACAAAGTATGTCCTTTAACAACATATACTTGAATTACTTTTAAACTTTTATTTGTATACGCTAATGGGATTGAGATAGGACGGATAGAACTGTAGACTCAAAGTCTGATCCTACTTGTTAGTTTCGTTCAATATTAATGCATCGTAAGATCTTACAAAATAAATATTTTACTTAAGATCGTGATTGATTGATGATTGTAGGATCGTATAATCATAAAATTCTAAGATCTAGGTCGGGAATTTAATAACCATGGGCTTGATGACTTCATATTCCGAGAAGAAGCTGATGTGGCAGATTAACCCATTACAGTCAGGACCGGTCCCAATATTTTTAAGGCCCCAAGCAAACGTTTTAAATGGGGTCCTTTATATACAATAAATTATTAAAATTTTGATCCTTTTTTTGATAATTTAAATACAAGCTCGAGAAAGCACGACGGTGCAAGGTAGGGATCGAAGACAAACCAAAAACCCAAAACACTCGTAGCAGTACGATGTCCACAACAAGACACTAAAGCAAACGAACGCCTTGACAAGAGCAAACCTAATGCTAAAAACACCAAAAATAAGTACCAAAAGACCATGGAAATGAGCTAGCGCGAAAAAATACACCCGAGAAGGCCTACACCCAAGATAGTATATTGAAGAAAATACCCCTTTTGATCCTTTTTTTTAAATAAAAGAAAAATCTCCATTGTCAACGGTTTATGGGTATTTAAAGTGACCCGATACATCAATTTTTCCCCTGAAATATGACACTATCACATCGGAGAAGGTTATATTTATTAAAACAAAGTGAATTTGAGATACTAAAATAATTGAATAAAAAAGTAACGTGTCTTTTATTGTTTCCATGATTACTAAAACATAAATAACCTTATAATATATGTAGTATAATAATAGGATCTTTCTAACATGTGTCCATCGCATTAATTGCACTATATTCTAGCATTTAATTGGCCAAATGTAAAGGTAAAAATAATAAATTTAACATTTGACCAATTAAATACTAGAATATAGTGCAATTAATACACCATAGGCACATGTTAGAAAATTCATAATATTATAAGAATATAAAAGATAATTTGATTAATATTATTTTAGATAATCTAGTAATTTTATATCACGCATATAATAAAATAAAATAGAATTAGAGTATTTTGGAATTTTCCAATTAAGGAAGGTGAATTGGGGATGGAATGTCTCGTAGTTTTCAATTATTGCTATCCTCATTTAATACCCCCCACCCACATGCCCCCCCTAATTACTCGGATTCATTATTGTTTTCTGTTATTAATTAACTGTTATTAATATGGGTTTTCTGCCACATATAAAGTGTATTTATTTATCGAAAATTATAAAAAGGATTCTAACTTTTTTGGATTAATAAATGGTTACTAAGTTTTTATCATTTTAATAAAAAGGTTCCTCTTCCATGTGATGACCTAACAACAACAACAATCACAGTGCCACAAGGGCTCCCACATACACAAGGTCTGGGGGTGGATGTATCGTTATAGAAGCATAGAATCCTAGAAGCATGAGATCAACATAGTATTAGAGCAGTACAAATCACAAGCCAAGCACTACGAAGCAAAACTCAATGGAAGGTAACTGCAATCAAGTAGTCAGCAAGTACGCAAGTTCTCAATTACACAGATAAGCAAAACTCCTACGTAGTGACATCATTTTCATTAACAGAACTAACGTGCCAACTGTTTTGTTATTAATGCTACAGTAAAACAATAAAAATACCCTTCAATACCTTATTCGTACTTTATAAGCACAAAATTCAATATTTTGTATATAATACGTTTTCGCTTTATTTGTTTAAAAATATAGTTATTTAAGCATATTTTTATTATTTTATTGTAGCATTAATGCAAAATTAGTTGTCACGTACGCTTTGTCAGCAAAAAATAGTCATTACGCAAGAGAAGGGTCTTTTTATTAATAAAACAAAAATTTAGGATTCTTTTTATTACTTCAAAAAAATTAGGGTCCGTTTTATTAAAATATCAAGACGCTAAAATGTAAATAACCCTTAGTTAAAATTTAGTGATAATATTAAAACATATACTTGTGAATTTCATATAATATGTTTTAATTTACACTTTTTGGACATATATTAGAAAAAAAATTTATTAGTAACCTAACCAGTTTTTGTCTTATAATTGACAATATACAATAAATGTGTAAAATTTATTGAATTTGATTGAAAATAGTAATTATATCGTATTCAAATAAAATTAAGTCATATAATGTGAAGGTGAAGTAAATGAGACTTCAATAATATAAATTGTAGAACAAGAGGCCATATATATATAGGCCTAGCAATACAAGAGAAAGACATAAAATGCCCTTGGACTTTATGATAGTCAAGGGTTACAATAGTAAAAGTGTTAAATCCTAGGCTACTCTAGGAATGATCTAGAATACTTCTAATACGCCCCCTCAATCTGAGCCGGGGGGGGGGGAGCACTCGAAGATTGGTCTTGTGTTGATGAAAGCGGTCGACAGGAAGGCCCTTTGTGAAGATGTCAGCCACTTGCTTGGCCATAGGAGTGTACCGAACCTGAAGATCACCTTTGATCACTTTTTCGCGAACATAGTGAAAATCGATATCAACATGTTTGCTTCTATCATTCGAGACTTGATTAGCGGCAAGGTAGGAAGCAGAGACGTTGTCACAGTAGATGATGATGGGGCCTGGATGTCGCATGCCAAGGTCTCTCATGAGATAGCGGATCCAGTCACTCTCAACAACAAGTTGGGCAACAGCGCGGTACTGAGATTCAGTTGTGGACTTGGAAACGTTAATCTGTTTCTTCGCACTCCAGGAGATGAGGTTAGGACCAAAGTAGAGCGCATATCCCGAGGTAGAGCGGCCGGTGTCAGGGCAGCCACCCCAGTCAACATCAGCGAAGGCAGTAACTGTGGTGGTACGAGCCGAGGTAATGGAGAGACCATGGTCAAGGGTAGCTCTCAGATACCTGAGAATACGTTTGACAGCTTGCCAGTGCGGAGTCTGTGGGGCATGCAAGAATTGCAAGACAAGGTTGGCAGCATAGCAAATGTCAGGGCGAGTCATGGCCAAGTACTGTAGGGCCCCCACTGCACTCCTGTACTCAGTAGGATCCTCTAGAAGATCCCCGTCAGTCAAGGAGAGGTGTGCTCAGGTGGGAAGAGGGGTTTTGATGGGTTTGGACTCATGGAGGTCATGTTTGGTAAGCAGGTTTATGGTGTACTTATGTTGTGAAAGGAAGAGATGATGTGGCTCACGACGGGCTTCAATGCCAAGAAAGAAATGAAGGGGGCCAAGATCTTTCATTGCAAACTGAGTGGATAGGGAGTCAACCAAGGTGGTAAGGTGGTCTGAGTTGGTGCCTGTGAGGATGATATCATCCACATATAGGAGGAGGCAGGTAAGGTGGGACTTGGATTTATGAATAAAGAGGGAGGGATCAGCACGACAACAGATAAAGCCAAGACTAAGTAGAAACGTACTAAACCGTTGGAACCATGCCCTTGGTGCCTGTTTGAGACCATACAACGCCTTTTGTAGGCGACATATATGATTTGGAAATTTTGGATATATGAAGCCTTGAGGTTGTTTCATGTAAACTTCTTCCTTAAGATAGCCATGTAGGAAGGCATTTTTAACATCCAACTGGCGAACTTGTCAATTGTATGTGACCGCAAGAGAGAGTATAAAACGTATGCTGGTGGGTTTGAAAACAGGGCTAAAAGTTTCTTTGCAGTCAAGGTCTTCACGTTGGTGAAATCCTTGAGCCACAAAACGAGCCTTCAACCGTTCAACTAAGCCATCTGCTTTATACTTAACTTTATATTTTCATGTACTTCCTACAAGGTTTTTGGTGGAGTCATACGGAACTAGATCCCAAGTGTTGTTTAGTATGAGAGCATTAAACTTATCCGCCATGGCTTCTTGCCATTGGGGATTTTTCGCAGCCTATGAGTAACATGTGGGTTCCTGCACAACGGTTATGGAGGAGAGGGAAAGGGGCTACTTGGGTTTTCGGATACCGACCTTGAGTCTAGTGTGCATAGGGTGGGTGTTAAGACTAGATATATCTTGTCCTTGGTCCTAGCCTTGGTCACGGTTAGGGCTCGAGGGAAGGGTGACAACCGGTCCTAAGTTCGTGGGCTCGTGAGACATGGTAGTGGGCCTATGCGGTTGGGAGACGGTGGGTGGTTCGGGTCGGGGACTGACCGAAGGATGGCCAGGTGCTACGGGAGGTGCCGGGGAGGGGGAGTCGTGCACCGTAGCAGTACAAGGATCGGGAGTGGTATCGGGAGGGTCCACCGAGTGGGTTTCCCGAGACACATTTGTGTAGCCATTAGTAGGGGGTAGGTGGAGGTCAAGGTGTAGTGAAGTGTTAATCATAAGGAGGGGGGTGGTGGTGGTGGTTTGGAGATGTGACATCAGAGACTAACACATTTGAAGCAACGAGTTCTTATAACGGGCAGCATAACGTAAGAAGATGCAGGTGGTGGAGCGAGGGGCAAGTTTATGAGGGGCACGAGATGTAATGTTAGGATAGCATGCACATCCAAAGACACGAAAACGGTTATAATCGGGGTTAGTTGAGAAAGTTTGTGAAAGGGGGAGTTATTTGAAAGATTTGGTGTTGGTAGATGATTAATTGTGTAACATGAAGTACAAAAAGTATCATCCCAAAATTCGTAAGGTTTTACATGATTTAGAAGCGTCCGTGCAATTTCAGATAGATGTCGATGCTTGTCTTCCGCCACCCCATTTTATTCTGGGGTATCAGGACAAGATAGACGAAAGTGAATTCCAGCATCCTGACAAAGTGCGTTCATGCGCCGATGGTCGAATTCACCTCCACCATCACTTTGAAAAATTTTAATTTTCGTGTTAAATTGGTTTTTCATAAGATTTTTGAACGTGACAAAAATTTCATAAACATCAGATTTATGCTGCATCGGGTAGAGCCATGTAAATCTTGAAAAATCATCAATAAAGAGAACATAGTATTTATAATTTGAAGAAGATAGAACAGGTGATTGCCAAACGTCATAATGTATTAAGTAAAGAGGCATAGGAGTATTATGAATTATACATTCAAAGGGAAGTTTCTTAGATTTACCTAAGCAACAAGAGGAATATTTATTCATAAACTTAACATGCGGAAAAAAAAAATATTTCTTACATAATACGTCAAGAATTGCACTACCTAGGTTACCTAATCTCTGATGCCACAATTCTCCATTCCTTACTCGAGCTATGAGGCCAACATCATGTGGTGAGAAGCTATAGAGGGACCCATCACTGGGTACTCATAGAAGCAGTGTCCCCGTAGCTTTGTCCTTAACACAAAAAAAATTAGTGTCAAATTCAACCCTACAGTTATTTGTACGACATAGTTGTTTAATGGAGAGGAGATTATAGGTAAGGTTGGTTACAAGCAGAGTAGTAGAGCTCACATGTGTCACAGGTAGTAACGCCCCTTTACCTACTAAAACACCTTTATGACCAAAATAAGGAAGAAGGTTATCAAGAATACCTGGATTTGGCGTCATGTGGTTCGTAGCACCGGAGTCAGGGAACCAATAGTAGCCACGCGGTTCCCTTATCGTCATAGCCGCAAAAGATTGAGAGGGATTTGGATAAGAGGTGCCATCAAACCGATGTGGGCAAGCTACAACCATGTGACCAGATTGGGAGCAGATCTAACACTATTGGGGACCAAACCCAAGCACACCTGCACTTCTGTTAGGGGGACCAAAAGGAGGTCGGACCGAAGTAGGGGGCGGGTGAGGGCCACCAAGGGGAACTGCAGTAGCGGGAGGTCCCCGAGGACCGCCTCTGCCACCGCATCCCTGACGCTGGTTCCGACCATGTCCACAGTCGCGGCCACCCCAGTGAGGCTGGGACCCGATGGAACCGGGTTGGAGAGGGTCTTGGGCCACCATAGTGTGACTTAAATCGAGAGTTACATGTCCTTGAGGTCAGATTAAAGCAGCCTCTTTATTGAGTAAAGAGGTTTTTAACTCTTCATACGTATAATTTTTTGAAGTTTGGCTAGTGAAAGTAGCAAAAGCGACGTACTCAAGGAGTAAGCCATAAATTGCAAAGTGTTGAAATTCTCGTTGTGAGACAGGAGAGTCAATGGCAGCCAGGTTGTCCGTGGTTGATTTTACTTCTGAAAGGTAAGCATCCATTGTTTTGCCATCCTTACGGTGATTAATTAATTGGGTACGGAGATCAAACTCCTTGGCCATAGAGTAATCCCGAAACCACTTAGTTAAGGCATCCCACATGGCTTTTGAGGTTGGGTGGCGTACAATGTCATTTAGTAAAGGACGAGCAAGAGTGGTGGCAATGCAGGATCGGAGACTTTGATCCGTGCGAAGCCATGTAATCGGGGTTGGAGGAGGTCGATCCATTTAGAAGGGTTATGTGAGTTGGAGGGCAAGGGTGAGGCCCATCTATAAACCCTAAAAGTTGATGTGCAATTAAGAGCATGTTAAATTGCTTACGCCAAAGGGGGGTAATCTGTTGTGGATTTTAAGTTTAATTGTCACAATATTTGTAATATTAGATAGGGGAATAATAACAGGAGATTAGGGTTGGGGGGGGGGGGGGGGGGGGGGGGGGGGGGGGGAGATGGGGATGATTGTATATATTAGGGTGTTGCACATTAGGGTTTGTTAAATTACACCCCCCCCCCCCCCCCCCCCCCCCGAGGCTAGAGAGCATGGATGGGGGGGTAGGGCCGCACCGCCGTTGTTGGTGTAGCCTTCGACAGTCGGTCCGGCGAAGCCCAGCGCAAAGGAGGGGAGGGAGGTTAAAGAGGACGGGGGGTAGGGGATGCCCAAACTAAGTGCCGGGTTCACAATAGACCTCCCAATTGGTGGTGGAGTACAGGAGATGGTGACACCGGCATCGACTGACCGACCGACGAGGAATGAGATCAGAGATGGTGGGGCCAACCTGTGAAGGGTCGGTCACCACCCCCGATGAGGGACCACCGGCCGTGACTGGTGGGGTACCGGTATGAGGAAGACCGGTCTCCACCAGTGCAGCTAGGGCATGAGAAGGAGAAGAGAGGGAGGAGGACAAAGCACTTGCATAGTATCGACTAGGGTTAGTTGCCATTGATTAAAAAAAGAAATGAAATGAAGGAGAAGAACAACGAGAATTAAAAACTGAAATTCAACACAATGCGTAAATAAAAAAAATAAACGAAAAGAAGCGGAAGCAAAAAGAAAAAAAAAATTAGAGAGAGAGCTCTAATACCATGTAAAGGTGAAGCAAATGAGACTTCAATAATATAAATTATAGAACAAGAGGCCATATATAGAGGTCGGCCCGTTTTTCGTCAGCTTTAAAAAAAATGCAAAATTTAAAAAATACAAAGTCGTTTTGTACTAAAATTATTATAATTCATTGATAAATAATATGATATACAAATATATTTTATCTCAACCACTAATAATACTAAATATATGTAATAAAATAAAATATATAATAAGTAATAGTAAATAATGGTAAATAAATAACATAACAAATACAAATACAACACAGTTGGAGCATAATATTTAAAAGTATAAATTTGTTTATCAAAAAATACAACGTAAAAGTAATATAATTTTTTTTTTTTAATTAGGTGGACTCTCGGGCTTGGACCTAGCCCGGGTCAAGGGCCGGGCTAGGCCCAGCGCCCATAAAAAATGGGCCCGTGGCCACCGGGCCGAGCCAGGCCCCAGACGGGCCCCGTTGGCCACCTCTAGCCATATATATAGGCCTAGCAATGCAAGAGAAAGACATAAAGGCCCTTGGACTTTATGATAGTCAAGAGTTACAATAGTAAAAGTGTTAAACCCTAGTCTACTCTAGGAATGATCTAGAATACTTCTAATATATAATACTATGTTTTAATTGCTTTTTTAGACTTTTTTTTTTTTTTTTTATAGATTTTAACTTGTCCGAGCATATTGTTAGACATAAAAAACATCATGTTCAATTCATGAATTAGGGTCCCTCGTTCATCTGGGATGATCCTAATTTGAGCTTTTGGTTTATCCGTGTAGAATGTCCGTCTAACAAATGTACTTGAGTCATTTTGAGTTTAAGGTCAATGATAGTTAAAATTAATATAGAATTGCGACTCTTTTCTACAATCCCGAAAATTTAAAATGCATTTTATGTGGTTAAAACCCAATTTCATAGAATCGACAATGTATTGTAATTAAAATTTCAATAAGTGACTCATAAAACAAAGTCAGATTTTCAAATCTAGTTTCAATATCTATTTTAGGCTTCAATTTAATTATAAAAAAGCCAATCTTAGAGAAAGGCATCCGATGGAAAATACGAAATGGTTCGAGCGTTAGTTTATTGTATGTAAATAGCTGGCCAAATGAGCGCTTGGCAGAGTTGCTTAATGATAGTATCGAAGGAAGAGATTTGAATCTCAAGGTTTTTGAGTTCACTCACAATGGCGAATGGAATATGGATAAGATTTAGGCCGTACAAGGGTGGGCCGGCATAGCTCGAGCTAAAGTTTTAGGTATTCCTCTCCTGAAGAATGATGTTGATGCAGCTTCGCCACCTTTGGTTGATAGCTTGGCGGATGAGTCACTGCAAGGTTGGCGGCTATGGCTCGGTGAGATCAGGAGGGATGCGGGTGGAAGAGGAATTGCGAATTAAAGAGTTGATGATGATATCAGCAACATCTAGGCGAGGAGGGATTGGTGGCAAGGAAGGCCCGGCAGGTATGGAGACGCGGCACATGAATTGGAACATAGCAAAGACAGAGTTTGAGTTGGATTAGGATTAGTGTTAGCTTTAGATTTAAATCTTTTAGAATTTATACTTACCTTTAGTATATTAATTATCTCTTAGTGTTTTAGTTCAAGTCAATTAGCTCCTCTATATATGCAAGAGAAATTTAGGCTGTTTAATTCATTCAATTTTTCAGATTTTATTTTTCCTATTTTAGAGCCTCTTTTCTCAGGTTACGAGAATCGAGCATATTTTCCTCTTGATTTTTACTAGTGGTTAATAAAATAAAAGGAAAGACTGTTAAATCCTTCCCATTCCCACAAATCCCACTTTACTCGCTGCATCACACGTTGTTGGTAAAAAAATGTTGGGGATTTATAGGATTAGATGACCTCAGTGTTAAATTTACAACTTGGCTCGTTCATGATCTGAATTCGGCCAAAAGAAATTTCTGGTTGTATTTGAAATCTGGATACTCTCCCAAATTTCTTGGCAAATTCTCTATTTCATCTAATGTTTTTACTATTATTGAGAATATCTAAGTTTCATATATCCATTTTTTGCACAAAGAGATCAGACACTGTTTTAGGAAGGCAAACAGAACAACGGAATGGACAGCTAATACTAGTCATGAAGGTTCTGGTTTTTATTGTGGGATTCCATTATAGAGCGAGTCCTCCTCTTCTTATTCGTGTTGATGCCTTAGAGACATCTTTGAAACCATGGCATTGCTAAGGATTCTTGGTTTCACTGTTTTTGATGCAACGGGTAAGTGAAAATTGGGGAACGGGAAGGAGTCAACAACCTTCCTTTTAATTTTATTAATCACTAATAAAAGAGGAGAAAAATAAACGTTCAATTCTCACAACCCGAGAAAGAGGCTCAAAATAAGTAAAAATCTGAAAATTGAATAATAAAAAAATCTAGATTTCCTCTATTATATATAGAGGAGCTATTTGAATAGGAATCTAATTCTAAAAGATAATTCAAATTTTAAATAAAACTAAAATCCCAATTAAACTCAAATTTTACCCAGCTCCGTCCGCGTTCTGCTTCTACCAACCACTATCCACCAATCCTGTACTCGTCTATTGATTGGCCAAGTCTGGAATATGGGCTGTATCAGTTTTATTTTAAAAAATTATGAAAAAAAAAGGAGCCACAATAGGCAATTTGGCGTTGGTGCCCGTCTTGTATTGCAACCTCCAATAATAACTCAAAATTAGATATCTTCATTTAGAATTGGGCCTCCGGTTCAGTGTGAGCCCACAGTGGTATTATGGGCCTTGATGGGCTTCGCCCCTACGGCTACTTTGATAGGATGACATCACTAGCCGATCTAATACTTTACTAACTAAGGGTTTGTTGTTGGTATAATGGTTTGGCTCCCGATATTTGCTTCAGAGCTCTTCATTCTCTCTTCCAAATATCAGTTTCCCTGTTAGAGTATAAAATTATTTACATGTCTTCGTTCATCGACTTAATTTTTTTGTTTTATATGATTCCTTAATTTATGTGTTATAGTTTTTGTTGATCAGAAGGTCATGAGTTTGAATCCTAACTTTCTTTTTTTCTCTCTTCTTCTTTCCCTATACGCTTTAGACTCTCTTATCTCCCTACTGTCTCTACATGCTTCTTTGCTTTTACTTTTTGACCTTTTACCTTCTACCTTATGCTCTGGCTGATATGATTCCATGCGTACATGTTTACTTGTGTACTTGTTTACTTGTCTACTTGTTTACACGCTTACGTGCATACTTGCTTAGCAGAATCTCTACACTATACTTTACATGCTCTTCATACAGGCTATTCATAACTATCTATGTCAATATCAAATATCAGGTTGGGGGTCTTCGAAAATAGTCTCTCGTCAGAGTTTCACCCTAATGGGGTAAGGCTGCGTACATTCTACCCCCCAAACCCTGTATAAGAGGGAGCTCTTGAGACAATGAGACTGTTGTTTTGTTGTTGTGTTATAATCTCTACTCAGCATATTAACCTATTCCAAACATAAAGTAGGGATGGGCATGTGATTTATCTACGCATCAAGTCCAATGAGCATTCATGTAATGAGACATGTTAAAGTATAAAATTATTTGGAGGCCTTCACCCATTAACTTAAATTTTTTTGGGCCATAAGTTTTCTTAACATATGCTCAAAAAGTGATTGTACTTTTCTTACCAATTTTTTTAAAAAAAATATTATAATATATTTTTTAAAAAAAAAAAACCCATCAAAATACAATATGAAGAAGAGGGGAGCCGGCATCGATGACGCGAGTGGCTGAAACAGACACGCTGATATCAGAGTTAATCCGGTTAGAATATGAAATTAATCTTAAGTTTTCACCTATCAATTTAAACTTTTGGAAAAATTGATTGTTTACCATGATATCAGAGTTTTATTGATCAAAAGGTCACGAGTTCGCATCTCAATAGTCCCCATTTCAATATCAACATAATTTAAACACAAGTTATAAAATGGGCCTACGCAATATCCAACGCTTCAAGTCTTGAGGGTAGTACAAAATCAATCTTGGACATTCACCCATTAGTTTAAAATTTTGTAAAAGTTGATTTTTTACAAATCCTATCCACTTGCAATATATATATATATGTATATATATGCACGAATTATTACAGCAAAATAATTGCATTGCATTGAATGTCCACCCTGTATCTTCTTGCAATTATCGAACCTCCACAAAATTTTGTGCTTTTGGCCTTTTGAAATATCATTGGAAAGTAGATAATCCTATTATGTAATTATAACCATAAACAATATATCCTATGATAAATAGCTAAGAAATTGGAAACTTTGCTAAATATGAACGGTAAAGTTATGTGTAGCCGACATAGCTGTTAGGAGAGAGGAGTACAACGATGCCAGTTCACAGTGCTCCTAGACATAAAAGTCAGGTTAGGTTGTTTTGGGTTTGAGTCATCTAAAGTATTGGGTTGATAGGTTGGGCCATTTCGGGTTTCCAATTAGCTTGGTTGGGTCTTATTCACATCAATTTTGAGCTAAATATGGTCATTTTAGGTTTAAATCATCTCAACTTTTTGGTCAATTGAATATGTTCATGGACTTTGAGTCATATTGGGTTCGGTTTAAGTCAAATTGAATCATTTAGGTTTAAATTATTTGAGTTGGGTCATTTCGAGGTTTATGTCAAATTTGAATCGAATCAAGTCTTTTGCTTACTAGTCATCTTGGCTTTCAATCAACCAAGTTGAATATTTTTTTTCTTTTTCGCGTTAGTCGAGCTAGTATGGAATTGTAATTATTTACTCCAAACATGTAATTGGTATTGAAATTATATTTCTAATTTCAACAGGTAAACCAGCAACAAAATTGAAATTTTAGACTCAATTTCAAACTCCATTTCACATGTCAAACACGACTTTAGTGTACATATCACTTATTTCTAAAGTCCCCTAAGGGTATAGTCTAGTGACAAAGAACACCCGCGGTCTTACACGCCACCTAGATTCGAATCTCCACTATGATATTTGTGACTCCCCTTTATGGGGATTTTAAAGGGTATTTGTTAGAGTATAAAATTATTCTTGGGCCTTCACCCATTAACTTAAGCTTTTGAGAAAGATAGTTCCTTGATATAGTATCAGAGCCCTGTTGACCAAGAGGTCATGAGTTCGAGTCTCAACAGCCCCACTTTCAATATTAAAATAATTTAAGCACAAGGTATGATATAAGCCTATGCACTCTCCACGCTTCATGCCTAAAAGGCATTCCCGTGAGGGGACATGTTAGATTATAAAACTATTATTAGACCTTCAGCTATCATTTTAAACTTTTGAAAAAATTGGTTGTTTGACAGTATTCTTTCCTTTCTAAACATGTCAAATAGCCTCTCTCAAAAAAACAAATATCATATTTGCTTATTCGAAACAAAATAATATCAACAGCAATAAATAAAATGTTATAATATAGTTTCTTAAAATTAAAAATATTAACATAATATTATTTTAGGGGGGAAAATGAAAGGCACATGATGAGAATACCAAAAGAGGAAGACCACAAAGAAGCTTTCTAGGAACAAGATGATGCTTACCTCTACAATCTAATTCACTTAGCCATCAGTTAGGAATCTGTCTTGTGCTTGTCACTTAAAAGCTTTGAGGTTAGGCTCAAGTGATGCACTTTTTGACCTATAATTTCAACTATATCTGTATAGTTTGGTAATATCTGATACAATTCTACAAAACGGTTCAAAAATGATTCGAGTATAATACACTGGTATAAGTAATTAAGGAGTTTAAATGAGTCCAGCTGGCTTGCAAGCTCGTCATAAAGCTCGAAAGACTCGGCTCGTTCAACTTATCGAGTTGGGCCCGAGCATAAGGAAGCTCGAGTTGGCTCATAAGCGTATCATAATATAATTTATTAGCTAAAACATATCTGACTGAGACGAGTTTGAACCCAGATTAGCGAAGCATTGACCTAAATGAGCCAAAGGAACCAAGATTGATCAGGTTGAATGAGCCTACAAATTGCAATCTTAGCCCAAAACTCACCAAGTTGAGCCGAGCCTAAGCCTGTAATGAGTCAAGCTCGAACTAGGATTTTACGAGCTTGGCATGCTTTGAGCCGAGCTGGATGTAAACAAGCCAAGTCTCGCGCCTGATGACCACAGGCTCTGCTCAACTCGACTCAGCTCAAATACACCCCTAAATATAATTTGAATTTGATTAGAACTAAACAACACGAGTGTTAAATTATGAGGACAATGAGAACTAATTTTAGGTAAAGTGTATATCCACCACCAAACATTTTGTTGGGAGTTGAAGTAGTAAACCCTTTAATACAACTTACAAGGAAAGTGTCCCATTTCCTTCATAATTTGGTATTCTAAACTTGTGTTAAGTGCTCAACAAAAGTACTAGATTTGTGTACTTAACATATCTATGTTAGATATCATTGGCTCATATAAAATAATTATAGGATGATATCTTGAGATTTGAGCATTTATTATCTGGGTATTTTGATATTTTAATATATATAATGAAATATCTTTAGGATTGAATATTTTATTACCTTGGTATCCTAAGTCATAATTTGATGAATTTGTAAAAATCTGACTGATTTTATGTACAATATGCGGATGAAGTACATGATTACGATAATAAATAAAAGCATATGTCAATATTTTCAACAAAAATTTAACAAATTACAATAATAAATTCACTGAATTTTGATATAAATTACCTATATCTTGAAGTTTATAAATTAGATAAATAAACAAATAAATCCAGAAGATTAAATTAAAATTATCTTTTGCTAACTCTAAACTCGGTTACCCGTGTAAACCCCAACCCATGTGATGAACCACATACTACAGGAGTCAATTAAGCCAAGAATTCATCGGGGAGAGGCTCAAAGGAGAATCGAACTCCAGACCTTTTGGTCTAAAGTAACATTTTATCCCCTCACTTGCCTCCTACCACTGGTGTAAGGCCCTGGAAGGAGTTATTAAAAGGATGTTTGATAGAAGAGATAGGCCTTACTTGGTATGCAAGAAGTAAACGCAGGAAGTAGAAATTCATGAGAAGTACAGATTTTGACTTTTGTTTGGTTGGTAGGAAGTAGGCAGAATGCAGGCAGTAGAAATTGCTAAGCAAATGTCCAATTCCTTTAAAATGCGGGAAGTAACTTACCTAGCCCCCAGCTAAGTTCTAATTCCTTTGTTTTTAACTAGCTTCCCGAAGGAAGTTCTATTTTCCATCCTGGCAACCAAACATATTTTACCTACTTTTTCGGAAGTTGACAAAGGAATTGAATTCCCGGAAAACACAACTTCCGTAAGAATTCAATTTCATTGTCAACCAAACGGGGCTATAGTACTTCTAAATAAGTTTGTAATTAAGGGAGCTTTTTTTCTTTACACATAGCATGACGAGAGTCTCCTCGGAGTTACAACAATTAAAAAAAAGGGCAAAATATAGTAAGACCTCCTGAACTTTGCAGTTAATCACAATACACCCTCTTCACTTTCGATTTCAAAAAATAACCCTCCTGAACTTTCCAAATTAACACACCAGACCCCCTGCACTTGCAATTTCTTAAAAGAGCCCTCTGAACTTTACAAATTAACACAACACACGCCTTGCACTTTCAATTTCATAAAATAGCCCCCTGAACTTGGTCATTATATGAAACACACCCCCTGTACTTTTAATTTAATAAAATAGCTCCCTGAACTTTGTTATTACACACAACTTACCCCCAAACTTTATTACTAAATATAGCTCAATCCTTAGAAATTAATAAATTTAAAAGATATACAAAATTTAAAAATCTAAAACAAATTATGAAAAAAAGGAAAGATTTTGAAAAAATATAATAACATTTTTTAACTTTAATAAAAATTAGAATAATAAATTTAAAATAAAAAAATCCATCAAATTTAAAATAAGGAATTTTTTAATTTTATACAAAATATAGAAATTTATGTTTTTAGATGAAAGGTAAGAGCTTTGTATCAAATTAAAAATGAGAAATTTTTTAGGTTTATACAAAAAAATAGGAAATTATGTTTTTAGATAAAAGATATGAGCTTTATATTTCTAGATAAAAGATAAGAATATTTTTTTAATATTTATAAAAAATAATTATTTTAATTAAAGTACAAATATTATAAATTTAGAAGATAATAAAATATTTTTTTTAAAAAATACTATAAGAGAAAATATAATAATTTTTTTAAAAAATAAATTCTAAAATTAGATTAAAAATTTAAAACTAAAAAAATATACGAAATTAAAAATTTAAAATAAATACTGAAAAAATATTTTTTTTAAAAATATTAAAAATAAAATTTAAAATTATTATTATATTTTTCATACTTTTTCCAAAAAATATCTTTTTATTTTGAAATTTATGAATATCTAAGTAGTGTGTTATGTTTAGTAACAAAGTTTGGGGGTGTGTTGGGTTAGTTTGCAAAGTTTAGGGAGTTATTTTATAAAATTAAAAGAGCAGGGGTGTGTTGTGTTAATTTGAGTTCAAGGGGGCATTTTTTGAAACTTAAAGTGCAGGAGATATCTTGTGTTTAATTGCAAAGTATAGGGGGCTATTTTTTAAATTTGAAAGTGCAGGGAGTGTGTTATGATTAATTGCAAAGTTCAGGAAATCCTACTATATTTTGTCCAAAAAAATATATCCACTAAAATATACAAAAGACAAAAAAGATGATAAAGAAGTATTGTTTTTCGACACACTCGCGTAGTTATGTTATAGAAGTTTAAAAAAAAAAAAATAAAAAAAAAAAAAACTACTGTTGAAAACTAGCATTTGATGCCTACTCTAGTAATATGTATGAAATCTCAAATGTGACAAAAATCGTAAAGATGTAGAATCGATCTCTACTTTTAAGCTCTATTTAGCTGCAAAGAGAATGTTTCCTCCTCGGAAAAAATTTTTCCCTCAAAATATTCTCAATAGAAAATATTTTTTTTCTCAGAAAGTCTTCATTTTTTTAGCTAGTAAGAGAAAATTATTTCATTTACAAATTTTAAGGTTCATACTTTACAGTGTTAATGTAACTGAGACGCATATAACACAAGGTTACAGTAGAAAACATTTTTTTTTCTCCACACAAGAACTGCTTTTCCATTTTTCCTAAGGTTAAGTTAACTTCTCTTTTAAAAACGGAAAATATTTTTTCATATAATATCGATTTTCTAAAAGTTATATGCAAAAATATTATACGAATAATCTAGAAGAAATTCTCCTTCAAAAAAAATGACAGTTTATTAAATAGAAACAACATGATATAGAGATTGGACTAACTTTATTCCTTTTTTTTTTTTTTTTTTATAATTGAAATACAAGCCCCAAAATTACAGCAGTGCACAGTAGGGCCGAAAGGCAAAAAACCAATCACACCAACAGAAAACCACCACCTAACCGAAACAACACTGCACGAAACCAGAAAAAGGTCACCCACGAACCAAGACCACACAAAAGCAAAACAAAAACAAAAGTATCCAACAAAAAACAAAATTAACTAATATTATAATGGAGCTAATTTGTTGAACGGTCATATGCGCAATAAACAAGTACTTGAGTCGAGTCGAGTACTCGAACAGTTAATCGAGTTTGAGTTCAAGCGTAATTAACTACTCGAATCGAGTTCGAAACCTAAATAGTTAATTGAGTTCGAGTCGAGTACTGAGATACTCGGCTCGACTCCATTTACACCCTTATTTGGAAGAGTATAGGAGAAACTAGGGTTTAAACCCTTTATATATATATATATATATATATATATATATATATATATATATATATATAACCCTACAATAACAACAACAACAATAGATCCAATGCCTCAAGAGCCCCAACATAAGTGGGTCTCGGAGGGGTGGATGTGCGCAGCCTTACCTTTTTAGGGTCTAAACCTGCCAAGAGACTGTTTCGAAGACCCCCAACCTTAAAATGTTGGCAACATGAGGACTTCCCGGGAGGTCACTCATCTTGATACTATTCTCGCCCAGCACGCTTAAATTTGAAGTTCTAATTTGATTTGGTTGCGTTAATGCCTAGTAAATGAACCCTATATATTTATATAATCCTAATATTACTAATGGGCTTTTATAAATTAGCCTATTATTTTATTTATAACCAATCGAAATAATAATGAGTTCTATTTATGATATAATATCTAGCCCAATTTAATTAGATCGGATTTCACATATTATAATGTCGAGCCCAATTTAATTAACTTGGATTTCACATATTATAATACCTAGTCCAATTTAATTAGACTGGGTATTACTTTTTTTTTTTTTGGTAATTAGACTGGGTATTACATCCTCACTCCTTTAAATAAAAGTTCTTTCCTCGAAACTTACCTTCATTTTAAAATAAATTTGGGACTTGCTTTAAATTAGACCTGCCTCACAATTTCTAAAATAAAGAGGACTTGATATCCTATGACAGCCAATAATATGTAATACGCACCGCTATCCTGTTTGCTTACTGTTGACCAAATTATATATTAGCAATGCTTTTTTGTAAAATCTCTTTAAAGCATGAAAATTCTTTGACTCAACATTAAAGAGATCTTAAACTTAAAATCAACGCCGCCAATTCTTATGCTCTTCGATTCACCATGCTTCCACTACGCAATTCTAATACCAATCACAACTACTTAGGCTTGGGATCCTAATTACCAAAGTATTTGGATAGGAATAAATATAACTTGCTCGTTTAATGTTTTTCAATATAGGGCAATATGGTAATAGCTTGCAAGAAAGTTCCATCCCACTTTCATTTTACCTTAATTCTAGCCTTTCTCAAGTCACTAATAATATGGGGCTAAGTAGTGATCATACAAGCCAATTTTTTACTGCTTCCCTACTTAAAATATCAACCACCATGTTTGCTTTATCCAGATGATAATTTATGTGCGAATCATATTCCATAAGCAACACTAGCCACTTACATTGTCTCATATTCAACTCTTTCTGAGTATAAATATACTTCGAATTCTTATGCTCACTTCACATGTCATCTCCTATAAATAGTGCATCCAAATTTCCAATGCAAATACTACTGCAAGTAGCCCAACGTTATGAGTAGGAGAACTCTCCTCATATGGCTTATGTTGAACTGCCTCATGACATATGCAATTACTTACCCATATTGCATTAAAATACAACTACGTGATTGGTAAGTCCTTACATTCAAATTGTTTCTCTTCTAGTCAATCTAGTAAAGGGGCTTATCCAACAACGACAACAACAACAGTCCCAGTGGCTCGCGGCTCCCGCAGAAAGCAGGGTCTGGGAGGGGTGATGTACGCAGCCTTACCCCTTCCGTGGAAAGGAGACTGTTTCCGGGAACCCCCAACCTGAAGTAATTGAGTGCCTGCAAATAAACCACCAATTAATTACCAATGAATTTTGAGGGAAACAGACGAAGAAGACGAAGAAGAAGAAGAAGAAGAAGCATGATCAGAGACTAAACTAGCCTATAAGTGCTTCACTAGAGGTAATGCCTGCCTAAGGATCTTAAACTACCAGTCGTTCCCCGCACTAATCTACTCTGCCACCTCCGCTACCCTTATGCTAGCCCTCCATCATGCTCTATCTGAGGCCATCTCCTCTCTTAGGTTTAGGTGGGTTAGGTCTTGACAAATCGTCTCCAGCCAACTCTTCTTTGGTCTGCCCCTCCCTCTTCTGCCTAGCGTCGTGTGAAGCTGTTCACACCTCCTGACTGGGGCTGTAGTCGGTCTCCTGCTAATATGACCAAACCATCTTAGGCGGTGATCCCTCAATTTATCCTCGATCGAGGCAACTTAGCAAAATCTTCCATGAACCTTCTATGATGCCACGCAAGACCAAGAAAACTCTTTAACTTTTGTTACAGTTGTTGGTCTTAGTTATTTCACTATTCCTTTGACTCTTTGAAGATCTACTAATTTCCCCATCCCTAGTTATTACATGCCCTAGAAAGGCAACCTTAGGTAACCAAAACTCATATTTCTTTAACTTAGCATACAGACATATCTCACAAAGTGTTTGCAAGACTACCCTCAAATGCTTTTTATGCTCATCGTCATTGCTTGGATAGGTTCACTATCGAGTACCACATCAATTACAAACTCAATTTCCCTATTTGGAGGCAAACCAAGCAAATACTTTCGAAGGACATTAAGGAATTCCCTGACAATGGGAATATCATCTAACTTCACATGATCCCTCCTTATCAAGGAACCAACTCATTCAAAAGCTTAAGCTGATGGGTGAAGGCCCAGGAATAGTTTTATACTCTAACATGCCCCTCGCGCAAATGCCAATTGGGCTTGAAGCGTGAATAGTGCACAGGTCCACCTCATACCTTATGCTTAAATTATTTTAACAAAGAAAGTGGGGGCTGTTAAGATTTGAAGTCATGACCTCTTGTTCAACAAGGCTCTGATATCATGTCAAGGAACCAACTTACCAAAAAGCTTAAGCTGATGGATGAAGGGACAGGAATAGTTTTATACTCTAACACTCCTATTATACTATACATGACAAAAAGTATCATTGACATTCATTTCTCAAGTATCTTCTAGCATTCAAGACTGAAGTAATCCAAAGAGGAGTCTTAGAGTCTTTACTCTTCGTAAGAGAATTCAACAAGTTTCCATTATAAACACATTTTGGGCGGTTAGAAATCTTCATAAGATTAGTAATCCAAATATGCGTGATAAGGAGACAACCAATTAATCCCTAAAATCACATCAAAATCCTCCATGTCTAGGAGCATTAAGTTAGCTACTAACTCCATATCACCTATTTGAATCACACAATCTTTACATACAAGATTAGCAATCCCATCATACCCCAAAAAAGAGACTTAACCCTAACATACCTAAGTAAAACTACTTTCTTTGTTTTTAGCTAACCCTTAGAAAATTCTATTTTTATCATCCTAACAATCAAAAGATTTTGTACACACTTCTTGTGTTAACTAAACAAGCTCCTAGTATCATTTATTCACTTCATAAAATAAAGACTCACAATAAATATTTCAATACAAAACCTACAAAAAAATGATAATTCAACCTCAATTGCTTCAAATAATCGAATCATATTAGTATGAGTAATATTCCTCAAAATAAAAATCTCCTTCAACAAATTCTCACTCAAAGTCTTCTTATCAATCTCTATGACTGCAAATTCAGCCTCCTTATAGTGATATCATGACCTCCACACTACAACAAAGGGCACACTCAAAATGCCATAGTCGTTGTAGAAACTAGAATAAGTCAACTGAATTCTTTGATACCAAAATTTCTTAATAATTAATAACCTAGGCTTTGATACCACTAAATGTAACACTCCCGAATAATATAACAATTAAGCTTAAACCAAAAGGGCGCTACACGGTTGTACTATAATGAATCCCCTCACCGTAATACAAAGGCTGAAAACTTATGATTCATAATTCCTTAATTTCCATAAAAATTTCAATAGTATATAATAGATCCAATCTCAAATAAAATTGGTACTAACATTTAAAGCTAATTGTATGAAAAGTCAAAAATTACAATCTTTTCAAATAATCCATAATAAAATCACTCTATAGAATTTATTCAATATCTAAAACTAAGAAACTAAATAAAATCCAAAATAGGAAGTCGTTTGATTTTTCTCGTCCTTCGGGAATTGCCATAAGCTACTAATCTGGAAAGTAAACGAAATGGGTGAGCAAACAACACACTCAACAAGTACACCACATAACCTACCAGGATTGAGCGCATTATTTAAAATAGGGAAAAGGAGAAATCCTATGTAAACAAGAAAATCCAATTTATCCTCAATAATCATCCTGTAAGAGACATAAAACAACACTTTATATTATAATTCATTTCATAAAAGTTCCTTGGTTTAATCCACAGATCAATCTGTATTATATGCCGCGATAGGGCAACAAATTGACTTTTGCATAATTCACATTCAATTCATTGGCTACACAGGCTCTTTAAGTTATATACAATTCGTCCTTCACATGGGCTCTTTTAGAATTAGATTCGTCAGCAACACAAGCTCTTTTAGAATTTATTAAATTCATTGGTCACACAAGCTCTTTTCCAATTTAATTCATCGGCCACATAGGCCCTTTTAGAATTCAATTCATCAGCCACACATGCTCTTTTAGTATTCATTAAATTCGTTGGCCACACAGGCTCTTTTCAAGTTTAATTCATTGACCACACAAGCTCTTTTAGAATGCATTCAATTCGTCAGCCACACAGGCCCTTTTGAATTTAATTTGTCGGCTACACAGGCTCTTTAGAATGCATTCTTGTCGGCCACACAGGCTCTTTTAGAATGCATTCAATTCATCAGCCACACAGGCTCTATCGTAGGGACCTTTCAATTTGAATAACAAGTGCAAAATAATTTCATTTACATTATCACAAATAGAAATTCTTTCGAAAATTCACATATTCTATATCATCCAATCAACATATAAATCAAATAACCTCAAATCATGAGATTAGTAATCACACAATCAATTTTGGAAATTTACATATTCCGTTATCGAATCAACGTATAAATCAATATAATTTCAAATTGTAAGAATAATGATCACATAATCAATCAAACATATATACTCGACCTTATGTTAACAAGATAATAAATCACTCAAATATAAGTCATATACATCAATTCATACAAAATAATTTTAATATTTCACAAACAAATAGGTAACTCAGGTTGAGGGTCCTCGGAAATAGCCCCCCTTCTGGGCAACCCCTAGAAGAGGGAAGTCTGCTTACATCTACCTTTCCCAGACCTTGCTTATGCGGGAGCCCTTAAGGCACTGTGTTATTGTTGTTGTTGTTTGCACAAACAAGTAGGTAACTGGTATACTTACCTTCACTATTTTCTAATCCAATATTTGAACTTCTATAATGAATTGGCTTAGAAAACTTATCAAGATAGAGCAGTCGGGATTGACAATCGATGCTAGAGAGAGATAGAGAGAGAGAGAGAGAAATTCGAAGAGGAAAGGAGAAACTAGGTTTAAACCTTTTTTTCGATAAATATTGGCAAAGCCGAAGAACAGCACAGGGGCCTCAACAAAGTGAACCCTGACAACTCTGAAAAACGGAGTTGAAACAGGCAAACAAAACAACGAAAAAAACAACGGGGGAGGGGCAACAAAAAATAGGGCAGAAAACAACAAAATAGGAAACAACGAAAAAAACAACGGGGGAGGGGCAATAGAAAATAGGGCAGAAAACAACAAAACAGGAAACGAACCTACAAACTATACAACACGAAAAAGGAGACCAAAGAGCAACAACGAAAAACACGGAAAAGAACCAAACCAAAAAACTGGAAAACAAGGCGCAACAGGACAGGGCAAGAACCGGACTGGAAAGAGAAGGAAAAAGAGACCAAATCCAAAAAGATTAGGGGGAGAACAGCACAACGAAACCAAACCATAGTGCATTAGAGCAAAGCACTCAATCATAAGGGATTCATCTCCATAAAATCCCAACCCAAGCAAATTTTCGGTTTCCCAAGTGCGTTTCCCCTTGCGCAGTTGCTCAGCTGTGAAGCACTTCTTGTTCTTATTTCGAGTCTTTTTCTTCCCTTTGGCCTTGGTCACTTTCTCAGGCCTCCTCTTCCCACTAGTACCAGGAGACATATCTTTGAAGAACACTTGAAGGTTCCGTTTCACTTGATCTTTTTTCCAATGCTTGAGAACCTTGTGATCCCTTTTAGTGGCACCATCATTAGGTTCCTGGCGCCCCTGTCTCTCTCTTCTTCTCCTTCCCCCTACCCTTGAGGTTTCTGTGATATCTTGAGCCAAATTAACACCTAGGTCCATGTCCTTGACATGACTATGATCAGTCAATGGTTCAAATCCTGGTGGAAAGGTTGGACTCGACAACTCAGACTCGCAGTCACTGTTAGTGTTCGGTAATTGATCTACTTGAGGTGTGCTCCGAATTTGCATCCCATGTGAACTGGTTCCACTGTCCTTAACCCAAGGCAGAAGCAGTTGCGATCTTACATATGATCTGTTAACTTAACATTGTATAACAACAGGCTGTTCACAGGCTCGGGGCGGAGAGAGGTAGACAGACGAGTAAGGAGACTGCATACCCAAGGGCCAGCTACCAATAGCCTGAAGGTTAACATGTAGCGTAACGTGTCCTGCACTCAGATTATCAAAGCACATATCCATACACCCAGTCCTCGGGGGTATCGAAGGGCCCATCTCCTGGATCGGGTACATATCACGTTCAATAGGATCCGGGTTAGTGTTGGTATTCATGTTAGGAGCTTGTCGTAGGGTTCGACCTTCTTCCCTATTTAATCTGGCAGACGCTGTGAGGTGGATAACTTCCGCAGAGTAGCTTGGGATTAGCTCGGAGTTCCCTTCTTTAACAAAAACCACTCGGCTTCCCTCGTTAAAGCTGACTAGGGTTAAACCCTATATGTGTATAATCACAATATTACTAATGAGCCCTTTATAAAATTAGCCTATTATTTTATTTATAACCAGTCGAAATAATAGTGAGTTCTAATTATATTATAATACCTAGTCCAATTTAATCAGACCTGATTTCACATATTATAATGCCGAGCCAATTTAATTACCCCAGGTTTCACATATTATAAATCATAGTCCAATGTAATTAGATCGGGTATTACATTCATAGCCTTAAATTTCATCTTAAGTTCTAGAAAAATGGCTGCTAAGAATTTTGAAGTTATAGAAATTCGAAAATAGAAACAATTTTGTATTTTTGAGGGGGAAAAATGAAGGTGTTTATGCTACAATAAGGAGCAGTGGCAGCATGTACTTCTTCCATCAGAGAAACAACCATCCCACCTTTCAGAAAAGGTAGAAATTGAGGGAAAGGATTACACTTCTATTATTTTGAGTCTTGAAAATTATGTTTTGTGTCTGATCTCTGATGAACTAACCATGCTAAAATATGTGTTGAGGTAGAAGGACTATAAAGGCCTAAATCTCTATCCAACCATGTCCTTCGTAGAAAAGATTCTTTTTCCTTTAAAATGAATGAAACCGAAACATTAGAAGAGTTCGTGAACGAGTTCAATAAACTCTTCCAAGATTTGGCAAATGTAAATGCTAACGTAGGGGATGAGATTAAGGCTATAAACTTCCTCAACTCTTTACCTTGTAAATACTTTAGGCCTTTCAAAGATATATTAAGGTATGGTCATGAAACAATTAGCCTTGAAATCTAAGATTTTTTATAAAACATGACAAGTTCATAATAATAATGGCAATAACAGTGAAGGCTCTTCTGCAAGAGGTCGTTCTAATACCAAAGATAATAATAAAAATAGTGAAAGAAGAACAGCTCCTCTTTCTGAGGCAAGAAAGATTATTTTAACATAAAATGCAATGAATGTGATAAAACGGGGCATAAGATTATGCCCAAAAAGAAATAACAAGAACATTATGTCTATTGATACTGCTATTATAGTTATGATTCTGTTGAGGTTCCAGTTGCCTCTACTAATATTACTACACATGAATAGATGCTTGATTTTCGAGGTAGCTTCAATATGACTCTTGATCGTTTTTATTTTTATGGGAATAAATATGCGAATGGGGCAAGGCTTTAATGGGCAATAATCATGAGTGTAAAGGGTTGCGAGAATTGGGTTTACAAAACTTAGACTGTCAAACAGGATTGTTTATACCTTAAAAGGAGTTAGATATTTGCTAAAACTGAAAAGGAATTTGATATCCTTAGGAACGCTGGACAATATTGGTTTGACCTTTAGGTAGTTCATGAGGTAATACAACAACAACAACAGTCCCAGTGCCTCTCGGCTCCCGCAGAAAGCAGGGTCTAGGAGGGGTGATGTACGCAGCCTTCCCCTTCCGTGGAAAGAAGACTGTTTCCGGGGACCCCCAACCTGAAGTAATTGAGTATCTACAAATAAACCACCAATTAATTACCAATGAATATTGAGGGAAAAAGACGAAGAAGACGTAGAAGAAGAAGAAGAAGAAGAAGAAGAAGAAGAAGAAGAAGCATGATCAGAGACTAGACTAACTTACAAGTGCTTCACTAGAGGTGCTGCCTGCCTAATGATCTTAAACTAACAGTCACCCTCCGTACTACTCTACTCTACCACCTCCGCTACCCTTATGCTAGCCCTCCAACGTGCTCTGTCTGAGGCCATCTCCTCTCTTAGGTTTAGGTGGGTTAGGTTTTGACGAATCGTTTCCAGCCAGCTTTTCTTTGGTCTGCCCCTCCCTCTTCTACCTAGTGTCGTGTGTAGTTGTTCACACCTCCTGACTGGGGCTGTAGTCGGTCTCCTGCTAACATGACCAAACCATCTTAGGCTGTGTTCCCTCAATTTATCCTCGATCGAGGCTACACCCAACTTACCTCGTATCTCCTCATTCCTAATCATATCCTTCCGTGTGTGACCACACATCCAGCACAGCATCCTCATCTCTGCCACCTTCATCCTCTGTGTTTGATTTTGTTTCATTGGTCGACACTCTGCCCCATATAGCATAACCGGTCTTACTACCGTCCTATAGTATTTTCTCTTTAATTTTAGCAAGGTGGACAATGACTTGTATGCTATGTGCGGTAATGTTGTCCCTATGTTAGTACAACCTAATGAAACTCTAACAAAGTCATAGAGCGTGTACGCCAAAGCAAAAGTTATCATACATGATACCTCAAAAATATATTATCAAACCTCAAGGTATATCAACGTAATTTTCTCTAAAATGTAATAAAAATGACAACAACAAAAAAAAGTTCTTTGTCAACCTAATTTGAGTTTAGAAAATAAAAACTTGTAATTAGTTATTTATTTTTTATGAGGCTAAGCGGGCACCATTGATGAAGATTGGGTTAAGGTCAACTTTGATGAGTCAAAGATATATGATGCTTCTTCGTACGAATTTATCATTGGGGACAGATGTTGGGAAGTCCTAGATTATGATAAGGAGAATATCGGTAATGTTGTGGTTATTTTAGCAAAGGCTTGGGATGCAAGAGAACGCATCAAGAGGTGTCTTACCTTTAGGCTAAATCGTTTGCATATTATAGGTAATAATTTTACAATAATTCGCATTATTAGGTGAGAATTTCATTGTTCTTAGCAACTTAGAACAATTATGGAGGGTATCTGAGATATGTTAAGGCAGACTGTGTGACACCGTCTCTCTCGTGTGTTTCGAGAAGACAATATGGCAACAGATAGGATAGAAGCTCTGGATTCAATTTTGCACAATCAAGTGGACCTCATTAGCATGCAAATTCACCAAGTGGTGTATCAAAATTCGCTAGGCCTTACTAAATGTGCAGAGGAGGCCTATTGTTCTTTTTACCTATTAAAAATATATTTTTATTTATTATTAGCATTTTTATTTAAGAAAACTTATCACTTTGGTACTTGAGGTTTGACCATTTATTATCTGAGTATTCTAATATTTTAATATATACAATGATAAACCCTAAAGTCAGAATATTTTAAAATTAGGTGCTAATATAGTGCAAGATTATATTATTATATATAGGGTCTTTCTACCCTGTATCATTTGGGCACAGATTAAGATTATTAATTATTGCTTATTTACTTTTATTTTACGGTTGTTTATGCCAAAGGTCCATCTACTTTGCTTATTGTGTCAATTTAGTCATTGTATTTTAATTGTGTGATTTTCAATGGCAAAATTGTGTTAGATACAAGTAACTTATTATATATTCATTCATTTACTCAATTTAACCTAATTCACTGCTGAACCATTAAAATTTTAACATAAATTTTTCTCTGAGAACCAAATTGACACATTTTGAATTGTATAGGGACTAAATTGATACAATTAAAAGTAAAAAAAAAAAAAGCAACAGCAACATTGGCAATTCCCCAAAGGCTCCCGCCTAAGCAGAGTCTAGAGGGATGGATATACACAGCCTTCGCCCTTTAGGGTGCTACCCTGAAGGAAAGTTGTTTCCGAGAACCTCTAACCTCAGGGGTGCAACACGAGGACTTCTCAGGAGGTCACCCATCTTGGTACTACTCTCGCCCAACCACGCTTAACTTTGAAGTTCTAATGGGATTCGGTGCTTACATGTTGGTACCCTCTTAGGTTGACACAATTAAAAGTATAAGGACTAAATTAACACAATAAACATAGTACCCTATTATACGATAGATTTTTCTAACATGTTCCCTTGGGGTACATGTTAAAAAATATTAATTGCACTAAATTCTTATATTTCATTGGTCCATATAAAAATAATAATATTTTTTTTCTTTTTAATATTTGAATAATTTAGTAAAAATTTAATATATACAAGTGCAATAAATATTCCTTCATATATGCCCTTAGAGAACATATTAAAAAAATCCATTATATAATTTAAAATATTAGAATATCTAAATAATAAATAGTTAATTCTTAATTACCTAAGTCATAATTTTACTTTATTTAAGCGTGCTTGGGCGAGAGTACATCTGCCCCCCTCAAACCCTGCGTAAGCGAGAACTCTTAAGGCATTAGATATGTTTTTTTATAATTTTACTTTATTTAATTACTCCACATCAGATCTCTTCCTTCTCCCCTTTACTATATCCTGCGCAAGTATGCGCACTACACTACTCTCTCTCCCCCAAACCAAACCGGTAAGAGTCTCTCCCCGTCCCTACTTCCCCACTCTTTCTGTCACTTTCCTTCTCAGTCTCTCTTAATAAGCACCCTCAACCCACCTTTCTTCACTCCTCATTTCACCTTTAACCTCTCCAAAAACCCCAATTCTGCTAGAATTTGACCCTTTTAGTTTGTACCCACTTGAGATTAGCACTAGAATTCAAATACCCATCTGTGATTTGTGAAAATTCTACAAATTGAGGAGGTGGGTGTTCCAAAGATAGTATCTTTTTTGATGTAGTAGAGGGATGGATCCTCCATTGATTAGTGAAGGCTCGTTTTCCACCGTCAACCCTTCACTGGCGGAGATTTGGCCATTTGGTGGCGGAGGCGGCAGCGGCGGCGTGGTGGGGCTTGGGTTGAGAATGGGAAGTGGAGGTGGGTTTGGGCAGGGTTTTGTTGGTGGGTTTGTGGGCGGCAGTGGCGGTAGCGGTGGTGGTGGGTCAGTTGAGGAATCGACGGTGACGGAGCAGAGTGGCAGCCATGGTGGTGGTGGTGGTGGTGGGAGGAAGAGGAGGGGTGCAATTTCAGAGGACGAGGAGTCCAAACTTGTTTCTAGTACCAGTAGTGGGAATGAGCTGGTACATACATGTGGCCTTCAATCTTGTTTTTGTTACTTTATCATGTGAATTAGTGGAAAGCAAGTTGTAATGTATAAAATTTCATTGGGTTTGTGTAGAATTTGACCAGGTCTTAGGATTGACCAATGGGTTTGGCAAATAAGGTTAATGTAAAAGCCAAGTGAGATTCATCCTAAAATTAATTGACAAGTAACTCTCTAAATTTGAATCTTTTCTAATTACAATTCTAACATAGGAGAATTTAACTATACTCATGTGAAGTTCTCAATAATTTGGGCATACAGTAAATAAGTTTAAATAAAGTTTTATCCTAAAACTTACTTTACTAGCATCCGCTGGCCTATTCTAGTAGGGATATATTGACTTCCTTTTTGTCATAATGTTGTGACACTTTTTTTTTTTTTTGAACATTTATGTTGTGATACTTTGTTATTACTTCTTTATAGTCTTTCCCATGTTAATTATAGATGGTTTTAGGATATAAAGGTGTTTCAGATGGGTAGTCCTGATGATTTATTTTGCCTGTAGAGTGGTACAGTTTATGCTTGTTGGCTTCTGATAGATTTTTTTTTTTTTCTTTTTTTTCTTTTGAGGCTTCTGCATTTTACTGTTTGTGGGCATGTTAGTCCTGTTATGACCCAAAAATGTGTTGGCAAATCATATGCCATATTTTTTTTTTTTTGGGAACAAATCATATGCCTTTTATGCAGATTTAGATGCTTTTATGAGGGCTTATGTCAGAGCGCTTGAGGCACTGGGATTGTTGTTGTTGTTGTTAAGATGCTTTTATGAGGCATTGATTTTTGCAGCCTTCCTCTTTCAGGGTGTTAACCTAAAGAGAGGCTGTTTCCCTATACACCCAACCTGGAAGTCCTCACCCTCAGGTTGGGTGCATAGGGAAACAGCCTCTCTTCAGGTTAACACCCTGAAAGAGAAAGGCTGCGTACATCAGCGCCCCCCGACCCTGCGTAGGCGGGAGCCCTTGAGGTACTGGGTATGTTCCTTTTACTTGTGACTGATATAAATGGAAATTTTCACAAATTTATCCTACATTTCATTAATTGACAAAGTTTTGTGAAGTTTAGGCAACTCCAACAAAATGAGACTTACCATGACTATCCATTCTGCCCGAAAGTACCTTTGTCTAATAAGGATGCTTAGATACTAATATGATAAGATACTTTACAGTATACCGATAAGTAGAAAAATTTTAGAAAATCATCAAGTTTGACATCTGGACATGTACATGTGTTTTGACTCTGATAACCAAGTCTAGGTAACAAGAGCAGGTTCACAAAACAAGGTGTAAGATGTTAGTGATTAGTGAGAGCACTGCAAGACCCCTGGAATTGGATGGGCTTTCTTACATTGCCGTTGTGACATTATTATTAGATACAAAACAATGCCATAAACTGATGTAGGACAAGGGAAGAGGGAAGAGAGAGAGGGAGCGAGAGAGGAGCTCAGTGGGAAGGGAGATGAGTAGAGAGAAGTAAGACGGGGGAGAGGAGACTTAGGAAAATATAATATAACTCAATAGCATCCTGCATCTTATGGATAATGAGGACACATACAAAGGTTTATGTAGGCATTTTTAGAGTGAAAATTAGGAAACTAAATAACCTAGAATATAGAAAATTACTAAAATATTCAAAATCTCAAAAATATGGAAACTTGCTAAAATATTCAAAATATCTAAATATGGAGACTTCCTAAATACAATGAATCCTAAAAGATAAAGTAATATCTCAATAATTCAAAAGTTACAAACATATTTATATTCCTCCTTGTCCTAATATGCCCACAAATCCCATATTTTTACGTTCTGCATCATAAGCGCTAAGAAGTATAGCTGAATGAAAAGGTTTATCTAGGGCATTTTGCGCCACGGAATCACAAATACCTTATAGAAGAGAGTTCTTGCGACGATAGCACTAAAATAATAGCTTTCTCAAAATTCTTTGCTTAAAATGGCAGCCATTACGTACTATTCGATCCATTTTTATGATGGTCCAGGTTGGCTAGTGACTTACTTCTTATGGTCTTGCACTCATATCTTACTATGCGTTCGCTCCTATGTCATGTTATGATGGCCTTCTCTTATGATTTAACAGAAGCAATCAAATGGAAAACGCATGAAAATATTGGGATCCAGGGATGAAAATATGGGTCTAAAATCTGTCGCTGAATCGAGCTGTGCTCACGGAAACAAGCTTTCCAAGAAAAGCGATCAACTGGCTGAGCCCCCAAAAGACTACATCCATGTCAGAGCAAGAAGGGGTCAGGCTACAGATAATCACAGTCTGGCAGAAAGAGTAATGTTCTGCTTCCTTGAAAATTACTCTATACTCCTTGTGCGGGCGTTATTGAGAAAAACCAATATGGAAGTACATGAAAAAAATCAACAAGAAAAAGAAAATGCACAGTAAGATTTGTGTGGTTCGGTCAATTGTGTCTATGTTGTGCATTGCTTATTGAGTCTCTGTATGGCAGGCGAGGAGAGAAAAGATAAGTGAGAGAATGAAGATCCTTCAAGATTTGGTCCCAGGATGCAACAAGGTTTGTAGTGTTTGTTGTTAGGTTGATATCATGTGCCCTTGTAGATAAATGTACACATGGAATTGATTAGAGGCTGCGGGATTAGGCATTTTGTAATGGCGATTTTGTAACGGCCTTTATAGTGCATATATCGTATTTTATTTACTAAAACACAATTTTAAATGTATCTATTGTCAAAAAATTACCAAAAGGGCATAAAGATTAATGACTGTATAAGTGTTTATTCAACTTTTTTCAAAGGTAAGGCCTAAAAGCAACTTATATTCAGTTAAAATATCAAATATGATCACAGCAATCCGTTTGTAATGTCTGCAACACCCTGCTTTTAAGATACCCGATCAGAAAAGTCCATGACACTGTAACTGGGATTGTGAACCGCTATTTGATTTCACGGATTGACATGATCTAATATGATCAAATTGGAAGAAACTTATTAGTCTAATTCTTCATATATTCTTAGGCTTTTTCTTCTCTTTCTAACCCACGGTACATCTTTGATGGAACAGGCTGTAGGAAAAGCACTTGTTCTCGATGAGATAATCAACTATATTCAATCACTGCAGCGGCAAGTCGAGGTATCTGTGTTTATGGTTCATCAGGATATGTATAATATATGCAGCAGCTTGTAAGAACAAATTTTTATTTGGAAGTTTATGACAAAAATGGAATCAAATTGCTGTTTGTGGTAACATTCTTGTCGCAGTCACGCTCTAGCACAATGCGGACATTACATAAAAATGTCGCTGCAATTTGCTTGCAACGGAGCTAAATTGTCCAGCCAAACTACAGAAGAACTGTTTTTATCAGAAGCACTTTTGTAAAAAGTACCTTCAATAGGAGTACTTTTATTTGACTTTTAGTTTTGCTTTTACATCTCCTTTAAAGGAGAAATACTATTTTTCTACTTATACTTAAAAGCAGAAGAACAACGTTTACTTCTATTTAAAAGCATTTTTCTTTTTAGGTTAAATGCTCTCAAATTTTGAAAGTGTTTTTTTCCTGTTGAAAATTACTTTTTTCCTGGAAAAACGGCTGAGCTAAACATGCCCAAAAAGCTACTATCTTTGAATTCATTGATTCAGAGAGATGTTGTTGAAGCTCCAGACGAACAAACTTTGGGGTGCTTATACTCTTTAAGGCTTCGTTTGTTTTGATGAAAATTTTCAATCTTTCTTACATAACTTCACATCAACAACCACAAATATGGATAATATCTTCCTCCATTGAAGAAAAATTGACTTCCTCTCAACCAAAGGGAGAAACATCTTCCTTCAAGGATGCGGAAACATTTTCTATGATAATTTAACGTCATATGCCTTACTTCAGCCTCACTTGGCCGAGCATAAACCTCATATAAATTTATAAAATAGAACTATTTTCTTTACCAAGAAAGACAAAAATTTTAAGAAAAATACCAAAATTTATCCATACAGGAAAATGTTTTGCTCTTTCTGTTGTTGAATCTAATCATCCATTGCCCTTCGGATATTGTAGTTCTTGTCAATGAAGCTCGAAGCCGTAAATGCAGCAATATTTCCTACCCTGAACGCATTCCATTCAAAAGATGTAAGTTCTGAATTTTTCCATTCATCATTTATTAATGTTCATTGACATCTATACATGTTCATTTTTCTCTTTTTTCGGTAAGTATCTATGCTAGTTCATCAGTTTCATTGGATGTGCAAACTACAATCTAGGCATGTTGAACGCAAAGAAATTTCATATCCTTCTGCATAATTTTAGAAGACGACGATTATCTTGCGATAGAAATAGTATGATGACTTGGCATTTGCAAATGATAGGTGAATCAGCTCGAAGGGCCATCGTTTGAGTCAAATGGGATGATAATGAGCCCCCAAGCAGCAAGGGAGTATTCAGCAGGGCCGCACCATGAATGGCTTCATATGCAACTAAGCAGCGCCTTTGAAAGAGCTTCTTGATCTTTACTAATCTCTAGTCCACTTGGTAATTCTGCAAAATCTGATCCTTAAAAAATCTTAAAATTTAAAAAATTTCCCGTTGTAGCGTCCAAAAAAATATTTTCCAAGATGGTGTCCATGCGAGTACGTTTTAGCCATGTGGATGTGTTTTGACACGTGGGCCAGTTTAGGAATTATTTTTAAGTATTTTTTGGGGAAACCATTTGCAAATTCAAGGCGATTATTTCAGACCCATTTAAGCATTTTCAATTTTCCTTGATCTGTAATATAATTATATGTGTCTTGTAGAAAGCATCCCTTTTACACTTGGTCTGTATAAGCTTGAACCCGACTGAGGGTCTTAGGGTTTACGTAGCAATAACTACTCTGCCACCCCTACCGGCCAGTGGGTCCGCTTTCAAAACTTGTCACCCTCTCTTTTACTGTAATCCTTACCTTCTAGAAGAAACCAGAAAAAGTTTGAACCCGACTTGGTAACCGGGTGGGTAGGTTGGTTGGTCAAGTATTTGTGTAAGCAAGAACATTGTTGGGTACAGGAGTTTGTAGATGTTTCTAATTGTCTCATTATTATTGTTTGAAATGAGAAGCCAAGTCCCATTTATGTTTATTTGTCAAATAAGCTTGAGATGGGATTAATTTATCGCAATTTTCTGGTTTTCCAGAACATTTTCAAGGCTATATTTGACACATGGAAGTGAAGTCTGGAATTGAGGATAAAACTAGTTTCAATTCCATCTTTTGGTTTACTTGTTGAAATTGAAATTACAATTTCACTACTTATTTCTAGAAAATTGGGGTTTTAGCTAAAAAGGATTAATGGCAGAAAATATGGTTAAAATCAAAGTGATTTTTAAACTTTTAATTTCATTAATAAGACATCTTCTAACTATTGGCCAAAATTAACATGTAGTCCAAGTAAGTGATAGGGTTATAACTCATTTTTAGCATAAAATAAAATAATAAATTGCTTTGCAAACACATTAATTGGTTTTAGAGTTCATTTACCGAGCATTAAGGCACTGGATTCTATTAGAACTTCAAAATTAAGCGTACTTAGGCAAGAGTAGTACCAGGATGGGTGACCTACTGGGAAGTTCTTGTGTTACCAATCCTATAAGATTGTAGGTCCGTGAAAACAGTCTCTCAGTAAAGTTACAAGGTATAAGGTTACGCATATTCACACCTCCAGACCCCGTTTATGTGGGAGTCTTTGAGATATTAGGTCTATTGTTAGGAAGTAAAAATGATGAATTATTATTATGGGGATGTAGATAAAGAGTTGTCCGGAAAATGCGATTGCTTTAAGGGTAATGGAACTGGATTCATTGAATTTTGACACTTTCCAATTGGGATAAGTTGGATTTCAGAGCTGTTTCTTTTTCTTTTCTTTTTTTTTAAATAATTAATTTATTTAAAAGCTGTCCTAGATCCCCTCAACATGATTGAGCTTATTATATTCCTGCAAGATTAGTTTAAAGGATATCATTTTTGTTATTTAAATCTTTTTACTGAAAAGATTTTTTATTTTTATAGCTAAAGAAATAATTTCATTTCATTATATAATGTAGGATTATTTATGCTAAAGGTTCTTATACTTGTGTCAATTTAGTTCTTGTATTTTTAATTGTGTTAATTTAGTCCATATATAATTCAAAATATGTCAATTTGATCATTAAAGAAAATTTTATGTTAAATTTTTAATAAAATTTTTAACGATTTGGCCACGAATTGGATTAAATTGAGTAAACGAATGAATTTATAATAAGTTGCTTTCATCTAATATAATTTTGCCGTTCAAAATTAAGACATTGACTTGACTTAAATTTGACCAGATGACTAAATTGACACATTTTGAATTGTTCATAAATTAAAATGACACAATTAAAAATACAAGGATCAAATTGACACAATGGGCAAAATACAAGAACATTTGGCGTACACAACCCTATAATGTATATAGGTTCGAGCTTAGCTAACAACTTTTAGTTCTTTTTTTTTTTTTGTACAAGACAAATAGAAAAACTACATACATTCCAACTAAAGAAGAGAGCAAAAGCAAGCAACATATCCAGTGCCCTAAGGGCTCCCATTTAAGCTGGGTCGGGGGGGGGGGGGGAGGGCGGATGTATGCAGCCAACCCTTCAAGTTATTACCCCTAAAGAGAGGTTGTTTCCGAGTGTCCCCAACCTGAAGATAAGAACTTCCCAGGAGATTACCTAACTAAAGAAGAGAGATCAAGGTTAATGTCAAGCTATCCACCCACCAACGATTACAATCACCCAAAAATGACTTCTCGATATAATATGGGCTACCCTATTATAATTTCTTGAAACCCATATAGTGTGAAAATCTCCAAAGAAAACAAACTAAAACTCTTATATCTGATAAAATGGCATCACATTCCCATGGGAATACAATGACAACAACAACAATCTCATTGCCTCACATTCCATTGGGAATAATGACGTAAAATTACTATGGAAGTTTTTTTTTTTTTAATAGAGGGAAATATTTTCTAAATGGGAGTTTATTGCCGGGACAAAACTTATATTATTATAGTAATATCGTAACTTATAAAAAAAATAAAAGCCAAAAGAATATCTTAAAAATAACAATATTACTCTAATAATAACAATTTTATCCTATTAATAATATTCCATTAAATTTATACAAAAACATAGAGTTCATTTACCAGACATTAATACACCGAATTTTATTCAAACTTTAAAGTTAAGCGTGCTCGGGCAAAAGTAGTACCAGAATAGGTGATCTTCTGGAAAATCCTCGTGTTCCTAACCCTATAAGGTTGAGGGTCCTCGAAAATAGCCTCTAGGCAGAGTTACACCCTAAAAGGATAAGGCTGCGTAAATCCACCCCCCAGGCCCCACTTAGGTGGGAACTTTGAAGTACTGGGCCTGTTGTTGTTATAGTGAAAACAAAGCCTAAATTAATGGAGGCTGGTTACCAATGATGTCAACCAGAGTAAAATAATCACAATGCTCAGCTCAACTTAAGGGTCAATGATCAGATAAACAATGTCTTAACATCTATCTTTTCACGTGTTATTTTCATAGTCCATAGATTCGCGGACATATATAATCCATGAAAATGAAGGGGCAAATTTTTCCATACAAAAACCTAAAAATTTCATATGCTGCTGGATGCTATAAAGACTATACAGCAGCCCTATACTAGAGATTAAATAAGAATTTGTTTGACCGAACTTTTTCTGTAAAACATATACCCTTTCTGGAAAACCTTTTTTTTAACATTTTGGGGTGCTTGACCTGAAAAGAAAAGCATTTTTTAATAAAAATAGAAACTATTTTTTTGGTTTAAAGTACAAGTAAAAAGAGCAGTGTTAGAAATCTCCTTCGAAAGATTTGGTCAATGAAGGATTTATAGGGATGACAAACGTCTACCGACGTCCTGGTCGTTACGAGTCCAATCAACACCTTCCACATTAGGGTCAACGTGGTTCATTTACATCTTAATCGTGTTCAGTGGTAAAACGCTATCAAGATTGAGGCAAAGAATTGCAAGTTCAAGGTTCAAATCCTAGCTTCCACAGTCCTATTTGCTGGGATAATAAAAAAACAAAGGGCTTTTCTGTTCAAAAAAAAAAAAAAAAAACCAAATGGATTTCACTGTTGCATGAGATAATAGCACCAAGATTTAGCTCAGTTATGTGTACAATATTCTCACTATAAAAGTAGCATTCTCAATGCCCCAAAAGCTCCCGCCTAAGCAGGATCTGGGGAAGGTAGATGTATACAGCTTTCCCCCTTCAGAGTATCCTAAAGGGAGGCTGTTTCCAAGAACCCCCAACCTCAGGGGTGCAATACGAGGATTTCTGAGGATGTCATCCGTCTTGCTACTACTTTCACCCAAGTATGCTTAATTTCGGAGTTCCAATGGAATCCGGTGCTCCAAAGTTGAGCGTCAAATATATTCTCACTATTTAGAGTCCAAAAAGGGTCAGATATATACAATCATACAATTCTATCATGTCCGGCTAGAGATGGAATCTTTGCTCAGGTTCATCAGAAGCTAGAAACTCAAGTAAAACAAACGGATTTGCACTTGTGGCTATCCACATAAACTGGAGGGCCTGTTTAATGTTGCTTTCTATTTTCGGTTTCTGATTTTTTTGTTAAACAAAAACTTCAAGTTTTAAAATAGTATTTTTCGGTTGTTGGTTTATTGTTTTTTAGTTTTTACTCAAACATAAAGAAAATACAGAAAACAAGAAACCAAATACAAGAAAATGATGTTTTCAAAATATGGTTTATTTGTCCAAAAATCCAAAAATTGTAAATAAAAATAGGACCAAGCAGGCCTTAGGCTACTCTATTTCAACTCATATTTGAACTTTCCAAATCCCAAACTGTTACATGGAAGCCGCAAAGCACAAACCCAAAACCTTCTGAGTACTCCTTAAGCTTCTGACACATAATTGTATGCTGCTGAACTATGCAACACAAATGATAGAAAAACAAAGGACAGAAGACTCAGAATCTCTCTCAGGTTATTTCTGAAGCACACCAGCATACTAAAACAAGAACTCAGTGCCTCAAAGAGGCTTCCAACAAAGCAGGGTCTAGTGAGGGTGAGATGTATGCAACCTTATCCCTACAAAGTACTACCTTTCAGAGAGATTGTTTCCGAATAAAACGAACAAGCACCAGCATACTACTCCTACAAATTGCTCCCGACCTTTTTCCCTCTCACAGCTTTTTAAAGTAGAATAAAGGACGTAGAGTTTCAAAACAAATAAATACATGTTCATTTGATCACAGAATTGATCTTTTAGCGCAAAATGGATAATACAGAAGCAATAGATGAACGTAGAGAAGACAGCTGTCCCGACCCAGAGAATTGTTTCCATGGAGTCCTGTTCCGTTGATGTCAAAACCATCAATCAGCAAACATCCGGTAACGAGCCTGGGCTAAAACAGGCTTCACCAGCTTCAAAAACTATATGATTGGTGGAAGTGATCATGTTCCTGTCAACGTCACACATCGTGCTCCATCCTGGGAATTTCGGATAAACAACATTGGAAATGTCGTGCAGAAAGGGGTGTAATGAGCTAAGCTGGCTTGCGAGCCCTCAAGAGCTAGCTAGTTATAAAGTGCAGAAAGGCTCAGCTCGAGCTTCATTTAGCTTATGAGCTGAGCCCGAGCCCAATGACGCTCGATCTTCAAGGCTTGCGAGCTTAAGCAAGTCTAAATGAGCCTATCTTACTACAATTTATGAGCTAAATATGAGCAATGAAGTCTACTTTGACTCTAAATGAGCCAGCTTGAGCCTAAACAAGTATGAACGAGCCTAGCTCAAGCTTAAATGAGCATAAATAACAAAAGCTAATACCAGAACTCAGCAAGCTAGAATCAAAGCTCAATTGAGTTAGGCCAAGCCGAGCCCAAGTCTTTGACAAGCTAAGCTTAGAATTGAAGTTCCAAGCTTGACGAGCTTCAAGCCGAGCTTGATCCAAGGTAGTGCCTCTACAGTAATGGAGGGAAAAAATACACATTTGATACCTTCCACGTGCAGCTTTACTAACGGGAATCACACCAGTTGGAGATACAATGGCGTCTATGAAAACATCATTTGGGGTGACTGGTATAACTCCATCATCCAAAATTTGCAGAGAATATGATAGAGCAACTATGCAACCAAAGGTCGAACTCAATCAGCCATAATCATGAATGTTCAAGTTTTTGAACAGAATTTAACGATCAATGAGTCAGGAATGTAGGACCTACCAAGCAATGGCTGCTTCCAGTTCCGCTCATTCGCAAGATCTCGGTAGCTCGTCAAGAAAGTGTCATAGTATCTTAAGAGGGTTGCAGAAAGATCTGATTAGGGAGATAAATAAAAGGTGCAACAACACAACAACAACAACAACTAACCCAGTGGAAGGGCTCCCGCCTTAGCAGGGTCCCGGGGGAAAATGCACACAGCCTTACCCCTCTAGGGTAATGCCCCAAAGAGAGGCTATGTCCGTGGGCTCCCAACCCTAAAAACAAAAGGTAAAAACAAAGTAAAAGTGAAAGGTAAAAGCAAAAAGTAAAAATATTAAATAAATGTAGGAAGATAGAGCAAAAGATGCAACATGAAAAGAAGAAAATTTTCTATTACAAATAGGCACAGTCACCCACACATAATACATGTCAGTACTCTCACTTTTTTTTCGGGTGGGGGTGGGGCTGCAGCTAGGGCTGTTTGGTATCCTTTTTTGTTTACAATGATCATTTAGAAACTAAAAGTCACGTTTCAGAAATATTTTTTTCTGGCTTTTTATTTTCTTTTTATAATTTTCACCAATTAGGAAAAAAATAGAAACAAAAAATCAAAAATCAAAAATGTCAGTTCCTGAATTGGAATTTTAGTTTCTAAAAAATCAAAACTGAAAAACGATACCAAACAGGCCAAATTGGCATTTTATTCTACCTGCCAAAAAAATTGATTCCACCCAAAAATAGAAGTGTAACCTAAGAAAACAGAACAAAATTCTATCTTGTAGATAAGTGAACATACCCTCCCCCACGGCCTAAGCGTCTTCCAGTTCTGTCAAAAGCTAAACCTGGAAGAGAACACACGGCAGCATACGAATCCCTAAGACATTCACTCCAAGAAAATATAAGTCCGAGTGGATCGTCAAGAAAGACAAATAGTAATATAATTACCAGGTAAGAAGAAGAGGTCAACTGGTTCACTTGCCTGCATAACTGTAAAAAGAAAATTGATACAATGTCATGAGAACCTAACGAATCAAACGTAGTTCATTTACGCAAAATATGCAGAGAAAAGAGGGATGACAACTTGTCCAGCCAAAAGTATATTCAGCACTGCTTAAAGCAAAATTGTGTAGCGACTAGGGAGGCACTAACGTCCCTGAAAACGAACAAAGCCTTTCTGGATTGTCGAAACTCTAGTAGAAGTTGCTAAAACTTCCCATAACATGATTACATCCAGTCACTTTTGGTAGTAGTATTTGCCCATTGTCACAGAAGATTCATATGACTGCGTTGATGCAACTTGGATTGCTGACACCAATGCAGACAGACAGAGAGAGAGGAGCAAACACGAAAGAGGACATATCCATCAGCTCAATTTTTAGAGACGCTAAGGTCCTCAAATGCAAAATGAAATATCAAAGTGAAATCCATAAAATGATGAGGATCAAATCTAAAATTGGTTTCAGCAGATTGTACTTTTTAGTAAAGGAATTCGATTTTCTCGATTCTTCCTGGTGGTCTCACATCCGACTGCTTCTCGAATCATTTTCTTTTCCTGGGCATCTGTAGTGACTTGGCATATGTAAATTCTAGGCACACAATATAAACGATCATGCAATATGGAAACATATTGGTGGGTATGATGTCAAGCCCCTGTACGTTAGAGGTTTAAGAAGTTGAAGGCTCAATTGTGTGTTGCGCCTGAATTGCTCCTCCGCGTTGCATTTGAAAGAACATCTGTTTTATGTATTACTAAAAAAGCAACAATCTAAGTCTTTGCCCACTAGGTGAGAGCCAGCCATAAGTATCAAAGTACACCAATTTGCCCTATCATGAACGATATCATTGTTAAACTCTAAGCAAACAAGGTTTTTCTTCACTCACCTCTAGTGACATCCTTTGAGTCTTATTAAAGTCAATCCTCAATAAATTCCCCTTTCCTCATGTAGATGGAAGAATAATTAGTAATCAATTTTGTGAAGAATAAAATTCCAAGTGCGCGGTCACTCAAACCAAAATCTCAAAAAAGAACGTCAATTTCAAGCTTCCGTATCCCAAAACCAAAAACAAATGAAAATAGAAGCACAAAAGATTGACTGGAGACACCGAAAAAGACACACAGCTGATATAACCAGCAAGCAATTTGTGGGTTCATAATGTGAATCACTTAAGCAGAAATTATTTTACCATCTTCACGTGGAATAAGCAAAAATTATTTTACCATCTTCACGTGGAATTCCTTCACTGTCAATTGGAGCTGGTTCCAAGATGTCCATTGAATTTGCAATTAGATCCTTCATGCTTGAGATGTTGAGCATCCGCATGTGACAGTTTTTGTCTTCAACTCGTGGAACATAAAGCATTTTTGGCTTGGCTTCTTCGGTGTCTGGAATTTGAAAACTGTTTTCAGCAACATAAGAAGAAATGAGGGCACACGTGCAGTTGCCTCATGGATATAACCAGCTACAAGATACATAGTGGTGTCCTGACAATGTTCCTTATAGAGGTTAATTTACAAATGATGCTGCTCCTTTGATGCTAAAACCACCCCTAAGTCCACACCTATAAGCTTAAACTTTTAGAATAGTAAGTTCCTTGACATGGTGTTAAGAGCCTAGTTGACCAAGAAATCACGAGATCAAATCTCAACAGGCCCCACTTTCAATATTAATACAATTCAAGCACATGGTATAAAATGAGCTTATATACTATCTACGCTTCAAGCCTAATAAGCATTAGCATGAAGGGACAACTTAGATTATAAAACTATTCATGAGCTTAAACTTTTAGTATAATTGATTCTTTGACAGATGCATACAAGAAAAAATCCATAAAGAATGACTGCAGTCAGCTAATTAAAGATAGGTTATAGGAGACATTCAAAGTATGTCCCTTCCATAGGGTCAGCCACATCATGAACCTTCTTAGATGCGTATAATAGGTCCACAACACCATTACTTTACTTCCTTGCGAAAATATAAACTAAAATGACTGAGGAGGAACATTGGTAAAACTTCATCATGAGATGGAATTCACCGGTTTAGATCCTAAAGCACCCTCCCAGGATCATGCTAGCACACAGGTCCTTCAAAGTGCTGCAATGAGGGACACTTGACGTGTTACGCTTTACCACCTCAATCCTGATGCATTAACACACGACGGATGACCACTAAGAGGTGCAAAGTCAAACCTTTGGCTGTATTCTGCAGTATCTCAGCCAACAATGTTGATGTATCAACTTCTCTCAAAGCTTTGCAGCTTATGTACGCACACATCCTTTTGCTTGATCTAAACCATGAAGATTCCAAAACTGTACGCTGGATTGCATTATCTAAAAAACAGAAGAGAAAGAGATGCTTAGTAAATCGGGGATGGCCAAGGAAAAGTAAATTCTAAAATTGTGTGTCTTCAAACAGTGCAAACCCAAAAACAAACCACAAAATATGATAGCACTAGCTATTAACTAAGTAGATCAGCAATAAGATAATAGCCAACATAATTTCTGAAAAGGTCTTGCTTGCCTTGACCTTTAGATGCCAAACGTGTTACTAGTATTCAAAGGATGTCATACAACAAGTGATAGCACGAAACAAGTACTCTTCAAACTTATCGTCCTATTCTGACCATTACTCCGTATATATCATTGGCAAATGGCAACAATATCCCCTGATCAGCAATAGTAGACAAATTTTATGTCTAAAACCTCATATGAACCATCAAAACCTTGCTATATCAAGCGTTGTCAAATGTCTACTAGACAGGACGTCAAAACTAATGACCACTTGAAGTATAGTCTTTTTGGTAAGTCAGACAAAATATAGCCTCCCCATACTGAAACTAGTAACACTAGGAATGCATGGCTCCCAAATGTCCTTTTCGCTATTACAGTTGAATCAGCTCCTTAGTCAGGACATCCTAGTCAAAGAGTCCCCACATAACAAATTACCAACAGAGTTTGCAGAAGCAAAAATACATAGCAACTAATAGATCCTAAAGCAAAGGTTAAGCAATCCAAGTCAAGTCTATACACTCCAGGACAACTACGATACAGACTATAAGTTTACATAGCACCTGATCCTGCATTGCTTTTCTCGACAGTCCAACCAAAAACACAACCACTACAGCCGTGTTAAATTGTCTTGAAAAGGCCTTGGCTCTCCACCCTCATAACAAAGCCAACCTAACCCATAATTCACAAATGAACTTTCGGAAATTGGTAAGGCTTTTTGTTTACATTTTTCGGGTTTGAAAAACTAAAACCATATTTTTGAACCAACTCTTGCTGGTTTTTGATTCGTTGTTTTTGGTTTTTTCCCCCTAATAACATAGAAAGATGACAACTGAAAACCAAAAACCAAAAGAAAAAACTGTTTCTAAAATCAAGTTTTTAATTTGTAAAAAACCAAAAACTACAAATAGTAACGATACTAAACATGCAATTTTCATGAAAAATTGAATACTGATTCACCGAGCTTGACACTATATAATTTTCAACATAGCTGCTCAATGAACAGCCAGCCCTTCAGGTAAAATTAGCAATCAAGCAAAATTCACCCACTGAACTTTTGTATCCCACATGGGCATTATCCCAAGACCAGAAGCTAAGACTTGAAAACAGATGCTGATGAAAAGTATGCAACAAAATTCAACTTCTAGGCTGTTCCTATCAAAAACAAAATTTGCAAATTAGGGTGTAGAAACTCTTTTATCCAATCATAATAAACAATTTCTACAACCATTACTCACCGTTACTATAAGTCAGGCAAATATTATCACTAAATTGACATCATGAATTAACAGGTAATTTAGTAATGTGCGCATAATAGAAATTTAGGTTTAGAGTTAACTGGTGTTTAATTTGAGTTTAATTTGATTTTCAGAATTGGGTTAGATGTTTTTGAGTTTAAGTGTAATTTGGGTTTTAGGGTTCAAGTTTATATAAACCCTAAGCAATCCTTTGTGAAAAAGCATGACAATTGTCAATAAAATTCTGAATTTCTCTCTGTCTCTCCCCCACAAATTTCTCTTCAAATTATCTCCCTTGAATTTCTTCTCTCTCCCCTCAATTCCACTCCTTTGATTCATTTTCAAGTCGTAAGCTGTTCAGTTAATTCAATCTATTGAACCAAGCCCTAATATTGGGTCTTGACAATTGATACAGTACTCCATGATTTTGTCATCCTCATTATATTCTAATTCAAACCCAATTCAGAAAAAAAATCAACTGTTGTGCCCTAAGCTTTTAATCCTAAAATTTAGCACAAAGTCAATTATTTTTAATCAAATTGATCTCAAATTTCAAACTAAAATTATATAAAGCTGATTCATTTACTACACTAACATAAATAACACAAACAACCCCCATGAGATTCTAATTCAAACCCAATTCAGAAACCTCATCAAACAATTTCACACTAAAATCACATAAAGATGATTCCCTTACCTTCATGATCGCGATGAGAAGGATCCATCTCTTTGAGCGCCTTGCGGACCTTAGATCGGATACTCTTCTTCTGCTTAAATATGAGTTCCAAATCAGAACTCAGGTTATTAACAGTCGTATTGTTTCTGCTCTGCTGGTGGCCGGAGGCAGCGGGAGTGGAGGAGGAGCTCATTTTGACGGCGGCGGAAGGGAGGAAGGAGGACGGAGTTGACGGCGGCAGCGGCGTAGGGAAAGTGCAGCGGAGGGTCATATGCGCCGCCACTTCCTTCGCCTTTTGTACCAGCCCGGTTGTTGTTCTCATTTTTGTGTTCTTTTGACTTTCACTTCGGGTCGGGTCCCCTATTTTTTTGGGTTAATTTTAGTAAAAAATATTATGAGTCTACGACAACAGACCCATTGCTTCAAGGGCTCCCACATAAGCAAGGCCTGGGAGAGATAAATGTACGCGGCCTTACCCATTCAGGGTGTAACCGTGCCGAGATGCTGTTTCCGATGACCCCCCAATCTTATAGGATTGACAACACTAGGACTTCCCACACCCATTCTGGTACTACTCTCACCCAAGCACGCTTAACTTGTTCTAATGGGATCTGGTGCCTTAGTGCCTAGTAAATGATAACATTATGCGTTTATTTGACGATAATAATGTTGTTGGAGTTGATATAATGGAGGTAGATTATAATAATTTTGTAGGTCTGATGTCATATAAGATAGATGTGTTCGGGTGTGTGCTATAACCTTTTTGGCAAGTGGGTAAAGGGAAAAAAGAGGGGTAAAGAGAGGCAAATAAGGATAAAGAAAGAGAGGGTAAGATAATATCCTACCATTCTTTGAATTTGTTAAATTAAGAAGATAAAAATAAAAAGGGGTAAATGAGTTACTCTTATTTGACAATAGGGTAAAAAAGTGAGTAAATAGAGTTATAATTTAAAAAAAAAATTGGGGCTAAAAAGGGATAATGGGGGTAAATTACCCTCTTTTACCCCTCAAACACATTTGCCAGGGGAAAGAAATTACCCCCCTTTACCCCTTTTTAGCCCGTTGTCAAACACGGAGTTAAGAGTTATTTATTTAGTTGTGTCAATCTGTTGTGATGTATTCTAATGGTATACTATTAGAATATATTATATGTGTGTATATATGCGGTTATGTATATCTTGTAGGATATTGTATATCCTTTATTAATCTCTTGTAAATTATATATATACTACTATTAATTAGAAATTTATCATCTAAAAAATTTTCACTCTATTATCCTTAAATTTTTGGGCCATTACTTCCCTTCCCCCCGCCCCCCCCCCCCCCCCCCCCCCCCCCCCCCCCCCCCCCAACCTTCACTAAGCCTTTTATATCAATGTAAAAAGTTTAATTTATGATAAAATTAATGCTTTTTCTTAATTTAAATGTATATAAGTCATCCTATAGACAAATTTCTTTTTTATTTATATTAATAATATAATTTTTTGATTATAGTATATAAATAAATTATATAAAATTTAATCACACGCCGCAGATCACGTAAAACTCTAGTTCCCCTATAAATATATGATACTAGCGTGTGGATATTGTGTACACAATCAAAAGACATATCAATCTTTCAACCATTCTCAACTTCTATGTTATTTTTCTGATGTTTTTTTATGTGTTTACCATGGTAACCCAAGAGCAATAAAGTCTCGGTATTATGTTAGGAAAAATATTACAATGGAAATAAACAAGAAAGAGGCACCGGTAGAGAGAGAGAGAAATATGAGACAAGTGTTGTTGGTTTTTTTGAATTGGATGATCACTTCCATTGCACTTTCACCTATATTTATACACAAATAAAGCAAAGACGAAAAAGTAAAAAGTTTATACAAGGTTGTCCTAGGTTGTCCCCCTTGCTTCCCAACCGTGCAACACACATGGTTGGCTTGGGTGGCTCATTAATTTTTCTAAGTCAACTTTCTATAAAAAGAGAGGCAAGAGATATGGGAAGGGAGGCTCACGGTTGGACCTGCTCCAAATATCTTTGCCTATTACAAATATCTTCCTAGTTACATGCTACAACGAAAATACATCAAAAAATAAAAGCGAAAAATTACATAAATAATATTATAAATAGACGGTGGGTGACACTCTCCCCCACCTAAGCCATTGTCGTCCCCGACAATGTCTAAGTGGCTTTGAATGCCTTGATCATATCCTTGGATTGCCACAGATCCTCTTCCTTCTCCCAAGTAGCTTCACTTTCGGGAAGGTCTTTCCAACGAACGAGGTATTCGGTATACCTAGGCACTCCCCTTCGTCTCACGGTTCGGTCGGCAAGGATTTCGGTTGCTTCCTTGTCAAAAGATGTGACCACGGCGGTTGGTGCCCGGTGTGACTCACCCCGGCTTGGATCTTGATCATCTCCATTGTACGGCTTCAACATGCTCATGTGAAAAACGGGATGGATCTTCATCTGTGGCGGTAGTTCAACACGGTAGGAAACTTTCCCAACTCTAGCGAGAATCGGGTAAGGACCTTCGTACCTACGAACTAGACCCTTGTGCACCTTCCATAGGGTCTTGAACTGCTGCGGTAAGAGCTTCACCATCACCAAGTCCCCCGTTTGGAACTCTAAGAACCTCCTCTTCTTGTCCGCCCACTTTTTCATCTTGTGTGCGGCTTTGTCGAGATGGGCCTTGGCAATGTCTAGCTTCTCGTTCCACCCTTTTGCAGCTTGACAGGCAGCGGGGCTGCTCCCTATGTACCCTGTCGCCATGGCTTGTGGAGTCAAGGGCTGTTGTCCCGTAACGAGCTCGAAAGGACTATGGCCCGTTGACTCGCTCTTGTGTAGATTGTAGGAAAATTGGGCAATGTCAATCAATGTCACCCAATTCCTCTAGTTGGCCCCCACATAATGTCTCAGATACAACTCCAATAAAGCATTCACCCGTTCCGTTTGCCCATCGGTCTGTGGATGAAAGCTCGTAGAGTAGTGGAGGCTCGAACCCATCAACTTGAACAACTCGGCCCAGAACTTGCCCGTGAATCTCGGATCTCAATCACTAATGATGCTTCTCGGAAGTCCCCAATATTTCACAACGTGCTTGAGTAACAATCGAGCAGCTTCACTGGCAGTGCAATCCTTGGGCGCGGGAATGAACGTCCCATATTTGGAGAATCGGCCGACCACAACCATGATCGATCCGCATCCTTCTGATTTTGGTAAAGCGGCAATGAAATCCATGGAAACACTCTCCCATGGTTGGTTCGGTATGGGCAGTGGTTCGAGCAACCCGGCTGGCATTCGTTGTTCGGCCTTGTCTTGTTGGCACACAAGACACGTCTTGACATAGGCTTCCACATCGTCTCGCATATGCGGCCAATAGTATGCGGCCTCGGTCTGTGCTATGGTCCTCTCGATTCCCGGATGCCCGGCCCATTTGGAGTCATGACACTCCCTTATGAGTTCCCGCCTCAAGTTTTCCCACTGAGGGACGAACACCCGGTTCCCAACCGTGAACAACAGCCCATTGTCAGCCCAAAATCTGCGTGTCCGGCCTTCCATAGCAAGCTTCAGCAAATGTTGTGCAAACGAGTCATGCACCATGCCATCCCGGACCCTGTCCAAGACGTCTCCCTGAACCGTGCTCACACTAGCAAGGCTTGTTTTGCGGCTAAGTGCATCAGCGACAACGTTTGCGGTTCCCGGTTTGTACTCCAAAGCATAGTCGAATTCAGCGAGGAAATCTTGCCATCTTGCTTGTTTCGGACTTAACTTCTTCTGATTTTGGAAGTAGCTCGTTGCCACATTATCCGTCTTGACAATGAACCTACTCCCAAGTAGGTAATGACGCCACACTCTCAAGCAATGAATAATAGCGGTCATCTCTTTGTCATGAGTAGCATAACGACGCTCGGTGTCATTGAGCTTCCGGGATTCGAAAGCAACGGGATGTCTCTCTTGCATCAACACTCCTCCAATGGAAAAATCTGAGGCATCGGTATGTACTTCAAAGGGTTGCCCAAAGTCGGGCAAGCGAAGAACGGGCTCCTCCATAACAGCCCGCTTTAGGCTCTCAAAAGCAGCACGGCATTTGTCATCCCAATGCCACGGTTGCTTCTTCTTCAACGGGTCGGTTAGGGGTGTGGCCCTAGCCGAATATCCGAGAATAAACCATCGGTAGTAGTTCACTAGGCCTAGGAATGACCGTAGCTCACTAACTCCCTTAGGCTCTTCCCATTCCTCGATTGCGCGAACTTTGGCTCGGTCCATGCGTATCACCCCTTGGCCTATGCGGTGGTCAAGGAACGACAATTCCTGCTGGGCAAACGAGCATTTCTCTCGTTTGACATAAACCTTGTTCTCCTTCAAGGCTTGGAACACCTTCTTCAAGTGCTCCACATGTTCTTCCAAGGACTCACTATATACCACAATGTCGTCGAGGTATACCACAACAAACTTGTCCAAGAAAGGCTTGAAGATCTCATTCATTAGCGTGCAAAATGTGGCTGGTGCGTTTGTCAACCCAAACGGCATCACCAAGAACACGTATGCACCATATCGGGTCACACAAGCTGTCTTCGGCTCGTCACCCTCGACTATCCGGACTTGCCAATACCTGGACCTTAAATCAAGCTTGGAAAAGTACCGTGCCTTCCCCAACCGATCGAATAAGTCGGCGACAAGCGGAATAGGGTACTTGTTCAAGGCTCGGTAGTCTATGCACATCCGAAGTGACCCGTCTTGCTTTTTCTGGAACAAAACGGGTGCACCATACGGGGCCTTAGAGGGCCCAATGAACCCCGCATCGAGAAGCTCCTTCAACTGTTTCCTCAACTCTTCCAACTCGGGTGGAGCCATACGGTAAGGCCCTATGGCGGGAGGCCTTGTCCCCGGCTCTAACTCAATCCTGTGGTCCACTTCCCTCCTTGGAGGTAAGTGTCTCGGTAACTCAGGTGGCATGACATCCTCAAAGGCATCAAGAATTCCTCTCACTTCCACGGGCGCCTCCTTAGAATCGAACTCCTTATCTTCTACCAACGTAGCAATGTAAGTGACCTGTTTCTTTCGGATTCCCTTCTTGAACTGGACAGCCGAGAGAAGTTTGGCCTCTACCTTTTCACGTAGTAGGGGCACCGCAAAGATCTCTTGGCCAGAAGTAATCTCCATGATGTTCTCTCTTGGAAATGATAAGGGCTTCACAGTGTCGAAGAAATCCATGCCCAACACTAACTTGAAATCATCCGTCGTAACCACGGTCAAGTCTAGAGTGCCCCTCCAATCTCCCAACTGGACGGGTACCGCGCGAGCCACCCCGAGGATCGGTTTGGATGAAGCATTAACGGTCTTCATCCACCCCAACTCCTGGGTATAGCTCACCTTGAGTCAGGCCGTCTCCTGAGCTGAGATGAAGTTGTGCGTGGCCCCGGTGTCAACTAAGGCCTTACTCCCGACTCCGTTTACCATAGCGTTCACGAACATCAGCCCCTGTTTTCGGTGCGGGACCTGTACACTAGCTGGCCCACCTCCTTGGGCACCGTTTGGCAGTGAAAGGGCTGCCTGGGCCTGATCGGGCCTCCCTGGGCCTATCGTTTTCTGAATTGGGTCCTCCTGTGACAGCGTTCTGGGTGCTGCTGGTCTCTGCGTCTGTGTCCTGGGTGCTGTCTGTCCCGGCTGCTGGCCACTGCCTGGCGCGCCCAAGCCTCTGTCTCGGCCCGGCGGCTGTCCCTGCACACTGTCCCGACCCTTTGTCTGCTTCTGGACCCTGTCACGGTCCCCTGTCTGGTTCTGCAGCCTGCCACTGTCCTGCATTTCCAGACCTCTGTCCGGCCTGCTGCCCGGGCTTGGGCGTGCCTCCTTCGACATGGTCCCAAGCATGCATATTGCACCCATGGCCGTACCCTCAGTCCCTTCTTCTTGGGCTGCCACCAACGCGTTCAAAGCTTTGCGTTGGGGCCATTCCCTCACATAATGTGGGCCTCCACAAAGGAAGCAATCTCGGTTCTTGGGCTTGTCCGATTTGTCCTCCCGTTTCTTGCCCTTGTCCTTGTGGGCGAAGGGTTTGTGGGATTTTTCTCCCCCACCTTTTCCTTTGTTCCACTTGGAGTCCTTCTTCTTCGATGGCTCCTTCTTATACTCCGTCAAGCTTTCCGCTTCCGCAATGGCGCCCGCTAGATCATGGACTCCCCGCCTCTTCAACTCCACTTCGGCCCAATGTTGGAGCCCATCCATGACGTAGAAAAGTCGGATTGTCTCGGGCAAATCCGGCACCTCAAGCATGAGAGATTGAAACTCCGAGACATACTCCCGGATGGAACCCGTGTGCTTCAATCCCCGAAGTCTCTTCATGGCTTGATCCTCAGCATTCTCGGGGAAGAATTTTCCCTTGAAGTCTTTGATAAACTCCTCCCAAGTATCCATAGAGCAAACCCCCTTGGCAATGTCTCCATGGCATCTCCCCCACCAAAGGGCGGCGTCTCCCTCCAAATACATGGTGGCGGTACTAATTTTAGAAGGTCCGTCATCAATCTTCAAGGCCTCGAAATAACGTTCAAGGCTCCAAAGGAAACTATCAACCTCCTTGGCATTTCGTTTCCCTCCAAACTTGGGTGGGTCCGGTACCTTTACCCTCGGTACCCCACCCGTGCTACCCCCACCGAATCCCCCAGCACGGGCGGTCTTGCACAAGACCGTGTCCGCCTTGAGATGTCGATCTCCTCCCTTAGTCCGGATACCGCGTCCAAAATCCGCTCAAGTTGATCCTCGACCGAACTCTTGACGGTCTCATGGATTTTATCATCCATTTTCGCCACATTCTCCTCCAAGGTGTCGAGGGTGTCCAATTGTTCATGGACCTCCCCCATGGCCAACTCCAACCGAGCAACCCGCGTGTCCAAAGTAGAAAGGGCCTCCCGTGATTGGGAAGGGTCCTTCCTATTGGACTTTTTGGCACGGGTCTCCGGTCTACTCCGGTTCTCCTCCTCCACGTGAGATGTGCTCACATTCTCCTCCTCATTGCGTTTTCTCCCAGCTTTAACTGAAAAGGCTCAGATACCACGTTGTCACGGAATGACAAGTTCACTATGTCAAACCCGCAATGCCACTTCGACTTCACCCCGAAAGTTCCTCGTCAAAGTCAGGCAAACCCGAACCCAAGAGCAACAAAGTCTCGGTATTATGTTAGGAAAAATATTATAATGGAAATAAAGAAGAAAGAGGCACCGGTAGAGAGAGAGAGAAATATGAGACAAGTGTTGTTGGTTTTTTTGAATTGGATGATCACTTCCATTGCACTTTCACCTATATTTATACACAAATAAAGCAAAGACAAAAAAGTAAAAAGTTTGTACAAGGTTGTCCTAGGTTGTCCCCCTTGCTTCCCAACCGTACAACATGTGAATAATTATATTTGAATGAATAAAAGAGTACATGCGAGGCCTCAATATATAGGCAAACATCAAAAACCAAAAGACTGAAAATACCTCTAGGGTTACATAAGTCAAAGGGCAAAAGAGTAAACTACAAAACCCTAGGAATGTTCTAGAATATAGTCTAATAGGCCCCCTCAATCTGAGCGGGATGATAGCACGTGAAGATTGGCCTTGTGTTGAAAGAAGCGATCAGCCGCAAGACCCTTGGTAAGAATATCAGCCACCTGCTTTGTGGTGGGAGTGTAGTGAACTTGAAGGTCACCCTTGAGGACTTTCTCCCGAACATAGTGAAAGTCAACATCCACGTGCTTGCTACGATCGTTGGAAACCTGGTTAGCAGCAAAGAGGCGGAAACATTGTCACGGTAGACGATGATAGGTCCTGGGTGTCGGATAGCCAGGTCGCGCATGATGTACTGAAGCCAGTCACTTTCAGCTACAGCCTGAGCCACAGCCCGATACTCAAATTCAGTCGTACTTTTGGAAACGGTTATCTGCTTTTTGGCTCTCCAAGAAATGAGGTTTGGTCCAAGGTAGACGGCATAACCAATGGTAGAGCGACGAGTGTCAGGGCAACCACCCCAGTCAGCATCTGCGAAGGCTGTGATAGTGAGAGTGCGAGCAGGTTGTAAAAGGAGACCATGATCAGGGGTGGATTTGAGATACCGAAGAATACGCTTCACACCTTGCCAGTGGGGATCACGGGGAGCATGCATAAACTGGGAGACCAGGTTGACAGCATAGCATATGTCAGGACGGGTCATAGTGAGGTACTGCAAGGCACCCACTACGCTCCTATACTCAGTAGGGTCCTCAAGCAGGTCCCCGTCACTCAAAGAGAGATGTGCTCGGGTGGGTAGGGGGGTTTTGACCGGTTTGACATCGCAGAGACCAAGTTTAGTGAGAAGGTCCACAGTGTATTTGTGTTGGGAGAGAAAGAGCCCACTAGAATTGCGGGTGGCCTGAATACCGAGAAAGAATTGTAACGGGCCAAGGTCTTTCATTGCAAATTGGGTCGAGAGGGACTGGATGAGAGACGTGAGGTGCGAGTGGTCAGACCCAGTGAGGATAATGTCATCAACATAGAGAAGGAGACAGGTCAGATGAGAACGTGTTTTATAGATGAATAGTGAAGGATCAGCCCAACAACAGACGAAGCCAAGACTAAGGAGGAACGTACTGAACCGTTGGAACCATGCCCGAGGAGCCTGCTTCAACCCATACAACGCTTTCCGAAGGCGACATACATGAGTAGGAAACTTTGGATGTATGAAGCCTTGTGGTTGTTTCATATAAACTTCTTCCTTAAGGTGACCATGTAGGAATGCATTTTTAACGTCCAACTGTTGTATAGGCCAGTTGTAGGTTACAGCAAGTGTAAGTATAAAGCGTATGGTGGTCGGTTTAACAACAGGGCTAAAAGTCTCCTTATAATCAAGGCCTTCACGTTGATGAAAGCCTTGAGCAATGAGGCGGGCTTTGAACCGTTCAACCGAGCCATCTGCTTTACACTTCACTTTATATTTCCAAGTACTACCTACAAGGTTTTTCGAGCGGTCATGTGGGACAAGGTCCCAAGTGTTGTTAAGAAAACCGACAAACAACAAAAAGAAAAGAAAAGAACAGCGGAAGGAAAAGAGAATCAGAGTAATTGCTCGGATACCATGTGAATAATTATATTTGAATGAATAAAAGAGTACATGGGAGGCCTCAATATATAGGCAAACATCAAGAACCAAAAGACTGAAAATACTCCTAGGGTTACATAAGTCAAAGGGCAAAAGAGTAAACTGCAAAACCCTAGGAATGTTCTAGAATATAGTCTAATACAACACACATGGTTGGCTTGGGTGGCTCATTAATTTTTCTAAGTCAACTTTCTATAAAAAGAAAGGCAAGAGATATGGGGAGGGAGGCTCACGGTTGGACCTTGCTCCAAATATCTTTGCCTCTTACAAATATCTTCCTAGTTACATGCTACAACGAAAATACATCGGGAAATAAAAGCGAAAAATTACATAAATAATATTATAAATAGACGGTGGGTGACATTAAGCTCAATAAAAAGAGTTTCTTCTTCAAATATCATTTTCTAACTTAAAATTAACAAACAAACAAACATGTCCAATTGATATGAATTTATTTCCAAGGGTCTCATCCTTTACATAGAGAGCACACACAAAAATCGAAAAATGAATTTAGCTAACTTCATATAAAACATTGTGTCAAATTATCATTCCATTTCACCCCTCACCCACCGTTTTTGGAGTCACAAATTATCCATAATTCTCAATATTGACCTATATCAACTGACCACTTTCTCTTGTAGGATCTACATATAAATGTCATGAGAAGATAACCTCTTTTTTTAAGAAATCTCGACAAGAGAGCTAATCATGTTGTATCAACAACTCAATCTACTGTATCATATTTCTACTTACTTTAAAACATGAAAAACAATACAAATATGTCAATCAGTTGAATTTACTCAAACAGTAAAAAATTGTCTCGATTTCAAGTATGCTTGGCTCAACTCATTTACTACCATGTGATCAGTAATAGTTTCAAATGTCAAAAGAATTGTAAAATCAATAAATTAAAAAAATAGTACAAAAATTCACTAGGGAGCTATTTGCAGTTCATGTCATCCAACACCGGTCTAATGAATCTGATTCTCTCTTGCAAACATTCACCACCACATTTTCAGCCGCCATTTTCCCACTGCATATATCCATCACAACAACCATTTGCCTGACCATTTTGAAATACAAAATTGTTAGCACCTTAAAAAACTAACTGTTCCAAAAGCTTAGAGCTTGTTTGGTATCGTTTTTTTTTTTGGTCTTTTAGAAACTAAAAGCAGTTTACGCAAATGATTTTTTCTGGTTTATGATTTTTTGTTTTCAATTTTTTTCCTAGTCTAAGTGAAAACTGAAGATCTCTAACATGTCATTTCACATGGATACTTGATGAGCTTGGTGCTGATGTTCACCGGGGGGCCATATATGCTGCTGAAATGAAATCCCACAAGTAGCAAAATACCCACAGCCCCTTCTTTTCAACCTTAAAAAGAATAATTCATTGGGGTTGGTGCATGGATTATTCACGAGGTTACTTTTGGAGACTGATCATGGAAAGCTAAGATCGAGATCTCACGGTCAAGAAGACTCTATACCATATCAAAATCTAGCTGCTCCAAAAGCTTTAATTATTTAGTAATGGGCTAGAAATGATTTTGTACTCTAAACAACAGGATCATCTTCCCATGAATCTAATTTTGCAGGTGAATTATCAAATGGGAAATTCAGATTAAGTCTCAGTGTTACCTCAATGGCGGAAAACTGGGGCTCCTTGAAGCTTCATGCTAGTACAACAATGTATCTTTCTGAGGTGTTTGTTGTATATACATCCTAAGTCTTCAGAAAAAACACAAGAGGAGAGGGAAACCCGACACGAATACAGAAGAAACACCTGCACCAGAAAGCCAATTCCTGGCGTCAAACGTGGTAAGTTCACTTAGATCATCAGGCTCAAGGCAAGGGAAAAATTTATCCGGAGATAATATATAATGAATCATTCAATTAATGCCAACCAACAAAACAATGTAATTTACAGTCCAAAGATTTTGATATCATGTAATTTATGACACTATTTGAATTCCCTGTCCAAGTTTCACCTTGATGTGCAATAGAAACAAAAAACAATGTAATGAGTGAACTCTAAGGGAATGGCGATTAATGACAAGAGCAGATTCATGACAAGAGCAGTTCTCATAGGGAGACTGCTCTTTTTTTTATAATGATAAGGACGTATAACATTGCCCTAAATAGGACTACCAACATCTGGGGAGGGGGTGGCTGGCCTAACCACTAACCCAAACGCAATAGCTCAATTCTCCTTTGAAAACTAGTTCAACACACAGTTACCTTGATTGAACATTCAACCCAATAGCGACCATGTTAAAGGTATTTAAACACTGATGCAACACTTAGACACTTCAAATTAGAAAAAAAAGTTGAGAAATACTTGAGAGTCGAGTCAGACCCCTAGACACATATCTGTGTCTGACTCTCAGTTTCTAAATTACCTTTGGCGTGCACATGATGGGGTAGAGCAAGTACTACAGAACATCACTTATATGGATAGAAAGCTCTGCAACAGTAGACTATTTTTGCAGATGGAAGCAAAAACGTGCAAGAACAAGGAGAATGAACCCAGAATGGCAAAGCAAAACCTTTTGAATAAAATTTTCTTTCGATAATTACTATTTTTTTTGATAATTACTGTGAGGGAAGAGTCTTTGTAAGTACAAGAGAAACCATACAAAGTAAAAAAAAAAGTAAATACAAAAATTACCCAGGAACATATAATAAGGCGCACCATGATCAAACATAACTAGCAATTGCAAAGACATAGGCTGTTAGAGGTACCAAAGAGGTACCAACACGCAAGCATCGGATCCCATTAGAACTCCGAAGTTAAGCGTGCATTGGGGCGAGTAATACTAAGATGGGTGACCTCCTAAGAAGCCCTCACCCCTCAGGTTGGGGGTATTCGGAAACAGCCTCTCTTCAGGGAAAAACCTTCAAGGGGGAAGGCTACGTACATCTGCCCCCTAGACCCTACTTAGGCGGGAGCCCTTGAGGCACTAGGAATGTCATTGCATAGATTGTTAGAGGTCAATTACCATTCAGAAGGTTATGTCGAGACGGAAGCAGCAGGCTCAGATGGCAAGTTTTCCATCTGCTGAAGCTTCTGCAGATGCCGCGAAATTTCCGTCAGAAGCTCACTTCCTTCACTCCCACCTTTTTGAAGCGTGAGAAGAGCGTTCTTTAAGAATCTACTGTCGGGTTCAATGGCTTTCAACTTCTCACCTAGCTGAGACAGCTCCTCCGCTGACACTGTATTGCTTCCACCTACCAAAAAACAAAGAAACTCGGGTTATCAAGCACTGAGGATGTAAACGAACTAGTCATTCGATGAACTACTGATATTCAAAATCAATTAAGGCTTGTTCTTGTTCATTTTGGGGGCCCGATATCTTATTGAGTAGAGTTTGAACAAGAGGGTACCCAGCTCGTTGATGTTCATGGACAGTTTGATAAGGGCTTTGATAATGCTCATTAACAGTCCGTATTAGCTTGAAAATTGTTTCACAATGGTTTGATAGTAACTCATATAGCTCGACTAGATAACAAGCTCGGCTCAATAACGAGCTCAACTTGAATAGATACGAGCTCTACACGGCTTAATAACAAGCCGAGTCAACCGAGTATTGAACATATTGATATCTTATCAGACCAAGTTCGATCAAAAGATCGGAAGCTCAATAATCGCTCTACTCGAACTCAAGCATGATAAGCCTCGTGCCCAAGTTCGAACCGAGGGTGCTTCACTTGACTCAGCTTGTTTACACCCGTATTGAAAGCAAAGGACAAAGAATCCCCCATTCCACTTCCCCAAGGATAAATTTGGCACCTTTATCATCTTCTTGACTACCCATTGAGATGCCATTAGGAGGCGCAGAACTCTGCTGTATTCTGGACACTAGCATCCTTAGTTGACTCAAGAGACAAGACCTTTCACCATCAATGTCAATGGACAAACCATCATCAAACTTCCTGCCACCCTCTCTGCGTAACGACTCTGCTTTCTCTGAGTCATGCTGGTGCTCAGTATCTGAATCCATGGCATTAAGGCTAAAATGTGGGCTACCATGTTCAGATCTCTCAGACCTCACTTTCTCGGATGCGTGCTCATGATCCATTTCTGTACCTGTGGCATTCAGTCTAAAAAGAGCGCTTTCATGCTCAGATCTCTCTGTGATGGAAGAGAAGGAATTCACGCCCTCTCCATTCAAAGATCTTACCTTCTCTAATGCTTGCTCTTGCACCATGTCCACGTCCATGGCAGCAAGGCCAAAAAGAGGGCTACCGCATTCAGACCTCTCATTGAAGGAAGAAAAGGAATTCACTTCCATTGGATCTACCTCGGAGATTATCGCTACCTCGTTTGCCATCTCATATCTCTCTCTGTAAAGGTCAAGCTCGGCCTCAAGCTCCTTGATCTCTTCCTCCCTCTTTGTAAGCAATTCGTTCGCAGCTTGCAAAGCTTCCTGATCATACTGTGCCTGCTCCTCCATCATCCTCTGGTACTGCAAGGCCTCCATCTGAACAGCAGCCTTTTCTGCTTGCAAGCGTGTGATCATTGCCATTGCGTTGTTAGCTGCCACTGCAGAAGCACTCCTTTCTTCATTCAATTCCACGTACAATGCTATGAGCGTCTTGCGATCCAAGCGAACCCGTCTCTTTAAACGGTTCATGATTGTTTCAGTATCCGTTTCATTCCCTGCAATCGCTTCAACTGGGTCCGAGGATAGCTCCATCCTATCAAGCATCAACTTCCTAGGGATCCTGCTAGCCCACCTTGGGCTGCTGGCTGCTGAGTCCGATAATGGGACGCTGAAGAATCTGTTTCCCCTGGCAAACGTGGGTGTCCCAGCTAAATCATCATCAATCAGTTCCTCGGATTCTGACTGCAATGGCGCCCCTGCCACCTTGGCATCTTCCTTTCCTAACAGTAAAAAGGATAAAACCAGAGCAATAAATCAATAAAATTGGTTTTATGCTTTATTGTATAGTGTAGTTGTGTTGTGTTTCAAATTTTTGTCTAGATTCAAAGCAGAGGCCTGTGATAGAGCGGAAGGACCACGTGCCCTGGTTCGGGTTGTTATACCTGTGCTTTTTCAGGATTTCTCTTTCTTTTGTTGCTATATATTTCACATGTAGCGCTTTTGCGCATTTTAGTGAAAGGAAATAGTATGGAGAGTGGGGGAGAGAGAGTGAAAATCTTGTAATCTCTATTTTCAATCTAGTGAACTTCTCGACCTTCACCCGTGGTTTTCCCCTCTCTTTAAAGGTTTTCCATATAAATACTGGTGTTTTCATTTCTCTTTCTCCCTTATTTTCTTATTTGATTTTTTCAAATTTTGCTTTGGTATCTAAATCGAACATAAATCTTGGGGTATTTTACGTAACAAGTGTAAATGGCAAATCTGTATTGGAATCATTTGACTGTAATTGTCCTCCAGGATGATAACTTCCCTGAAGGGACCAAAACGCAAGCCCACAGTTTGGCATTTATTCAATCACCTAGCAAATAAGTAAGAATGAAGCACGTATTCTTGCTTTCATTTGAAAAACACAAGCATCTCCGTTTCATATTTATGAGATCATACATGGAAACAACGCCAGGGATCAGTAACATAGGGTTCTTACATATTATGGCACAAATGATAGACCCTAAACAAGACCTGGATCTATCCCTAGATAGCCATTAGTTCGCCCTATGAGTATAAAGCCATTCATAACCTTTCATCCATCAGCTTAAACTTTTGGGATAATTAGTTTTTTAACAGGGTATCACAGCCTAGTTAACTAAAAGGTCACGAGTTCAAATCTCAATAGCCCCTAATTTTGATATTAATATAATTTAAGTACAAGATATAAGGTGGGCATGTAAGATATCTATACTTCAAACTCAATGGACATTTATGTGAGGGGACATGTTATAGCATAAAATCATTCATGAGCCTTCACCATTCAGTTTAAGCTTTTGACTATGCTAGTCAGAGACAAAGATATTCAGCCATCGAAGGAATCCTAGTCCAAGATTTTGTGGCACTAATCCAAATTTCAAACCGACCATAAACTACAACACCAATCCCAAACAATGCAGACAATTCCAATACCTATTGGCACCCAGAAATCATGCACAATAACTTCATCAAATGTTTATCATTTTTACCTGACATTGCAACATTCCCACCATCCTCATCCTCTGACGAGCACGCTGACAACTTGAGTTCAGAGCTCCGGATATGCGCCACCTCCAACCCGACCCTCGCCTCCTCCACCTTCCCCGATGCAGACACCTCCCTAGGCGACAGCACCAGACCCCGAGCCACCCAGTTAACACCCTTGTTCTGGTTCACCAAATTAGACGTCACTGGCTTCACCTTCATGGGCTCCCCACAGCAGGAACACACATTCCCATTCTTCCCCACAACGCCTTGACCCACCGCAGACTGGATTCGTACCCGCGCACGAATTTCATCATCAAAAAACCCCTCCAAGTCCTTCTTGATCTGGGCCGTCTTGGCCTTAGAATTAGCAGCAGCAGCATCTGCAGCAGTGGAGAAAGAAAGCAGGCAACGCTCACACATACGCTGGAGGTCAGAGAGGCGACGATGAAGATCACAAAAGGCCAGAGACGACATGTCCCGCTTGTGAAACTCACAAATGGATTGGTTATAACAAATGTAACCAGAACTACTAGTTCTACACGCGAAAATATGATCAATTCTAGTACAAAGAAGACAAGGGGGCTCAAGATCAAAGAACTTGGCAAATTCAGAAGCAGCAAACGCAATGAAACCGTCAAGGAAGAGGATCCCAATAAGGGTCCACTCAAGGAGGGCGTAAAGAACAAAATGAGGAAACTTTCCAATCTCCTGTTCCACAAAATACCTGAATGAAGCCCCCGGCGCCGGCGGCATTATTTAAAGGCCAAACACAAGCCAAAATCTATGATTTTGGTCTCTTTTTTTCTAGGATTTTGATGGGATTTGCAGTGCGAAATGGTAACTTCTGTGGGGGATTATGAAGGTGAGATTAAATCGTGATCTTGGTGAGAAGGGGGATTGGGATACCAAAATCAAGGCCTTTTCTCTGGGGATTTTTCTCTCTCTTAGGGTTGCTTTTTTGAGAATCAAGATGGGTTTTTTCTTTCAAGTTTTGGGGGATTTTGGATGGTGAAAGTTGAGCAATTGAGGGGGGAAAGGGGAGAGCTATGAATAGGAAAAAGGAGACATTTTTAAGAGGAGAGAGAGAATCTGGGGGGTTTTGGGCGCGCTAATTTACCTGAATTAACGGTTCATCGTGGATGCCTCAACTATCTATTGTCCATTAAACGTCGTCGTTTTGATGTGATGCTACTAGGGGTGTGCACGGTCCGGTTTTCATAAAAACCGCATCAAAATTGGGCCAAACCATTACAGTATGGTTTGAAAATTTTTTTAAATCAAACCAAACCATTTTAAATTTTAAACCAAATTGGGTCAAACCTCAAAACCATAATATTAAGTAGGTTATTACTTTACCAATAAAATGTAGATTAATTATTGATACATATTATGATTTTGTTACATTCAATTAGGTAATAATATATCTGTAATTTTTTACCTTAATTATTTATATATAAACATTAATGTAACAAAATTTTAATAATAATAATTTGTTAGGTATTTTACTTTAAATATCTCTGCGTTTTGCATTTTGTATTAAATAGGTTTATACGCTTTTTATTTTGTCAATTTAGTTCCTTTATAAGGGTATTGTATAATTACTTTTAGTCAGAGATTGTGTTGATTAGAATGAATGGGTGATTTGCAATAGATTACTTGAATCTAACATGATTATGCCGTTAATAATTAAATTCTTAACTTATTTTGAATTTGATCAAAGAACTTAATTGACACAATATAAAGTATAGAAGGACTAAATTGACGCACTAAAAAAAGTAAAAAGACCATTAATATAACTGACCGTGACTTTTTTTTCAGGTTTTCAGGTAAAACTTTGTTACTAACATGACTTATTATAATTTGAATGGTATAAATAAACATTGAACCTTCTTTATTTCGGTTTTTATGGTTTACGGTTTAAACCGTAAATCCTACTAACCAAAATTTTCAAAACCAAATCATAATTTTTCAAACCACCAAACCAAACTACAAATTACAGTTTGGTCTGGTTTAGACCATTCTTTGCGCACCCCTAGATGATACCCGCCTTGCCCACAAATGAACTTTTTTTTTTTTTTTTTTCTTGGGTTATTTACACCAAATTCCTTCTGCTTTACTTATTGTGTCAATTTAATCATTATATTTTTAGTTGTGTGATTTTAGTCCCTCTATAATATATATTGTGTCAATTTAATCCTTTTAAGTTAAATTATTGATATAACTTTTAACGGATGCAATCACGTTAGATACAAATAGTCCATTACAAATCCACCTCTTGACTCAATTTAACCCAATTCATGGCGGAATCATTAAAAATTAGATTAACAACTTAACATAAGTTTTACTTTAAGGACCAAATTGACACAATATCAATTGTACAAAGACTAAATTGTTATAATTAAAAATAAGGGACTAAATTGACACAACGAAGTATATGAACCTTTTGTGTTAGTAACCCTTTTTTCTTTTGTAGAATTTATCAGTTAGGTGTCATGGTCTTTTAATCATCTGAGTATTCTTTTGAAGTTTTATCTTACAGGTATTCTAAGATTTAAAAACTTTGTCAATCATATCTTCTTTGTTAAGATTCAATGAATTTTGTTTAGAAAATTCTCACATGGAACATGATTCTTATAATATACTGTAGCCTTTGTCAAAATTTGAATTTTTTTGTCGAAAAATGGTAACATAGCACTTGGTTTTGCCAATGCATATGTATTTTCCATTAAAAGGCAATTACTCTTATTCATAATATGATAAATTTTTGTTTAAATTACTGGCATAATTTATACATAATATTATAATCACATACCATCTTAGCATTTTTGATAAAAATTAGCTAGATTTTGACAAAAATATATCTTAGATGAAAAAATTTTAAAACTTCATGTTACTAATTATACCTAACGAATATCAACGTACTTGGGCGAGCATAGTAACAAGATAGGTGACCTCTTGGGAAGTCCTCATGTTGCCAATCCTATAAGCCTGGGGGTTCTTAGAAACAGCCTTTCGGCAAGGTTACACCATAAAGGGGTAAGGCTGCATACATCAACCCCCGGACCCCACTTAAACAGGAGCTCTTAAGACACTGAGTCTATTGATGTTGTTGAATATCTACGTACTCAAATGATGAATACTCAAGTGTGTATCAAGGTGATAAATTCCTAATTTTACTTTTGGCCGTGAGGTCAAAATGAATTTTTTTTAATTAAAAGGGAGTTAATATTTGAATTTAAAAGCATTTACTTTGGAACCACAATATATAGGATTGCATTTGCACGCATATATTATATACCTAAACAATTACTTCATCCAGTGCCAATTAGTTTTGAACTTCAACCTCCTTTTGTGTATTTCATTGGTCTCAGAGCCGTCAATCCTCGAATCGATCCCACGGGGCTAGATTTGGTATGGGACGAACCTTACTCCAGAGTCTTACTCGGTCCCGTATGGAATGGGCCGTAATCGATGGTTGTGCTTGACAAGCCACATATAACGTGTCCAAATTTCGGAAAGGGCTACATAGGAGATGGTCACCTAGAATACAGTGGAATAGTCTATAGAAAAAAAAAAAAATTTTCTATCTACTCAAAGTAAAGCCATTGAAGACGACAGTTGTGGAGCGCGGTAGTTGACAGTTAAAAATTGAGCAGAAATAACATCTCGTGTCGATGGGCGAGAAGAAGAAATGCCAATATACATACTCAAAGAATCGCTCCATCCATTATCAATTAATTTTAGGATAAAACCTGTGACTCAACTCAAGCGTCCATGGTAATTCTCCCACTTCATCACAAACTCAAGGGGCAACGTTCACATCTCAATTGTCAATTCGAAAGATACTGTATTTGCCAAAATATTGTAACTTTAATTTTTTTTTTTTTTAATAAGATAAGAAGGTACAACATTATCCTTAAAAACACAATCAACATCAGGAGGACGGCCTATGACTTTCAAGCCCAACACCTCATGCTTGAGGGTGAAAAGTCTAACCACTATAGTAAATCCAACAGTTCTAAAACTTCTTGAATATCTCAATTAGAATAGAACCTATTTAGTAATTTTTTCTATTTGTAATTTTTAATTTAAAATACATTTTTTCTTAATTTTGAACTTTTACTTTAAATTTTTTCCCAGTTCAAGTAAATACTAAAAACCAACGAATCAAAAATAATTAAAAATATTTTTCAAACCTAACTCTTTAATTTTTCAAAAAACTTAAAACTTCGAATAGAAACCGACACCAGACAACCCTTAGTTTATTGCATTAAATTTAGAAGTCATATCCCATTCGTGGGTTTGCCAATATTATACAGAAGCATGGAAGGAAATAAACACACTCAAAGTTGAAGCAAAGTGAAACGAGAGCATGAAATTTTGACAAGGCTTTAAATATTTTTATTATAAGAACAAATATATATATATATATATATCGATCCGTTTTTAGAAAGGATCTTCCTAATGATCAATATAAAAGATATCAGATATTTAAAGCAAAAGAAAATACCCTAAACAACAAAACTATAACAGCAACGACCTAATCTCTCCATCTAATCACTTGCCAAATTACCCTCTCTATATACTATGATTAATCTTAATAAAGAGTTAAACATAATAAAATCAGCCATGGAAAATTTTTTTTTTTTTTTTTTTTTTTTGGGGGGGGGGGGGGGGGGGGGGTGTGTTGGGTTGCAGTGCGTAAATACAAATACCCATTTTAACGAAGATGAGGTAAATAGTTTATATTTTGACCTAATGTAACAACATATGCAGAACCTTCCTCAGAGCGGTGTAATCCTTCTAGCTTAAGGGTAAAACATTTGTAGACATGTAAGGAGATATGCAGCCCTTCACCTGCAATTGCAAATACATTAACATTAGATAATTACAAAATTAAACCTTGGGAAACACCATGTTTTTATATTTTGGTAAGGAGATTATAAATTCCGTTGCCAGAGAGACAACTTGGGAAAAGGTCGTTGGTGAATTTCAAACTTAAAGAGGTCTACACCAACGGCCTTGGAGACATCCTCTAAGCAAGGGGATCCGTAAGGCATCAGCACGAATGAGGAAGAAGGGGGCTGTATTGAGCGGGCAAACCCACACAGAGATACAAGAACCCCCTCATACGAACCTAGAATAGCCTTAATAAACACCTCATTGTTGACTTCCTAGATAACTTTATGAGACCCTAATGGGCTAGCATAAAACAGCACATCTCTCACCTCAACCAGAAACGAACTAGGGGCATAGCTGAAACGGGGCTAGGATTTTAACCCCTACGCTAACACAAATGGGATAACGAAACACGCTGAGTAATTTCCAAGTAACCGTACACAACGAGGCCAATAAGAGCAACTCCGATACTAGTGCTATCCTATTTCCATAAAGCCTATTTGGTGTCATTTTTAATTTGCAGTTTTTATTTTTTAAAAAACTAAAACCTAGGTCTATGAAAATCATTTTTTTCTTTTTGGTTTTCAAGTTTCACTCAAACTAGAGACAAACCGAAAAGAAAAACCCAATAAACTAGAAAATTGTTTCCAAAACATAGTTTGTAGTTTCTCAAAAACCAAAAACCGTAAAAAAGAAAAAATCAAACAAGCCCTAAACAACCATTCAAACTCTGACTTGCCAGAAGGGTAATCGAACATATGCAAAGAATAATGAACTAAACAAAGGGCATCATGTAGAACAATGAATGTTGCATAATGCATTTTGAGCTAGCCGCTGCAAGATTGACTGCTCTATGTAATAGTATTTTCATAATAACCTTCATAATTTATATGACATTTATATATTCAAGTATATATCAGTAAGTGTATCTTTAATTTCAAAACTACCAAAAGGGTGCAACAACAGTTGATTATAGGTTCTCCATTCAAACTTTTGCAAGCATAAGCTTAAAAGCTATTTATATTCCCTAAAATTCCAATGCAATTTGTGCAACTAATTAAATATCATTCGCAACACCCCGTTTCTGCAACAGCGATTTTATTTCATGCCACAAAGTTTCTATCATATTTATGTTACTTCCTGCAATGTGATTAACCTACAAATGATTTTGGCCATTTCCAGGATCGACAACTTAGCCTGATAAGCCATTATCAGAATAGAGCAATAAATTCGTATATAGTTCAATAACTACTATATAAATCGCATACCACTCATTTGATAACGATATTATGAAAACATAACCCACTGTCCAAAATCCCAAAAGCAATAAGCTAGCCATTCATGTTCCTGAATATTTTGATTCTTTTAAATTTATTTCCTGGAATGATTTAATTGACCATAATAACAACTCAATATGCTCAAAACTATATGGATCAAAATTATGCAATTAAAGAGAAGGAACTACCTGCAACAAGCCAGTAGGAATCTGGATAAATCCTTGTAGAAAAAGATCAACATTCGCGAGGATACTTTGTGGAACAGGTGTGATCAAGTACAGAAGGTTCTGGGATTTGTCAATGCCTCGAACTATCCCTGATCCGCATAGAAAGATAAAATTGCAAGTCAAGTTCTGATGAGCAAAGTGGTTCAATATTCTCAAATTACAAGTCAATCCAGGCAACTCCGATGAGCAAAGTGGTTCAATAGAAGGTCTACACTCAAACATCGCTGGGATCACAGTCTTATGCTTGTAAAAGGTCTGTGGTGGCAAAAGCGTGAGAAATTTGAAGAGAAGAATTAATCTGAAAGTTGTTAACGGAACAATGAAGCTCTCTTATGAAAGTAGCATAAGGAAAAATGATTGAATATATAATAGTCGGGGGTAAATGAAAATCTTAGGCCTCTTTGGTATCGCTTTATATTTGCATTTTGATTTTTTAAAACTAAGAGCATATTTTAGAAACGATTTTACTGGTTTTGATTTCTTATTTTCAGTTGTTTCCTAATTTAACTATTAATCAAAAACAAATAAAAGTCAGACAAATGATTTTCAAAACACGTCTTCAATTCCTCAAAAGTTAAAAGAAATAAATAGAAACCATACCATATAAACCCAATGAACAAATATAATTCAAATGTCGTACCATCTCGGAGACATGAAAAACACGCAGCAGTTTCTTCAATAAAACCCAGACAAGCAAACACCATATTCAGTTTCTAAGAGACCTCTCTTTGTCCTCACTACTACGTGCAATTCAACAATAAGACGGTATTCCTACAACTCAAGTGATTTGATCCATACTTACCACAAAGTAGCACTTACTTAACAAGGCACCTTCAACAGTAATGCATCGAACTCCAAGAATATTTCAGTTACCTCATCTAGTTTTTATTCAAAACTAGGGAAATTATCACTTAGGTAACCCGAGGTTCAATTATTTATCACCCAGGCATATCAATATATACAATGAGGTACCTTGATGTTGTAAAATTTTATCACTTAGGTTTCCTATGCTAAAACTTGGTGAATTCTTGTTAAAGTCCTATCAATTTTCATCATAAAATGTTGATATGGTACATGATTATGATAATATATATGAGCTATATCAATATTATCAACAAAAATCCAACGGAATACAAAGAGTTCACAGAATTAAGATGGAAGATATCTATATACTAGCGAATAATGTATCGTGTTCGCATTTACGACTAGAAATCATAACATTACGATTGAAGACACCTATATTTGTTATAATCATGTTCCGGGTTAGCCAAATTCCAATAATAATCCATCAAATTTCAGCAAAGAGTGTCTGATATATAAATTTTTTGAACTACAGGTTACATGAGAGAAAACTTTAATCCTCAGGGTACCTAATTGTATCTATATTAAAACATCAAGATACTTGAGTGATAAATCCTCAAACCCAGGTACCTAAGTGATAAATTCCCTTCAAACATAAATACATCAAACTTTATTATAAAGTAAATACAATTGATTAAACAAGATTCTTGCCTCTGTCTAGATAAATAACACCAATAATCTAGGCTTACTAGAATTGCAGGAGAATGCCTATATGAGCTGTGCTAATCAACCACGCATAATAGCTAATCAGCTAGTTGCCACACATATCTTAAACTTCTTGAACTAGTAAGTGCAACCAAACAAGCATTGTAGAAAAGAACATTAACCAGCTCTATTAACAGGGAGGACGATGCAGCAGACAGTACAGAGAATTCCGGGATAAAGATGAGAATTGAGAACATGAAACATACCAAGGCCAACACAAACGGGTAAAGATTCATGTTCTCCTGAGCTAACAGCCAAGCCAACAACGGTTGCATTCAGGGCATACAGAACTTCAGTACTTGAAATCTAGCATAAAAAAAACCAATATCCAATAAGAAAGGCATAATTCATTAGAAACAAGATAAGATAGCCATTGGGAAGGATAACTTCCAGGAATATAATTGTGTTGAGGACAAAACTCGGTGTTATTTATCTATAAGCATTTCAGAAAACTTGATTTGACATTGTTTGCCCAGAAGTCCTATAATGCATAAAACAAACCTGGCAATGGAGATGCTTGATCTTGATACTTGATATGTTAACTTGGTAAGGAGGGTGACGGGCCAAAGCATTAGCAAGTTCCTTGATTGTGTCAAGATTCATGTCGCTTGGGAAGCACTTCCTAAAGTAAGCCATAAGCCGTTGGTCTCGAATATGTTGCGCTTCCTTTCGCACTAGCACCCTAGAAAACAAGAAAGCTGAGAAATCAAGAAGTGAAATAGATTTAAATGGCCCACATTCTATCTTACTGATGGGAGTACTAACCACAAAAATCAGACATGTAACACCACATAAATGTTAGAGAAAGTATGTACAGCGCACAGTCACAAGCCACAACATAGAAAAATGAGATGCACGAAATATGGTTACCTTTTCAAGAAAAAGGAAATTTTACGTCTACAGAGATGTATCCTTATCAGAGCTCAAACAGTCTTTGGAAGATTCAAAAATAAAAGAACAAATGTTTTGCCAGCAGAACCATCAACAATGTACAGAAAATAAAGAATCTACAATACAACCAGTCTTCTAGCTAGAGGAACCACAATAATCATTTAGCAGATCCAATGGGAATTTAGCATTCAGAACTCCATTTTAATTGGCCGAAAGAAAATCAGCACTCAGCACAAATTTGAAGGTGCTATGAACTTACGATCTATTGCGGGAATCCTTTCGAGCTGAACAGATCTCAATCAAATTGATTGAAGCAACGTTCTCATCATCATCATCAATGTTTAACCAGAACTCCCCAGCAGGAAGATTCTTACTTTCAACAGATATGTTTATCTTGACAACGTGTGTTGGAGCCATAAATCTCAACATTTCAAATAGTACATCATAACCCTGACCTGTTGCAACAAAGCATCAAATCACCTTTAATTATGGAATATAAGCAAAAAGAGAAGTATTTTGAGGTAATTGAAAGTGAAATCTAACCTGCAACTTCGAACAGGTAAAAGTAAACCAAATACCAAAGTCACATACCTTTCACCCAGCCAGGTGTGTTAACGATCAGTGGCACCTCAATTCTACCTTGACCTCTATCTTTGCTCGAAACTTGGTGCTCCTTTCTATAGTAACCATATAGTGCTGATATACAATTCAAGTATCCTGTAGAGTCCAATTTTGAAGAAATATCTCCATAGAAATAGCACCTGGATGAAGACCAACAGAAAGATACTATCACTCCTCGTAGCCATTTGAGAAGTAACATCACTTCACAGCCTTCTTATCCGAGAGTCCAAGTGAAGAACAAGGACCAGATTCCACATGTGGAACTTAAATGACATCATATTAATATGTATGAAGGTGCTTGACACTGCAGTGAAAGTAAATCAGAACATTGCAGCAATTATATAAGTGAGGGCAATCATTAACTTATTTGTAGTAGATGTGATCTTTAAGCCTCAAACTAGAGATTCTTCTATAGACAGTGCCACGTGACCCTAACCACCCTAATGACACTAAACGAAATGCCAGTATTTAATGCATATATCTTTTTGGTTTCAGGCCTGCAACGCCTATAAAAAGTAGATTGGCACTACATGTACAAAATTAATGTCCAAAAAGAGTACAAAATGATGTCTGACTGCGGGAGATTAGCATTGCACTACACAGTCAAGTCAGAGCATTTAAGGCAAGTCAAGAAAACGCCACATCAGTTTGTACAATTTGACACATGAACTTTTTCTTTTTCCATAAATAAAATGTTTTCCATACAATAACAACAGTCCTGGTGCCACAAGAGCTCCGGCCGAAGTGGGGTCAGGGGGGATGAGATGTACACAGCCTTACCTCTTCAGGGCGTCCCCTAAAGAAAGGTTGTGTCCAGATAGTGCCCCCAACTCTAAAAAGCATGAAGCAAGAAGCAAATAAAACAATAAAGCAACAATAGAACATCGAGCATCATAGCAAAGCAAAGCAAAGAAAAGCAAAGCACCAAGCACCAAAAAAGCAACAATAGATCATGCAGGACATCAGCCCCGAGCAACCATAGTATGAACACTAAGGGTGCTATGGGCTCGCTCCGTTGTGCTCCACTATCCTAAATTGCTATGTCAGCCATCCCCCATTCTAGCTCGCCACGCTGCTCTATCTAAGGCCATCTCCTCATTCGGGTCTAAGCGGATGAGGTCATGCCTAATTATCTCCATCCAACTCTTCTTAGCTTGCCTCTACCTCTCCTTCGGCGCATAATATGGAGTTGTTCGAATCTCCTAACAGGGGGCAATGGCCGATCTCCTCCTAACATACCCTTGCCATCACAATCGTTGCTCCCTCAAATCTCAATTGGTACCACACCCAGTTTGCCTCTTATAACATCATTTCTAATTTGATCCTTCTTAGTATGACCAAACATCCACAGCAACATCGTCATCTCCGCCACTTTCAACTTCTGTGTATGGCACCATCTAACTGGCCAACATTCAGCACCACTATCATCTTATAGTATTGTCCCTTCAACTTGAGAGGGAACCTTCTATCACATAGTATCGCTAGGGCCATTTTCCACTTATATCTCTCACTTTAATCCAGTTGTTAACATCCACGTCTACTCCACCGTCCTTTTGCACCATCAAGTCTAAATATATGAAGCATTCTTTTTTCAATATGTTTTCTAATCCAATCTTCACGTCCTCTCCACTTGGGCTGGTTGTGGTACAAATTTTAAATTCTATATACTCAGTTTTGTTCTACTGAGCCTTAAGTCTTTCAATTCCAGCGCACTTCTGCAAAATTCCACCTTCTCATTTGCTCCTCGTCTTGACTTGCTCACCAGAGCTATATCATTGGCGAAAAGCATATACCAAGGTAACTTCCCTTGAACGTGTCTAGTGAGCTCATCCATAACCAAAATAAAATGCTTCCATACTAAATAAAATTCTCACAAACATAAAACTGAGGCACAAAATCTCCTTGGTCATCCAGTTCATGTTTCATCTCCCATAACACATCAACTGAAAAGCCAGTTCATGCACCAACAAAGAAAGAGGCTTTCCAGAATGAAAGCTCCAAGAGAAGCAAAGTACAATTATAAATTTGAATAAAGAACTCTTGAGATAAAACAGGTTAACATTTCATATAAAACTTCCTTTGTCTTAACTTGCAAACAACTAAAGTTACAAATGACTCAAAAACAGTTCTTCTAAAGAATGTAGTTCGGACATATCATATACTTAGTAGTACCATACCCTTAACCTTTTGCTCCTAAGTTCAAAAGTTTTCGCATGTGACAATAATAATGAACATCAAGTTGGCTAGTCCACAAGAACAGCTCGATGATCTTCACTGAGACAATGAACATGAAAACCAATGATCATGACAAGTAATATGCTAGCTGCGAAAAAGAAATACTTGTCTTTGACCAAACCCCTGAAAGTATCTATCTATACTATTACCTCAATACAAATTCTTTGTGGATTCAACTTGAAATAAAAGTGATCTATTTACAATATCACCTCAATACAGATTCCATCCTTCAGTTATATAATGGTGACAAAAACCGTGTCTAAATACTGCATTCATAACAATGTCAGAAAGGTTAAACATTCATACCTCTCAGGCGTTTTCAGGCAAGGGATTGTGAAATCTGAACACATAGAAAATACCAATTAGATGAGCTACATGTCAGTAGTTAAATAGCAAGATGCAATAAAGCTTTCCGAAAGTTAATACATAAGTGCAGTAAAGGCAAATAAAGACATACCTGGAGTTATCTTGTCAATTATAGTAAGCGATAGACAACCAGGGGGTGTAAACTCTGGCTGTCCAACATCAGTATCCAAATAAGCCACTTTCTCGTAACTGCCAGAAGAATAATCATTTTTTGTAGCAAACTAAATGGTAGCATTATAGGAAACTATTCATATCATAATAGATAAATCATGCCAACGAGGGTTTGATCCACAAGTACAGCACTACAGAGGTTCAGACCCAGATAAAAAGCCGTTTAGACCCCCCCCCCCCCCCCCCCCCCCCCCCCCCAAAAAAAAAAAACACACACACGAAACTCAAAAAGAAGACCCGATATAAACAACATATTTCTGCAGAGCTGTGATTCTACCTATTACAGCATTTTCATAAACATAAGAAGTTCACAAGACCTTAACTTTGGGGACTACTAATGTAGCATACTCACATTTTTTTTTAAATAATTTTATAGCATAATAAGAAAATAAACAAAAAAACAAAATTAGGAACTACACTTAGACACAAGCCTCGTAGAAGGATCAAATAGAAATCACCAGGGGAGTACAACATTTCAATCACCTTTCACGCAAAGGTTAAGGAAGGAATTCAATTCTTATGATACATTAGAAGTGAATATTGCACATATTAGTTGTAGGATCAAAATCCAGAATAAGCACATTGCAATACAGTATTTGATCAATAAGTATGACCATCATCAAAAGTGAAGAACCCTTGACCTCCTTTTCCGAATTATCATGCATAAACTACAGAGAAACATCTCAAGTCTGGCCAAATTAGAACTCAAATCCGTAAGGCAGTAGTTGTCAAATGAATTGGAATTAGACTGTGAAACTGCAATTCTGATTCCAATTCTAAAGGAATTAGAATTAGAATGGAATTGAAATTCCACGCTTGAATAATCAAAGGACTTAGAATTGTAATTTCACAAGTAACCATCTTGAGTTTTGGGTCAAATCATTCCAAGTTTTGGGTCAACAACGATAGAGATTATGTCCAATCTCACCATTTTGGGTTCAAGCCATGTCAAGTTTCGAGTCAACTTTAGGTAAGGCTTGAGTAACAATAGGGTCAGACCATATCGTGCTGAAGACGTCTTAGATCTTGGGTTGGTTAGGTGGGTTTATTTTGGGATTTGGGTTAGCACAAGCTAAATTTGAGTTGGTCAAGGTGATATGAGGTCAAGCCATCTGAAGTTCGGGTCAATCGGGTTGCATTGTTTCAAGTTCTAGGTTATTTGAGATAGGATCAAATTTAGGTCAGACTAAGCTAGGTCAAGACATTTTCAGTCTAAGTAATCTCTAGGTTCAGGTCAATTATTTTGGGTCATCTCGAGGTTTGGATCTGCTTGGTTGGCTCAAATCCAAGTCAAGTCCGAGTCAGGAACGGTAATATTGAATTTGAGTCATCTCGGATTTTGGGTCTATTGAGTGAGTCATTTCCAACTTTTAGTTAGATCGGGTCAGGTCAGATCAAGTGACTCAGGTCAATTCAAATTTAAGTTATTCAAGTTGAATCATTTTGAGGGTCAAATTTAGGTCAAATTGGGTGTCTTGGTTTTAACTAATCTTAAGTGCCGAATTAATTAAGATGAATCATTCTAAGTTTCATATCACTTTTCAGGTTGGGGGTCCTCAGTAACAGCCTCTCATTAGGGTATCCCCCTGATGGGGTCAGGCTGCATACATCCTACCCCTCCCAGACCGTGCTCACGCGGGAGCCCTTGTGGCACTGGACCTGTTGTTGTTGTATTTTAAGTTTCATATCATTAGAATTAATATGAAATTATAATTCATTGCCTTGACCCCAAGAACTTGAAAAGCATGATTTTGGGTTAAAACCTAATTCCATGAGATTGGATAGTGGAATAGTAATTCCAATCCCAACAGATGAACCAAACAACACGGTTGAAATTCTAGACCCAATCCTAGTTTTAACCTCAATTTCAAGCTCCAATTCCATGACCAAATAGGACCTTAGAGTTATCCAAATTCATTCACATAACAGGTAAAGGTTGTTAGAGTACAAAACCATTTATGAACATTTACCTAACTTAAACCATTGGAATAGCTAATTCTAACCAGAATATCAAAGGCTCCAGTTGATCTTAATTATTTGTACCTTCTTTTTCTCTTAATATAGTTTCTTGGGCTATTCACACCAATAGTCCTTATATATTGTCCATTGTGTCAATTTAATCCTTGTACTTTTAATTATGTCAATTTAGTCCCTCAACAATTGATATTGTTTCAATTTGGTCCCTGGAATAAAATTTATTTTAACTTTTTTAATGAAACTTCTAGTGGTTCGTCCATGAGTTGGGTTAAATTGAGTCAAAGGATGGATTTTTAGTAAATTACTTGCATCTAGCATAATTGTGCCACAAAAATTTACGTCAATAATTTAACTTGAATTTGAGTGAAGGACTAAATTGACACAATTTGAATTGCAAAGGGACTAAATTGACACAATTAAAAGTATAAGGACTAAATTGACACCATAAGAAAAGTACAGGAACCTTGATGTAAATAACCCTAATTTCTTTTTTGATAAAAAAAGTTGGAGGATCAAGATATCTCAAATTCAAATCTCAATAGCACCCAATCTATGTTGAAATAATCCTAATACAAGGCATGAATGTACTTAGAGGTGGCCCACGAGACCGTCAAAAATGGGGAGGGTCGGCCCCAGAGGGCTTTGCCCCCAATGGCTAGTGCCCATCTAGGCACTATAACTTATTCTATAATTGCATTTTTTATTTATATTGTTGTAATTGTGTTTTTTTTAATAAGTTATAATAAATTTTATTTTATAAAATATAAATATAATTTTATAGGATAAAATATATTTAGAATTTTATTAGATACTATTATGATTGTATTTTGTGTTATATGATTTATCAATAAATTATAATTATTTCTTGGTCAAAATGATTATTTTTATGTGTGTGCATATATATAGGACACAATTTTTACGAGAAGGTGAGAGTTTAAGATGAGCAAATCTTGGCCGTTCATAGATTGACCCTTTTTTATAAGTTACCAAACAAAAAAAAAATTATTCACCCCATCCTTTCTCCCTGTCTCAACCCATCCCGCCCCCACCTGCTGCCACCGCCAGCCCTGGCCACCCTCGCGGCAGTGACCACTCAACCGCCCCTCCTTTTCTCTCTCTTCCAATACTCCTTTATCTCCCCATATTCTGCCGCCGCTGCCCCTTCCTTTCCTTTCTATTTCAATATCCCTTTCTCCCGTACTCCCCCCCCCCCCCCAAAAAAAAACAATAACATTACCCGACCAAAATTACATAAAAGAGACTCGTTTTATTAAAAAAAAAATAAAACATTAGGGATCATTCTAAAGAGAAGGAAAAAATGGAGCACCTAATCTAAACAAAATTACAAAGGCGATATATTGGACAAATTTGAACAAACTTAAAAAGATATGTTACAATATAAAACTATTCATGAACCTTTACCTATCAGCCTAAGCTTTTAGAAAAGTTGGTTTCTTATCATTATATCAGAGCCTTGTTGAACAAGAGGTTACGAGTTCAAATCTCAAAAGCCCCCACTTTAATAATAAAAACAATTTAAGCGCAAGATACGAGGTGTGTCTATGCACTACCCAATTGACATTCATCCATCAGCTTAAACTTTTAGAAAAGTTGGCTCCTTGACAAGATAAGAAACCAACGGCATAAATAAATCAAAATAAGTAAATGGAGGGAGAACCTGAGAAGGAGACAGTTGAGGAGGTAGCGGGAGAAGGTGGATTTGCCGCTGTTTTTGGGGCCACAGATGAGCGCCACAGGCGGCGGCGATGATTCAAGGGCGATGGAGTCCGCCGCCTCCGACCATTGCGCTGGGATGAAGATGTTGGCTGAACGGTTTTCCATCGTCTCTCTATAAACCCTAGTTTCTGCTGTACAAAACCTGCAGAGATTTTTGGTGATTTTGAGCGGGAAACCGAACCAAAAATTAGGGTCAGTGACCCCCCTAGGGTTCACAGCCAAGGTTGTCAGAATCGGGATTCTACGTAGGATCGGTGAGGGGTCCTCAGGATCAGGATCGTAGAATCGGATCGAGAATCGTAAGATTCTACTTTTTGTGCAAAACACTACCTTGTATCTATAAAAATCGCATTATAAGCCTTAAATATACAATAAAGAACATCAAAAAGTGCAAAAAAATTATTTTCATAACACATTAAAACTAGGGAACAATATAAAAGTTGAAGAAATACAATAAAATTAACTACAATCAAGTAATCAACAATTCAACACAAAAGTTCAAATGGGTATATGTAGATAATAAAGCAAAACTTTTTTTAAAAAATCAACAAAGCAAAACAAAACCAAGCTTAAAATAAACAAAAATATAAATCAAAACAATTACCAAGTGACTCAATAATATACTAGAAGAATAAAAAATTAAACAAAAATTAAAAATTTTTACCCAAAAAGAAAATAAGCTATGGTTGTGTTTCGTCGTGCCAGAACTTGGCTGGCGGCAGTCGGTCGGTGGCGTGGCTGGCGGCAGTCGGCCGGTGGGCTGATGTCGCGTGGTGTGGTGGTGGTGATCGGTGGTTGGTTTGGGGTTAGGGTTAAGGGGAAGGGGAAGGGGAAGGGGATGGGTGCGGGAAGAGAGAGAAACGGGGGGTGGGTTTTGGGTTTTTTTTTTTTTTTTTTTTATTTTATAATTTTATGTTGTAAACTCGGTAGGATCGGTCAGAATCGTCGATCTTACCGATTCTGTACCGATCCTATTTCATTTTTTTTGTGATTCTAGCGTTTTATGATTTTTTATACGATCCAGATCAATTGGGCATGGGAGGATCGTACGTACGATCCTACGATCCGGATCACAATTTTGATAACCATGTTCACAGCTGGTCAAAACAAGTTTATTTAAAGGTTATTTATATTTTATGGTTCATTTATCAAGCACTAAGGTACCGAATTCTATTAGAATTCTGAAATTAGGCGTGCTTGAGCGAGAGTAGTACATAATGGATGACTTCCTAAGAAGTCCTCATATTGCCAACCTGTCAAGTTAGGGGTCTTCGAAAACAACCTCTCGCCAAGGTTATACCCTGAAGGGGTAAGGCTGCTTACAACCATCCCTCCCAGACCCTGCTTATATAGGAGCCCTTGAGGCATTGAGTATGTTGTTGTTGTTACATTTTAGGGTTATTTATACTAAAGGTCATTGTACTTTTGTTATTGTATCAATTTAGTCCATATACTTTTAATTGTATCAATTTAGTCCCTCTATAATTCATATTATGTCAGTTTAATCCTTTTGTTAAATTTAGGTTAAATTATTGACGTAATTCTTAATGGGATAACCACGTTAGATGTAAGTAATATACTACAATCCACTCATTGACTTAGTTTAACCCAATTCATGGTTAAATCATTTAAAAATTTCATTAAACACTTAACACAATTTTTACTCGATGGACCAAATTGACACAATATAAATTGTACAATTACTAAATTGACACAATTAGAAGTACGATTACTAAATTGATACAATGAGCATAGTACAAGGACATTTGGCATAAATAACCCTTATTATTAATGATTTTTTTGAAATAATAAAAATGATACTAACTTTTTTTAATTAGCAAGAGACTTCTAAGTTTTTGTCATATTAATAAAAAAAATCCCCATTTTTTTGTCGTACTGATAAAGAGTCCCCTTTCCGACTTGATAACGCCTTTTTTGTCAATAAAGCTGTAGTAGCATCTTTCTTTATTAATGTTACAATAAAATGATAATAATACTGTTTACTAATCATACTTTTAAACAAATTAAAGGAAAATATATAATTTCTACGTAATACAACGTATCAAATTTTGTGTTTATAAAGTAAGAAAAGGAGTATTGAAATGTGCTTTTAATGTTTTACTGCAGCATTAATAAAAAAATAACTGTCATGTCGGTTATATCAATGGAAAATGATGTCATTATGCTGTACATGGGCCTTTTTATTAAGACGAAAACTTAGGCCTTATTAATAATTAAAAAAGGTCATGTTCCGTTTTATCATATTTAGAAACATTGGAATATTAAAATGTCAATAATCATTATTTAATAATTTGAATTGTTTTTTTTTTTTTTTAACAAATATACTTTGAATTGTTTCAACTTTATCTTTTGAGATGTATTATTAGGTAGGATTATTTTAAGATGAGAAATATGTTTAATATATGATAATATTATTGATACAGTAAAATTATTAAGGTGAAAGCAAATTTGTAAAAATTTGTGGCTGTTATTCATTATAAGGCACATATTTGCTTTGACAAAGACCTTTTATTGCTATGCTAGCAACAGCACTCTATTATTATTATCATAGTATATTAGGACTTTGTAATCATCGTTGTAGGAGTTTATCATCGCTTAGAATTGTAATTTCTTTGTATAAATACTCATGTAATCAAAACTTAAGGTCAATCATTAGATAATTTGAATAAATTCAGTTTATTTCTATTTCTTGAGCTTGCTAAGCTGGCTAAACTCGACGAGTTTGAGGGTTTGGAGCAAAATAAAGATTCCAACAAGTTACTTATAATATATAGTGCAAAAGCATAACTAGGGGTTTATGTAAGTTCTAGTTCTTATAAAGTTTTATTTTTTATCGCGGCAGTTAAGATATTGTTTGGTTACTAAGAACTAAGTGCGTCTTGTTTAGCTACTATTGATATTTGACTCAAATTCATTGAACCTGGAGATTATCCATTAGATGGTCTTAAGTCAAAAATGTCATGCTTCAAGTTTCTTGTCAGACTTTGCTACTAACCATCTTAGTTCGTGGGCTAAATCAAGTTCATCTCACCTAAACAAGTGGTTCAAAATAACAACACATCCAACTCATCTATAACTCACATACAACTCCTTTTTCACGCCTTTGCTACCATCATGCTTCTGCTATAAATTGAGGGTTTTGCAGTTGAAGAAGGAGCAAGTGAGCAAGAGAGCCAACGAAAAATATTAGCTCTAAGAAATAAGTGTGTAAAATTGCACTACCACAAAATTACAATTGTAATGCTTGATGGAGAGAGAGTGTATTAAGTAAGGGAGTGTGAGTGATATACTGTTATACTCTTGTATTCTCAAATTTCCATAGTGGATTTTTGGTCTTGTGTCGCCCGTAGTTTTTACCTTTATATTGGAGAGTTTTTCACGTAAATTTATTTATGTCATATTTCTTAATTTCTCGTACTTAATCCTTATTTTGTTGTTGTTATCCATTTCTGATCCGTAATTGCGCCTATTACGCTAACAATTACTAAGAAACTAACACAACATAAGAAATGAAAATTCTTTAACAATTTTCAATTTATTCAAAACGAAGGAAATTAAAAACAATACATGATTAAATTCAATTACTTAAATTATTTATTAGTGTTATAACAAAACATGGTTTAATTATTAAAAAAATAAAACAGATGGGTACGGGTAATCGTTTGATAACCATATAAGGGTGGATACAAGGCAAGGAATGGATACTTACAAGTAGTGGGGCGGTATGAATATGGGATTATATCCGCTGGGGAGGCCATGGATATTGATAGCAGATAGGGGTATGGAAGGCATCCCTTGTATCCGCCCCACTTCCATTGCCATCCCTATCCTTAGGTAAGATCTAATTGTTTTGTTTCTACCAAACCTCCACAAAGAAGTTTTAATTCCTAAACCCTGAGTAAGCGGGAGCCCTTGTGGCACTGAGACTATTGTTGTTGACGCAAAGAAGTTTTATTTCATATCTCAATAACCAAACACTTTATTCGTACTTCCTAGGAAGCTGATACAAACAATTTTCTTTAGGAATTAAATTCACATGGCAACAAAATAAGGCCCAAATACAAATATCCAAATAAATTAAATTATTGTGGTAATTTAATGTCTTGTTTTAACCATTAGCGTTCGAAATCTATTAGGGCTTGTTCGTGCTCGTATGGAGACTCAATAGTTTATTGAGCTGAGTTTAAGCAGGCTCGATAACCTTATTGGCAAAGTTATTCAAAAGGTAAAGGGGGATAATCCTTCGAATAACTTTATCAAACAGGGGCAAAAAATTACCCCTTTTTACCTTTACCCTCCTTTATTCCTCTTTACTCCATTGCCCGAGGTTGGGGACTGAGGTCGACAAAAAAAGGTCAGCAACATTCAAAGAAACAAACAACTCAAATTCATTCATCATTCTGTTCAAAAAAATTCATCCATCGTCACACCACACGGCTCCTATTCACCCTTCACGTCACCCTCCTCATCTGACTTGATCTCACCACCTCCTTCTCGAGGGGCGCCAAAACCCCATTTTTCCTCTCTCTGTTTGCTTTCCGATTTGATTCTTTAATCGAAACATAAAACCCCAAATCGAGAAAGTTAGCTAGAAAGTGAAAAAACGCGCAAAACCCAGAAAAATTCACTCGTCATTTGCGATATTTGGGTGTTAATTTGAGTTTTGGGGCAGCGACAATGGCGGGGGTGGAGCTTGAGAACTCGATGAAAGAAGCCCTAAATGCTTTGTATCACCACCCAGACGACGCCTTTCGGATGCAAGCTGATCGGTGGCTTCAGGAATTTCAGCGCACCATTGATGCCTGGCAGGTTTGTTTCTTGTTTTCGTTTGATTTTAATGTTCCTTTTGGGGGGTTTTAAATCCTGTTTGTTTGGTTTTGATTTGTGGTGGGTTCGATTTTGATTGGAGAATGAAAGTTCCACTGGTATAGCATTGGGTTGTTTGCAAAAGAGGGAGATTGAGAGAGAGAGAGAGAACTAACTACCACAAAAGCTTAAGCTGATGGCATAAGGCCCATGAATAGATTTATACCTTAACATGCTCTCTTACAGGAATGCCTATGGAGATTATGTTAATATTAATAGTGGGTGCTATTGAGATTCACACCCGTGACCTCTCGGTCAAGAAGACATGTCAAATAACTAATTATTCCCAAAACTTAAGCTGATGGATAGCTCAGGAATGGATTTATACTTTAACAGCTTTGGTTGCGATTGAGATTCATCCAGTTAAGTGTTTGATGTTGTCTAGTGCTTTGCAGTTCTAGCGCATAATTTTAACGTATTTCATTGAACTATAAATCTATAACGGTTAGCGTTGAAGTTCCAGAGTAGTTATACTATAAGGAGTGTGTTCCGTGCCACTGAGTTTGAATATACTTCTTTGGCTCTACTTCCATGGAGAAGTTTAATTGCATAAATACAGATTTGCACTTGAAGATAATAATTGGAGTTCCAAAAGTTATTTCTGTTTCTGGGAAATGGGTGAATTCTGTGTGATTGCTTTTCAGTATCGCTCCCTCAAATTCACATTTGTCACCCCTTTCAGGGAGGTTGCGATAGGTAGCCAAATCTTGGAGTTCTGGTGAGATGAGACTTGCTTTAGATAACGGCTGAAACTGCTTACGTGGATGCATCAAATTGCAGTAGAATTATATGGAGCTTATCATGTTCAATGTTAATTGCACTTGTGGGCACATAAGGTGTCATTAGCTCATTGTAAACGGAAAGTATTTCAAATGATTGAGTTGAGCCCAAAAAGTTTCCAGCTTTCGGAAATTGCGGATTGTTGAAACATAGTTGGGAATACATATGTGGGCATATGATATTGGAATGTTTGTAGTTGTTATTTAACTGTATAATGAAGGCACTGATCCTTCTAAAATGGTGGGGCTTCCAGCTAGTGCGAAGGCCCGGATCATGGTGTCCCAATGGTTCATAAATCTACATATTCGGAGAATGGTACCTTTGACTGTTGAGTGGTCTTTTGCAAGAGAGAGAAAATTAGAAAATTTTTGGGACGAGGTCATACATGCAACAATGTGTCAGTAAAGTTTCCTCTTGCAATCAGTGCTGGTCACAAGCATGATAGCAGTGTCGAAAATGAGTTGGAGTTTCTTATCCAAAAAAGAAAGTGTTCAAGTTCAAAAGCTTACATAGTTGCTCTCAAACTGAAAAGCTACTGAAGTCTCTAAGATAAGCCTACTTTTACCCCTCTTTATTTGATTGAACAAAGGTCACATCAATTTGAGCTTTCAAGAATTATGGGTTAGTCTTATATCTCCTCCCATTTCTACTGCTTTTTGGAGCACCATCAAGTTTTAAGGTCTCTTTGGGTCATATGCAATTCATTGCACCACTCGCATTGATTTATATTAGCGTGTAAATGTTAAGAATTATCATAACCCTGTTTCTGGATGCTGCATTTGGCTTTGATGACTATGATGGTCACTTTAAGATGAAATGATGGCTTATCTTTGGACATATTTATAGATGAATCCATCTGTTCCGTGCGTTGATACATTTGTTTCTTTATAACTTCCGGTCCCTTCATGAGCTTTGCGTTTCTTTGCTAATGACATTAATTTTGCTATTCATGCTTTATTATAAAAGGTATTGATATTTTATGTTTCTGTAACTTCTGGTCCCTTCATGCTTTGTGTTTCTTGTTAATGACATTAATTTTGCTAATCATTCTTTATTATAAAGGTGTTGAGATTTCATTAATTTGGCCTTAGAATTAGCAGCAGCAGCATCTGCGGCAGTGGAGAAAGAAAGCAGGCAACGCTCACACATACGCTGGAGGTCAGAGAGGCGACGATGAAGATCACAAAAGGCCAGAGACGACATGTCCCGCTTGTGAAACTCACAAATGGATTGGTTATAACAAATGTAACCAGAACTACTAGTTCTACACGCAAAAATATGATCAATTCTTGTATAAAGAAGACAAGGGGGCTCAAGATCAAAGAACTTGGCAAATTCAGAAGCAGCAAACGCAATGAAACTGTCAAGGAAGAGGATCCCAATAAGGGTCCACTCAGGGAGGGCGTAAAGAACAAAATGAGGAAACTTTCCAATCTCCTGTTCCACAAAATACCTGAATGAAGCCCCCGGCGGCGGCATCATTTAAAGGCCAAACACAAGCCAAAATCTATGATTTTGGTCTCTTTTTTTCTAGGATTTTGATGGGATTTGCAGTGCGAAATGGTAACTTCTGTGGGGGATTATGAAGGTGAGATTAAATCGTGATCTTGGTGAGAAGGGGGATTGGGATACCAAAATCAAGGCCTTTTCTCTGGGGATTTTTCTCTCTCGTAGGGTTGCTTTTTTGAGAATCAAGATGGGTTTTTTCTTTCAAGTTTTGGGGGATTTTGGATGGTGAAAGTTGAGTAATTGAGGGGGGGAAAGGGGAGAGCTATGAATAGGAAAAAGGAGACATTTTTAAGAGGAGAGAGAGAATCTGGGGGAGTTTTGGGCGCGCTAATTTACCTGAATTAACGGTTCATCGTGGATTCCTCAACTATCTATTGTTCATTAAACGTCGTCGTTTTGATCTGATGATACTAGGGGCGTGCTCTGTCCGGTTTTCATAAAAACTGCATCAAAACCGGACCAAACCGTTACAATATGGTTTGAAAACAACCAAACCGGATCAAACCGCAAAACCATAATATTAAGTAGGTTATTACTTTGTCAATAAAATGTAGATTAATTATCGATACATATTATGATTTTGTTACATTCAATTAGGTAATAATATATCTGTAATTTTCTACCTTAATTATTTATATATAAACATTAATGTAACAAAATTTTAATAATAATAATTTGTTAGGTGTTTTACTTTAAATATCTCTGCGCTTTGCATTTTGTGTTAAATAGGTTCATACGCTTTTTATTTTGTCAATTTAGTTCCTTTATGAGGGTATTGTATAGTTGATTTTAGTCAGAGACTCCGTTGATTGGAATGAATGGGTGATTTGCAGTGGATTACTTGAATCTAATATGATTATGCCGTTAATAATTAAATCCTTAACTTATCTCAAATTTGATCAAAGGACTTAACTGACACAATATAAATTATAGAGGGACTAAATTGACGCACTAAAAAAAGTACAAAGACTATTAATATAATAAACAGTGACTTTTTTATCAGGTTTTCGAGTAAAACTTTGCTACTAATATGACTTATTATGATTTGAATGGTATAAATAAATATTGAACCTTCCTTATTTAGGTTTTTATAGTTTACAGTTTAGGTTTGGTTTAAACCGTAAATCCTACTCACTAAAATTTTCAAAATCAAATCATAATTTTCCAAACCACCAAACCAAACTGCAAATTACGGCTTGATCCGGTTTGGATTACGGTTTAGACTATTCTTTGCGCACCCCTAGATGATACCCGCCTTGCCCACAAATGAACTATTTTTTTTTCTTGGGTTATTTACACCAAATTCCTTCTGCTTTATTTATTGTGTCAATTTAGTCATTATATTTTTAGTTGTGTGATTTTAGTCCCTCTATAATATATATTGTGTCAATTTAATCCTTTTAAGTTAAATTATTGATATAATTTTTAACGGATGCAATCACGTTAGATACAAGTAGTCCATTACAAATCTACCCACTGACTCAATTTAAATCAATTCATGGTAGAATTATTAAAAATTGGATTAACAACTTAATATGAGTTTTACTTTAATGACCAAATTGACACAAGATCAATTGTACAAAGACTAAATTGTTATAATTAAAAATAAGGAACTAATTGACACCATGAGCAAAGTATATAAATCTTTTGTGTTAATAACCCTTTTTTTCTTTTGTAGAATTTATTAGTTAGGTGCTGTAGTCTTTTATCATCTAAATATTTTTTTGAAATTTTATTATATAGGTATTCTAAGGTTTAAAAATTTTGTCAATCGTAGCTGGTGGTAGACAAAAGCGACAGATCAGACGTCCAAAGAGATATGGGTATGAGAAGCTGATTGCTTATGCCCTTACAACTGCTGAGTCTTTAGATGACAGTGAGCCAAGTTCGTATTCAGAGGCTGTATCGAGATCAGATGCTCATAAGTGGCTCGTTGCTATGAATGGAGAGATGCAGTCTCTTCATAAGAACCAGACATGGGAATTGGTGAAGCCTCAAACAGGAAAAAGACTAATTGGTTGCAAATGGGTCTTTAAAAGAAAAGAGGGCATTCCTGGAGTTGAAGATGCAAGATTCAAGGCACGTTTCATAGCTAAAGGCTACAGTCAAGTACAGGGTGTTAATTTTCATGATATATTTTCACCCGTAGTTAGACATACTTCTATTCGTGCGCTTTTGTCTTTAGTTGGTATGCATGACTTTGAGCTTGAGCAGTTAGATGTAAAGACTGCATTTTTGCATGGTGAATTAGAATAGAATATCTTTATGCATCAGCCCAAGGGCTTCGTTAGAGAAGGAAAGGAAGACCATGTATGTTTGCATAAGAAGTCTTTGTATGGTTTGAAGCAGTCTCCTAGGCAGTGGTATAGAAGATTTGATTAGTTCATGACAGGTCATGGTTACATCAGGAGTAAATACGACAACTGTGTGTACTTCAGAAAGACTAATATAGGCTCCTTGTTTATTTGCTTTTATACGTTGATGATATGTTGATTGCAGCACGAGACATGAAGGATGTAGATGATTTAAAATCTATGATGAAGAGTGAGTTTGAGATGAAAGATCTTGGAGCAGCTAAGAAGATCTTAAGCATGGAGATTCGTAGAGACTAAAAGGCTGAAAAATTATACTTGTCACAAGAGAAGTATATTGAGAAGGTATTAGACAGGTTTCATATGAAGGATGCTAATCCAGTTAGCACGCCCTGAGCAGCGTACTTCAGATTTTCAGCATTAGATTCACCTCAGACTGAGGAGGATGTCAAGTACATGTCTCAGATTCCTTATTCTAGTACAGTGGGCAGTATTATGTATGTGATTGTTTGTACGCATCTAGATATTGCTTTTGCAGTGAGCAGAATCAGTAGGTACATGGCGAATCCAGGTAAAGAGCATTGGCATGCGGTGAAGTGGATTCTCAGGTATCTTCGTGGAACTTCCGATATTTGTTTTGGAATACAGGAAAAATAAATGTTGCTTTGTTGGGTATGCAGATTCTGATTATGGTGGAGACCTCGATAAGAAGAAGTTCACATCAGGGTATGTGTTTTGTTTAGGGGACACAGCTATCAGTTGGAGAGCGTGTCCACAGTCTGTTACAGCACAGTCCGTTACCGAGGCCGAGTATATGGCAGTCACAAAAGCATTCAAAGAAGCCGTCTGGTTGAAAGGTTTGATTAGTGAGATCAGTGTTGAGCAGGGCACTGTTAGAGTCTATTGTGATAGTCAATCCGCCATTCACTTAGCGAAGGATCAGATGTTATATCATGACAGAACGAAGCATATAGATGTGAAACATTACTTCATTAAAGATTTGATTGATGAGCGGAAGGTGGAGTTAAAAAAATTGGGACTGAGGACAATCCAGCTGACATGTTCACTAAAGTACTACCAAGAAGCAAATTCGAGTTGGGTCTTTGCGTTTGATGTGTGTTAGCCACGGTTGAGGGGGTCATTTGTGGAGAAGGTAGAGTTATTTTATTGTTGATATTAATTTTGAGCCAAGGTAGAGATTTGTTAGGAAAATGTCTCAAAATTCCTTGAAACTTTAAGGAGGGATGCCGTGAGGAGGCCGATCGATTGGGTGAAGCTCGATCGATCGGGAATGTAACGTACGTCAACGACGCCTACAGTGAGCTTGCTGATCGATCGGTGAAATACCGATCGACCGCTCTGGACCCCCGATTGATCGGGAACCGCGTTTTTCACGCGTGTATAAATACGGATGTCAGGTTACGTTATTTAGTATCCAATATAATTCTTGAGAGGTTTTCCCAGCGGCGCCGCCAACCAAAAGAGAGAGAGAGAGAGAGAGAAAAGGAGTGATTGTAATTCTTCTTTTCGATGCAATAATAAAAGCTCTAATCTTCGCCCGTGTTTTTCTCCCCTTTCGATTGTAAAGGGGTTTCCACGTAAATCCTTATGTCGTTTGTTTCTTTTCTCGTTTAGTCCATTTACTTCTCGTATTGTCATGACATTTGATTCGGATTGTATACCGGGAGTTATAGTTTTTCCGCACAATAATCACATACCATCTTAGCATTTTTGATAAAAATTAGCTAGATTTTGACAAAAATATATCTTAGATGAAAAAATTTTAAAACTTCATGTTACTGATTATACCTATTGAATATCAACGTACTTGGGCGAGCATAGTACCAGGATGGGTGACCTCCTAAGAAGTCCTCGTGTTGTCAACCCTATAAGCCTGGGGTTTCTTGGAAACAACCTATAGGTAGAGTTACACCTTAAAGGGGTAAGGTTGCATACATCAACCCCCCAAACCCCACTTTGACGGGAGCTCTTAAGACACTGGGTCTGTTGTTATTGTTGTTGTTGTTGTTGAATATCTACGTACTCGAATGATGAATACTCTATTGTGTATCTAGGTGATAAATACCTATTTTTACTTTGAGCCGTGAGGTTAAATTGAATTTTTTATTTATTTAAAAGGGAGTTAATATTTGAATTTAAAAGCCTTTACTTTGGCACCACAAGTTCTTTCATCACTGCACTAGGATTTGTTGGGTATTTCTTTTACTTCGAAATTAAATATATGTAAAATAAAAATAGGAAAAAAAAAAAGAAAAAGAAGAAAAGAAAAATGGGAAGTTCATAGGTTAACAAGTTTACTTCCACAAGTAAATTAGTGGGTTATGTCATCTGTCTTGGAGTTTTTTTTGGGTTATAAATGATGTGTAGTGGGTGAAGAATAGAGAATAGAAAGAAAAAATTGAGTGAGATTGAAAGTTAGTTTGGGTTTGGGTTTCAATTACAGATTGTAATCCAAAATTTATAGTGAAAGTTTGACATATAATCGGGTCGTGGTTTTTTCCTCTAATTGAGATAAGATTTCCACGTAAAAATTTTGTGTGTTGTTTTGTTATTTGTTTTTTTTATTGTCAATTTTCCCAACAGGATTTCATTGACGTTAAAGTGTGATACTGTCAAATATGGGGCAAAAATAGAATCTCATATCGATAGACCAGAAAAAGAAATGTTAATATATATATACACCTAAAGAATTACTTCATCTAGCGCAAACTAGTTTTGGAATTGAATCTCCTTTTGTGTATATCATTGGTCTCATAGCCGTCAATCCTCGGATTAATCCCAAGGAGCTTAGTTTGGTACGGGACGAACCTTGCTTCGGAGTCTTACTCAACCACGTATGGGATGGGCCATGCTCGATGGCTGTGCTTGACAACCAAGTTTTGGAAAGGGCTACACAGGAGAGGGTCACCTAGAATATAGTGGAATAGTCTATAAAAAAAAAATTTTAAAAAAAAAATCCTACCTACTCAAAGTGAAGCCATTGAAGACGACAGTTGTGAAGCGTGATGGTTGACACAATTAAAAATTGGGCAGAAATAACATCTCACATCAATGGGTTAGAAAAAGAAATGCCAATATATATACTCAAGGAATCACTCCATCTATTATCAATTAATTTTAGGATGAAACTTGTGACTCAAGTCAGGTGTCCAGGATAATTCTCCCACTTCATCACAAACTCAAGGGGCAACGTTCACATCTCAATTGTCAATTCCAAAGATACTGTATTTGCCAAAATATTGTAACTTTTTTTTTTTTAATAAGATAAGAAAGTACAACATCATTCATAAAAAGACAATTAACGTCAGGAGGAGGGCAAATGACGTTCAAGCCCAACACCTCATGCTTGAGGGTAAAAAGGTCTAGCCACCATATTAAATCCAATAGTTCTAAAACTTCCTGAATATATCAATTAGAATAGAACCTACTTAGTAATTTTTTCTATTTGTAATTTTTAATTTAAAATACAGTTTTTCTTAATATTGAACTTCTACTTTCAATTTTTTCCCAGTTGAAGTAAATACTAAAAAACAACGAACCAAAAATAATTAAAAATATTTTTCAAACCTAACTCATTAATTTTTTTAAAAACTTAAAACTTCGAATAGAAACCGACACCAGACAACCCTTAGTTTATTGCATCAAATTTAGAAGTCATATCCCATTGGTGGGTTTGCAAACATTACGCACAAACATGGAAGGAAATAAACACACTCAAAGTCGAAGCAAGGGGAAACGAAAGCATGAAATTTTGACAAAGGCTTTAAATATTTTTATTATAAGAAGAATATACATGTGTCATTATCATCATCATCATCACAACCCAGTGCCTCAGGGGCACAGGATCTGGAAGGGGTAGGATGTACGCAATCTTATCCCACTAGGGTGAGACCCTGACAAGTGTATATATATATATATATATATAGACCCGTTTTTAGAAAGGATCTTCCTAATGATCAATATCAAAGATAACAGATAGTTAAAGCAAAAGACAATACCCTGAACAACAAAACTATAAACAGCAACGACCTAATCTCTCCATCTAATCACTTGCCAAATTACCCTCTCTATATATTATGATTAATCTTAATAAAGAGTTAAATAAAACAAAATCAGACACGGAATTTTTTTTTTTTTTGGGGGGGGGGGGGGGGGGGGGGGGGGGGTGTTGGTTTGCAGTGTGTAAATACAAATACCCATTTTAACGAAGATGAGGTAAATATTTTATACTTTGACCTAATGTAACAGCATAAGCAGAACCTTCCTCAGAGCGGTGTAATCCTTCTAGCTTATGGGTAAAACATATGTAGACATGTAAGGAGATATGCAGCCCTTCATCTGCAATTGCAAATACATTAACTTTAGATAATTACAAAATTAAACCTTGGGAAACACCATGTTTTTATATTTTGGTAAGGAGATTATAAATTCCTTTAGGTTAACACCCTGAAGGGGGAAGGTTGCGTACATCAGGGCCCCCTAGACCCTGCGTAGGCGGAAGCCATTGAGGCACTGAGTATTTCCTTTAGATTATAAATTCCTTTGACAGAAAGACAGCTTGGGAAAAGATTGTTGGTGAATTTCAAACTTAAAGAGGTCTACGCAAACGGCCACGGAGACATCCTCTACGTAGGGGGATCCCTCAGGCATCAGCACGGATGAAGAAAAAGGGGACTCTATTTAGCAGGCAAACCCACACAGAGATACCAGAACCCCCTTTGTCTAAACTCGCTCGCCAATCCGCTAACTGATTAGCTGCTTTGAAGCAATGATTGGAGGAAATATAGATATATTCTTTGCTGATCAGACGAATGTCACCCACAATAGTTAGAATATCCATCGGAACCTCGTACAAACCCAGAATAGCCTTAATAAACACCTCATTGTTGACTTCCTAGATAACTTTATGAGACCCTAATGGGCTAGCATGAAACAGCACATCTCCCACCTCAACCAGAAACGAAATAGGGGCATAGCTGAAATGGGGCTAGGATTTTAACCACTACGCTAACACAAATGGGAGAACGAAACATGCTGAATAATTTCCAAATAACCGTCCACAACGAGGCCAATAAGGGCAACTCCGATACTAGTGCTATCCTATTTCCATAGAGCCTATTTGGCATCATTTTTAATTTGCAGTTTTTATTTTTAAAAAACTAAAACCTAGGTCTATGAAAATCATTTTTTTTCTTTTGGTTTTCAAGTTTCACTCAAACTAGAGACAAACTGAAAAGAAAAACCCAAAAAACTAGAAAATTGTTTCCAAAACATAGTTTGTAGTTTCTCAAAAACCAAAAACAGTAAAAAAGAAAATATCAAACAAACCCTAAACAACCATTCAAACTCCGACTTGCCAGAAGGGTAATCGAACATATGTGAAGAATAATGAACTAAACAAAGGGCATCATGTAGAACAATGAATGTTGCATAATGCATTTTGAGCTAGCCGCTGCAAGATTGACCGCTATGTAACAGTATTTTCATAATAACCTTCATAATTTATATGACATTTATATATTCAAGTATATATCTGTAAGTGTACCTTTAATTTCAAAACTACCAAAAGGGTGAACCAACAGTTGATTATAGGTTCTCCATTCAAACTTTTGCAAGCATAAGGTTAAAAGCTATTTATATTTCCTAAAATTCCAATGCAATTCGTGCAACTAATTAAATATCATTCGCAATACCCTGTTTCTGCAACAGCGATTTTATTTTATGCCACAAAGTTTCTATCTTATTTATGTTACTTCCTGCAAGGTGATTAACCTACAAATGATTTTTGGCCATTTCCAGGATCAACAACTTAGCCTGATAAGACTTTATCAGAATAAAGCAATAAATTCGCATATAGTTCAATAACTACTATATAAATCGCATACCAATCATTTGACAACGATATTATGAAAACATAACCGACCGTCCAAAATCCCAAAAGCAATAAGCTAGCCATTGATGTCCCTGAATATTTTGATTCTTTTGAATTTATTTCCTGGAACGATTTAATTGACCACAATAACAACTCGATCTGCTCAAAACTATATGAATCAAATTATACAATTAAAGAGAAGGAACTACCTGCGACAAGCCAGTAGGAATCTGGATAAATCCTTGTAGAAGAAGATCAACGTTCGCGAGGATACTGTGGAACAGGTGTGATCAAGTACAGAAGATTCTGGGATTTGTAATGCCGCGAACTATCCCTGATCCACATAGAAAGATAAAATTGCAAGTCAAGTTCTGATGAGCAAAGTGGTTCAATATTCTCAAATTACAAGTCAATCCAGGCAACTCTGATGAGCAACTTAGCTGTCCTATCAATATTTTATACGATATGACATTTATATGAATTATAGAAGGTCTAAACTCAAACATCGCTGGGATCACGCAGTCTTATGCTTGTAAAAGGTCTGTGGTGGCAAAAGAGTGACAAATTTGAAGACAAGAATTAATCTGAAAGTTGTTAACGGAAAAATGAAGCTCTCTTATGAAAGTAGCATAAGGAAAAATGATTGAATATATAATAGTCGGGGGTAAATGAAAATCTTAGGCCTATTTGGTATGGCTTTATATTTGCATTTTGGTTTTTTAAAACTAAGAGCATATTTTAGAAACGATTTTACTGGTTCTGATTTCTTATTTTCAGTTGTTTCCTAATTTAACTATTAATCAAAAACAAATAAAAGTCAGAAAAATGGTTTCCAAACATGTCTTTAATTCCTCAAAAGTCAAAAGAAATAAATAGAAACCATACCATATAAACACAATGAACAAATATAATTCGAATGTCATACTATCTCAGAGACATGAAAAACACGCAGCAGTTTCTTCAATAAAACCCAGACAAGCAAACACCATGCTCAGTTTCTAAGAGACCTCTCTTTGTCCTCACTACTACGTGCAATTCAACAATAAGACGGTATTCCTACAACTCAAGTGATTTGATCCATACTTACCACAAAGTAGCACTTACTTAACAAGGCACCTTCAACAGTAATGCATCAAACTCCAAGAATATTTCAGTTACCTCATCTAGTTTTTATTCAAAACTAGGGAAATTATCACTTAGGTAACCCGAGGTTCGATTATTTATCACCCAGGCATATCAATATATACAATGAGGTACCATGATGTTGCAAAATTTTATCACTTAGGTATCCTATGCTAAAACTTGGTGAATTCTTGTTAAAGTCCTATCAATTTTCATCATAAAATGTTGATATGGTACATGATTATGATAATATATATGAGCTATATCAATATTATCAACAAAAATCCAACGGAATACAAAGAGTTCACAGAATTAAGATGGAAGATATCTATATATTAGCGAATAATGTATCGTGTTCGCATTTACGACTAGAAATCATAACATTACGATTGAAGACACCTATATTTGTTATAATCATGTTCTGGGTTAGCCAAATTCCAATAATAATCCATCAAATTTCAGCAAAGAGTGTCTGATATATAAATTTTTTGAACTACAGGTTACATGAGAGAAAACCTTAATCCTCAGGGTAACTAATTGTATATATATTAAAACATCAAGATACTTGAGTGATAAATCCTCAAACCCAGGTACCTAAGTGATAAATTCCCTTCAAACATAAATACATCAAACTTTATTATAAAGTCAATACAATTGATTAAACAAGATTCTTGCCTCTGTCTGGATAAATAACACCAATAATCTAGGCTTAATAGAATTGCAGGAGAATGCCTATATGAGCTGTGCTAATCAACCACGCATAATAGCTAATCAGCTAGTTGCCACACATATCTTAAACTTCATGAACTAGTAAGTGCAACCAAACAAGCATTGTAGAAAAGAACATTAACCAGCTCTATTAACAGGGAGGACGATGCAACAGACAGTACAGAGAATTCCGGAATAAAGATGAGAATTGAGAACATGAAACATACCAAGGCCAACACAAACGGGTAAAGATTCATGTTCTCCTGAGCTAACAGCCAAGCCAACAACGGTTGCATTCAGGGCATACAGAACCTCGGTACTTGAAATCTAGCATAAAAAAAACCAATATCCAATAAGAAAGGCATAATTCATTAGAAACAAGATAAGATAGCCATTGGGAAGGATAACTTCCAGGAATATAATTGTGTTGAGGACAAAACTCGGTGTTATTTATCTATAAGCATTTCAGAAAACTTGATTTGAGATTGTTTGCCCAGAAGTCCTATAATGCATAAAACAAACCTGGCAATGGAGATGCTTGATCTTGATACTTGATATGTTAACTTGGTAAGGAGGGTGACGGGCCAATGCATTAGCAAGTTCCTTGGTTGTGTCAAGATTCATGTTGCTTGGGAAGCACTTCCTAAAGTAAGCCATAAGCCGTTGGTCTCGAATAAGTTGCGCTTCCTTTCGCACTAGCACCCTAGAAAACAAGAAAGCTGAGAAATCAAGAAGTGAAATAGATTTAAATGGCCCACATTCTATCTTACTGATGGGAGTACTAACCACAAAAATCAGACATGTAACACCACATAAATGTTAGAGAAAGTATGTACAGCGCACAGTCACAAGCCACAACATAGAAAAATGAGATGCATGAAATATGGTTACCTTTTCAAGAAAAAGGAAATTTTACGTCTACAGAGATGTATCCTTATCAGAGCTCAAACAGTCTTTGGAAGATTCAAAAATAAAAGAACAAATGTTTTGCCAGCGGAACCATCAACAATGTACAGAAAATAAAGAATCTACAATACGACCAGTCTTCTAGCTAGAGGAACCACAATAATCATGTAGCAGATCCAATGGGAATTCAGCATTCAGAACTCCATTTTAATTGGCCGAAAGAAAATCAGCACTCAGCACTCAGCACAAATTTGAAGGTGCTATGAACTTACGATCTATTGCGGGAATCCTTTCGTGCTGAACAGATCTCAATCAAATTGATGGAAGCAACGTTCTCATCATCATCATCAATGTTTAACCAGAACTCCCCAGCAGGAAGATTCTTACTTTCAACATAACCCACCGTCCAAAATCCCAAAAGCAATAAGCTAGCCATTGATGTTCCTGAATATTTTGATTCTTTTAAATTTATTTCCTGGAATGATTTAATTGACCATAATAACAACTCGATCTGCTCAAAACTATATGAATCAAAATTATACAATTAAAGAGAAGGAACTACCTGCAACAGGCCAGTAGGAATCTGGATAAATCATTGTAGAAGAAGATCAACGTTCGCGAGGATACTTTGTGGAACTGGTGTGATCAAGTACAGAAGGTTCTGGGATTTATCGATGCCTCGAACTATCCCTGATCCGCATAGAAAGATAAAATTGCAAGTCAAGTTCTGATGAGCAAAGTGGTTCAATATTCTCAAATTACAAGTCAATCCAGGCAACTCTGATGAGCAACTTAGCTGTCCTATCAATATTTTATACGATATGACATTTATATGAATTATAGAAGGTCTACACTCAAACATCGCTGGGATCACACGGTCTTATGCTTGTAAAAGGTCTGTGGTGGCAAAAGAGTGACAAATTTGAAGACAAGAATTAATCTGAAAGTTGTTAACGGAACAATGAAGCTCTCTTATGAAAGTAACATAAGGAAAAATGATTGAACATATAATAGGCGGGAGTAAATGAAAATCTTAGGCCTATTTGGTATCGCTTTATATTTGCATTTTGATTTTTTAAAACTAAGAGCATATTTTAGAAACGATTTTACTGATTTCGATTTCTTATTTTCAGTTGTTTCCTAATTTAACTATTAATCAAAAACAAATAAAAGTCAGAAAAAAGGTTTCCAAACATGTCTTTAATTCCTCAAAAGTATAAAGAAATAAATAGAAACCATACCATATAAAGAGAATGAACAAATATAATTCGAATGTCGTACTATCTCGAAGACATGAAAAACACGCAGCAGTTTCTTAAATAAAACCCAGACAAGCAAACACCATACTCAGCTTCTAAGAGACCTCTCTTTGTCCTCACTACTACGTGCAATTCAACAATAAGATGGTATTCCCGCAACTCAAGTGATTCGATCCATACTTACCACAAAGTAGCACTTACTTAACAAGGCACCTTCAGCAGTAATGCATCGAACTCCAAGAATATTTCAGTTACCTCATCTAGTTTTAATTCAAAACTAGGGAAATTATCACTTAGGTACCCCAAGGTTCGATTATTTATCACCTAAGCATCTTGGCATATCAATATATACAATGAGGTACCTTGATGTTTTAAAATTTTATCACTTAGGTATCCTATGCTAAAACTTAGTAAATTCTTGTTAAAGTCCTATCAATTTTCATCATAAAATGTTGATAGGTTACATGATTATGATAATATATATGAGCTATATCAATATTATCAACAAAAATCCAACGGAATACAAAGAGTTCGCAGAATTAAGATGGAAGATATCTATATATTAGCGAATAATTTATCGTGTTCGCATTTATGACAAGAAATCATAACATTAGGATTGAAGACACCTATATTTGTTATAATCATGTTCCGGGTTAGCCAAATTCCAGTAATAATCTATCAAATTTCAGCAAAGAGTGTCTGATATATAAATTTTTTGAAGTACAGGTTACATGAGAGAAAACTTTAATCCTCGGGGTACCTAATTGTATATATTAAAACATCAAGATACTTGAGTGATAAATCCTCAAACCCGGGTACCTAAGTGATAAATTTCCTTCAAACAAAAATACATCAAACTTTATTAAAAAGTCAATACAATTGATTAAACAAGATTCTTGTCTCCGTCTAGATAAATAACACCAATAACCTAGGCTTAATAGAATTGCAGGAGAATGCCTATATGAGCTGTGCTAATCAACTAGTTGCCACACATAATAGCTAATCAGCTAGTTGCCACACATATCTTAAACTTCATGAACTAGTAAGTGCAACCAAACAAGCATTGTAGAAAAGAACATTAACCAGCTCTATTAACAGGGAGGACGATGCAGCAGACAGTACAGAGAATTCTGGGATAAAAATGAGAATTGAGAACATGAAACATACCAAGGCCAACACAAACGGGTAAAGATTCATGTTCTCCTGAGCTAACAGCCAAGCCAACAATGGTTGCATTCAGGGCATACAGAACTTCAGTACTTGAAATCTAGCATAAAAAAAACGATATCCAATAAGAAAGGCATAATTCATTAGAAACAAAATAAGATAGCCATTGGAAAGGATAACTTCCAGGAATATAATTGTGTTGAGGACAAAACTCGGTGTTATTTATTTATAAGCATTTCAGAAAAATTGATTTGAGATTGTTTGGCCAGAAGTCCTATAATGCATAAAACAAACCTGGCAATGGAGATGCTTGATCTTGATACTTGATATGTTAACTTGGTAAGGAGGGTGACAGGCCAATGCATTAGCAAGTTCCTTGATTGTTTCGAGATTCATGTCGCTTGGGAAGCACTTCCTAAAGTAAGCCATAAGCCATTGGTCTCGAATAAGTTGCGCTTCCTTTCGCACTAGCACCCTAGAAAACAAGAAAGCTGAGAAATCAAGACGTGAAATAGATTTAAATGGCCCACATTCTATCTTATTGATGGGAGTACTAACCACAAAAATCAGACATGTAACACCACATAAATGATAGAGAAAGTATGTACAGTGCACAGTCACAAGCCACAACATAGAAAAATGAGATGCACAAAATATGGTTACCTTTTCAAGAAAAAGGAAATTATATGTCTACAGAGATGTATCCTTATCAGAGCTCAAACAGTCTTTGGAAGATTCAAAAATAAAAGAACAAATGTTTTGCTAGTGGAACCATCAACAATGTACAGAAAATAAAGAATCTACAATACGACCAGTCTTCTAGCTAAAGGAACCACAATAATCATTTAGCAGATCCAATGGAAATTTAGCATTCAGAACTCCATTTTAATTGGCTGAAAGAAAATCAGCACTCAGCACAAATTTGGAGGTGCTATGAACTTACGATCTATTGCGGGAATCCTTTCGAGCTGAACAGATCTCAATCAAATTGATTGAAGCAACGTTCTCATCATCATCATCAATGTTTAACCAGAACTCCCCAGCAGGAAGATTCTTACTTTCAACAGATATGTTTATCTCGACAACGTGTGTTGGGGCTATACATCTCAACATTTCAACTAGCACGTCATAACCCTGACCTGTTGCAACAAAGCATCAAATCACCTTTAATTATGGAATATAAGCAAAAAGAGAAGTATTTTGAGGTAATTGAAAGTGAAATCTAACCTGCAACTTCGAACAGGTAAAAGTAAACCAAATACCAATGTCACATACCTTTCACCCAGCCAGGGGTGTTAACGATTAGTGGCACCTCAATTCTACCTTGACCTCTATCTTTGCTCGAAACTTGGTGCTCCTTTCTATAGTAACCATGTAGTGCTGATATACAATTCAAGTATCCTGTAGAGTCCAATTTTGAAGAAATATCTCCATAGAAATAGCACCTGGATGAAGACCAACAGAAAGATACTGAAGTAACATCACTTCACAGCCTTCTTATCCGAGAGTCCAAGTGAAGAACAAGGACCAGATTCCACATGTGGAACTTAAATGACATCATATTAATATGTATCGAGGTGCTTGGCACTGCAGTGAAAGTAAATCAGAATATTGAAGCAATTATATAAGTGAGGGCAATCATTAACTTATTTGTAGTAGATGTGATCTTTAAGCCTCAAGCTAGAGATTCTTCTATAGACAGTGCTACGTGACCCTAACCACCCTAATGACACGGAACGAAATGCCAGTCTTTAATGCATATATCTTTCTGGTTTCAGGCCTGCAACGCCTATAAAAAGTAGATTGGCACTACATGTACAAAAATTAATGTCCAAAAAGAGTACAAAACTATGTCTGACTGCGGGAGATTAGCATTGCACTACACAGTCAAGTCAGAGCATTTAAGGCAAGTCAAGAAAACGCCACATCAGTTTGTACAATTTGACAAATGAACTTTTTCCTTTTTCCATAAATAAAATGTTTTCCATACAATAACAACAGTCCTGGTGCCACAAGGGCTCCGGCCGAAGCAGGGTCAGGGGGGATGAGATGTACACAGCCTTACCTCATCAGGGTGTCCCCTAAAAGAACCCTCTTTATGGAAGCTTTCTTAGAGCTAAAGAATTTTCGTTTGATAAAATTGTGTTCGGCTCCCCGGTACAAACTCCAGTATCTCCCAAATCAATGGTTAACTCGCCTATTCAAATATGGATGAAAGGAGTAGCTGGAGATCATGACAGGGATGTCCCTACCATTCATGCTCTAGAAAATTCTATAAATGAAGGCAACTTAAGTCTGTTAAGTGAAGCAGGGGGGATATGTAATACAAACCAGATGACCCAAGCTTCGGCTACTGTTGTTTTGGATAGGAAAGGAAAACGTCTCTTTGAGGCTGATCCTCATGATGACAAGAACAAAAAGAAAGCGAAGGTCCTATTCCAAGATATAATATCAAATCTAGTTCACAGAGATGATAAGGGCATCTGGATTCTTGATCCAGAAATTTTCAATGACAATATGGATGTCCTAACTAACATCTTTGAGGAACAAGGTTTGGTATCAAGATGTCTCTCAACCCCTTCGAAATCCCAAAACTCCCTTTTGGGGAGGAGAGGGAACTCAAGGTTGAGAGGAATCAAAACAAGAGCTAGAAAGATATGTAATGCATTAGGAAGTCATTCTTCTATGGAGATGAATCAAGAATCCGGAGAGGTCCTCATTTTCATTTATCTCCATGAAGAGGGGGAAGAAAAGACCCAAAGTTTGAACCAAGAAGGGTTTGCGGTGGTTGTCCCTAAACAACCGCCTCGGACGCCATGAGTATTTTATGTTGGAACTGTAGGGGATTAGGCCAAGCCCTTACAGTTCAAGCTCTAAAGGAGCATATTTTCAAATAAAGGCCGGCGATTGTTTTTTTATCTAAAACAAAGAAAAAATTTGATTTTGTCAAAATTAAAGGTCAAAATTTGGGCTTTTCTTTTTCTTACATTGTTGATCCTATTGGTCTATCGGGGGGCCTTGCCTTATGGTGGACTACAGAGGTTTCAGTTCTCATCTCAGCAGCGACGAATAGATACATTAAGGCAGAAATCGAAGATATTGGGTCAGGAAAAAAATGGGTTCACATGTTCACCTATGGCGAGCCGGTCAGGGATAAGAGGGCTCAGTTTTAGGTCCAGTTTGCTGATGTTTGTCGCTATCCGCAGTTCCCGGTGATTGTCTCGGGTGACTTTAACACCACTTCCTCTGCTTCAGATAAATTGTTTGGCAATGAGGTTAGTAATAGCCAATTGGCCTGGATTCATGACTTCTTTAATACATGTGACCTTATGGAGCTCCCATATAGTGGATGTAAGTTTACATGGACTAACAAGCAAGGGATTCACACAAACATTAAGGAATGCATCGATAAAGCTGCAGCAAACTATGTATGGCAAGCCCAGTTCCCTCACGCGCAGATCATTCTTCTTCCAGCTGCGGGATCAGATCACTCCCCCCTTATTATTCTGCTCTTCTCTGACTTAAATAAGCACCCAAGTAGGGGTGGCCACCGGTCCGGGCTGGCCCGGAAACCGGCCCGGCCCAGCCCGCACTGTAGCGGGCCGGGACTAGCCTGAGCCCGAGGTACCCCGGGCCGAGCCTCGGGCCTGATTTTTGGGGCCCTCAGAGCCCGGCCCCGCCCGTGAGGCGGGCCTAGCCCGGGCCCGAGCCCAACAGAGCCGTTGGGCTCTTTATTTAAAAAAAAAAATTTATATTTTTTTTCCCTATATATACTTAAACCTCCCCAACCCATTTCCTCACCAAATCTTCAATCCTCTCTTCTCTCTCTATACATTCATCATCTCCCATCTTCTCTAACTTTGATAATTGCAAAAATTGTGCTCTAAAGTTCAAAGTTCGTAAAGTATTTGGCTGAAGTTCGAATTTCATTGTTCTCTCGTTTCGGTAATTTTAGTATCGCAATTTTCTTTGATTCGCATTTTTAGTTATTTAATTGCATTACTACTTGCATTTTATAAATACTAATCACTTATACTAATATGGCACACAACTCTTCATCATCCTCTGGAGCCGGTTGTGCTAGTTCTAGTCTTCTCGGCCACCCAGAATCCCTAAAAGGAGTAGAATTGTCTTACTTGATACTGAAGAATGAGCTTTTTTACAACCAGGCCCAACACCCCCATACACTGATGATAGCATAGATTATGACTTTTCACAACAACAAAATTATCATGAGTCAGGTGGTGGTGGGGTTGGAGACTCACAAATTGATGAGGAACCCACCCCCACCACCGAAGCCCAGCCTGAAACTAGTACCGGTGCTAGTAGGCGTACAACTAGTCGGGTATGGAAGCACTTTACCCTTAATAAGACAACTAATAAAGCAACTTGTAAATTATGTGACCCGCCTAATGATTTTAGTCATCAACCTGGCAGTGGGACGGGCACATTAAACAGACATATACTTAGGTGCCACCCCGAGCAATACCCAAAAAAGAGCCAACAACGTCTAGTACAGCAAGTGACCGGTGCACTTGCTAATTTTAGGTTCTCTCAAGAGAGCAACCGAAAGGGGCTAGCTAAATATATAATTTTGAGTGAAAGGCCTTTTAATACCGGCAAAGGCCCAAATTTCGTCAACTACGTCCAACGAAATGTGAACCCCGCAATTGTGAGGATTCCTCGGAACACCGTAAAGCGGGACACTTTTACGTTGTATCACGGGATGAAAGCTAGGGTCTTCACACATTTTGCGACGAACATGAGCATGTTCTCGTTGACATCGGACGTATGGACGTCGAAACCCGGCCAACCTTATATGTGCATAACGGCACACTGGACCGATGAATCCTTCATCATCCAAAAGAGGATAATTCAGTTTGGACTTTTAGATTGCCCTCACAATGCCGAGGTAATTACGGGTGTGATTATGTCTGCAGTCCGCGACTGGGGCATAGAGCGACGTATCTTCAGTATTACGTTCGACAATGCTACCAATAACACTGCAGCCGTTACACATTTAATTAGGCAAATGAGACCCATGTTAGGTGGGAAGTGTTTCCATATTCGTTGCATTTGTCACATTTTGCATTTAATGGTAATGGATGGTTTAGATCTTATAAAAGCATCCCTTACCACCTTAAGATCTGTAATAATATCTGTTAAATCATCCAACGCTAGAAAAAGAAAATTTAGAAATTTATGTAGGTTGCATAACATAGAATATAAACAATTTAAATTAGACTCCCAAACTAGGTGGTCGTCTACGGTAGAAATGTTAGAGCGCATTCTACCATACAAAGACGTTCTAATGAATTCGCCCAGGAAAATCGTACAGAATGGAGCGATTACAACCTGGCCGGTATAAATTGGGAGACAATAGATCAAATTTGTAACTTTTTTAGCATGTTTAAAGAGGCAACGACATTTTTTTCGGGTTGCTACTATCCGACCATGCCTCAAGCAATATCAAGATTGCTTGATATTGTCAATTGGATGGTGGGTAATGAATCCAACCCCGTTTTGTTCGCATTGATGAAAGAAAAGTTTTCCAAATATTATTCTGAACTACCTCTTACATACTGCTTGGTAACTATTTTAGACCCTCGTTGTAAACGCGGGGGTTTCAACTTGTTTTGCCAACATTTTTTCAAGTATTTGCATCCTACTCTTAATATCGACACTTTCATTGCCGATGTCGATAACGACTTGCATTGTTTATTTTCTCAATATTCCCGTCAATTAGCGTCCAATAATCCTAGTACTGCTGCAGTAGGATCTTCCACATCTAGTGGAAGTAGTTCACACACGTCATATTCGTGGAAGTTGTTGGAGCAATTTACGCCCACAATAGCCCCCACGTCATGTGACGAGCTAGATTATTATTTGCGGACACCAATGGTCCATATTTTCGGGCCGCCGACCAACCCGCATTTTGACCTTTTACAATGGTGGAACACAAACCAAACCCAGTATCCCGTGCTTTCCACCATGGCACGTGATATACTAAGTTGTCCGGTATCTTCAGTAGCATCGGAGTGTGCTTTCAGTCTTGGTGGCGGGTTGCTTGGAACGAAGAGGGCGAAGCTATCGCCGTCAAGCTTGGAGATGTCCGTGTGCTTGAAGGATTGGTTGCTAGCAGAGGCAAGAGATCAACAGAGAATGAAGCTGGATTCATCGAGCGATGAAGAAGACGACCGCACAACTGATACCTCAAATGATGGCCTAGATACACCCCAAGGCGACTGATATCAACACTTTTGTATGTCAATTATTTACTTTTAAATATTTACGTCAAAAGACGACCGCACCCCCCATACGTCAAACTTTGTGCTTTTTGATAAACAAATTTGTACTTTTAAATATTAGGCCTCAACTGTGTTGTATTTGTACTTGTATTTGTTACGTTATTTATGTACCATTATTTTTTTTCATAAGATACTTACCATTACTTATTGTATATTTTATTTTATTACATATATTTAACATTATTTTTTTTGAACATGTATATTTAGCATTATTAGTGCTTGGAAAAAAAATGTATTTGTATCTCATATTATTTATCAATGAATTACAATAATTTTAGTACAAAACGACTTAGTATTATTTTAAATTTTTTTTCTTTGAAAAGGCGGGTCCGGGCCTCGGCCCAGCCCGCCCATTGGCCACCTCTACTCCCAAGGGACTTCAAGTTCGAAGGTTGGGACTTCCAGGGTAACAGTTCAAGGATGTTCATTTTCAATAAAAAACTACTTAATTGCCGTAAGAAGTTGAAGGAGTGGAGCATCAGTCGTTCAGGCGAACGAAAAAAGCTTGTCATCGAGGCAATGGAAAAACTCACAGCCATTCAAAGCAGAGCTTACTCTAGTTTTGATTTATAGGAAGAGGAAAGAGCTCTTTCTATCCTTAGTTAGACATGGGAAGCAGAGGAAAAATTTTGGCACTAAAGATCGAGAGTGAACTGGATTTCTGCAGGGGACAGAAATACTCGTTTTTTCCATGCATCTAAATTACAACGGAAAAAAGCAAATACTATCGGAAGACTCAAAAATGATGAAGGAGCTTGGGTGGAGGATCAAAAGGAGATTGAAGATATGGCTCACCGTCATTTTTTTCAGCTTTATGGCTAAAGATTAACGAACAGGATCGATGAAGCGTTGGAAGGAATTCAGTCAGACGTGACTGCCGATATCAATTCTGTGTTGCTACAGCAAGCGTGGCCGAGGAGATCAGATTTGCTGCTTTCCAACTCGGGGGCCTTAAATCTCCGGGTCCCGATGGTTTCCCAAGTATCTTTTATTCTTCTTTTTGGGAGAATATTTCATCTGATGTTATCGGGGCTGTGTGCAGTTTTTTTGAAAGCGGTCGTCTTCTCAATTGCTGGAATTCTACGAACATTGTAATGATTCCAAAAGTTGATCGGCCGGAAAGCCTCTTTCAATTCCAGCCTATTAGTCTGTGCAATTTTAGCTATAAGATTATCTCTAAAATATTGGCTAATAGGCTCCGACTGTTCCTAAATGACCTTATCTCTCCGGTTCAAGCGATCTTTGTTAAAGGGAGGCAGATTCATGATAACATCTTAATTGCCCATGAGGCGTTTCAGGCCTTGAAAAATAAAAGAAAAGGGGGTCGTTGTACGATGGCCCAAAAATTTGATCTCTCTCGTGCCTACGATCAAGTGGATTGGTCTTTTTTGGAAAAACTTCTCCTTAAGAGGGGTTTTCACCCATCATTATGACTTGTGTCTCCACGGTCTCGGTCTCGCTAGTCCTCAATGGCCGCCGCCTCAAGCCCCTTCCCATGGAAAGAGGCCTTAGACCTCTTCCTCTTTGTCATGGATTGCTTCTCATCTTTAATTGAGAAGGCGGTGAGAGTAGGAGAGTGGAAGGGCCTTCGAATCAAGAGAACGTGCCCCTCTATCTCTCATCTTCTTTTTGCCGATAACTGTTTGCTTTTCTGTGAGGCTTCTCCTAATGGGACCGAAAAGGTGAAGGACATCATCTCATGTTTTTGTGAGGCCTCGGATAAATCGCAAGTGTTTTTCTCTTCCAACACTCCTAATGAACTTAAAGAGGACCTCCTGGGGGTTCGTGTTATGGAGGATAATGACCGCTATCTGGGCCTTCAAGTCTTATGGGGGCGCTCAAAAAAAAGTGCCCTCAATTTTCTTTTTGATCGCATCATTGGAAAAGTTCAAGGCTGGAAATCGAGATTGCTCTCTCATGGAGGAAGGGAAATCCTCATCAAATCAGTTCTCTTGGCTATTCCTTCCTATGCTATGCATTGCTTCAAAATTCCGTTATCCTTCATTCGAAAAATTAATGGTATTCTTGCTCGTTTTTGGTGGAAGGGAGGCTCGATTGAAGATAAGGGTCTCCATTGGGTTTGTTGGGAAAAAATTTCAAAACCTAAAAATCAGGGGGGACTTGGATTTAGGGATATGGAGGGGGTTAATTTGGCTATGCTTGCAAATCAGGCTTGGAGAGTCATCGAGAACCCTAACTCTTTATGGGTGAAAATCCTAAAAGGGATTTACTTTCATGATTGCTCCTTCCTCAAGGCCAAATTGGGCAGTAACCCATCTTGGGGGTGGAGAAACATCATTCATGGTCGTGAGCTCCTCTTAAAAGGAGTTCGGTGGAATGTTCATAACAGCGCTGATATTAATATCTGGAATGATAATTGGATCCCGTCCTCACCCAATTTCAAAGTCTCTTCCCCTCGGCCTTTTGATTGCCCCTTTGAGACAGTTGATCATCTTATCCTCCGCGATAGCCGAAGATGGAACCTCCCCCTTATCCGATCATGGATTCATGAAGATGATCTTAATCGCATCTCTCTCAACCCCATCGGTAGGAAGCAGGCCCTTGACAGGCTGGTCTGGCATTTCTCTACCTCCGGTGTTTATTCAGTTCATTCGGGGTACACTATTTGGTCCGAGAATTTGAGGGACAATACTTCCACGACTTGCCTTTCTTCTTCTTCCGAGAGCCTTTCCAAGAAGGCCCGCTTGGCTATTTGGAAGCTTCATGCCCCTCCTAAAATCTGCCATTTTCTTTGGAGGGCTCAAGCCAACGCCCTTGCTAACTATGAGAACTTACGAAAAAGGAGAATTGCTCTTCCTATTGCTTGTCCTCGTTGTGGCGAGGATAGAGAATCGGTAGAACATATTCTCTTTTTTTGTCCCCCGGCTAGGGCGGCTTGGTTTGGCTCACCTTTTGCCTTTTGATTTCAAAAACAAGGTTTTAATTGGTGGTGGAACGATGTATGTAACGATTTATCTTTTTGTATTGATCGTTTGAGCTTTATTGCATTTTTATGTTAGGAGTTATGGAAAAACAGGAATGACTTTGTTTTTCAGTGTAAGGAACGTGACCCGGCATCTTTGGTCCGAGCTTCCTCCCGTCATCTCGAGGAGTTCAGGGCCTCGGTTTCTAGGAATGCGCATGCTGCCTTTGTCCCGCATCCTCCTGTTCAGCTGAGGTGGTTTCACCCACCAAGGCAGTCTATCAAAATTAATTCTGATGCGGCTTGGAAATCGAAGGATGTTTTGGCAGCTGCGGCTGTGGTGGCTAGGGATGCTTCGGGATCGATCATTACTGGATGGTGTGGATCCTTCTATGCCTCGTCTCCTCTTATTGCTGAGGCTTTTGCTCTTAGAGCCGCTTGTTCACTTGCAAGGACCTATAATTGGAGTTCCATTATCTTTGAAGTGGATAACAAAATGCTGATTGATGCTATCAATGGCGAAGGAACGACGCACTGGGAGATTCAAGCTATTGTTGATGACATTTGTTCTTTTTTCTCTTCTTTTGGGGATGTTTCCTTTGTATGGTGTTCTAGTATTTGTAATAGGGCAGCCCATTTTGTATGTAAGTCGCATAGCTCAAGCTGTTGTTCGCATGATTGGTGGGTTAACATACCCCCAACTCTAGCTCAAATTGTTCTTACAGATAGTAATGAATCATAGCTGGCCCTCGAGCGTCATTTTGTTAAAAAAAAAAAATATTGCATTCATAACAATGTCAGAAAGGTCAAGCATTCATACCTCTCGGGCGTTTTCAGGCAAGGGATTGTAAAATCTGAACAAATAGAAAATACCAATTAGATGGGAAATGAGCTACATGTCAGTAGTTAAATAGCAAGATACAATAAAGCTTTCCGAAAGTTAATAAGTAAAGGCAAATAAAGACATATGGGGAGTTATCTTGTCAATTATAGTAAGCGATAGACAACCAGGGGGTGTAAACTCTGGCTGTCCAACATCAGTATCCAAATAAGCCACTTTCTTGTAACTGCCAGAAGAATAATCATTTTTTATAGCAAAATAAATAGTAGCATTATAGGAAACTATTCATAGCATAATAGATAAATCATGCCAACGAGGGTTTGATCCCCAAGTAAAGCAATACAGAGGTTCAGACCTAGATAAAAAGCCGTTTAGATCAACCCCCTCCCAACAAAAAAAACACACACACACATGAAACTAATACCAAAAAAAGCCCATCCCAGCAAAAGAAGACCAGATATAAACAACATACTTCTACAAAGCTGTACAACAACAACAACAACAACAGACCCAGTGCCGCAAGGGCTCCCGCAGAAGCAGGGTCTGGGGGGGTTGATGTACGCAGCCTTCCCCCTTCACGGTGTTAAACCTGAAGAGAGGCTGTTTCCGATAACCCCCAACCTGAAAGTCATGCCATCATCGCATCGTAGCAACTTGCAAGATCTATTATAGCATTTTCATAAACATACAAGAAGTTCACAAGACCTTAACTTTGGGGACTACTAATGTAGCATACTCACATTTTTTAAAAAAAATAATTTTATAGCATAATAAGAAAATAAACAAAAAAACAAAATTAGGAACTACACTTAGACACAAGCCTCATAGAAGGATTAAATAGAAATCACCAGGGGAGTACAACATTTCAATCACCTTTCACGCAAAGGCTAAGAAAGGAATTCAATTCTTACAATACATTAGAGGAGAATATTGCACATATTACTTGTAGGATCAAAATCCAGAATAAGCATATTGCAATACAGTATTTTGACCAATAAGTATGACCATCATCAAAAGTGAAGAACCCTTGACCTCCTTTTCCGAATTATCTTGCATAAACTACAGAGAAACATCTCAAGTCTGGCCAAATTAGAACTCAAATCCGTAAGGCACTAGTTGGCACATGAATTGGAATTAAAATGTGAAATTGCAATTCTGATTCCAATTCTAAAGGAATTAGAATTAGAATGGAATTGAAATTCCACGCTTGGATAATCAAAGGACTTAGAATTGTAATTTCACAACTAACCATCTTGAGTTTTGGGTCAAATCATTCCAAGTTTTGGGTCAACAAGGATAGAGATTATGTCCAATCTGACCATTTTGGGTTCAAGCCATCTCAAGTTTCGAGTCAACTTTAGGTAAGGCTTTAGTAATAATAGGGTCAGACCATATCGTGCTCGAGATGTCTTAGATCTTGGATTGGTTAGGTGGGTTTATTTTGGGATTTGGGTTAGCACAAGCTAAATTTGAGTTGGTCAAGGTGATATGAGGTTAAGCCATCTTAAGTTGGGGTCAATCAATTTGCATTGTTTCAAGTTCTAGGTTACTTGAGATCGGATCAAATTTAGGTCAGACTAAGCTAGGTCAAGTCATTTTCAATCTGAGTAATCTCTAGGTTCAGGTCAATTATTTTGGGTCGTCTCCAGGTTTGGATCTGCTTGGCTGGCTCAAATCCAAGTCAAGTCCGAGTCAGGAACGGTAATTTTGAATTTGAGTCATCTCGGATTGTGGGTCTATTGAGTGAGTCATTTCCAACTTTTAGTCAGATCGGGTCAAGCCAAATCAAGTGACTCAGGTCAATTCAAATTTAAGTTATTCAAGTTGAATCATTTTGGGGGTCAAATTTAGGTCAAATTGGGTGTCTTGGTTTCAACTAATCTTAAGTGCCGAATTAATTAAGTTGAATCAGTTTAAGTTTCATATCGCTTTTCAGGTTGGGGGTCCTTGAAAACAGCATTTCATTAGGGTATCCCCCTGGTGCGGTAAAGCTGCGTACATCCTACCCCTCCCAGACCGTGCTCACGCAGGAGCCCTTGTGGCACTGGGCCTGTTGTTGTTGTTGTTCTATTTTAAATTTCATATCATTATAATCAATATGAAATTACAATTCATTGCCTTGACCCCAAGGACTTGAAAAGCATGATTTTGGGTTAAAACCTAATTCCACGGGATTGGATAGTGGAATAGTAATTCCAATCCCAACAGATGAACCAAACAACATGGTTGAAATTCTAGACCCAATTCTAGTTGTAAACTCAATTTCAAGCTCCAATTCCATACACCGAATAGGACCTTAGAGTTATCCAAATTCATTCACATAACAGGTAAAGGCTGTTAGAGTACAAAACCATTTATGAACATTTACCGAACTTAAACTATTGGAATAGCTAATTCTAACCATAATATCAAAGGCTCTAGTTGATCTTAATTATTCGTACCTTCTTTTTCTCTTAATATAGTTTCTTGGGTTATTCACACCAATAGTCCCTATACTTTGTCCATTGTGTCAATTTAATCCTTGTACTTTTAATTATGTCAATTTAGTCCCTCTACAATTGATATTGTGTCAATTTGGTCCATGGAGTAAAATTTATGTTAACTTTTTTAATGAAACTTCTACTGTTTCGGCTATGAGTTGGGTTAAATTGAGTCAAATGATGGATTTTTAGTAAATTACTTGCATCTAACATAATTGTGTCACAAAAATTTACGTCAATAATTTAACTTGAATTTGAGTGAAGGACTAAATTGACACAATTTGAATTGTAGATGGACTAAATTGACACAATTAAAAGTATAAGGACTAAATTGACACAATAAGAAAGTACAGGGACCTTTGATGAAAATAACCCTAATTTCTTTTTCGATAAAAAAATTGGAGGATCAAGATATCTCAAATTCAAATCTCAATAGCACCCAATCTATGTTGAAATAATCCTAATACAAGGCATGAATGTACTTAGAGGTGGCCCACGAGACCGTCAAAAATGGGGAGGGTCGGCCCCAGGGGGCTTTGCCCCCAATGGCTAGTGCCCATCTAGGCACTATAACTTATTCTATAATTGTATTTTTTTATTTATATTGTTGTAATTGTTTTTTTTAATAAGTTATAATAAATTTTATTTTATAAAATATAATTATAATTTTATAGGATAATGTTACGTTAGTATAGTTATATTTTTTTAACAAGTTATAATACGTTCATTTTATAAAATATATTTATAATTTTGTAAGATACTATTATGATTGTATTGTATGTTATATTATTTATTAATAAATTATAATTATTTCTTGGCCAAAATTATTATTTTTATGTGTGTGTGCATATATATAAGACACAATTTTTATGAGAAGGTAAGAGTGTAAGATGGGCAAATCTTGGCCGTTTATTGTAATAGACGGCTAAGATTGACCCCTTTTTTATAAGTTACCCAAAAAAAATATTCCCCCCTTCCTTTCTCTCTGTCTCAAGCCATCGCCCGCCCCCGTGCCATGGCCACCCCCGCGGCAGTGGCCACGCAACCGCCCCTTCTTTTCTCTCTTCCAATGCCCTTTTTATCTCCCCATATTCCTTCACCGCTGCCGCCACTGCCCCTTCCTGACCTTTCTATTTTAATACCCCTTTCTCCCGTACTTCCCCCCCCCCCCCCCCCCCAACAATAACGTTACCCAACCAAAATTACATAAAAGAGACTCATTTTATAAATAAATAAAACATTAGGGACCATTCTAAAAAGAGGAAAAAAAATGCAGCACCTAATCTAAACAAAAGTACAAAGACGATATATTAGACCAATTTGAACAAACTTAAAAAGATATGCTACAATATAAAACTATTCATGAATAGCATAAGCTTTCAGGAAAGTTGGTTTCTTAACATTATATCAGAGCCTTATTGAACAAAAGGTCACGAGTTCGAATCTCAACAGCCCCCACTTTAATATTAAAAATAATTTAAGCGCAAGATATAAGGTGTGTCTATGCAATACCCAACTCACATTCACAAATCAGCTTAAACTTTAATATTAAAAATAATTTAAGCGCAAGATATTAGAAAAGTTGGCTCCTTGACAAGATAAGAAACCAACGGCATAAGTAAATAGAGGAAGAACCTGAGAAGGAGACAGTTGAGGAGTTAGCGGGAGAAGGTGGATTTGCCGCTGTTTTTCGGGGCCGCAGACGAGCGCCACCGGCAGCGGCGATGATTTAAAAGCGATGGAGTCCGCCGCCTCCGACCATTGCGCTGGGATGAAGATGTTGGGTGAACGGTTTTGCATCGTCTCTATAAACCCTAATTTCTGCTGTACAAAACCTGCAGAGATTTTTGGTGATTTTGAGCGGGAAATCGAAGCGAAAATTAGCGTCAGTGACCCCGGATCTTAGGGTTGACAACCGATCAAAACAAGTTTATTCAAAGGTTATTTATATTTTAGGGTTCATCTATCATGCAGTAAGGCACTGGATCTTATTAGAACTCCGAAGTTAAGCGTGCTTAGGCTACAGTAATACCAGAATGAGTGACCTCCTAAGAAGTTCTTATGTTGCCAACCCTATCAAGCTAGGGGTCCTCAAAAATAGCTTCTCGTTATGGTTACCTCCTAAAGGGATAAGGTTGCATACAACCATCCCTCCCAAACCCTGCTTAAATGGGAGTCCTTGGGGTATTGGGTATATTGTTGTTATTGTTACATTTTAGGGTTATTTACACTAAAGGTTATTGTACTTTTGTCATTATACCAATTTAGTCCATGTACTTTTAATTGTGTCAATTTAGTTCCTCTATAATTTATATTATGTCAATTTAGTCATTTGTCAAATTCAAGTTAATTTATTGACATAATTCTTAATGGGATAATCACGTTAGACGTAAGTAATATGCTACAATCCACTCATTGACTTAATTTAACCCAATTTATTGTTAAATCATTAAAAAGTTTCATTAAAAACTTAATACAGTTTTTACTATAAGGACCAAATTAACATAATATGAATTGTATAATGACTAAATTGACACAATTAGAAGTACAATGACTGTGTATAATGACTAAATTGACACAATTAGAGGTACAATTACTAAATTAATACAATGAGCATAGTATATGAACCTTTGGCATAAATAACCCTTATTATTATTAATTTTTTTGAAATAATAAAAATGATACTAACTTTTTTGAATTTGTAAAAGACATCTAAGTTTTTGTCGTATTAATAAAAAAACCCTTATTTTTTTGTCGTACTGATAAAAAGTCCACTTTCCGGCCTGATAACGCCTTTTCTGTCAATAAAGCTATAGTAGCATCTTTTTTTTATTAATGTTGCAATAAAATGATAAAAATATTATTTAATAATCACACTTTTAAACAAATTAAACGAAAATAAATAGTTTCTACGTAATACAACGTATCAAATTTTATGTTTATAAAGTAAGAAAAGGAGTATCGAAATGTGCGTTTAACGTTTTACTATAGCATTAATAAAAAATAATTGTCGCGTCAGTTATATCGATGGAAAATGATATTATCATGTTGTAGATGGGCCTTTTTATTAAGACGTAAACTTAGGCCTTGTTAATAATTCAAAAAGTTCATGGCTCATTTTATTATTTTTAGAAACATTGGGATATTAAAATGTAAATAATCATTTATTTAATACTTTGAATTGTTTTCAGCTTTACCTTTTGAGATGTATTATTAGGTAGGATTATTTTAAGATGAGAAATTGGTTTAATGTATGATCATGTTATTGATACGATAAATTATTATTGTGAAAGCAAATTTGTAAAATTTTGTAGCTATTATTCATTATAAGGCACGTATATGCTTTGACAAAGACATTTTTTGCTATGCTAGTAACAACACTCTATTACTATTATCATATTATGCTAGGACTTTGTAATTATCGTTGTAGGAGTTTATCATCACTTAGAATTCTAATTTCTTTATATAAATACTTATGTAAACAAAACTTAAGGTCGATCATTAGACAATTTGAATAAGTTTATTTCTATTTATTTAGCTTGCTAGGCTGGCTAAACTCAACTATTTTGAGTAGGGTTTGGAGCAGAATAAAGATTCCAATAAGCTACTCATAATATATAGTGCAAAAACATAACTAGGGGTTTATATAAGTTCTAGTTTTATAAAGTTTTATTTTTCATAGTGGCAGTTAAGGTATTGTTTGGTTACTAAGAACTAAGTGCATCTTATTTAGCTACCGTTGATATTTGTCTCAAATTTATTGAACCTGGAGATTATCCCCTAGATGGCCCTAAGTTAAAAATGTCATGCTTCAAGTTTCTTGTCAAACTTTACTAATAACCATCTTGGTTTGTGGGCTAAATCAAGTTCATCTCACCTAAACAAGTGGTTTAAATTATCAACACATCCAACTCATCTATAACTCACATGCAACTCTTTTTCCACGCCTTTGCTACCATCATGCTTTTGCTATAAACCGAGGGTTTTGCATTTGAAGAAGGAGCAAGTGAGCAAGAGAGCCAAAGAAAAATATTAACTCTAAGAAATAGGTGTGTAAAATTGTACTACCACAAAATTACAATTGTAATGCTTGATGGAGATAGGGTGCATTAAGTAAGAGAGTGCGAGTGATATATTATTATCTATTGTATTCTCAAATTTTCATAGCGGATTTTTGCTCCTATGTCGCCCATGATTTTTACCTCTATATTTGAGGGTTTTCCACGTAAAATTATTTGTTTCATCTTTCTTAATTTCTCGTACTTTAATCCTTATTTTGTTGTCGTTATTCATTTATGATCCTTAATTGGGCCTATTACGCTAACATTTACTGAAAATTTGGCAGAACATGAGAAGTGAAAATTCTTTAACAATTTTCAATTTATTCAAAATGCAGGAAATAATTTATTTACCCCCTTCGCAGGGATGGCAATAGAGCAGGTAAAACCCGTCACCTGCTTGTAGACAACCGAGACAAGTAGCAGGTACAAATATAATGTTATACTCTCCCCACCTCACCTTATACTCACCACATTCGCTCCATTTTATACCTAATTAACTTTTAAATTAAAAACAATACATGTTTAAATAAATTTTTTTTTTTGGCCCAATACATGTTTAAATTTAATTACTTAAATTATTTATTAATGTTATAACAAAATATAATTTAATTATTAAAAAAAAAAATAAGTACGAGTAATCGTTTGATAACCATATCAGGGTGGGTACAAGGCAAGGAATGGATACTTACATACAGTGGGGCGGTATGGATATGGGATTATACTCGCCGGGGCAGTATGGGTATTGATAGCAGGTAGGGGTATGGAAGGCATCCCTTATATCCGCTCCACTCCCATTGTCATTCCTATCCTTAGGTAAGTTATAATTGTTTTGTTTTCACCTAACCTTTGCAAATAAGTTTTATTTCCTAGACCTTGCGCAAGCGGGAGCCATTGTGACACTGAGACTGTTATTGTTGCAGCAAAGAAGTTTTATTTCACAGCTCAATAACCAAACACTTTATACTTACTTCACAGAAAGCTGATACCAACGATCTTCTTTGGGAATTCAATTCACATGGCAACAAAACAAGGCCCAAATACAAATATCCACATAAATTAAATTCCTGTAGTAATTTAATGTCTTGTCTTAACTGCTTACGTTTGAAATCTATCAGGGCTTGCTCGTGCTCGTTACGGAGGTTCAATAGTTTGTTGAGCTGAGTTCGAACAGGCTCGATAACCTTATTGAGTCGATTTCAAACAACAAGGTGCTCAACCCATTAATGTTATTAAAAATTTGTTAAGAGCTTGTTAAAAGTTCGACAATAGTCGATATTGTCTCAAAAATCGTTTGATAATAGCCTGATAGTAACCCAAATAACCCAGCTCAATAGCAAGCTCGGGCTTGTCACAAGCTTGATTCAGCTCGAGAACGAGCTCAACTTGAGTCAACTCTACTAAGATAATAAGCTAAGTCGAGTAACAAATATACTAAAACCTTATCAAAACAAACTCAAACAGAGATTTAAAAGCTCAATATGAGTTAAGCTCAACTCAACCTCAATAAACCTTATCGAGTTCAAATAAAAATAAGGGAGTACTCGAGTCGTCTCAATCATGAAAATTCGACCCAAACGCAGAGTACAGGGACAGGAGGTGGACTGAGGTTGACAAAAAAAGTCAGCAACATTCAAAGAAACAAACAACTCAAATTCATTCATCATTCTGTTCAAAAAAATTAATTCATCGTCACGTCACACGGCTCCTATTCACCCTCCTCGTCTGATTTGATCTCACCACCTCCTTCGCGAGGGGCGCCAAGGCCCCATTTTTCCTCTCTCTGTTTGCTTTCCGATTTGATTCTTTAATCGAAACATAAAACCCCAAATCGAGAAAGTCAGCGAGAAAGTGAACAAACGCGCAAAACCCAGGATAATTCTCTCGTCATTTGGGTCTTAATTTGAGCTTTGGGGCAGCGACAATGGCGGGAGTGGAGCTTCAGAACTCGGTGAAAGAAGCCCTAAATGCTTTGTATCACCACCCAGACGACGTCGTTCGGATGCAAGCTGATAGGTGGCTTCAGGAATTTCAGCGCACCCTTGACGCCTGGCAGGTTTGTTTCTTGTTTTCGTTTGATTTTAATGTTCCTTTTGGGGGGTTTTAAATCCTGTTTGTTTGCTTTTGATTCGTGGTGGGTTCGATTTTGATTGGAGAATGAAAGTTCCACTGGTATAGCATTGGGTTGTTTGCAAAAGAGGGAGATTGAGAGAGAGAGAGAACTAAGATGAGGTTTTTTTTGGGGATTTAAGTTCAATTAGTCAAGGAACTAACTACCACAAAGGCTTAAGCCCATGAATGGATTTATACCTTAACATGCTCTCTTCCAGGAGTGCCTATGGAGCTTGAAGCATCGATATTGTATAGGCCTATCTCATACTCCGTGCTTATTTTATGTTAATATTAATAGTGGGGGTTATTGGGATTCAAACCCGTGACCTCTTGGTCAAGAAGACATGTCAAATAACTAACTATTCCCAAAACTTAAGCTGATGGATAGCTCAGGAATGGATTTATACTTTAACAGCTTTGGTTGCGATTGAGATTCATCCAGTTAAGTGTTTGATGCTGTCTAGTGCTTTGCAGTTCTAGCGCATAATTTTAACGTATTTCATTGAACTATAAGTCTATAACGGTTAGCGTTGAAGTTCCAGAGTAATTATACTATAAGGAGCGTGTTCCGTGCCACCGAGTTTGAATATACTTTTTTGGCTCTACTTCCATGGAGAAGTTTAATTGCATAAATACAGATTTGCACTTGAAGATAATAATTGGAGTTCCAAAAGTTATTTCTGCTTCTGGGAAATGGGTGAATTCTGTGTGATTGCTTTTCAGTATCGCTCCCTCAAATTCACATTTGTCACCCCTTTCAGGGAGGTTGTGATAGGTAGCCAAATCTTGGAGTTCTGGTGAGATGAGACTTGCTTTAGATAACGGCTGAAACTGCTTACGTGGATGCATCAAATTGCAGTAGAATTATATGGAGCTTATCATGTTCAATGTTAATTGCACTTGTGGGCACACAAGGTGTCATTAGCTCATTGGAAACGGAAAGTATTTCAAATGATTGTGTCGAGCCCAAAAAGTTTCCAGCTTTCAGAAAGTGCAGATTGACGAAATATAGTTGGGAGTACATATGTGGGCATATGCTATTGGAATGTTTGTAATTGTTATTTAACTGTATAATAAGGGCACCGATCCTTCTAAAATGGTGGGGATTCCAGCTAGTGCGAAGGCCTGGATCATGGTGTCCCAATGGTTCATAAATCTACATATTCGGAGAACGGTGCCTTTGACTGTTGAGTGGTCTTTTGCAAGAGATAGAAAATTAGAAAATTTTTGGGACGAGGTCATACACGCAACAATGTGTCAGTAAAGTTTCCTCCTGCAATCAGTGCCTGGTCACAAGCATGATAGCAGCGTCGAAAATGAGTTGGAGTTTCTTATCCAAAAAAGAAAGTGTCAAAGTTCAAAAGCTTATATAGTTGCTCTCAAACTGACAAGCTACTGAAGTCTCTAAGATAAACCTACTTTTACCCCTCTTTATTTGATTGAACAAGGATCACATCAATTTGAGCTTTCAAGAATTATAGGTTAGTCTTATATCTCCTCCCATTTCTGCTGCTTTTTGGAGCACCATCAAGTTTTAAGGTCTCTTTGGGTCATATGCACTTCATTGCACCACTCGCATTGATTTATATTAGCGTGTAAATGTTAAGAATTATCATAACCCTGTTTCTGAATGCGGCATTTGGCTTTGATGACTGTGATGGTACCTTTAAGATGAAATGATGGCTTATCTTTGGACATATTTATAGATGAATCCTTCTGTTCCATGCGTTGATATATTTTTTTCTTTATAACTTCCGGTCCCTTCGTGAGCTTTGTGTTTCTTTGCTAATGACATTAATTTTGCTATTCATGCTTTATTATAAAAGGTATTGATATTTTATGTTTCTGTTACTTCTGGTCCCTTCACGTGCTTCGTGTTTCTTGTTAATGACATTAATTTTGCTAATCATTCTTTATTATAAAGGTGTTGAGATTTCATGTTTTTGTTAGGTTGCAGATAATCTGCTTCACGACCCAAGCAGCAATCTTGAGACACTGATATTTTGTTCTCAAACTCTAAGAAGCAAGGTAACTTCAAAAGTGATTCTTGTTAACTGTCCTCTTCTATAGTTTATGGGGCATATTAAATCTTTTAAGTGGCAGCAGGATGTCGATGGATTGCTCATTTGTTTGTGTCTGAATATTTTCTATGAACTCTTGTTATTTGCATAAATATTTCAGGTACAGCGAGATTTTGAAGAACTCCCTTCTGAAGCTTTTCGTCCACTCCGAGATTCTTTAAATGTAAGTGAGTATATGTCCTGGAAGCCTGGCTGCATTTCCTTTTTTTTTTTTTTTCCATACCATTGGGTTGGGTATTAAATTAGGGTAATGTTATTGCCAGAGGGAGATTGTAGTTTTCTAGGCAAATTTGTGGCTCTCATTGTTTGTAAGTCATATAATTGCTCTAGTAATAACAATTTTGCCTAGACAATAGCAACTCCCTTAGATTATTCCAAGTTGTGATTGGATGAATCTTATCATTCTATGCACTTATGTCACAAATTGACCTTGCATTTTCTTTTCAAAGGTAAACGGAAAAATCTTCAGCAAAATTTTGAAACAAGTCAGAACTGGGAATATCTATAGTTTAAAACAGCTTAAAAATTGTTCTAGAGTGCATCTATTCTTGAAGTCCTAGCGCTCTTTTCCATGCAAAGGTTTTGAACATAGCCCCTCTTCTTGCAGCTCCTCGTTTTTACTTGGAAATCTAAGACAGAATTAATGAAAATTCTGGATTTTGTCAGTCAGATTCACTGCTCAAGACCAAACTGCTGGCTCCTAGTTTGCAAGAGAAGGAGCACGATTAGACCTCATTGAAACAAGTCTTCTGTTATTATAATACATGGCTGAAATAGAGATGATTTTCTACTCTACTTTCTACGCCCACCAAAATGTTGTCATTTATCCTATTCAGAACCAGGAAACTGAGAACAGCTTAATATGGAGAACATATTGGTATTCCCTACATGATTCATTGGGGGAAACCTATCCTGCTTATCATCCATCTTTTTCTCTAATCTGTACTGTCCCTTGGTATACCTATATCACGCCTTCAACGACCTTCCTTATTTGAAGCAGCTTGCTCTATACCTGCTAGTGCAATCCATCTGCTCAGGCTAGCTAATTGTCGTACAGTGTTCTATTTTGAGATAACGAAGCTAGCTTCCTGCTTTTATGCCACCTTTCCTGTTCTCTTTTTAGTTTTCCTTCCTTGCATAAGCCAGATGATTCAATATTTGAACTTTGGTGTTTGTCTCATCTTTCATCTTTGCGTTATCTTATGCTTGTTAGGTTTGTTGAAAAGTTCTTCATTCAAGGGGAATCAACTTTCCATCAAGTAAAATTGGGAATTTTAACGTTAATTTTTCTAATCAGTGCTGTCAACCTCCTAAAGCCTAGATTTCTTGCTTCATTAGACTAGTACAAGTGACCGGGAAGTTTGGTAGAGTACTCTGTGGCAACCAATCCAGCTTTAAGCCCAGTCCCAACCATATTATGTGACCTCCGACAAAAATTAAATGAATCGAGTGTGCTTGCCAAAGCAGGTAATCATATGGTCTCTCACATTCTAGCAGCATGTATCTATGTTTGTGATATGTGAATAAGATGAGAAAGAGGAAACCTTAGAAAGAGATGGGAGAACAATTTAACCAAGGAGAGTTCCTTAGAACATGGTGAACTAAAATCCTCTCCTGTTCACTTTCGTGCATGATGTATGTCGGCTTGGTTGTAGGGTGATGTGGGGGAGGTGACAGAGAAACTCGTTTGCGAGCTGATGTCTTGTTCTGTCATTGCTTTCCATCTCTTCAGTATTTGTAATGTGCTAGAGAACTGGGCAGTGAACAAGCTTAGCAGGAATGTCAAGTCCTACATGCACACGTAAATGATTTGCTTGTTTGATCGTCTGAGAGGGGTTTAAACCTGTCTTTCCGCTCATGAATCATAATCCAAATATCTATTATGCGACTTGCTGTCTTCACAAGAGTGGAGTTTCCGTTTGAGCATGTTGTGACATGACCCTAACTGTACAACGTGCATGACTGGCTTAAAAGGTAATTTGTCATACCTCCTAATTCAGTTAATTAAAAGCACCATTTGTAGTGGTTCTTTCATATACACCAGGTAGGAAACGAGCATATTACGTCTGCTGCAGTCGACCATTGACGCTTCATTTGAAATCCTATAATTATGATTCCATGACAGAACTGATGGGTTGATTGGCATTGCTTCTGAAAATGTCTACATCTGTAGTTGGGTCTATGTAGAATGGATGGTTCTAAAATCATTGAATGACATGGTAAAAAGGTAAAAAAGGATTCATCTGGCTGATGCTAGTCTGTCGGAATAACACTGCTGTTTACTTATTGGTGTGGAGAGGACATCATGTTTAGAAAATTCAAATCTGTTTAGTGATTTGTATATCAGGTTTGATGTGTATGGGTCTGCATATGTCTCTATAGCATGTATTGCCTTTGGTGACTGTATTGATTGGTTGTTCCCTGTGCTGCAGACATTATTAAAAAAATTCCACAAGGGCCCTCCCAAAGTTAGGACCCAGGTATACTTTTAATAGTGTTTTCTTTGGCTTATTAATCTTGTAAAGTTGTGATGCTTAGTATGATACCCTATGCAAATATCTGGATTTTAGATTAGCCTTGCAGTGGCTGCGTTGTCTGTTCATGTACCTGTAGTAGACTGGGGAGATGGAGGCATTGTAAATTGGCTTAGGGAAGAGATGAATTCTCATCCAGAATGCATTCCAGGTTTCTTAGAACTCCTCAAGGTGCTGCCTGAGGTACGTAAATGCTTTTCTGCCCATATCTGTATATTGCACTTTCCTTTTTATGTGGGTATTATGTACAGCTGCTAAGGTAGATTATTTATTTTTTGAGTATGCGGAAGACGTCTGTACTATTTCGGTCTGGAAAGTCCAAAAGGTTATTATTCTTGGCGAGAAATGGATAATACTCTTGCTTGCAGATTGACTTCAATGATACATTAGTGAATTCTTGTGGGACTTGAAGATTTTGACTTGGATGTATCTGCATTGACCTAAGAGATGTCTGAAAAGGCGTAAAGATCTAAACAAGCACCTCTCAATTAAACTAGGCTGTGGATCTGCACTATAGACCCTGAACGCCTCAGTGGAAGTTACTTTGCTTTGCTGCTTTGGGACATAATGTAGGCTATTTTATCGATGCACAACCTAACTCTTAAGTTCGTAACTATGGAGGACACTTTCAGGTTTTTTGGATGTTCCAACTCTGCTTAATCGTGCCGGTTCTCATTGCCGGACAAAGACCCCGGCCTTGGTAATGGAATTTGACCGTGGTCCATTTCATTGGGAAAATTGCACTGTCCTGTATGATCTACTTTTAAGTAATGTAGTTCCCTGCGGAAGCTTTCCCCTGGGACAGACGGGTTTTGTTTGAAGAAAGAACCTTTCGGGCTGTTCTTGGTGTGGCTCGGTGTTCTGGATCAAGTGGATCATGCAGAGATATTTTTGTCAAATATGCGATCAAAATATAGGAAATAGTTCATAGGAGCCAAAATTTTGATATGAACTCTATGGAGTTGATAATTAAGTTAGCTTGGTAACCGAGCCATTTAATGTGCATATTGTTGTTTGTTCCTGGAAATGGCTGTAATAGTTCGTTCTTATGCATATAATGAAGCTGAAACAACCTTTGAGGATGATATGTGTCTATTTTCTTTCCTTTTTTTTTTTTTTTTTTTTTTGGGGTGGGGTGGGGTGGGGAGGTGGAGAAGATGTTCACTTCTTTTTGCTGATGTTGTAGATTTTGAATTAACAATGAATCTTATTCATCTGCTGAACAAGAGAAGAGGATAAAGACAAATGCAATTGGATGTACTGATAATTTGAGGTTTATTTTGTCTAACAAATCAGGAAGCGTTTAACTACAGAATAGCTGCCCGACCTGAAAGACGCCGGATGTTCGAGAAGGAGCTAACTTCTGCATCAGAGGCTGCGCTTAGTATATTAACTGCTTGTCTGAATGTTGATGAACTCAAAGAGCAGGTAAACCTTCAATCTACCTTTCCATTCACAACATTTTTCCTGATTGTTGATATTTATGCAGTCGATCCCTTCAAGTCTCTCTCTCTCTCCCCTTCCTCATGCATGCTTGTGTGTTTTTCTTTCTCTTTCTTCTTCTTTTTTTTTTTTTAATTTAATTCAAAATGAGGAGAGTTTTCCTTCTGTTCCTTTTTGTTGTCTTTTCTTTGGCTAGGAAGAAAGCTATCTTTGGGCATTTCAATTGTCTTCAGTCTTCTAAGACTCTTGGACTACCAAAATCATCAGTCACTTATTGCCAATGATATACACTGACTGAGTTGTTCTTCTTGCTTATTTGGCTAATTTTCAGGTTCTTGAGGCATTTGCTTCCTGGCTTCGTTTGAGGCTTGGGTATGTTTTGTGCTCTACATAAAGCATAGAGTTTTGTTTGATTCCTCCAAGATACGGAGGATGTGATTGAGTGGGTTTCTTTTGGAATCCAGTATGAGATTTCATCCAAACTGTCCTTGCAGGTTTTCTGCTTCAGTGCTTTCTTCTCACCCTCTTGTGCTTACGGCTCTTTCAAGCTTGAGTTCTGAGCTGCTTTCTGAGGCCGCTGTCAATGGTACATATGAAATGCATGCTGGAACATGAGTCATTCTTTTACTCTTCGTTATAGGCTTTAACTATTGCTTCTTGGCTTGTGTTTTGGGTTCACTTATAATTTTGTTTGGCTTAGTATATTATGAGTTGTTACTTTTGATTCTCTTTTATAATGAGGCAATGCTGTTTCTTACATTTTTAAGTGCTTTGAATCCTGATTGAATTGGCTGTGCATAGCTTAGGTTTCCCTTTTCAAATTCGTTCATATTGTTTATGGGGAATATTAAAGTTCAGCAAGCAAATATTCACTTGTTCTACAAGAGCCACCCAGTTCAGAAGCGAAATTGAACCTCTTTTGGATTTCTCTTCTACTGTTTTTTCTTTTCTCCCCTTTTTTTCAATGCCCTCTTTTCTGTCTGGTTTTGTTTCTTTTGATTTGTCCTCAGAGGACCTGAATGTCCTCTTGCTACCATCTGTGCTTTTCTGGTTTCTTTTTTCTTTTTTCCTTTTTTGCATCATTTTCAATGACATCTTAATATCAATCACTCCTGGATGACAAATTTTTCATTTGTAAAGTACACAAATAGTAGCTTAAAATACGTTCTATCAATCTTGTAAGATGAATAAACTTGTATTTTGCTACCTTATGGCTAGTCTCTGGTTCCACAAGTGGGGTGTATATATGAAGAAAGTGCATGGCTTGTTCTGACAAGTCATCTTATATTGATGTCAAGATTCAAGGTTGCCTCTTAATTCTATGGCATTCAACATGTACAGGCACCGTAAGCTTATTCTTTTACGCTGTTAGGGTATTTAAATTCTTGTATGATGTGGTAGATACTCTCTCTCTCTCTGTCTACCTCCTGCTTTTGTTGGTCCTTACCCTTCATTGCCCCTTTCTTCTGTTTAGTGGTCATGTTGTAGCCTTGCGCCCTAGGTTGATGTTATTGGCTTTTTATGATATTTTACATGTATTGGAAGGTTTCCTTTTTATCGATGTCGTCTTATGTGACCTGTGCTGAAAAGTTATTTTCTACGAAGAGTATGCATCAATAGCCTTAAAAAGTAGAATAATAGACTAAGGTAAGAATCTGCTTCTATGATGTCTTGCGTTATGGTGTTGAAAAGATACTACTTCTATACAGACCATCGCAATAGGTCTGATATTGGGGAATACGTTAATCCACCTGAAACTCTTGTACGGTCTAAAGCCTGTTTTAAAACTTCATTTGGTATCTGGACCAGTCTATTATTTAAGTTGAAAGTGCATTCCTCTGTTATATGAATGAAACTTCTGTATTTATTTTTCAATACCTGAAGTACTTCACTTTTTTGATAATATGCTTTGCAGTGGCTTCTGAACTAATACATTGCTCAGCGGTGGGAAGCTCGTTTGATGTGTCTGCCCAAATGCCCTTGATTCAAGTGATTGTACCTCAAGTTATGAGTCTTAGACCGCAGCTTAAAGATCCATCAAAGGTACTGCTTGCATGTTTTTGGTTGCTTCTGGGAGTGCAATTCTTTCTTTGTTTCAATAGCCACATTTCCTGGTTGAGAGTGCATCAATGAGAGCATTATAAATTTTCGTCAAACTCCTCCATGTTTTAGTAACTGCGATACTTATTGTGGTGCCTTCTGAGTTGTAAGCTGCATTTCCCAGTGGCCCTGCTCCAAAACAGGCAATTTGGTTCCCCTTTCTCATGTTGGAGACGTCAATTCATACGATAAGCATGAGTTTCAGTAGGTAATTGACGATTGTGGTGGCAGCTCTAATCTATGGTCCATTGTTCAATACTCAGAAAGTCTTTTCTTATTTCGTGGTTATCAGAGTTATGCCTTCTTCTAGGTAGCAAGAACTCCTGATGCTTGAGCAGACTGAGGGTTGAGCCAATGTCTTTGCGGAATATAATGGACATTGAAACATGAGCCATTATGTGTGATGTTTTAGGAGAAATAAGTGAATTATATGCGAGTTATTTCTGCCATTATCACTTCTGTGCTAATGGGAACAAAGATTGTACTAATTTTTTTTGTACTGTAGATGTTGTAGAACACAAATATTCATAGTATGTTGTATTTTTACACGTTAACTCTCAGGATGAGGAAGATGTGAAGGCGATCGGTCGTTTGTTTGCAGACATGGGTGATTCATATGTCAAACTAATTGCAAGTGGTATGCAGGCTGATGTCCATGCATTTTTCTTTTTCTAAGTTTGCTCTTTTTTTCTGCTTCAATTGTTCTCTTTTTATCAATGAGCTATGTTTTGTTCTCATTCCCATTGTTTTAGAGAAATCATCACGACCAAGATTGAAGTTGGTTGGAATTGGTGTTTCGCTTTGATATTGAAATAATTGTACCAATACCAGTCTGTCAACAATTCTTTTCAAGTAGGAGCTTAATGTTTATTTTGATCTCAGTAGGAACTTAACATGATCAGAAAATTAGAGCAGCAGTGGGTTGCAATACACTATATGTGGCGATACTGACAAACTCATAACCGTTTGATTATTTGAAGAATTCGTTATTTGTTTATTAAAATGATATTTGAAATTGATTTAAATTTTAGGTGCACTTTGGAAGAAGCGGACTGTTGTATTTGTATTTTTGTTCGCAGGATACCTTCATACAGGACGTCATAGTCCATTATTTTGATTTATTAAGAGTGAAAATAAGAAAATTAAGCAGGATTAAATTTAAGGGTTTCAAAATGTAGGATGATGTGTTCTTATCATTAAAATAATATGTCATCTTTTACACTAGTTAATCAGCTGGGTCAAAATGCGTCAAATTTTAGCTAGCAGAATTCAACTTATTCTTCTTAACGCAAATGCTGACATTTGGTGAAAAATTCTTTTTTTAATCATTGAAATGTTTTGAATTGTGGCATAGAAAGGGAAGAAACAAATGATTGTTTCATTACATTGCTATTTCTAAAGCAGTATTTAGTAACTTTGTCCTGACTGAATATCTTGAAGTCGTAGAAACTGAAAATTTACCCATAGGTTTATGACCAAGTTTTGTATGTAATTGAGCTGGTGGTCTATTTTCACAACTCTAACCTGCAGGGTACCCAGAAGGTCATACTTTCATAGATCTGCGAGGTTCTAAGAGTGAATAAGTAATTAGAGTCCAAAATTCTGAAAGCATCAAAAAATTAGGAAAAGTGATAGTGAATGTATGAATGGCATGAGTTAAATTCTGCTTTTCAATGTCTAGATTGTCACAACGGGAAGGTTATATCGCCACAAATTTTTGATTTGTAATTAAGATTCTTCTCACTCTCTCTCGCTTGTATGTCGACAATCAATTTATCTTTTCTTCCCACTCTTACCCTCTCCACTGTATGTTTTTGTCGTCCGCCCTTCCTGCGGTTCAATTTCCTTTCTTTTCTGGGTTTGAGGAGGGGCAGGTGGTTGGCGGTGGGTATTAGTAGGGCAGTTACATACTTTATTTGGTTTACGGGTGAGGTTATTAAACCAAGCTGTGATTTTGCTACATAAGCACTGTGTTCCTTGTACAGATGTTTGTGAATCGTGTGGGGAAAGTTGGAAAGTTGTCAGCTGGAGGCAGTAATTCCCTCTTGAGAGAGTAGTTTGTTTTTATCTGAGTAATTTTTTCTGTTTCTAAATTTTCATTTGCACAGGTTCTGATGAGTCCATGATGATAGTGCAAGCATTGCTAGAAGTAGCTTCGCACCCAGAGTTTGATATAGCTTCCATGACATTCAACTTCTGGCACAATCTTCAAGTTTACTTGGCTGAAAGGTGTGTACCTTTTGTGCACTGAGCTTAAAGGTGTGATAAGGTTGAGAGAAACTTCAGAATAATCTTAATTTTTTTTGGCCAGGGATCTGTATCTTTCTTATGGAAATGAAGCATCTATTGATGCAGAGAGAAACCGGAGGTTGCAAATTTTTCGATCATCATATGAGTCTCTTGTGTCCTTGGTGAGTCTTCATGGACAAAGTAAAGCCGGGGAACCGTTTAAATATTTATTACCTTCTCATACAAATTATGTGCATACTGCATAGTGTCATATTCAAATTGTAGAGTAAATGTCATCAGTGGAACTTCAAGGGTGTATTTATGCGATGATGACGTGCCTGTGTGTTTATGTAAATGCACTACCGCATCCATCATTACAAACGTATTAAATAAAGTTTTTGAAAGTGAATATTATCATAACTCGATGTCGAATTTAAGGATTTAACTTATACAGTGGTCATCTGTTGTAGCATTTAGCTGCTTTGAAAAGTTGGCCTTTCCATTATTTTCTATGCTTTAGATGGTGGTTAGATTTTACCTCTGAATACTGTAGAAGTCGTGTTGGAACAAATGGTCTGTTTAAGGAATGGTTTCTGGTTTGAACTTTTTGTCTGGAAAGTTAACTGGAAGGTGTGACTGTACGTAGCATAATTTTTTTTTTTTTCTGTGGCTTCTATATCGACGATTCCCAGAAATTCATGGTTTATTTTCGCAGGTTAGCTTTCGGGTTCAGTATCCTGAAGATTATTTAGAGCTTTCAAAGGAGGACCTAAAGGATTTCACACAAACCAGATATGGTACTGATGGATCTCTTGAGTTTATACTTTATTTCCAATGCAATAGTGATAGTTCTGATTTTGAAGCAGGGTTCATTATATTATCCTGTCGATGTTTTCTTGATCTAGTTTTATCTCTGCTTTTTCATGGGAAGCTACCTTGGTTGGTCCAATTGGTTTTATCTTTACCCTTTTCCCCGTCTCCTAGCATAAGAATATCCTGGGATCCCGAGCATATGCTCTGGCATCTTCTTCTTTGTTGATGATCTCCATCCCACTTAATCGAGGCGCTACTACATGCTTCGGCATATGTGGCATCTTCTGTGACTTACACTGACTGGCTATTGTCGTTTTCAGCTGTTGCGGATGTCCTGGTTGATGCAGCATTGGTTCTAGGTGGAGATGATGTACTGAAAATTCTGTACCTGAAACTTGCTGAGGTATGTCGCTGGCCTGCTTGGTATTGATATACTCTTTCTAGTCTTCTTAAATACCTAAGAGGGTACCAACACGCAAGCACCGGATCCCATTAGAACTCCGAAGTTAAGTGTGCTTGGGCGAGAGTAGTACCAAGATGGGTGATCTCTTAGGAAGTTCTTGTGTTGCTCCCCTCAGGTTGGGAGTTCTCGGAAACAACCCTAAAGGGGGAAGGTTGCGTACATCCGCCCCCCTCAGACCCTGCTTAGGCGGGAGCCCTGGGGGCACTAGGAATGTTGCTTTTCTAATCTTCTTAAATGATGTGAAATTGCAATCTATCATACTTGGATATATGTTAGTGATTGATAGGCATTTAGAATGACAACTCTGAACACTTCTTTTAGATTCATTCGGCTAGATGCTTTTCTATACCACATGTTTTTAAAGGTAAAATTGGTTCATATTTTGCTGACAGGAGGGAAAAGAATGTCATAAGAAGTTTCTGATTGACTAGAACAAATAAGCTTTTTCCCGCTAGGTGGGGAAGGGACATGGATTCTACCAGAGAACCCATGATAAGATCTAAAGAAAGTTCTGTAGCTGGTTGTGGGCATTCCCTTTTTGGATCCTAATGGTATTAGCGTTGTAACTTTTATTCCATATGCTTGGTCTGGGGTCGACTAACGTGAAATCCCTTTCAATCTTGGGGTCTCTCTCCACAATTTCAATTTCACATTTGCCCCTTCTTTGTCCAACAATGGGAATGTGGTAGTCTATATCTTTGGTGAAGTTTCTGATTATCAATAATTTCTTTCCTTTGGTCAATAGCATAGAGTACTTAATTGATGCATGCATGATTACATAGGTTGATGGAGCTGGGAATGGGGTGGTTTCATTTCCTGTAGCTGTTATTAAGTGGTTCAGGAATGTTTCAATTCATTGTTGAAACAATAATAGTGGAAAAGATGTGGACGTATTTGTATCCTCAGCCTAGAGTTTTGAATAGAAAGTCCTCTTCTCCCCTTTCTAATCCTAGTAACTGTTCACAAGAGAGACCCTATATCAAGAAGTCAAAATTAATTAGCTTGGCCTTCCCGTGCTCTTCCAATAGAATATCTAAGATAAAGAGACATGGAAGATACCATGTTTGGGAGAGGGGGAAGGGTTGAGTTGGATCTGGAGAACAAAATCACGATGCACCTCCAATATGTTTACGAGATATCAGAAAGTAAAGAATATTTCTATCGTTCTTTGGCTGACTTGTAAGTTGTACTATTGTACGGTTGCACCCTTTCTTTGTGGCTTTCCGTTTCTTCTTGTGCCCCTTCTTTTGGGGGGTGGAGTGGGGTGGAGGGAGGGGAAGTGAATATACCAGAAACAGCCACGCTTTCTTGGGGATGAGCTTGGCACGTCTTGGATCCACGGCTTTGCGGCCCTTGGGAGGTCATTCGCAACATATAGTCTCATATTGTGTCCTTCTGCAAGAAAAGTCGAAAGAGGAGAATTCAAATGAGGGGGTTTCTTAATTATTGGGATTCTGAGTAGCTGTACCGAGTAATCCTTGTTGATCTTTGTTAAATTCAGTCCTAAACTCAAAATGTCAAGCTAGCAAGCCCTGTCACTTTTGCTGGATATCAGTTGAAGTTCTTCCTCTGAAAATTCCATCAGGAGATCCCAAAGGGATGCGAAAAAAGGTAACTTTACTCTGCCCCTTGAAAATTCTGCCGTTCTGTTTGATCCAAATGCATAAATTGTCAATATGGCACCCCTCCAATAAAGCTGCTTCTCTTTTCCGCCATTGAGTCCCTATAACTGTCAACACGGTACACCCAAGAATTCCCACATACTGTGAAAAGCCTGTTTCAAAGTAAGTCAGGAATAGGAATAACGGAGTTACATTCGTCTCACTACAAGCTGAATGCAGCAGGGGAATGTCAAGGGGCAGTGGCTTGCGAGGCCTCCATTTTTTGCAGTGGATTACTTCTGTTAATTTTCTTAAGCAGCACCGTCCAGACAAAGGCTTAACCTTGGAGGGAGTCTTTCCTCTCCAGATATGATGGGACAAAAAACATTGCTTGTTGGCAGTGTGAATTAAGACGTTCATTAAAAGATTTGTGAGAAACGAACCCTGAATTATTACCCCCATGGGCGTACCAGCAGAAAGTCATTAAAATTTTTTGCTGAACCCGATAAATCGAGCAACCAAATGTCCCTTGGAAATTCTTTGATAATTCATCCATTTCCTTGTGTCAATATCTCAGGCTATGGCCAGCACAGGAAACACTGAAAGTGGTGACTGGCGTCCTGCTGAAGCTGCTTTATATTGCATCAGAGCCATAGCAGATTACGTTTCCATTTTAGAAGCAGAAGTAATGCCTCAGGTATTTTTTCACCTCAAGCTCATTTGATTTTTTCGTTAGTGTTTTGTTCAGGATTCAGTTTGTCTTGCTTGGCGTTACTATGCTTCTTTTCCTTTGAAAGGCCATTTTAAATCGGAGTCCGTCATTAGTATAACCCGCACTAATATGGAAATTATTGTATATTGATCAGTTGAAATAAATCTGAATTTTTGATGCTTTTCAATCTACCACCAGCTTTCTTTAGTTTTTGGTTTTTCCCCTTTTCTTGGGGTCTGTTTGGTATTTTTCTATTTGTAATTTCTGGGCTTTTGAGAAACTTAAACTATATTTTAGAAACAGTTTTATCTTGTTTTTGGTTTCTTGTTTTCAATTTTCTCCTAGTTTGAGTGAAAAGTGAAAACAAAAGAATAAAGAACTAGAAAGAACCGTTTTAAAACCAAATTTTCCATTTCTTAAAAGCCCAAAACTCTATATATACAGCGATACCAAACAGGCTCTAAAAGTTAGTCCTTTTAGTTTTTGCCCTTTAACAATCTTCATATTCCCGTAGTGAGACAGTGATGTACTTCTTTTCCAAAATTGTCATTCTTTTATTGATTTTATAGGGACGACTACTGTCGTACGGCAGGACCACACCCACCTAAACCCACGGAAGGAGATGGCCTTAGATAGAGTTAGATAGAGCTAGAACTCGAGGGAGGACTAGCAAAGGTAGCGGCCTCACACCGCTGCTTATTCTGCTATTTATGTGTTCATAGGCATATAGGCTTATTAGGCTGTACCTTCTACCTATACGCCTATCTGTCTACTATCGGCTTATTTGCTTATTTGTTTATTTGGCCTATTTGCTTATACTAGCTGCCTTGAAGGGAAGGTTTTGCCTCGTAGTCTCCTCTAGGGCGTTTTTATGCTATGGCTTACTCTTTTACTTTCATGCCCTATTGCTCACAGCTCATTGCTCATAGGTCATCATGATGCGATGAAGACATTTCTCTCAGGTTGGGGGTCCTCGGAAACAACCTCTTTTCAGGTTGACATCTTGAAGAGGGAAGGCTGCGTACATCTACCCCCCCCACCCCGCTTTTCCGGGAGCCCTCGAGGGACTGAGATTGTTGTTGTTGTTGTTTTATTGATTTTATAAGTTCATGTATCAAAGATGAATTAGTCCAATTAATATTTGAAACTCAAGATTCCACACTGATGGTCTTTTTAGAATTTTGAAATGGTGATCACATTTACCAAGCAGAGGGGGATATTGTGTTTGCGCTTAGTCAAGAGGATGACATTGCTAACATTTGCTAAATTATGTGGTTTGACTGGATATTGAAGTCATGTGGCATGTGAAAGTGGCAAAAATTACATGTTTTGCTTTTGACATATGGAGGCATTTAGCTTCAAGGTTTTCAGGTGGGAAGAGGTTAATTTTTGTTTTATCTTTAATATACCAAACTGCTCCTGTTACGAAATGTGAACAATTTCATATTATGCACGAGAGGAGAGGAAAAGGTAGGCCAAAGAAAAGCTGGATGGAGACTATTAGACGTGACTTTACCCACCTAAACGTAAAGGAGATGGCACCATGTGAACAATTTCATATTATGCACGAGAGGAGAGGAAAAGGTAGGCCAAAGAAAAGCTGGATGGAGACTATTAGACGTGACTTTACCGACCTAAACGTAAAGGAGATGGCCTTAGATAGGGCCCGGTGGTGGGTTAAAATATGTGTAGCCGACACAATGGTTAGGATAGAGGAGCACAACGAAGCTAGTTCATATTGCACCTAGGCTTACATGTTTGTGAATGCTGCCGTATTATTGTTGCTTGTTGCTCGCATGCTTTATTGTGGCTCTATTATTGCTTTATTCTTTCCTTTTTGCCTTTAGGCTAGACCCTTGGACAAAGCCTCTCTTAAGGGTGTCATTCTGAAGGGGTAAGGCAGCGTACATCTTACTTCCTTGAGACCCTGCTTTGGCGGGAGCCAATGTGGCATTGGTTTTGTTGTTGTTGTTTTTGTTATACCTTGGTGTGATTCTCTCTCTCTCTTAGTAACCAACTCCTGTGGTAGGAATGAAGAGAACCTTGGATGTGATTTTGCTTTCTTTTTCAACATCTTCGAGCCTAGCGAGACAATATCTGGTCATTCTGTTTTTAGTTTATTGCTGCTTATGATTTACTGAATTTTACAGGTCATGGCTTTGCTTCCAAAGCTTCCTCACCAACCTCAATTATTGCATACGGGTATGACATTTATGTAAACTGTTATTGTCCACTTATGTCAATGTACACCCTCTGATTTTGAGCTGGGAAGGTGCCTTTCTTGCCAGTAAGGGAGTAGACAACTGTCATGTGCTTGTGCTACACAATGTAATCCTTCATTGTCTTGGTCAAATTCCACTGAAAATATACTTGGGAGGCTTTACCCATTCGCGAAGACGTACTCAGCATATCATGATTTTAATATTGCAGATGTTACCTGTGTACATTACGTAGCAGTCTTTTTGGTTGCTTTTATTTATTCTGTGTGCAAAGATTAGTGTTTTTCAAAGCTTTTTCACGCAGCTTTGTTGTTATCAACAATTATTTATTCAGAGGGTCAAAGAAACTGGCTATCTTTCTGGTGGTGGTGTTTGGGTGGGGGGAGGGAAGGATGTTTGATAACCAAGATATAGTGCTTGTGTAGATCCTCACATTGCACATTAGCTGTGAGTTCAAGACTTCAGTGATTACTGCAGATAATGCTTCCGCTATCTGATGTATGCGATCTACTGACACTGCCTTTTTAACCTTAAATGGAATACTTTCATGAAATTGTGGTCGGCATTCTCCTTTTTCAAGGAGCATGTGATGTAGCACAACTTGCTACTAAAAAACTCCACTCAATTTTATTTCTTCAAAACTTCAAACTAATGAATTACAAAGTTATATTTGTACAAAAGCTAAACCCTATTGGATAATTAAAGAGCCAAATATGAAATAAACCAAGAAACTAATTCTCTGAAAAAAAACAACCAATAATAACTAGAATATCCTATTGGCTAAAATGATATGTTCTAATATAAACCTATTAATTAATTAATCAAAATCTAACAAAATATCAAATCTTTTATAATCAGTAATCCTCTTCTTCAGTGCTGCATTAGCATGTCACTATGCCATCATAACTGCAATCATTCATGGTATATTTGCAATCTATACATTGACGAAATTCCTTTCAGTGTGCCTGACAGTTGGAGCATATTCAAGATGGCTTGATGCTTCGCCAAGTGGACTCTCAGCTCTACCCTCATTGGTGGATGTTCTCATGAGTGGCATGAGCACTTCTGAAGATACTGCAGCAGCTGCTGCTTTGGCATTTAGACACATTTGTAATGGTATGCGATATAATCTAGTTGCGTTGCACTATCATAAGTTTAGACATCTCTGTCCAATGAGTTACTGCAATTATATACTAATATCAATATGACATGACATTATTACCAATATGGCATGACATTATTATCTATACAGGAAGTGACTGTATGTACATGCTGTAAGTGTTATGACCAAATCCATATCTCTCCTGCTGCATCAGCTGTCAGTCTGTTTATTGTTGGGCTGTTTCCAAATGTTAGTCTTGACTATTGCACTATCACGTTGCCCGAGCTTGGTGCGAAGTTTTCCTTCTCTTAACCTCTGCTAATGCGAGATCAGAAACTCTAAACTGATAATTTGCTATTGTTTAATTGCAGTATGGCATTGCATAATGTACTATAATTAGTGAAAAAGTTTGTTTGCTGACCTGATCAGGTTATGATGTGCAAAGAACTATGAATGTTCTAAGCTTGCTGACATTATTCTTGAGAGATTGGTGGAGGCTCCATTGTTCTCTATAGCATGTTTTATCGTTATTCTTTCTCTTTATGCTTTATGGTAGTTTTTGTGCTTACATGTGCCGATTAAATTAGCTGGACATATTGCTTTTGCCCCGGAGTATGTCCTAGTCTGAATTTAAAACAAACTTTGACCATTCTTTTCGGGAAACATAGTGATGTAGAATATGCAAAATGCTTTTGACCATTCTTTTCGGGAAACATATTGATGTAGAATATGCAAAATGCTTTTAGATTCATCTTGTAGTTTCACGAAATTATCTTTTTACAATTTATTACTTATACATGTGCACAAAAGTATTAGTCAAATATTGCCATTGGAGAGCGCAAAAAGTCATCTGGGACAGTCATGGAATGGATGGAGTATATGTTTACTTGCACCAAAAGGGGCTGTAATCCATGTGCAGTAGCTGTATACCTGGCAAGATATGTATATATGCAAATATTAAAGATTACCTGAAAAAAATACTCGACATCTTGGAGGTAAAATACTAATTTTTCTTCTCTTAGAAGAACTTTATGCTGCAGTGGAATTGACTGACGGAGAATAGTTCCCTTTCTGTCCTTCTGACCTTCCCAGTATGCCCACCTTTTCGTTGTAGTCCTCCCTTTTCATGCTTATAAGAGATAACATCATGCATTATACGTCATTTTGATGGTGAAGGAATATGGAATTTTCATCCGATAGACAGTCAGGGTCTGCAACCTGGTGCCTCCTTTTTCTGAATTTTCTACTTACCTTCCCTTTTCTTGCTTTTCCCTGATTGAATTCTGGTCTTCACTTAGCTTTTCCTCCCTTTACCCGCTGTAAATAGTGTCTGCAATGAATATTTATCTTTCTGGCCTGTTCTTGGATATGTAACTTGCTTTGCTCCATTAGCCTCTTTTTCTGCACGGCCGAATTTGGCAGCACAGATTGATTTATGAGTTGCCTGAGATTTCAGAGTGAAAAGTAGGAGCTTTGGATTGAGGTAATCTTGAACCTAAATGCTTGATTGCCTTGTTGAATCCACATGCTTCTCGTGGTGATCATTATCAAATCTTTCTATGTCATTGCATCAGAGGGTTCTTTACTATTCTGTTTGTGGGATATGTATTTGGTGCCTTTTTTTCATTCTGTAGTTGCATCACTACTGTAGATTTAACATTGCATTTTTTTTTTTTTTTTTTGATAATTTGTAAGATAACACGGATCACAATTATTTTGGCTTTATGTTCATCTTTACCACTGTATCTGATAGTACGCTGGTGACTGTAGACTGCCGGAAGAAGCTGTGTGGATTTTTGGATGGTCTTTTCCATATATACCATATGGCAGTGCATGCGGAAGGAACATTCAGGGTCTCTGCAGAAGACTCGCTGCACTTGGTCGAAGCACTATGGTATTTATACGTTCCCTTTGAGATATTTCCTTTTGTAAGGTTTATCCAGCCTGACAATTTCTTTTCCGATGCAGTATGGTAATTACAGAACTTCCCCCAGACCATGCAAAGAAAGCCCTTGAAGCATTATGCTTGCCTGTCGTCACTCCTCTGCAGGTTGTATTATTTGCACAGTAAACATTTCATTAGCGTTTGTTTGATATCATTTACTATTTGTAGTTTTTGGGTTTTTAGAAGCAAAAATCCGTACTTTGGAAATGACATTTTTCTTGTTTTTGGTCTTTTGTTTTTAGTTTTTCCTAATTTGAGTGAAAGTTGGAAACAAGAAACAAAAAGAAGAAAATCATTTTCAAAATCTAGTTCGTTTCTGAAAAACAAAAAATTTGTAAATAGGAAACAATACCAAACAAGCATGATCTTGCTTGGCCTCTCAAATGACACACTGCTGTTGATTCACATAATTTAAACTGGCAGGAAATTATCAACCAAGGTCCAGGTATTCTGGGGCAGAAAGGTGCCCGTGAGCTGACTGTTCATATTGATCGACTAGCATACATCTTTAGGTACTACGTAAATTCTTATTTTTGTGCCCTTGACCATTATGTTTGTTCTAATATTTCTTGTATGGCATTTACCTCTAATTCTAGATATGCCAACCACCCAGAAGCAGTAGCAGATTCAATTCAACGGCTTTGGCCAATTTTCAAAGCCATCTTTGACGTGTAAGGATAAGAAGTTACGGTGCATATTGATGTTTTGATAGTAGCTAAATTACACTGTGAACGCTGATTAGAAGTTTGCATGGGGTTGTTGCAGTCGTGCATGGGACATGAGGACAATGGAGTCCCTCTGCAAAGCTTGCAAATATGCAGTAAGTTCTATCAAATGGTGTTTCTTGAGTTGAGATACCCTATGTGCAGATATTGCTATCCCAATGCTTTTTCTAATTTGAACTATATAGCAGTAAGATATATACGAGAAAGATATTGATTTGGAACATTGTATTTTTGATATTTGGATTGCCTTATTTAAGCAAGCATGCTGCAGTGGTTAGCAAATAAGACAAGGGTTCTCCTGCTGTTAAAATTGAAAATGATACAGCCCGAGTAAATTTGTACAGCTGACTCATGAACGGATTAGAGGAAAGAAAGATGATGATACAGAAGGGATCACTGGTGGATTAGAAGTATTCGTGTTAAGCTTATGGTTGGGTGATAAAATTGTTGCATTCTTCATGTAATAATGATGCTATTTATTGCATAGGAAACTATCATGGTATGTGATTGCCGTATGGACCCTTGGAAGTTTCCAATTATTTTATTACGCGGAACACATGAAATAATTGGGTAATAGCCGGTAATGACAGCTCACAAACTGCTGCATGTTAAAAATCCAATGTTCCGTAAATTTGAGAACATTAAAGTTTGTTTTATGGGTTTTTTTTTGGTAAGTCACCGAGATGAAATATATTAAAAGAAAACATGTACAAGTCTATGAGGGGCATATCCCAAGCCTTGGCCAAAGCCAACAATAAGGATCAAAGTCAGAGACAATGATTATTGCTAGTGTCAGAACAGCAAATTACGCATATGAGTTGGTTCTATGGCTGCTTAAAGATAGAGAAATTAAGAGATGAAATTAAGAGATTCTATTGAAATTGGATGAATGGATCTTGGCATGAATGTGTTTTGATTTTGAATTTGTTGATCACATTGAAGAAATTTACTGAGTTCATTGTCTGATGACTTCAGCCAAGTGAGAAGAATAGGTTGGGGCAATTGGGTGACTTGAGGTTAAATTTTATTTACTGTAGGAGTTTTATGAAGAGTTTTTCTTAATGGACAAAGGCACTGCCCTACAATAATATGAGAATTAAGTCTCTTGTCACTTGTATTTCTCTTCCTACCTCATTGGGATGTTTATTTCTAGTCTAAAACAATTTCCTTGGTCCAAACGAACTGGCTAATTGCTGATAGTCTTTATATTTCCAGGACACTGATGCATGCTACCAGACCCTACTTATTTACTCTATGAGTCTCTAATATTTGTAACTTATTCAAATTGGTCCCTCATCTTTTTGTTTTTGTTTGAAATAGTGTCTTAATGTTTGTATGTTTATTCAAATTGGTCCCTTGTCTCTTTTGTTATTTAAAATAGTTCATGTTTATTTTATAACAAAATTTGCCCCCTTTAATTTTTACCTAGTACTAGTCGCTAGATGGGGGATTGATTTTCGTATAAAATAGAACATGAGGGACTATTTTAGATGAAGAAAAAGACGATGGACTAATTTGAATAAACTTACAAATAAAGGGGCCATTTCAAACCAAGAAAAATTGAGGGATCAATCTCATCAGGGACCAACAGCTTAAATAACACTAACATTTGCGACAGAATAGCCATGTCTTTTACTTAAGTTTTTTGTTGACAAAAAAGTTTGTATTAAAAGAGAAAAATGTATAAACTTGTGGTACGTTGTCTCCAGATAACAGTACATGGTTGAAAATCAACTGACAGCTGAGTGAAGTCCCTGGAAAACTGAATATGTGTTCGAATATATGCTATGTTGGTGGCTTTGTTATATTGTAGTTTCTTGCGATAATGTATGCCTTCCGTATGCACTATTACAGTCACATCGATAGCCAAATTAATTTGGTCCTTTGTTGGATATATATTATGTCTGTGGACCTTGAAGAGATATTGATATGTTGTTGTAAGTTGGCCAAATTTGTGGTGATATCTACAAGGTTGTAAATTGTTGGAGTCTCATGTGTGATGATATAATTTCTCTTATTTCACATTCTAAGGTAAGGACTTCTGGAAGGTTCATGGGTGTCACAATTGGAGCAATGCTGGAGGAGATTCAAGGATTGTATCACCAACATCACCAACCGTGCTTTCTCTATCTATCTAGCGAAGTGATCAAGGTATATCAATCTTTTTTGAGTTTTAACATTGTTGTTGGTTATCCTTATTTCTATGATGCTACCATTATCTATTGTTACTACTAAGTTCATCTGTCTTTTGATCTTGTGGCAGATCTTTGGATCAGATCCATCTTGTTCAAACTATTTAAAAAACTTGATAGAAGCATTGTTTAGTCGCACAACGTTTCTCCTCACAAGAATTCAGGTATTTACCAAGAATTTTGTGTCATTTCTATCGCTCCTGCAGAAGAAATTGCCTCACATTACAATGTAAAGGGGAAACAACAAATTTCTTGATGCACCATAGAAGAAGAGATTTAATCATTGTATAAGACATTATATTTCTTATTGTTAGATTTTGTTAGACTATTTGATAGAATTGGAGCATATATCTTTTTTAGTCCATAGAGTATTTTAGTTATCTTTATTTAGTTAACGGGATAATTTCATGGTGTTTATTTTAATTAGTGTCCTAGTTAATTTAGTGTATGTCTTCTTAGTTATCCAATAGGGATTAGTTTTTGGCTGTATAGCTTATAATTCATTATTTCTAGTTTTTAAGAAGTAGTTTTGAGTTTAGTATTTCGGTAGCGAGTTATGCTACATCTTTTCATCTCGTTTCCTGCAGCTACACATTCAATTGATATGGGGAAGTGATGGTTGATATCTTTCCGTGTCTGTGGGTGGGGGAGATAATTTGAAACTAATTAAACTGCTTTTGGAATATGAACATCAATGATAATGTGGGAGTGCATGTTACTCTAAATATACTGAAACATAATACTTTTGAAACTAATTAAACTTAGCTAATTCCTGTGAAATATAATCTACGCCAGGATTTCACCGCGAGGCCAGATATAGCAGATGATTGCTTTTTATTGGCATCGAGATGCATACGCTATTGCCCCCATATATTTCTTCCATCTGTGGTGTTCCCCCCATTGGTAGACTGTGCAATGATCGGTGTCACTGTACAACACAGGTATTAGCTTCTCTGTCTACCTCTTCCTCCCCTCCCCCTTCTTTTTTGCCCTGTAACAAGGCGTGCCTTGGACAGCGGTGGTTTAGTGACTGAACTATGACAAACTGGATTAAATTGATCCATATTAGGAGGCTCCAGAATGAGGATTGATTCTTAGGCCTGTAATTGTATGATAAAATGGAATGGCTGTTTGTTTTATCCTATAAAGGGCATTATATAGTACAACCACCATTACGTAACAGATTTTGAATTTGTTATTACGTGATTGGTTGCTATACAATAATACTCTTTTGACGGCCTCCATACTACAATATATTGTATTTTCTTTACTAAAATATATTTATATGTTGAAAACTATTAAAGGGATATAAAATTAATTACTGTACGACCTTTCATTAATTTTTTTTTTTTCCAAACATCAAGTTATGTTCCCTTAAAAAAACTAGCATGATTGCCATTACCCATTACGTAATATTTGTGATAGCCCGCAATACCATTATGCGACCGCGAATCGTGCTATGATTCCATGGTGTTTATTCTCCATTTTGAAATGTATAGCTGGACAAGATATGTTATCTTGAAGGCATGGGATCAAAGACGATTAGCACTTGCTGCTTGGTTGGGGTCACGATATTGCGGCGGCAGGATGTTGCACGCATGTAATAGATTGTAGTGATGGCATCGGTTTTTCTTTTAAGGGAACCAGAAGTTGTTTTTGATCTTATATTTGTGAAAATTTCAATCCAAAGCTACGTAACCATTAATTTTAATGCCGTCTGGATAGTTTTTAACATGTTAAGACACACAACAGTATGTAACAATAGAATACTTAAATAAGTATTTCAACAAGATTATGGAGTACCATCAAGCAACAACCAGCTCAAACTCCAGCACGGAGTTACATTATACAACTACCTTTATTTGATGACATACTTGAATGTGTGCCATTTTAGTGATGGACTGCTGTGTTATCTGAAACTCATTGAAAAGACCAAATCAATTTGGAAGACTAGTATACTCATTTCCGGGCCCAGTCTTGGGTGCAGGACGCTAGCATCTTCCATTTGAACTCAATTTGATAATCCTTTTAGGGCTTGTTTGATATCGATTTTTGTCATATTTTCGGTTTTTAAAAAACTGAAAACCTGGTTTTCAAAACGATATTTTTGTTTTTTGTTGTCTGTTTTTAATTTTCACTTTATCTTTGACATAGATTGTAATGGTGGGTAACGAGCCTGTTATGAACGCACGAAGCTCCTTGTATGCTTTCTTCTGGTGTTTTCAAGTTTAGCAGTGATGTAATCATTTGTCGCTATTGCAATTTCAATTTGGTTAGTGTTATTGATCACTGACAACAGCAGCAACCTACTAATGCCTCAAAGAGGCTCACGCCAAGTCAGGGTTTTTGTTTTTGTTTTTTTTTTTTTTTGGCCCCCCGGGGGGGGGGGGGGGGGGGGTGGTGGTGTTTTGAAAATTAAGGCAACCTTACCTTGATAGGGTACTACCATATAGAAAGGTTGTTTCCAAAAGGCTCTCAACTTACCTTGTGTGTGTGTATATATATATATAAAGTTATGACGCTGAAATACGGCATTCTGGTCCAGAAGAACATTGTCTTGGGGGGTGCATTTGTTGTGCTGGATGGTATCATTGTTGCTGGAAATGCTTAAAATACTATTTTCAGTAACACAATTCAACGTTTCAAAATTAGATTCATGTTTGAATTACATGTCCACATTAAGAAACACGCGATTCTACTGGTGGTTGAATCGTTGGGATAAGAAAGCATACCTTTTATTGGGTGATTCGTTTTCCTAAACGTATCCTATGATGTGTCGGCTCATTTATCCCTTGGAGAGACTTATATATCACAGTCAATTTTCTCAGACCCAGACTACATATTTATAGAATTTAGGTTTCTTAGCTAAGCTTAGTAGTAACTTTTATGTAAAATTTTTACATCCAAGTAATGGTATATCTATGGTTCTCTATATTCGTCTAATGTACTTTAATATATGTTCTTAACCTTTGAATCTTTCATGACTACTCACTTCTCTATCCCTGCTCCCATTTCATGTAATTGGAGTTTGGTCAATGATGTAGCGCAGTTTTACTCAGTTTAGTTTTTATCTTATTTTATTTTTCAAAAAGTAGTTTCCTATTTGAATTAGTATTTATCTTATCTTATCCGATCCAATATTATATTAGGATTTAGCTTTTCCTATAGTAATAGTTATGTAACTTGGTAGTTTGCAGTTTTGCAAGAAAAATTGTTGAGTTTCGTTTTTGGATAGCAAATTGTGGTATATTATTGCTTGTTTGTTCAACTAAACAGAAGTTTTGACTCTCCCCTGGGTTCTGATATTGCAGGGAGGCCTCTAGTTCGATATTAAATTTCTTATCGGATGTTTTCGACCTTACAAACTCACATGAGGGTGCTCAGTACGTGCCTATACGTGATGGCGTCATCGTTCCAAGGGGTCCCACCATCACCCGAATCTTGATTGCCTCTCTTACTGGAGCGCTATCAAGTTCTCGATTCGAAACGGTACTTTCTGCTCTTTCTATAAACAAACTGAAACTGAGTCGAACCTATCACCCCCGTCATTTCAATTTGAGCTTGATTAATATTGACATGTTCAAGTTTGATTCGGGTCTTAAAACTATTTGATTTTGAGATGCTTGATATAAGGTCCGATAGGGTCTATCTTTCGGGAAAAAAGTGCATTTACAGGGCCTGGAAAAAAAAAGTGATTTTGAATACAAGCAAAAACAGTTGTTCTGCTTTTAAAGTAGAAGCAAAAGCAAAAACAAAACATTTTTCAGATAAAAATACTCTCATTAAAAGCACATTTATAAAAGTACTTTTGAAAACACAGTTTTTTCACTATTCAGCCAAACGAGTCCATATTCAATACTTCGCCCAACTTGGCTCATTTGTGTAATCAACGAAGTTGTGCTTGTTATCAAGTGCAGCTTTAATTGCTCAATTACAGACGAACCCCGAAAGGCAAATGAACTGGGCTAAACGAACTAACTTCAACCTAAAGGTTTCAAATCGTCATTGGATTTCCCATATATACTAAATGATCATCATGTAAAGAGCTATTTGAGTTATTAGCGAGCTATTATTGAACTATAATCAACCACGAGCTAATTGCACACCTAACCCTCTTTGTGTAGGTAACCTACGCACTCATATCGCTGGTACGAGCATATGGGGTAAATGCACTGGAGTGGGCCCGGGAAAGTGTGTTTCTAATACCCTCAACGGCGGTGACAGAAGCAGAGCGTTCTAGATTTCTGCAGGCCTTGTCAGACGCAGCAAAGGAGGTCAACATAAATGACATCATGGTACCAATCGAGGAGCTATCAGACGTGTGTCGGAGGAATAGGACGGTCCAAGAAATAGTTCAAGAGGCTTTGAAACCTCATGAACTCAATCTGGGTCGTTGATTAGTATTGAAGGAATTGGGGGGCTGTTTTTGTAAGGCCCATTTGGTCAAATTATGCATTTTTGGGTGGGGACAAAAGAAATTGTTTTACAATTTTTAGAGAGTTGTGATTGGTGGGTGTGTTTTGGTGATGCTGTATTTTTTTTCTTTTTTTATTTTTGTTGGGGCAGGTGTTTATTGGTTGTAATTTTATGAGAAAAATGAAGAATAATCAAAGGGTTTTTTAATTTTTTTTACAGTAATACGTGGGGAGGGGATGTGAGATTCGAACCGCCCCCAATTACTGGGACAAATAGGGAACCGGCAAGGGGGTTTTTTTTTTTTTTTTTTCACGTACAGTTATGGCATTTTATATTTTTGCCTAGGAAAAAAAACAAAATATTAGGTTTTAAAGAAATTGGAAATTTGGTTTCAAAAGCTCTTGATTTTAGGAATTTTTTTTTTGTAATTCGAGTGAACTAAAAATAGAAAACCAAAAGTAAAAAATAAATGTATTTAAAACTTAGTTTTTAGTTTTCAAGAAACAAAAATTAATTAACAGCGGAAAGAGGCTTCTATTGTTGTCTTTTTGTTTTTTTTTTCCCTTTTTTCCCTCTGTTGCCCGTCATTTATCACTTTTAAAAGCAGCCATTTTTTATTTAATCATTGAATCAAGAATCACCTTTAAAAGTTAAAAAGTTTTAAAATTGGTCACATTTTTTCTATATATTTTAGCAGTTGTATTTTGTCAATTTTGAGAATTGTCCGACTTATTAATAGCTTTACAATTATAAATAGTGAATATGCATACAAATTTAATAACACATTGTGTTTAATTTGAGTCATGTTTGATGATGAAAACAAAAGATGAGATATTATGAGAAGATGTATGAACCTCACAACTTATTGTAATGTTCTTAGAGACATTAGATCCCTATAAGATAATAGAAAATATAAATGTTAAGGAAAATTAGTAGTTAGGTATTCTGAGGTTTGATCATTTATAACTTACGTCTTGTAACATTTTAATATATATAGAGGTATTTTGAGGTTTAAATATTTATCATTCAAGTACCTTAAAATTTTATCAATCATATATCTTTCGAAAAAGGACATGCAAAAATTAAACATGTTCCCAGTAATATATTGTATCTCCATTAGGTTTTGTTATTTTTTTCATAATTTCGGCAATTAGTTTATATCAATATTTGATAGCAGTTCACTAAATCTTTCATGAAAATATTAGAATGACATTATTATAACTATGTATTAAATCAACATTTTTTTAATAAAAATTTTGTCATATTCTTATAAAAATTCATCAAATTTCGATATAAAGTACCTAGATAATAAAATATTCAAACCATAAGATATCTTATTGTATATATTAAAATGTTAGAATAACTAAGTAACAAATATTACGATATTACGGCACTGATGATTTCTCAAGGTGTCTTATTTGTTTTATTTTAGCTTTCTTAAGTAACTTAGCTTTGACTCCAGTATCATTGTGCAGAATTTAGTTAATACAAAAATTAATTCATCTTTTAATTGTTCAATAAAAGGTCAATTCTAGATTCATATATCTGAAAAAAAAAAAAAAAAATTTGATAGGATTTTGGAGAGGAATAAATCCGGGTCTTAGTACCACACAGTGCATGCGTTTGATTATAAAGGGAGCATCTTTGAAGTTACGACCGACCAAAGTGACGGGGATGAGAGAAAAAGTCCTCATATTTTAAGAAAACAACCTATACCTACCTATTATAGCATTATCCTTTTGTCCAATACCAATTCAAAAACCGAGGAATGAACTAAATTATACTCCATTAAAACAATTTTCCATTAATCGAGTATGTTTGGTACTCAATCCTGAACTCGGTTAACTCAAACTCAAGTCAAGTTTTACCTTAGCTACTTGTGAGCAGCTCGAATCATTTACAACCCTACTCTCCTCTCTCCCAGCAAATAGTTAATAGTCTGAAAGCTACAAACAAGAACACCTTCACAGTACCAAAAACTCAAAGAGTCAAATGAGCCACCCAAGCTTCAGCATTTTATTGAAGAAGCAAAATACAACCAGATTTGCAGTATGGGTTCATCAAGATTAATTATTTCTCTTCATTCTCAGGCTCGGTCTTCTGTTCATAACGCCGTTTAAACTTTGCAATCTGCCCTATGCTTTGAGCCATCTGTCGTTTCGCTCGGAAGTGATACACCTTGGGTTCGCGGTGAATTTTGGTCATCATTACATTCATCAATCTCCCACTCTGGGTAACATAGGATATCCATTGCATTTGTGGGTGCAATCCTTTCTTCATTTTCCTGCATATGAACATGATTGTTATATGAGAAAAACCGCACACAGAAATCGAAAACCTAAGAACATGCAAGTAGTTTCACGTTAATTTTAAAAGAATGTCATTAACTTGTATACTATGCTATTATTGTAGTATTATACATGTAAGAAGATTAATAAATAGTATAAGAATAATCCAAAAAGATTGTTAACACAACAAATGCATTGGAAAAAATAAGAATTACCAAATAGTATACCATAATTTTCTAAGCATAATGAAAATTGGTATGGCCCGGAATAAATTATTACTTGGGATCACTATGGTATGGTGATCCTCCGAAACGGGTGATCAAGGAAATCATCACATAATTATGGGTCCGTTTTATTTTGATAGAAAAGGTTTTCCATCATAATTCCTATAGTTTCATTGGATAAATACTTCAGGTTGGGGGTCCCCCGGAAACAGTCTCCTTGGGGGTAAGGCTGCGTACATCACCCCCCCCAAGACTCTGCTTTATGCGGGAGCCGAGAGGCACTGGGACTGTTGTTGTTGTCATTGGATAAATAAGTAGCAATCCTTACTTTAATGGAAAGTGTTTTCGTCATTAGAGGAGAAGTTGACTTCCCCTTTAAGAGAAGGAATGACATGTTCCTTCATGGAACAAAAAACATATTCTATTGTAACGTCATATCTTATGTCTTACTTCAACCTCAACTTAATCAAGCGTGAATTTCATGTAAGTGTAGATAATAAAATTATTTTCCTCAACTAAACAAACAAAATTGTCAATAAAAGAATATTCATCGATAAAAATATTTGGACAAGAAAAATTTTCCGAGAGGAAAATGTTTCCCTTGGGCCAAAGGGAACCAATATAAATCCAGATTTTCTCAAGGAATAGCTACGCTTTAAAAAAATTCATTGATATTTTTCACATTCAAAAATGGAAATTACTAGCAGACCACGTAGCCTAAGTGCCAAGATCTAGTGGAAATGATAGAAGAGAAGAAAACAGCAGAGACGGAAAATTTTGAAACTCTCAGCATTTATACTTCGAGAGTGCACTTTATGGATATTCCATGAGCCATGGATACACGGAAACGCCAACCAGAATCTACCATCGCGAGCTACGGACCACCAGCACTTGCAACAGGCCCGGTGTCCTTCCCTGCTCCGCAATGCACTTAGGTAGTGTACGGTCCAGCATTTTAATAGCTTAAACTGTGAAAAAACTCTAGTTGAATACAAGACTTGTGTTTTGTTCATAGAAAACATCTTTTTACATCATAAGTAAGAAGATGAAAACTTGTTTTATAACTAAACAGAAAAAATGTAAAATTGAATTTTTTTTCCATACATTATTTAGGAATATATTTAAAAATAAAAATAAAAACCTATATTAGCCTTAAATTTTCACCACCATGGTTCACTTTCACTATCACTTTCACGGCTATGTCTCGCTGCCCTCTTCATCCTCCACTATCATAACTACTTATTATCATGATTAACCCTTAACTACCATGATTCACCACCACATTCTCACTATGGCCACAAGTAACACAGTGGCTCATCACCATTATGGTTTGCCACTCATAATTTCTCTGCACTACCATGGTCCACCTTCATCACCCACCACCTGACTTGCCACCACAATGGTACAACTCTACTAACATGGCCACCACATTTGATCCACATAGCTTGGATACAACCCACTATTAAAGCTTTCTATCATCCATTATTACTGTTCGACACCACCATATGATCCACCCCATCACCACGGTCAACAACCACCACCACCACCACCTACTACTATTTGTTGATTTAGATTACTAAGTCCCTTTTTGCTATTATAACAAATAAGTTCTTTTTCAAGTATGCATCAAAACGATCTATTCTGTAAAAAAAGGCCCTTTTGCATTACATAACCAAGCAGTATACTAAGTCCCTTTTTGCTATTATAACAAATAAGTTCTTTTTCAAGTATGCGTCAAAACAATCTATTCTGTAAAAAAGGGCCCTTTTGCATTACATAACCAAACATCATACTGCAGAAAAATTCAAATTTCAAATATACAAATGCTGAACAAATAAGTGGAGAAAAGATAAGCTGAAAAAGATGAACCAAACACACTTATAAAACAATTTCAAACAATAAGTTCATAGCTACGTTACCCAGACTTCCCATTTTGCCATGACTTGTATTGGATAAGGGTCATTATCGTAATTATGCCACTTAGACCTTCGAATTAGACAAAACAATTTAAAAATCTTACAACTTGTTTGGTATCATTTTTTTTTCCCCTCAATTTTTTTGGTTTTTGACATAGAAAAAAACCACCTTTTCTAGTTTTGGATTTCCAACATTCAGTTTTAAAATGTTTGGGCAAAACTATAAATTAAAAAGAGAGAACACGAAAACTCATCCCAAGCCATTTTTTAATTTCTCAAATACCAACAGCTTTTAACTAAACATGATACCAAATAGGACCTTAGGAATAACCCAGTCTACACTCTAGATACATACACATGTTTAACTCTCACATCCTGAGTAAATAGGGCATTTCATAGTTCCATCAACAAGAATAAGAAAATAAGAATGGAAGTGATATAGCATACCTTGTTACCCAAAAACAAAACTCCATAATATTTCTTCCAAAACTGCTAACTAATGACTTATAAAGCCATATTTATAGAAAAAGCTAAACCCAAAGATAATATTGGATACTATAAGATAAGATAAATGCTAATTCAAATAGAAAGCTAAACTTTCCTAAAGATGAGATAGGATAAAAGCTAAATCAAATAGAACTGGTTACATCAAGAAGTCGTTGTATTGCATCATCCAGACAGATGTTCACCGCAGAAAAGACGATATATGTTATCGAGGTCAACTGTAGAGGGCCAAAATTTACAGTATGCTTGTAAATTATGAGGAGGTGAAATGGCTGAAAGTGTACATATGGAGAACAGTCTATGACCACCACATCTACCATTATTCAAAAGATATAAGCGCCCAGTTCAACTGTGCACTTGAACGAAGTTCCAGATGAATCAAAAATAGATATCTAGACAGATTAACATGTAACAATACTATATCTGAAGTTGACTTGTAGATATTGACCAAAAGAAAGAAGTAGGGAGCCTCGGACATTGCTTGCAACTGGAGGTTCTATTGAATTTACATTCTCGTAAAAGAGAAGGCAAAAGTTTCAAATTTATAGGCTTGGTGTTGAAGATGTTAGCAAGGAAAGCAGGGATTCTCATTAAATCAAAAACAAAAATTACATAAGATCCCATTTGATGCATGTTATTGGAACAAAAAATGAGGTTATACCTAGAATTAAGGCCCATAATTTCAATTATGTTGTTTAGTTCACCTGTTAAACTAGAATTGCAATTCTAGTGTCTGATTCCATGGAATTTGATGTTAACTAAAAATCATACAGTCTAATTTTTTGGACAAGGGAAAAGAATTGCGATTTCATATTAACCCCACCAACCTAAAACCTAAAAATGACGCAATCTTGATTAACCAAAACCCAAATAAGTCAAAACCTTGAAATTCTACATAACCAAAAATTGACCCAAAACTCGAGAAGATGCAATTCAAAAAACTTGAACCTACAATGGCCCGATCACACTTAAATTGACTTGATCTAACACAAAATTTGAACCATCCCTACTTGATTGATCCCAAACCTGAGACTACTCCAATAAAAAAAAATAAACCAACTTGACTAGAATGTGACATAACTAAGCTGACCTGAAAATCGAAATGACCCAAACTTAGTCGACGAGAAACTTAAGCTAATTCAAACCTAAAGTGGCTTGACCTAACTCATTCGTAGCCCAAATTACATCCGACCTAAAATAACCCAAAATTTGAAATTATGAAATCCAATCGACCCAAAACCAGGACGACTCAAGCTTGAAATGACCCGAATCAACTCAAACTTGACCCTTCTAACTCGAATCCCAAAATGGCCCAACCTAATCAACCTAAAATCCAAGACATTTAGGGCATAAAAGCTCCAATTTCGTATGAAGTAATCAACTATGGCAAAAACTTAATATGCTAGGTGAATGCTTGGATGATTTTATACCTCTAACAAGCTATAGATTCCCCAAATTCAATAATATATCAAGTGTATTTTGCGACAAATAGGCCAAAAATGCACTTAAACCAACAAATTAACAACAGTTGAACCCTAAAATGATTAGAATTCGATTAAAACCCTAAGCAGGTGGTTCCCAAAGATTATATATCAAAAGTCCAAAAAAGATAAGAAAATACATATCCAATAACAAGATTAAAAGCGCAAAAAAAAATCTCATTATTATTGAGAGAATTAAATTGATTAACAACGAAACTAATGTAACCCAACGAGTACACAGTTACAACACTGATCTAAATCAGTCAATCAATCATAGTAAACAAACAAGAATATCATTTCAATTACTTAAAGAACACAAGAACAGTTAAGAGTCATCAAGACGTGTCGTGTGTTAGAGAGCGAGAGAGAGAGAGAGAGAGAGAGAGAGAGAGAGAGAGAGAGTACTGTATGCCTTCAACGAAGACCTGAACCAAAGGGCTGCTGGGAGATGAGCGTTGTGGCTTCTAGGGTTTTATTAGATTTTGGCACCGAAATTACAATCTTAATTACGGAGAATAACTTTGAAACGTCTTTTCTCTTTTATATGCCATAATTAGTAAGGTACATTTTCACTGGAGTACCATAAGATTTGATAAGTTATTATTTAATACATGAAGTTTTGAAATACAAAATGAATTATCTTGAAATTTAAGAACCTTATTACTTAACCGCTGTTTGACAATAACGTACTGGGGATAAAGGGGATAAAGGTGATGAGGTAAACCCTTATCCCTGTTTGGCAAAATATTAAGAAAGATTAAGGGAGTGAGGTAAGAAGAGATGCAAGCCTAAGAAGGGAGGAGATGACCTTAGATAGAGCGGGGTGGAGGGCTAGCACAAGGTAGCCGATATAGCGGCTTAGAGTAGTGCTTCTTTTATGGTTGACACTAGTGTTTCTAGGTGTCTTTAACTTCCTCTTTTGGTGCAGGTATTATAGCTCCTATTTGCTTATAGGTGTACTTGGACATTTGTGGACTTGCGGGCCTACAGTGATCTTCCTGAGTTTTGCTTGGTGTTGCTTGGCTTGTGTCTTGTGTTTTGTTTGATTCTAATTCTATGTTGCTCTCATACTTTCAGGTTATATGCTTCCATGACAACACGTTCTTCAGGTTGCGGGTCTTCGAAAATGGCCTCTCTTCAGGGTAGCACCCTAAAGGGGGAAGGCTGCGTACATAAACCACCCCCCCCCCCCCCCCCCCCCCCCCCCCCGACCCTACTTTTGCGGGAGCCTTCGTGGCACTAGGACCGTTATTGTTGTTGTAAGGGGGTTAGGTAAGTTTTTTAAAAAAGGGGGGACAATTTTGCCCTTATTTAACACTATTTACCTTTACCCCTTTATTCAATTGCCAAAGAAGAGTAACTTATTTACCCCTCTTAATTTAACATACCCAAACAAGGGTAAGATATTACCTTACCCTTCCCTTTTTTACCCTCCCTAGATATCCTTAAGTTTTTAGTTTTATCAATTAGGTATCCTTCTACTAAAATTTGATAATTTTCATTGTAAAATGTTAAAGTGGAATATAATTCCAACAATATTACAAGACGGAGGATGTCAACAACTAGATTAAAGTAGACTGGTATAAATGGAGGATGGCCTCTGCCGGGTACTTTGCGACAGAAAGTTCCCATTAAAGCTAAAGGGGAAATACTACAAGACGGTAGTGAGACCGGCTACGTTTTATGGTACTGAGTGTTGCCCAATGAAACATCATGCACAGAAGATGAAGGTGGTGAAGATGAGGAAGCTGGGGTGGATGTGCGAACATACAAGGAAGGATAGGATCAGGAACGATGTCATAAGAGCCAAATTGGGCATGGCCTCGATTGAGGATAAATTAAGGGAGTAACATTTGAGGTGGTTCAATCATGTTAGGAGGAGACCATCTATTGTCCCAATCAGGAGATGCGAACAACCCATATTACGCTAGGGAGGAGAGGGAGAGGCAGGCAAAAGAAGAGATGGTTGGAAACAATTCAACAGGACCTCACCCACCTAAACCTACGTGAGGAGATAGCCTTAGATAGAGCTCGAGGGAGGGCTACCATAGCGGTAGCCGATGTAGCGGCTTAGACTAGGACATCTAATTGTTGCTTGCACTAGTGCTTCTAGGTGTCTTGACTTCCTCGTTGATGGGCACATTTATTTGCTTATCAGTGTACTTGATCACTTAAGCACTTGCGCACTTGCCGATTATTTGCCTGTAGTTACCTTCCATTGAGTTTTGCTTCATTATGCTTGGCTTGTGCTATGTGTGCTCTAATATTATGTTGCTCTCATGCTTACAGGCTACTATGCTTCCATCAAGGTTGTCGGAATCCGGATTCTACGTAGGATCGGTGAGGGGTCTTCAGGATCGGGATCGTAGAATTGGATCGAGAATCGTAAGATTCTACTTTTTGTGTAAAACACTACCTTGTATCTATAAAAATCGCATCATAAGCCTCAAATATACAATAAAGAATATCAAAAAGTGCAAAAAAATTATTTTCATAACACATTAAAACTAGGGAACAATATATTGCATTATAAAGTTGAAGAAATACAATAAAATTAACTACAATCAAGTAATCAACAATTCAACACAAAAGTTAAAATGCGTATACTTAGATAAATAAAGCAAAACTTTTTTTAAAATATCAACAAAGCAAAATAAAACCAAGCTTAGAATAAACAAAATATAAATAAAAACAATTACCAAGTGACTCAATAATATACTAGAAGAATAAAAAATTAAACAAAAATTAGAAATTTTTACCCAAAAAGAAAATAAGCTATGGTTGTGTGTGGCCCTTAGGTTGGTGTCGTCGTGTCAGAACTTGGCTGGCGGCAGTCGGTCGGTGGCGTGGCTGGCGGAAGTCGGCCGGTGGGCTGGTGTCGCGTGGTGTGGTGGTGATTGGTGGTTGGTTTGGGGTTAGGGTTAAGGGAAAGGGAAAGGGAAAGGGAAAGGGGATGGGTGAGGGTAGTGAGTGAGGAAAGAGAGAGAAACGAGGGGTGGGTTTTTTGGTTATTTTATTATTATTTTATTATTTTTTAATTTTATGTTGTAAACTCGGTAGGATCGGTCAGAATCATCGATCCTACCGATTCTGTACCGATCCTACTTCATTTTTTTGCGATTCTACTTTTTTATGATTTTTTACACGATCCGGATCCTACGATCCGGATTGCGATTTTGATAACCATGGCTTCCATAATGACGCGCTCCTCAGATTGGGAGTCCTCGGAAACAACCTCCCTTTAGGGTAACATCCTAAAGGGGGAAGGCTGCATACATCCACCCCTCCTCCCCCAAAACCCTGCTTAGAGGGAGCCCTTGTGGCATTGGGACTGTTGTTGTATAATTCCAACAATATATAATTCATTCATTAGAATTTGATAATTTTTTGCTAAAAATATTAAGAATACACATAATTTAGACAATATATAGATAGTTTATCTGTAAATTGACTAAACTTTTTATTGTAATCCGCTGAATTTTTGCTAAAAATATTGACATAGCTTATGCATATTATTGTATTTATGTACTATATTAGCAATTTCCATATCAAATTGGTTAGATTTTTAGAAAAAATTCGACATAGAGTATCTAAGGATTGAATATTCAAAACTTAGGTTACGTCATTATATAGATTGAAACATGAGGATACCTAGCTAATAAATGATCAAATCTAAAGGTGATTAGGTGATAATTTCCCTGTTAGTAATTAGTAAGTTTCTTTAGCATATTTATTTGTTTTTATTTTTGTTTAAAATAGTCCGATATATTTTATTTTATAATAAAGATCCTTATTTTTTAATTGTTACTTTAGTGATGGTCTCAACCAATTTTGTTATCGTACAAAACATAAAGGATTATTTCTTAAAAAATTTTGAGAGATCAATTTGATTAAACTTATAAACTTTACATACGATTTTGTACACAAAGATAAGGAAAAATTGGCTGTGGCAGTATATTTTTCACATACTTAGGGTTTTATAGTGTTTGAGGTATATTGAACTTTAATAACTCCGTTTTTTTTAGCTAGCCTCTGCTTAACAGCGCTAGAGACCTGTTAATTTTGGAGATGCGACGCCTAAAAAGAAGAAAAAAAGAAGAATGTTTTAAAAATAATACAGCAAGGACAAAAAGTGTTATTTTTATGTTCAATATAAAATTTAGCTCAACTTGAAAATTGTAGAGGCGTGTCATTTTTATAATTTTAGCTTAAGTATTAAGTGAGCTTGTACATTGTTCACATTTTAAGTCCAACGAGCATTCACACGACGGAAATATGATAAGAGTATAAAATCATTTAATTGGTCTCTTAGTGTAGTTCAACTTAGAATTTGTAGAGGTGTCGAGAGTTTCATAGGCAGTAGAATGTGGGATGCGCTTCCATCTTCAGGCGTTGGTGGTGATGTGGTGGCTGAACGGTCTTAGGTTTTGAAGGACATGGATGGTGTCATGGAGGATACCTTATCTAAAGCATCTTTGGAAATGGAGGACCTCGTCCATTCACCAACCTTGAATGTTGCTAATGAGATGGATCTCTGCCCGAACCCTGAGGGGTACAAAGAAATAGTGGTGGGTTGTTCCCTGCCTAGCAAAGAGATCTCAAAAAATATAAACATGGAAGAGGGTGTTAGCTTGAGTATTGCATTGGCTGATGACATAGTAAGTCCATGGGGAGTTAGAAGCGCAGAGGAAGGGGTTGGTCATCGGGATACTTTCATGGTTGACTGGTGTGATATCGGAGAGGATGATGTCGTTGTCTCGGAAACCTTATGCTCAGAGGAAGAGTTTCCACCCGACTTTGTGAATCTCTATGACGTTTATGTCAGTGAGGACTCTACGTTAAGGAAGGTTGAGTTGGGCTCCGAAGGAAAAAAGAAAGGGAAGAAGAAAGGAGCTGCAAATGTAAAGAAAGCTGCATGTTCGGTTGAAACAAGTGATTTCACTAAGTCGGAATCAAATGCGGATATCACAAGGTTGGTTAACAGAGAGGCTGGGAAGATTTGTAAGATAGGTGAGGTTGTGGGTAGAGGTGGCCACGGGCCGAGCTGGGCCAAGTCCGGGCCTGGCCTAGGTTTCGCCCATGCCCAGCGAGCCTGGCCTGGGCCCGGATGCCCCCTCCCCCTTTTAAAGATATATATAATTAAAGTATTATAACTCATTAAAAAAAAATAATTATAACAATATAAATACAAAATAAACCACAAAATAAGTTAAAATATCCAAATAATCTCCTAAATTGCCATAAAATGGGCTGGGAGGCCCCAGGCCTAGGCCCAAACCAGGGTGGGCTGCGTTGGGTTCCGAGCCGACCCGACCCAGTGGCCACCTCTAGTTGTGGGTGTTGGGTGGGAAGACATGCAAAGCTCATTTGTGGAAAAGTTATTGAAAAATGCTAAGGGTATAAAAAGGGTCGTTAAAAAAAGCAAGAAGATGAAAGATAAAGGAAAAAATCAAGGTATAAGGTATTCCGTGGCAGCATGGGTTTCTTATGTGGTTTGCTTTTGGTGTACTGGGAGTATTATGGGGAGTGTTGATTGGTGAATCTTTGGACCACTAATTGCTTCTGGGTGATAGTGCTTGGCGATCTCGAATGACAACAGTGGAGTGGTGATTGCCGTACCTATCTTAGTATGATCCTTCTTCATATTTTGGAATCCGTGTGAGGATTTCGGTTTCCGTGTGGGCTCGTTTAGCATTTTTGTTCAAGGTAGGGGTTGAAGCTGTTCGCTTCTTTGTGATTTTGGCGGTTCGAAGATTGGCTATGTGCGAAATTTGGAAGATTGGAGTTTTTTGAAGGCTGGAGTTCGAGTGGTATCTTCTGTCCGAGGATTTACTGTTTTGGTGCTTTTTGAGTCCTTTGTCTTTTGGGGTTGGTAGGTGCTTTGGGGTGTTCTAGTGGGGTGGTGTTTTTGGTTTTGGACTTTCTTGATTGTTTGGATAATATTGTACCCGAATCATCTTCTATTAATAAATCCTCAATTATCAAAAAAAGGGTTCAAGAGGCATAAAAGTATTTTTTTTTCTTAATAATTAGTGACCTAGTCGCGACACGAATCAGGCGCTCGAACAAGCGAGCCCTTAGAAAACCCGCTCAAAAACGAGGCTCAAAATTACACAAGCAAAACAAACAGGGCTACAAAAAAGACTAAACAGGGAAAACCGAACAAAGGACACACTACGAAAGACTCGTACTTAGGGCAAAACCAAACAGGATAAAGGGGCAGTCAGGTCACCCTTCTTTCAAGTATAGCGCTCATTATAGGTGGATTAAGGCCGTCGAAGTTCAAACCTAGCCTTCTACTCATCGCAATTACTCCTTCAGCTTCCAAGCTCTTTTCAATCTCTTGAGTGCGACCACCCCGTTTCCCCTTCTTCCGCTTGCCCGAGGCCTTAGTTGGGACATAAAAGTAAGTGAATTCATAAAACAAATAATTTAGTTGGGACAAAAGTATCATTTTATGTTTAAAATAAAATATTGCTCAACCACTTGTAATCCAAAAGCATGTCAGTTCTATATCTTCTACTTAAATATTAAGCGAGCTTGTATACTATTTTCACTCCAAGTCCAAAAAGCATTTACATAAGTGGATGTATAATAGAGTGTAAAATCATTCAATTGGTTCTTTTAATTTAGCTTAATTTGCAATTTGCAAAAGGCGTCAACAACTTCTTAGACAACAGAGTATGAGTTGCGTTTTGTTCTTCTTTTAAAATAAGGTTTGTATTTTGTCACCATAGCCCAGCTGTCACTAACCACCTCGAGGATGTTTAAGATTTACCACAAGCTTTCGCAGTGTAAATGTAGCCTTATTAAGTGATGGGGAGATCGAAGAAAGGAGAGGAATGATTTAATTGAATCTATTAAGAAGCAACTCACAGCAATTCAGAGTGGAAACAAGAATCTGGCGAAGGAGGCTCTGGAAGGTGAATTGAAAAAACAGATGCAGGCCATTTGGGAAGCTGAGGAGATGCACTGGCACCAGAGATCAAGGGTTGACTGGATTAGATATGGTGACAAGAATACCCGATTCTTTCACGCAACTACAATGGCAAGAAGGAGATCTAATGCGCTGATCAGGATTAAAGATGATAATGGTAATTGGTCAGAAAATCAAGAGAGCACACACGAGATTGTTCGGAATTGTTTCAGAAGTATGTATGCCTTCAAGCTGGGTTAGGATTTCCATGCTGCTGCAACTGCAATTACCACGATGGTGTTGGATGAGATGAATTCACAGTTGTGTGTGGATGTGGATGGATTAGAAACTGTAAATGCAGTCAAACAGCTAGGAGCATTAATAGCCCTGAGCCCTGATGGATTCCCAGGTATATTCTTTTCAAGTTTTTAGAATATTATTAAGGAGGATGTGAGTAACGCTGTTAAGGCATTTTTTGTCAATAGAAATATGCTAAAAAAATTCAATGAGACTGATCTAGTGTTAATCCCTAAAAACGATAGACCTGAATCGATTACCTAATTCAGACCCATTAGCTTGTGCAATTTTGTTTACAAAATTATTGCCAAGATCCTAGCCAATAGACTCAAAAACATTATGCCAAAAATTATCTCACAAGAACAAGTAGCTTTCGTAGAAGGTAGACAAATCCAAGATAACATCATTGCTGCCCATGAAATTTTTCATAGAATGAGATTGAGGAGGATGGGGAAAAAGGGTTTCATGGCCCTGAAGTTAGACCTTGCCAAAGAGTATGATCAAGTTAACTGGAATTTTTTGGAGTTTGTGTGTTGGGTCATGCAATGTGTGACCACAGTATCTATTAGTCCTGTAGTCAACAGGGTTAGGTTGGGAAAAATTCAGATTGGTAGGGGCTTGAGGCAGGGGAACCCATTATCCCCTTACCTATTTATAATGATGATGGATGCCTTTTCTGGGGCTATTAATTCAGCTAAGTGTAGGGAGGATTGGGATCCTATCAAGATTAATAAATTTAATCCTCCTATTTCGCACCTTTTGTTTGCTGATGACTGTGTCTTATTCTGTGAAGCTAATGAGCATTCTTGTCTAAAAGTTTGAAACATTTTGCAAACGTTCTGTCGGGCCTCTGGTCAAGAAATAAACTTCAATAAATCAAGAGCTTATTTCTCCTGTAACATCACAGATAGTGTTAAAAACCAGTGTCTCCAATTCTTTGGGATTGAAGAGATGAGTAGAGACGAGAAATACTTAGGTGTTGCTTTAAGATGGGGAAAGTCTAAAACAAGTTCCTTAAATTTTATTTCGGATCGGGTGAGAAAGAGACTTAACGGATGGGCAAATTCCCTTCTTTCTCATGGAGGAAGAGAGGTCCTTATTAAGTAAGTGCTAGCTGCAATCCCAATGTATGTTATGCATTGCTTTAAGCTCCCTACTTCGTTTAATAAAAAGCTTAATAGCTTGATTGCGTCTTATTAGTGGAAGGGCGGAGATGACTCTTATAGCGAGATTCATTGGGTCAACTGGCTCACTTTAACTAGAAGCAAAAGGGAAGGCGGGTTAGGGTTTAGGGATCTGGAGGGATTCAATCTTTCCCTATTAGCTAAGCAGGCTTGGAGAATAATGAATTCTGATGCGTTTTGGGTTAGAATTATTAACGGCATGCATTTCCCTAATTCCTTCTTTGTTAAGGCTAAAATGTGTTCTAATCCCTCATGGTGGTGAAGAGGCATTCTTCTTGGTAGGGATTTCATTGCTAATGACCTTCAGTGGGTGGTTAGTAATGGAAAGTCTGTTGAGATTGGGTCAGATTTCTGGATTCCAAATCTCCAGAGATCTGCTGCACGGGAGCCAATTTTGAGCACGGACTCGGGGCTTTTGGTCGCTGACTTCATTCACCATGAGCATAGAACTTGGGATGCTAATAAAGTGCATACATTTTTTAATCCAGTTTCTGCTCAAAGAGTTCTTAGTCTTCTAGTGAGTGGCCCTGATGTGGAGGACTCGCTGATCTGGAGAGGATTGAAAGATGGAGTCTTCACAATGAACAAGGGATATGAGCGATGGGCTGAGCTAAGGTGTAATAAGACTTGTGTGGGTGAGAGTTCTTATTCTTCTTCCCTTTCTAAAGCTATAAGTAAGATTTGGAGCTTACCTTGTAAGCCTAAAGTTAAACATTTTTGTGGAGATGCTGTCACAACGCCCTTGCCACTCCTGATAATCTTGCCAAAAGATTGAGCAACTTTAATCGAGAGTGTCTTCGATACGGGAGTGAAATTGAGAATATTGACCATGTGCTATTCCTCTGCCCTTTTTCCCGTGCTATATGGTTCAGTTCAGGATTGGGATATAGGCTGAATCCCCCATGTCATACAAGCTTTGTGAGATGGTGGGATGAGCTCTTTAGTGTTTTTCATGGTGCTACTAATTCTATTGTTTCTTGTGCCTATGTTTGTTGGTGGATTTGGAAAAGCAGGTGTAATTTCGTTTTCAAACGTCAATCCATGGATCCGGAGATTGTGTCCAAGATGGCGTTGGAGGTGCTGCTTGTGTCCAGCTCATTAGCAACGACTTGGATCCTAAAATCCCTATTACCAATGGAGGTTCGGTGCCTAGATGGAGAAGACCTGACTCGATGTTCCTCAAGCTCAATTCGGACACAGCTTGGAGTTAAGATGGTACGGGTGCTTATGCAGTTGTGGCTCGTGACCACGAGGGGAATTTGTTCGGAGTTGGTGTGGGACATTGCATTCTGTTAATCCTCGTAGTCTTGAAGCCCTATCGATTCGAATTGCATGTATTGGTGCCATTTCAGCCGGGTGGAATCAAGTCATTGTGGAATCTGATTGTAAAGTTGTAGTTGATGCTCTTAATGGAGGCTCGCATGTTCCTGGGACATAAGAGCCATTGTTGTAGATATTTTGAATCTTCGGAGCCATTTTTTATGTATTTAGTTGGGTTCCTAAATGTCGTAATATGGTAGCTCATGTGGGAGCAAGGCTCCATTTTGTTAACAATTGTAATCATGAGTGGTGGAGAGTCCCACCGCCAAAACTCTGTAATGCTATTTTGTTAGATTTAATGTTTAGTTCGGAGGCCTAAAGGCTGCTGTTTGCTGTTCAAAAGAAAAAAGGGTTGTATTTATTTATTTATTATTATTATTAATTTTTGTTTGTGGTATTGAGGTTCAAGAGGCACAAAAGTGAATTGATGAATCAAATAATATATGAAAAATGATGGGGAAAATCGATTCAAACTACCGGTTACATTTTATCAAATCACAAGGAGCTTCAACAATTTACTTTTTTTCGGTAATTTAAACAAATTATACTAATTGGTACATTTTTCCTGCATTTTTTCAAGGCCAAATTTTTCTGTTGCTTGCTTGCTTTTGGCACTATACTTCTACCCATGCTTAAAATGTAGCTCTGTAAAGGAAATAAGTTGACCTAGCTGCCGGATGGTTACAAGTAGGGCATTGGCGGCATACTCGTTTATAGAGTGGTAGATATGCCATTGGCGGTGCATTCGGCAATAGGCTAGCGCATAGGTCCTTGGCGGCGCACTCGCCAAGGGACTAATGTGTAGGTCCTTGGCGGCATACCATTGGCGCATGCCCCACTCAGCAATACATTACCTGATCGCAGCATATCACCCTGCCTGCTTTACCCGGGCACAAAGGATTCCCGGTACAATTTACTTTCCCTGCACGGGAAAGCCGCCGCCCTCCTAATCTATCCACAACACCACTTGCCTTTATCAATCATATTAAGTAAGGGCCCCCCCCCCCCCCCCCCCCCTCTCTTTCTCTTCCCTTTTCGCTATAAATAGAGAGGAAAGCGATCAGGATAAAGGTAAGTGAAGATAACGGCAATTCCTTCAAATAAGAGCTTGAGTCCGACTCTCCTTAAAAGAACCTGCTTAATTTTTCCAGAAACAAGTTCCTATATTAATGTTTCAAGATAGTATAACCAATGTTACTTGGACTCGGGAAGAAGGGTCAGGTATGAGTGTGGATCCGAGGGTCGGACACTTAGATTATAAAATTCTAAGATACGAGGATCTGGTCAACAAGTGTCCTGACTTTTTTATTGGGTACGGGTACGACTCGGCATATAACATCTTAAAAATTATTAATATATAATTCCCAAAGCAAAAGAATTACTAAGGTCTTTAAGTATTCTTTAAGGCTTCATATAATGGAATGGGGATGTTGTTTTGAACTTAGTTAAAATATAGATGTTAACAATGACATTTGGTAATTAGTATTAAAATGGGTTTTTACCTTAATTACAAATTTACCCCTGCCGAAACCTTGCTGCCCCTTCGATTCTCACGCTGCCCATGTCCTTGATTGCTGACCAGCTTTTTCCTTTTCTTTTTGGGGTAAAAAATGCTGACCAGCTGTACCAAACTATCAATAAAGCTTCCAAGGGAAGCTTTCCCTTTTGAAATTGAACGGAAGTGATAATGCCATGTGTCGCCAATCCCATGGCTTAGAAATGGGTATGTACGGGTGATTTTGGGCCTTTGATCTACTTGCATCTGAAGGCTCTTATTGAGCCACGTGTCAGCCAGATATAAGCTCATTTTGTGTTTTCTCTGGTTGCATCTGAGCCCTTAATTCGCCTAGGATGGATGGACGAGATGCGAGGCACATGGATAGTGCCTTGGGGTTATTTAATGACCATTTTACTGAGAGAAAAATATCAAAATTAATTTTTCACCCTATTTTCTCTCATCTTCTTCACGGTGGTCCTTCAAGAAACCTTCGTAGGTTTTTTTTTGGTAAGGTTCTTTTGCTTCTAAGCTACGTCAATGGTGATTTCCTAGCTATTGATAAAGGTAAAATTTATCAAATAATTTTTTTATTTTTTTTCTCCCCATTCTGATGTCACAATGCATGTTTTCATCCTCACTTCTTTTTTTTTTTTCAATTTCGAAAGTACTTGAGTCAAAGTCGGATCCGAAAATTGTCAAATCCGACTCGCATTCCGGGTCGTATCCTGGGTCGTGTCGTGTCGTGTCAACCCGGGAACGTTTGGTAAAATGAAGGATCCGGGTATCAAAGGATGCACTTGTCACTGTTGGGACCACCCACGAATCATCAAACCGTAAATTGAAATAGCAAACGCAATAAAGGGAATGGGGAAATAATTTGAGACACCGAATTTACATGGTTCGATCGAAGCTTACGTCCGTGGATGGAAAGCAACATAATTGCATTATTTGACCTCACACTATTTGGACTACATCTCCATCCCTTACCAAAACTATAGCCCAAGATTATCCTATTATAGGCCTCCGTAAATCGTAACCTCCAGAAGCCCAAGAATCACCATCAAGAGCCTCCATAAATCCAGCCACAATTTATCCGTTTTAGAATACCATTAGTCTCCAACCTTAGCAATCACGTCTAGCACCATTAGCAATGCATTATTTTGTTTTGATCAACAAAGACGAAGGTTATTAATGTTAAATACTAATATAATTTACATTTTTATTAGATTGTTGGCAGAACGTAAATTTAAAAGGGATAAAAATTGAATGGATAAATGACCATTAATACATAAAACAACACACAATAAACCTCCTTACCCTACAAGTAGTTATATTCTATGATACCCGGATCCTTCATTTTACCGGACGTACCAGGGTCGACACGTCACGACCCGGGATACGACCCGGAATACGAGTCGCATCCGGCAATTTCGGATCCGACTCTGACTCGGGTATCTTTCGAAATTCAAAAAAAAAAAAAAAAAAGAAGTGAGCATGAAAACCTGCACTGTGACATAAGAATAGGGAGAAAAAATGAAAAAATTATTTGATAAATTTTACCTTTATTAATAGCTAGGAAATCACCGTTGACGTAGCTTGGAAGCAAAAGAACCTTACGAAAAAAAAACCCTACGAAGGTCTCTTGAAGGACCATCGGGAAGAAGATGAGAGAAAATGAGGTGAAAAATTAATTTTGATATTTTTCCCTCAGTAAAAATGTCATTAAATAATCCCAAGGCACTATCCACGTGCCTTGCATCTCGTCCATCATTAAGAGCTCAGATGCAACCAGAGAAAACACAAAATGAGCTCATATCTAGTGACACATGGCTCAATAAGAGCCTTCAAATGCAAGTAAATCAAAGGCCCAAAATCACCCATACATACCCATTTTTAAGCTGTGGGATTGGCAACACGTGGCATTATCACTGCCGTTCAATTTCAAAAGGGGAAGCTTCCCTTGGAAGCTTTATTAATAGTGTGGTATAGCTGGTCAGCATTTTTTACCCCAAAAAGAAAAGGAAAAAGTTGGTTAGCAATTAAGGACATGGGCAGCGTGAGAATCGAAGGGGCAGCACGGGCAGCAAGGTTTGGGCAGGGGTAAATTTGTAATTAAGGTTAAAACCCATTTTAAATTTTAATACTAATTACCAAATGTCATTGTTAAAATCTATATTTTAACTAAGTCCAAAACAACATCCTCGTTCCATTATATGAAGCCTTAAAGAATGCTTAAAGACCTTAGTAATTCTTTTGCTTTGGGAATTATATATTAATAATTTTTAAGATGTCATATGCCAAGTCGTACCCGTACCCAATAAAAAAGTCAGGACACTTGTTGACCAGATCCTCGTATCTTAGAATTTTATAATCTAAGTGTCCGACCCTCGGATCCACACCTGTACCTGACCCTTCTTCCCGAGTCCGAGTAACATTGCTGGGGGCGGTTTGATGTTAGTGGAGACCAAAACTTAAGGTTCTTCTCTTCACTACATAAATTTGCTCCCAGGAGCTTGACCGCTAAACATGGCATAATATTATTCTTAGCAATTCCAAAAGAAAAATAAAAGAGGATGGCCTCGAAAGGCATATGATACCAGTTTTGCCTTAGAAACCAGAGCTTGGATGGAATAAAGATTGTGCACAAGAGATTGAAGCTTCCTCATATAATCAACAACAAAGGAACAGTTACAGTACTTGAGGCAACTTCATTTGCTTGAGGAAGTATGATCCATGCAACGATTTTCCAGTGTTCTCTAAATACCTCTGGAATTAGACTCAATGTAAATATCCTTTAGAATAGGGCAAGCCAAAGTGGCAGAGATTCAAGTCTTGATGGATCGATTTATGTGGACCCAAGTGAAGTAATTAGGATTGGCATAGAGTTGGCCTGATATGCTACAGAGGACAGTGAGGGAGCCATTACCAAATTCGGTTAGGTCATAATTTATTAAAAGGAAAAACATATGATCCCATTATGAGGTGGGAGCGACAGCGATTGGCTATATTGGTTGCAGTGACCGAGGGAGACTAGAAGAAGAAGGAAGCTCCACCAAGGAAAGAGGAAGGAGGGTACTTCCAACTACAAAGGAGGGGCGAGGGAGAGGTCCAACCAAGGGCCGGGGAGAGAGTCAGGCTTGGGATGGTCGACATGGCAACTACGGTGAGTCATGTTACAAGAAAATTACAGTGACTGAATACTTTAGGTAAGGGTATTGAGGAAAAATAGGATTGGAGTTCTTCATAAACTCTAATATTATGTTAAAATTAAGTGAGGAAATACAAAATAAACAACCTAAATATCAAAATTATCAACTGCCATGAATATAAAAAATAAAGATATCAAACAGTCCTAGAATAAATAGCATCCAATGAATGATGTAGAAGAGAAACCAAAATGCACGTCTCACAATGAGTGCACCTCAACAACCAACACTTAATTTAATTTGTGAGAGACATCCCAAATTGGAATATTGGAGTAAATTAGCAAAATAGCATACTTTAAAAGAAATATTTGGAAAATGGTACCTCAGCGAAAATATTTAGTAGAATGGCACACTTTGTCAGATAAAAGCATAGTGTGCCATCTGAAATGGTAGTTAACACATTCTTCTTGCAGAATTTGACTACCGTTCTTTAACTAGTGCAGAAGCAAATAGACGTGGAAGTCAATGTGAAATTTCTCTACGACGCAGTTTTCGGTCCATAAGGAGTTCACATCCTCATAAGAACATCATAATGAACCTAGTCGTAGATCCACGTCACACTTTGTACCATAATTTATATTATTTATTAATATTAATTATACTTATGTATTTTGACATATATTGTAAAATATATATTTATTATAAATTTTTTTAGGGGTATAACACAATTGTGTTATCCATGCCATTTGAAATGGCGTAGGTAATCCACGCGCCATTTCAAATGGCGTACTATACTTTTATATGATAGAATACGCTATTTTGTTAAATATTTTCGTTAAAGAATCAATTTTAAATTTTTTTTAAAGTATGCAATCTCGTTAAATCAATACTGTGTCTCATTCTTCTTCTTCACTTTTACTTTCACTTTCAATCCTTAATTATTATGCCTCATCCCCCACTACCACTACATTTTGTTTACTGTACTAGCATAGCATCTTCTTTCTTTTCCTATGAAGCTTCTCCTCCAAATTTGCACTCATTCCTATCAAACATTGTTGTACCTAATGTGTCTATTTTTATATTTTATCTAATTATATTTATAATATAATAGGGAAACTATGATTTAAGTATGCTGACATTTGAAGTGCTTGATTAAAATTAGAAGTTAATAAGATAATCTTAATCTTATCCAATAATTTGGGCCTCTTTCATATATGTCTAATTTATAAATATTAAGAATGTAACCTAAGGCCTACCCTGACAGTGCTCCATTTTTGGGGCATTGAGGGATTTTGAGGATCCCAAAGAGCCCCAACGGCAGCCCATTAAAGCCCCAAATATAGGACTTGGAGAGTCAAGCTTCAAATTTCTTTTTAGTTTAAAAAAAGCCAAAATGTAACGTTTTGGCCGCTCGTAAGCCAAATATTGTGTTTTGATCTTAATTTTGTTTTATTTTATTTCCAACAGTTACATATGAAATTTTTTGCTTGTTTAAAAAATTTTTGACCCTCCAACGACTATTTAATTAATATTTTGTTACCCCTAAGCTAGCCCTCCATCCCATTCTATCTAAAGCTATCTCCTCCCTTTTTAGGCCTGCATCTCTTCTTACCTCATCCCCTTAATCTCTCTTAATATTTTGCCAAACAAGGATAAGGGTTTACCTCATTACCTTTATCCCCAGTACACTATTGTGAAACAGGGGTTAATCAATAAGATTCTTAAATTTCAAGGTAATTCGTTGTACTTTAAAACTTCATGTATTAAATAATAAATTATCAAATCTTATGGTACTCCAGTAAAAATGTACATTACTAATTATGGCATATAAAAGAGACAAGACGTTTCAAAGTTATTCTCCGTAATTAAGATTGTAATTTCGGTGCCAAAATCCAATAAAACCCCAGAAGCCACAACGCTCATCTCCTAGCAACCCTTTGGTTCAGGTCTTCGCTGAAGGCATACGGTACTCTCTCTCTCTCTCTCTCTTGCTCTCTAACACACTACACATCTTGATGACTGTTAACTATTTGTGATTCCACTAGAACTTCATTCAAGTGCATAGATGAACTTGGTGCTTATATCTTTTGAATAATGGTAGAGGTGGTGGTCACTGTTCTCCTTATGTATACTCAGCCATTTCAATTCCTCATAATTTGCAAGCATAGCTGTAAATTTTGCCCCTCTAACGATAGTGATGTTGCCGACATGGAGAGGGTCGGGCATCAATCCAGTTGAGGCACCAACAAGCGAGGGCGGTGGAGAATCCGCATGGGAGAGGCCGACCTCCACGACCGACTTGGCGGTGCGGCTAGATGGGTGGGGGAGAGGGAAGAGAACACTTGCATAGGATCGATTTAGGTTAGATGCCATTGCTAAAAAAAAAAACCAGATTTAAATGTAAGAAAAAGAGAGAGAGAGAATTCAGCACACTGTTAAACAAGGTTTAAGGGATAGAGTTGACCGTCGAGATCTGATGCAAGGACGCGGTCGTCGGGAAGTCCGTATGAACCGGAGAGCCGCCGTGGAGAGACACCGGAGACAGCAGGTGCTGGGCGGTGGAGCTTGGCGGCAGGAGAGAGAGTAACAGCAGCAGCGGCCGGGAGAGAGACACCAGCGAGAGAGCGGCGTCGGTAGCAGCAGCCCGAGAGAGAGAGTCGTCAGGGAGAGAGAGAGTGACAGCGGGGCTAGTGCTGGCGGCTCGCTTGGGTTAGGGAGAGAGAGAGTCGCGGGAGGGAGAGGGCGGCGGCTGGACACAGCTTGCCCTTTAGATTTTAGCGTTCAAGGGGGAGGTGTAGGTTAGGTATTATGCTCTAAAATTGTCCCTTAGAGACATAAGAAAGTAATTTGCAACGTCAGGTGTTAACAAGGTAGCCTGGGTTCGATTCCCACTAAGTTCAAAGTGGGCCTCTTCATGAAGTGTTTTAGGGGTATTATCCCCCTCCTCCTGTTTTTACTATCATAAAAAAAATAAAAAAAAATTATGTTCTAAAATTATGATATATATATATATTTTTTTTTGAACATATTTTTACGGAGGGAGGCATTTTCCCTCTAACATGATTTTCATGTGAGGTAGAAATCAAAGTTTAATACGTTTTGGTACGTTCTTGTATAGACCCTTGTATGTAGAGGGGTATAGTTTCAACCCTTTCATGTCCATCCATCTATACAGGCAAAATCCCCCAGATAGGTCTCGGATGACTTGCACTCTTATTTTAGTTCCTTGTGTGTCGGAACCCCAGTTTAAGGTCATGGTGAGGACCATTTAATGGTAGTTATATATTTGGATGAATGATAGAAGAGGTACAAGGGGTTTATAAATAGGCATATATCAAGAGAGATAAGTAAAATAATATCCTTTGATCTGTACATAAGACTAGGAATAAAGATGAAAAACATATAAACCTTAGACTAGGAAGGATCTAAAATCCCTTCCAATAGTTTGAATTGTGCTCTTTAGTGGTAGGATCCCAACTTTGAATTTCGCTTTCTGCCACTAGACCAAAGGCTCGTTGATCTTAGAATTCGTCTTTTAAGATATGACATTATATAAGTATCGAAATGGCGTATTGTAAAATTCAAACGTCCCAAACTTAGTGTAAGGAGTTGACACTAGGCATTCATATTATTTTAGTACAGGTTCTTTTAGTGGAAGGCGAAAAATCAGGCCCTTTATCTTTTATTAAATTTTTATTAATTAACGGTTTTATTACGGAGATTTTTGAAGGGGTACAAGAAAAGAAAAGAAAAACCAGGGAGGGGTCCCGCTACTCCCGAGGTCCTTCTGTCGAGTCCCGGGGGAAGGGTTGTGAGAACGCCCAAGAGTGAGGGTGAGTGTAAAGTTGAGTGAGGATGGATGTATTGATGTATATATATGCTCATATGTAAGGGCTAGGGCCCTATTTATAGTGTGGCTAGGCTTCGGAGAGCGGGTCTCTGGAGATGTGTTCGACGGGTCTCCGAGGGTGCATCTGACGGAGTCGTGTCCAGGGATGTGTCTGACGGGTGCTATGTCCTTTGGAAAAAGTGTCCAGCAAGAGCTGCGCCGGGACCTTTGGAAGAGGTGTTCGGCAAGACTCTTCGGGTTCCGAGCATTCGAGCTGTCGTCCATCTGAATCGCGGCGTTGTCTGGTTGTTGTCACCTGGCTTGCTCCCGGAGGCCCTTTCGGAGGTGAGGTGCATGCTCTGTTGAAGTGCTGCCGCGAGACTATCGAAATGCTCCTGGCCTGTCCAATGGGCCTACGTCTTCACAAGAGCGACCAGGGTTCCAGAGCTGTCCTCCGAGGGTGCATCTCGGAGCGAGTTGCACTGACGGCTGTTAGACGTGCTTCTTTTCCTTTTCTTCTCGGGTTCCGGGACATATACTACAGGCGAGAGGTGCTCCATTATTCCAAATCGTGGATAGAGTTTGGAGGGCGGCCTTCGACGAGCATCTTAGGCTAAAATGACACGGTCCTCGGGGGACCACGCGTCACTTTGTGGTCGCGATGGCCGGGAGCCATGTGTCATCCCTTCATTGCGGTTCATAAGGGACCACGTGTCGGTCTCTTCCGGATGCGATTTTTTGGTCCTAACAGTTAGTCCCCGCCCGTACGCAAATGATTTTCGTTTGCGATTCAATTTGCGGAGGTCTTCTCCCTTGTATATAGGGGTCAAGTCTTGCTTCACTCCTGCCAAGTGTTCATCTCTTGTCTTTTAATTCCTATATCATATTTCTTTCTTCGCTCTTACTCTTCGATAGTCCAATGTTTGATTCGAAAGATGTAACTTTCGACATTTTTTCATGCCTTCCAGCCAAATCTCTTCTACGATTCCAAACCTTATCTCGATTTCATGCCAAGCTTATTAGACTCATATCCCTTCATCAAGGCTCAGGCGTCCCACTCGTTGTCTCGATACGTTGATGGCGTGTTGGTCTAGTCTCGGTGTTATGTGGACCCAGACGATATTTCCGTCTTCCCTGGTACGCCTGGGACGAAGCAAGCGATTCCTCAGTTTTCGGTGGAGTTCCTCTTTGGTTACCAGCAAATACTTGGATGTAACACGGCATTGGTCCAGTGCCAGGAGTTTGACCCAGGTAGTCTTTCACGTCTCTTCATCTTCAATCCAGCTACCGGTTTCTGGCTTCCTTTGGGTTCTCTGACTGAGGGAGTTCTGGCTCCATTGGTCCAGTGTCCTATGACGGCCATCATTGGATGTCAAGGCTTGGGCGAGTCATTTAGCTTATGAGTGCACTTGCTGGTCTATGATTCCGCCTTGGAGTCCGACCAGGGAAGGTGGTCGAACTCCCATAAGGTTTTTGCTTGGGAAGATGACTGGGTCTACAAGGGCGAGCTTTATGCAGGGGGTCGGAACCCGTTGTTCCATGTCCCTATTTATATTGATGACTTAATCTTCTTGATGTCGGACTGGGGCTCTTATCTCTCGATTCATTCCCCTTTCTACTATTCGTACGTGGTTTGCTGGAACACGGCTTCAACGACGTTCCTTTTCTTTTCATTGCAGGTTCACCGGAGCATCTCAGAGTGTGAGGATGCGGGCCTATTTTGGTGGATGGCCCTTCGACCGTCGGGACTTCGTTGTGTCGGGATATGGCTGCTTTGCGACCAGAGTGACTTTTCTACATGGCTCCCGTATCGGAATATTGAGTACTAGTTCCCGGAGTCCGGCAGGCATGGCGGTTTTGGAGTACGGGGTTCTGCTTCTCGGGCTAATATTTGATCATGGCCTGTGACGGCGGATTTTACCATTGTCATATGGATGGGCCGGAGCACGGGATGCTAGAGCTTCTGGGAGCATTTCCATACCGCGGTCTGCATTCGTTGTTCTCGTATGTGGTGTGGGAACCTTTTTCCCGAGTTGCTGAGAGCGGCTTAGTACTAATGCCACTTTGCTGTTTTTGTGGCTTTTACTGTTGCTGCTGTTGTTGTCTTTTTTTTTTTTTGCTCCCGGATGGGATGATGTATGTTATGGCGAAGTTTTGTAATGAACTCCGGCTTACGAGCTCTTTTGTTATTACAGTGTTATTTTTTTTGTTACTGTTATTGTTATAGTTATTTTTATTTCCCTTATTATTATTGGTTTTGTTATAATGTTATTATTTATTAATTTTAATATAATTTCTCCTCATATTTATACATTCATGTACATACGTGCTTGAACCCGAGAGGGCTCTTGGGTTGAGACGCCCGGTTTTTATTTTATTTTATTGTGTGTCATTTTTCTTTGTCGTGCTTTATGATTTTCATTTTCTTATGAGATTAGAGAAACATTTTATAAGTGTCGGTCATCCGAAAAATAGTCGGGTGCAGTTTTTTTTCGATGCTTTTTTCTGTTGATTTCACCTTAAGTCATGTCAACTTTAATGGTTCTCTCTCCTCATTGTTCCCTCTCTCTCTCGTTCCTCTCTCTCTACCATCCCCCTCCCCCCATTTTTGGTTCAGTTTGGCTCGTTTTGCAGTCTTCTCAGCTCGGGTTTTGGATAAGTTCGATTTAAGGTACGTCCTTCCTTACCTTGATGCTTTTAGAGGTTGAAACGGACTCGTTCTCTTTGGGAATGCTTGTTTCTTGCCCCGGGCACTCCTTTTGGGGAGTGTTTTAGAGTTTCAGACCCTTTATGGGCCATTTTTTGAGGGGGCTCGACTTCCGTGTGCATGCATGATGTTTGCATGTGGATATAATAATTTTTCCCTTTTTTTCGGCTGGGCTCGGGGGGTGAGTAGAAGAGAGAGAGTGTTCTTGCTTTTGTTTTCGTTATTTAGTATTTTAGGAATTTTTGTTTTGTTAGAAAAAGCTTGTAGAGATTAGTATTATCGTTGTTGCTTATAAAATTATATATATCTCTTTTGTTTTGGCTGGCTCGGGTTTAGGGGTGAGATGGAGCCCCGTTTCCATCCTTGTGATATCTTTACTTTTTGGGTTCGATTATCTGATTGACATGTTTCTGGCGTTTAGGTGGTTTTTTGGCGCGGTTTCCCTTTCTTTTACACTCCAGGTGAGTTTTCGGGTTACTATGTTTAGTGTTTTGTGGGAGCGGGCCAAGGACAAGGCGGGTTTTCTTGTTTTTCCGAAATCTGAGTTGGGTCGTAGTGGACGCATCATCATCTTCTCCTTTCTCTTGACTGTTAGTGATAAGAAGCCCGAGAGGGGAGATGTCGGACAGGGTCCTTTTCTGCATTGGGGACGATGCGTTAACCGGAGGAAACGAGGAGTCCTCAGAGGTTGGGAACTCCTCCTCAACAGCCGCGTCTTCTCTAACCGCCATTTATCCCGACTTTTCGTATACGAGTAAGTTCGTAAATTATTTTACGCGTATATTATTTTATATTACTTGTCTTTTACAGTTTTCCCTTTTTGATGGAATGAGAGCGGAGTTTTTCGAAGGCCTCTGCTTTAGAGGATCGGAGCGAGGGCAGCTCGTCTCCCGAGGCTGAGTGTATAGCCACGGAGCTGCTAAGTCGGTGTTCTCCAGATGAAAGTGTACCCTTACGGCTTATGTTTCTAGAGATTGCCCAAATTCGTCCGTTAGGGACATTAGTGTCGAGCGTTTTAGGTGAGAGTGGTGTCTCCTTTAGTGGAAGGATTACGAGGTATGGGATCCTCGGCAGGATGATTGTCCGTTGTTCCCTCTGAAAGTGGGTTGTTTTTGTATTCTACAGATTCTTTAGAGGCGAGAGTTAGTTTTTCCGTGCCTCCTTTAGTGGAAGAATTACTTACTCGTTGTAACGTGTGCCCGGGGAATATTATCCCTGATGGGTTTAGGAACATGTATGATTTTTACTTGCATGTTATGTAAAGGGCTTCTCTCCTTCCTTGCGGGTTTTTAACATTTTTTTTTAAGATTAGGTATTTTAGGCATATGGCCGGTTTTGAGAGTCGGAGGGGGTTCGCCTTTCTGAGGAACAACCCTACTAATGCAAGGAACTGGGAGCGCAAGTTCGTTTGGATTAAGCCTCCCTTAGCCCCGTCGTTCTTGACGACATGGGGTACGCTGGAACGTCCGGAAGGGAACATCCTAACTTCCGACGAAAAACAGATTGTCTATTATTTTGACAAGGGCTCCGTAGGTGAGCGGTTCATAGCTTCGAAGGAGCTATTCGAGCAGGAAATAATGCTTGTTAAGGCTGGACTTTCCCAAAAGCCTTTCACGGGTATGCGGTTGTTGGCTATAGCATCTTATTCTGATTTCGTTTGTTGCTTACATTTTTATGTATTTAATGTATGTTTTGATCGTCTTATTTTGGCTTTTGGTATTATGATGGCTTATTTATCGTGTTTGGCATATTATATAGACCTTTCCCTTGCGTCTTTTCTAGTAGATGAATTGGTCAGTGTTGACATGGACAACATGTTCTCTCTGTCAGCTCCTTCCGAGGAGCCAAGTCCCCCGCTGAGTATGGTCGTGCTTGCTTTGCCGGCAATGTTGTTGTTAGATCCATCCCGGGGATCAGGGAAGTCAGCGGGCCCTCTGAGTGGTTCGTCCACTTGTCAGGTTGCTAAGCAACCTCGTGTGCGCTGCGGGAAAGCAGTCTTGGGCTCGGTCGATGGAGAGGCGGTATTGGAGTCTGTCCTCTCGGTGGATGTTCAGGTGGCCACGGTCGGACCTCCTGGTCTTGGCGAGACTGTGGCGATGATAGCGGCTACTGAGGTCACGGGGTCTTCTGGCTCGAGGGTGATGGAGCTTATGCCTCCTTCCTTGGGAGGCCCGGAGTGCATTTTCCCGAGGCGAGGCACCCCGTTGGAGCTTTTCATGATTTGGAGGAGCTGTTGTCTCCTTTGACTCTTGGGGTAATGATGGCAGTGATTCCGGATCCGCCGTTAGGTGTGGGAGTCTTTGAGTCGTACGTACTTGGTCTTGGGAGAGCTGCCTCTTCAACGGTCCCTCGTGGCTCTGCCCATTTTGGTGATGCCGAGGTGGGCTGGGAGACGTGCTCATGCTTCCTTTCGCCTACCGACATGGCGCGTTTGACGGAGATGACTTTTGAGGATGCACCGGCCTTTCTATCTCAGGTAGCTTACTGCATTTTCATTGTTCTTTGGGTTTACTTTGGGTCGCCTTTCTCGCCGCTTTTTCCTTGACACATTTTCGTTCTTGTCAGCTCATCACGCGGTCGACGTTGGCTACTTCGAGCTGGAGGCGAAGCGAGTGGGAAGCCAAGGAGCTTCGTACAAACAACTCGGCACTACAGGCTCATGTTACGGCACAGGGTTCCCGGATCCAATAGATGGAGCTTCGTATATTGGAGCAGCATGCTGTCATCCCCCACCTTTTTGAACAGGTCGTCCAGGTGGTGGCTGAGTATAGGAATGGTCCTGGGTTCTGGGACTATCCAAAGATCGGTCCTACCGCTCCTTCTCAGTAGGATTTTATTCCGCTTTTGTCCCCTCAGTTCCTCACTTTTGTCTTTGCAAGAGGTGGCAGATAGGCTAGCTTTTCGAGCTTTTGGTTGTAATTTCGCTTTGTTTGTCCCGTCCTTATCTTTGATGGTCTTTTTTGTGTATGGGAAGAACGATTGTGCCCGAGCTGTTTGATCAATGTAATGACCATCCGCATTTTTTTTTCTTTTTGACCTCTAGCTTGTTTTTTGACTATGTATAGGTACATGTCGCGCTTTGAAGAGGCTTTTTGCCTTTTGTAGGTTGGTATCTCATCTTGTCCTTTGTGGACCCACGACTTGTGTTGCCCTTTGCGCGCTTTTGGCTAGTGTTGTCGTGCCGAGTTCTCGGCTTGTGTTACTCCTTGCGAACCTACTCCTTGTGTTGATTTTTTCTTGACCTAAGGTGGCGTGTGGTTCCATACGTCAGCTTCTTGTATGCCTTGAGTGAGCTTATGCCTTGCGTGTCTTTTACGCTTCGAGCGGGCTCCTGTTTTCGAGTATGGGTGTGTTACCTGTCAAAAAAGGGTTAGCTTGCCATGGGCGGACTCGCGGGCTTTATGCCTGTCGCGGACGGACCAACGGGCTTACAGTCTGTGTGCTACAGAAGGATCTACGGACTTTAGCTTGCCGTAGAACGGCTTACGGACTTACGTTCATGGTGTGCCTTAGGACAGGTCCTAGGGTTTAGCCTGTCGTAGACAGATCTACAGGCTTAGGGTTTATGCCGTGGACAGGTCAGTGGGCTTAGCTTGTCGTAGACAGATTTACATACTCATGGTCTGTGTGCCGCTGACGGATCTACGGACTTACATTATGGCACATCCCGTTGCCTGAAGAGGACTTACGAGGCAAAGCGTGCAGCCCGGCTTGAATAGGGCTTATGGGATCATTGTTTGCCACAGACAGATCCATAGGCTTTAACCTGCTGTAGGATGGTCTACGGTCTGTTTGCCGCAGGCGGACGCATGGGCTTTCATCCTGCCGGGGTTCGGAATACTTTTGGACTTACGAGTTGTTTGCCAGTGTACAGAGCCATCTAGACTTTTAGCTTGCCACAGACAGACTTACGGTCTGTTTGCCGAGGACTAGTCCTCGGGCTTTAAGGGGCCATGGCCGAGACCACTGAGGTGCCAATGCTCGATGTGAACTGCTCTCATGGCTTAATGTGTCGCGGACAGACCAACGAACTTTGAGTATAGTTCGACCCGCTTCGAAAGGACGCGTGTAGTAACCGAGCTATTTTGAAATCTGACCAAGTTCTGGTATGCCTGTGTCGGAAGAGCACATATTTTTGCCTCAGACGGACCAACGGGCTTAGGGTGCCGTGGGCTGACCACGGGCTTAATGGGCCTTGGACCAATAGGTATGATTTGCCGTGAGCGGTCCAGTAGGCTTGGTTTGCCACTGGCGTCCCTATGGGTTTTTAGGGGCCGTGGGCGAGTCCGGTGGGTTTGTTTGCCTGAAGTGGACCCGCCCTTACAGCTTAAGCGCATAGGAGCCTTCTTCTTTTTTGGTAGAACTTATAATGTAAACGCTTACGGACTTAGTGGGCTGTGGGCGAGACCGACGAGGTGGGCTCGCTACGGCCTGCCTTATGGCTTAAGCGCTTGCGCCAATCTTTTTTTTGAAAGTCTCATGGTGCGAATGTTCGCATTCTCGGGTTTTCGATTCGGATATATTGCTAATTATCATATATATATATACACCCTTTTTTTTAGTCTGATTTTTCTGGGGTATGATTTTTTGGCCATTTTTTCATGTGCATTATTATATGTTTTTATCATGTTTCAGAGAAAATGTTTTTGCAAAGGGTGGGCTGTTTTCTTAATTACCTCGACCAGTTTTTCATACAAAATATTTTTTCAAGTCCAAAACATTCCACGTTTGTGGGAGCGGGGTTCCATTTGGTCGTCACAGGCGATATGCTCCTTCTCATGTTGTCTGAGAGACTTGGTGAGGCCCTTCCTAGTTTGCGGATAGATTTCTGGGGTAGTGCCCAACCAACTCGGCTCGTCGTAGTACCAACTCTCCGTCTTGAAAGGCTCTTCTTTGGACCTTGAAGTTGAAGTACTTTGCCATTTTTTGCTTTTGTGCAACCATCCTGATCTGTGCGTTCTTGCTGGTAGCTTCTATTTCATCTAACGATTGTCTCAACGCTTTTTCATTGCGCTCTCGGTCGTAGCTTCGAACTCGAAGACTGGATTCTCCTATTTCCACCGGCAGTACTGCCTCTGTGCCGTTTACGAGGTTGTATGGGGTCTCTCCTATGGCATTCCGGGTTGTTGTCCGGTCGGCCCACAATATGCTTGGCAATTCCTCCGCCCAATTCCGTTTGGCATCATCCAAGTGTCGTTTCAGACCTGTCAGTATGTGCTTGTTTGCAAATTCCACCTGTCCGTTGCTTTAGGGGTGCGCTACAGAGGCGTAGTGTATCTTGATTCCCAACCTCTCACAATGGTCGCGAAACCTTCATGAGCTGAATTGGGTGCCATTATCCGTGACTAGGACTTGAGGGATTCCGTAACGGGTGATGATCCCTTTCCAGAGGAAACGCTAGATGGCTCGATCCGTGATCCGCGTGACGGGTACCGCCTCCATCCATTTGCTGAAGTAATCTACTGCAACTATGATGTACCTTCGTTGTCCGGTTGCTTAGGGATACGGTCCCAAGATGTCATTGAGCGAAAGGAATGGGACTAAGTACAGGTTATAAGAAAGTTGCGAGCACGTGGATTATCGGAGCATGTTTCTAGTCTTGTGCGTCTGTCTTCATGGTAGGCCAATAGTAACCCGATCATAGGGCCTTGTTGATTAAGGCTCGATGGCAGAGGTGCTATTTGCAAATACCTTCATGAATTTCTCATAAGATGTACTTCCCTTCTTCCCCTTCGACGCACTTCAGCAGGGGGTGTACAAATGATCTTTTGTAGAGGTCTTCGTCGATTATCATGAACCACGGTGTGCGTCTTCGGATGTATCTTGCTTCCAGCTGGTCCTCGGGCAGAGTTCCATTTTTTATGAACTCAATGATGGGTTGCCGCTAGTCGTCCAGGGACTGGACTTGGGAGATCCCCGCAGGCTGAGGTAAGTGTCGGCATGAAGTCTGAATTTGCTCTATCTGAACGGCGGGTTCCAATCCTGTCTCCTCCATCTTCGAACTGGCGATCCTGCTGAGCTCATCGGCTTTGGCATTTTCGACTCTTGGAATGAGGTGGATTCTGAAGAAAGAGAAGGTTTCCGCTTCCTTTTTTCCCACCTCCAAATATTCCTTCATGGCGGCGCTTTTCGCTCCACAAATTCCTTATACCTGTTTGACAATTAATTGAGAGTCGCTGAATACCTTCACTTGGCGTGCGCCTGCATTTTGGGCCATTCTTAACTCGTGAAAGAGTGCTTCGTACTCGGCCTCATTGTTAGTAGTCTTGAACTTGAACTTTGAGGGGTAGAGGAAGTGTTGCTTCTCGGGCGAGATGAGCAGAATAGCAACACCACTTCCTTGGTTGTTGGAAGATCCGCCTACATACAACTTCCATGATCCTTCCGGAGTATTTTGTGGTTCAAAGCTCCATGATGCCACAACAGTGAACGAGTATACCGCCAAGAAGTCTGCTAGGGCTTGTTCCTTGTTCATGGTTCGAGGCTCGAACAAGATGTCGTACTCAGAGACTTCGACTGCCCAGGATAGCATTCTTCCCGAGCTCTTGAGCCATTGGAGGGATTTTTGCAAGGGTTGGTTGGTGCGCATTAGGATGCGGTGTGCCTGAAAGTAAGGTTGGAGTTTGCTTGCAGCTATGACGACGGCAAGGGAGAGTTTCTCGATGTGGGGGTACTGTGTCTCGGCATCCTTCAATATGTGACTTACGAAGTAACTCAGCAACTGGAGGCCTTCTCTTTCGGATGTTAATACGGCACTCATGGTGTTGTCCGATGCAGAGGTGTAGAGAATTAAGTCCTCGCCCGGGATGGGTTTAGACATAATTGAAAGCTTAGCCAAGTGTTCCTTGAGCTCTCGGAGTGCTTTCTCACAGGATTCGTCCCAATTGAAGGCTTCTCTTCTTCGCAATACTTTAAAGAAGGGGAGTGACCGATCCGCCAATCAGCTGATGAACCGGTTGAGTATGGCGAGACATCCGGTCAGCTTTTGAATATCCCTTGTGGTCTTCGGAGTTTCCATCCGGAGCATGGCATCTACCTTGGCAGGATTAGCCTCTATTCCTCTTGCCCTGACAATGAAGCCTAAGAATTTTCCTTCCGGGACTGCGAACATGCACTTGTCCGATTTGAGGCGCATCCAGTGAGCCCTAAGTGTTTCTAGGGTTTCCCTCAGGTCGTTCACATGATCGGTGGCCTTCTTACTTTTTGTAATCATATTGTCGACGTACGCCTCCAAGTTTCTCCCTAATTGTGGATGGAAGAATAACGTGTCTTGTATTTACGCATCTTGTAATTGTTATTTTAATTATTTTGCACCTATTTAATTATAGTTCTACACTCATTTTGGCAATTTTTATGTTTAACAGATTTGAAATTAAAGTTCCAAAAATTGTCAAATTTTGGTGCAAATAAGGCAAATTCGTTGCATAAACAATTAAATCAAGTCAATCGAGATTCGGGACAGCAACGTATAAACTCGACCCGATCCGACCCAACCCGCACCGTTACTGTGCCCCAAGCCCATCCACCTCAAGCTCACACGCAGCCCGGCCCACAACAGCCCTGTTCACTAGATCAACCACCAGCCACGACAGCATCACCTCCGGCCCAACTCCGGCCCAGATCGACCACCGGCCCACGACACCACCATCACCGACCTCAACCCAATAGCCCTTGTTCACACCTCGGCCCAAATGCAGTCCCACGAACGGCCCGTCAACCACCAGCAGGCCCATCATCACCCTCAGGCTTGCCACCAGCGTCCGGCCCATCACAAGCACCGACTTAGGGTTTTGCTAGCAGCGGCTTCAATTTAAAAGGGAAAGAAGCGTTGGATTTTGGGGGTCTCTCTTCGTCTTTGTTTTTGGACGCTGATACACGACCTCCCTTATTTCTCTGTCTTCTCTCACCTCTTTCTCTCTTTCACATATTTTATTTTTCTTTTTTTCGTTAAATTGGGACAAGAGCGAAATTAGCGTGAAGATCAACATGAGTTTCTACATCTCCTCCTTCACCGAATCATCCTTGATGGAGAGCTAGCTTACTCTCTGGGGTTAGATGAAATCTTTGCCTTTACTTTTGTTTACTTTTAATTCGGGTTAATTTGATTGTTTACATGAATTGCTTGGTTAAGATAAATACTTTGAAATATTATATTTTTATTGTTTATTCAATTGATATGATTATTGAATTTGTAACCTTTAATTGTTGATATTGATATTTATAAATTAATTCTTTGTGCTTGTAGCCTTAGGATTAATTAATTCAGTAATAGTATTAACCAAAATGTTAATTAAAGCCTATCTTCCATATACTTTAGTTAGATAGGATCAATACGTAATAATTAACAATATATTAGGTAGAGCCTATTTTCCTTATACTTTAGTTAGATAGGGTCAATAAGTAATACTAACAATATTATCTTAGTAGGTTGAAGCTTGCAGCCTAAACTACTACCCATGTGACAATCAGTAATCCCAATTTAAGAGTTAACACAAAAATAATTGGCTAATGATAGATTTGAAACCCTAGGCTCCAATTTAATACACGTTCCCGATCAATAGTAGATTACTTTAGTTTAATTGCCGTTTTCTAGATGAATTAACACAAAGATATCACTTTTCCTTAAATTAATTTAGGTCATAGATTAAATTCATGCACTCTTAGTCCCTGTAGTTCGACATCCTCTCGCCCTACACTTCAATTTAGGTATGTTTAATAGATAGGGTTTTATATTAAATTTTGATAGATGTAGAAAAACACATCAAGATTTTGGCGACGTTGCCGGGGACTGGGCAACGTTTGCATGACGGCTCGATCTTTATGTTGGGGGTCCTTGGAAACAACCTCTCTTCTACCCGGTAGGGGGAAGGCTGCGTACACCCACCCCCCAAACCCTACTCATGTGGGAGCCTCTGTGGCACTGGGACTGTTGTTGTTGTTGTTGTTTTAACTTTCTATTTCTTCTTTAATTTTATATTAATTTATTTTATTTTTCAACCCAGGATTTGAAACTTAATTTGATTCTTAATTTAGGATTTTTAATTTTTAATTTTTAATTCTCTTTAATTCTTATTGTCTCTTTTCTAAAAAAAATAAAAAAAATTTATTTTCTTTTTATTAGCATTATTTTTCTTGGGATTTTCGTGCATAAGTAGATTTTAAGGTATCTTGTTATTTTTTTTAAGTATTTATTTTGTCTGTTTTATTTGTTTTGCTTGTTTAATTTTTAATTTACTTGCTTCGTGTGGTTAATTGTTCATGCACGGTTGTCACTCTTTATCTCTTGACCTTACCATATTCGACCCTGAAATTGAAAGAATTTTAAGAGACCTTAGAGCCCAACACCGAACAAAATCCACTGGTGCTAACTCTAATTTAGTAATGGCTGAAGAACAACAACCACGTGCGCTCATGAAGTATTTTACTCTCACTACATACGCCTCACCGTCTTGCATTAGGTTGCCACCCGTAGCCCATCAGTTCGAGTTTAAGCCACATATCATACAAATGCTTCCTTCATTCCACGACTTAGGCAATGAGAACCCGTACACACACTTGGACAGTTTCATTGAGGTTTGCCCAACCTTTAGGATTCTTAATGTTAGTGATGACGCCATCTTACTTCGCCCTTTTCCTTTCTCTTTGAAGAAAAAGGCTAAGTATTGGTTAGGCACCTTACCTAGTGGGACGATTAGCACCTAGACTCAAATACAACAAGAATTTCTTAAGAAATTTTATCTCATTAGTAAGACTATCATTGCTAGGAAAGCCATTAACACTTTCGCCCAACTCCCTACTGAGGAGTTTCACGAGAGTTGGGATAGGTCTAGGGAACTCTTACGAGCTTGTCCACATCATGCTATCCTTAAATGGCAACTAGTCCAAAATTTCTATTATGGGTTAAACGAGAAAGGTCAACAAATTGTTGATGCCTCGGTGGTGGTCAGTTCCTTAGGAAGAATGAGGATGAGGCGTGAGAACTGTTTGAACTTTTGAATGAGAATTCACAACAATTTGCCACACATGCATGTCTTGATGCTACTAGGTTAAATAGATGAGTAAATGAGATTGCACACACCTCCATCTTAGATAAGAAAGTAGACTCTCTTGCCTCTTTCGTAGAGCAGCTAACTTCCCTATTTAATATGACACTGGCCCCCTCTACTGTGCCTAATGTGTCTCATGTTTCAAATGTGCATAGTGCTTACTCTTCATGCTCTAGTGTCTCTCATTCTACACATGACTGCCCCTCTGCTTCACCTTATGTGGAGTGGTCGGAGGAATAAGTCCATGCAGCCCAAGGATTCTCAAGAAATGACCCATACTCTAACACGTACAATCCGGGTTGGAGAAACCATCCTAACTTCTCCTGGAGGCAAGGAGGAGAAGGACAATTTATGCCACAACAACCGAACCCACGACCTCAACAATCTGGTATCCCCCGGCCTGTCGTTTTTCAACTGCAAGGATATGCTTCTAACTACTCTCAACCTCCTAATTTGAGCTCTAATTCAAATTTTGAAGAGAAGGTTTTGAGTGTGCTGAAAGATTTAGAAGTTAATTCCTGACTCCTCCACTCCCATACACAATCGATTGCAAAGCTAGAAACCCAAATAGGTCAACTAGCTAACACTCTGAGTAGGAGAGATGAGGGAAGACTCCCTAGCCAAGCTGTAGAGAACCCTAGGAACAGTGTAAGACAAGATAACTATCCTTCCCAACAAGAACAAGCAAAATCTATTACAGAGTTGAGAAATGGGAAGGAGGTTAACAATGGGGTGAGTGCTGAAAGTGAAGTACCCATGAGTGATGAGAAAGAAAAGAAGAGCAAGGAGAGAGAAAAGGGGACCGATGAGGTCACGCACCCTTCTCCCACTCATAAAGCCTCTAATCTTCCCTCGTCGTATGAACCTAGAGTGCCCTTCCCCCAAGCTTTAGTTGCACCACATCCAAATGGGAAGGATAAGAAGTGGGAAGACATTTTGGAGACGTTTAGGCAAGTAAAGATAAACCTTCCTCTTCTTGATACGATTAAACAGATCTCGGCCTATGCGAAGTTCATTAAGGATCTACTAAACCAAAAGAGGCGATCTAGAGCACATCTACCTAAAAAAGTGTTTTTAGCTGAGCAAGTGAGCTCTATTCTGAAGTATGACACTCCGATTAAGTACAAAGACCCTGGTGTCCCCACCATCCCTTGTTCACTTGGAGACTACTTGATCGATAAAGCCTTACTGGACTTAGGAGCGAGTGTCAACATTATTCCTTACTAGGTTTATGATAATTTAGGCTTGGGAGAGTTGCAACCCACCACGGTGACCTTGTAATTAGCAGATAGATCAACTAGGATTCCCCGTTGTGAGCTAATTGACGTGCTAGTGAGAGTAGACAAAGCCTTGTTTCCTGCTGATTTCCTCGTGCTTGATATGGAACCTTCTAGTCATTCGAAAAATCATGTCCCTGTCATTCTAGGTCAGCCTTTCTTAGAAATGGCTAATGCTACCATGAATTGTAGATCTGGGGTAATGGATGTTAGCTTTGCCTATATGACTATTAGGTCGAATATTTTTAAGCTTTGCCTATATGACTATTAGCGACGGCTAATGTAAACTTTTTATGCTATTTAGTTGCTTTTCGATTACTCATCTTTATTGGCCATGTACTATTTGCTTTATTATGTGCCTTGTAGTTGTCCTTTGTAGGATATATTTTACAGTGCTAGTTGTACACTACGTACTAAGCTGATGCTTCCATGGTTTCAGGTTACCGTGTTCTCATGACGATGAGTTCTTCAGGTTGGGGATCCACGGAAACAGCCTCTCTTCCACCTGGAAGGGGGAAGGCTACGTACATCCACCCCCCCAGACCCTGCTTGTTGCAGGAGCCACTTTGGCACTGGGACTGTTGTTGTTGTTGCCTATATGACTATTAGGTTGAATATTTTTAAGGCTTCGTTATCACCCACTAGTGAGGATGAGTTGGAGTGTTTCTGGGTGGATATTATCGATGATTTGGTGGACCAAACACTCCCTTCTATCCTAGTTAGTGATTCTCTTGAGCGAGCACTAGTAGACGATGGTTCTGATGATTTTGAGATTGAAATTGACATTAGAGAGATGAATGATTTGCTTGAGTTATGTGCCCCTTTTGAGACTTGTCACTGGTTGTCAAAAGTAGAAGCTTTACCTATGCTTTCGGACTCCCCTGCCTTGCCTTCCATAGTTTCACCACTCAAACTTGAATTTAAGTCGTTGCGATCTACTCTTAAGTATGCTTTCTTAGGACCCGATGAGACTTTACCTGTGATTATTTCTTCTCAGTTGTCTAGGGAACGGGAGGATGCATTGATGATAGTGCTTAGTGATCATAAGAGTGCCATTGTGTGGTCTGTGGCTGATTTGAAGGGTATAGACCCATCCATTTGTATGCATAGGATTTTTCTTGATGAGAATGCTAGACCCATTAGAGAGATGCAAAGGAGGTTGAACCCTAACATGAAGGAAGTGGTAAAGAAAGAGATTGTGAAGTTGCTTGATGCGGGTATCATTTACCCAAATTCTGATAGTAGGTGGGTTAGCCCTATTCAGGTAGTCCCAAAGAAGTCGGGCATTACCGTGGTTAGGAGTAGTGATGGAGAGTTAGTGCCTACTAGAGAGACCATGGGCTGAAGAGTTTATATTGACTATAGGAAGCTTAACTCTGCCACTAGGAAAGACTATTTTCCTCTACCATTCATGGACCAGATTTTGGAGAAGTTACCTGGTCAGAACTTTTACTGTTTTTTTTATGGATATTCAGGATATAACCAGGTACCAGTCTACCCAGAGGATTAGGAAAAAAACTAATTTTACGTGCCCCTTTGGCATATTTGCCTATCGTAGGATGCCATTTGGCTTATGTAATGCGCCCGCTACACTCCAGAGATGCATGATGTATATCTTCTCTGACATGGTAGATAGATTTCTTGAGGTTTTCATGGATGGTTTCTCTATTTTTGGACCTTCATTTGATGAATGCTTGCAGAATTTAAGGCTTGTGCTAAAAAGTTGTGAAGAGACCAATCTTGTTTTGAGTTGGGAAAATAGTCACTTTATGGTTCAAGAGGGGATTGTATTGGGTCATAGAGTGTCCCAGAAGGGTATTGAGGTTGATAAGGCTAAGATAGATCTGATTGCAAACTTACCCCACCCTCAAACATGAAACAAGTTAGACCCTTTCTAGGTCATGCAGGTTTCTATAGGAGATTCATTAAGGACTATGGGAAGTTAGCCAGACTATTGACTAGCTTGCTAGTTGAGGAAATATCATTTGAGTTTGATGAGTCTTGCTTAGAAGCTTTCCGAAAGCTTAGATCATTACTTGTGTCGGCCCCCATTATGCAAACCCCAGATTACTCTCTTCCTTTTGAAATTATGTGTGACGCTTCTGATTTTGCTATAGGTGCTGTCCTAGGTCAAAGAGTAAACAAAGTGCCTCATGTCATTTACTATGCTAGTAAAACTCTTAATGATGCCCAACGCCATTGCACCACCACTGAAAAGGAGTTGCTAGCTGTTGTGTTTGCTCTTGAGAAGTTTCCTTCTTATCTTTTGAGGTCAAAAGTAATTATCTATTATGACCATGCTGCATTAAAATATTTTCTCTCTAAGAAAGAAACGAAACCTAGGCCCATTAGGTGGATTCTTCTACTTCAAGAGTTTGACATTGAGATTAGAGATAAGAAAGGTGCAGAGAATGTGGTAGCTGACCATCTCTCTAGGATTTTCTTTGAGCATCATGATCCATCTATTTCAATGCATGACTCTTTTTCCGATGAGCAACATTTGTTGTCTCTTATTCACGTGGCCCTAGGTTTGTAGATATTGTTAACTTCCTCGCTATAGGTGCGATTCCATCTACTTGGTCTAAGCAAGAAAAGGATAGGTTTTACTCTCAAGTAAAACACTTTTACTGGGATGACCCTGACTTGTTTAAACATTGTACGGACCAAGTAATTCGTAGATGTGTTCTAGAGTGTGAGTATCATAGCATTTTATCTTTTTGTCACTCATATGCTTGTAGAGGACACTTTGGAGGCCGTAGGACTGCTGCAAAAGTCCTACAGTGTGGTTTTTATTGGCCTACTCTGTTCAAGGATGCTCACAAGTTTTGTCTTGCATGTGAGCGTTGTCAGCGCACAGGCACAATGACGCGTCGAGACATGATGCCTTTGAACCCCATTTTAATTGTGGAAATATTTGATGTTTGGGGTATTGACTTTATGGGACCATTTTCCCCATCTTTTGGATTTGTTTACATACTTTTAGGGATTGACTATGTGTCTAAATGGGTTGAGGCTATACCTACTAGGACCAATGACTACAAAGGGTCATGCAATTTGTCAAGAACCACATTTTTAACCGCTTTGGTACCCCTAGAGCATTCATTAGTGATGGTGGTAGTCATTTCATTCATAGGTCATTTGAGGCACTTCTTAGGAAGTACTCAGTGCATCATAAAATTGCCGCCCCCTATCATCCCCAAACTAGTGGTCAAGTAGAGCTTTCAAACCGTGAGATCAAGTCTATACTTCAGAAAACAGTTCGTCCTAATAGGAAAGATTGGTCCCTTAGGTTGAATGATGCTCTTTGGGCATATCGCACCGCCTATAAGACCCCATTTGGTATGTTACCCTATAGGTTGGTCTTCGGTAAAGCATATCATTTACCAGTTGAGCTAGAACACCGTGCTTATTGGGCCACTAGTGCCTTGAATTTTGACTTAGACCAAGCTGGTGCCAACCGTAGGCTTCAATTGAGTGAGCTGGAAGAACTAAGGAATGAAGCTTATGAGAATGCAAAGATTTATAAAGCTAAAACCAAGGCTTTTCATGATAAACATATTATGAGAAAAACATTTGTTCCTAATCAAAAGGTTTGGCTTTTTAATTCCAAATTGCGTCTTTTTCCTGGTAAGTTAAGGTCTAGGTGGGATGGTCCTTTTGTGGTTTAGCAGGTATACCCCTCGGGTGCTATTGAGATATACCACCCTAAATATGGTCGTGCGTTCACTGTAAATGATCAAAGGCTTAAACCTGTAGTTGAGTTGGATGGCATTACTGATAGACAACTTATTGAAGTTGTCTCTTTGATGGACACTATGACTAATACTTGATCTCTACTTGATTCACTCTGCCCGGCTGAAGGCGCAAAATTTAGCACTCCTAGGAGGCAGCCTAGGTTTTGTTAATTCTTGTTTTAGTTTAGTTTTTGAGCTAGTTAGTTTCTTGGAGACTTGTTTTCTCTCTTTTCAGGTTCTTGTCCCGTGTTAAAGGCATCATATATACATGTTCACGCCGTCTCGTCGGGTTGTATTGCTCCATCTCACCTATCTCTTGTGCTTTAATGATTTATGTTATTGCATTGAGGACAATGCATGATTTAGGTGTGGGGGGGAGGCTCATTTGCATATGCTCGTTTTTGGTCAAATTTTTAAAATTTTGAACATCTTTTTGTCTATTTTGAGCATGCATTATAACCGTTTAGCCAAGTTTTCCTTGATCGACGCGTATGTTATGATGACAGTGGGATTAGTTGCTTATTTCATTCTCTTAATTCCATGTAATTAAATGATTCTACTTCATACTTGTTAATGAGTGTTGTTGATTCAAGTTAAAAAAAAAAAGAGTGTTGTTGATTATTGTTGATATTAATGGGTTCTACTACCAAAGAGGGCACCAACACGCCGTCACCGAATCCCATTAGAACTCCGAAGTTAAGCGTGCTTGGGCGAGAGTAGTACCAGGATGGGTGACCTCCTGGGAAGTCCTCACCCTCAGGTTGGGTGTATAGGGAAACATCCTCTCTTCATGTTAACAACCTGAACGGGGAAGGCTGCGTACATCAGCGCCCCCCCAGACCCTGCGTAGGCGGGAGCCCTTGAGGCACTGGGTATGTTCCTATTAATGGGTTCTACTCATGCCGCTCATATATTCACTGAGCATAGGACTTTCATGTTACAGAAAATCTGAAGAATTTGAGTAAACAACCTTATATATCCTGAGTTTTGTAAGTCTGCCCTATTGGCTTATCCTAATCCTTGCCCTTGGTGTTATGTAAAGTACTAGTTGGTCAATGTCAATTGTAATGATGAAGTACGTGTTATAAAAAAAGGGTCCAAAAATGGACAGAAAAGAAAGAGGAAACAAAAAGAAAAAAAATAATAAGGAAAAAAAGAAAAAAAAGGGTTTCCTCCAAAAGAAAAAAGCAAAAGAAAAAGAAAAATTGAAAACTGGTGTACATTCATGACAAGGAGGTTCTTTTGTGCTATACTGAGGTCAGAATGTTGTAAAGTGGTCACTCATATGCCACTTAAAATTTCTCATAGGCATGTGTTTAGGTGATTCAATTGCGCGGGTGCACAAAACCTTTATATATTTGGTTGGAAGCAAGAATTTGAGGAGATTATGTGGCATGAAGTCCTATTCACTTTCACTTTGCATTGCTTGAGTAATTCCTATTAGTTGATACAAGATTAATGAAATTCTATGACGAGTTTTGAAGTTTAATCATTTGAATTCATGGAATTGGATAATGCTCTAAATGATTTAATCTTGTCTTGAATTGTAATATAGGTGTTAATCTTGGAAAACTGGGTGAAGGTGGGGATGGTTGGGGTAGTTGTTCACTCAAGTCTTTATGTCTATTCTATGCTTTGCTCGAGGACTAGCAAATATTAGGTGTGGGGGCGTTGATGAGTCTCGTATTTACGCATCTTTTAATTGTTATTTTAATTATTTTGCACCTATTTAATTATAATTCTACACTCATTTTGGCAATTTTTATGTTTAACAGGTTTGAAATTAAGTACTGGAAATTGTCAAATTTTGGTACAAATAAGGCAAATTCGATGCATAAACAATTAAATAAAGTTAATCGAGATTCGAAACTACAACGTATAAACTCGGCCCGCTTCGACCTGACCCGCATTGTTACTGTGCCCAAGCCCATCCACCTCAAGCTCACACGCAGCCCAGCCCACAACCGCCCTGTTCACTAGATCCACCACCAGCCACGACAGCATCATCTCTGACCCAACTTCGGCCCAGATCGACCACTAGCCCAGGACACCACCATCACCGACCTCAACCCAACAGCCCTTGTTCACACCTCGGCCCAAACGTTGTCCCAGGAACGGCCCGTGGTCTAGATGAATTAACACAAAGATATCACTTTTCCTTAAATCAATTTAGGTCATAGATTAAATTCACGCACTCTTAGTCCCTATGGTTTGACATCCTCTTGCCTCACACTTCAATTTAGGCGTGTTTAATAGATAGGGTTTTATATTAAATTTTGATAGACGTCGAAAAACACATCAAAGACACGGTTCACCAAGCACTGGTAGGTGGCTCCAGCATCCTTCAATTCGAATGGCATGACTCGGAAGCAGTAAGTACCCTTGTGGGTAATGAAAGACATTTTCTCCTCATTCTCCGGGTCCATTACGATTTGGTGGTACCCCGAGAAGGCATCCAGAAAGATGAAAAATATGTTCCCCGCCGAGGACTCGACCAACTGATTGATATTGGGGTGAGGGAACGAATCTTTCGGGCATGTTTTATTCATTTCAGTGAAGTCTACACGCATCCTCGGGTTTCCATTCGGCTTCTTTACTAGGACTATGTTTGCCGGCTAGTCCGGGTATAACACCTCTCGTATGAAGCTTGCTTTTAGGAGCTTTCGTATTTCTTCACTTATGACCTTGTTTCATTTGGTGCAAAAGTTGTGCTTCCTTTGTTTTACCGGTTTTGTCTGGTGTGAGACATTGAGACGATGGCAGATGATCCGACAATCTATTCTCTGCATCTCGTCGGCGGAATGCGCAAAGACTTCTTGATACTGTAGGAGCACTTGCTGGATTTGGCCCCTTTCATCTGCGCCTAGCTTCATCCCCAACCCGGATAGTCTTTCCTGGTCTTATCTCGACTTCGACGGTTTCTCCCGGTCCTTGGCTTGCCTTTTCTCTATTTTCCATCTCTCTTACTTCGGGAACGTCTTGGGCATAGGAGCATCTGCGAGCGGTTCGTTGACAACCTCTCACGGTCATGACGCCACTTTGTTGGTCTCAAGCTTCGTGGCAAGGTAGTATGTTGACACCACAGCGCCTAACGAGTTCAACACCGGACGACCTAGGATGGCGTTAAACACTGAGCGGCCACCATGACATAGAATTCGGTGCTGAGTGCGTGCTTCTGCTCTCCATCTCCTAAGAGGATATCGAGTTTTATGGTGCCTAGCGTATTGACTACCTTGCCAGAAAATCCCGCGAGGGTCCCAGTCCTGGGGAGTAGACCCACGGGCTGTATGCTTATCTGTTTGAAGCAATGGAGGAACAATATGTTGACCAAACTTCCTTGATCCACCAGGACCCTTCGGAGGGAGCAGTCACGGACGTCCATGATGATGACCATGGGATCCTCGTGCGGGTTCTCTAAGTCTTTTTGGGAGAAGGTTAAGGGCCAACATTTTTTAAATCAGCCTTCTTCTCTCCTCACGGTAGCGGGACTCGTGTTCTCCCGCTTCTATTTTATGGCCGAAATTACTTGCCTCATTGCACGAGCCGCGTTGCCAGGCTCCTCATGAGTGGGACCAGAAGTTCCGCTTTTGAGCTTCTTTACGTCCATGAACCTCCGGAGGTCCCCTGGCCTTGAAGTATTTGGCAGTCCTTGGTATCATGCTTGGTAGCTTCGTGGTACTCGCACCCTGGGGTTGGATCGCGTTGCTCCACCGATCCCGTGGGGACTTGATTTCGTCCCTTTTTGGCCTTTTGACTTCCAGGAGGAGCCCGGGGGGTCTTCTCAGTCCGGCATTGCGAGTCCCCCTTGTGTTCTTCATAGCCCTTTCACTTTTCGGGTTGAACCTCGAGGCACGAGCCTCAAGCTTTTGGTAGTCGAGCTGGGGAGGCTCTGTTTTATCCATCACATCCTCGGCAATGATGTATTTATCGACTTTGGCCTAGAGGGCGTCCACGGTTGGGGGAGAGCCTTGGCGAGAGAGAACTAAAAATTGTTGTTCCAGAGGCCTTGATGAAGGTGGTAATGGCGGTTTGATTAGCCAAGTTTGGGATGCTGATGATTGCCTTCGTAAACTGCCACACAAACGCCCTCAAGGACTCATCCTCGGCTCATTGTAGCTGGATCAAGTGGGTGGCAGTCTTTTTTCTCCTTTTGTTGCTGAGAAAGTGGAGAGTGAACTTTTCAGACAGTTCTTTGAAGCTGTGAATGGATCCATTGGGGAGTGATGCGAACCAATCCTAGGCCATGCCTTTGAGAGTGGCTAGGAAGCATTTGCACCACACGTCTTCGGAGGCGTCTTGTTTGTACATGTGTGCCGCAAACCCTGAGATGTGGTCATCGGGGTCTTACATTCTGTCAAACAGTTCCAAGTTTGGCATCTTCACTTTTCCCATGGGGGCGACGAATATACGAGGGGTGAAGGGCGAATGAGTGACAGGAATTTTGCCCATGAACCCATGCACCACATTGTGTGAGTCGGTGTCGGAACTTGCTTTTGTCGGGAGCGGGTGGTGCGCAGGGACATCTCCGAATCGATCAAGGAGGCGAGACGCCTTCTCCCTCTCTCCTCCTTTCTGGTTTCCATGGCTTCCGCGCTCCATGGAGGCAAAGGACTCGACGACTGCCTCCGGGTTTGGTGGTGCGAGACGCTGCGAAGCCTTGGAGGAGTTGTCCCGATTGGCGAGTTGCATGATGGGTGTATAGAGCTCGTGGATCTGGCTAAACTGATGTATTGATCTCCGGACCGCCTCGGGGAGGGGGGAGATCCTGCAGTGCTATTTTAAGGAAAATTTTCCATTTCCCATAGACGGCACTAACTGTTTTGGTACAGGTTCTTTTAATGAAGGGAGAAAAATCGGGCCCTTTATCTTTTATTAATTTTTATTAATTAACGGTTTTATTACAGAGACTTTTGAAGGGGCACAAGAAAAAAAGAAACAGAAAAACAAGGGGAGGGGTCCCCCTACTCCCAAGGTCCTTCTGCCGAGTCCCGGGGGGAGGATCGTGAGAACGCCCAAGAGTGAGGGTGAGTGTGAAGTTGAGTGAGTATGGATGTATTGATATATATATATATGCTCATATTTAGAGGCTAGGGCCCTATTTGTAGTGTGGCTAGGTTTTGGAGAGCAGGTCTCTGGAGATGTGTTTGACGGGTCTCCGGGGGCGTGTCTGACCTAGTCGTGTCAGGGGATGTGTCTGAGGCGAGCCGTGTCCTTCGAAAAAAGTGTCCGACAAGAGCTGCGTCTGGGTCCTTCGGAAGAGGTGTTCGGCAAGACTCTTCGGGTTCTAAGCATCGAGCTATTGTCCATCTGAATCGTGGTGCCGTGTAGTCATTGTCGCCCAGCTGGCTCCCAGAGGAGGGGGTATTCGAGGCGAAATGCCCCTTTCGGAGGTGAGGTGTGTGCTCCGTTGAAGTGCTGCGGCGAGACTATCGAAATGCTCCTTGTTGGTCCGATGTGCCTACATCTTTACAAGAGCGGCCGGGGTTTCGGAGCTGCCCTCCTAGGGTGCATCTCAGAGCGAGTTGCACCGGCAGCCGGTAGACATGCTTCTTTTCTTTTTCTTCTCGGATTCTGGGACGTATACTACCAGTGAGAGGTGCTTCGTTGTTCCAAGTCGTGGATAGAGCTCCGAGGGCGGCCTTCGAGGGGCATCTTAGGTTGAAATGTCACGATCCCCAGGGGCCCACCCGTCACTTTGTCGTCGCGGTGGCCGAGGGCCATGTGTCATCCCTTCGTTGCTGTTCATGGGGGGCCATGTGTTGGTCTTTTCCGGATGCGATTTTTTGGTCCTAACACATATATATAACTTCTAATAAAATTCTATCGTAAAGCTAATTGGTATATTAGATAAAATGACACATTAGGTTATATTGAAATCTTCTTTCTTTTAACTCTAATAAATAACATTTATAAGCGGACTTATTTGCCGAGTCCTTAACACACTTGAAGCAACCAAAAAATTTGAATATTTCTTAACACTTGACACTTCAAAATTAAAATGGAACGTAAGAAATTGCACATATAACATTCAACTCATACCTGTTAAAAAATTTTACCAATCAAAAAAGTTATATATATTCAATTTAAATTCTAATTTATGCATCTTATATATATAATAAAAGATCAAGAAAGCTATTAGTTGAAGAAAATACTCGATTGATAATACTTTTTATTTCTTTTGATAATTAGTAAGAGAACTTACAGTATAAACCAAGTGTACCTGTAAAAGCAAAGCCTAAGCTAATAGGCAAGGCATCTAGCACAAAAGAAGAGCAAAATAATGTTTAATAAAAAATATCCCGTAATATAGGATACATATCCCGTAAAAAATAAACACCGCTAAACAAGATAAGCATCCCATTTCCGACACTGGTCATGCTGCATTCCAACATCCAACACCAAAAAAGTGCCTAATAATCATGGTTGAGAACAATCCTTCCACGTCCATCTTCATGTTGCATCATTCAACATTTCCATTTAATAATACCTTTTACAACTCAATACTTTTGGACGCATTATTAAGTGTACAAATTAAATCCGCAAACCAGTTACATAAAGCATTGTTCTTATCCGGTTATGCTTTTTGCCCTTCCGTTTGTGCTTGATTGTGAATTTTTCCAACAAATCATACTTGAAAGCATATGGGCAAAGTACTTGTAAATTGGCTCAAAAAGTACATGAACAAACACTTGGGAAATTACATCATTCTCTTCTTCTCACTTATCTTGGTTATCCTTCCTTTGTACACTCTTACTTCACTTGGTTTTTGGTTTCATTGTATCCCCGAGACCAATTCGATATACATGAAATAAGTCTTAAGAAAAGTGGTTCGCTACACGCCTTAAGGTCGGTGACTGATTTATAGTACATGTTTTTACAAATTTCCCTAACATAAACAAGTCACCGTTGTCACGGCATGACTGCTTGATCAAAAGAAGGTTATATTTATGTTAAGGAACATAGATAACATTCTTAGGAACAAGTGAGTGATTGTGAGTTGGTATGCCAAAGGTCCCAGCGTGTACAATGGGAAAGGGTTACTGTCACCAACCTTTATTTTAAGGTTGCTTTTATAAAGAGATAAGAAGATGGGTAGGGGTAAAGGGTTAGACCCAGATGGAATACCCATTGAAGCATGAAAATGCACTAGAAAAATGGGTATCAGATGGCTGCCCAAACTCTTCAACCAAATTCTTCAAGGGAAGAAGATGCCAGACGAGTGGCGGAAGAGTACATTAGTTCCTATCTATAAGAACAAAAGGGACATCCAGAGTTGTGCCAACTACAGAGGAATCAAACTCATAAGCCACACCCTGAAACTTTGGGAGAGGTTCATAGAAAGAAGGCTACGACAACAAACAGGGGTATTCGAGAATCAATTTGGATTTATGCCCGGCAGGTCGATAATAGAAGCCATCCACCTCTTAAGGAGATCAATAGAGTACTACAGAGATAGACAAAAAGACCTACACATAGTTTTCATTGACCTGCAGAAGGCATATGATAGAGTGCTGAGAGAGGTCCTATGGAGGGTCTTGGAGAGGAAAGGCATCCCCCAGCTCTATATACGAGCCATTAAGGACATGTACGAAGACGCACAAACCAATGTACGCACGACGGAAGGAGAGACAAACGCTTTCCCCATTACAATTGGGGTACACCAAGGATTAGCCTTGAGCCCTTTTTTGTTCATTCTGATTATGGGCAAGCTCACTGGGCACATCCAAGGGGACGTGCCTTGGTGCATGCTTTTCGCGGACGACATAGTCCTGGTGGGAGAGTCCAGGGAGGAGGTGAATGAGAAGCTAGAACTCTGGAGACTGGCCTTAGAATCGAAAAGTCTAAGACTTAGTAGATCTAAAACCGAGTATATGGAACTCAAGTTTTGTGTATCTACCATGCCAAGTACAGAAGAGGTAAAGATTGGATCAGAGTGCATACCGCAAAAAGTGTGCTTTAAATACTTGGGTTCCATGGTGCAACAAGACGGTGAAGTGGACTCAGATGTTAACAACAGGATTAAAGTAGGCTAGCATAAATGGAGGATGGACTCGGCAGTACTGTGTGATAGGAAGTTCCCGCTCAAGTTAAAGGAAAAATACTATAAGACAGTAGTTAGACCTGCTATGTCTTACAGGGCGGAGTGCTGGCCAGTTAAGCACCATCACACATAGAAGTTGAAGGTAGCGGAAATGAGGATGTTAAGATGGATGTGTGGACACACAAGGAAGGATAGAATCAGGAATGAAGTCATAAGAAGTAAATTACGGGAGGCCCCTATCGAGGATAAGCTGCGAGAACAACGATTGAGGTGGTTTGGGCATGTTAAGAGGAGACCGAGCACTGCACCTATCAGGAGATGCGAACAATTCCATATTACAAAGGGGAAGAAACGAAGAGTCCAACCAAAGAAGAGTTGGATGGAAACAATTCGACAGGACCTCGCCTATCTCAACCTCAGTGAAGAAATGTCCCTAGATAGAGCTAAGTGGAGGAGTAGTATAGGGGTAATAGATATAGCGGGATAGGAACGACAAGCACTTCTAGGCTAGTACTAGTGCCACCGGGCTTCTTACACACCTGTCTGTTTTTATGCATTATATACCTTGTTTCTTATTGCTTACACCATTTTGATGCTTCCATACTTGTAGTGCTCTCCTTACTTTCATGCCCTTCTCGCTTTTTAGGTTTTAGGTTTGGGGTCCTCAGAAACAACCTCTCATTAGGGTATCCCCCTGATGGGATAAGGCTGCGTACATCCTACCCCTCCCAAACCCTGCTCAGCGGGAGCCCTTGGGGCACTTGGCCTGTTGTTGTTTTATAAAGAGATGGAAATGTGATCATATAATCACTAGGGGTCATATTTGCACTCACACCCAACCCATTGCTCTCTAAATAATCCATTATAGACATAATAACTAAGGATGAACCAGTGTAAAATCAATTGTAATAGTGAAGACAAGCACCAGCCCCATCGTTAGCTAGGCGATAAATCTGATAAAAGGAAAGCGTTGAGGTGGACCACATATATTCACACCCGTATTAGTGTTGTTACTAAAAGACCTTACATGGCAAGAATAGTAGGTGGGGTCAAAAACTACATTTGTTGTCCACCTGATTAGTTCTGCACAATCAAAGGATCGAAAACCTATTGGTTGTGGCCCAACAGTAACGCCCATGGCCTCGGAAGCCTCATCTCCATGGTTAGCTTGCCTTGCTGCTTTGGCCTTTGTTCGACCTCTCGTTGGTGGTCATGTCTAGGGCTATTTTGGGTGGGTCGGTGTCGGTGTCGGTGGAGATATCCCAAAATTTAAGGTTCTTCTCTTTACGACATAAATTGTTTCATAGGAGCTTGAACATAAACCTGGCATAGCCTAATTTATAGCAATTTCAAAAGAATAATAAGAAAGAGGAAGATCTCGAAGGGCATACGATACAAATTCCACATTAGAAATTGGAGCTTGAACCATAACAATTATGCACAAGAGATTGAGGCTTCCTCATATAATCATCAACTGAGGATGCTCCACACGACAATAGCGAGTTCTTGGCATAAATTCATCTTCTTGGGGAAGGATTGATATAAGTAAGGCCTTTTCAAGTGTTTCCTAAATAGCTTTGGAATTATGCTCAATGTAAAGGCCTTTATAATAGGGTGGGCCTAGGTGGTAGAGATGAAGCTCCTGATGCATTAATCCATGTCGATCAAAGTGAAGTAATTAGGATTGTCATAGAGATGGTGCGATGTGCTATGGAGGACAAGGAGGGAGCCATCAGTAAATCCAGTTAGGTCATAATTAATCAAAAAGGAAAACAAACGACCACTGCCATGGGAGTGGGAGGGACAACCATTGGCTAGATTGGGTGTAGGGACCGAGGGAGGCTAGATTAAGGAGGAAGCTCCGCTAAGAATTGAACTTCCATAACTAGGCAATAGCCCACACGAGAGGGGAGGGGGAATTTTGGCTTGTCGGACGCGCTATCATGGCAGTGAGGTACTTCCATCTATAGAGGAGGGGCGAGAGGGAGGTCCAACCAAGGGTCGGGGAGAGACTCGGGCTTGGGATGGTCTACATGGCAACGACAGTGAGTGAAGTTACGAGAATATTACAGTGACCAAATAATTTAAGTAAGGGTATTCAGGAAAAACAGGATTGGAGTTGTTAGGATTACGTCTCAAATTACTTATTTTAAGTTTATGGGTTGTCGAGGGGTCACCGATCGATCGGGAGGGAAGCCCGATTGATCGGGTGATTTAAGTACATTTTTTGTATTTTGGGCCGCAAGTTGGCCGATCGATCGACAGCCTGATTGATTGGGGTTGTCCCAATCTATCGGGACCTCCCCCGCTTATGGAGCTAGGGTTTCGGTTGTTAGTATCCAAATCAAGAGTGAGGCTGCCGTCATCATCTAGAGAAAAAACCCTACGAGAGTTAAAAGAAAGTGGTTTGTAATTCTTTCACAAGTCTTGTTAAGAAGAAGTGTCGTTGTAATTCCTTCATTCAAGTATCAATAAAGAATCTCCATCTCCGCACGTGGTTTTCTCCCCTCTCGATTGTAGAGGGGTTTCCACGTAAATCCTTGTGTATTCGTGTTTGTTCTTTCTTTCTCCATATTTATTTACTTCTCGTTTGTGTGAGTCACATTATTTGAATCGAATCAAGTGATTAGGGTTTACGCTTCCGCATCAAGATTTCCCTATCAAAGTATATTAGATTTGTTAAGATTCCTCACAAATTGGTATCAGTGCCCTGTTTATTTTGATTTGATACTATGACGTCCGTAATTAGATTCGAAGTTGAGAAGTTTGGTGGTCAAGGGAGTTTCAGTTTATGGCAGGTTCGCGTTAAGGGCCTCTTGACTCAGAGTGGCTTGAAAAAAGCTTTAGATGGGAAAGAGAAGAAATCAAAGAATCTGACAGAAGCACAATGGGAGAAGTTAGATGAAAAGGCTCTCACTGCAATTCAGATATATCTTACCGATGATGTATTGACAGAAGTTCTGGATGTGAAGACCGCTAAGGAGTTATGGGAGAAATTGTAGGATATGTTCTGTTTCAAGTCTGTCTCCAACAAACTCATAGTTAAGCGTCGGTTATTCACGTTTCGCATATCAGAAGGTACGTCACTTAAGAATCACGTTAATGAATTTAATTCAATTATTCAAGATTTGAAAGAATTGGATGATGTTCCTAAGTATGAAAATCAGGCAATGTTGTTGTTATGTTCTCTCTCTGCTTCATATAAGGGTTTTGTTGAAAGCATGATTTATGGCGGGAGACAAACCATACATGTTGATGAAGTTAAGGGAAACCTATCGAGTAAAGAACGAGTAGATAGAGAATTATCTGATTCTGTTAATAACTCAGGTAGTGGTTCATTTGTGAGAGGGAGAACTGAGTATGATCATAGTGGAAGCATGTCTAAGTCTAGGCCTAACTTGTAACTACTGTCATAAGAAAGGGCACATTAAGAAAGATTGTTACAAGCTTAAGAGAAAACTTGAAGCAGATAACAGGTCTGACCAGAGACCCATAGTAGCTAGTGTTATGGATGGTGAGAATGACGATCTTCTACTATCTGTGTCTGAACCTTAGTCCAATTTGAGAGATAGTTAGATTTTGGATTCGGGTTGCTCCTATCATGTCTGTCTTAATCGGGATTGGTTTTCCACGTACGAGTCAGTTCGAGGTGGGGTTGCTTTGATGGGTAATGATACTTCATGCAAAGTTCTGGGTATAGGAACAATTCGTTTTAGGATGTTCAATGGCACTATCAGGGTTTTGAGCGATGTTTGCCATGTTCCTGATTTGAAGAAGAATCTTATCTCTTTAGGTACTCTTGAGTCTAAAAGGTACAGGTACACAGTTGAAGGCGGAGTTTTGAAGGTCGTTAAGGGTGCTTTGATAGTCATAAAAGGCAGAAGGGTAGGTACTCTGTATGAGCTTGTCGGTTCCACAGTTGTTAGATCTGTTGCAGCATCTTCATCATCGTTGTTGTTGGCAGAACCAGAGATCACAAATTCATGATGTTTGAGATTGGATCATTCAGGTGATAGGGGTCTGTTTGAGCAAAATATAAGGGGCTCTTTGTGTGGTCAGTCTACAGGACTAATATTCTGTGAACGAGGGCTTTGTGAGAAGCAGAAAGGTTTTCGCTTCAAACAATTCCTGACGTGTAGGGATGTCACATTTGATGAGTCTTCGTTATTGTCTCCACATAAGATGTCATCAGTTGATTGTGATTCAGGTCAGGTGAGTAAGCCAGAGGGAGTTCAGTTTCAATTGAGTAACATATTTCAGCAGCAGGTGGCTGTTTTAGATAATGTGTCAAGAGCCAATTCAGAGAAGAAGAAGATTGGCATTGCTGATAACCTCTCAGTTATGTTCACTCAGTTGCTACCTAGCAGGAAGTTCAAGCTTCGCTCGGACTCGGTTAGGTTTTGTGTTTTGTTGAGATAAGCCCCTTGTGTGGGGTGTTTAGTAGAGAAGGTGGAGGAAATTCTTTTATGTCTGTAATTTGAGCAAAGGTGGAGATTTGTTAGGATTATGTCTCAAATTACTTGTTTTAAGTTTATGGGTTACCGAGGGATCACCGGTTGATCGGGAGGGAAGCCCGATCGATCGGGTGATTTAAGTGAATTTTTTGTATTTTGGGCCGCAAGTTGGCCGATCGATCTCCCTTATACCCACGCCTATATATATGGAGCTAGGGTTTCAGTTATTAGTGTCCAAATCAAGAGTGAGGCTGCCGTCATCGTCTAAAGAGAAACCCTACGAGAGTTAAGAGAAAGTGGTTTGTAATCCTTTCATAGATCCCGTCAAGAGGAAGTGTTGTTATAATTCTTCTGTTCAAGTATCAATAAAGAATCTCCATTTCCGCCCGTGGTTTTCTCCCCCCTCGATTGTAGAGGGGTTTCCACGTAAATCCTTGTGTGTTCGTGTTTGTTCTTTCTTTCTCCATATTTGTTTACTTCTCGTTTGTGTGAGTTACATTATTTGAATCGAATCAAGTGATTAGAGTTTAAACTTCCGCATCAAGATTTCTCTAACAAATTGGTATCAAAATATATCAAATTTGTTAAGATTCCTCACAGGAGTTTTCCATAAACTCAAATATTATGTTAAAATTAAGATATGTAATACAAAATATAGAACCTAAATATCAAAACTATCAGCTGTTACGAGTTTAAAAAGTAAAGATATATTGATATCAAACAATCCTAGAATAAAACAGTCCTAGCATCCAATGACTGATGTAGAAGGAAAAATATCAAGACTATACCACAAGATAAAATATCAAAAATGCTAGTCTCACTGGGTGCACCTCAACAATCAACACCTAATTTAATTTGCAAGAGACATCCAAAATTAGAATATTAGAGTGATTTAGCGAAATGACATACTTTTAAAAAATATTTGGAAAATGGCATTTCAGTGAAAATATTTAGCGAAATGACATATTTTGTCAGATAAAAGCATAGTACACCATTTGAAATGGTGCGCGGAATAATTTTTGTATTACCTATGCCATTTGAAATGGCTTGGATAACACAATTGTGTTATACCCCTACAAAAACGAAATTTATAATGAATATATAATTTATAATAAATATCAAAATACATATGTATAATTAATATTAATAAATAAATTATGGTACAAAGTGTGACGTGAATCTACTACTAGGTTCACTATGATGTTCTGATGAGGGATGTGAACTCCCTATGAATTGAAAAATTGCGTCGTAGAGGAATTTCATGTTGACTTCCACATCTATTTCCTTCGGCACTAGTTAAAGAACGGCAGTTAACACCTTCTTCTTGTAGAATTTGACTACCGTTCTTTAATTAGTGCAGAAGAAAATAGAAGTGGAAGTCAATGTGAAATTTTTCTACGACGCAGTTTTCGGTTCATAGGGAGTTCACATCCTCATAAGAACATCATAATGAACTTAATCGTAGATCCACGTCACACTTTGTACCATAATTTATATTATTTATTAATATTAATTATACTTATGTATTTTGACATTTATTGTAAAATATATATTTATTATAATTTTTTAGGGATATAACACAATTTATTGTAAAATATATATTTATTATAATTTTGTAGGGATATAACACAATTGTGTTAGCCATGCCATTTGAAATGGCATAGGTAATATGCACGTCATTTCAAATGGCGTACTATACTTTTATCTGATAAAATATGCTATCCCGTTAAATAATTTCATTAAAGAACCAATTTATTTATTTTTTTTTTAAATATGCTGTTTTGTTAAATCAAATATTATGTCTCATTCTTCTTCTTTACTTTTGCTGTCACTTTCACTTTCAATCCTTAATTATTATGCCATATCCCACACTACCACTACATTTTGTTTACTGTACTAGCATAGCATCTTCTTTCTTTTCCTATGAAGCTTCTCCCAATTTGCACTCACCCCTATCGAACATTGTTGTGTCTATTTTTATATTTTATCTAGTTATATTTATAATATATAAAAAAACTATCACTTAAATATATTAACATTTAAGTATTTATTACTTAAATATTCTAACAGCTTAGTATATATAATTAGGTATCTTAAAATTTAAATATTTTATCATCTAAGTACCTTATGTTAAAATTTAATTAATAAAATACATAAATTATGTCAATACTATTGATAAAAAGTTAATAATTTATAGAAAAGTTGATCAAATTATTATTATCATTATTATTATTTATAACCCAATAAATTTCTACTGCATTATTTTATACATAAATTGAGCAAATTTTTGTTAGGAGATGGGAATTTGAACCCAATTCACTCGTAGACTTCTAGGATTCAAAGCCAACATTTAAAACGAGACCCTTTATTTGTATTAATATTTTATTTAACAACACAAATATGGATTAAGTAAAATGTAAATAAAATTTTATGTGTCAAGTTAAGAATTTTATAATTGAGGGGTTTCAAACAGCTCTTGACCGGCCTTGTTTGAACTATGCTATTTAATCGTAGGATCCCAACTTTGATTTTGGTTTTCTACCACTAGATCAAGGCTCGTTGATCTTAGAATTCTTATTTTAAGATATAACATTATATAAGTATCAAAATAGCGTATTGTAAAATTCAAATGTCCCAAACTTAGTCTAAGGAGTTGACACTGGGCATTCATATATATATAAGTTCAAATAAAATTCCATCGAAAAGCTAATTGGTACATTAGATAAAATGACACATTAGGTTATATCGAAATCTTCTTTCTTTTAACTCTAATAAATAACATTTATAAGCGGACTTATTTGCCGAGTCCTTAACACATTTGAAGCAACCAAAAAACTTGAATACTTCATAACACTTGACACTTTAAAATTAAATTGGAACGTAAGAAATTGCATGTATAACACTCAATCTTACCCCTAAAAAAATTAACCAATCAACAATTTATACATATTCAATTTAAATGTCTAATTTATGCATCTTATATATATATACAATAAAAGACCAAGAAAGCTATTAGTTGAAAAAAATACTTGATTGATAATACTTTTTATTTCTTTTGATAATTAGTGAGAAAACTTGCAATATAAACCAAACAAGTGGATACCAAAGGTAAAGGGAAGAAATGATGAGGGCTCAGAAAACTAAAAGAAGAGTAAGGATACTTGTATTGAACGAGTATGAGTATGGAGTATGGATTAAATACAAAGATAAAGAAGAGGATGATCTAAAAAGCAAGGAATGCATAAGTATTGAAGCTTTGAATGGCCCTTTCTTATTAATGGATCATGAACAAGGTGTTGAATTGGCTAAAAGTCTTGGATTGTCAAATATAGTAAGGAATATGAAGGAATTCAGAACTTGTGTTGAAGGAGCTTGGATGGTTGGTTGATCTGGTGGGATTTCTACGGAGCTGTTAAGGATTGAGGGATGCAAAATTACTGCGCACAGTGGATGATAAACTCCCTTACAAATTGAATCTTCCTAAGGACTGTATTGAGATGGGCAATCTTCAATTATCAGTGGATGGAAGCCAAAGATCTTGCTGACTCTCTAGCATAGAATGAAGCATCAATTAAGCATCGGTGAGAATCATGGACGTTATGGAATGTACTGCGGAAAGATAGAATCCTGTATTTTATTGTCTTTTGATGTCTTATGATGTCGTATGACAATTTTGATTAATGAAATTCCAATTATCCCAAAAAAAAAAAAAAATTGCAATATAAACCAAGCGCACCTGTAAAAGCGAAGCTCAAGCTAATAGGCAAAGCATCTAGCACAAAAGAAAACAAAGTAATGTTTACTAAAAGTATCCGGTAATATAGAAAACACATCCCATGAAAAATGAACACCGCTAAACTAGATAACCATCCCATTTGTGACGTTGCTCATGCCGCATTCCAACATCCAACACCAAAAAAGTGCCAAATAATCACAGGTGAGAACAATCCTTCCACTTCCATCTTCATGTTGCATCATTCACATTTCTATTTAATCGACGTTTACATCTTTTGTAAAATTCGCCTAATAATACCTTTTACAACTCAATACTTTTGAAGGCATTATTAAATGCACAAATGTAATCTACAAACCAGTAACATGTAGCATTGTTCTTATCCGATTATGTTTTTACTTCTTCCCATCACATCCACTTACAAACAAAATACAAGATCATAAAATCAAGACACCAGTACTAGTAGTAGAAGAAAGAAATAAGAATACATGGACCCCATAAAATAGTACTGTCTGTACACATTAAAAATAAAATAAAATAAAATAAAATAAGACCCATGACCTTTAGACCAGATTGATTAGCTTACCTTCCCTACTATTAATGACTAACAATACAATTAATGAGTCATATAACAACCTAATCCAATAAATCAATGGAGTTGTTACTGTGAGGGGAAAATTATTATTGCCAAAATATTAATGTGACTATAAATAACGAGAGTTGCAAAATTCTCTTTAAAACAACAATCTTGTTTTAATAATAATAACTTTATTTTGTCTATAAAATTATCCTAAATTAATGGTAATATTATTGTCAGACATAATTATTATTACCAGAGCAACATGTTATTACCAAAATAAAGTTTCGTGACACTCTTTTTCTTAAGTCACATAATTATTCTTGCCATAATAATTTTTATTTTGATAACAACTTCGTAAATTAATATGGATTAACATGAATTAATATATTTATTATATTATTATTTAGTAGTGGAGATTTGTGTGTTCATGCCACACTGATCATGCTGTCCCCATTACCATTATTGATGTTCTGTATGACCTGGAAAGCAGACGACATGGACAGCGACAGCTTCAGCGACAATGGCGAAGCATCATCAATGGCTTCTCTTCTCTGGTTCAGATCCAAATCCGCCATTGTTTTCACTGGCACCGGCCGTACGAGCTTGTTATTCTCACTGCAACCGCCATTGTTATCAGCTTGTTCAAGTGCTTTGAGTCCTCCTCCGATTGTCGATGGATAGAGAGGAACTGATGGAAAGCCGCCTTTCTCCGCTGCTATAACGATCGCCGAAAATCTGAGGTTCGAGATCTCTGAATTTGTTTGCTTTGATTGCGATTGTGATTGAATTGCAGCGTTTTCGTGGTTCGATTGCTGTTTGATTGTTGGAATCGGCGCCGTGACCTGATTTTACGAAGGACAAATACGAGTGATTCACGATCAGATGAATATTTAATCGTCAAATTGAAATCTAAACGACAAGATTAGTCTCTTAAAGTTGTGTTTGTGAACAAATTTTCTCAACGTTCTGAATAATTTTTAACTGTTTAACTAGTCAGATTAGCATTTTGAATAGCTTTTAACGTTTTTTGTTACCGAATCGGTAGTGATGTCGAAGAGGCTAGATCTACGGCGGCGGCGATTGAAGTTGCTCCGCCTCAGGAAGTACTTCTGCGCGTGGCTAGCGACCTGCGTCGGCGTGCGCGTCTTGACGAAGTTTCTAGAGATCCCTCGCCAATCTCCCTTCCCTACCTTCTGCAATCCTAACAAGAATAGCTTGTGCTCATCCTCCGTCCACGGAATTCCTATCAAGCCACCAAAATCATGAATCAAATGAAAAATCAACAACATAGACGTCCGATAATCAATCGATTTAGCGATCAGATTTCAAAAATGAATACGATTCTAACCTCGCTTTCGTTCGCGGCCGGTGGCGGCAGCGGCGGCAGAGGAGGAGGAGTGGTGGACAGCCTCATCGGTGGAGGCGTAGCCGGCGGCGGTTTCTTTGTCTTTCTCAATGTTATCATTGGAAGAATGTACGTACTGCGAGAGGTTATTGAGAGACACGCTCTTCCTTATGGAGTCCACCACCACGCGAACGCCGAAAAGCATGATCACTCCGGGGCCGGAGTTGTTGCCGCCGATGGAGGTTGACATTTCCGGCGCTAAAACCGACGGAGATGAGAGAGAAAAGAGAGAGGGAAAGAGGGTTTGAGAATGAACGGCGGTCAAGTGTGGTGGTCCTTGTGGTTGGTTTATAAGGAATCTCTCTCTCTGTCATTGTTTCACATTATGCGCCGTACGGGAGGGATAATTAATTTTTTTGAAGATTATTTATGTTAAAAGTTATTGTATTTTATTATTATATTAATTTAATCCACATAGTATTAATTATGTCAATTTAATCCTTATATAATTTAAGATGTCTAAATTTGATTCTTACAGAAAAACTTATATTAGATTTTTAATAAAATTATTAATAGTTTGGCCATAAGTTGAGTTCAATTAAATAAATATATGAATTTATAATAAGTTACTTGCATCTAATATAATTTTTTTATTAAAAATTATGTTATTAATTTAACTTAAATTTAACTAAAAAACTAAATTAATATATTTTAAGTTGTTCAGGGACTAAATTAACACAAATAAAAATATAAGGACCAAATTGATATAATATGTAAAGTATATGGACCTTTGACGTAAATAATCCTTAGGAAATTTACACAATCAGTTACTACAAAATTTTAAAAGTTTATCATATAATTAATTATCTCAAAGTTTGTTGAAAATATTCCATCATAATTTAGTTTTTTTCATAATATACTTAATTTATCAAAAATATTAATATAACTTATACATATTGTGTTAATCATACATGTCATCAATATTTTATTATAAAAGTTTATCAAATTTTGACATAATTCAACAGGTTTCGGCATAAGGTACTTAATAATATTTTAAAACATCAAAATACTTTAGTGTGTATATATTAAAATGCAGAGTGCCTAGATGATAAATGACTAAACCTTTGAGTACCTAATTGATAAATTCTTAATCGTCCATTATCTTACTTATTTTATTTTTTTAGCATTTTTTAAATTTGAATTTAGTGAATTTTTAGGTCAAAAATACTAATATAATACATATTTCAATAATATATAAAGGATATTATTAATATTTAAACAAAGATGTCATTTTCAGGCTAAATAATATAAAAAAAATATATGATTAATTATTCATGATAAGTTATTGTGTTGTTTTGACTACAACACTTATTTTCTTGTTAATATTTGTTAATAATTCCGTATGCAAATGTTTTACATCAAAAGCTAGTTTTTGAAAGTTGGAAAATTTTTCACGATACAGTATTAACGCATATGTTATTAAAATCTATATCACTTCGGTGCCTCTGTGGTCCAAAAAATTATCCTACAAAGATAAAAATAAGATTAACTAAATTATGAGGCAATTATTATTATAATAATAATAATTAATATTTTTAGAGTAATAATATAATTTAAAAATAATAAAATTACTTTAAAAATTATAATTTATTTTAATAATAATAATTTTATCCTCATAATAAAATTATCTAATTGTAAATTTATGCCAATTATTTATTTATTTTAGTTTTTAATAGATATTATAAAAGAGGGAGATGATAGGGTGAATGGGCTGTCAGATGGAGGAGGGTGACGATAGATAAAGTCCGGAGGACCATGTGGCAGGGGTAAGCGAATGACAGATACTAAAGAATTAATCGAAATTTCATTTATATAATAATATTATTATTAAGATAAAATTGTTGAAGTTAAGGTGAATTTGTAAGATTTTGTAATGCTAGTTATTATAAGGTATATTCATTTTCTGGTATATTTTTTTCTCTAATAATAATAACAACCGTAATATATTTATATATTATTTGACTTATACATAAAAACTGGTCAAATACTTGTTGATTAACAAAAAAATTATATATAATTATATTAATATGTATAACAACTTCTAAAATATTAATAGTATGGAGAGAGATATCTATTTAAAAAAATGAAAAGAGATATAAATCTGCTAATTTGATTTTTATTTAATGGTGTTGAATAGTGTTTTCTGTATAGTGATAACTAAAATATATAATACTTAATAAAAAGTAAGGTTGGGGGTCCTCGAAAACAGCCTCTCTTTCACTCGGAAGGGGTAAGGCTGCGTACATCTACCTTCCCCAGACCCTGCTTCTGTGGGAGCCCATGAGGCACTAAGAATGCTGTTGTTGTTGTTGTAGTAACGAATTTAACAAAATATAAGATATAAATACTTATTTAAGATATGTGTATATTTAGTTTCAACTCATTATTTACTTTTTATTTGAACAAATGACATATGGAGTAAAACATATATTATACCGATAATATAAAAAAAAAATACACATTTTACCTTGTTCTTTATATGGGAAAATATGATGTATATTTAATAGATGGTTATTTACCTGTTCAAAAAAAAAAAAAAAGATGGTTATTTACACAAAATGTCTCATTATTTTTCTTATTATGTCAATTTAGTAATTTTACTTTTAATTAGGTTAATTTAGTCTATGTACAATTTATATTATTTTAATTTAATCATTTGGTCAAAATTAAGCTATTTATTGACGTAATTTTTAGTGGCAAAATCAAATTAGATGCGAATGACCCAATTTAAATCCACTCGTTGACTCAAGTTAACCCCACCACTATCGAACCATTAAGAGTTTTATCAAAAATTTTATATAAATTTTATTATAAAGACTAAATTAATATAGTATTATTTTTATATAAATTAAATTAATATAATTAAAAATATAAAAACTAAATTAATATTAATAAATAAATTACAAGTATATTTGAGGTAAATAAAACTTTAATATATTAACCATCGGTTAGGGAAATGGTTTGGGGGTGGTTTAATAGATGGTGACAGCACGTGGGTGTAAAAGGTTTGTCTATCCAAGTGGAGATGTAGTCAGTCAAAACCAAGTAGGGATGGCAACGGGTCGTGTTTGGATTGAATTTATTTTCATTCAGATCCAATTTAGAAAAAGTCTGACCCAATCTAAGTCCAAAAAAAACTCATTTATTACATAAAAACTCAATCAAAATCCAAATTCATCAGGTGAAACGGATATCTGACGCAAATTAATAACCCATTTAAATCTTAGAATAAGTTAAAATATTACAATATAGCATAATATATATAACAATAATAATACCTTAGAAACTAATATTCAGACAAACCGATGCACTTTTTTTCATATTTTTCATTTAACCGCTAATCTTTATATATGGATTTGTTACATTATGGTTTTTACAAAGAATATTATAGTATTAAAACAAGCTCCAAATATATTGGCACGATAAACAAGTTAATTAGAATATGGTTTGGCACGTTAAATACTCAAAATTTAGTAACTCTAAAATTTTCTTCTACTATAAACATAAATTTGGTTCGGATTTGGATCAAAAAAGGACCACCAGGTTTTATCATATTAATAAAAAAGATCATCTCCGACAAATAATGGTAAATGACGTGCCTTTCAAAACGGGAAAAATCATGATTCTAAATGGCCCAAAAACCTTCACGATGATTATAATGCAAATCCAGATGGAATCGAAATAAACTATGTGACCCAAAAACCTTTCAAAATGAGGTTAGATGGCCGGAAAAGGGTCCTTTTTATTAAAATAATAAAACCTTGGGGTCCTTTTTAATAATTCCAAAACATCATGATCCTTTTTATAATTACCAAAAAAGTTAGGGTAATAAAATATAAATAACCCTAAAAATATAACATTTTTTTGGGACTAATTTAATAATATGGCACTATACTTTTATGCCGCTGACAAACTTCATAGATTGGGAGTATTTGAAAACAGCCTTCCTTCAGGGTAGCTCTCCGAAGGGAAAAGGTTGCGTACATCTATCCCCCAGACTTTGTTTTTGCAGAAGCCCTTTGAGATATTGGGATTGTTGTTATTGTTATTGTTAGCATTATACGCCATTGAAATGGCATGCAAAACTGTCACAATTTGAAAAAAAAAAATTAGGAGTGTATAAAGTATGCATGCCATTTGAAATGGTGTGCATGCTTTATACAAGTTTGATAACTGTTCCTAACCTTTCAATGGCGTGCAGTGTATGCATGTCATTTCAAATGGCCTGCGTAAGAATTGTACAATAAAATGTATTATTTTGCTAAAATTTTTTGCTGACATGCCAAATTTTTAATTTTTTTTTTTTTAAAACAGTGTCATATTGCTAAATTAGTCTTTTTTTTTTTGGAGGGTTGACATGTAAGTTTTGAATTTAAACTCTTTTTTGAAGAATCGGCAGTTTAACAACTACATTAACTTTAATAGCTTATGGTGCCGGTGATGGTGATGTTTAGAGGAGGGTTGTCGGGGATTCTGTCTATTATCTTATTTGTTCATATTTTATGGATGTTAAGCATTGATATTTATTTTTGAACGCTAAAAAGTATGTAGGTGAAAAAGTCATGTTGAACTAGAATAATCTTTTTTTGAACACTACAAAGCCCGCAGGCCAAAATTGTTGAACTAGAATAATCGATAATGAATACAAGACTGGGTGGGCTAGAGGGCTACCAATCATGATAGCAATGATTCTTAGAGTGTAAATTTGCAATAAAATTAACTACTCTACTACAACGTCTTGGGGTCCAACAAAAGGAAATAAAAATCGAAATAATTAGGCCCAAGAAGCATCAAAATATTGTCGATCACTAAATGAATCTAGCAATAACTGCTAGCGTCGTAACATCAACTGAGGATCGAATTGCAGCGCCAGTATTGAGCTTTAAGTTGTCTTGATTAGACGGTGACCACCACCAAAAGGCTAAGTGTTCGAATGCCCGGGGTTGTGCACGTTCTGGACCAAAAATTCCAAGAAGTTGGTTGAGCGTAAGCATGGATATGATTACTACAATTTTCTTTTTTTTTTTAATAATTAGCAACAAAATTGTAATATAAAACAGGCAACTCGTACAGACGAACCCTGAGTTAACCTGTACAAAATCGGGAACAAAAGAGAAAAAAGGGTTACAAGGAAAAAAAAGCAAGAGAAAAAAAAAGGGCAAAAACTAACACACTAAATGTCTCAACTATCTCAAGAGAGGACTCGGTATGAACCAGGAATAGAGCGAAACAAACGACAATTCTAAAAAGAGTTTGTTTTGTATTTAGATGATAATTTGAGAACAATTCAAGATTTTAAATATGTTATAAGGGTAACTATCTCATCTAATTTAGTATTGATTAGTTTTCATACTTTATCATTTCATTGCCTATATAGTCCTTACCTTCTTAAAAATATATTTTCTCTCGATAATTAGCGATAGAGCCGTGATACATAGCATACAACTCAAACAAACGAGTCCTGAGTCAAATTATATAAGGATGGGGATCAAAACAACAGAAACAGTATAAACAGGAATACAAGCAAAAACAGGCAAACACTAAGAGTCTTTAACGTCATTAGGGAAGACTTGAAAATAGGACAAATATAATGTATTTTCGATAATTAGAACTGAGACTGGAAATGGAGTTCAGAATTCTAAATTATATCATTTGGTTCATTTGTTAGAGTTGAAAGTACAATTCCATAGTCCAAATATCCATTGAATTGAATTTTAACTGGAAACTATGTATTTGAATTACTTGTGGTGGGGTAAAGAAGTTGTAATTACATATTGACTCTACTGACCTGAAAGCTAAAATGATCCGACTCAATGAACCTAAAACTTAGGATGACTTGAAACCAAAATACCTAAGTTGACATGAATTTGACTCGAAACTAAAACTGACCTTACTTGAATAACTCCTCGAGTTTGTTAAATCCGATCTAACTCAAAGTTGGAGATATCCAAACCGATAGACCCAAAATTTGATATGGCTCAAACTTGAAATGACCCTATATGACTCTTGTCTGACTTGAAGAGGATCCAACTTAGCTAATCCGAAACTTGAGATAACCCAATGTAATTTACCCTCATAAGGACTTCCTATACTACACACACACACACACACACACACACACACACACACACACACACACACACACACACACACACACACACATATATATTAAATTATATAAATTTAGTCTTATGATTATACTTATTATGTTGTAAAGCTTGTAATTAGAAAATCATAAACCTTATACTATAATGGTCATAAACTCTAAAAAGGTGGTTTGTTAAAAAAAAAAAAAAAAAAAAAAAAAACTCTAACAAGGGTGGAGAATTAACAAAATATAAAATTAATTATAGTATATGCTCATAAGAGAATCTTTTTATCTCTTCTCATACTTTATATCAAGAAGAAAGTGAACCCTTGGTCAATCTCCAAGAATCGCATTTGCATAATTAGTAATAAACTAATAATTGCAATAATTTTAGCCCACTCACTTCAAAAGGGTGTTCTTTATTTTATTTGTTTTACTTTAAAAAATGATCCATTTCTGCTTAATTAACATAATTTTTAATTAAAAATATTCATTCTTTTTGATAATTCAATTCACATATGTCAAAAAAGTAAGTTCCAAAACGAGGCAAGATGAAGGATATGTCTCCTAGAAATAATGTTCAAAAATCATCTAAGACATCCGGAAAGAGGAAAAAATGGAATAGGAGAAATCGAATCCAGAAGTTCAGAGAAGAAGAGTATGATGAGAAGATCCTGAAAGCGGAGCGAGTAATAAAGATAGGAGAAAAGGTGGATTTCAACTTTGATAGTTTCGACCCGGCTATGGTGGCAGACATTTTTGCCCAATGATATGGGTTGGGTGTTGGCTTGTGGTTTCAGTCCCATTCCTGATTCTTGTGCTGGCCTTTCGGTTCTTCTTCAACTAGGTTCCCTATGTGTGCTATTGTTTCTTATCCTCGTGTCTTTTCTAATCTTGTGCTCGGTGGTTACTGTATCATGTTTTGAGGAGAGCGTTTTGATCCTGTTTTCTTATTTTGTGTTAGCTGTTTTTGGTTCCCGTGTTGTTGCGGTCGGATTTAGGCCTCGCCTAGCGAGTGACCGACTTGTTTAGCGACTTTGTTGCAATTTATCAAAAAAAACAAAATGAGGCAAGATGTTCGGTACCTCACACATAAGAAATCATAACACTATGTACAATTTGTGCCAAAAATCCATGAAATTAACGCAGAACCCACTCCAGACCTTGCAATGACCAAAACCATCTACTGTAATCTAAGATTTTTTTAATCGACCATCTTCTTAGCTTCTCGTCAAAAGAAACATACATTACACAATCGAGTTTTGGGGGTGGATTTATAATAGATAAAAATTCAGTCAGATGAAGAAATAAAAAAATAATTAAAAATAGAGACATACATATTTAAACACTACCCCTTAAGATAACTAATTAATCTCCGTTGAAACCATCTATTATCTTAACCATATTGATGGTTGTTACTGTACATAAACGTTTTCTAAACCAATTATTATATAATTCCAGCATTTACAATCTCGATTTATGATGCATGAAGATTTTAAATGGAATGCTACCGATGTAAAATAAGGCTAGTTGATTAAAAATATTTAGATTACAACAACGGTTTTCTGGACAATATAAAAGCGGTAATGATTAATTGAAGATGATGCAACTTTTCTAAATAGAGATACTGGCTTTTCTAGGGAGGGGTGCTTACCTTTCGAACCAAATATTTCTTCCTTACACATGAACAACTTAATTAGTACGTTAATTTTAACAACTTGTTATATTCAATACAGGTAAAGATTATTGCATTATTAAAAACTAAGTATTTATAAAAAAAAATTGACTTAATATTTTTTTAATGTATTTAAATAAAGTCTTTAAATTCAATGTCCGAAGCAATTTCTTTGACATAAACATGTGGTTGTTGGTTTGCTTGAGATTTCATTCAAAATTTTTTGTTAAACTAATCATAACCTCAAATAAATATTTTTAGTTTGACTATTAGCCTGATTCCATTAATTAATTCAATGAAAAATAAAATTTCACTTGAATTTATATTTCTATAAAATAATCTTCTATATATATATATATATCTAGAGAATAAAATATATTTTTTTATTATTTTTATTGTTTTAATATCATACTATAAATGTCCTGGTCAATAAAAACACTGCAAAGTTAAGAAGTTGACATTGGAAATACGATGTTACTAAAACTTAGATACATAGTTTTCGTTGGTTCAAAATATATGTTCATATATATTTTTCTCAGCAATTGAGCTTGTTGAGTTGGTTTAATTAGCAGTTAAAATTTTTGCCATATTCTTACTGAATTTGAAGCTTATTAACCTCTTTCTTCTGAAATATTATACCTATGAAGAAATATATTTTTAAAGTATATAGTGCTAATAAAACATTCAGAGGCATTCTTATTTGAACGGTTCACATTAAATGTTATGAAAATACTAATGATTGAATCGATCACTAACTAAAGACACCATATGATATAATGATTGCAAAAAATTTATATAGATATTTTAAGATTTGACATAATAATTTCTAACCATTTGGATTTCTGAAAATATCGTACAAGTATGTTGACCTTTTTGAGTTTTTTCTAGGTTTCCTCCATGTAAGGCGTGAAAGAGATCTACGTACAGAAAAACAAGAATATTTAAAAAGTTAAATCACATAATCAAAAGAAGAAAATATCCTCAATTTTTAACAAAATTACAAGAATTGTACCTAATCTGATCTAACTTCACCAGCAGCCATCCTGCTAGCAGCACTGGCCCCCACCCCTTCGCTGACCACTCGCACCTGTCCAATCCAGCGTCAACCACTCCTCCCAACCCAGCGCCAAACCCTTCCTCCTGTCTACAACCCTAGTGCTCGCCATCCCGGCCTCCCATCCTTAATGACTACCAAACCCGATTGCGACAACCCAGGTTCCGCAACCTCTCTCTTGTAGATACACTAGATCAATTACTATGCACTCATATATCCGTGTTTTATTTGGGAGAATAAAAATAACATAAAGATTTGGAGAGATGATTGTTTGATGAAAAGCTCCGATCTTAAAAACCAAGGTAATTCTCTTAATAGAGCAGCCAACCCTTCCTCCCGCACCACTTTCCATACAGAGTACAAGTATCCACCCACAACTTATGTCTAGCCATTATTCAATCTACATTGACATGATCATCACCGCCAATTTTATTGCTAACACTGTCGTTACATGCACTCCACAGCGCCACCTCTCCAACCACCACACTATTTTAGCCCCTCCGAAAGGCCTCTCCTACTTTCCATTTTAATGTTAGGAAACTTTAGTGAAAAAAGAGCGAATCTTTAAAAATATAAGTGATAAATTTTTTAAAATTAATATATGGTGCATCTGTTGATATGATCAAGTCATATAATATATGACATATATGTGTACATGCCTTAAAGGAACATACCCGGTGCCTCAATGGCTCCCGCCTACGCAGGGTCTGGGGGCCGCTGATGTACGCAGCCTTCCCCCTTCAGGGTGTTAACCTGAAGAGAGGCTGTTTCCCTGTGCACCCAACCTGAGAGCGAGGACTTCCCAGGAGGTCACCCATCCTGGTACTACCCTCGCCCAAACACTCTTAATTTCGGAGTTCTAATAGGATCCGGTGACGGCGTGTTGGTGCCCTCTTTGGTACATATGTGTACATGCCTTATGATTGATATATTACTATTAAAAATGTAAAGTAAAAGTTGGACCCAGAAAAACTTGAAACAAAAATGTTTTTAATTTTCTTCACTAATAGCGTCACAGAATGAGAGAGAGTATGTGAAAATGAAACATGTTATTATAATGGCTAAACAATATAGTAAAGTTAAAAGATTCCAAGGCTAATGGTTTTGGGTCAAACCCTCTTCCTATAATCACCATTAATTTGAAAATATTTTTCAATAAATTATATATTCAAATTCCACTAGCTCTAAGTCGTTTTTGTTGTAAGGAAAATATTTTCTAATGGAAATTTTATCTTTTTGAAACATTCTCAAACATGATACTCTTTGTAAAAAAAAAATATATATATATTTTTCCAGCTGCAAAAAATAGTCTTGTTTTATAAATTCATATGGATTTACTGTTTGACAAGTTGAGGTTAAAATGAAACATATAATAGAATTTGAGATACGTAGCAAATGTTTTACGTAATTTTCCCCTACTTTAAAGCGGAATTGAGTGATGAAAATATGTTTTGTATAAGTAGTTATTATAGTGAACTTATGAAATTGCATAATAAAAAGTGGAGATGTTATTGTGAGAGCACGTTTTACTATTAGTGGAGCATTAAAATTGCAAAAAACAAAATTAATCCTCACTAAAGAAAGGCTAATTGATAGCTTTGTTTAATCAAAGAAAGATATTTTTTTTTCTTTTTCAATTTAAATGCCCCGACAATAGTAAAAGTAGCTTTGCATTAATACTTTTCCAGAAAAGAGGTGTAATAAAATAATTGTATAGTGTATGTTTCTAATTTATAGAGTCTTCGCTCAAAAAAAATTTATAGACTCTAATTTTTTTTTTTTTTTTTGATCAAATAGTTTACGTCTTAATAAATAGTTACTAAACTAAAGGGAGATTTTTCAAAAAAAAAAAAAAACTAAAGGGAGAATAAAAAGGATATAGAGTGTTGCTTTAGGCCAAAAGATTTGGAGTTCGATTCTTTCCATAAACCTCTCTCTGAAGAATCATTGACTTAACTGACTTCTGTGGTGTGTGTCGCCGCATAGGCCGGGATTTACTGGGTAACCGGGTTTTTTGTTAGCAAAAAAAAAAAAATTTAATAAAAAAAAAAAAAGGATATAGAGAATCTTTCTTACAAGTTGCAAATTTTTTTAAAAAAATTTACTCTAATCATTAATTAATATTGGCATAGCCATGATTTACAGATCATAATGTACTTAAATTAAATAAATAAAGGCCTTATCTTCCTTAACATTGACCATAAATTATATCCTTTAAACTCCCAATTACTTAATTTAATTAGTGCTTCAAGTTCCAAGACTGAAAAAAAGAAAATAGAAAATCTCCATATGATTCTTGTCCTTTTTTTTAATATCTAGTTGGATTAAGGACCAATATTATAAATATTCATTTGATCTAATCATAGGTCTTAGGACATGTTTGAGATCACTGTAAAAAAAAAATTACTTTTTTTAGAAGCGTTTCTCGTAAACCACTTTTGTAAAAAGTGTTGTTTTAAATAAGATTTTTGTGTTTGGCCAACAAGTAAAGAAGCGCTTATAGTAGTAGTATGAGTGTTTGACCAATGTTTAAAAAAATACTTTTTTTTATAAAATTACCAGAAAGGACACTAACAGAAGTCTTTTATAGTTGAAAAAAATCACTTGTGTACGATTCTAAATATTTAAGATATTTTAAATATTTAAAATGTATTTTTTATTATTTAAAATGTTTTTTAAATATATAAATATTTCTTAAATATTTAAAACAATTTTTAATACTTATAAAATATTTTCTCTATATTTTAAAAAGATTTATTTTTTTAAAAGATTAAAATTTTTTCAAATATTAAAATATTTTCTAAATTTCATAAATATATTATTAATTATTAAAATATTTTTATATATTTAATATATATATATATATTCAAATATATTAACAAATTTCAAGGGTATCTGAAATAAACTTTCTCAATTGTTGAGTTTTTGCATCTGCTTATGCTTAAAAAGACAAGTATCATATTTCTACTTCTACTTAAAAGCAAAAAAAACAGCTTCTGCTTTTAATAAAAAGTACTTTTTCACAGTTGTCAAACGCCCTCAAATCTAAGAAAAATGCTTTTTTCATAAATAAGCACTCCTCCCCCCCCCGAAATAAGCAATACCAAACAGGCCCTTATTCAGTTATCAGGAAGTAAAAACAGAAAATTGAAATTTATATGAAGTGAATATTAAGATAAAATTGTTAAAGTTAGAGTGAATTTGTAAGATTTTGTAATGCTACTTATTATAAGACATATTTATGCTCTGGTATGTTTTTTCTCTAATAATAATAACAACCATAATATACTTATGTATCATTTGACTTATACATAAAAACTGGTCAAATACTTGTTGACTAACAAAAAAATTATATATAATTATATTAATACGTATAACAACTTCTAAAATATTAATAGTATGGAGAGAGATATCTATTTAAAAAAGTAAAAAGAGATATAAATCTGCTAATTTGATTTTTATTTAATGGTGTTGTATAGAGTTTCCTATACAGTGATAACTAAAAGATATAATACTTAATAAAAAGTAAGATATAAGTAAAATAATTTGAGAGTTTTAGTAACGAATTTAACAAAATATAAGATATAAATACTTATTTTAGATATGTATATATTTAGTTTCAACTCATTATTTACTTTTTACTTGAACAAATGACATATGGAGTAAAACATATATTATACCGATAATATAAAAAAAAAATACATATTTTACCTTGTTCTTTATATGGGAAAATATGATGTATATTTAATAGATGGTTATTTACACAAAATGTCTCATTATTTTTTTTATTATGTCAATTTAGTCATTTGATTTTTAATTATATCAATTTAGTCTCTATAAAATTTATATTATTTTAATTTAATTATTTGGTGAAAATCAAGCTATTTATTGATGTAATTTTTAGTGGCAAGATCAAATTAGATGCAAATGACCCAGTTTAAATTCACTCGTTGACTCAAGTTAACCCCACCTATGATCGAACCATTAAGAGTTTTTTCAAAAATTCAATATAAATTTTATTGTTAAGACTAAATTAATATAGAATTATTTTTGTATAAATTAAATTAATATAATTAAAAATATAAAAATTAAATTAATACCAGTAAATAAATTACTAAACCTTTAATATATTAACCATAGGTTAGGAAAATGGTTCGTGGGATATTAACCATGGGTTAGGAAAATGGTTTGTGGGGGGTTTAATTGACAGTGACAGCACATGGGTGTAAAAGGTTTGTCTATCCAAATGGAGATTAAGTTAGTCAAAATAAAGTCACAGTCAACTCGACGACGTTTAGATAGGTGGCCCGATCTGCTGCTTCGCCGACCATCTGCGATGTCGTAGGTTTTTTTTTTTGGTAGCGATAAAAAATAAGATTATTTATATTTTATTACCCTGATCTTTTGATAATTATAAAAAAAATCCTGACATTTTGAAATTATTAAAAAGGACTATGAGATTTTATCGTATTAATAAAAAAGATCATCTCCGGCAAATAAGGGTAAATGACTTGCCTTTCAAAACGGGAAAAATTATGATTCTAAGTGGCCCAAAAACCTTCACGATAATTATCATGCAAATTCAGATCGAATCAAAATAAACCAGATGGCCCAAAAACCTTTCAAAATGATGTTAGATGATCGGAAAAGGGTCCTTTTTATGAAAACAATAAAACCTCGGGGTCTTTTTTAATAATTTCAAAACGTAAGGGTCCTTTTTATAATTATCAAAAAGATCAAGGTAGTAAAATATAAATAACCCTGAAAATATAACATTTTTTTGGGACTAATTTAATAATATGGCACTGTGCTTTTATGCCGTTGACAAACTTCTTAGATTGGGAGTCTTTGGAAACATCCTTCCTTCATGGTAGCTCTCGGAAGGAGGAAGATTGTGTACATTTATCCCTAGACCTTGCTTTTACGAGAGCCCTTTGAGGCATTGAGATTGTTGTTATTGTTAATAATACGACACTGTTTAAAAAAAATAGGAATCTCGCATGTCAATAAAAATTTTAGCGAAATGATATACTTACTGTACAATTCTTATGCACGCCAGGCGCACATACGTTGCATGCATTATGAATGCCATTTGAAATGGCGTGCAGTGTATGCACCCCATTATATACGCCATTGAAATGGCATGCAAAACTGTCACAATTTGGAAAAAAAAATTAGGAGTGTATAAAATGCCATTTGAAATGGTGTGCATGCATTATACAAGTTTGATAAATGTTCCTAATTTTTCAAATGGTGTGTAGTGTATGCACGTCATTTTAAATGGCCTTCTTAAGAATTGTACAATGAAATGTATTATTTTACTACAATTTTTTGCTGACATACCAGATTTTTAATTTTTTTTAAAATGGTGTCATATTGCTAAATTAGTCTTTTTTTGGAGGGTTGACATGTAAGTTTTGAAGAATCAGAGGAGGGTTGTCGGGGATTCTGTCTATTATTTTATTTGTTCATATTTTATGGATGTTAAAAATTGATATTTATTTTTGAACGCTAAAAAATCTACAGGGTGAAAAAGGAAATAAAAATGATATACTTTATGGATGTTGCACTAGAATCATCATTAACGATGAATACAAGAGTGGGTGGGCTAGAGCGCTACCAATCATGATAACAATGAATCTTAGAGTGTAAATTTGCAATAAAATTAGATGTTCTATTACAATGTCTTGGGGTCCAACAAAAGGAAATAAAAATTGAAATGATTAGGCCCAACAAGCATCAAAATATTGTCGATCACTACATGAATCTCCTAGCAATGACTGCCAGCATCGTAACTGAGGATCGGATTGCAGCACTAGTATTAAGCTTTAAGTTGTCTTGATTAGACCGTGACCACCACCAAAAGGCTAAGTGTTCGAATACTTGGGGTTGTGCACGTTCCGGACCAAAAATTCAAAGAAGTTGGTTGAGCGTAAGCATGGATATGATTACTAAAAAGAGTTTTTTTTTTAATAATTAGTGACAAGGTTGTAACACAATACAGGCAACTCGTATAGACGAACCCTGAGTTAACCTGTACAAATTCGGGAACAAAAGACAGAAAAGGATTACAATGAAAAAAAAAAAAAGCAAGAGAAAAAAATAGGCAAAAAATTAACAAAAACTAAATGTCTCAACTATCTCAAAAGATGACTCGGTATGAACCAGGAATAGGGCAAAACGAACGACATGATACTGAAGCTCAAACGACCTCAAATTACAATCAAACGATAAGAAATAGAGTATGAGGGAGGCAAGAAATAGAAGAAGAATTCAGGGAGAAAGAGAAATTAAGAGGAGAAGAAAATATCTTTTCATTGCATAACCCTAATTTGGAGACATCATTTGCTATATATAGATACTAATTATAAGTAATTAGAAAAATAGAAAGTAAATAAAAATAAGAGGGTGACAGAGGTGGTTATAACTGAAAGTACACCTCAGCACCTCACAAAATCAGCTGGGAGCTCATCCCCTTATTGACGGCACATGCATCTCACGTGCTAGAAGGTTTCCCACCAAAACTTATATGAACTTAACTGAATCTCTCCCGCCAAAAACACTTCAATTTCCACTTCGCTTGTTTTCCTGTATCAACTACTCCCCTCTCTAAATCACCCTTGACCTCAAGGGTGAAATTGAGGGAATTTGAGTTGAAGATCATATAAGAATTCCCATGTAGCTTCGTCAATTGGGAATCCGCTCCATTTCACCAATACCTTAGTAGCAGCTCGATTATTACGTTTAACCACCATCCTGTCCAAAATTTTCTCAGGTTTCTTTACTGGTGCGGTCTCGACATCTTCGGGAAGCTGTATGATCTGATCAGGAACAGTCCCGCATGCCCCTTGAGCTGAGAAACATGAAAGACGTCGTGAATTCGTGCTGATGGAGGTAACTGCAGTCTGTATGCTACCTTCCCTACAGCTGCGAGCACCATATATGGGCCAAAATACTTCGGGGACAACTTCTGTGATCCTTTATGTGCCACTGTAAGTTGTCTATAGGGATGCAACTTGAGGTAGACCCATTGCCCCGGCTGAAACTGACGATCTGACCTTCCCCTATCAGCGAGCTGCTTCATTCTATTCTGAGCTCGAGTTAAATGGTACTTGACAGTTTTAATCATGTCCTCCCATGCCCACAAACTCCTGTCTACCGCCTCTACTTGTGTTTCTCCTGGAATATAAGGGATGTGGAGAGGAGGAGGTTGCCCACAAACTATTTCATATGGAGTCTTCTGGGTGGAGGAATGCCAAGTAGTGTTGTACCACCACTCAGCTAGAGGTAACCACTTGGACCATAGGTAAGGTTGGCTGCTGCACATACACCGCAAATAGGTCTCAAGACCTCTGTTGACCACTTCCGTTTGGCCATCCATTTGAGGATGGTAAGCCGTTGACAGATTTAACTCCACTCCTTGAATGCTAAATAAGGCTTGCCAAAACTCACTCTGAAAGACGGCGTCTCTATCACTGACTATAGTACTAGGAAGTCCATGTAGCTTGTACACACTATCCATGCATACTTGAGCCACGGTAAAAGCTGTGTAAGGGTGAGAAAGAGCCATGAAGTGTGCTGCCTTGCTTAGACGATCCACAACCACAAAAATGACCTCTTTCCCAAAAGATTTGGGTAGGCCCTCTATGAAGTCCATCGAGATGTCTGTCCACATTGTATCGGGTATAGGTAGAGGTTGAAGAAGGCCTGGTGAAGCCACGGTCTCATTTTTGCAAGCCTGACAAATGGAGCATTTCTTAACAAATTCAGCTACATCTTGATGCAAGCCCTTCCGAAAAAACAAGGATTTCACCCTTTGATAAGTAGCATCTCGACCCGAATGACCTCCAGCAGGAGATGTGTGCATCCATTTAAGGATCAGCTATTGTAATTCCTTGTCCTGCCGAATAACCAGCTTTCCTTTTCTCTTCAGTTGCCCCCCCTTGCCAACTGAATTTTTGATGACTCAAGGGATCAGTTTGGAGTTGCTGGATCAATTGTTGCAGGATTGTATCAGATTGCCAAAGGAGTTGAATCTTTTCATACAAAGTACTGTCAACAGCAGCTAAAATATGGCAAGTAATCTAATAGCTAGAGACTCGAGACAAGGCGTCAGCTGCTACATTTTCCTTCCCTTTCTTGTACTCTATTACATAACTAAACCCCATGAGCTTGGAAAGCCAGAGCTGCTGGAAATGTGTACTGATCTTCTGCTCCAACAGGTACTTGAGGCTTCTATGGTCTGTTCGAATGATGAATGTATTGTTGAGGAGATACTGCTGCCATTTGATGATTGCTGCTACAATAGCTAATAACTCTCTCTCATATATTGATAGAATCTGCTGCTTTGGGCTGAGATTTTTGCTGAAATAAGCCATTGGGTGTCCCTCCTGTGATAAAACAGCTCCCAAACCAGTATTACTTGCATCAGACTCTATGATAAAGGGTTTAGTAAAGTTGGGCAAAGCTAATACTGGAGCTGTTATGAGGGCACGCTTCAACTCTTCAAAAGCTAGCTGAGCTTTATCGTTCCACAGCAATCTGTCCTGCCCAGTGAGCTCAGTTAGGGGCTTAGCTATCACCCCGTAGCCTCTGATAAACCTCCTGTAATACCCTGTCAGTCCAAGAAAACCCCGGAGCTCCTTGAGGGAAGTTGGAATAGGCCATGCTTGTACTGCCTGAAGCTTGTTAGGATCTGTTGAAACCTCTCCATCTGAAATCAGATGGCCTAAATATTCCACCTGTGATGCTGCAAATGAGCATTTGCACTTTTTAACGTATAGCTGGTGTTTTTGGAGCTGATGGAACACCAGCTGCAGGTGAGCTATGTGTGCTTCCAAGCTTGGACTATATACCAGTATGTCGTCAAAGAAAACTAGCACAAACTTTCGAAGGTAAGCTGCGAGAACTAAGTTCATGAGAGCTTGGAATGTGGAAGGAGCATTGATGAGGCCAAATGGCATCACCAAAAACTCAAAGTGACCAAAGTGTGTCCTAAAAGCTGTCTTTTGGACATCATCAGCATTCATTCTGATTTGGTAGTACCCTGACCTCAAGTCGAGCTTTGTGAAGTATTTAGCCAAGCCCAATTCATCAAATAGCTCCTCGACCAGGGGAATAGGAAATTTATCCTTGATAGTTTCTTGATTCAAGTCACGGTAATCAACACACATCCTCCAAGTGCCATCTTTCTTTCGTACCAGAACTACAGCTGAAGCAAAGGGGCTGTTGCTGTGTTGTACATACCCTTTCCTGAGTAATTCGTGCACAATCTCTTCCATAGCATCCTTTTGCAATGAAGGGTATTGATACGGTCTCTTGTTAACTGGCTGAGCTCCCTCCTTTAAATGAATTCGATGATCAAAAGGAGGTCTACTTGGAGGTAGTAAGTGTGGCTCCTCAAAAATGGAGTCATACTGCTGCAGGATGCTCACAATGGGTTCGGGAAGATCTGGCTGCTGCCTCTCTGGTGCAGAAGTTTGCACTATCATAAGCTCAATGTCATCAGCAACATGATGCTCTGGAATATACTGAAGGAGTGCAACCACAGGAGCCCTTGTCATAGCTCTGGACAGTCCCCTTGCACTGATCAGTTTACATACATTTGCTCCTTCTCCTTTAAGTGTCCTGACTTTGCCTTTAGACTTGAATGTCAAAATTAAATTCTTGAAGTTGCATTGGATGTCTCCCAAAGCTGAAAGCCATTCAATACCCAAGATCATATCACACCCTCCTAATGGAACAAGGAAGAAATTGGAAGTATAAGAGAAGTCTTGCATCTTCCAACTCAGCCCTTGACATTGTAAGCTACAATTTAGCTTACTCATATCTGCTACTGTCACGGATAAAGCTGAAATTGGTGTAGTCCTGCAGCCCAGCTTTTGAGCCAACTAGGTGTCAATAAGATTGTGGGTGGATCTAGAATCTATAAGGATATGCATCGGCTTCCTCTTAATAGACCCAATGACCCTCAATGTTCGAAAATCTGATGCTCCAGCCAAGGCATGAAGAGAAATATGGACAGCAGATTCCTGAAGATCCCCCTCTTCACAAGCATTCTGTTCTGGTTCTACTCCCTCATCCTCCAACTCATCATCAATCTCAACAAGGAACAACTGCGGTCCTCTGTTCTTACATCTGTGTCCCCCCTCAAACTTCTCATCACAGAAGTAACATAATCCCTTGGCTCTCTTGTCTTGCAATTCAGCCCTTGACAATGTTCTCTGTGTCCTGTTAGCAGTGACAGGTGGTGGAATGGGCGCAGGCAGTCTATTGTAGTTTGGTTTAAAACTATTAGGATTTGGTCTAGGACCACTTGGTGTGGGTAATAAAGGGGCCTTGTTGTATTTAAGTTGCTTTGCAAGGGCTTCAATCTTAGCTTCCCCTAACTTTGCTAAACAAGCTGCGTGCTGCAAGGTTGTGGGCTGCCATGACCTCACCTCTAAAGCTAAATCCTCTCTCAGACCAGCTATGAAGCAGCTGATAAGTTGTGGTTCGTTAAGGTCAGCTTGAACCGATATTTGATCAAATTTTTTCAGGTATTCTCTCACGGGTCCTTGTTGTTTAAGGCTCATTATTTCAGCTATTAGGTCTTCATAGGCATTACCAAACCTCCCCTTCAACAATCGAGCATATTCAGTTCAACTACGCATATGAAGGTCAGGGTGAGTCATAACAATTCGTCTATGCCATTGTTGAGGTACTCCCCTTAAATGAATGGAGGCTACCCTGATCTTATCAATTTCAGGGGTGTGATCAATCATAAAAAATTGCTCACACATAAATATCCATCCATTAATATCTTCACCGTCAAACAAAGGGAAATCCATTCTACCCAAACGAGTAGTGAAAAAAGTATTACCACCAAATTGCTCCTGATTCTGCGTTCTATTCTTTGGAATTGCAGCAGAGGATGTTGATCCTCCATTAGGTGCTCCAGCAGGGACCTCTGGTCTGGGCACTTGAATGGAAATCACGGTCACATTGTCTTGAAGGTCCTTCATCTGTGCTGTCATGGCGTCAACAACAGCCTTGAATTCATTTCTAACCTCCATCAGGGTGTGATCGAGCTTATCTTCCACTCTTCTGATTTCTGAAGTAGCTCGAGTATTCTCTGCCATAACGTTGTTGACTTCCACAGCCGAGGTTCAAGGCTCCGATACCAGTGATACCGAAGCTCAAACGACCTCAAATTACAATCAAACGATAAGAAATAGAGTATGAGGGAGGCAAGAAATAGAAGAAGAATTCAGGGAGAAAAGAGAAATTAAGAGGAGAAGAAAATATCTTTTCATTGCATAACCCTAATTTGGAGACATCATTTGCTATATATAGATACTAATTATAAGTAATTAGAAAAATAGAAAGTAAATAAAAATAAGAGGGTGACAGAGGTGGTTATAACTGAAAGTACACCTCAGCACCTCACAAAATCAGCTGGGAGCTCATCCCCTTATTGACGGCACATGCATCTCACGTGCTAGAAGATTTCCCACCAAAACTTATATGAACTTAACTGAATCTCTCCCGCCAAAAACACTTCAATTTCCACTTCGCTTGTTTTCCTGTATCACGACAATTCTAAAAAGAGTTTGTTTTGCATTTAGATGATAATTTGAGAACAATTCAAGATTTTAAATTTGTTATAAGGGTTACTATCTCATCTAATTTAGTATTGATTAGTTTTCATACTTTATCATTTCATTGCCTATATAGTCCTTACCTTCTTAAAAATATATTTTCTTTTGATAATTAGCTACAGAGTTGTGATACATAGCAGACAACTCGAACAAACAAGTTTTGAGTCAACCCATATAAGGACGGGGATCAAAATAATAGAAATAGTAAAAACGGAAATACAAGCAAAAACAGGCAAACACTAAGAGTCTCAAACACCACTAAGGAGGACTCGAAAACAGGACAAATATAATCTCTTTTCGATAATTAGAATGGAGTTCATAATTCTAAATTATATCATTTGGTTCATTTATTAGAGTTGAAAGTACAATTCCATGGTCCAAATATCCATCGAATTGAGTTTTAACTAGAAACTATGCATTTCAATTGCTTGTTGTGGGGTAAAGAAGTTGTAATTACATATTAACTCTACTGACCTGAAAGCTAAAATGATCCGACTCAATGAACCTAAAACTCAAGATGACTTCAAATTGAAACACCTAAGCTGACATTAATTTGACCTAAAACTCAAAATGACCCTACTTGAATAACTCCTCCAGTTTGTCAAATCCGATCTAACTTAAAGTTGGAGATATCCAAACCCATAAACCCAAAATTTAATATGGCTCAAACTTGAAATGACCCTATATGACTTGTGTCTGACTTGAAGAGGATCCAACTTAGCTAATCCGAAACTTGAGATAACCCAATGTAATTTACTCGTATAAGGACTTCCTATACTATATCGAGGAAATTTATATTTAAGATATCAACTATTTTTTTAAGTTCTCTAAGAATTCTTGATGTCACATTAATTATTTTATACTTTGTTAAATACATCTATTTAATTCAGGTGTGTATATATATATATATATATATATATATATAAATTTAATATTATGATTATATTTATACTATAATGGTAATAAACTATAACAAGGGTGGAGAATTAACAAAATATAAAATGAAATATAGTATATGGTCATAAGAGAATCTTTTTATCTCTTCTCATATTTTATATCAAGAAGAAAGTGAACCCTTGGTCAGTCTCCAAGAATCGCATTTGCATAATTAATAATTGTAATAATTTTAGCCCACTCACTTTAGAGCCGGTTTCGAAAATAATGTTCAACAATAAAAAAAAAATAAAAAAATGTTGGAAAAAAATATTTACCTTTCTACGGTCCACGTAGGTAGTAGTGTCTTAAACCGCGTTTTCGTAACGCGATTTTATTTAGATAAAACCGCGTCCTGGGGATGTGGTTTTATTTGAATTGAACTGCATCTAGAAGGCATGTTTTGAATTAGTAAACTGCGACTTATTGTTATATAAACCGCGTCTTGAGGACGTTGAGCGGTGTAGAGAGTGAGGACGTGTGAGCGAATGAGTGAAAGTGACCGGGGGGGGGGGGGTTTAGATCACAGTAAACCGCATCCTTGGAACAGTTTACTAATTAAAACACGTCTTCTGGACGCAGTTCAATTCAAGTAAAACCGCATCCCCAGGACGCAGTTTTATCTAAATAAAATCGAGTTACGAAAATGCGTTTAAGACACTCCTGCCTACGTGGACCGCAGAAAGGTAAATATTTTTTTTAGCATTATTTTTTTTTTTAATTTTTGAACATTATTTTCGGATCCCGAGGTGAATTTGCAGGGTTTAAACTAAGTTTTCGTAATGCGATTTTAATTTAATAAAACTACGTTAAAAAAACGCGATTTTGGTACATAACCCCATTAAAAGAACGCGGTTTTAGAAAACAGCGTTTCCAGAACCCAGTTTAAGTTCGTACTTAAACTGCGATATGGAAACGTGGTTTACTAGCCGTGCTACCTACTAAACGCTGTTGCTCCTATCTATCATTAAACCGCGTTTCAAAGATGCGGTTTATTATTAGTATCTATTTTACCCAGCCAAAAATTCCCAATATCCTATTTTCAAACAATCATTGCAATTTTGAACTTCAAAATATCAGACAAAAAATTTATTGATGCCCTTTGCCCAATTATAATATATCTACAGCAACAATGAATACAAACAATTACGGAATATCAATACAGTAGTTTATAATAATAAAGTCACATTCATATCATGAAAAAATATCATCTTCTATTATAATAAAATATGTGTACATATATACAAATATAACATTTAAACTAAAATTACATAATTGTTAAAAAAAAAAAAACTAAAATTACATAGATATCAAAATTAAGGTAAAAATGAACGTCTTCGTTTGTTGGCTACACCTCTATCTCTCCCTCTGCCCCTGCCTCTATCTCTACCTCTATCCCTAACTCCACCTCTATCCCTAACTCCACCTCTGCTCCTACTAATATCTTCATGTATTGTATGTTGTCGAGAAATATCTTCTTCAGGGATAACATTTGCTCCATTAATAAGACTTTCATCAACATTTTCAGAAGGCGCACCCTGAAATTGTTGACGGTCCTTGTAGTGTTGATCCCATATCCCTCTTGACGTGGTTCCAGCAGCATAAGTGGAAGTTGTATGAAATGAGGAAAAGTCATCAGAAAAAGGCACTTGGATAAGATGGGTTCGTCCTTGACTTTGTAGGCACTGATGTCCAGATCTCCTAATCTCCCCTACAGTTAGCTTGTTCATTTTAGCTTGCATTTCAGATAGATCCTGATTTTGAATAATCCCCGTGCACAAATCGACTATCCAAGCCATAGTTATCTATTCAATAGAAAAAACAAATATTAGAATATGTTTCTAAAATTAATATTCAAATCTACAAGAATAAAGTAAAACTACTTATAGTAAAGTGATCATCAGACTGAATTGGAACATAGCCATCTCGTGGATGATCGGCAGGAGGGGTTATTCTCAACCGTGTGATGCGTCGGTACCATGACATGTATTGATCGTGATCGGGGCGAGGGGCTGCTAGAGGAGAAAATGCTACGCATTCCGCCCGTCTACCCCACATCGACAGATAAACCTCATGATGTTTCGCCGAATCGACCTTGTGTTTACCACGTCGATCAAGAGCATGTAATTCAACGAACGGACCAGTATTAATTGGGATATGTTGGTGCATCCCAAACTGACGCATCACACGATCTGGATAATGCCACTCAATGACGTCAAAACAGATGAGTGGGACCACACTGCGCCAAATATGCCAACCATGGCGACAAAGGTCTGGAAGCAATGCAATAGTCTCATCTATATAAGGAGTCCATGCCATCTAAAATCAAAAAATGAAAGATTTATCAAAAATAATAAATATAAAGACAAAAATAAATATAATTTTTACCTAATTACTATTCTGTAAATCAAACGCACTCCTATAATATATAAGGTTTCTCGGTGCATCAATACGAGAACCATTATGTACCCACCTATCCAACAACAGATTGATTTGAGAAATACATAAATTCAAGCATCATTATACAAATTATGGAGTCAAGAGATGAGCAACTAGAGACGGTGTTTATTGTCAGAGCCCAAAAAAGCAAGCAACAAGCAACAAAATTACCAAAAAAAATATTTATAAACAACAATTGGATGTTGCCACTAATTTTTCATTTGTTCAGAGTTATCCAAATTTCTTTTGTGTTGTCACTAATTTTTCTACAAGTTTGTAAATGACTATGAGGAGCTCGCTTGACCGCATTTTTTTTTGTTAAAATACCATTTCAAAGGTAATTAGTTAATTAATTATGAGGTTGATTGAGCTTTTTATGTAAGTATTTAAGCAGCTTTATTTATTATTACTGTTCTTTTGTTTTCTTTTTCTTTTTTTTTTTAATTTAGATTTGAGAATATGGTTATTTTTCATGTTTGATAAGAAAGAAGTTGTTTTCTTTATCCTGCCATTCTTGCATTCATTCTAGAGTCATGTGATAGGATGGGCAACTGATGCAAATTTTCTGTTATGCGTGAGCATCACATTGTTGGCTGTGGCTATCATTGGATTCTTTTAGAACTCAACAAGTTCCACTTAGTCTACAAGGGCTCCACGCGTTCTGCATGATCTCTTGCTCAGTTTGTTTAATCATACATTTCAATCTATACTTGGACGCATAATTTGACTTTATAAATTGTTTTTCAATTCTATTTGTCGCACTATAGGCTATGACTTGAGTGAGCATTACCAACCCTCTCTATGTTTAGTTTGATCATATTTCTTTTCATAAGAAGGAGCGGGAGTAGGAAACAAGCTATTGTATAGAAGTTTCCAAGTTAGGAGGAATGTGGGGGGCTGTGTTACAATATATTATATATATATAGGAACTAATGAAATATCGTTAATTGAACCTATAAAGCACAACATATTAAGACAATGTCAATAATAATTTGTACAGCAACAACAGCCACCCGGTGCCCAATATATTGAAATACTAAATTGTCACAAAGAAAATTGAAATGAGATCAAGATGTTAAGCCCAATATATTGAAATGATTCAGCCATTGTTTGATTTGACTGGTGTAACTAGCCAACTCATTTGATGAGTCTTTTCTTGTCAAAATGATTCAACTACTGTTTGAATCAAGTTTCCCTTTTGCTTGATATATGTTTTAAAGTTTAAACCCGAATCCGACTTCGAAACATGAATTGAATTTGTAAGCATGAAATGTTAGAGTTAGGAGTTCTTCCAATTATGCTCCTTATTCCTTTTTTTTTTTTGGTTATGTTGTACACACAGTTTACCAGATTGACCGGATGCATGGTTCTTGTCATATGCCACGATTTATGGCCTAATTGCAAGCTTGAGGTTTGCCTGTAGTGACATATGCATGGCCTGAAGTCGTTGTCACAAAGAATCGGTAATAATTTCTCCAATTGAAGGATGTGCTGGTGTACCAGCCAAGAAGGTTTGAGGAATTGGGTGCTAAATTTTGGAGACTCGTGTTAATGTGTTCTGCTATGAAGTAGGGAAATAATGGCTGAGACTGTAGTTTTTTTTGTGGAGAAGATTCATGAATTAGCCTGTAATTTGCAAAGATAAAAAATTTGAAATCTTCTTTGAGATAGGAGTGGTGATTTATCTGTTTTGTGGTTGCATTATTGATGGTTTATCGTGTTTGGTGACGGTATCAACCAACACCCTGGTTTATGATAGTAAGGATTGTACCTCTGAACAGCTTTTCTTAATGTTTTTTCTTGGGGGGGGGGGGGGGGGGGGGGGGTGTTTTGTGCTCCATTGCAGTGTGTTCATGGAATTTCGCAATCACTAGCTATGTTGCTTGAACATAATGAAAAATGTGGTTATGGTATAAAACAAGCTTGAAAGCAAAGAGGGCACCAACATGCCATCACTAGATCCCATTAGAACTCCGAAGTTAAGCATACTTGGGCGAGAGTAGTATCAGGATGGGTGACCTCCTGAGAAGTCATCACTCTCAGGTTGGGACACCAAGGAACAACCTCTCTTTAGGTTAACACCCTGAAGGGGGAAGGCCGCATACATCTGCCCCCCCAAACCTTGCGTAGGAGGGAGTCCTTGAGGCACTGGGTATGTTCCTTTTATTATACAAATTTATTAAATTATAGAAATACCTGCATCCAAGTGGATCATCATCATCTCTACGAAAATGGGGAGCTTGGTCTGGTTGACCTATAGGCATTCGCTCCCATGCCCATAGCTATATTCATACAAAAACATAACACATATCACATACTCATATAAAAAAAATTAAATTTTACTGAAGAATATATAACAAACCTGTACAAGCGTAAGAGGGCCAGCAATCTCTTGCACTCCTCGTCGTGATGCCCGACATAGTTGTCTGTACAAAAAATCTAACATCGCACTCTCCCAACTATATTCTGCTGCCGCATCCCAATCACGAAGCAGAGGCAGATATATAAATTGTATCTCATTGCCCGTCTTATCCCCAAACAACATGCCACCAAGTAATGTAAAAATATATGCCCTTGCAGCATATTCAATTTGAATCTCTGGGGCATCATCGGGCAAGTGGTGAAAATGCTGACGAAGCCATGTGAATCTAATAGAGGAGCCATGTAAATCTGCAGGGGTTGGCCGGATCCCAAGTCGCTCCTCAACTAACGCAGCCCAATCTACGTCACTGGTACCAGTGACGGGATTCCCGTCTACCCTCAACCCCATGAAGATAGAAACATCTTGAAGGGTAATTGTTGCCTCCCCACCATTTAGATGAAAAGTGTGGGTCTCCTGTCGCCACCTCTCAACCAAGGCAGTTATCAGAGGGTGATCTAGAGACACATGTATCAGCCGGTGGACTCCAAAAAGTCCAACGCGCCTAACATAGTGTAGAATCCAATCATCTACTCTCCAATGACCTAGTAAATGGGTTACATGTTGGCGACAAGTGAGAACGCCCACATCCTGTAACAACAGACAAAAAAATCAGTATGAACAACATAGATATACTTTATAAGTTTAATAAACAAAAAAATTTGAATGATATAATACGATAATATCAAACTCACCTCTCCATCAGTGCTGAGGCTGTAGCTGTAGGAGGCTGGGGTCAACTGGGCCTGGCTCTATTACGCTGTCACAAAAAAAGTTTATCAAAATTAACCAATATGTATAAATAACGAAATATTAGATAAAAAATAATACAAATAAAACATAAATAAATATTATCGTCATATATTTACTGTTACTAGCTGCTAACCGAGCCTCGTGCTCTTTTTTTCTTCTTACATGTCAATACATTATGACCTTTTCCCTTACAAAATCTACATGCGACCCTCCATGTATCGTCGTTCTCATCCTTCTCATTTTGAATTCGTTTCGGTGGGCGGCGTTGACTTCACTTTAAACTAGGATTCGGGATTATTTTAGGTCCATCATATGGCTCCCAATATCCCTTGTCCGAAATTGGATTGAACTTCGGCTCGTATGAATCACGATACCTAGGAAGGGTATAATACCGTTTCATGAATGATAAAGGATCATAATTTCTATTGTCACATATGGCAAGAACATGAAAACACGAGATATCATACAACTGCAGTTTTTGACAGGAGCAAGTTCTTTCTTCGAGGTTAATGGTTAGTTTATGTCCTCCTTTTCCTCTCTCCCTATCGCCCGCTATAGTGATGACCTCATATATACCTCTTTGGTAATCAAATGCTTCAACGCGATGATATCACACCTTAGCCTTAGTGGACTCCAATTTCTCATTGATTTTGGGGCTACAAGTTTTCTCTTCAGCAAGAAGCTCACCCGCAACTCCTCGCCGTCGAACAAACCACTTATTTGCCTGATAGAAGGTCAACTCTACAAGTGAAGCGATAGGAAGGCTACGAACTCCCTTCAGCACAGCATTCATGATTTCAGCCATATTAGTCGTCATGAGCCCATATCGCTTCCCTTGGTCATGGCAAAGAGCCCACTTGTTCAGGCTAATTTCACCAAGATATCTGCGTAAATCGATATTCACCTCGCCGATTCTATCGAATGTCGAGTTGAATTTGCTGGGTTGAGCCTGCCTTGCAGCATAGTGTGTAATGTTTTTCAAATTTGTATTTCGAAACCTTACATTCACATTAGATACAAGGTGTCTCGAACAAATCCTATAATAGGCATTTGACTCCCTCCATTCTCTTCTACTCATTACATTCATTATTCCAGCGGGACGATCCGAAATCACACAGACTTCTCTTTCCCCTATTACATGTTTTTTCAAGTACTTCATGAACCATGACCAACTAGCATTACTCTCGCTTTCTACGAGAGCAAATGCTAAGGGAAATGCTTGATTATTAGCATTAGAAGCAACAGCAAGTAACAATGCTCCCTTATACTTCCCATAAAGATGGGTACCATCGATGGATATGATAGGACGACAATACTGAAATCCTTGAACGACCAAAAAGCTTTGTCGAAAAAGTGGACAGAAGGGTCTGAAGTTGGAATACTTCTGAATCCAATTTTTGTACTAGGATTTGATCTTTTAATGGGGGTCCACGGAAACAGCCTCTCTTCCACCCGGAAGGGGGAAGGCTGCGTACATCCACCCTCCCCAAACCCTGCATGTTGCGGGAGCCATTTGGCACTGGGACTGTTGTTGTTGTTATTGTTGTTTGATTTGATCTTTTAATGGCTCTCAAAATTTGGGGAAGTTTTGCATAAGAGTCCTCAAATGTGCCAAATATATTATCAATTGCTCTATGTTTCGCCAACCAAGTCGTTTTATATGTAATCTTTACTCAAAAATGATCGGAAATAACTTGAGCAATAGAACTCGCAGAAATTGACACTTGTGTTCTAACAAGTTCCATTACATGTTAGGCAACAAAAAGATGAGCTTACCAAGCGATGGTTCTGGGCAAACACATCACTGACACATGTGCAAGGACCCCTGTACGTTACAACTTTGAAGTAGGGGAATTGTGGATCTCAACAGCCCTTAACCATCATGGATAATCACTCTTCTTGCATTTGAACACTAACTTCATCGGAGTTGATTCAACTGTCTTACAAAATTGATTGTTTCTTACCGAATACAGTTGCATAGCGTTTATGACATCTTTTTGGTATGAAAAAGTTTTCCCACTGCAAATTTCCCCGCATGATCAAAGTGAAAATTAAACTCATCAAGTTCGACATAGGGATTCGAACCCCACACCTCTAGCATGCAAAGCACCTTTATTACCTTGTGAGTTGGGATTTTTTTGTGATTTTATTGGGTATAAAAATAATTTAACATACTTTGCCAAAAAAGGGCAAAATTTTGATATAAAATTGACACTAGTGGGATTTGAACCCTATACCTCTAATATATAAAGTTCACCATTACCATATAAGCTACAATTTTTTTGTGATTCTATTAGGTAAAATTAATACACATACATATATAATAATAAAAAAAAACCAAACGGGCCTGGGCCTGGCCCCAATTTTTTTCGGGCTCGAGGGCCGGCTCAGCCTGCTACAGTAGCGGGCCGTGGCCAGGCCGGGTTATGGGCCGACCCGGCCCACTGGCCACCTCTAGAATTATTGGTAGGACATTCCAATGATATAGTTGGACGAACAGGAATACGATCTTGCCCGGTATGGCTACTTGATGCACCAAGTCGACCAATTCCCGAATTAGATGGAATTGCATTATTGGCAGGACATTCCAAAAATAAAGTTGGACGAATTGGAGTACTAGTATCGGTCACATAATTTTGGGGCATACTTGGAGCAACTCCATACCCATGGTAAGACATAGGATAATGCATCATATTCTGCCCATAAGATTGAGATTCAACAGAGGACAACAAATTTGAGAAAGGTGATAGATACATATAAGTTGATTGATATTCAGGTAGGCGAATTCTCATATTAACATTCATATTTTCTATCTCAACTTCTATATAAAAATCTGTTGACGACTGCTTCTGTAGCTCAATGTACGACCACATAACTTCTAATGAATTGTCACTAAAAAGATCAATCATTTGATATCCATGTACAATACGAATACCCCATTTCACTTTCAAATTAACAATATTTCGATCAATATTACAATGCTCTCTCAACATACTGGTTAATCTACTAAAATTGACATTTTTTCTAACAAATACTGGTTAATGGAAGCTGAAATCGCGTTATGAAAACGCGGTTTAAGGACCGTGTAAATTTTTTTTCCATTATTTTATTTTTTTATTTTTGAACATTATTTTCGAAATCGGCTCACATATAATATAATATATTTTTTAAGTCTACGTACATGTATATTAACTTAGATTCCTTTAAGAACCATAGAACAAAAAAACAACAACAATCTCAGTACCGAAGTGGCTCCCGCAACAAGCCTTTAAGAACTGTAGAAATGTAAATATTTTTTTCCACCATTATTTTTTTATTTTTGAACATTATTTTCGAAATCGGCTCACATATAATATAGTATATTTTTTAAGTCTATGTACATGTATATTAACTTAGAATCTTTTTTTGGTATATTTTAAATAATTTAGATAGTACAATTTTAAATGTTTTTTTTTTTTTGACAGAAATTTTTTTTTAAATGTATTTAAATAATATTATGTAATGAAAAGGCATAAATTGTGTTTAACAGATTATTTTTTTTTTTGACACTAGTGTTTAACAGAATTTTATGCGTTACGAAGAAAGAACATTACATGAGATCCTTTTCCTTCCTAAACTTATTAAATTAAAAGCTAGCACTTCCACATTGTAAAAAAATCAATAAAATTATTTCATTAACCGCCTCACTACTTTAGTGAAAGCTTAAACCATATATAATTTCATTGACATATTTATAAAAAAGTTATATATAATTTAGGGTTTTTTTTTGTAAATAACCACTTATATTTTATGCCATCTAACTTTTAACCACTCATTTTTGTATTTTTTGCTTTTGACCATCCAAAAAAAATTTGGGTAGCAAATGACTACCATTTAACCCCTCAGTTAGCCAAAATTAAATATTCCATCCATTTTTTTAGAATATTCCATTTTGGCAAACGGAGGGGTTAATTGATGGTCATTTGCTACCCTAACTTTTTTAGGTAGTTAAAAGCCAAAAAAAAAGAAAAAGAAAGAAAAGTCGGGTGGTTAAAAGCTAAATTACATAAAATGTAGGTGGTTATTTGCAAAAAAAATCCTACATTATTTTTAGAGATAGAAATAAAAATGAACAATCAAAATATTATTTCGATATATGTATATGTTGGATGTGGCATCAGGAAAGCCCCTTCGCCACTTAATGACATAAACAAAAATGCGGAGCATGACTCATGTGAAGCATTAGAATCGTTATTTAGGGTGATATTATAGAGATTTACTTAAGGTCTATTTATTAAGGCTTTAACAAATCAAGTCTATCTTCTTGTGGCTTATTTTTTAGAATACAATAAACCGAAGAATTTAACTTGGATAGTTAATACTCATAAGTGATTAACTATTTTTTTAGTATGCTAATTTAGACAAGTCTAAATTGTAATAATTTAAGTATAATCTTAGTATAAATGGCTAATGGCATAGTCTAGTAGTACTAAGCATGCTTGGCTGCTCCTTTTTTTGCCATACGTTTGAATTCTTATAATAGCCAACGTTTTCATTTCTCTTCAAAACATTTTCAAGTTGAGATATAAAATAAGCTTGAATAATTTAAGCTATACAAAAATTTACTATTTATGTGTTCAAGTGCAATATGCCATGGGACCAAAAAAAAAAAAAGGTGCAATATGCCATGATTTGCATAAGAAATAATATAAATAGAACTAGCAAAGTATTTATTTAGCCTTAGTATTGAGGGCATACGCTTGACATGAGGTTAAAGGAGGTTAATGGTTACATGGATAACGATTATACCTTTTTCAACCCCATGTGGTTTACAATTAAGCATGCTTGGCTACCCCTTTTTTTGCCATGTGTTTGATCCCTTATAATAGCCAACATTTTCATTTCTCTTCAAAACATTTTCAAGTTGAGATATATAATAAGCCTGAATAATTTAAGTTACACAAAATTTTACTATTCATGTGTTCAAGTATAATGTGCCATGATTTGTATAAGAAATAATATAAATAGAACTAGCGAAGTATTTATTTGGCCTCACTGTTGAGGGCATGTTTGGTATGAGGTTAAAAGAGGTTAATGGCACTTCAGTCTTGTTTTTCACTGCCGCAACATTTGTTAGCTCCAATTCAGAATCGTCATCTCCCTTACAAGGAATGAAGTCTTAAATGTCTAACGTACAATAGTAGTCGTAGATGTTTCTTCCTTGTAACCATTTGCGTGCTCTTTCAGCATCTTCCCTTGAAGTATAGGTCACTTGAGCTTCAATCTCTAAAGAAATTGATTTAATTTCAATTTCCTCAAGCTTACCATAGGGAGAGAAGACTTGGTTGAGGATTTCCTTGGTAATAGGATATATGACATTCACAATTTTCACCAAAAGTATAGCATTGTTGGAGACTTGGTAGGGATAAGTATGGGATTGAGTTGATTGGGGCCAAACTTGAGGCGATAAAAAAGGCTGAGGATAGGGAGTTGTTTAGGGAAGCAATGATGAAAATTGGGTTAAGACGCCGCCTTCTGGTACTGGGACTAGTTCAGCGGAGTGTTTTAGGATTGCTGACGAGATAGGCGAGTTTCCCTTGATTATTAGACCTGCTTTTACGCTTGGAGGGACCGGGGGTGGGATCGGATTCAATAGGGAGGAGTTTGAGGCGATTTGCAAGTCAGGTTTGGCTGCTTGCTTGATATCCCAGGTGCTGGTTGTGAAGTCATTGTTGGGTTGGAAAGAGTATGAGTTGGAGGTCATGAGAGATTTAGCTAATAATGTAGTGATCATTTGTTCCATTGAGAACATTGATCCTATGGGGGTGCATACCGGGGACTCGATTACTGTGGCCCCGGCTCAGACATTAACGGATAAAGAGTATCAACGGTTGAGGGATAATTTGATCGCGATTATTAGAGAGATTGGGGTTGAATGTGGGGGGTCTAATGTGCAGTTTGCGGTAAATCCCAAGGACGGCGAAGTAATGGTTATTGAGATGAATCCTAGAGTTTCCAGATCATCTGCTTTGGTACCGAAGGCCACCGGTTTCCCGATTGCAAAGATGGCTGCGAAGTTATTTGTTGGGTATTCATTGGTTCAAATTCCAAATGATATTACCAAGAAAACCCCTGCTAGCTTTGAACCTTCGATAGACTATGTGGTAACAAAGGTTAGTTTCCTTTGCCATTATTCACTACAGTATCCTATGTATCTTGTATTTTGTTATTCACTTGCTTTTATTTATAGTCTTTGCCCCCTGGCTTCGATTGTTTCATCTTAAATTCAGGTGACAATCTTCAAGCTAAACTCGATTAGTTGAGGCTCAAACAAAGTCAATTTAGGGTTGCGTTAGGTTCATTGATGCTCACGCTTGGCTTGCTTAGGCATATAAAAGCTCATAGCTTAGCTTAAGATGGACGTTTGTGGCTCATAGGAGTCGTAGTAGCAAATATGAGATTTAGGGCCTATTTGACCTTGTAAAATTATTGCGTCTTTTGGAATCCTTTTTTGAAAGTAAGTTATCTATGAAATGCTTCATGAAGAAGCAACTTAGTGTCTGGAGAAATCATCTTGGAAGCACTTCTAGTATTGCTATAAGTGTTTAACTGACAACAACAAGAAGCCTAATGCCTAAAAGGGCTCCCGCCAAAGTAAGGTCTAGAGAGGGGGAGATGTACGCAGCCTTATCCCTACAGAATGCAACCCGAAGGGAGGCTGTTTCTGAAGGCCTTCAACCCTGAAAAAAGTGAAAACGGAAAAATATACCAACCGAATGGATCAGTGGTACGACAATATAACCAAATCTTTGGTAATAATGAAAGTAATTGACAATGTATAACTGCACTCAAAGATCCAGGTTGTACATCCTATATGGTCTTGCAGTCATAGTAAAGATATTTTAAATTGAGGAAGACCTAAGCCATACCATCACTACTGCAGGCAAAAAGAATGCCACAACACACTCAACTCATATACAGATCAACCTCGTGAAATTAAATTTCATGCAGGGGTCTCTATCAGTTGTCTGTTCCAAGTCAAGTAAATAATGCAGTCAGGATGCTTTCCATGCGAAAATCGATCTTTCTTTACTTGCAGCAACTAAAAGCTTGTCCTGTATTTCTAGGAATGCAACTTGCCTACTTCTATTCTCTTTTTCTTAAAGTTGGTAAGGAGGGGGTGGGGGTTGCAGCTAGCGTGTTTCATTCTCGGATGGCTTCTTTGACCCTCAGTGATCTTCACCACTAGACTGAGCTATGTTTGGTACCTATTCCATCTATTATGAATACAAAACGGTTAATTCATTAGCAGCATCCCATTAAAGGTAGGGAAACACAGTCTAGACCTACCCTTCAGACCTAAGGTTCCTTACTTCCTCTCACGAATCAAACAGTTCAAAACATCACATTTTTAAGTTATAAACCCAAAAAAATTAATAATCACTAGCAGTGCCCACTAATTCCCAGAATACAAATGATAGTAGATCACCAATTTCCAAAGATTCCAAAACTTAGATATAAGGTTCTCCCTCATGAAGCATGATGTGCAGATATACTGAAGATATATCTATTCTTAAATTTACCAAAGAGGGCACCAACATGCCGTCACCGGATCCCATTAGAACTCCGCAGTTAAGCGTGCTTGGGCGAGAGTAGTACCAGGATGGGTGACCTCCTGGAAAGTCCTCACCCTCAGGTTGGGTGCATAGGGAAACAGCCTCTCTTCAGGTTAACACCGTGAAGGGAAAAGGCGGCGTACATCAGCGCCCCCCAGAAGTTGGCACACATGATATATTTATTCTTAAATTTCACCAAGCCTTTACGACCCGACCCACGAAGTTGGCACACATGAAGATATATTTATAAGAGTGCCAACTGTAGGGACGCATTTCGTCCACCCCCTCGAGGTGGCCTGGAATGAGAAAAGCTGAAAGTGTGCTTGTTTCCAATTCATGATGCTTTATTTGTAGAAAGTTCATTTATTTATGCAAATTAGAGAAGTAGCAGGATGTCCCTGTGGAGCAGTATTCATAGTTTTTCATGATTCCATTGTACATTTTCTACTCCCCTTTCTAGATAATCTGAATGTATTTTACTGTTTCTTGATTATGCGTAGCTTAATTGCATGAGTGAATTTTAAAGATCATTGAATATGCCAGCAACAGTGCTTGGTTCTGCTGATGCTTCCACACGAGCAGGCTGTGTTCAAACACTAGGTTTCACAAAATTTTTGTTGCCGATCATAGAATCAAATAAAGGCCGTTATTTAACTTAATGTCGTTAAGTAATGGATTTTGAACTTGCTGTTACATGAATGGTTGTTATGTAACATTACTTTTATAATGGCTTTAGAATATATGTTGTGTATTATTTATGTAAAGCTAGCTAAAGATACCATATAAAAATACAAGAAAAAATTTGGTTCAGGTACCTGAAAAATCTATTACCAAACCTTAAGGTACCTGAAAATAATATTACCAAGCTCAAGATACCCGAACCAAATTTCTCTAAAATTAACCTTTTAAACCAAATAGGAAAAGAAATCCTTAAGAAGAGAAGCAATTCTAATTAAAAATATTTAGTTTCTCATTCCTATTTGTATTGTAAAATTTCAAAGCAATAGCTACTATCAGGTCTCACTAACTGAAGCTTGTAATTGAGGTTGAATTAATTGTAATTAAAGTCTATAATTCTAATTATGTTTGGTTCATTTATTAAAATTAGATTTGAAATTTATAGAATATTCATAGAGACCTCCTGAACTATTATTGGTCAAATTAAAGTACTCCTTGAACTTTTAAATTTAATTAAAGACAACCTTGAGGATAAATATTAATGTGATCTCCTAACTTCTAATTTGATCAAGGACACCCCTGAACTATTAACTAAAATCAATTTGATCTCTTAACTCAAAAAATTTTATTAACGACATCCTAAACTATTAAAAGAAAAATTAGTTGAAGTATCTTGAGATTTAATAATACAAATTTCTATTGCCCTGAGATTGTAAAGTATTTTTATAATATCTTAAACTTTGGTAATTTTTCTTTCTAAGTATCTTTTTCATAACTCTGTTAGCATTTCGTTAGAATTAGGCTAATGTGATGCTAAAAAAATTTAACTAAGGAAAAAAATATTATTTATAATTAAAATACAACAACAACAACAACAATCCCAGTGCCTCAAGGGCTCCCACTTGCGCAGGGTCTGGGAGGGGTAGGATGTATGCAGCCTTACCCCATTAGGATGCGACCCTGATGAGAGACTGTTTCCGAGAACCCCCAACTTGAAAGTTGATTTTTATAAAGAGCCTGCAAAAAGAGCATGTCAAACCTATAATCATGTGAAGTATGTATGCATGTGAACGTGTAAGCATATAAAGAAATCACATAATCAGATAAGCATATCACGATGTATTTATGTATGTACGCATAGAAGCCCAGGATCATAATAGACTGGGCAAAAAGGTATAAGCAAACAACACATACCGGGACGGTCCTACAAGCGTCACAACCTAGACATATAGAAAAGTAGGGCGTCTAGAGAGTCGAGAGAGATAGATAGAGAGAGAAGGCAGAAAGGGGAGAGAGAGAGACAGCGAGAGAGAGAAGTTTTGATCAAGTACTGAAGTTTTGAAATGTTTTTAAGGTACCCTGAACTTTGGTAACTTTTTTTTTTAGGTACCCTACTCTAACGGAACCCTAATTGAGTTAAGTAGAAGATATCTGGAAAAAAAAAAAAAAAAGTCACCAAAATTTAGGGTATCTCAAAAATATTTTAAAACCTTAGGGTACTTAAAAAATATATTATCAAACCTTAGGGTACTTGAACCAAATTTTTTTGGTATACAAATTAGTGATTGTGTGGATATTTATTCAAAATTTTGCAAAGAGAGTTTTAAAAATAATTTATGTTTCCTTAATAAACTCAATGCTCTCATCCGTGGCCTATTACATATCATCTGCTATGCTTCGACAGTGACTGTTATGCTACCGTGAACCACTATTTGATTTGGTTATGCTCTTCTTTTGACACTGTTTATACTTTTTTTTCTAATACTTGTGTGAATGTTGATACCACAGATACCTCGCTTTGCATTTCAGAAGTTTCCGGGATCTGAGCCAAGACTAACAATCCAAATGAAATCTGATGGTGAGGCCATGGCATTGGGCCTCACATTTCAAGGATCGTTTCAGAAGGAAGTTAGATCTCTGGAACTTGGCTACTCTGGATGGGGCTGTGCGAATATAAAGGAATTGAATTGGGATTGGGAGCAGCTAAAGTACAACATTCGTGAACCTAACCCTAATCGGATGCATGCCATATATGCTGCAATGAAAAAAGGGATGAAGGTGGATGAAATTTACGAGTTGAGTTGCACTGATAAGTGGTTTCTTACCCAGTTCAAAGAACTCATTGATGTGGAGCAATACCTTTTGTATCGGGACTTAACTGATCTAACAACTGATCAAAAGAAGAGGTTTTAGTGATAAGCAGATAGCTTTTGCAACCAAGTCCATAGAAAAGGAAGTCAGATCAAAGCAGTTATCCCTAGGTGTCACTCCTGCTTATAAACGTGTTGATACCTGTGCTGCTGAGTTTGAGGCCAACACTCCCGTACATGTATTCGTCATATGATTTTGAGTGTGAATCTGCTCCCACGCAAAAGAAAAAGGTTCTGATCTTAGGTGGTGGCCCGAATAGGATAGGTCAGGGTATTGAGTTTGACTACTGCTGCTGCCATACATCATTTGCCCTTCAGGTAATTAGTGTCTTTGAGGTTTTTTTTCCCTCAGTATTTCTAGCATTTGCTCATTGTGCTTCTTTTGTCTTCTATATCACTGCTTTCTTAGCCTGGTACAACAACAACAACAACATACCCAGTGCCTCAATGGCTCCCGCTTGCGCAGGGTCTGGGAGGGGCATGATGTACGCAGCCTTACCTCATCAGGGTGAGACCTTGATGAGAAACTGTTTCCGAGGACCCCCAACCTGGCAACGCATTCATGGAAAAAGTAAAGGCAAACAAGCAGGCACACACAAACATACAGAGAGTAATATGTCTAGGGAGCAGCGAGAGAGAGAGAGAGAGAGAGATAGAAGAGGGGGGGGGGGGGGTGAGCGAGAGGGAGAGTGCAAAGGTATCAGCAGCGTGTATCACTGCTCGGAGCTCCTATACCGCTAAATCGGTTATCCATATACTAATCCTGCGCGAAGCTCTAAACTAGGGTCATCTCTTCATTTAGGTTGGGATAGGCAAGGTCCTGTTGAAAAGTCCATCCAATTTTTATTCAATTCTTATTAACTTATTTGGCCGAGCCCTTCCTCTCATCCTGCCTATAATATGAGTTTGTTCTCATCTCCTTATCGGGGCAGTGATGGGTCTCCAGTTAATTCCTCATTCTTCTTTGGCCCGCCACTTCCTCTTTTCCCCCTCCTTTGGACTGTCTCCATCTAACCATAGAAGCACTGAGCCACCCACCAGCGCCATAATTGCGTATAAACAACCAAGCATCGTCATCCTTGTGTTATACGAGAGCTCGACGCTCCTACACCGCTATATCAGTTACACTAATACTACCCCTCCACTGAGCTCTATGTAGGGTCATCTCTTCGTTTAGGTTGAGATAGGCGAGATCCTTTCGAATCGTCTCCAACCAACTCTTCTTTGACCGGCCTCTCCCTCTTTTCCCATCTGTAATATGTAGTTGCTCGCACCTCCTGACAGGGGCATCGGTTGGTCTCCTCCTAACATGCCCAAACCACCTTAGCCGCTGCTCTCTCATTTTATCCTCTAACGGTACGACACCTAATTTGCTTCTTACAACTTCATTTCTGATCCTGTCCTTCCTTGTGTGTCCACACATCCATCTTAACATCCTCATCTCCACTACCTTCAGCTTCTGCGTATGCTGGCAGTTAACTGGCCATCACTCTGCCCTGTAGGACATAGCCGGTTTTACTACCGTCTTATAGTATTTACCCTTTAACTTTAGCAGGAACTTTCTATCGCACAGTACTGCAGAAGCCATCCTCCATTTATGCCACCTCACTTTAATCTTGTTGTTGACATCTGCGTCTATTTCTCCATCTTGTTGCACCATGGAACCCAAGTATTTAAAACATTCTCTCTGTGGTATGCACTTTGATCCAATCTTGACAACTTCTACGCTTGGCGTAGTAGAAGTGCAGAACTTGAGTTCCATATACTCGGTCTTCGATCTACTGAGTCTTAGACCTTTGGATTCTAAGGCCATCCTCCAAAGTTCAAGTTTGTCATTTACCTCCTCCCTCGTTTTACCCACCAGTACTATATCGTCCGCAAAAAGCATGCACCAAGGCACGTCTCTTTGTATGTGCCTAGTGAGTTCGTCCATAACCAAAATGAATAGGAAGGGATTCAAAGCTGATCCGGGGTGTACCCCTACCGTGATGGGAAAAGCGTCTGTATCTCCTTCCGCTGTGTGGACCTTGGTTTGGGCGTCTTCGTACATGTCTTTGATGACTCGTATGTAGGGATGTGGGATGCCTCTCCCCTCCAAGACCCTCCATATGACCTCACTCGGAACTCTATCGTATGCCTTCTCTAAATCAATGAAAACTATGTGAAGGTCCTTTTGTCTATCCCTATAGAGCTCTATGGACCTCCTCAGGAGATGGATGGCTTCTATCGTTGATCTGCCTGGCATGAATCCAAATTGGTTCTCTGAGACTGATGTTTGTTGTCGAAGCCTTCTTTCTATGACCCGCTACCAAAGCTTCAGGGTGTGGCTCATCAATTTGATTCCTCTATAGTTGGCACAGCTCTGAATGTCGCCTTTGTTCTGTAGATGGGAATTAATGTGCTCTTCCGTCACTTGTTAGGCATCTTCTTTCCTTGGAGAATTGGTTGAATACCTTGGTCAGCCATCTGATTCCCACTTCTCCAGTGCACTTCCATGCCTCAATGGGTATTCCGTCTGGGCTGACTGCTTTACCGTTGCCCATCCTCTTCATTGCTTCCTTGACTTCATCGGGCGTAATTCTAGTACGGTAGCAGTAGGCCTCATGGCCCGCCGGTGCTTGCGGCTCTCCTGTGGGTGCGACTGTATCTCTCTTTTCATTGAGCAAATTGTGGACTAGATGTTTGTTTGCTAGCATCTGTAGTTTGTAATGAAATATAAATCTGTTCAATCAAAAAATAAAACAGAACTATGAGCCTGAATCATGAAATCGATTTGAAACTTCGAATTCAGGCTGAGGAATTGGAAAATTCCGTCAACAGAAGCTCAATTTTTGATCAAAGGTGGAAAATTCATCATTATAATCAAATTTAAATTGCTTTCTTTGTTTATTGCTTTTACGATTGTTGTTCTTCATTTCTGGATTGAATTACGAATTGGAAAGTTTTACCGATAAATTAACAGCTAGGTGTTTGGTGTTCAATCTTTCGAGCATGTTACAAACTAATTTTTTTTTTTTCTTTTTTAGTAAATAGTAGAAATTTGAAGAGGGATGAGTAGAAATTAGGAGAGTGGAGATAGAATTAGGGTTTATAGGTGAAAGAGAACCAGGAGAAAATTAAATCTGAAGAGTAGTTTCTCATCTTATTTCGAGGAGGCATGATATTCCTTCATTACAAAACCTTTATTGATAAAGAAATACAAGAATTTAAATATAAATATAAAAAGCCCAAATATTCATATAATATTAATCTTCCATACATGATTATTCTACCTATCTCAATATTTTGGCCTGTAGGTTTCTGACATAGGAGTGTTGGTGGCTGAGAATGTTGATAAAAAGGAGATTCACAACTGTGTAGTGAAATTTGGGATTAGTTTGTAGGAGGGAAGGTGTTATAATTTAAGTATTAGGAATGTTTGAAATTAGGGTTTTTAACATGCTAATTGCTTGATAATTTATGGTTTACGAATATGATATTATTATTTTGGAATTGTTTCAGATTGGGTAGCGAGTTTATATCAAGGGGGTTTTGGTATCTTTGTCTGGGACCGCCCACTAGATAGAGCTTTCTCTTCCCTCATCCGTGTTGATGCCTTGTTCTGATTCTAGGAAAAGATAAGGTTTAGGATGAGCATTTTATATTCTTTGTTTGTTTTATTGATTGACATTTGAGCCACTAATTTGTAGATTCATGTTTTATAGTTAATTGCTGCTGTTTATTCTGTTGATATGATTGAACTCCGTGATGTGATCTACTATTTGTGCTCTTGATTTATTGAAGATTGATGTTGCTTCTCCTTCCTGATGGTGGTGTCTTCCATAACATGTTTGATGAAATATTGGGCTAATTTCTCAAAAGGGCTTTGCTATACGTACACCATGTATTGTACACTTTGTAGAAAGATATGAACTTGGAAAGAGGAAAAAGAGATCACCTAGTTGCTTTGATGATCTGTCGCTCTTCTAAAGTTGATAAGCTCGAGAATTTGCCAACAATTTATGATATTGTTTCTTTAAAGATTGGAAACTAGGGGTTAAACTGAAATAACTCTTCCTGTGGAAATGTCACAAGGTTAAAGTACAAGTATGCTACTTTTATCCTTTCTCTTTTCTGTTAGCAAGAATTGTTATTATTAGTCACCTGCAGGAGGAGAAAGCAAATAAGTTTTCGTACAATTGATGTTTTTTAACTTCAGAATAGTTTATTAAATATTACTCCTTGTGCTGGAGAATTTGACGTTTTAGATTGGCTGCAGTTTGGGGGTCACACAGGTTTAGTGTACTGTTTTTCTAGAATGCATTCCTGAACGTAAGAAGAATATCCAGGATTAGATTTGTTGCATTTTATTAAAGGTTGGGGCAATATCCTGTCAAGCCTTAGAATAATATGGTTGCTGTATTCCCTTTGTGATCATTTACCTAGCAATAGTGGTCTGGCGGTATGTTTATGTACGTGTAACTAGGGGTGAGCATGGTTGGGTACCTTACCCGAAATAAACATCAAAATGATTACCCATAATGTGATCCAAAAAGTTGGGTACCTAGATCAATAGGGTACCCTAAAATATCGGGTTGGGTACCCGCCCATTTGATTGACATTTCTCACAAATTTGATTTTCTGAAAACCTAAATTTTCCACTAATTTATAATGAATTCATATATAAATCAAGACAATAACACCCAATTAAATATTATTTATAAAACTATTATAATATCTCACCATGAGTCATTACTTTAAAAATTAAACAAGATCATACAGAAATCACGACACTTTGATGGTCACAAACCCTCAAAACAGCGTAAAATGAACATGACAAATAAATAAAAGATCTAAGAACATAAAAGTTCAACATTAACTATAGTCAAATAAACTAAAAAAATCAGAAGTTCAATATTACATAGCAAAATTCTTCCATTCATAAAAGTTAAACCAAAAAAAAAAATAAAAAATAAATGCGCAAAAACAAGTTTGTTGATACTTGAATAGTGAATACAATTCTTCAATCATCGTTAAAAAGAATAGGTTACTCACGAAGGATACCTGCCATCTCTATACAAAAAGAAAACAAGAATTTAATTAGCGAATATTAAGAGTTTTACATGTTATAACTATAAAACTTATTACATATATACGATAAGTATATTAACTGATTCAAAGTTTTCAAATTCTTCAATACTTTCCTCCATGATAAGTGGTTCACGTGTAGATCGTAGCCAGTCCTGCGCACATATAAGAGCTTCTACCATTGTTGAAGTAAGAGAACTACGGAAAGGATCAAGCACTCGACCTCCGGTGCTAAATGCAGATTCAAATGCTACTGTTGAAACTGGTATAGCCAATACAACCCTTGCAATTAGGGCACGAATAGGGAGGGTGTCTGCACACTTTTTCCACCAACCCAAAATGTCAAATATCTTTGGACTAATTTCTCTATCCTCCAAATATTTGTCCAACTCACCTTTCTTATTTAAAGTCATTTGCATGCTTGCTTGCTTTTTGAACTCATACTCCATCAATTTATTCACTTCATCCATATTCTCAATTTCTCTATTAGTCAAATCAATTCTAGCAGACGTTGTGCGTGGTACACTCAAAGAAGACTCGTGTTTTGCACCATAAAACTCAAATAAAGAAACCAAAGTATTCGTAACCTTTTCACGCAACTTGCAAGCAACATCAAAATCATATTGTTGATCAATTGCCCAGTTAACATATTGCATTTTACGTCTGGGGTCAAGTATCACAGCAATATAGAGTAAGAGATTTACATTATCAATATTTGCCCAGTACTTATCATACTTTTTTTTTTCTTCTTGCTATGAGCCATCATTCTTATATTATTATTATCATGACACATTTTCTATTAATTATCACCCCAATGCCAACAATCTCTTACAAATACAAATTTGTTGTCATATATAAAGAACCTGATAGCCTCAAAGTAGCATCATAAAAAATTTTCAGAAAAGGCAATAATGATTGAACAGGATCCCAATCATCACAAATAGGTACACCAAAGTGCTTATCAAGTTCTGATTAGTATTTACTATCAAGAGTTTCCAACAAATCAAACACGTTTCGAAATGTCAATGCTAATGATAACATCAAGTATGTCGAATTCCACCGAGTTTCAACATCTAAGCAAAGACGATATTTGGAATCTATCTTTTCTTGTTGCACACATGACTTAAACTTTTGAAGTCCAGATGGAGATGACATCACATATCTGACTGCACAACGAATTCTGATAATAGATTCATTTAACTCCTTTAAGCCTTCCTTAACCGTGAGACTCAAAATATGTGCAATACATCTCATGTGCAAAAATTCACCCTTTAGGACTGTGCCTTTCTAGTTATTAAGTCTTCTCAAGTATTGAATTCCCACATCATTTGAGCTTGCATTATCCACTGTAATAGTTAAAACAATATCCATCCCCCAATCAATCAAACATCTCTCTACAGCTTTCCCAATCACTTCTCCAGCATGACCAGAGATTGGACAAAAATTCACAATTTTTTTTTATGTAATCTCCAGTTACTGTCAACAAAATGAGCTGTGAGGCACATATAACTTATATTTTGACAAGATGACCAAGTATCAGTAATGAGACAAACTCTTGAAGAACAGTTTTTAAAGAATTGTTTCATCTTTTTCCTCTCCTCCGTATAAAGACTAAAGCAATCTCTAGCAACGGTCCAACGTGAAGGAATGAAAAAATTCGGTTGCATAGCCTGGCAAAAAATTCTAAAGCCTTCGCGTTCCACATTTTTAAAAGGTAACTTATCCAAGATTACCATTTTAGTCAACGCTTCCCTAGCAACTTCTTGCTTAAGTTTGAATAATTCAACTGTAGCTAATTTCATAACCCCAGTTTCTTGATCAATGCATGGCTCTATTTTTGTCAAAGATATAAGCTTTTGTGACTTGTCAATATTAGGTGGATACTCCTTACACCTAAGTAATTGATTTTTCATTGTAGTAGTTCCCCTTTTAGAACATGCACTAATATCTTTCTTAGAGTATATGCATTCAACTCTTTGATCAGATGAGGTTTCCCCTTCCTTAAGAGGAATCTTGCTAAAATGATCCCAAAAAGGAGACCGTTTTCTTTTACCTTTTCCAGCAGAATCATGTTGTTGCATATTACTCTTTGGAGTATCATCTATTACCGAAGGTACCGAAGGTGCCGAAGGTGTAGAAGTTGGAGAAGAACCAATATCGGAAAAAAAATTTGGTGGCGAAGAACTATCGCCCATTGTTGAATCGTTTTTATTAATTGTAGGGGATGACATCTATACAAGATGAAAAAATAATTTAAAAAAAAAACAATGGTGACATAAGAATGAGAAAAGAGAGAGAATAGTATACCTAGTATTATCTGGTGGCGAGCAGCTCCATACTACATTAGGAAGGCTAGGGAGAGGCAGGCCAAAGAAGAGATGGCTGGAGACGATTCGACAAGACCTCACCCGCCTAAACCTATGGGAGGAGATGGCCTTAGATAGAGCTCGCTGGAGGGTTAGCATAGGGGCAGCCAATGTAGCGGCCTAGAGTAGCGCTGCGTTTTATAGTTAACACTAGTGTGACTACGCGTTTGATGTGCACTTACTTGCTTATCTGTTTATTTGGCTTTTATTCGCTTGTAGCTGCCTTCTAATGATTTTTTGAGTTTGGCTTCGTGGCGCTTGTTGTGTGCTATGTCTTGCTCTTACGCTTTGTTGTTCAATGCTCGTAGGCTGACTTGCTTCCATGACAACACGCTACTCTGGTTGGGGGTCCTCGGAAACAGCCTCTCTTCAGGGTAGCACCCTGAAGGGGGAAGGCTGCGTACATCCATCTCCCCCAGACCCTGCTTATGCGGGAGCCCATGAGGCACTGGGGACTGTTGTTGTTGTTTGGTGGCGAGAAATGGTAAATGTTGGACACTAATTGGGGGAGAAAGAGGGGCGGAGGGAGGCAAAATAAAAAAAAGGGTTTATAGTTTAAATTAGGGCCGCACTAATACTAAATGAGAGGGGGAAATAAAGTAAAAATTAGGGTTTTATTTAAATGTAGAAGGATGAGAGAGGGGTGGTTAGTTAGAAAATAAGGAAAAAAAATGCTTAATTTGTGCACTTTCAAGCATCGGACCTGTGACCTCACAAAACTCCGAAAAGGGCCTTCACCAGCTGTGCTGCAGTACTTATTAGCTTCTCTTATAAGAAGATAGTATATAGCTATATCGGGCGGGTTGGATACCCATGAAATTTGAGAAGTGCTATCCGTACCCTACCTGGTATTTGAATATCAGCGGGTTGGGGATACCCTAATTGGCTATTATCGGGTTGGCTACCCTATTTTTTCGGATTGGATATGGTTCGGGTCTTCGGGTTTTTGGGTTTTCGGATACCTTTGCACACCCCTACATGTAACCAAATTACCCAGGTTGCTGACATGGCAACATTACTGTTACGGAGACTTTTAGCAGATAGACAAACACAATATATATGGATCATGGGCCCGTTTAAAAGTATCATTGCCTAATTGTCAAATTGCGTAATGGCTAGCTTAAAATTGATGACAGTCTATGTTGATCGGATTCTATACTGTAAGATGTAAAAATAGCTGTGCGTGCAATATAAGCAAGAGTCTAGTTAGTTGTTCCTTTAAGTTTCCTTTATTCGTCCTGGCCCCATCTGTCAGTGTTGCAAAATGAATCCTCTAACCTGACAACTATTGAATCCATTTTTGATCTTTGTGATTGTGCTGCTGATATTTCTAGTGTCCTTTGTATTCTGTTTGTCTAGCTGCAGCATACACGCGCGCATGTGTTTATGCATCGTTTATATTAATTTGAGCTTTGGCTTTTTTGCTTCAGAGTGCTGGGTATGAGACAATCATGATGAATTCGAACCCAGAGACTGTCTCCACAGATTATGACACTAGTGATCGGCTTTATTTCGAGCCTCTAACCGTGGAAGATGTCGTAAATATCATCGACCTTGAAAGACCTGATGGCATCATTGTGCAATTTGGTGGCCAGTCCGCTTTGAAACTGGCTCTACCAATCCAGCAGTATTTGGGCTGGCCTTGTTCGTATCTGGGGAACATCACCTGACTATTGATGCAGCAGAGGACAGAAAGAGGTTTAATGCTATCTTGAGTGAGTTAAAGATCAAACCACCAAAAGGTGGCATTGCCAAGAGTGATATCGATGCTCGTGCCATTGCAGCTGACATAGGTTACCCAGTTGTTGTGAGGCCTTCATATGTCTTGGGCGGTAGGGCAATGGAGATAGTTTATGATGATAAGAAGCTTGTGACTTACTTGGAAAACGCCATTGAAGTAGACCCAAAACGCCCAGTCTTGATTGATAAGTACCTATCCGATGCCATTGAGATCAATATTGATGCTTTGGCTCACTCATACGACAGTGTGGTGATTGGTGGAATAATGGAGCACATCGAGCAAGCCGGGGTTCACTGGTGATTCAGCTTGCTCATTGCCCACCCAGACTGTCTCCTCTTCGTGTTTGGACACCATCCGCTCTTGGACTACAAGATTAGCAAAGAGGTTGAATGTTTGGGGGGTGATGAACTGTCAGTATGCCATCACAGCCACTGGGGATGTCTTCCTTCTCGAGGCTAACCCTCGTACCGTTCGTATCCAAGGCAATAGGGCACCCATTAGCTAAATACGCCTCCTTGGTTATGTCAGGAAAGTCTCTCTAAGATCTAAAATTCTCAAAAGAAGTCATCCCAAAGCATGTATCAGTGAAAGAAGCTGTCCTACCATTCGAGAAGTTTCTAGGCTGTGATGTATTGTTGGGCCCCGAGATGCGCAGTACGGGTGAAGTCATGGGTATTGCCTCTGTGTTCTCTCTAGCATTCGCCATGGCCCAAATCACTGCTGGACAGAAGCTACCACTGGCTGGTACCTTGTTCGTGAGCTTGAATGATCTAACAAAGCGCCTTCTTCCTTCGATCGCTGGAGTCTTTCTAGATTTGGGATTCAAAATCGTATCAACCTCTGGGACACTTGATCGCCTTAAATCAGAAGGGATCCCTGTGGACCGGGTTCTGAAGATGCATGAAGGGAGACCGCACGAGGGTGACATGCTCGCGAATGGGCAGATCCAGTTGATGGTGATTACAAGCTCAGGTGACGATGAACGTGATCAAGTTGATGGACGGAACCTAAGAAGGATGGCTTTGGCATATAAGATCCCCATTATAACGACAGTCGCTGGGGCTCTAGTGACAGCCGGGCGATTTGAAGCTTGAAGTCTAGTTCTATCCAAATGCACGCTCTTCAAGATTTCTTCGCGCATAGTGCAGTACAAGGAGGGACTGCTAAGTCATTGCATTCGGCTTGTTTCTCCTCAGATTGACAAAGCACTCTCTTTCATGCTGTAAGGTAATTTTTCTCTTATGTGCTTCCAGTCATAGTCGGGTTGAAATACGTTGGAAGGGTACTATGTTTAAGAAGAAGATTAATGAATACTTGATAAGAATGGGCAAAGATCCTGTGTATTTGTTAAAAATAGATACACCATGCGTTTTGACATATTAAGTAACTTTATATATATATATATATATATATATGATGTACAATATGAAACTCATACCATTTTTTTTCTTCCCTTTTTTTTTTTCCGGGTTTTTGCCGTGTCATGGGGTGGTTGTGGCTTTTAAGCAAGATAAGCATCTGCATACCCTTCTTCATTTCCCCTCATGTGGTATGCCAGCTTTCATACGGTATGGTTGGTGCAACACGCAAAATGTTGCATTTCATAATTTTCGATGATATGTTATTTGTACATGTATTATTTAGCTTGGTACGATTATGATAGTCGTTCTATTGCTTTCATTTTAGTTATCTTTATTTTGACTTCAAATCATGCAAATGTTAAAGCGTAAATGTGTCGGCAGTGCACACCTAAGGCGTTACAAATACAAGTGGTAGCTTATTTAGTTACAAAAATCAAATCAAGTTGCATTACTTAGAAAATAAACTTGGATAAAAACATTACCCAAAAAAAATGCATTGTTTATTAAAGAAAATTGCATATTCTAGTCTTAACGAAATCTAACGCCTCGTTTCCTACCGCATTTGGGTATCAAGGCGAGCATCCAAATGTGGGCACTTAGGCTCCATTTGATCAATAGAAATTTTTTTTTTTTATAGAAAAAAAATTGTCACAAAATATTTTTAGTAAATAACTATTTTATAAAAAAATTGGTTTTTTGAAGCAAAGTTTGGGCTGGACATATTGGAATTTTTGAGATTGTGGTTCTTAAACTATGAGTTGTTAATATTAATAAGTTTTGCAGTTATAATTTTTATAATTTGTTGTATGTGAGCGGTTTCACTTGAAATTTTTGCATGAGCCCCTGAAAATGTTAGGATCAGCCCTAAGCAAAGTATATGGTATGAGATTACGATGGAAAACATTTCTGTCTCCAAAGGAAACAAGTTATAAATATTTTCTCCATACCTATTATATTTATTATAAAATAATACCAACAAATTTGTAGTTCAATTTGGGTAATAGGCACTAAAAATAGCTGCAACAAACTAAACAAAAATTGAAAGAGAAACTGTCAGGAGATTAACTAAGGTTCTTTTAAAATTTTTAATGAAATTTTGTGACGGGTCTAATTTTCTTTTATACTTGCATATATTCTAAAATATTTGTCCAAAGAATGGTTGTTTGAGCTAGTGTTATTCGACCTTTAATGTTATGAGTTCCCAAAAAATAAGCTTCGGTGGATCGGAAATAGGAGCTTACATAAGCTTCGGTGGATCGGAAATAGGAGCTTACATATATATGCTGTCGTTTTTACTTCCAAATTTAACTACGTATTATAGTAAGTTATCTAAAATTAAAGCCCTTTTCAAGATCTTTTTTGTGGAGTTGTCGCTTATCTTGATGTATGAATATTGTTATAATTATTCATTTTAATCTTTTTGTAATGGTACCAGGCATCTGGATCTTGTCCTTTTTTTATAGATCGTCTCTTCCTTTAAAATTTTAGTCAAGTTTTGTGCTTGCCACTATTTCTAGGAACATTTGTTCTTAGAGTTGCTAGTTTTTCATTTCATTTATTTATATAAACGGTTTGAGTGTTGCCACCTTGTTATTATTTGTTGCTTACAAGCTTTATTGTTTCCCCTAGGCCCCAGGTGAATTTACATGCATAATTACATGCTTACATTCCTGCTGATTATATGATTATGTGTCTACACGCCTACATGCATATATGCTCCGCATGATTTTTATGCTTTTCATGGTTCTTCATGCAGGCTCTTCATATAGAAACATCAACTACCAGGTTGGGGGTCCTCCTCGGAAACAGTCTCTTGTCAGGGTCTCACCCTGATGGGGTAAGGCTGCGTACATCCTAACCCTCCCAGACCCTGCTCAAGCGGGAGCCTTTGAGGCACTGAGAATGATGATGATTACAAGCTTTATTGTTTCATTTGATTTTTAGGGTTGGAGGCCTTTGGACATAGCCTCCTTTTAAGGTAGACCCTGCTTTGGCAAGAGCCTTTAGGGCACCGAGTTTGTTGTTGTATATAAAAAGTTTGAATGGAAATTTATAGCAAATTTCAGCTACAACTAACAATTTTATTGGCTATTTCAGTGGTTTGAATGGACCGTTGGAGTACTTAATAGTTTGAATAACTAGTATGTCCTGCACAGGCGGTGTTTGAATTTTTGGAAAATTTTGATCTTATGTATAATAAAAATATAGTCTATAATTTAACTTTATTTGGAAATTATCTTATAATGCAATTGCTTCTCGCATAAGCTTCAATCCTCCCTTTGTCTTTTTTTTGAAGAGATCCGAGTAAAGTGCAATTATTAGTGCCAATAATATATGTAAACTTGTGTATTTTATTTATTACTACGTATAGGCCAAAGTGTCTAGTTGTAGTGTTGTTCGTGGGTTGAATATAACCCCAAGCAACCGTTTAGGGTTCCCGAATTTTACGGGCCCCAAATTTTTGAGGTTGTGATTTTTAAAATATTAATTCTTAATATTAATAAATTTTATGATCAAAGTTATTATAATTTGTTGTATATGAAGGGTCCCTTTTGAGAATTTTGCTTGAGACTTTGAAAATGTCAGGGCTGGCCCTATTCGTTATGGATTTGAACTTGGATGCGTTTCATTCTTTAGATAGCATTATTCTTCTTCTTAACGGTGCCTTGTTTTGAGTTGAATAGTCGAGTTTGCTAGTAATAATTGACATTTTGGAGCTTCAATGATAAATACCTTAACTTTTGTCCACAAAGTTGTGGAAATATGTATTGAAGATGTCTTTGCCAATTTCCAGCAAGTTATTCAAGCATTATGTCAAAATTTTGAATAATGGTACCATTTTTGTAAATTATTCAATTGTCTTATGTATGTATCATATTTTTATAAGGTTAAATTACATATTAGTACTGTGAGATTTAGTGTAAAATTTTTTAGTTCATAAACTTTTTGAAATAATTTATTAGTCCACATATTTTAATGTAGTTATTTTCTAGTCCAATTTTAGGTAAAACAAAGGGCAGGAAATTGAACTATAAAAAGTTACACTAAAACTTGTGGATTAATAAATTATTTTCAAAAAGTTTATTGAATTTCTTTAACTTTACATGTTAGCTTTTGGTTGGAATACTAATGTTATATGCCTGAAATTGAACTAACAAAAGTAACACTAAAACTTGTGGACTAACAAATTATTTTCACAAAGTTTCTAAACTAAAAAAATTATTATACCAAATTTTATGATACTAATGTGTAATTTACCGTTTTTACAATTCAGCAGCGATAGTTTCAAACATAATTTCACGTACACACAGCAACATACAACCAAAAAAAAAAAAAAAAGGAAGAAAGTAAAAGAAAAGAAAATAAAAGAGAAAAAAAATAACGACAGAAAAGGGAAAGTTCTAATAAAATAATCTCATTTTGATCTAGAATACTTGTTGTTTTTCTTTAATTATATTTGGGTTTGTCATTTTATTCTCTTCCTTTAGAGTATAATTTGTCCCTAGTTTTATAACACGTTATCCGCATGAGTCTTTAGCTAGCTGATGATTGTTCTATACTTGAGGTAAGTTTTTATTCTTTAATCTTTGTGATTTATAATCTTTCTAATTTTGAATTTACTGCTATTGATATTACTGGCAAAAATTATTTGCCTTGGACCCTTGATGTCGAGATTCACCTTGATGCTGCGAGTTTCAGGCAATTAAAACGGAAAATAACGCATCCCAGCAGGATCACACAAAAGCAATAATATTTCTCAAGCATCATATCCCTGAAAGGTTGAAAGTTGAGTTTATTACTGTAAAGGACCCGTATGTCCTTTGGTTGAGTTTAAAGGAGAGGTTTGATCAGCAGATGTCTATGACCCCCTCTAAAGCTCACTATGAATGGTTTCGCTTGCTGTTGCAGGATTTTAAAACTATAAATGAGTATAACTCTCCAGTGTTTAGTATTACCTCCCGACTGCAATTATGCGGTGAAAATATTACTGAGGAGGATGTGTTGAAGAAAATGTTCTCTACTTTTCATGTCTCGAATATGCTCCCGAAGCAGCAATTTTGAGAACAAGGATTTGAAAAATACTCAGAGTTATTATTATGTCTCCTCATTGCTGAACAAAGCAATGTATTGTTGATGAAAAATAATCAGACACGACCAACTGGATCCGAACCATTCCCAGAAGAGAATGCTTCGATATACGACCCTCATGAACATGGTCGAGATTGCAAAAGTGGTCGTAGTCGTGGACATGGTTAGGGCCGTGGACAAGGTTATAGTCGCGGTCATAATAATTGACATTATAGTACCCAGAATGGGCCAAAATTTAAGGAGTTCACTAATAACGAGGAGATAAAATAGAAAAGTGAAGGAAAGAGAAAACCTTTATTTTTCGTATTTTCTACTTTGCATATTTATGGCTGGTTAAACCGCCTACTTATTATTAGTCATTCATATGCCCGGCTATGCTGCCTACTTATTATCTGTTATTCATATGTTGGCTGTGCCACCTATTTATTATCAATTATTCATATGACTATATTTCTTAACCAATCTACTTGATACTTAATTAAAGTCTCCAGAAGAACATATATCATGTTTCTTGAAGAAACAATATTTAATTTCAAGATACCCATTAGGATGGCTAACTAGAAGTTAACAGACTCCAAAGACTTATTTTATGACATGCCTATTTGAGCCATCCGGGTATAAATATGGTTAAGAGAATTGTTGAAATTCTCGCATCTATTAAAGGACTAGAAGATTCTTATATCGGGGTGTTTCAAATTTGGTTGAAGGCTCCAGAAGAGCACATGTTATGTTCCCTGAAGGGACAAAACTAAATATAAGCGATGCTCTGTTTTCTAGTAAACCACAGAGAAACTTGATCAATTTTCGAAATATTCGTTGCACTGATTATCACATTGAGACAATAAATGAGGGTGATAAAAAATATCTTTATGTTGTATCGCTTACTTCAGGAAGAAAAAAAAATAGTGAAAAAATTGCCAGCACTTTCTTCTGGGTCATATTATATATACATAAACCCGATTGAATCAAATATAGTGGTTAACCAGATGTTAACTGATTGCAAAATGTTCACCCTGTAGCATGACCGCTTGGGCCATCTAGATGTAACGATGATGAGAAAAATTAGTAAAAGTACTCATGGGCACTCATTAAAGAACCAGAATATTCTTTCTCCTAATGAGATTTCATGTGCTGCTTGTGCTCAAGGCAAAGTGATTACTATGTCATATTCAATTGAAATTGAGTTTGAGTCCCATGTATTTGAAAGAATACTAAATGGGATATATGTGGGTCAATTATTTTATCGTGTGGACCAATTTTTTGTTTTATGATAATAGAGGCCTCTGCCCATTGGTCCCATGAGTGTGGATAATACACTTATAATGTGGTACTTGTGAAACTCCTTGCATAAATAATCCGACTATGAGCTCAAGTCGTGGATTGTGTGATGAAATAATGCAGAAGAATTTACATCCTAAGACTTTATAATGATTATTGTATGGGATGAATTGCCATATAGCTTGCGTACAGTTACAAAATGGTCTTGCAAAATTTTTGATTAAAACGCCTGCAGCAAATGGCTAGACCATTATTATTGCCTACTTTTATACGGATATATGCTATGGTATATGTTGCACCACTAATTATGGAACTCCCTAATATAGCTTGTCTTTGACCAGATCCATATATATATATATATTCCAGCTATGAATTTGATTTATATTGTTTGTCCCAATTACTCCACCTTAATGCTGAAAGATGGGTCTAAATAGGGGACTTGAAATTTATGTCAATGATAAAATATCTGGAGATGTTAACTGGAAATATTTTACCGCATAGTTTTCTAATTGTCAATTTGACAAAACAGGGTTTCCAGAATCAAGGGGAGAAAAATGAAAATTAGAAAATGAGAATTTATGTGGAATGTATTATCGAACTAGAAGTTCGAAAAATTATTCACTTGTAAACTATTACAAGCTAATTCACAGATGTATTCGCCAATGGAAAGATGGTGACCAAAATAATGCGTCCCCACTATAGATGCTTCTGCTCGAATTAATATCCTAATCGAGCGATTCTAATATATTAAAAAATGCATCGATTGCACGCCGGAAGCATGGTAGATGTATCGGTTCCAAAGATTTGAATTTGAAAAAAAAATACAGTAATAGAAAAGATTGGTCCCTCTATTATGAAATTCTTGAGGAGATAAACACCGCAGAGATAATAATATATGTAAATGAAAATCTCTCAAGAGGATAAGGTACTCGAAGCTACTTAAAATTGAGACTACTGAAATAGTCAAACTATTATGATAAAGAGATCTCTATGAAATATGGAATATTATGGAACCGAAATTGATCAAATATGTGTGTATACAGTAGCTACTGATCTAATCAAAGAAATTGAAAATCCTGAACATGAGTTCGTTCAAGAATGCCAGGAAAAAAATGATTGGCTCAAAGAGAAAGACGCAATTCAGGCTAAATAAGCCATGAATAATTTTTGGACTTGAAGTCCAAATGCCTAAAGAATAAAACATATATGCTACATGTGAATATTGGTGCAGAAAATGATCAGGTGGTGAAAAACACAATTTGTAGACCAATGTTTATTATAGAGACTAGAAATTGATGGGACATACATATGAGAAATGGAAGCACTTAATCTGGCGGTCTCTATATGCGTTATATATATATACGGTAACAACTTAGTTATACGATGATATTTATATGAAAGTCCCTGAAGGACCAAAGATGCCAGAAGCATATAGTTCAAAAACTGCGGTACATATCTATTAAAAGAGACATATGTTAATATCATCATTACTCTTGAAGAGTTTAAAGAAGCTGTTATAAACCTAAACTGAGAACTCGAGATTGAGGATCTCGGAAAAGGAAAGATTTTGTCTCGACCTGTAGATCGAGCATTAATATGAAAGAGTATTACTTTATTGGTCAACTCATACTAGAATGATACTTGAGTATTTCATTATGTTATTTAGCTGATAAGCATACGATAAGTGATAAGAATGCTATATCATTATATAGCTATACTGCCACGTTTTGGCAATTTACTAACAAATGCTGCTACTGTCTAGACACTTGCACTTTATGAGCAAGTAGAGAACGGGTAACGTCCAGGCCCATGATCCAGCATATTTCATAAAGCTTCCAATGATTAGGGGGACTCTGACAGTGCTATATGAAGATAAGTTTGTATTGTTCAAGCTAAAGAGAGTTTATAGAACCAAGTGCACTTCAACGAAGCTCTCTTGACTCTCAAGCTTCCTGAAGAAAGATTAAGTACATGTTCGCTCAAGAACCTAGAAGAGTTACTCAAGAAAGCATCTATTTCAAACTTTCAAGAAATTGGAACAAGATTGGCATTCGCCAACTCCGAGACATCCTTGATTAACATGCGCCTCTGAACAAGAGTTAACTACGCATTGTACTCTTTTTCCTTCGCTATGGTTCTTGCCACTGGGGTTTTTTCCCTAGCAAAAGGTTTTTTAATGAGGCAGTTCAAGAAGCATATATAACTTGAATAATATATACTTTCAAGAGTGCTATGTCCCGCACATATTTTAAGAAAAGGTGACGGAACTAAACATATCTGACCGAAGTTCTTTTTTACACACAAATTTCAAAAGATGGGTGAAATAGATGTTCAACAAGTTCGCTCAAGCGAGAATCTGGCAGATTTATTCACGAAGGCGTTGCCAACATCAACTTTTGAGAAGCTAGATTGGTATGCGTTAATTCAGAAACGCCCTTTACTTATATGTTCATATGAGGGGGAGTTAAATACGAGCTATACTCTTTTTCCTTTCGCTATGATTTTTTCCCACTGGATTTTACTAACAAAGTTTTTAACAAGGCAGGCGTATTTGACTTGGACACTATATCCCACTATAATGGAAAATATCCAAAGAGGAGTGTTGTAAATATTGAATATTTTTTGGGTAAGACTTTTAAAGTCGAGTTTGGATATTATTAAATATCATAAAAAATTAAAAATTATGTAAAATATTTATTTACGTATATATATATACATATGGATATTTATATAAATTGTGACAAGTGTCACAACCTACGGATGACTCATTCCCCCCCCCCCCCCCCCCCCCCCAAAAAAAAAAAAATCACCCTTGTATATATATACATACATACAGCAACACAACAACAACCAAAAAAAAAAAAAAAAAAAAAAAGATTAGTGTAAAAAAAAAAAAAAACAACAAAAAAAAGAAAGAAAAAAGGAAGAAAGATAAAGAAAAGTGTTATAAAACTATAGAGATATTATACTCTATAGGAAGAGAATAAAAAAAATAGACCCATATATTTTCGAAGTAAAATAATAAGTATTTTATATCAGAACGAGATTATTTTATTTAAATTTTCTCTCTCTCTCTCATTGCTTTCTTTCTTTTCCTTTTCTTTTCTTTCTGTTGAAAAAATAATACAAGCTAAACTTAAGTGTTATGGAAAAATATTCTAACCGTGCCTATTTGCTGGCCGCTTATCGTTATTAGTCGTTTAGGGTCATTAAAATTGCAACCGTTGGGAAATAAATGACAATATAGCCGTTGAATTTATTACGTCCGTTTATAGCCGTTAGAATTTATTACAGCAGTTGACTTAATGCTCGTTACCGTTTATAGCCGTTGGAATTCATTGCACCCGTCTTTTTAATGGCTATTAATGTTTTCTACACTATATATATGCCATTAGCTATAACAACCAAAAAAATACACTCTCGGCCTCTCAGTCTCTCTCTTTCTCGGTTTTTCTCTCTTTGTAAATTTGGGCAAAGTTCAAGGCCCTCCTACCCGGCAATTAACGAGTGCATGTTAAGAGTCGGATCACATTAATCCTGGAGGACGGCCGACGGTTATACTGTGTGCACCGGAGCAGCGGCGAAATCGTCTTTTAGGACAGTGGCATTTACCACGGCGCAATATCATCTTTTGTGAGATCTTTCTAATTTCTCTCTCTTTTGTTGCTATGTTTATATAATTATTTCTGCTATTTCCAGTATTTTTACTGTGTTTTCGCTGCCAATTTTCAGCAGCAACTTTCACTGAATTTTCAATGGAATTTTTGCTTATTTTACTGAAATTCATAGTACAATAATACTGTAATTTATAACAGTATTCTACTGCATTTTGCAGAAGTGTTCTAGTGTAATTTTCATTACGATTAGGCCATTTCTCTAACAATCTGAAAGACGATTTTACCATTATATGGATTTGTATACAATTGAAAATCATTTAGATGAGTAATTAAAATATTGTTAGTTGGGTTCTAATTACTGCAACCATGAAAGCAAGTATCAGGATCTGGGTGTTAGTATTGATCACTGATTCTGTGAAGTGGGACTCTTTGTTCCTTTAGTCTACGTGGTTCTATGGTTAAAATTTGAATTTCTGCTTCAGTCAAGCATAATAGAGAATTTCTCCACATAAATGGTTTTAAAATACTAATTAGTACCTTGTTTATTTGTTGTTAAATCAAGTAAAAGTCCTCCTTAATCCAAAAGAAAATAGAGAACTTCAATATGTCACCTCCTGAAGCCGACGGTGGTGTTTAGATGCAGCGACGTCGGCTGGGTCGTGATAGTGGCATTGCTTCGATATTTTTACCAATTGATGGGGGTTTGGGTTTGATCGATGCCGGTAAGGGGCGTGGTGACGTGTGAGCCAGTGGTGGTTTAGTCACCCGACCATGGTGGTGGTCAGACTTAGTTTAGCGCACCAACGATGGCGGTGGATCGTCGCTAACGGTGGCAGCAGGTCCAGCTAGAGAGAGAGAAGCATTAATGTGGAGGAGACAAACCCCAGAATGTGTAATACCTGATTGGGCCTTTCAGGTATTTAAAAATCCTCATTTTAGACCCATTACATATTTAAGGCTTAGTTAAACCTTATAGGTATTGGATTCACTTTTGAATTTAATTGAAAATAGAAATTATATATTGGGTCTAAAATTATTCCTTTTAATAAAAAAAGATATAGACGAAATAAAGACCTGTTGATCCTATATTGGCTAATAATTAATAAAATTGATTGGTTTAAAATAGTATGAATATATGCTTTTTGATAATGGAAATATTATTTAAAATTAAGAAGACATTTTTAATTTTAATATTTCTACCCATATAATTTATTTTTGCTATAATTCTTGTCAATGTTGCCTCATTTCACGTGGACAAAATTTTGTACTTGGATATAAAGTTTCATCTTCGCATTTGTAGCTTGAAAAAGTTGTATTTGATTAAGTTGTCAACTTGTTTGATGCATAAATTAAGTTGCATATATTGTTTAGAAGAGCTCACATTCATATGACTTATGCCACAATTAGTGAAATATAGGGGATATAGCCTAGTAGGACAATAATAGTTAATTTGCAAGAACTTGTGTGAAATGCGTTATTTTAGACTTCTAAAAGATAATGTGAATTATGTTGTGTTTTATCTAGTCAGGTTGAGGTAATCTTATTCTGCCTAGTAGGGATATATGAAAGAGAGTAACCTAATGTGTTTAATCATTTGTCAACCGAGTGCATGATAGAAGAGAAACATGAGAACTCGGTGAAGTTGTGTTTGTGGTTGTACATTTTTATTGGTACGATAAATGAATTAGAATAAGACCGCCAAAGAAAAACAAAAACTCTATAAGGAAATCATAAAATCAGTTTATTCCATTTTTTAAGAGAGATTAATAATCATACAAAGAAACTGGTAGACATTTTTAAAAGGTGTAAATTGATTGGTAGAAAGTGACTATTCAAGAAGAAATTGAATGTTGATGATTTTATTGATAAGTTTAATGCAAAATTGGTGGCTACGAGATACACCCAAATACGTGAAATTGATTTCTTTGAGATCATTACCCATGTCTAAAATTGCCACAATGAGAGTTTAGATAGCTCTTCTTTCTAATATTTTATAGTGTATATGTCAAATGGATATCAAATTATGTTTTAAATAATGACCTTAAGAAAAAGTTTATACGGAACAACCAAAAGGGTCTGTGGTCCTTGATGTGGAAAATAAAGTTTTTAAGCTTATGCATTTCTAATATGATCTCAAGTAAGCTCCCAAAGAGTGACATCAAAATTTGATATAACCTTGGTCATATGGTGCTAGTGCTACAGTTGTGGTTAAATGTGTTTAATGCTTGAGGTCAATTGTGAACTTGAGCCTTGAACCCATAATAGGCCAACTCTTAGGTTAGGCATGTCTAATTGCACAATCTTAAATCCCATTGTGTTGGTAGAACATTGAATGTTTTTGAGTGTAACCGTGGATTAGATCTTGTATGTGAGAATTGAATTTTCTTGCATATTTTGGGTGACCTAAGTGAAATAAGTTGATTCCTGCAAAGGGCTAATAGGACTTGTGAGTTCTTGGAGATCTACGTGTGATTTTGTGCATGTTGATGTGTCTCATGTATTTCCCGTGGCTATGTTTGAAGCAAGATAAATATGTTATTACTTGTTATAAACATGTTTATGGAATGTTTTTCATACTGAATTTGGTGTTGTCCATATTGGTTTTGGGCTGTTTATGACTGAAAATGCTGCATTTTAGTTGGCTGTGCTATTTGGCATTGGCTCATGTTGGTCAGGTTTTGAATTATGCAGTATTGGAATGTCTTTGCTGAATTTTAGCCAAGAGTTGGGAAATATTGATTTATTTGAGTCATATGTGGATTTGTGTTGTCATGGGAGACTTGCAGGTTCTTAGGCTCATTGTTTCATACCTTCTTTTCAAGTCTTTGGGAAAAAAGTAAGGTGCAAGTCATATGAAAATCTTAATTGGTCATAAGTTTGGTATTTAACTTGTGTGTAAGATACCTTATTTGGGTTATTATCATATGTCATATGCTCATGTTGATCATTTGAATGACATACTATATGGCCCTCGTATTCACTTGATGAGAAGAAAAATGTGGCATTGCATCACAAGCTAAATATACTAAGGTAATTGATAGCATTATGATTTGGTGCACAATACAACACTCGTCCCGTTATATCATATATCAGTGGAGGACCTTGTCTACATACATTAATCCAAATGACAAATATCGACAGTGCTGTAGTTAAATTGTTGAAATACTAGTGAAGCATCATGAATGGGGTTTACGTTGTAATAGACTTCTTGTTGTGTTGGGTGTTTGATATCATTGAGAGACATTCTACTAATTACAATGAATTTAGGCTCATTAGTGATCTATGTTTCTGACACCCCGCTGAAACCTGCATGTTTTAATTGTCCTTTTAACACTGAGTTGGCAGGTAGAAAAATCTAACGGCTTAAGAATGTAGTGTGAGAAATTCCATTGTGGGGGGCTGTAAGAGCACCCGAGAGCCTATGAGGTATGTTGTCTGATCATAATCTTTTCTGATTATTGTGTTTCTACTGCTGTTTGCTAGTTATAGCTAGCTCATGAAAATTCGTTATGGTGGAAATATTATTTGTCGATTGTCCAAAGTCGATGTATATAGCTTAATAATGCCAAGCACTTGGGCTTGAGAGCCTTGCAGAGGCTTGGATTGCCTTAAGTTGAGTTGTAAAAGGCATCTTGTGAATTATGGTCTTATGAACCTCTTTCTCTTGAAATCACCAAAATTTGGTACAATATTGGTAAGACATGAACTACCCTTAATAGTAATGTCACATGTAGACTAAGTACGATAAGAATGGGTATATGGTCCTTTGTGACCTAAGCTAGCAATAATGTTTCACAATTGTGATGAGATGTAAAAAGTGACAATTTGTGGTATATGGTTTTCGTGCCAACTCTGTATATGATATACCTACTATGTGAGTACTTGGGGTGGAGATGTAATTTTACTAATATAATGTGTGCTCCAATACTGACTCTTATTGAAGTTGGCAGGCGATGGAGCTAGTTGTTTAACAGCTCATTGCAGGTACCTCAATGTGAGGGTAAGAGCAACTCGTGATTGATATTGGCAGTAGTCAACTCTGAAGTACTGCTTTGTTGCAATACAGTGTTGAAGTGCCATTGTGGGGGCTTCCAGCTCCATTAGTGTCACTTCACTGTGACAGTCAAGCTGTAATTATTGTGGCAAAGAACAAGGTTTATAATGGCAAGAGGAGACACATTCGTCTCAGGCATAAGATCGTGAAAGATCTACTAGAAAGTGGAGTGATATCACTAGACTATGTAAAGTCTGAAAAGAATCTTGCGGATCCATTGACAAAATGCCTTTGTCGTAAAATGATTGTAGAAACATCGAGGGGGATGGGATTAAAGTTTATACATGAATAAACTATTATGTATCCAACCTGGTTTTAACAGGTTCAATGTGAGAAGTCATAGTTTCATTCAAGATATGTACTGTGTTTTATATTATCCCTCCCTATGGTGTGACAGTGCGGAGACGGGTCCATTGCCATATGTTTGGCGGTGTAAGCACGACTTGCACATGACGGACACTGTCTGTATGTTACCAGGGGTAAGGTTGAGCTTTAGCTCTTAATGGACCTATATCTATATGTTTGGTGGTGTGCGGTAACACATACTTGATGGGATCCACCTATATAGGTGTGGGAGTCTGGCCGCTCCCTATGAAGGATTTGAGGCTTGCCTTCTAGAGCGCCTATGAACATCCAGGACGAGCGCATGGCCGATTAAACGCGCCAAACCGCAGGAGTTGTTGAGATCTGGAGTTTGGTATGTGTCCAAGTGGAAGACTATACAACCCCTTGTGAGGTTCAAGACGAAAGTCACCTTGCAAGATGTTGGTCCTAAACTTGGGTTACACTAGGTGATGATTCAAGTCGCGAGACATCGGCATTGAAAAACTGAACTCCCTTTGCCCAATCTATTCTTCTTTGTTGTCTTCCGCTTGTATCCTTTGTGGGGGATTGTTGGAAAAATGATACAAGCTAAACTTAAGTGTTATGGAAAAATATTCTAACCGTGCCTATTTGTTGGCCGCTTACCATTATTAGTCGTTTAGGGTCATTAAAATTGCAACCGTTGGGAAATAAATGACAATATAGCCGTTGAATTTATTACGTCCGTTTATAGCCGTTAGAATTTATTACAGCCGTTGACTTAATGCTCGTTACCGTTTATAGCTGTTGGAATTCATTACACCCGTATTAACGTTTTCTACACTATATATATGCCAACAAAAAAAAATACTCTCGGCCTCTCGGTCTCTCTCTTTCTCGGTTTTTCTCTCTCCGTAAATTTGGGCAAAGTTCAAGGCGCTCCTACCCGGCAATTAACGAGTGCACGTTAAGAGTCGGATCGCGTTAATCCTGGAGGACGGCCGACAGTTATACTGTGTGCATCGGAACAACAGCGAAATCGTCTTTTAGGACAGTGGCATTTACCACGGCGCGATATCATTTTTTGTGAGATCTTTCTAATTTCTCTCGCTTTTGTTGCTATGTTTATATAATTATTTCTGAATTATTTCTGCTATTTTCAGTATTTTTACTATGTTTTTGCTGCCAATTTTCAGCAGCAACTTTCGCTGAATTTTTAATGGAATTTTTGCTTATTTTACTGCAATATTTTACCGAAATTTATAGTACAATAATATTGTAATTTATAACAGTATTCTACTGCATTTTACAGAAGTGTTCTAGTATAATTTTCATTCCGATTAGACCATTTCTCTAACACTTTTTTCCTTTTCTTTTCTTTCTTTCTTTTTCTTTGTTCTTTCTTGTTGATGTTGCTGGGTGTGTGTATATTTATACACGAAAAGCAGGGGGGCTGAGTTATCTTTTGATGACTTATGTTTGTGATACTTGTTATAATTTATTCAAATGCCTATATATATATATATATATATATATATGTATATATACATAAATACGTATTTGATATAATTTCTAATTTTCTATGATATTCGATAATATCCAAATTCGACTCTAAACTTTGTACCCGAAAAATATCCAATATTTACAGCACTCCCTCCTTGGATATTTTTTGTTATAACGGGACATAGAAATACGCATGCCTTGTTAAAAACCTTGCCAGGAAAACCTAGTGGGAAAAACCATAGCGAAGGAAAAAAGAATATAGCTCATATTTAACTCCCCCTCATTTGAATATATTAGTGAGAGGCGTTTCTGAGTCGACGCATATCAACCTTATGAACTAACTTCTCAAAATTTGATGCTGGCAATGCTTTAGTGAACAAATCTGCCAGGTTCTCACTTGAGTAAACTTATTGAACATCTATGTCACCCATCTTCTGAAGGTCGTGTGTAATGAAGAACTTTGATGAGATATGTTTAGTTCTGTCACCTTTCTGATAATATGTACAGGACATAACACTCTTAAAAGTGTATATTGTTCGAATTATATACGCTTCTTGAACTGTCTCGTTAAAAAAAACATTTGCTAGAAAAAAATCCAGTGGGAAAAACTATAGCGGAGGAAAAAGAGTATAGTGCATAATTAACTCTCCTTCAGGGGTGCACATTAATCAAGGATGTCTCAGAGTTGGCGAATGCCAATCTTGTGCTAATTTCTTGAAAGTTTGTAGTAGATGCTTTCTTGAATAATTCTTTTAGGTTCTTGAGCGAACATGTACTTCATCTTTCTTCAAAAAGCTTGAGAGTAAGAAATTCTTTGAAGTGAATTGGTTCTATGAACTCTCTTTCGCTGGAATAATGCATACTTATCTTCATTGTTGCACTCCCCCTGATCGTTGGATCAAGGGCTTTGATGTTACCAATTCTGTACTTGCTCATAAAGCGCAAGCGTTTCAGTAGTAAGTACATTTGTTAGTAGATTGTCAAAACATATCAATACAATTATATAACAAAATTGCATTCTTGTCACTTATCGGATGCCAATCAACACTTACATACATATTAATTGCAAGTTTGACATAATATAATAAGGTATACTGGTTGATCCATTAAGGTAAACATTTAACCACATATCATATACTAGTGACAAGTTGACTAAAGAGGCCATACCTGGTTGTGTGACAGCTGTATCAATGCGTCACTTAAACCAAGGTATGGTAGGGTCAAGAATTTATTCGTTACCTCATTGAGGATCGAAAAAGATCTTTATTTTATCAAGGAATCAAACAAAATTGAGGCACTAAACAACATAATTAAACACTTAAGTGCCGTACTAGTATAAGTTGACCAATAGAGTAATATTCTATCATATTAGTGCTCGATCTACAAGTCGAGAAAAAATCTTTCCTTTTCCGAGATCCTCAATCTCAAGTTCTCAGTTTAGGTTTATAAAAGCTTCTTTAAACTCTTCAAGAGTGATGATAATATTAACATATCTCTCTTTTAGTAGATATATACCGCGGTATTGAACTACATGCTTCTGGCATGTTTGGTCTTTTAGGGACTTTTATATAAATATCATCGTACAAATAAACTATTACCATATATATATGACGCATATAATGACCACCAGATTAATTGCATCCATGTATATATGTCCCATCAATTTCTGGTCTCTGAGATAAACCTTGGGCTACAAATTGTGCTTTTCACCACCTCATTATTTTCTGCACAAACATTTATATGTAGCATATATGTTTTATTCTTTAGGCATTTGGACTTCAAGAAAAAAAATTACTCATGGTTAAATCAGCCTAGATTGCGTTTTTCTATTTTAAGCCAATCATTTCTTTGTTGGCATTCTTGAACAAACACTAGTCTAAGATTTTAATTTCTTCGATCAAATCAGTAGCTACTGTATACACAAATATTTGATCAATTTTCATTTCGGTTCCATCTTATCCCATATTTCATAGAGATCTCTTTATCATTATAATTTTAATAGACTCAGGTAGCTTTAGGTACCTGATAATCTTGAGGGATTTTATATTATTATCTGTACAGAGTATTTTTCCTCAACAGTTTCATAATAAGGGGACTAATCTTTTCTATTGCTCATTTTTCTTTCTTGGAACCGATATGTCTAACACGCTTCTGGCGTGCAATGGATGCACTTTTCAAAATATCGCTCGATTGAGATATTAATTTGAGCAGGAGCATATATAGTGGGAACATATTATTTGGTCACCCTCCCTCCATTAATGAATACATCTGTGAATTGGCTTGTAATAATTTACAAGTGAACAATTCTTCGAACTTCTGGTTCGATGATGCATTCCATATAAATTCTCATTTTCCAACTTTCAATTTTCCCCTCCTGATTTTGGAAACCTTATTTCGTCAAATTGACAATCAGCAAATGATGCTTGTAAAATGTTTCCAATTAATTTCTCTAGATAAATTTTAAGCCCCTTACTTATACCCATCTTTCAACATCTGAGGTGGAGTAATTGGGACATACAATAATCATAGATAGGATATATATCTGGATCTTGTCAAAGACAAGTTATACTTGAGAGATCCATAATTAGTGCTGCAATATATATCATAACATGTGTCCATGTACAAGTTGGCAATAATAATGGTCTAACAATTTGCTATAGGCGTTTAATCAGAAGTTCATTTTGTATCTGTACGTGGGCTATATGGCAATTCATCCCATACTATAATCATTAAATTCCTGGGATGTAATTTCTTCTGCAATATTATACAATCCACGACTTGAGCTTATAGTCGGATCATTTATACAAGGAGCTTCACAAATGCCACATTACTCATGGGACCAACGGGTACAGGCCCCTATTAATGTCATAACATACTGAATTGGTCCATGTGATAAAATAATTGGCCCACACATATCCCATTTGTATGTGGGACTCAAAACTCAATTTTCAATTGAGTATATAGTAATTGCTTTGCCTTAAGCAGCACAAGCGGCACATAAAATTTCATCAAGAGAAAGAATCTTCAGGTTCTTAATAAGTGACACGAGAACTTTTAATAATTTTTCTCATCATTTACACCTGGATGGCCTAAACAGTCATGCCATAGGGTGAGTACTTTGCAATCAGTTAACTTCTGATTAACTACTATGTTTGATTCAATCAGGTTTATGTAAATATAATATAACCCGGAAGAAAGCGCTGGCAATTTTTCTATTATTTTCTTTCTTCCTAAAGTAAGAGATGTAATATAAAGATATTTTTTATCGCCCTCATTTATTGTCTCAATATGATAATCATTGCGACGAATATATCAAAAACTGATCAATTTTTTCTGTGATCTACTGGAAAACAGAGCATCGCTTATGTTTAGTTTCGTCCCTTCAGGGAACGTAACATGTGCTCTTCTAGAGCCTTCAACAAAATTTGAAACACCCGATATAAGAATCTTCTGGTTTTTAACGTGTGCGAGAATTTCAATGATTCTCTTAACCATATTTATACCTGGATGACTCAAATAGTTATGTCATAAAATAAAAGTCTTTTGGGTCTGTTAACTTCCGGTTAACTATCCCAACAGGTATATCAGAATTAAACATTGTTTCTTCAGGAAACAGGATATGTGTTCTTCTGGAGCCTTTAATTAAGTATCAAATAGATTGGCTAAGAAATATAGCCATATGAATAACTGGTAGTAAGGAGGCGGCATAGTCGACCATATAAATAACAAATAATAAATAAGCGGCATAGCTGACCATATAAATAATAAACGAGTAATAAAAAGTAGGCGGTTCAACCGGCCATGAATATGCAAAATAAAAAATACGAAAAATAAAGTTTTTTTCTTTCCTTTATCTCCTTGTCATTCGTGGACTTCTTAAATTTTGGTCCATTTAGGGTACCATTCAGTTATTATGACCGCAAATATAATCTCCTCTATGGCCCTGACCATGTCCACAACTACGACCTTGACCATGTTCCTGCTGGTCATATGTCGAAGCTAGGGATGGCAATGGGTAGGGTTTGGGTCAGGTTTGCCTTCATTCAAATCCAACCCAGAAAAAACCCGACTCAACCCAAATCCGAAAAAAGCTCATTTATTTCATAAAAATTCAACCCAAATCCAAATCCATCGGGTGGAACGGATATCCGACCCAAATCCATAACGCATTTACATCTTACAATAAACTATAATATTACAACCTATTATCAATTTATATAATACTGATAATGCAATAATAGTAACTAAAAAGCAATATTTAGACAAACATTTTTTCATTTAATAATAATAATAATAATAATGATAATAATACTAATACAATATTAAACAATCGTTCTAAAACATCTTAACTATTAATTTTTACATATGAAAGTGTTACATCATAATTTCAACAAAGGATATTATATTCCTAGAACAAGTTCCAACACAATAAAAAATATTGGAATCGAGTTGGTATGTTAAAAACTCAAAATTTAGTAATTTTAAATTTTATCCTACACTACTCCTGATCGTCTAGATTGCCTTGTAAAATTTCGGGTCAGATTTGGGTCGGGGTCGGGTTCGGGTTCTGGTTCGGGTAGGTTTTGACGTCATCCAAATCCAACCCGACCCAAAACCCATTTATCAGCATCCAAATTCAAATCCATTTAAAACCCATTTATTGCATCCAAATCCATCATAAGTGGATCGGGTTGGATGGATATCCAACGGATTTGGGTTGAATTGCCATCCCTAGTCGAAGCATTCACTTCAGGGCATGGTTCGAATCCAGTTGGTCGTGTTTGATGATTTTTCATCAATAATTCATTGCTTTGTTCAACAACGAGGAGACATATATTAACTCTGAGTATTTTTTAAATTCTCGTTCTCGATATTGCTACTGGAGGAGCATATTCGAGATATGAAAAGTAGAGAATGTTTTCTCTAACATATCCTCATCAATAGTATTTTTACCACATAATTGCAGTCAGGAGGTAATACTAAACACTGCAGAGTTATACTCGCTAACTGTTTTAAAATCCTACAGCCGCAAGTCAATCCATTCATAGCGAGCTTTAAGGGGATCATAGACATTTGATGATCAAACTTCTCCTTTAAATTCAGTAAAAGGACATACATGTCCTTTACTGTAATATACTCAACTTTTAATCCTTCAAGGATATAGGATATGATGCCTGAGAAATATCATTGCTTTTGCGCAATCCTACAGGGATGCACTATTATCCCTTTTTAATTGTCCTAGATTCACAGTATCAGGGTGAACCTCAATATTAAGGGTCCAAGACAAATAATTTTTTTTCCAGATATATCAAAAGCAGTAAACTCAAGATTAGTAAAATTATAAATCACAAAGATTAAGAAATAAAAACTTACCTCGAAATAGAACAATCAGCTAGCTAGAGACTCATGCTGATGCAACTACAATAATAACATTCCCAGTGCCTCACGTGTTGATAACGTGTTATAAAACTATAGAGATATTAGAATAAAAAGATAGACCCATATATACTCGAAGCAGAATAATAAGTATTTTATATCAGAATGAGATTATTTTATTCAAAATTTTCTCTCTCTTTCTCGTTGCTTTTTTTTCTTTTCTTTCTTTTTTTTTCTTTGTTCTTTCTTGTTGATGTTGTTGGGTGTGTGTATAATTTACCCAAATATCTATTTATATATATATATATACACGTAAATAGGTATTTTACATAATTTTTAATTTTTTATAATATTTGATAATATTTAAACTCGACTTTAAAATTTATACCCGAAAAATATCCAATATTTTCAACAAAAAGAAAATAAAAGAGAAAAAAATGACAAGAGAAAAGGGAAAATTTTAATAAAATAATATCATTCTGATACAAAATACTTGTTATTTTTCTTCAATTATATTTCAGTTTGTCTTTTTATTCTTTTCTTTTCAAATATAATTTGTCCCTAGTTTTATAACAGTTTGTTATATGTATCAAATTATGACATTGTTTTACCTGCATGTTACCAACACAATTAACAAAAACAAAATTATTATGCTAGCTAAGCTTATAAAAGGTTTACATAGCGAATTTTGTACTACAAAAATAGATGGGCCTTTAATCTTATGACTTTAATTTGTCCTTCAATAAAAACATGCATAAAATGAAGGAAATATTGGGAAGTCCTCACCCTCAGGTTGGGGGCTCTGGGAAACAGCCTTTCTTCAGGTTAACACCCTCAAGGGGGAAGACTGCGTACATCCGCCCTCCCAGACCCTGCATAGGCCGGAGCCTTTGAGGCACTGGGTATGTTCCTTTTTATGGATGCTTTTGAAGTGTGGAGCTCAAATATCTCTTATAAAATTTACAGACATATTATGATATTGCGATTTGTCATATGAGTTGTTTTTAATATAACATTTTAAATTTAAAGTATTTATCACATAAGTAGGCCTGATTCTACATGCATTTTACCACGAACTATCTACTATACGTTTAACTCCAAGCACCACTATTTAGCAATGCTAGCATTGCTGTATATGCAACTGAGAACATCATCCGAAGACGAACATCGATGGACTCTGATCAAAACACACTCGTTGCTCAATTGATGCGTTTTGTCCACCATTGGCGTTCTCATGTGCAACCTACATGTATCAAAGGGGCTTAGATTGAGACTCTATAAAAATTACTTCTACATTAATTTCTATGTAATGAGGTTTATGAAATAATTAATTAAAGATTGAATCAATTACTCACCTCTATGTAGAGTATTAGAATATATTATAGTTAGAGTAGGTTTATATCTATTATCTTGTATTTTACAAATCTAATCCTATCTAGATTGAGTTAGACTTTTCCCTTTATGTAAACTCTGCTCTATATATACAATAGCAGGAAAACATGTTTGGTATGCCACACAAACCTAAGATTTAACATGGTAACTGAGTGTATCTAAAACCCTAACCCTTAAAATAATTTCTCTTCCCCTCCCTTCTCCTCCCCTCAATGGTAGCCCCGGCCCTCCCCCCCCCCCCCCCAGGCAGTAGCCTCTATCCTTGCCGATCACCCCCCTCCCTATCAATTTTAGGGTTTCGTAATGGCAGCAAGAGAATCCTCTTCCCCCCATCTTCAAACCCTGATGTCCCGCCCATCTACCAGAACCCCAATCTCCAGTCACCTCCTCTCCGTTATTGGTACACATCCCATCTTCCTCTCCTCATTTAGCTCCGTCCTTGTCTCCACTCCCGTAACCTCTCCAATCTTGAGTCTTTGGTGCTCGATTCTCCAATCTCACAACAATTGGTTTTCTTTCCCAACCCTCGTTCCCCCTCACCATGATTGACATAAACCATGGCTTTCCTCCCGTGCCTATTGTGGCACTTATGTCTGACCTTCCTTCTTCCTCCACATATGTGGCTTCCCCTACTTCCTTCTCAATGTCCACAATTACTAACCTCGTAACAATCAAAATGGAACACCCCACTGATTACTCGGGCTGGCGTGAGCAAATTTCCATGATTTTCAAGGCTCAGTGGCTCATGGGATTTGTTGAAGCTCTCTTCCTTGGCCAACCCCTTATCTCACCGATGGCTCATCTATTCCCAACCTTGACCATATGGCTTGGACTTGTATGGATTACAATATCCGTTTATGTATTGCAGCTTCCCTGGCTAAATCTATTCTTAATGACGTCATTAGACAAACAACCACTAAAGATATGTGGGATGCCCTTAATAAACAATTTCGTCACCTTTCTCATGCCAAGAAATTTGATCTTTGCACCCAATTGGCTCTTCTTTTCAAAGATAACAAAATAATGAATGTGTAGTTATACAAGGAAGGATAGGGTCAGGAATGACGTTAAAAGAGGAAAATTGGGCGTAGCCTCGATCGAGGACAAATTGAGGGAGCAACACTTGAGATGGTTTGGACATGTTAGGAGGAGACCGACCACAGCTCCAGTCAGAAGATGTGAATAGCCACATACTACACTAGGCAGAAGAGGGAGAGGTAGGCCAAATAAGAGTTGGATGGAGACGATCCGACATACCTAACCTGCCTAAACCTAAGTGAGGAGATGACCTTGGATAGAGCTCGATGGAGAGTGAGCATAGGGGTAGCTGATGTAGCATCTTAGAGTAATGCTGCATATTACTGTTCGTAGAGGGGGCGCGCTTATTTGATTGCTGGCTTATTTGCTTCTCGGTTTATTCACCTAGTATTGGATTTGTTCTATTTGCTTTTTATGTGCTGTGGAGTTGTCTTAGACTTGATCTAACCTCCTGCTTTTCAGGATGCTATGCTTCCATGATGATAAGATCTTCAGGTTGGGGGGTCCTCGGAAAATGCCTCTTTTCCATTCGGAAAGGAGAAGACTGCGTACATCCACCCCCCAGACCCTGCTTATTGCGGGAGCCCGTGAGGCACTGTGACTGTTGTTGTTGTTGTTGTTGTTGATCTTGTTGTTCTTGATTCCCCTATCTCCAATGGGGAACTTATTCTCTATTTCCTATTTGGGATTTCCCTTGAATATGGTGCCTATAGCACTTCAATGCATAATTACCTGATCGACCTTTCTTTTGAAGACTTGAAGACGTCTCTACTCAATGAGGAAACTACTCATGTTCAGATCAATACCCGTCAACAACCCAAGGTTGCGCATGCCCTTGCTGCTCATGGTCAGTCAGTCGAGGCACCCAGTGGTGGTCAAGGCCATGGTAGATGTGGCTGTAGTGGTGGTCTTGGGAATCGTAACAACAATCACCGGGGTGGATCTGGTGACCAAGGTACTGGTGGCCATGTTTGCCCACAACAGCAGGTGTTCTGTCAACACCAACCGAAGGGTGGTCTTGGATACCGGCCTTCTAGATTTGCTCCTCCACCCTATGCCCCTTCGGTAAGATCTGCAGGTAATTTTTCTTGTCAGTTTGGTGATAGTATTCTTGGGCCTAGACCAGAAGCCTGTCAGATCTGTTAACAATTTGGTCATATTGCTCTTCAATGTCCTCATTAGTAATCTCAGCCTGATCTCACCCCTTTCTTTTTTGCTATGTCTACTACTAAGCCTAACTAGATGTGGTACCCTAACACTGGGGCGTCTAATCATATGACATCAAACTCAAGTATATTGCATAATTTTTGCTCTTATACAAGTACGAGTTCCTTGTCTATATTAGTTGGTAATGGGTCTTTATGACCAGTCATGCATGTTGGTTTCTCAGTAATACCAACCAAAATTCATCCTTTATATTTACCTAATGTTTTTCTTGTACCAAATATGGCCCATAATTTACTTTCTATTAAGCAATTATGTCGTGATAACAACTCCATTGTTGAATTTAACTCTAATTCTCTTTGTGTCTAGGACAATGTAATGGGGACACCTCTACTTCGTATGCACAGTAATATGACAATATACGGTTTTTTACCACAACACATTGGATGGTACTATTGTACCGTCCTCCTCCCCTTCTCCCAAACTTTTTTTTTTCTTCCTTTTTTCATATAGAAGAAAGAAAAAAAATATTAAAAAAATAAACAGAAATATTTTCAAAAAAAGGGAAGATAAAACAAGAAAAAATCAATTTCTTCCGTAGAGTGAAAATCTCAAAATTTTAAAATACGAAAATCTCAGATTTCTATTTTTAAGAACTACATTAATTTGATGCTGATGAGGGCACGTAGGAAACTCGTAATAAATAATCAGGTGCGGTTACAAATGTTTAACAATCAAGTCTCAAAATCCCAACATTCTTTTTAAGAACTACGTTAACCTGATCCCGAAAATGGTATGTAGGAAACCGAAATAAATAATCGAGTGCGGCTGCAAATGTTTAAAACATCAAATTTGAAAATCCCAGATTTCTATTTTCAGAACTATGTTGACTTGATCGTAAGATGGGTACGCAAGAAACCCAAGATTAAATGAAGGGTGCAGTCACTCTATATATATCAAACACGAAATGCCGGACTCAAGTAGTTTGACCAAGAATAAACCTAAAATTAAGGTTGATTTGACCAGGGTACAAAATGACAAAGAAGGACTTGAGCTCGAAGTTCTAATGAAGTTCAAAAAAAACAAAAAGAGGAAACATATATGAGTTGGACAGAATACGATTTGATTAGCTAAATGGGATCCAACACCTCTAAATGAAATCCAACATAAAGTAGAACTGCGAACAGCTTGATCATTTAAAAGGATATGCAGGCAACCAAGTTCAGGTGCGGCTCAAACAGGAATATATATATATATATATATATATATATATCAAACGTGAAATACCGGACTGAAGTGGTTTGACCAAAAATAACCTAAAATTAAGCTTGATTTGACCAGGGTACAAAATGACATAAAAGGACTTCAGCTCGAAGTCCTAATGAAGTTCAAAAAACTAAAAGAGGAAACATATATGAGTTGGATAGAATGCACTTTGATTAGCTAAATGGGATCCAACACCCCTAAATTAAATCCAACATAAAGTAGAACTGCGAACAACTTGATCATTTAAAAGGATATGTAGGCAACCAAGTTCAGGTGCAGTTCAAATAGAAAATAAATTCCTTTTCTCGTGGGATTAATTTTATGTCAACATCCTAATTAGTTGACTCAATTCGATTAGACTCAGGCAACCTTAACCAAATGACTTCTATATCTGATCCAAATCAAATTAAGCTTTATGTCCAACCTAAATCCAAAACAACTTCCATGATTAACCTAAATTCAAAAAGACTTCCATGTCGAACCTAAGCCCAAATTATATTTTATTTTGTACCCAAATATAACAACAGTAACAACAACAACAGTCCCAGTGCCACAGAGGGTCCCGCACGAGTAGGGTCTGGGGGGGTGGATGCACGCAGCCTTCCCCCTTCGAGGTAGAAGAGAGGCTGTTTCCGGCGGACCCCCAACCTGAAGGTCTAATCGTCATACGAACATGGTCTCCTGCAAATCATAGAAGCCGCAAGCATCAGCTTTGGACCCCTCATAAGACTAGCACTATAAAATATACCCCACAACAGGCAACTACAGGCACATAATAGAGCAAATAGTGCATGGCCAATAATAGCCGAGTACTCGAAAAACGACTAAACAGCAGATAAGTGCACTACCTGGGGTTATGACTACCTAGAAATCTTAAACTACCAGTCACTCGCCACACTATTCTACGCTGCCACATCCGCTATCCTTATGCTAGCCCTCCATCGTGCCCTATCTTAGGCCATCTCCTCTCTTAGGTTTAGGTGGGTTACGTCCTGTTGGATTGTCTCCAACCAGCTCCTCTTTGGCCTGCCCCTCTCTCTTCTGCCTAGCTTAGTGTGTAGCTGTTCACACCTCCTGACTGGTGTTGTGGTCGGTTTCTTGCTAACATGTCCAAGCCATCTCAGGTGATGCTCCCTCATTTGTACCCAAATATAAATTTACTGTTATCGAGCTCCAACTTAAATTCAAAATAACTTAAACCTCAAATTGACTTCCATGTCACACTCAAATCTCAAATTGACTTCCATGTCATACTTAAATCTAAATTAACTTCCATGTCACACCTAAACTCAATTTTATGTCAAACCCAAATCCAAAAGAGCTTCCACGCCAAACCAAATTTAAATTCAAAACCAAATTCCTAAGCCAAAGCTGACTTTTATGTCAAGTTCAAATTCAAAGTAAATCCCACGTCAATTTCAAATCCTAAATGCCAAACCTAATTCAAGATATTTTCCAAATCAAACTCAAATTTAAATGATGTTTCAATCAGTGTTAAGCCCGAGTCAAACCCCAAATCTAAATGAGTACTGAGTCATACTCCAAATCCAAAACCGAGTCAAACTTCAAATCCAAATTAATTCCAAGTAAAACCCTAATCCAGATAAATTCTAAGCCAAACCCCAATCCAAATGAATTCGAGGTCAAACCTTGATATAAAATGACTTCCCGTCAAACTGAAAGTCGAGACTACTTTTAAGGCTAAGAAATGAAGATCCAAATTATCTTCCAACCAAACCAAAAATCCAAAATTTCCAAGTCAAGTCACAATTTCCAAGTCAAATCCAAACCAAATTTAGCCCAACATGATTCCTAAGTCAAACCTAAACCCAAGTTAAACTCCTGTCCAAAAAGACATCTGAGTCAAGCCTAAATGCAACATACTTTTTGAGTCAAACCTAAATACAAATGACTCTTATCCCAAGACTAAACTCAAATAAAGTTGAACCTTCTAAAATACAAATCAACCTAAAATGTGTTGACTTAAATCAATTAATTGGCTAGTCACTTCGTCGATCGATTAAAATATAAATATATTATCAGTCGGAATTAAAGGGTATTCTCCTAAGGGAGATGTAATTAAGGGTGTACATCACCTTGAATAGGGTGGTTTCCTGAATTGATAAAACCTATGTACACCTCGTATATAGGGAAATTCATATTTTGTGAAATTCATATTTTTGTTCAATATAAATTTTTTGGCATGCTCAGTGGAACCCCATTCTCCTTTTCATCTCTAACTAAATTCTAGTTTTCACGAACTACTAATGTGATGCTATGCAAGAATAATGGCACCACAAGAGACAATCCTGTTCAATGAGCTCCCGGCCACTCTCATGGTCAAAGGAGGGCTTATCTGCAAGAAGAAGAACTTTGAGGTACTTCGCAAGGTGGGATCAAATTCACTTGCTGCTAAGATCTCGCTAAATAATGCTGAACAAGGTGGACGAGACATCTATCTCAATGCATGCTACAATTAAGGTAGTAGTCCTAGGAAAGAAAACAAAGAGTGCGAAGCGAAATGCACGAAGGACAACGAAGAGACAAACGAAGAAGGCCAACCAAAAATTGGCACCTGTCTTCACCACGAAGCCCGTGAAGGCAGCTCCGAAAAGGGTCATCTTAAAGAAATTCACCGTGAAGAAATCTACTAAAGAATATGTTATTAACCTTGTGAACCAGATATACATCGGCTCTATTCCAGTCATTTTGAGGCTGGTCGAGCAAGTCATGGTCACCTCCTATGTTGAGGGGGATGTTCGGCTGAAAATAAAGAGGGTTAAAACCTCTATGCTTGCAAACCCAAAACCAGCCATGCAAAGACAAAGACACTCCAGAATCAAATGAGTGTTCCTCCTAAAGCCTCTAAGGAAGGGAAGGAGGACATGTCAATGACATCCGAAAGCTCTAGCAATTTGAGTTCTGAAGGAGTGATATCTTTGAAGGAGGACGGTTCTTATATAGGTCCAATCACTCGCTTAATGGCTAAGTTAACAATATATGCTGAGATGGTATCGGCAAGCCAAACAAAGCCAACCGACCTAATGGAGGACACAAGCCCTTTCATATATGATGACATTAGTTCTCTATTCATTTAAGAGGATTTCCGAAGAGAGTTTTAATATGCCAGTTTTGGTGATTGGAACTTCAAGCATAGAAGAACAGTTACAAGAATTACAACGAAAGCTTGTTGAAAAGGAGGCAGAAATTACTGCACTGGCTGCATAAGTAGCCAATCAAGCTAGTGCATCAACACAGACACCATCCACAAGAAGAGGTTCAGAGTCAGCGTTCTGAGCTGATGCACCAAGACATTAAAGCCATGATAGCTGAAGGGATAAAGGAATACCGAGCTTCTATAAACCCGCTCGTCTTGGGTCATTAGAAGCCATATCCAGCACATGACGATACAATGTCTCACGGGTATCAGAAACCAAAGTTTGAGAAGTTTGATGGCGTGAATGGGTTACCACATGAGCATTTGGCCCACTATCATTTTCGAACTAATACAACAATTTGTCCAGTCCCTAAAAGTATCGATGTTTACGTGGTACACTCAGCTGCAACCTGGATCAATTAGAATTTTGGATGACTTGTAGAAGGCGTTTCTGGCCCAGTTCGTGAGTTCCAAGAAAAAGTGTTGATACTGGATCTAGCTTATGCCTTTCAAAAGTAGTATGAGAGCGCAAACGACTTCATTACACGATAGAGGAGCTTAAGTCTCCAATGTCCCGAGAAATTGAGTGAACATTTTGCAGTTCAAATGTGTGCCAACAACCTTGAGCCAAAAGTAGCTACTGTTAGGAACAGTATCCTGAAATCTAGATTTATTCTGGATATATTATTTTAATTCATAAATAAAATTGAAGTCCCAGTCATTTCCTAGTTAAATTTGTGTAAGCGAGCATTTGTACTGCACATGATTTTCTTTTGGGAGACATCCATGAGATGGGTGTCGTCCTCAGACTACAATTTACAAGTTTGTTCTAAGTGGTTTATGAGACTAAGCCACAGATAGATTTGGAGCAAATGGTATGGATTGTTGTTTGAAAGGCTCATAGTCGAAGATAAGTTTGGACCACTTGTATGCTAAGACTATAACACTTGTCTTGGTCATGTGGATGGAGATTCAAAAGTGTTCAATTGGTGTGTTTAATAAGATTGACACATTGAGTTAGACCATGTGAGTTACTTATTTTAAGACTACCACCGGAGATGAGTAATTCACATTGTACTGTTTGAACGACGACTCTAAATCATGAGGGTATTTTGGACTTGTGCATGGAGCGTTAGTTACTTTCATGTACTATAAGTAAGTTCTAAATGCATGGCTGAATTCCCACGTACACTGGGTAGCGGCATGAAGTGTGACAAGGATCAGGTATTCAATAGGGAATCCACAGTCCCTTATGAGATACAGATATCCCCTTAGTTGATTTGCAAATATTTGAATAGTTCGAAATCTTTGGCCAAAGTATTCCAAGTGTTTGACATTTGGAATTTATACTATGGATATGTTCAAGTATAAATGAATTATTCAGTTAAGGGTAAGTCGATAACTAATGGAGAAGCTGTGAGAAGGATAATGGTAATAGTTACACTTATTCTTCATCATGGACAACTAGTAGAAGGGTTGTTATCATCAATACAGTCTAAGAAAGAGATATCGAATAAATAGTTTAAGTCTGGAGTGCAGTGACATTTATTTAGTGGAATTAAGTCTTATTAAATGGTAATTAAATTATTTCGTGAGATGATTAATTTAGCCCATTTGGAGCTAGATTTAAATTGTCCCTGAGGTCCTTGCGCAAGCCTTTGTATTTATTGCCATTGAAAAAAAAAATAAAGAATTTATGAGATTAATTATTTATCCATGAAATGGGTAAATTAATTTTGTCAAACATTATTCATGAGATGAATAAAAATTAAAAATTATAAGATAAAATAATTTCTAGAAAATTAAAATTCATAAGATGAATTTTTACATGTGGGAAACAAAGTAAAAACGAGCACATTTAACAGGATCGATCCATGGCTCTCGGATCTAATGAACTCGCGCGCTGGGATGTCCCAGGGGGCTATCCGCGTCCCCTCTTGGGGACGAATAAGAATCTGCCACGTGTCAGCTCCTCATAGGCCCAAATATGCACCTTTCGCTCCCAAGCTAAACGCGACCTTTTGGTGCTTTTTTGAGTTAAACGATGCGTTTTGATTTGAGCTGCATTTATTTCTAAGAATCCCACATCAGTTTTTCGTTAATTTTTTTGCTCCGGTACACTACAATAAATAGAGGTACCTATTCCAAGGATTTGGCATTCAATTGAAGCAAATTATTTTGGGTTTCTGGAATTGTGTTAGATACCTATTTGAACAGAAAATTTTTTGTTGAAATTTTTTTTCCCCTAGTTTAATATTTTTTGGAGCCCACCCTCCGGGCAACTCAAGGTCATTGCATAGAAGATCGTGGGGTCTCGATTTTGATATTCTTCTGAAGAAGATTCTTTTTTTTTGGTATTCTTATATTGGAGCAATTCCAAGTACATTTTTCCTTCCTTCTTCTCTGATTTTTACTTTTTTATTTATTTACATTATTCGTTATTATGCCTGTTTAAGTTTATATATTGTTATGAATATATTAGAGTAAAAAGGCTTGTAAATCTAAATTAAAAATTTAGATCCGTAGATTTAAATTATGAATTTAAATATATGGATTTAAAATTAGGAATTTTAAATCAACTCCAGGTTTAGAATTATGAATTCTAAACCCCTTTCACTGCGTAAACTTTAGGGAGAATTTTTGCAATTCGTTCTAACAACAACCGGTATTAGAGCAAAGGGATTTATAGAGATAACCCTATTCTCGGGAACTCTCACACGTGAGGTGTCACAAAGCGTGACTCTTCCACCGGGGGCTTAGGTAAAGAGAAGAGTCTCCCACTCTAAGTGTTCTAATATGTGCCTTTTGTTGTGACCATAATTCATAACTGTGAGCCCAACAATTAGCATTAGAGTTTATTTTTTCCCACAAAATTTAATTTTTTTCCTAACAGCTGCGTATGTTCTTACAGCTACATATGTCCCAAAAATTTCAATGCGCTCGTTATAAAGCTTCTAATGTCGACAAACAAATCGCTCAACAGAAGATTGCATCTCATAAAACACGGACAGTTGACAAAAGGAAGGGAGAAAATAAAAAGCCAGCAAAAAAGGGTGAGGCTATGGCCACTTTCATCAAAATAATTGAGAAAACCAACAATGTTGCGGATAGAAAGAATGATAAAGGCAAAAGGAAGCAGGTTCAGAGGTTCACTCTTCAAGAAAGAAAGGAGAAGAAGTACCCCTTTGATAATGACTATGTGTAAGGTATTTTTGACGAGTTGAAGGCAGCAAAAGCAATTACCCTTCCAGATCCAAAAAGGCCGGACGAGGCTGACGGGAATAATAACCCCAATTATTGCCCTTACCACCGATTGTAAGCCATCTGATCGAAGATTATTACATCCTTAAAGACATAATCGAAGCTATGATCAACAAATGGCAGATTGAGATCGAAGCTAGAACATCCTCCAAGGGAGCAATTGCTTCGTTCAATACTACGTCATGTGTAGAGGATGAAGATGGTGCTCAGGTACCCCTTAAGAAGGAGAATATACCAACAGTGGAGTTACCTCCTGGTGCTGTGCATGTTCATTTCATTGTTGACAGAGAGGTCGCAGTTTAATGGGCCAACCTGATATGCCTAGGCCTGGAATAGCCATACCCAGTCTTTATGAACTTATAACTAAACCGGAGGCTTAGGATTTTGACCTTGAAGATGACGATGATGACGAGTATGAGTGGCAGACCTGCTTTAGCTGGAGAACGTTCAGTAAAGACTTCGCTCAAAGCTCTAGCCCGCTAGGTGTAAAGATTCGAGGACAAAATCCTTCCAAAAAGAAGAACAAAAAGAAGAAATCCAAATCTTTCAAGAAGGTAGAAGTGCCTTCAAATGAGGAATATGTTCCCCCAACTAGGGTCCCTGTAACTTTGAAGGACTACTTCCCGAAGAAGTTTCTCTGAGAAGGTTCCTCTAGTGATGAAGATAAGAAACAAGAATGGACAACTCCTTGTTACATGGTGTCTTTTGAGGAAAAAGAAGAATTCGAGGAGGTAAACCTTGAAGTTGATCAAATCACTCTTCATTTCGGCTTCCAATTATCGACACCAAGGCTAATTGAAAAGCACAAAGAGCCAATACAATCAGCAGGACAAGAAATGATGTCACCCATGTTGAGGGACAACCGGATGGGCAGTCGGAGCAGGCCCTGGTTGCGAACGAGAAGGCACTTCCCATGGAAGATCTCCCCATTCCGGTCCCTCCAGTTGTAAAACAAGCACCGTACCATGAAAGAGTTTGATATGATGTCCTTACTCCTTTAAAACTAATTCCTACTCGATTAAGTATTTATGATGCACTCTAATTATCTAAAGAGTTGAGGAGGACACTCATCCAAGATCTAATGGATCCCGATGATTACAAAGGTGACGTTGATCAGGTTGAAGTTGACAACACGTCTGTAACAAACAAATGTGCTTCTTGCATGGCATGCATCACATTCTATGATGAAGACCTCCAGCACAGGACAGAACATCACAATAGGCCGCTTTACATATCTGGTTTAATCGGAGACAAAGTGTTGAACCGAATCCTGATTGACTGTGGTTCCGTAGTTAATATTCTCCCTTTGAGGGCACTACGAGCTATGGGGTTAACGCCGTACAAGTTATCCCCTACATTGCTTACAATTCAAGGCTTCAATCAAGTAGGGTAGAAGGCTCTGGGTACTATTACACTGAAAGTAGAATTTGGTGACCTTTACAAAGATGCCCTTTTCCATGTTATAGACATAGATACGTCCTACAATGCCCTATTGGGATGACCTTGGCTCCATAATAGTAAATCTATAGTCTCTACACTTTTTCCGTGCGTAAAATACACAAACAAAAATGGGGTTGAAAGAACGATTCATGGAGATCCTGATCCATTTCATGAAAAATATATCAACTATGCCGAAGCCAAATTTTACTGATCAACCAACATTGCGCTCACAAGGGGGAGTCTTGAAAAAGGAAAGGGAAAGATTCTCAGCTAAAGAGACCCTAAAGACCTCTCAACCCAAGACTTTATTTAAGTATGTCCCAAAGAAAAAAAGGAGAAGTGGGCAAAAAGCCTTGACTCTAGTTGAGGAAATTATGAACACCCTTGTAACAAGCTATACATGTCCTCTGCTGAGAATGAATCAGTCCATGCCCAATACGGGTATGGTCATCTCTACCTCCTTTGGGGGTACAAAAAGAGTACACAGGAGGTTGATATTTAACAGTGATGCATCCGCATCTACTCGCTCCTGATTCAGGGTAAGGATGGGAAAACTTGGTGCCAAGAACATCCTAATTGATTGAGGAAAAATGAATATGGATGAGGTTATGGACTTTGAAGTGCCTCCTTTCAATGACATGATCGATAGGTTATAAACTGAGAAGGTGGAGTTCTTAAGGCGTATGTTACCGATCCTATGACTCTGATTACACAAGAACAAGAAATCTTCAAAGCGAATGAGCTAGTACCACCTCATGTCTCAGCCTTTCAGAGATTGGGAAAACCTTTTGGATCAAATTCCAAAAGAATCAAAGTAAGAAAAGCCAAGGGTCAAGCATATGTTGCCAAACCTATGACTTTGATGAAGAGTGAACAAGAAACCTTGAAAGATGATAAGCCAACATCTCCTCATGTCTTAATCTTTCGGAGGTTGGGAAAACCTTTTGGGTCAAATTCTAAAAGGATCAAGATGAGAAAAGCCGAAGGATCGGGATTGAGGAAGAAGAAACTGCTGACGTCTATTATCCTCAAATAAGGTGACTTTGATAATGAACAAGCCACACAAGTTAACGTTACATCCATTTTATATAGTTCAGATTACGAGGGACTCGAGTCTTGTTTGTCCCAAGGTGGACTATCGTGTAACGTCATTCATGATGAGATTGCATCAAGTGAGGAAATCCAGTCTCAACGAGAAGACCAAGTGACTCCAGATGTCCAAAAGCATTACATGATTTTATTGAACTAGATGAGCCAACTCCACGAGAATTAGAGGATGGAGGCTATGCAATTGTCGATGAGCTTCAATAAATTAACCTTGGAACTAATGAGGATCCAAAACCAATTTTTGTCAGCGCCCTACTATCTCTCAAGGAGAAGATGTAATATAAAAAATTGCTAAGTGAGTTACCAAGATATGCCGGGGTTGAATACAAACGTGGCTGTGCATAAGTTTGCCATATCCAAATATACAACACCAAAGAAACAATCGCAGCGACTCTCTTGACCTGAGTTGACTGTTCAAATAAAGGCCAAGGTAGACAAACTGATAGAGGCAAGTTTTATTTGTAAAGTCCAATACCTGTCATTGCTGGCGAAGATTGTGCCCGTGAGGAAGAAGAATGGGCAACTTCACATCTGTGTGGACTTCCGAGATTTGAATGACGCTTACCCTAAGGATGAATTCCTATTACCAATCACTGAACTCTTAGTAGATGCTAATACTGGGTTTAGTGCATTGTCGTTTATGGATGGTTTCTATGGTTACAACCAAATCAAAATGGACCTAGCAGATGAGAAGTTAATTGCTTTTCACACACCACAAGGAGTCTACTATTACACTGTGATGCCCTTTGGTTTGAAGAATGCTGGAGCAACTTATCAAAGAGCCATGAATGTCATCTTTAGTGACATACTGCATAAAATTGTTGAGTGTTATGTTGATGACTTGGTTGTGAAGACCGAGAATAAAAAGGATCGTCTTGATGACTTATGAGCAATATTCAGCTGACTTCAAGAACATCAGTTGAAGATGAATCCATTAAAGTGCATATTTAGAGTTACATCTTGAAAATTTCTCAGCTTTGTGCTCAGACACCGAGGGATTGAAATTGACCCTAACAAGATTAAAGCAATTGTGGAGATGCCTCCTCCAAGAAATTTGCGAGAACTCTGTGGTTTGCATGGAAGACTAGCCTACATCAAGCGGTTCATTTCCAATCTGTTAGGAAGATGCCACCCTTTCATAAGGTTGATGAAGAAAGACGTCCATTTTGTTTGGGACCAGACTTGTCAAAATTTAATCAACAATATCAAAGAATATCTGCTAAAGTCACCTATCATGATGGCACCTGTTCAAGGAAGACATTTAATATTGTACACTGCAACATTGAAGCGATCCTTTGGAGCGATGTCAGCATAAAATAATGACGAAGGAAAAGAGAATGCCCTTTATTATATCAACAGGACGTTGGTGGGGGTAAAACATAGCTATTCATCTATTGAAAAGATTTTTCAAGCATTGGTGTTCGCTATGCAGAAATTGAGGCATTATCTCATATCACACTCAGTTCCCTTGGTCTAGAAGGTTGGACAGTGTTGTCAGAGCGTTTAGCTAAGTGGGCAATGTTATTAGTCCCATTTGACATAAAGTTTGTCCTCGGAAACAGCCTGCTTTCCACTCGGAAGGGGTAAGGCTGCGTACATCCACCCCTCCCAGACCCTGCTTATTGCGGAAGCCGCGAGGCACTGGGATTGTTGTTGTTGACATAAAGTTTGTGGCACAAAAGGCTATAAAAGGGCAAGCTATAGTTGACTTCTTGGTGGCACACTCGGCTCCTGATGATGAAAAATTGTCAGATGACTTGCTGGATGAGGAGGTACTCCATGTAAAGACGATATCTTGGCAGTTGTATTTTGGTGGAGCAACAAATAGAAAGGGGGCAGGTGTAGGCATCGTCTTCATCACTCCCTCCGGCGGACTCATTCCTTACTCTTTTTCCTTAATAGAACTTTGCTCTAACAACGTAGCTGAGTATGAGGCACTCATCATTGGTCTTGAAATGGCAATTGAAATGCGTATTGACTACGTGCAAGCCTTTGGCAATTCTCAACTAATTGTCAAACAAATAAATGGCCAATATGAAGTTAGAAATGCAAATTTAGTGCCTTTGTACCAAAGAGTGAGATATTTGATGGAGCAATTTTATGATGTTAAAATATCACATGTGCCAAGGTCAGAGAATGATAAAGCTGACGCCTTAGCAAAGCTTTCTGCATCACTAACTCTGCCCAACAAAAGAGAAATTCAAGTTTTTATTGGAGAATGTCACCTGTTGATGCCTGCAGTGGAACGCCTAGACCAAGTGAAGATGGTAAACTCGGTCTCCGTTAATGATAGCGAAGAAGAGCCAGATTGACGGCAAACTCTGATTGAATATTTTTGACATGGCATTTTACCTGCTGATTTGAAGAAGAGAGTCGAGATAGGAATACGAGTACCTAAATTTGTGTTGAAAAATGACACTTTGTATTGAAGGTCCTTTGATGGGATCTTGCAGCAGTGTTTGTCAAAAGAAGAGGCCACTCTCGCTCTCAGAGAAATGCATTCTGGCATATGTGGTGCTCGCCAAGCGGGACCAAAGCTCATTGATCAAGTCAAAAGGCTAGGCTATTATTGGCCAAACTTGGTTCAATATGTAATGAAATTCGCAAAGACTTGCTAAGCTTGTTAAATTCATGGAGATTTCATTCACCAACCACCGTAGCCTCTACACTCAAGCGTGTTGTCTTGGCCCTTTGGCGTGTGGGGCCTTGATGTCATGGGTCCATTTGAACCTTCATCATCCATCAATATGTACTTGTAGGGATCGATTACTTTTCAAAATAGGCTAAAGTTAGTGCATTGAGAGAAGTGGGGGCAAAGAAAGTTGCAGATTTCATTCGAGTTCAATTGATCTACCGCTATGGAGTTCCGTCGAAGATAATATCCGGCAATGCACTTTACTTCAAAAGCCAACAAGTGCTCAAATTAATCAAGAAGTTCAAGTTCAAGTTCAAGCATAACTTTTCATTGAGCTATAATCCGGCATCCAATGGTCAACCTAAAGCATTCAATAAGGTCCTTTGTAAAATCCTCAAGAAAATGGTCTCGAAAAGAAGAAGGGACTGGAATGAACGATTACCTGAAGCTCTATGGGCGTACCGAACTATAGTCCGAAATGCAACGGGATGCACCACCTTATAGTTTGGTGTTCGAGTCAGAGATATTTTTCCTTTGGAAATACAATTGCCTTCTCTTAGAGTAGCCGTTCAGCTCACTGACCCAGATAAGAATGTAAAGATCAGGCTAGCCGAGCTTGAAGCCCTGGACAAGCACAAATTAGCTGCCCAACAGAGACTTGAAGTATACCAAGCTCAAGTTGCTGGTGCATTCAATAGAAGGGTGGAGTTTCGCTCATTTTTTTATTGGTGACTTAGTCCTCACAGTCAGGCAACCGATAAACAGAAGGGCGCGAGACAAGTTCGAGCGGAAGTGGGAGGGACCATATGTTGTCAAAAAGGTCTATCCAAAGGGTGCTTACGAACTGTGAAATCCCAAGGGCAAGGTCGTATATTCTTACGTCAATGGAAAATTTGTGAAATTTTTTTTTGCTTAGTCCAATGTATTAAAAAAAAATGAAGTCTGGATAACTGAGTTATAATGAATTACAAAAAGGCATGATTCCTTAAAAGGGTACGTAGGTAGTCTAGTCATAAACTAGATCCAGCCCTAATAATAAATAAATTCCTCTTTCCTCTTCGTAAAATTTAGGGTGGCACTGAGCTAACAAGTCAAATGGGTCAATTTAACAAATTGTTTTAATCCATCTCCATGGCATGTCAAACAAAAAGACAAAAGACGACCAAGTCAAACTTCAACTTCTAATAAATTCCAATTCAAATTCAAATTCAAATAGCAAGGCCATACCCCTATGACCTCATTTATATTAACTTCACAACTATCCCCACAGAAATTTTCATGTGACTCATGGATGGTTTTCTTTGCAAACAAAGCAAACCAAACACACCCATTAAACATGGTATGGCCAACTACAAAGTCGAGCCTTGTTCGTGTTCAAAGGTTCACACTCACAATGCTCAAGAGGGCAATTGTTGAACACCAAATTTTAACAATATTAAAATTAATTATTGTATTAATTCATGAGTCTATTTCAAATTGTTCTTAGTAGGCCTATAAAATTTTAAGTAAAAATTATGAGTTTAGGTATTACAAATGGAACTATCCTACTTCACCACATAAGCCTAACAAATATTGCCCTACACACATTATCACTTATGGTTATGTTCAATTTTATAGAAAAAGAAAAAGAAAAAAAAGAGAAAAAAGAGAGGGGCAAAGGGAAGACGTGGGGCTATCTCCCCCACACCTCACCCCTTTGGAACAAAATGGGAATGAAACAAAAAAAAGAGTAATAGCCAAACACAGTCCCTCATTGCACGGTTGAGCCCCCTTTTAATAGCAAAACAAGAAAGTGGGGGTATTCGGGACAAATGAAATTACTTAATGAAAAAATGGTTATATAAAAGGATGTTTTGAGACTTAAATGAAGGAGAAGATCAAGAAATCACACGAAGATAAAAAAAAAATTGGTGAAGAAGAAACGAAAGAGAGAGAGGAACAAAGGGAAAAAGAGACTCAGAGAAAGAAAAAGCTATAAAAAAATCACAGTAAAATTTTTTTCACCAATTGGCAAGAAGCATCAGGCATTGAAACGGTGTATGATTTCTCTTTTATGAATCTATTTCTTTTTCCCCATTCCCCAACTTTTAAATTTCATTCCTCTACCTCTGACTTCATTTTCTCTACACCCCATCTCTCAAATTGGTTTTATTCCCTTCAAAACAAAATTTTGATTTCTTTCCAATGGAATTCAAGAAACAAAGTTTCATCTCTCTAAGTTATGAAGAAGATTTGATTTTCTATATATAAATTTCATATATCCCATTTTAAATTGAGTTTGTTTGCTTAAAAAAAAATCATCAGAAATCTTAAAAAAGGAAAAAAAATAACGAAGAGAAGTGGGAGAAAAGAAGAGGAAGAGAGAAGAGAGAGAGAGAAGACAGAGGGTTAAGTGAAAAAAGAGAAAAATAAATTTTTCAAAAAAAAAAATCAAGTCTTGTTTTGTTCGTATCAATTTTCAAAAAAAAGGAGAAAACTCAAATTATTGATATAAGTCTACTCTTAATTTTTATCTTTCTACTTGTCATTAAAAAAAAGATTGATTTTTTCCCCTCTCTAAAGTGATTCAAACAAATTTTTTTCACTTCCCGGTTAAATTTTAAATTGTTTTTAACTTACGATGGATTGAAAAATTCTATGTTGGAATGGTCCGAAAGAGTAGTAAATTTTGACTCACGGCGGATTGAAAAATCCTACGTAAAGGTGTTTAACTCACGTTGGATTGAAAAAAAAATCCTGTGTAGGGGTGGTCCGAAAGGGTAATAAATGTTAACCCATAGTGGATTGAAAAATCGTACGTAGGGGTGTCTAACCCATGATAAATTGAAAAATTTTACGTGAGGGTGGCCTGAAAAGGTAGTAACTTTTAAACCACAATAAATTTTAAAGATCCAACATGGGGTGTTAAAAAGAAATTTATAACTGATTTCGACCAATGACGAAGTTTCAAAAAAAATGGATTTTTTAAGTTGAGTTCGGTTCTAATTAAGCTTCTCCAGATCCGTAAAATTCATGTAACAATTCAACAAAACACTTTCCTATTTTTCTTTCAAAAAAGAGAAAAATTAAAATAAAAAAGGAGGTGGTGGTACTGTTGTACCTGCCCTCTCCCCTTCTCCCACACTTTTTATTTTTTTTATTTTTTTAATATTAAAGAAAGAAAGAAGAGATTAAAAAAAACAAAGAGAAATATTTTTTTAGAAAGGGAAGATAAAACAAAAAAAAAAAATCGATTTCTTTCGTAGATTGGAAATCTCAAAATTTTTAATTACGAAAATCCCAAATTTCTATTTTTAAGAACTATGTTAACTTGATCCCGATAACGGTACGTAAGAAACCCGTAATAAATAATTGGGTGTGGTTACAAATGTTTAACAGTCAAGTTTCATAATCAGATATTCTTTTTAAGAGCCCGAAAAGGGTATATAAGAAACCCAAAATAAATAATCGGGTGCAGTTGTAAATGTTTCAAAAAATCAAATTTGAAAATCCCGAATTTCATTTTTTAGAACTATGCTGATTTGATTCCAAAAAGGGTAAGCAGGAAACCCAAGATCAAATGACTGATGAAGTCACAATTATATATATATATATATATATATATATATATATATCAAACATGAAATGCCAGACTCAGGTGGTTTGACCAAGAATAACCTAAAATTAAGGGTGATTTGACCAGGGTAAAAAATAACATAAAAGGACTTGAGATCAAAGTAAGAAAAAAAAAAAAAAAAAAAGAGGAAACATAAGTGAGTTGGACATAATGCACTTTAATTAGCTAAATGGGATCCAACACCTCTAAATTAAATCCAACCTAAAGTTGAATTGCTAACAACTTGATCTCTTAAAAGGGTACGTAGGCAACAAAATTCAGGTGCAGTCCAAATAGAAAATTAATTCTTTTTCTTGTGGGATTAATGTTATGTCAACATCCTAATTAGTTGATGATTGCTTGTGTTTGTTTAGCAAGTGCATTAAGTCGTATCAAGTAACATAAAAATGAGCAGAGTAGCGTCCCGCGAGGATTGTTATAGAATGAGTACCGAAATTAGCAGTTTCAACACTATTAATAAGACTGAATTTTAAATTTTTTGAGATAAAACAAACAAAATGAAAATAACTAAATTAGGTTATTAAATTTTTGAAAGGTGTACTAGTTTTAGATGATTTTTATGATTTAATTAGATCCAAGGCATCCGATCTCACCTAGTTGCATCAATGTGCTTTTCTGTTCTCGATATTCAAGTTGTTATAACAATCTCTTACATGAATTTAAATAAGAAAAGAGTTTTGAAGATCCATGGTTTTCACTTAAGACCATACAAATCGCGTTAATCTATCTCTAGCATTTGCTCAATTTGTGGTGTTTATCACTTTAACATTAATCATAAATGTCCTCTTGAACTCATTATGAATCATTATAGGCTTTGAATGGTGATCATGCAGTCAAAACTTATGAAGAACAATGATAAACACTCAAACAGCACAATAAACAAACTTTAAATACGTTGAATTAGAAAAAATCATATATTACAACTTAGACTACATCATAGTCTTAGAAAGACAAAATTAGTTCATGGTATATACAATATAACGAAAAAACTAAGATAAAATTTATGAAGTCAAAGAAGAAAGGATAGAAAAGAACTTGAAAATATAAAATTACAAACCAAACATCTTCTTTTCTCCTCCTTCTTTCTTACGGTTTTCTACCCTATTACTCTAGTTGGTATTGGTTTTTTGCTGGATGAGTTGATGCAAAATACTTCTCAAACCTCCCTATTTATAGTACATAAGGTTGAAATAACATGAAATAAAAAACTTACAAGCTTCACTCACATTTGCTCTTCTTGCCACCCATTGCTGCCCTCCTTGCAACTTGCTGCATTTAGTTATTTTGTTCAGTTTTTGCATCATTCCACTACCTGAAATCAGTTCTTACATCACCTTGAACATGTTCTTGAAGTTTATAAAGCATCCTTGCTTTTGATTTGCGCATTTTGCTGCCCATTTTTCCAATTTGTAATGAATTGTACATGAACTTGGTTCATCCTTGCTAAGCTGTGTAGAATTGATGTGTTTTGCCATTTTTTTCCTTTTGTTTGATGTATCTTGCATTCACTTGTTGATGTTAATGATGAAACCTAGCAAGATTTAGCACAAAATAAGTATTTTTGCAAGAAAATAACGATAAGAGCGAAAAGGAGCAACAATAAGAAAAAGTGATAAAAGTTTGATATAAAATGGTTTGAAAATGGATCTAAATGATATGAATAATTATATACTAAATTAGACTTATCAAAATACATCCAAATTTAAATCTTGCTTGTCCTCGAGCAAGGCTAATCATGAAAACATAGGATCTCATGCTTTTTAAGAATTTTATCACAATTCAGAGCAATTATACTTCTATTAAAAAAGAATGATCGAGGCTCAAAGTTGTAAAATTCTAAAGGCAAAAGAATCTTTATAAGGAAAAACCCATCAATCACCTAGGTAACTGAATTCAATAGTTAGCTAAGCAAATTAAGTTTATCCGTTCTTTTTGATCTCAAGACATTCAAACCGAATAGATGATAAAAATCATGCCATTCATAACAAGACTTCTCAGGTATGCCCAAGACTAAAAGTTATTCACAAATTTTTCTCTTTTTTTCTTCATTTTCTTTTCTTTTTTTAAAAATTTATGAGGGATTGATCTACCCCAGTCAACCCCGGCCCATAAGTATATCTTCAACGATAATCAAACTTCTAACCCCTGGACAATGATCGCATAGGTAAGAGAAGCCACCACTGAGACGCTCTTAATATGACCGCATGGGTATATCTTCAATGAGAATCAAACTCCAAACCCCTGGGCGATGATCGCATAGGTAAGAGAAGCCCCCACTGAGACGCCCTTTATTATGACTCCACGGGTATATCTTCAGCAAGAATCGAACTCCTAACCCCTGGGCGATGATTGCATCGGTAAGAGACAATGCCGTGAAGATGTTCTCATGATGAGCAGCACATATTTTAAAATGTTTATATGGAATAGCGGTGCTAGAGATGCTTCCCCTTGTTTTCTCTATCCTTTTTTTTTATATTTTTCTTTAGACTTAGGCATAATTCTTCAAAGTCTATTACATAAATGACAATCTTAAGGCAATCTATTCAAATTTGAGCATCTTTTAATCAGAAAGAAAGGTAAAAAAGCCTTGCTAACTAGTGAACTCAAATACCACGATTTTATCAAGACAGTGCCCTAGAATAGATCATGTTTTGCAATTAGAACACAAGAACAATTGATTCTCATGTTATTCAATTCTAATTAAAGTAAACGAGCTAAAAAGAGTAGAAAAATTGCCAAAAAAGCATGATGATAAGAAAATTATATTATTATTATTATTATTATTATTATTATTATTATTATTATTATTATTATTATTATTATTATTGTTATTATTGTTATTATTATTATTATTTTATATTTTTTTATGATTTTAATTTGGTTCAAAATGTGCAATAACAATTTAAAAGACTATTGATTTAAACTATAGAGAATAGAACATCTTTTTATTGGCCGATACTATCTACATCCCCATACAAAGGCTCCGAACTCTGAGAGGCACTGAAGTTGACATTAGAAAATAAAATAGGACTAGAAAAGAAAACTTTTCGAAAAATTTTGTTCAAAATTTTTAAAAAATGTGACAAAATGTCTCTCGTACCCCCAAACTTAAATTTCATATTATCCTCAATGTTAAAAGAAATGTAAAGAATGAAGCAGCAGGTGAGAGATACTTCCCACGTTTGAGGATTGATTTTAGATGGTGAATGTTGTCATCTTGTTGCCCCCAAACTCGCTTATAAAGAAAACCTATCGAATAAAATGTTAAAAAAAGAAGAATAATAAAATTGAAAGGAAGCTAAAAAGAAAAGAAGGAAAAGAAAACTTGGGTTGCCTCCCAAGAAGCGCTTTAGTTATAGTCGTTAGCTTGACTTTTTGGCGATCATTTGACTTCGTTGAGATGAATGGAGGTTTTCTGCAGCTCGAGCTCTCCATCAATTTCTAGGTTTCAGCCTTTGACCATTAACTTTAAATGTGCCTTTCTTCTCATCTTGAATCTCGACTATGCCATATGGAAAAACACGAGTTACAATGAAGGGTCCTGACCATCTACAGCGCAATTTCCGTAGGAAAAGTCGTAATTGGAGTTAAAAAGTATACCTTTTTGCCTGACTAAGAATTCTCTGCTCAAAATGTGCTTGTCATGCCATCTTTTGGTTCGATCCTTGGAAATTTGAGCATTTTCATAGGCTTCATTCTTGAACTCATTCATTTCATTGATTTGCAGTAACCTCTTCTCTCTTGCAACTTCTAAGTTAAAATTCAAGGTTTTTATGGCCCAATATGCTCTATGTTCCAATTCTATTGGTAAATGACAAGCCTTGCCATAAACCAGTCGATATGGAGATATTCCAGTTTGTGTTTTGAATGTTGTCCTATATGTCCAGAGTGTGTCATCTAACTTTTTCGACCAATCTTTTCTTGAAGCACTAATAATCTTTTCAAGAACAAATTTCAATTCTTGATTTGAAATTTCCACTTGACCACTTGTTTGAGGATGGTATGGGGCACCTACATACTATGTGACTCCATATTACTCAATAAAGCTTTAAGTTGAAAGTCATGAAAATGTTTCCCGCCATCACTTATAATTGCTCTAGGAGTTCCAAATCGAGAAAAGATGTTCTTTCTTACAAAGTTGGCTACAACTCTTGCATTAGTGGTTGGAAAAGCAGCTGTTTCAATCCACTTTGATACATAATCTATAGCAGCCAAAATAAGTCTGTTAGAAAATGATGAAGGAAAAGGACCAGTGAAATCAATCTCCCAAACGTCAAATAATTCAACAACTAAAATGTTATTTAGGGGCATTTCAAGTCTCCTTGAAATATTTCCCATTTTTTGACATCAATCACATTTACTAACAAATTTGAAAGCATCTTTAAAAAGTGTAGGCCAATAAAATCCTGATTGTAAAACTTTAGCTGCAATCCTTATTCTATTATAATGACCACCAGTTTTCAAGGAATGGCAATGACGCAGAATGTCTTTCATTTCTTCTTCGGGTACACACCTCCTGATGAGTTGGTCCACACAATGCCTATATAAGAATGGTTCTTTGCAAAAATAGTGCTTTAAATCCGTGAAGAACTTCTTCTTCTGTTGATATGTCATGTCCTTGGGCAGTTGCTGAGCAACCAAATAGTTAACAATGTCAGTATACCATGGATAATTGGGATTTTCGCTTAGCATCATAAGACTTTCATCGGGGAATTTTTCATTGATAGAGGGACTTTTGTCCTCCCATTCAAGGTATGATAACTGATCCACCACAACATTCTCTGTTCATTTTTTGTCCCGGATTTCTAAATCGAATTCTTGAAGCAACAAAATCCATCTTATCAGTCTCAGTTTTGCGTCATGTTTTGTAAAGAGGTATTTAAGAGTAGAGTATAAACAATTACCTTAGAATTTAGCAAGTAAGAACAAAAATTTTCAAATGCAAAAACAACAGCTAGTAATTCCTTCTCGGTGGTAGAATAGTTAACCCGTGCTTCCATTAAATTCTTACTACCATAGTAAATTACATGAAATTTTTTTTTCCTTCTTTGCCCTAGCACAGCCCCTATTGCATAGTCACTAGCATCGCACATAAGCTCAAAGTACAAGGTCCAATCGGGTGCTACGATTATTGATGCTGATACTAGTTTTTTTCTTCAAAGTTTCAAAGGCATGCATACAGTCATTATCAAAGTTAAAAGGGACATCCTTCATTAATAAATTGTAGAGAGGCGTAGTGATATTAGAAAAGTCCTTAATAAACCTTCTATAGAAACTTGCATAACCCAAGAAACTTCGAATGCCCTTAACATTAGTAAGGTAATCGCTCTACCACTTCAGTTTTTGCTGTATCAACCTCAATTTCCTTTTTTAAAATCGTATGTACTAACACAATCCCTTCATATACCATGAAATGACATTTCTCCCAATTCAAAACAAGATTAGTGTTAGTGCATCTTTGTAAAACCATAGAGAGGTTAGCCAAACAATCATCAAATGAGGCACCAAAAATTGAAAAATCATCCATAAATAACTCTATGAAATTTCCACCATGTCACTAAAGATTGCCATTATACACTGTTGAAATGTGCTATGAGCATTGCATAATTCAAAAGGCATTCTCCTATAAGCAAATTCACCATATGGACAAGTAAAAATGGTCTTTTCTTGATCTTGGTTGTTTCCTGAATAACTGTCAAGGAAACAATAATATGAATGGCCTGCAAATTTTTCTAACATTGGATTAATGAACGATAAGGGAAAGTGGTCTTTTCGGGTGGCATCATTAAGTTTTCTGTACTCTATACATACCCTCCGCCCTGTTATGGTCCTAGTAGGTATGAGTTCATTGCTCTTATTTTCTACTACGGTTGTCCCCCCCTTCTTTGGAACTACTTGCACTGGACTTACCCACGGACTATCAGATAAGGGAAAAATGATCCCGACATCTAATAACTTGACAACTTCTTTCCTTACCACCTCCTTCATAACAGGGTTTAATCGACGTTGTGGGCTGTACGGTAGACTTGAAGCTATCTTCCATGAGAACATTATGCATGCATAAGAAAGGGTTGATTCCCTTGATGTCTGAAAGGGTCCATCCAACGGCTAATTTATGCTCTCTTCGAACTCTAAGCAAACTTTCATGTTCAACATTACTCAAAGAAGCACTAATAATAACAGGATAAGTGTTAGAATTACCAAGATAAGCATACTTGAGATGAGATGGCAGTGGCTTGAGCTCGAGATTTGGAGGTTCATCTTCTCTTATTCTCTGTTGAGTTTCAGTCGCTTCTATGTTCTCCACTTTTGCTTCATGGTGCGAATTGAAAGGTTCGCAATCCTCTAGGTATTGTGCACATTCCCTTATCAACTCATTCTCGGTGTTTAAGGCTCCTGATTTTGTTAGACACGCTTCAAGTGGTAACTTAGAAAATGTGTCCCTAAACTTCTCAGCTACCAAACTGTCTATAATATCAACCTCAAAACAAGAATCCATGTTAGTGGGGAATTTCATAGCATTAAAAACATTGAAGGTTACCTGTTCATCTTACACCCTTAAAATAAGCTTCCCTTGTTGCACATCGATCAGGGTCCTTCCTATAGCAAGGAAGGGTCGTCCAAGAATAAGAGGTATCTCTCGATCCACTTCCATGTCAAGTACTATGAAACCGATTGGGAAGATGAATTTGTCAACCTTCACTAAGATGTCTTCGACCATACCTTTTGGATACTTGATCGATCTATCCCCAAGTTAGAGAGATACAATAGTTGGTTTTACCTCTTCTAAGCCCAACTTCTTGAATACAGAGAGAGGCATTAAATTAATACTTGCGCCCAAATCACATAAAACTTTATCAAAGCTAATCGTGCAAATGGTGCAAGGTATAATGAAACTCTCAGGGTCTTTTAGCTTAGGAGGTAACTTCTTTTGGAGTATGGCACTACATTCTTCAGTTAGTGCCACTGTTTCAAATTCTCCCAACTTTCTTTTGTTAGACTAGATTTCCTTCATAAATTTTACATATTTGGGCATCTGCTTTAATATATCAGCAAAAGGGACATTAATATGTAATTTTTTATTAACTTCCAAAAATTTAGCAAATTGTTCGTCCGCTTCTGTCTTTTTCAAACGTTGAGAGAACGGGAAAGGACATTCTATTTGTAGGGTTGAGGTTCAGCCTTTTTTGGTTCATCTTTGTTTTGGATTTTTGTCCCTTCCCCATTTTTCGTTTCTTGGTTCGTGTCTGTGGATAGGTCGATTAGGGATTGTTCATTTTGTGCGGTCTTGGTTACCTGAGTTAGTTCATTCAGAGTTTTCCCATTTGTTAATTCAATTGCTTGGACGTGCTCTCGTGGGTTAGCGATTGTGTTACTAGGCAAGGAACCTTGAGACTTTTCAGAGAGTTGTTTTAAAATTTGTTCGACTTGGGTCTCGAGGTTTCTAATCAAAGCTTCTTGATTTCGAATAGAAATTTCTTGATTTTGAAGATTTGTTCGCATTTCTTACACGAAACTTGCTGTTTCTTGCATAAATTTACTGAACATTTCTTCCAGATCACTTTTCTTTTCTGATGGTGGGTGAATGGGCTATTCCTTAAAAAATTTGGGTGGTTTCTCCACCCAAAATCGTAAGTGTTGGAGTAGGGATTATGATGTGATTTTTGAAAATTTAAAACAAAATTGGCTTGCTCTTGATTTGAAGAGGCTTTGGCAAAGGGGTTTTCTATCTGACATTCTATGCTTGCATGATTTCTTGCACAAAACTCGCATGTCAGCATAGGAGATTGTATGGCATTAACACCTATGTTACCCAACTATTTCTGAATCATTGAAATTTGAGCGGACAATGTGGTTAATGCATCTACTTCGTGAATATACCTTTGCGTTGTTCGATCAGCTATTCTCACATAGTTGTTGCTAGCCATTACCTCTAGTAACTCATATGCTTCATCTAGTGTCTTGTTGTTTAGGGCTCCTCCAGCAGCTGCGTCCACCATTGGTTGTGTATTAAGTGCCAAACCATTGTAAAATGTTTGAACTTGCATCCAAACTGGTAAACCATGGCGTGGGCACCTTTTTAAAAGTTCTTTATATCATTCCCACACGGCATATAATGATTCCATATTGTATTGTGTAAAAGAGGTAATGTCATTCCTCATTTTGGCTGATTTGACTGGTGGAAAATATTTAGCAAGAAATTTTTGTGCCAAATCATCCCATGTGATGATGGCACCTGACAGCAAGGACAATAACCGTGCCTTGGCCTAGTCTCTTAGTGAGAACAGGAATAGTCTTAAGCGAATGATCTCATCACTGACGCCATTGTGCTTAAATGTATCACATATCTCAAGAAAGTTAGTAATATGTAGATTCGGGTCCTCACTAGGTAGACCACCAAACTGAACAGTCTGTTGAATCATTTGTATTATCATAGGTTTTATTTCAAAATTATTCGCTTGTATGGGTGGACTTTGGATGCTGGAAGTGTATCCACCAACAGTTGGGGCAGTGTAATCTTTTAAAGCTCTTTCATTATCATTATTTTTATTAGCCATTATTTCAGTTCGTTTGGTTTTCCTAATTTTTTGAAGTGTTCTTTCAATTTTAGGTTCCAAAGGGATTATTTTGTTTTCATTTTGATTTTGCATACAAAGCACAAAACACAAACTTAAAAGTCAAAAAAAAGATAAGAAAGAACCAAAACACTATAGTATAATACAAACCTTACTAAACCAAAATTTAAGAAGTGTGTAGTAATACTAATATTTCAAAAAGTTTTACAAATGCAAACTTAACTTTTTGAAAAATGTATCTAGGTGTATTAAAAGGTTAAAGGATAAAACTAATAAGAAAACGTAAAAATATAACAATCTAATACAAAAACTAAATTTTTAACAAAAACCAAAGAAAGATAATACTAATGTTTTGAAAAACTTAAAAATAACAATTTTAACTTTCAAAATTTTGTCAAAGTGAACTTATAAGTGAAAGAAAGATGAAAAAAATAAGAAAAATAACAAAATAATACAAACTTAACAGAACTTAACAAAGACACAATTTTAGGAAGGGGGTGCTATACGAAAATAAAAATAACTTTACAAATAAAATTAAGTGGATGAAATAAATGAAAGAAAATAAAGTTATTTTTCAAACTTAAGCACAATTTACAAGTTTTAACTAAACAACTTCAAACTAGTACCAAAACTGGTTGGTATCAAAATCACTTAAATAAGAACAATCTCTGGCAATGGCGCCCAAAACTTGATTGCTTGGTGTTTGCTTAGCAAGTGCACTAAGTCGTATCAAGTAATATAAAAATGAATAGAGTATCGTCCCATGAGGATTGTTATTAAATGAGTATCGAAATTAGTAGTTTCAACACTATTTGAAAGACCGAAATTTAAAGTTCTTGAAATGAAACAAATAAAATAAAAAGAACTAAATTAGGTTACTGAATTTTTGAAAGGTGTACTAATTTTAGATGATTTTTATGATTTAATAAGATCCAAGGCATCCGATTTCACCTAATTGCATCAATACGCCTTTCTGTTCTCGATATTTAAGTTGTTATTACGTGTTGATGGTCGAAAACCATAATTTACTAAATATTCTCTCTCGAGCAACATTTAGCATGCTCTTTTACATACTAACTCATCAATCTCTTGCATGAATTTAAATAAGAAAAGAGTTTTGATGATCCATAGTTTTCACTTAAGACCATACAAATTGCGTTAATCTATCTTTAGCATTCGTTCAATTTGAGGTGTTTGTCACTTTAGCATTCATCATAAATATCCTCTCGGACTCATTATGAATCATTATAGGCTTTGAATGGTGATAAAGCAAAACGCATGAAGAACAATGATAAACACTCAAACAGCGCAATAAACAAACTTTGAATACGTTGAATTAGAAAAGAGCGTATATTACAATTTAGGCTATATCGTAGCCTTGGAAAGACAAAATTAGTTCATTATATACATAATATAAAGCAAAACTAAAATAAAATCCAGGAAATCAAAGAAGAAAGGATAGAAAAGAACTTGAAAAATATGAAATTACAAACCAAACTTCTTCTTTTCTCCTCCTTCTTTCCTATGATTTTCTACCATATTACTCTACTTTGTAATAGTTTTTTGCTGGATGAGTTGATGAAAAATACTTCCCAAACCTATTTATAGTACATGAGGCTGGAATAGAATGAAATAAAAAACTTACAAGCTTCACTCTCATTTGCTCTTCTTGCCACCCATTGCCACCCACCTTGCAACTTGCTGCTTTTAGCTGATTTTGTTCAGTTTTTGCATCATTCCAACACCCAAAATCAGTTCTTACATCACCATGAACGTGTTCGTGAAGTGTATAAAGCATTATTGCCTTTGATTTGTGCATTTTCCACCCAGTTTTGCAATTTGTAATGAATTGTACATGAACTTGGTTCATCCTTTGCTAAACTGTCTAGAATTGTTGTGTTATGCCATTTTTTATGGCTTTCGTTTGATGTATCTTGCAATCACTTGTTGATATTGATGATAAAACCTAGTAAGATTTGGCATAAAATCAGTGTTTTTGCAAGAAAATAGCTATAGGAGTGACAAGGAGAAAAAATGATAAAAGTTTGATGTCAAATGGTTTGAAAATGAACCGAAATGAAATGATATAAATTAGACTTATCGGTTGACTCAACTTGATTAGACTCAGGCAACCTAAACTAAATGAATTCTATATCTTATCCAAATCAAAGTAAGCTTTATGTCCGGCCTGTCCAAAACAACTTCCAGTATTATCCTAAATTCAAAAAAACTTCCATATCAAACTTAAGCTTAAATTAAATTTCATTTTGTACTTAAATATAAATTTACTGATATCAAGCTCAAACTTTAATTCAAAATAACCTAAACCTCAAATTGACTTCCATGTCATACTTAAATCTAAATTAACTTTCATGTCACACTTAAACCCAATTTTATGTCAAATCCAAATCCAAAAGAGCTTCCATGCCAAGCCAAATTAAACTCCAAACTAAATTCCTAAGCCAAAGCTGACTTCTATGTCAAGTCCAAATTCAAAACAAATCCCACTTCAATTTCAAATTCAAATCCTAAATCCCAAACTGAAGTCAAGATGTTTTCCAAATCAAACTCAAATTTAAAGTCAAACCCTGATATAAAATGACTTCCCTGTCAAACTAAAACTCGAGACTACTTTTAAGTCCAACAAATGAAGATCCAAATTATCTTCCAACCAATCCAAAAATCCAAAATTTCCAAGTCAAGTCCAATTTTTCAAGTCAAATTCAAACCAAATTTAGCCCAACATGATTCCTAGGTCAAACCCGAACCCAAGTTAAACTCCAATCCAAAAAGACTTCTTAGTGAAGCCTATATCCAAAATACTTTTTGAGTCAAACCTAAATATAAAGGACTCCTAAGCCAAGACTAAACTCAAAAAAAGTTGAACCTTCTAAAATACAAATCAACCTAAAATGCCTCCCGTTGACTTAAATCAATTAATCCGCTAGTCACTTCGTCGATCGATTAAAATATAAATATATCATCAGTTAGAATCAAAGGGTATTCTCCTAAAGGAGATGTAATTAAGAGTGTACATAATCTTGAATAGGGTCATTTCCTAAATTAATAAAACCTTTATAAACCTCGTATATAGGAAAATTCATGTGTCTGTAAATTTCAAATTTTTTTTTTTTCTCAACAGAGGATTTTTGAAGTAATCCATTAAGGGTTTCCTCCAATCAACTTGGCTTGTGATAGATTGATATGTCTCAAAGCAATACAAGTGTTCACTTGCAACTATTTTGCCTTTAGAATTGAAGGACTCAATAAATTCAAGGTCATGGTATAAAACCTTAGTTTTAATATCCATGGTTTCTTCATATGAAGTCCAGAGTATTTTGTACCCCGAGGCTAGTTGGTCCGACTCATTGGCTGCCTTATTTTGTTCTCGAGGTATGTGTTCGAATTGGACACCATGAAATCTACTCAACAACTCTTGTTCTATTGGGATATAATTTATTCGAGCTATCACTTAAACATTGAGATTCCCCCTTTGCTTGGCAGATGACCAACTGAGAGTTCATACTTTGTCATGTTGTTGGAACACTTGCCAACCAAGGTGATAGCCAACTTGGTAACGATCCCAGCAGGGGATTCAATTACAATCCCAACCCCGGCACTCGAATTCATCCTTGAACAATCAAATTATAGCTTCCAAGGGACCATCTCTATTACCAGAAGCTGATCTGGTTCGTAATTTATGTCAGTTTGAATGTTTGGATGATTAGCTAGAAAGTCTGCCTAGGCTTGGTCTATGGCTGACTTTTGTGTCACATGAATTAAACTGAAGTATAGAAATACTCCACTTGTTGAAACTTTCTCTCATTAGAGGTCTATCTAGCATGTACTTAAGGACATTTGTCTGAGCAAAGATGTATATGGTAAGTAATATCTCAATTTCACAGACACGTAAACCAGAGATAGACACAATTTCTCAATGAAGGAATATTTTATTTCATATTCATTCAAATAATGGCTTAGGTAGAGCACAGCTCGTTCAAACCCCGTTCATTCTCTTGTACAAGCAAAAACAAATTGATTCTTTAGAAGTAGAGACATAAATCTTCAGTAGTTTGCCCTGCTTAGGTAGAATCAACACTGGAGGCTTGATCAAATATTCCTTGATGACCTCAAAGCCTACTTGGTGTGGCTCCTCCCACTTAACATCTTTCTCAGACTAGAGTCTCAGCAAAGGGGAGAAGACTTTAGTTTTCCCCACGACATTTGAAATGAAACGTCCTAGGAAGTTAACATACCCTAGAAGCGCTGAAGCTTCTTTTTTGTTGAAGGCCATTTAGCCTCTAAAGGCTTATTAGTGCCAACTTTAATGCCCCTATAGTGTACCAAGAAACCAAGGAAGTTCCCAGCGCGCACGCCAAAGGCATATTTTAGCATGTTCATCTTGCCAATGTGATCATGTAGGTGGAACTAGCATTCTTCAAACCAAATGGCATAGCCACTCACTCAAAGGTCCCTATTGACCTAAAGCATGTAAATGTTATCTTGTGCTATCCTCCGAAGCTATAATGATTTGGTAGTACCCATAATAGCCATCAATAAAAGACAAGACCTCATGTCTTGAGGCTAAATCAATAAGGACATCAGCTATAGGCATTAGGGTATTCATCCTTTGGGGTGGCTACATTTAGATCCCTAAAATAAATACTGTTTGCACCCTAAATTTGAGGGAGCTGCGGCAACGCTGTTTTGAGCAAAGAGCCATGTACTTGTCATGTGAGGTCATTCTTGAGGAAAATGAAGCCTCTAGGTGCTAAGTTAAGGGTGTCTTGAGCTAGATTGCTTGGGAAGTTCAACACCCTGATAAGGATATCAACCACTCGAGGCTTGATATGGATGACGCATAAAAGGAGCTTGAACTCAAGGGACTTCCTAGAAGGCTAGAAGACAGGTGATTTCCAAGCTCGAGACAGTTATTGGAGCATACTTTCAGATGCATGGGCTGCAAGCTTATCCAACAAAACTTAGGGCATCTAGATGGGACTCTAACTAAAAAAAGCCGACGTGGGCTTTCAGAAAGGCCCTCGTGCGCATGAAATTAGGGGCACGTTCACTGCCCATTCACTCACCAAAGAAGCTTGGTGGCCTACGTGGGAAGAAAATGCATTGAAAATAGGAGGAAGTTGTTATTTCATTTTTTTTTTTAATGATAGACATTATTATAGTTTTAAGTGTCCAACACCACTCATACAAAATTTCTTCAAGTTTTCTGCAACACACTTGTGCTTTTTAATCTAGGAGTAGCATAACTTAACTTAGCTTAGCATAATTTAAATCATGTTCTACTTGCTTCTTTAGTAATATAGTATCTTGAACATGAAATTTTCGCAATTTTACATATTAATCCCTCATTGATGGTGGTTCTAAAAAAATTACATACTATAGGTCAAACTTAAATTTTATAAATTGATGGGGCGAGGAGGGAGATATTAACCGAAAGTGGAATGAATTGGCCCAGAAAATCAGGAGTTTGGCAAGCGAAATTTTGGGAGAGTCAAAAGGTGAGAAAATCACCCACAGAGAGTCATGGTGGTGGGGAGAGGAAGTCCAACAAAAGATTAAAGTGAAACGAGACCGGTTTAAGGAGTGGGAGCGTAGTAGAGAAAAGGAAAAGAGACAACAATACCAGCAAGCCAAGAAAGAAGCAAAGAAAGCAGTTAGTGAGGCAAAGTCAAGAGCATATGAAGAGTTCTACAAGAGGCTGGATACCAAGGAGGGAGCCAGGGACATATACAAGATAGCCAGAGCAAGAGAAAGGAAGACGAGGGACCTGGGGCAAGTAAAATGTATTAAAGGAGAGGATGGGCAGGTACAAGTGGAAGGGCATCAAATTAGAGCTAGGTGGAGAGCCTACTTTCACGATCTGTTCAACAACCAAGGAAGCGCAGAGATAGATTTAGGGGAGCTCCAGACTACGGAAGAGGATCAGAACGAATGCTATTGTGAGCAAATCACCCCAGAGGAGATCAAGGAAGCCCTAAAACATATGGGTAGGGGAAAAGCAGTTGGACCAGATGGGATACCCGTTGAGGCATGGAAATGCCTTGGTCAGAGGGGTTTCAGCTGGTTAGCAAAACTCTTTAACCGAATCTTGATGGGGAGCAAGATGCCGGAAGAATGGCGGAAGAGCACACTGGTCCCAATCTACAAGAGCAAGGGCGATATCCAAAGCTGCGCCAATTACCGGGGGATCAAATTGATGAGTCACACCCTCAAGTTGTGGGAGAGAGTAATAGAAAAGAGAATACGACAACAGAAGTGACCGAAAACCAATTTGGGTTCATACCTGGGAGATCAACAATAGAAGCCATCCATCTTTTACGGCGGACGATAGAGCAATACAGGGAGAGAAAAAAGGACCTCCACATGGTCTTCATCGATTTGGAGAAGGCATATGATAGAGTACTAAGAGAGGTACTGTGGAGGGTGTTTGGAAGGAGAGGCATCCCAATGCCTTATATTCGTGTCATTAGGGACATGTATGAAGACGCATATACCAATGTGCGAACAGGGGAAGGGGAGACAGACACTTTCTCTATTACAGTAGGGGTTCACCAGGGTTCTGCCTTGAGTCCCTTCTTGTTCATTCTAGTGATGGATGAGCTCACTAGACATATCCACGGGGAGGTACCTTGGTGCATGCTCTTCGCAGACGGCACAGTTCTGGTAGGGGAATCCCGTGCGGACATAAACGGGAAGCTGGAGCTATGGAGAGGCGCCTTAGAATCGAGGGGTCTAAGGATTAGCAGATCTAAGACTGAGTATGTGGAATTCAAATTCGACCGTTCCACCACAAACAGCACCGAGGAGGTTAAGATTGGAGCAGAAGCCGTATCAAGTAAGGCGAGCATCAAATATCTGGGATCCTTGATACACCAGAATGGTGAAGTGGATGAGGATGTCAGCAACAGGATTAAAGTAGGCTGGCAGAAGTGGAGGATGGCATCCGGGGTGCTATGTGATAGAAAGTTCCCACTAAAGTTAAAGGGAAAATACTATAAGACGGTAGTAAGACCGGCTATGCTATATGGGGCAGAGTGCCGACCAATGAAACAAAATCAAACACAGAGGATGAAGGTAGCTGAGATGAGGATGCTGCGATGGATGTGTGGCCACACAAGAAAGGATAGGATTAGGAATGATGTGATACGAGGTAAGCTGGGGGTAGCCTCGATCGAGGATAAATTGAGGGAGCACCGCCTAAAATGGTTTGGACATGTCAGCAGAAGACCGACTTCAGCCCCAATCAGGAGGTGTGAACAGCTCAACACAGCGATAAGCAGAAGAGGAAGGGGCAGACCAAAGAAGAGTTGGCTGGAGACGATTCGTCAAGACCTAATCCACCTAAACCTAAGAGAGAAGATGGCCTCAGACAGGACACGTTGGAGGGCTAGTATTAGGGTAGCGGAGATGGTAAGAGTAGAGTAGGGCGGGGAGTGGCTGGTAGTTTAAGACCCTTAGGCAAGCTTAACCTCTAGTGTAGTACTCTCTTCTTCTTCTTCTTCTTCTTCTTCTTCTTCTTCTTCTTTTTTAATAATATGTATGGCTATTGATTGATGGTTTATCTGCAGGCACTCAACTACTACTTCAGGTTGGGGGTCCCCGGAAACAGTCTCCTTTCCTGCCGGAAGGGGTAAGGCTGCGTACACCATCCCCCCCAGACCCTGCGTTCAGCTGGAGCCGCAAGGCACTGGGACTGTTGTTGTTGTTGTTGTAGACCTATATAATTTCAAATAAATGTTAAAATATGAAAGAGTGGGTTCTGGTTTATAACACGTAGCAGCTAAATTAAAAATGGGTTCAAAATTAGTCTATCTTGTAAGTTAAAATTTAGCCTACTTGCATATAAGCCAAAAAAAAATAATAATACAAATAAACTTCAACTGCTCGGTCAAAGTTGATGCATACCCATCTCAAAATTCCAAAGCCACACCCCCCATAACTATATATATGTGTGTGCGTGCACGCGCATGTGCATTTGTGCGCGCTAACTTTGAGTGAGAATGGAGGAAGCAAAAAAAAAAAAAAGAAAAAAAAAGTTTTACAGAAAGCCAAGAGGGAAAAAAAAAAAGGCAAGATGGAGAGAGAGGAGGAGAAGAAGAAGAAGAAGAAAGAAGAGCAGCAAGAAGAGAGAGAAGCGAGAACAAAAAAGATTCAGAAAGCGGAAAAAAATTAACGGTGGGAGAGTTGAGAGAAAAATCAAGTAAAAAAGAGTGGGTGCAATTTGAATGTATTATTTCTTTTGTATCAATTTGCAAGAAACTTAGATTGTGGATACAACGGTAAACAAGGTTGTTTCTTCGAAATCTTCTCTGTTCTATCCTTTATATTTCTTCCCTCTTTTCTTCTCCTAAATTGATATTTTACCTATAATTGGAATCTAAAAGATGCAAATTGGGTTAAATTAATTTTTAGAAACCTTTTACCCACCATGGATTCAAAAGATCATACGTGAGGTGTTAAAAATATTTATTACAAATAAATTTGACCAACGACAAGATTCCACACACAAAAAAAAAGTCGATTCTAGTCGGGTCAATTTGGTCTTGAAAATGTTATACCCACAGTAGAACTGAAAGATCCGAGTTAGATCAAGATTCTGACTCTAGTGGGTCTATGGATTCTAATGGATCCATGAAACCTAGTGGCTTCAACCTTTTATAAGGTCTTTTTTAGTTCCTTACAACCTAATGGATCCAATATTTAAATGGAACTTTTTTAAGTTTTCAGAACCTATTGGTTCCAATTAAACTCCTCCGGTCCCGTGAAATTTGCTTAGCAATTTCGTAAAATCAATTTTTTTAAATAAAGAAAATTAACTTTAAAAAAGTGAAAGAGAGTACGCACAGTACCCCCAAAAACTAAAAAAGCAAAAACCTTTTTACTAAAAAAAAGAAAAAGGGAGGAAAAAAAGAAAAAAAATTGAATTCTATTACTGAAAGTTGCTTTTTTACAAAAACTTTTAATAAAATGAGGTTGCAAATATTGAAATCAAATTTCAAAAACTCCAATGTTCTGTTTTTAGAACTATGTTAACATGATCCTGAAATCATGTGTACGAAACCCGAAATAAATAATCGGGTGCGGTTACAAATATTGAAATCAATTTGGAAAATTCCAATGTTCTATTTTTAGAACCGCATTGACTTAATCCCAGAAAGGGTACATAGGAAACCCGAGATTAAATGACGGATGCAGTTGTAATTAAAAATAAAAACATCAAACATAAAATGCCAAACTCATATAGTTTGACCAAGGATAACCTCTAATTAAGGTTGATTTAATAAGGGTACAAAATGATACAAAAGATCTTGAGCTCAAAGTTCAAAAAAGAGAAATATAAATGAGTTGGACCAAATATGCTTTGAATAGCTAAATGAAATTCTACAGCTTTAAATCAAATCAAATCTCAAATAAAAAAATAAATTCAACATAAAATTGAACTACGAACGACTTGATTCCTTAAAAGGGTATATAGGCAACCAAGTTCAGATGCAACCCAAATAGTAAATAAATTTTTTTTCTCTCATGGGATGAATATCATGTCAACACCTTGACTAGTTGACTAAACTCGATTTGACTCAGGTAACCTAAAGCCAAAATGACTTCTATGTCTGGCCTAAATCTAAAACAACTTACATGTTAAACTCAGATAAAAGACCTCCATGTCAAACTAAATCCCAATTCAAAATTTCATTGTGTACCGAATCTAAATTTTCTTTTATCGAGCTCAAACTCAAATTTAAAATAACATAAATCTCAAACTGACTTCCATGTCGCTACCTAAACCTAAATAACCATCTATGTCATACCTAGAGTCGCCTTGAACTTTATGTCAAATCCAAGTTCAAAAAAAATGACTCACATGTCAAACTAAAGTCTAAATCAAGCCTAAAACCAAATTGACTTTCATGTCCTGCTTAAATCCAAAATCGACTTTTACGTCAAATCCGAATTCGAAAGAACTTCCATACCAAACCAAAGTACCAAATGACTCATATGTCAAGCTTAAACTCAAACCCAAATTCCAAAGCCTAGTCGTCTTTTTTGTCAAACTCAAATTCAAAGTGAATCCCATGTCAATTTCAAAACCTAAATGCCAAGTCTAAGCCGAGATGTCTTCGAAGTTAGACTTAACTTCAAATGACATTTCAGTGAATTTTAAGCCTGAGTCAAACCCCAATCCAAATGAATTCCAAGTTAAACCCTAATCTAAATGAATTTCAAGTCAAACCCTAATCCAAATAAATACCAAGTCAAACCCCAATCTAAATGAATTCCAAGTCAAACCACGATCTGAAATGACTTCCCGATCAAACGAAAATTCGAGACTACCTTCAAGTCAAACAAACAGAGATTACTTCCAACCTAAACCTAATCCAAATCACTTCCCAACCAAACCCAAATTCAAATTTTCAAGTCAAGTCCAAATTTTCAAGTCAAATATAAACCACAATCAAACCAAGTCCAACCTGAATCCAAGTAAAACTCTAATCCAAAAAAAAAAAAAAAAACCAGAAAGGCTTCCTAGTCGAGTCTAAATCCGAAACACCTATTGAGTCAAGGCTAAGCATAAATGACTTACAACTCAAGACTGGACCCAAATAACCTTTAAGTCAGATACAAATACAAATAAACCTAAAACATCTCTTTTAGACTTAGATCAATTAATCATCTACGTACCTAGTCGATTGATTAAAATATAAACATTTCATCAGTCGACATCCAAGGGTATTCTCCTAAGGTAGATGTAATTAAGGGTGTATATCATCCTAAATAGGGTCGTTTCCTAAATTAATAATACCTATGTACACTTGGTATATTAGGAAATTCATGTTTTGCATTTTCATATTTTTGCTAAACATAATTTTTAGCACTCTCGGTGGGACCCTATTCTACTTTTCATCTCCTTCTGAAATCCAATTTCCACTAATTGCTAATGTAATGCTATAAGGGAACTATGGCACCACAAGTAACAATCGGGTTTAATGAGCTCCTGACCACTCTCATGGTTAAAGGACTGATCCTCCGCAAGAAGAAGAACTTTGCGGTGCTTCGCATGGTGGGATCAAATTCACTTGTTACTGAGATCCCGCTAAAGAATTACATAGAGTTGCTGACCAAAGTGGAGTAAAAATCTGTCTCTTTGCATGCTACAATCAAGCCCGTAGTCCCAAGAAAGGAAACAAGGAGTGTTAAGCAAAACGCACGAAGGACAACAAAGAGACAAACAAAGAAGGCCAACCAAAAATTGGCAGCTGCCTTTGCCTCAAAGACCGCGGGAGCAACTCCAAGAGGGATTACCATGAAGAATTTCACGGTTAAGAAATCTTCCAAGGAGAATGTCATTAACGTCATGAACCAAATATATATCGGCTTTATTCCAATCATTTTGGGGCTGGTCAAGCAAGCCATGATCACCTCCTATGTTGAGGAAGAAGTCTAGCCAGAAACAAAGAAGGTTAAAAACTCTATGCCTTCAAACCCAAATCCAGCTAACGCAAAGTCAAAGACGCACCAGAATCAAAGTATTGTTCCTTTCAAAACCTACACGAAAGGGGAAGAAAACATGTCGATGACATCTGAAGGCTCTGGTGGCTTCAGTTCTAAAGGAGTGAAGCACTTAAAGAAAATGAGATCTTACAAAGGACCAATCGCTCGGTCAATGACTAAGTTAGCAACATATGCTGAAATGGCATTGAAAAGTCAGGCGAGGCCAATCAGCGTGATGAAGGACACAAGCTCACTCATGTATGAAGACATAAGTTCTCTTTTTATTGAAAAGGATTTTCTGAGGCAGTTTTGGGAGAAGTTGAACATACAATATCAATCAGAGAATAGATATAGATTTTCCAAGGGAGTTTTGAGAGTTATGCATACAATATCAATTAGAGAGTATGCCAGTTTAGTGACCGGAACCACAAGCATAGGGAGAAGTTGTAAGAATTGTAATGAAAACTCCCTGAAAAGGAGGCTAAAATTCTTAAGCTCGCTGTGCAAGTAGCTAATCAAGCTAGTGCATCAACAAAAGCACTACAATCACAAGAAGAGGATTAAAGTGATAGCTGAAGCAACAAAACATTAAAGTCATGATAGCTGAGGGGATAAAGGAATACCAGGCCTCTATAAACCCGCTAGTTTTTGGGTTATCAGAAGCCATATCCAAAACACTACAATACAGTGCTACTCCCTCAAGGATATCAGAAACCTAAGTTCGAAAAATTTGGTGGGGTCAATGGGTCATCGTATGAGCATTTGGCCCACTTCCACTCTGTGTGTGGTGAGACAGCCTTGAGTGATGCCTTACTGATAAGACACAACCCCTAAAAGTATCGGTGTTTACATGGTACACTCAGTTGCAACCCGGGTCAATTCAGACTTGGGATGACATGCAGAAGACATTTTTAGCCTAGTTTGTGAGTTCTAAGAAAAAAGAGTCAATAATGGATTTAGCTTATGCTGTTCAAAAGCTGAACGAGAGTGCAAGTGACTTCATTACATGATGGAGGAGCTTACGTTTCCAGTGTCCTAAGAAATTGAGTGAACACTCTGTAGTCCAGATGTGTGCCAACAACCTCGAGTCAGAGGTAGCTACATATGTCCTTACTGTAGAGCCCCAATCGTTTCCAAAGCTTGTAATGTTGAGAGGCAAATCATTCATAAGCCTAGAATGGTTGATGAAAGGGAGAGAGAAAATGAAAAGCCAGTAAAAAAGGGTGAGGCTCTGGCCACCTTTATCAAAACAATTGAGAAAGCCAACAACATTGGGGACAGGAAAAATGATAAAGGTAAAGGGCAGTAGGTTCATAGAGTCACTCTTCAAGAAATAAAGGAGAAGAAGTACCCCTTTGATAATGACATGTGCAGGGTATATTCGACGAGTTGATCGCAACAACAGTAATTACCCTTTCTGATCCAAAATGTCCAGATGAAGCTAACAAGATGGATAACCCAAAGTATTGCCCTTACCACTGGATTGTAAGCCATCTGATCAAATATTGTTTCTTCCTTAAAGACATAATCGAAGCTATGATCAACAAAGGGCGGATTGAAATCGAAGCTGGAACATCTTCCAGGGGGGCAATTAGTCCAATAGAACATCATGTGTAGAAGATGAAAATGGTGCTTAGTTACCCCTTAAGAAGGATAATATACCAACAGTGGAGTTATCTCTCAGTGCTGTGCAGATCCATTTCATTGTTGACGGAGAAGTCATAATTCAATGGGTTTATCCTGATATGCCTCAGGAATAGCCACACCCAATATTTACGAACTTATGAGTGAACTGGAGGCTTGGGATTCTGACTCTGAAGACGGCGATGATGATGAGTATGGGTGGTAGACCTATTTTAGCAGGAAAGTGTTAAGAAAAAACATCGCTCAAAGCTCTAGTCCACCTGGTGTAAAGATTTGAGGACAAAATCCTTCAAAAAAGAACAACAAGAAGAAAAATAAAAAGAAGAAATCCAAATTTTTCAAGAAGGCAGAAGTGACTTCAAATGAGGAGTATGTTCCCCCTACTAGGGTCCCTGTAACTTTAAAGGACTACTTCCCAAAGAAGTTTATTGGAGAAGGCTCCTCGAGTGATGAAGATAAGGAACAAGAGTGGATGGCTCCTTTTTACATGGTGTCTTTTGAGGAAAAAGAAGAAGTCGAGATGGTAAACCTTGGAATTGATCAAATCACTCTTCGTTTCGGCCTCCAATTGTCAGCACCAAAGCCAATTGAGAAGAATAAAGAGCCTACAGAATCGACAGGACAAACAATGATGCCACCTCACTGAGGGACAACCGGACAGACAGTCAGAGTAGGCGTTGCCTGCAAATAAGAAGGCACTTCCTATGAAAGATCTCCCTATTCAAATCCCTCCAATTATAAGATAAGCATCGTACCATGAAAGAGTTTGATATGATGTTTTTACTCATCTAATATGAATTCCTTCTCAATTGAGTATTTATGATGCGCTCTAACTATCCAAAGAGCTGAGGAGGGCACTCATCCAAGCTCTGATGGATCCCGATAATTACAAAGGTGAAGCTGATCAGATTAAAGTCGACGAAGTGTTTGTGACAAATAAATGTGCTTCTTGTATAGCATGTATCACGTTCTCTGACGAAGACCTCTAGCTCGGAATTGAACATCACAACAGGCTGCTTTACATAACCGATTTAGTTGGAGACAAAGTGTTAAACCGAATCCCGCTTGACTGTGGTTCTGCAATTAATCTTCTCCCTCTAAGGGCACTACGAGCTATGGGTTTAATGCTTGACCAATTATTGCCTACCTTGCTTACAATTCAAGGATTCAATCAAGTAGGGAGCAAAGCCTTAGGTATTATTGCACTAAAAGTAGAATTCGGTGACCTTCACAAGGATGCACTTTTCCATGTTATGGATACAGATATGTCTAACAATGTCCTATTGTCCTATTGGGGCGACCATGGCTTCACAACAAAAAAATCTATAGTCTCTACACTTCATCAGTTCTTGAAATATGCAGACAAAAACGGGGTTGAAAGAACGATTCATGGATGTTTACACCCTGATATCACTAAGGCTAAGATGACGTCATTTTAGACAGAATGCCACTTGGACATCACATGAGGTCATCCTCGAGAAGAGTCTGACCTCTGTATATTATGATGACAACGTCTCGAGCCTAGTATTCAAAGCATCTGTGCCTTTGCTAAGGGTAATAGCCACTCGAGACTTGAGTTGGTTAAAGGGTGATATGAGCTCGAGCTCGAGGGGATACCAGGAAGGCTGCAAGAATTGTGGTTTCCAAGCTCGGGCTAATTATTTGGAGTGCAATTTCAGCTGCTTGGGCCTCAAGCATAATTCAAGAACATGTGGAGCTTTTGGAAGGGATTTTTATGGGAATTTACAAATGTGGGCATCAAGGACTTCCCACCAAAACTCAAGGTATATTGAGGACTACCACGCGCAAGAGAGCAGCTTAGTGGCTAGACATGGGTGGATTTGCCATGAAAATAGGAGCATCCGTTAGTTTTATTTCTCTATAGATAAAGGACTTTGCATCAATCCAAAGTAGTACATACACTCATACAAAACTTTGGCAAGTTTTTTTTTTGTCCTTTTTACCGCACCCTTGTGCTTTTTTCCTAGTAATAGCATAACTTAACTAGGCATTGCGTAGCATAATTCAACTACCGTACTTACTGCCCCAGGCATAACATAACGTAGATCAGTACCTGCTGGTTATCCTCGTGAGGCTCCCTCGATCTCGCGGTTACCAGTTGTTCCGGTTGACCACGCGGTCCCTTAGAGGATGAAAAATCCCTCTATGGCTACTTTGGGTGTTATATGCTTGAGACCATAGTTTGTTAAATATGGTATGGGAATAAAACAAAGTTTAATACGTACGCGTATTATTCAGCTTTTCACACTAAAAGTTCAACAAAAAAATCCGGTGAAAAATACGTTGACTCATAGAAAACGTATACAGATGTGTTTGTGTTTAAAACGGTTACATTTTCAAATATACTACTTAAAAATTCAAATCAATTTTGACAAAATTAGAGTATGTATAAGTTAAAACAATGAGAAACTATCACTTATGTACCTTGAGATTGGACTATTTGTTATATAGATACCTTGACATTTTAATATTCACAATAAGAATGTTTCAATATTTTATCATACAAGTATTCTATGCCATAATTTAACGAATTTTTATATAAATCTAACCTATTTTATACATAAAATACAAATATAATATATGCATATGATTATATACATAAATCATGTCAATCTGTTCAACAAAAGTTTAACGAATTGTGATAAAAAGTTCAGTAAATTCTAATATAACTACCTAAGTAATAAAATTTTGAGTTGGCTAAAGCGTGATATGAGCTCGAGCTCGAGGAGATACCAGGAAGGCTGCAAGAATTGTGGTTTCCAAGCTCGGGCAAATTACTTGGAGTGCAATTTCAGCTGCTTGGGCCTCAAGCATAATTCAAGAACATGTAAAGCTTTCGGAGGGGGTTTTTATCAGAATTTACATACGTGGGCATCAAGGACTTCCCGCCAAAACTCAAGGTATATTGAGGATAACCACGCACAAGAGAGCAGCTTAGTGGCTAGACATGGGTGGAGTTGCAGTGAAAATACGAACAATCGTTAGTTTTATTTCTCTATAGATAAAGGACTTTGCGTCAGTCCAAAGTAGTACATACACTCATACAAAACTTTGGCAAGTTTTTTTTATCCTTTTTACAACACCCTTGTTCTTTTTCCCTAGTAGTAGAGTAACTTAACTAGGCATAGCGTAGCATAAATCAACTGCTATACTTACTTCCCTAGGCATAGCATAACGTAGATCAGTACCTGCTGGTTATCCTAGTGAGGCTCCCTCGATCTCGCAGTTGCCAGTTGTTCAGGTTGACCATACGGTCCCTTAGAGGACGGAAAATCCCTCTATGGCTACTTTGGGTGTTATACACTTGAGACCAAAGTTTGCTAAATATGGTACGGCAATAAAACAGTGTTTAATACATACGCGTATTATTCAGCTTTTCACACTAAAGTTCAATAAAAAATCCAATGAAAAATGCGTTGACTCATAGAAAACTTATACAGATGTATTCGTGTTTAAAACGGTTACATTTTCAAATATACTACTCAAAAATTTGGATCAACTTTTGTAAAATTAGAGAATGTACAAGTTAAAACAATGAGAAACTATCACTTATGTACCTTAAGATTGGACTATTTATTATATATCTACCTTGACATTTTAATATTCACAATGAGAACATTTCAATATTTTATCATACATGTATTTTATGTCATAATTTAATGAATTTTTATATAAATCTGACCTATTTTATATAGAAAGTACAAATATAATTTATGCATATGATTATATACATAAATCATGTCAATGTTTTCAACAAAAGTTAAACAAATTGTGATAAAAAGTTCAGTGAATTCTAATATAACTACCTAAGTAATAAAATTTTGAATCCTTAAGGTATTCTCTTTTATATTTTGAAACCTTATTTTGAAATGACAAAACAAGATAAGTAAATTTTTTATAAATACTATAATACATTAGGCCTAATTTTTTATTTCAAAATTTCAATATCATTTTTAAGTGGCAACGAATTTTTGGGAAAAAAAAGTGAGTATTTTTCATAAAACACGTATAATAGTTTCAATCTTAAAAAATGCAATTTTTTTGTAATTTTTAAAAAAATATGTAAATGCGAGTATTATACGGCATTAATACTTATACGCATATCATTCGCGTATAACACGTGAATTTACGAACTATGCTCGAGACCTAGCCATAGAAATGATAACGTGCTTTTAGATGCTACAAGCCCTCCAAACCAGACTCTCTCTCTGGCTTTAAGGGGTCTTAATCCTACTGCGCCATCGCTCCTTGTTCCCGAGATTGGGCGTAAAGCCATACATACCCTCCTCAAGCAACAGAGGTAATCCAAAGGCCCGTTTAAGGCCTAGAACTAGGAGCGTAAGGTCAGGCTCCCCACTTAGGGGGCTAGTTTGCTCAACCTATACCTCTTCATGCTTACTACATAGTGGGGCAAAGTGGGAAAAATAATAACCCACTCCCTCAAGACTATGACTTGAGGGTTGATCAAATATGGATGAACCAACAGTCTGCCGGTGTTGGTATGCTCTCAGGCATGCCACATAACCCATGACCTGCTAGGGCATACGTCATGGCCAATCAAGCACATGGTCATTACGCTTAAGGGACCTGCCCAGGGTTTGAGGGGCAACCGACGTTCCCACATCCAATTGTCATGGATGCTCAAGGGTATCCTTCGGATCCCCCTTGAGATCCTCAGGCACTTGGGGGCGGTTGCGGGTGCATCATCATGTGCCTAACCTTCCCCACCAGGACCAATTGGTTTCCCTCATCGAACATATGTAAGGGGCGGGCCTCATAAGGGTTAATAGATCCTTGTACAGAAAACCTTACCCTGATTACATAGAAAGGGAATACCCTTTTCCTCGAGGATACAAGGTCTCCGAGTTTACCTTTTTCTCTGGGGAAGGGATTGTTTCCGCTCTCAAACACTTGGCAAGATTTAATTATCAATGCAGGGAAGCAGCAGATGGCCCTTCAAAAAATTAGATTGTCATCAGAACAGGGCACCCTAAGAGGAATCCCAAATATACCTTACCAAATGTGGAAACCAGCCTTCAGGCATGAGGTTTGGTAATGTGTGAAGGAGGAATAACATTAGCCAAGAGGTAGCTGGACCTTCCAACCTTACACAAACCTAAAAAAGAAGATAGCTGCAGAAAAAGGCAGCCCTAAGGAGAATGGTGGCCGAATTTTTCCTGACTAAGCTTTCTTAGGAAGAAGCTAAGGTCCATAAAGGCAAGCAAGCAAAGCACATGGATCTCGATGATCCAGCTAGTGAGTCTGGGCCCGTCAATGCAGACAAGTGGCCAGTTACCAAATAGTTGGAAAGATGGGCTAGTCATTCGTCCTCAAAAAGGCAGGAATCTTGGTGGGACAACCTTGCCAAGGGCTTTCTAGTTTGAAAGAACAACGGAGACGATGAGGATTATTCCCCTCTCAGCATCAACTTAGTGGAACCATTGGATTGTGTCAACTCAACGTGGTTTGACATCGATAATGATTTCCATGAAGGAGATTTCCCTCAACCAATGCAGGAATCTCGAACTTCAGAGGTTGAACAAAAAAACCAACCTCAAAGCAGGACGTGCAGTCTAGTAGCAGTCCTCAACAACTCGAACAAGACTCACCCATGGTAAACAACCCTGAGAAGGAGTTGGACTAAGGCATCCAGATTCAATTCGGGAGGCTGTTTGAGAAGGTTGATGTCAGAATTGCCTTGCTTCTTCCTTTGGAATTCTTGGAAGATAATGACTAGCAAGGTCTTAAGGGTGATGTGATAGCATCAGATGAGGAGCCTCAAGTGGAGCTTGTGGCAGAACTAGCAACCACCAAAGATACATTTGATCCCTTGTCTTTTGAAATTAATGCTACAACACCCAAATTTCTTGATAACCGACCTAACATAATAAGGATGATGTTTGATGGACCTAACACCGCAAATAAGCACATCAAGCCCTTATATATCAAAGCCAGATTTGATGGCACGTTGGTAAATAGGGTCCTGGTGGATAAGGGTGCGGCCATCAATGTACTTCCTTCATATATGTTAGGGGTCGTTGAAAATTCTCGTGAGAAGTTGATAACTTCAGACATGGCCATTTGCGGCTTCTTAGGGGCCACCACCAAGTCTGAAGGAGTCATCCTGATTTACTTGAAAGTTGGTGACTTAAGCAAGCAGATAGCTTTCTTTGTAGTGGAGACTACCCCGAGCTATAACGCTTTGCTTGGTAGGGATTAGCTACATGCCAATTTTTGCATTCCATCTTCATTACACCAGTTACTGATCTTCTAAAACCATGACAAATACGAAGTTGTAATGGCAGATGACAAGCCATTCATGGCTTACTCCAACTATGTTGAGGCAAAATTCTACGAAGATGGTGTAGTACCTTTGAATGTCAAAAGGGCCACTCTGCAGCACGCCCAATAGCTAGAAACCATAGCCATCCTTGAAAGCCCACTAACATAAGCTGAGGTTGGTCAAGTGGAGTTCGAGCCTGAAGACTCCAACTTCTGGGGATATATGAGTGCCCTTTTTAAAGAAAGGGATTACCAGAATGCTCTAGAATTTCCATGTGGAGGCACCAAGACCACCCAATAACGGCCCAAGAGGCCATTTCCTTTTCATTAGCTAGGCTCGTGGCCTAGCATGCTAAGGATTAGCCGTGGACTAAGCAGCCATTTTGTGGTTTCCAAGTTCACGTCACATAGGCGAAGGAGTTGGAGCTCTTCGATCTAAGAGCAGCACCAATCAAAATGGAGGATCTAAGGGCTTAAGTCCAGGATCCCCTCTTAGAGGTTTCTTGGGTTCTACAGATGACCTAAGGCCCACGAATCTGAGCGCTCTGCTTTCTGAAGAGCAAAGAAAGCAGTACTTGACTTTGCTTCATGAATTCAAGGATTGCTTCGCTTGACCAACATGATATGCCTGGTCTAGATAGAAAAGTGGTGGAGCACATGCTTCCAATCAAGCCAGGCTCGAAGCCTATCATTCAAGGCTAGAGGAGGATGTCCCAAGAAGTAATTGATTTGGTCAAAGAGGAGATCGAGAGGCTTCTAAAGGCCAAATTTATCAGAACCACCAAGTATGTCGAGTGGTTAGTTAATATTGTCCTTGTTATTAAGAAGAATGGCAAAATTGGGGTCTGTATTGATTTTAGAGATCTGAATGCAGCCACCCCAAAGGATGAGTATCGAATGCCTATTGAGGATGTACTCATTGACTTAGCCTCAAAGCATGAGGTTTTGTCCCTTATGGATAGCTATTGTGGGTATTACCAAGTAATGATAGCTTATGAGGACACCCACAAAGCAGCATTTAGATGTCCTAGGTCAAGAGGGACACTTGAATGGGCAGCCATGCCCTTTGGTTTAAAGAATTTCAATTCCTCTTATGAAAGAGCCATGAACATGACCTTTCATTACCTCATTGGCAAGACCATGGAAGTCTACATTGACTGCATTGTGGTCAATTTAACATCCTAGGCTAAACACCTGGATGACTTGAGGAGTGTGTTTCTCAGAATGAGAGGCCACAACGTTAAGATGAATTCATTGGAATGTGTTTTTGGCGTACACACTGGAAACTTTCTAGGATTTCTAGTACATCAGAGGGGCATTGAACTGGACATCAACAAAACAAAGGCCATTTAGATGGCCAAAATACCTTCGATCAAAAAGGAGCTTCAACACTTCTTGGGGCAGGTTAACTTCTTAAAACGTTTTATTTCGAATGTCGCGGGAAAAATAAAAGTCTTCTCTCCACTGTTGAAGCTTAAAACTAAGAGGGATTTCAATAGCGAGGATGTTATATCAAGCAACATTCGAGGCCATCAAAGGATACTTGATTAGGCTACCAGTACTCATTCCATTGAAGCAGGGTGAGCTTTTAAAGATTTGTGTCTACTTCTGAGGAATCTCTTGATTGTTTGCTTGTGCAGAACAATGAGCAGGGGTTTGAACAATCTGTGTTCTACCTTAGGCGTTGTTTAAATGAATGTGAAATAAAGTACTCTTCTATTGAAAAGTTGTGTCTATCTTTGTTCTGTGCATCTACCAAATTGAGACATTATTTCTTGGCATTCACCATATATGTGATTGCCTAAACAGATGTCCTTAGGTGTATGTTGGATAGGCCTTTCTTGAGAGAAAGAATGAACAAGTGGAGCCTAGCTCTACTTCAATTTGATTTGGTTTATATCTCACAAAAGTTAGTAGAGGAGCAAGCCCTGGTAGATTTTTTGGCAAGCCAAATATTCAAATTGGCTTGGATAACGAGCTAGAAGAACTCCTAATGGTGCAATTGGTGCCTTGGATATTATTCTTTGACGGATTGAGGACCAACTCCAGTGCTGGGTAGGCATCGCGATTCAGTCTGAAAGAGTTATCACGAAATTGGCTATCACCTTGGTGGGCAAATGCTCTAAGAATATGGCTGAATATGAGGCCCTCATAATCCGCTTACAAACCCTCTTAGAGATGCAAGTTCAAGATATCCTTGTTAAAGGGGATTCACAGCTGGTGGTTTGCCGAGTGAATGGGGAATTCCAATGTTTGAGTGATACCTAGAAACAGTATTTATCAATAGTTCATAAGCTGTTGAATAAATTCAATAAGGTTCAATTCGGACATATCCCTAGAGATCAGAATAAGGCAGCCAATGACTTGGCTCAGTGGGCTTCAGGGTAAAAGTTACCTGGAACCTGGTGCGAAGAAACTATGGTCATCAAGACAAAGGTTTTGGATCAAGAGATCAAAGTATTCAAAGTTCTTTGAGGGTACACTGATAAGATTTTTGGAGTACTTTAAGCTCACTAGACTATCCTGAGCCAGCAAGAGGACTAAAGGAAACTTTTAGTGTATTACTTCAACGATCCTTAAAATTACGCCAAGGATAGGAAAATAAAAATGAGAGCTCACAGATTCCTTCTAGATAGTGAATCTGGAGAACTATACAAGAGGAACGCTAGTGGAGTGCTTCTCAAGTGCCTTGACTTGGATAAAGTAATGCTAGTAATGGTTAGAGCCCATGAGGGTATCTGTGGGCCCCATTTGGCAGGTAACAAGATGTATTGGCTCATCAAACATTATGGCTATTACTACCCATTAATGATGAATGATTGCATGAAATATGTCAAAGGATGTGGAACATGCCAAAGGCATGGGCATGTATCCAAAGTCCCTACTACTGAAATGCATGCCATTGTCAAACCTTGGCCATTTAGGGGCTAGGCAATGGATATCATAGGGGAGATCAATTCTCCATCCAGCAAGCAACACTCGTATATCCTTATGGCCACTGATTACTTTACTAAGTGGGTGGAGGCTAAACCATAGGGAAATATCAATCGGCATGATGTGATTGACTTCATTAGGGAGTATATCTTATGTAAGTTTGGCATTCCCAAGATCATCACAGTGGAGCAAGCTAGAGTTTTGAATGGAGCTAAGGTAAAGGAGTTCACCAAGAGTTTTAATATAAAAATTTTGAACTCAAAACCTTATTATGCTCAAGTTAATAGCCAAGCAGAGTCAACTAATAAAATTTTGAAGGTTAACATTGAGAAAATGATTGAGGACAATCCCAGGAGGTGGCATGAATTGTTTCTAGATCCCCTTTGGGCTTATAGAACCTCTAAAGGAGATGCTATTGGGATAACTCCTTTTCATTTAACTTATGGCCATGATGCAGTACTATCTATTAAGGTAACTGTTTAATCTATAAGATTAGCTCATCAAGAGACGTTCTACAAACTTGAGTATTAGTAGTCTATGATGGATGAACTTACTAACTTAGACCAAGTGAGGCTATATGCTTTGCACAAATTGGAAACTCAAAAGAAATGGGTTGCCTAAGCCTACAACAAAAAGGTCAAACCTAGGTATTTTGACTTAGGGGACTTAGTTTGGAAGACCCATCAGCCAAAAAGATGGTCTCTGTAGAAAATGATCCCCAAATTAGGAAGGGCCATTTAGAGTCATTGAAGTATTTATGGGAAATGCTTATTTACTCCATGAATTAAATGGGAGAACTCATCCAAGGGCCTTCAATGGAAGGTTCCTAAAGAAGTTTGTGCCATCTATCTGGAATTCTAACAAGGAAGTCCTTAAGTATGGAATTCTAACAAAGAAGTCCTTAAGTTTATATTTCTAAAGTTATGAGCTCAGTTTCAATACTAGTGCCTGGAGGATCTACCCCATGATATTTAGGTAAAGTTAAAAGACGAAGGAACCATCAAAATTGAGAGACGTATTGAACAAATGCAATGCATATTTTATTAATACTGAGAGATTACATGGCTTACAGACACACAACATTGTAGAAACCAATACAGCCAAGATAATCTAATAAAAAAAAAAAAGAAAAACCTAGAAGGTGCTAAGGCAGCCCTAAGTATCAGCCTCATTTTGCTTTGGAATTCAAAAGATTTTGGTAACCAACGCCAAGGTTGACAACACAAAGGATATTCCCTTAAAATCTTACAAGACTTGAGAAAAGATGACCAAGTTATTTCTAAGGGTTTAACTTCTCAGCCATTATAGGGATTTAAGGGAATACAAGGCGAAATTCAAGGCTCATGGGTACACTTACCAAGAAGCCCTTTGCAAACCAAGGTATGAGGGGTGCATTAGGAGACAGAGATGCCTTATTACGGGTTATAACTGTCGGTCCTCCTCCAAAGAAGGGATTCGTATCCTTGACCCGTTTCTAGGGTTTGAGGTTTGGCAAGGCGGACCCTTCGACAAGACGAAAGCCCCTCCTCCACTGGAAAGCCAGCCAGGTTGTCCACCAGATTCATGTGGCTATTGGCATATTATTCTAGTCGAGCGCTGATGGTTTAAGCACCAACATCTGCGGAGAGGATTGTGCATAATAGGAAATCCGGTGACACCACGTCTAACGCCCTTAAGGGATGTAGAGGATTTCTATTTAAGAAGTATGGTTTCGTTGACCTTTGAAGAACATCAGAAATATCTAGTTATCGGATAAGGCTTGAGCCATTGTCAGAAAAGGGGAAAAGACATGAGAAATCAGCAAGGTAGAGAACAGAGCAAAAGTGAAAACTTCAAGCCTTAACCGTCATATTTATAGATGCGGGAAGGAAGGAGCAAAGGACGCATTCTCTCAAGAGGTCCCTGTAGCCATTGAGGGTCACATCAACCTTATTTTACCCATTGTAAATTTGAATTTACCAACGGCTAAAAGGGGGGCATTTGTTTACACCCTAATATTACTAAGGCTAGGACGATGCCGTTTTAGACACAATGCCATGTGGACATCATGTGAAGTCATCCTCGAGGAGAGTCTAACCTTTGAATATTATGATGACGATGTCTCGAGCCCAATACTCAAAGCATCTACGCCTTTGCTAAGGATAATAGCCACTCGAGACTTCAGTTGGCTAAAGGGTGATACCAGGAAGGCTACAAGAACGGTGGTTTCCAGGCTCGGGCTAATTACTTGCAATGTAATTTCAGCTGCTTGGGCCTCAAACATGATTCAAGAAGACGTGGAGCTTCTGGAAGGTAATTTTACTAGAATTTACATAGGTAGGCATCAAGGACTTCCCTCTAAAACTTAAGGCACGTTGAGGATAACCCACGCGCAAGAGTGCAGCTTAGTGGCCAAACATGGGTGGAGTTGCCCTGAAAATAGGAGGAGCCGTTAGTTTTACTTTTCTATAAATAAAGGACCCTACATCAGTCCAAAGTAGTACAAGTTTTATGTTTCTATAAATAAAGGACCCTACATCAGTCCAAAGTCATACATATACTCACACGAAACTTTGACAAGTTTTTCATCCTTTTTACAGCACCCTTATGCTTTTTCCCTAGGAGTAGCACAACTTAACTAGGCGTAGTGTAACTTAGATCAACTACTGCACTTACTTCCATTTGTAATACAATCTTCAGGCTTCAGGTATGACTCTCTTGTTTTAATCTGTTTCTAAAATTCGACAAGTTAAGAATTGAGGCTTTATTTTTAGGCTTTAAAGATCAAGGATTGGTCCCTTGATTGCGTTGGTCTTAGCACTACTATCATTGCTTAATACATTAGGTGAATTTAGGTTCATGTCATTAATTAGGGCTTTGACAGCCAAGGCTTTATCCCTTGATTGCGTTGGTCCTAGTCCAATATCCTAATACGGTTTACTTTACCTTAATCTTGTTAGACCTAAATTCATTCGAGTTATTATAACTCAAGTGTACTAGGCTTAAAAACTTGATCAACTCGGGCTTGTATGTGGATTACTGAGCTCGTAGGTTTGTCTCTAGCACAGTTCCTGACTTTAAGTGTACAAGGAAAGGTGCCTGTGGGCCCTACTCCGTTGCTGTAACTACCACTTGAATTATGTCCATATCCCTTTATTTTCTGTCAATAAAAAAAATAAAAATCCACAAAAATGTAAAAGTCTTCTTAATTAAAGCGTAAGCAGAACCCACGGTATAAACAAAGTCGAAACACCAATATATCACAACCCTTTTCCTTGAAAACGGCAAGTGAGTAAGGTCAAAGACGTGTGGTTCATATTTAGGCTCACCCCCTAGTCGTGGAAGAGCCCTTATTGCACGTTTCTTTTGTTTTCACACAGTTAAGATGACCACATACAACACTTGAAACAAAATAGAGCAAACAATGGAGACCTGACCCATTTCATGAAGAAGATGTCAACTACACCTATGCTAAGTTTTATTGATCAACCAATGGTACGCTCATGAGGGGGATTCTTGAAAAAGGAAAGAGAAAGATTCTCGATGTGTGGCCTTATCCGAAGTCCTTTACCCCTCAAGAGGTTTATAGCTTTGGGTCAATGAGTGCTCATTTTTGATGAAGAAGAAACCTTAAAGACCTCTTAATCCAGGAATTTATTTAAGTATGTCCCAAAGAAAAACGAAAAAATTGGCAAAAAATCTTGACTCCGGTTGAAGAAATTACGAACACCCTCTTGACAAGCTATACTTGTCGTCTATGAAGAATGAATCAGTCCACACCCAATAAGGGTTTGGTTATCTCTACCTCTTTTAGAGGTACAAAATGAGCACATCTTAGGGTGATATCTAATAATGATGCATTTGCATCTACTCGCCCCCAATTCAAGATACAGGCGGAAAAGCTTGGTTCCGAACAAGACGCTCATCAACAGACTGAGCAGAATGGTACATGATCACCCAAGATCTTGGCACCAGGCATGACCTATGGCGCTCTGGGTATAAAGGACTTCAAAACACAGTGCAACTGAGCAATCACTTAGTGGAAAAGGAAGTGATCAAGCGATGACAACCAGGAGGTGGGCTTGGAAGTAGCCATCCTTTGAAGAAAGCGTAATAGCTCACTGGTCTAGCTCCATGGCACCAAAAATGTATCGGGGCTCAAGTGATTCACCGAAGCGACGAGACCTTGAGGGAAAAATGAATATGCATAAGGTTACGGACCTTGAAGTGCCCCTTTCCGATGACATTACCAACGGGTAACAATCTCACAAGAGGGAGGAGTTCTTAAGGCATATGTTGCCAAACTGTTATGATTTTTCTTGTTATGAGTCTTGTAATCCATGTATTGAATTGTTGGAGTCTTGTATTGCGTTAGAAGTGTTGCCTATTTCAAATGTTGGTTGTTCCTTTTTGGAGCCAAAGTCGGTTATAGCTGATATGTTGCTAGTTTGGCGGTTTAGGCTTAGTTGGAGATATTTTTGATTCATTGTAACTAGATTCTCCTATAAGAGGATCAATCCTTGTAAGTCTTGATTTTTTAGATATTTTTCTCTATCTTCTCATCTCTTCTTTAGCTCTCATCTAACTACACTTCTCTTTTCACCTAAACTCTCTCTTCATAAGTTAACTTCAATTTCTCAAATTGAAGCTTAACATTTGGTATCAGAGCCGGTTTATACAGTTAATTGATTGATTTCAGCTGGAAAAATCTAAAAAGAACAATTCTAACATGACAGGAGGTGTAACTACCCGATCAGGAGCAAGAGGAGCAGGAGCAGCAGGAGCTGGTCAATCTGTTGCTTTTGTTGATCCAAATGTTTCCTATGCCGCTGTTGCAAGTGCAAATGCAACAAAAGAAGTACAATTTGTGACAAATGATCAATTGAAGTCACAATTGGATGATATGTCCAATCGATTTCAGGTTCTGCAACAACAAGGAATTGATCCCTTAAAGCAAGATCAAGCAGGGAATGTGAAGAAGTATGAAGTTCTGATTGAGCAAAAACTCCAAGGATTTGAGACCAAGCTTTCTGATCTTCAAAATCAAGTAAATAAGCAAGGTGAATCATCTGTTTTTGGAGTTCTTCGACCTACTAGTCAACTATCGCCTCCAGCTGAAGTGATGCAATCACAAGTGCCGAACATAAATGCAGCAGTCTTGAACAGACCAAGCGATGCTCCTTCGATGATTCATACGAATGTTAGACCTCAAGATCTTTAACAATCTGTGGAGATAAGGCCACAAGGAGTTGAAGCAACTGTCAGATCACATGATCATCCTGTTGACCAAGTGCAATCTTGAACATTTGGCATGAACTCAAATCAAAATGTGAGGCACCTAGATTCTGTTGTTCAAACTAGGACTTCTCCCGATAACATTTTATATCTGGATAGGCCACCTGATCACTTCCAGCAGCAAAGATCTGGTACTAATGATGCTTCTTCTGAGAATAGAAGCTATACATTCAGACAGCCACGAGTGCAGATTGATCCCTTTGAAGGAAAGCAACCTCAGTCATGGATGAGGAGATGTGATAGATACTTCCATTTCTACAACATCAAAGAATCTGAAAAGGTGGAATTGGCAGCAGTATATCTTCATGGTGATCATGAGGTATGGTTTTACAGTTTATTAAAAAGCAATCCAGACCTTTCTTGTGATGAATTTGCCGAGGAGTTGTGTGAAAGATATGGTGATGAGGACACTAGTGATATAGTGGATAATTTCAATAAAGTCTTTCAAACCACTACTGTGAGAGAATATATGACAAGATATGATAGCTGCTTATCTCCAAGCAACTAAGTCTTATTATGTCTCAAGTTTTATTAGTGGATTGAAGCCACAGATTAAGAACATGATGAAAGCTATTGGTCCTAAGACCTTAACAAAGGCTTATGCAAAAGCCAAATTGATTGAGGCCACTGTCATTTCTTCAAGTGACAAAGGCAAGTTCAAAGGGAATGGTTCAAAATCTCAACATAGAGATGAAATTGGGACCAAGGCCAGTAGGTCTGTCAAGAAGAAACCTCAAAGGCTTTGTTACAAGTGCAATCAGCCTTATCAGCCAGGACATAAGTGTAGTTCCAAGTTTTTGATGTTTGCTCGAGGGGTTAATGCTGCAATACAGTCAGATAGTGATGAATCTGAACCTAATGAGGACAGTTCTAATCATGAGTCCTAGGATGAATTGGCTAAGGATGAGATTGAGATTTCTATGAAGGCACTAACAGGGAATTGAGCTCACAAGATGATAAGAATCAAAGGAAAAGTAGGGAAAAGGCACATCACTATCTGAATAGATAGTGGTAGTACTTATAGTTTTGTTGATCCAAAGGTTGTGAAGAAGGTGGGGAATGTAGTGATTAAAACCCATGCCTTGGCTGTAATTGTAGCAGATGGTAATTCTATCCTACACAGGTAACTGTTTCTTTTGAGATTCAAGGAATAAAAGTTACTTTGCAAGGCATTGAAGATCAAGCTCAATTTCAATTGATTGAAGGCAAGAGCTTGCAAGGAGATTTCAAGAAGAGTGCTTACAAGTAGATTGGTCAGTTGTTTGCAATTGCTCCAACAGAAGTGTGTTCTGTGCAGTAGCCTGAAGTTAAAGCCTTGATAGAGGAGTTTGAGGACATTTGTGAGCAGCCTAAGTCTCTTCCTCCAAAGAGGTGCCTTGATCATGACATTCCTCTGAAATCTGGTGCAGCACCATTCAAATTGAGGCCATATAAGTGTCCTCATGCTCAGAAATTAGAAATTGAGAGACAAGTAGAGAAATTGCTCATGACTTGCTTCATTAGACCAAGCCATAGCCCTTTTGCTTCACCAGTCATATTAGTAAAGAAGAAAGATGGTTCTGCCAAGATGTGCATCGACTATAGGCAACTCAACTCTTTGACAATCAAAGATAAGTTCCCAATCCCTGTTATTGATTATTTACTTGATGAATTGTATGGTGCATGCTTCTTCTCTAAGTTGGATTTGAGATAGGAATATAATCAGATTAGAGTGCTTGAGCAAGACATCTACAAGACTGCATTTCAAACTCATCATGGCCACTATGAGTTTGTGGTTATGCCTTTTGGCTTAACCAATGCACTGGCTACATTTCAGGCAGCATTGAATGATATCTTCAAGCAGTTTCTGAGGAGATTTGTACTGGTCTTTTTCGATGATATTCTCATTTACAGTGCCTCTTATGAAGATCATCTACAGCATTTGAGGGATGTCTTCCTTGTTATGTGAAATCATAAGTTATTTGCCAAGTTGTCTAAGTGTGCTTTTATGCAGCAGCAGTTGGATTACATGAGACATGTCATATCATCTAAGGGAGTCTCCACAGATCCCTCAAAGATACAAGCCATGAAAGATTGGCCAATTCCAATCACCTTGAAGCAATTGCGAGATTTGTTGGGCTTAACAGGCTATTACAGGAAGTTCATTGCTGATTTTGGATCGATTACAAGACCCTTGATAGATCTGCTTAAGAAAGATGCTTTTGTGTGGAGTGATAGAGCTCAAGCAGCCTTTGAAGCTCTGAAAGCAGCTATGTGTGAAGTCCCTATTCTTGCTATGCCCAATTTTGCTGAGGACTTTGTGTTAGAGGCTGATGCCAGTGTAACTGGTATTGGAGCAATGCTCTCACAAAAGGGAACGCCCATTGCTTATCTAAGTCAATCTTTTATTCTAAGACATCAAGCAATGTCCACATATGAGAAGGAGTACTTGGCAATTTTGTTAGCAGTTGATAAGCGGAGGCATTACCTTGATGGTCATAGGTTCGTAATCATGGCTAATCATCAGAGATTGAAGCATTTTCTAGAGCAAAATATTGTGACAAGAATATAGAAGAAAGGGCTACTGAAGATGTTGGGCCTTAACTATGCAATTGAGTATAGAAGAGGCAAAGAAAATCAAGCTGCTGATGCCTTGTCAAGAAGATTAGAAGATGGTGAGCAAGCTTATTGTGGAGCCATTTCAGTTGTCCTTCCTTCTTGGTTAGAGAGGTCTACAAGTCTTATGAAGATATAGCTTTTGCTTAGGAATGTATCACTGCCTATAGCATCAATAAAGATTGTAAGAGCACTTTTGATGCAGATATTTCAGTAAGTAAGGGAGTAATCGATTGAGGGGCAGGTTGTACATTGGTTCTTCAACAGATTTGAGGGATTAGATCATAAGTGCTTCTCATGACACAGCTTGGGGTGGACATTCGAGCGTAGAAGGAACATATCAAAGAATTAAAGAATAATTCAGTTGGCCTGGTCTGAAGAAAGCAGTAATTGAGTTTGTGGGCTCTTGTGATGTATGTCAACAAACAAAGCTGGATGATCACAGGTACCATGGTCTTTGCAGCCTCTCCCTGTTCCAGATGGAGCTTAGGTGAATATAAGTATGGATTTCATTGAAGGCTTGCCTAAGTCTGAAGGCAAGGAGGTGATATCAGTTGTTGTTGATAGTTTCACAAAGTTTAGCAATTTCGTTGCTTTGATCTGACCAGTCACAGCTGAAAAATTAGCCAGATGCTTCTTGGATAACATATATAAGTTACATGGATTGCCTTAATCCATTGTATCTGATCGTGATAGAATTTTCACAAGTCATTTTTGGAGGGAATTATTCAAGCTTATGGGAACTATTTTGGCACTTAGCTCTTCGTACCATCCTCAGTCTAATGGACAAACAAAAAAAAATCAATCAATGCATTGAACAATATCTTAGGAGCATTGTTTTCACTCATTCTAAAGAGTGGAACAGGTGATTATCTCTAGCTGAGTAATGGTATAATACTCATGCTCATGCTTCTCATGGCACTACTCCTTTCAAAGCTTTATATGGCTATGATCCTCCCACTCCTTTCTCGTTGCAAAATATGACTTCATATGTGTTGGAAGTCTCTGATTTGATGTAACAAAGGAAGAAATTATAGTATATGCTCAAGGACAATCTGTAGCAAGCTCAAGCTAGGATGAAAATGTATGTAGACAAGAAGCATGTGGACAAGAAATATGAAGTTGGTGATATGGTTTACCTCAAGTTACAACCTTATAGACAGTCTACCATGGCTGTCAGGAGCAATGTCAAGCTAAGTGCTCGATTCTTTGGACCATATCAGATTCTTGAGAAGATTGGCAAAGTGGCTTATAGGCTTGAGCTACCTCCTAATGCATACATTCACCCAGTTTTTCATGTTTCTTTGCTTAAGAAACAGGTAAAGAAAGGATGTAAAAGCTCAAAATCACCCCCAAAAGTTGGATCCAATGGGTCTTTGGTGTTGCAACCAGCTGTTGTTCGTGGTTCCAGGGAGATCAAGGCAGGCAACAAGAGGATTAAGGAAATACTAGTTCAGTGGCAGAATTTGGACCAAGATTTTGTTACTTGGGAAGATTAGGCATTCTTGAAAAGTCAATGTCCAAATTTCTCTTCTTGAGGTCAAGAAGCTTCTTAAGTGGATGGGATTGTTATGATTTTTCCTATTATAAGGCTTGTAATCCATGTATCGAATTGTTGGAGTCTTGTATTGCGTTAGAAGTGTTGCCTAGTTCAAATGCTGGTTGTTCCTTTTTGGCGCCAAAGTCGGTTATAGCTGATATGTTGCTAGTTTGGTGGTTTTAGTTAGAGATATTTATGATTCATTGTATCTAGATTCTCCTAGAAGGATCAATCCTTGTAAGTCTTGATTCATTCAATGAAAATTACTTGATTCTTAAGATATTTTTCTCTCTCTTCTCATCTCTTCTCTAGCTCTTATCTAACCTCACTTCTCTTCTCACCTAAACTCTCTCTTCACAAGTTAACTTCAATTTCTCAAATTGAAGCTTAACACAAACCTAGGACTCTAATGACACAAGAACAAGAAATCTTTAAAGAGAATGAGCTAGTGCCACCTCGTGTCTCAGCCTTTCAAAGATTAGGAAAACCTTTTGGGTTAAATCCTAAAAGGATCAAAGTGAGAAAAGCTAAGGGTAAGGTTTATGCCGAACCCATAACTTTGATGACAAGAGAATAAGAAATCTTGAAAGAGGATGAGCCAATATCACCTCATGTCTCAGTCTTTCAGAGATTGGGAAAACCTTGTGAGTCAGATCCCAAAAGGATCAATTTTATGAGAAATGCAATTGGATTAGGATTGAGGTATAAGAAACAGTTGAAGTCCATTGTCCTCAAATGTTGTGACTCTGGTAATGAACAAGCCGCCCAAGTTAACGTTACATCCATTTCATATAGCGCAAATTACAAAGGATTCGAGCGTTGTTCCCATCCCAACTTGTCCCAAGGTGGACTATCATAGAACACCATTTATGATGATATTACATTCAATGAAGAAAGCTAGTCTCAGCCAGAAGATCACGTGACTTCAGATGCCCAAAAGTATCCACAGGATTTCATTGAACTAGTTGAGTCAGCTCCATGAGAATTAGAGGATGGAGGCCAAGCAACTGTCGATGAGCTCCAAGAAATTAACTTGGGAACTGATGAGGATCCAAAACCAAATTTGTCAACACCTACTATCTCCTTAGGAAAAGATATAGTATGAAAAGTTGCTTCATAAATACAAGGATGTGTTCGCCTAGGGTTACAAAGACATGCCTGGCTTGGATCCAAATGTGGCTGTGCATAGGTCGGTCATATACAAATACACAACTCTAAAGAAACAATTGCAGCGATGCTTTCGACCGGAGTTGATTATTCAAATAAAAGCCCAGGTGGACAAATTGAACAGTCCGATTTTATTCGTGAAGTCCAATACCCATCATGGTTGGAAAACATTGTGCCTGTGAGAAAGAAGGTTGGGCAACTTTGCATCTATGTGGACTTCCACGATTTGAATGGCGCATGTCCCAGGGATGAATTCCCATTACAAATCACTAAGCTCTTGGTAGATGCAACCATGGGGTTTAGCGCATTGTAATTTATGGATGGTTTCTTTGGTTACAGCCAAATCAAAATGGACCCAGTAGATGAGAAGTTAACTAGTTTTTGTACACCACAAGGAGTCTACCGTTACACTATGACGGCCTTTGGTTTGAAGAATGCTGGAGCAACTTATCAAAGAGCCACGGCTATCATCTTCAGTGACATACTGCATAAAGTCGTTGAGTGTTACGTTGATTACTTGGTTGTAAAGACTGAAAATAAGGAAGATCATCTTGATGACTTACGAGTAATATTTAGCCTACTTTGAGAACATCAATTGAAGATGAATACGCTAAAATGTACATTCGGATCACATCTGGAAAATTTCTCGGCTTTATGATCAGGAACAGAAGAATTGAGATTGACCTTGATAAGATTAAAGTAACTGTGGAGATGCCTGCCCCAAAGAATCTACGGTAGCTCTGTGATTTCAAGGAAGACTAGCCTACATCATATGCTTCATTTCCAATCTGTTAGGAAGATGCCAACATTTCACAAGGTTGATGAAGAAAGATGTCCCCTTTGTTTGGGACCAAACCTGTCAAAATGCTTTCGACGACATCAAAGAATATCTGCTAAAGCTGCCTACCTTGATGGCATCGGTTCAAGGGAGACCTTTGATATTGTACACTGCAACATTTGAGCGATCCTTGGAGTGATGTCGGCACAAAAGAATGACGAAGGAAAAGAATATGCACTGTATTATATAAGCAAAACGTTGGTGGAGGCATAAGATAACTATTCATCTATCGAAAAGATTTGCTTAGCATTGGTGCTCGTTGTGCAGAAATTGAGGCATTATCTTATGTCTCATTTAGTTACCTTGATCTCAAATGTTGACCCGCTGAAGTATATCTTGTCAAAAACGGTGTTGTCAGGGCAATTAACTAAGTGGGCAATGTTGTTAGCCCCATTTGACATAAAGTTTGTGCAACAAAAGGCCATAAAAGGGCAAGCTGTAGCTGACTTCTTAGTAGCACATCCGACTCCTGATGGAGAACAATTGCCAGATGAGGAGGCACTCCATGTAGAGACAATACCATGGGAGCTGTATTTTGATGAAGCAGCAAATCAAAAGAGGGCAGGTGTGGTAATTGTCTTTGTCATATCCTCTGATGGACTCATTCCTTACTCCTTCGCCTTGATTGAACTTTTCTCTAACAATGTAGCTTCATTCCTTACTCTTTTGCCTTGATTGAACTTTTCTATAATAATGTAGCTGAGTATGAGGTACTCATCATTGGTCTCAAAATGGACATTGAAATGCGCATTTACTATTTGCAAGTGTTTTGCGATTCTCAACTGATTTTCGAGCAAATAAATGTTTAATTTCAAGATATAGCCTTTTCGGTCAACTTATTAGCAAGATATAGCTCAACTCCTATCTGAAGACATTGGAATGGGATTAAACATATATTTCGGTATCTCCTTGGTACATTCGATATGGGATTATTCTATCTAAAAAATCAAATCCAAGATTAGTTGGATATACTTATACTGGATAATTGTCTGATCTACATAAAGGTCATTCACAAACAAAATATGTATTTACCTATGATAATACTACTATATCTTGGTGACCTACAAAACAAATAACAGCAGTAACTTCTTCAAATCATGCCAAGATACTTGCATTTCATGAGACAATTGGGGAATGTTTATGATTGAGATCTCTTATTCAACATGTTCAAGAGAAATAAGGTCTTTCAACAATGAGGAGGAGTTCGACAATACTGTATGAAGATAATCCTGCATGTATTGCTCAAATCAAAGGTGGATACATTAAAGGTGACAGAACAAAACATATCTCACCAAAGTTTTTCTTTGCACACGAGCTCTAAAAGACAAGTGAAATAGATATTCATCAAGTTCGCTCAAGTGAGAACCTGGCAAATTTATTCACGAAAGTAATGCCAATAACAACTTTTGATAAACTAGTTCACAAGATTGGTATGCGTCGACTCAGAAATGCCCCTTACTAATATGTTCACATAAGGGGGAGTTAAATACGCACTGTACTCTTTCTTCCTTCGCCATGGTTTTTTTCCACCGGATTTTTCCTAGCAAGGTTTTTAATGAGGCGGGCGTATATAACTCGGACAATATACTTTTTCAAGAGTGAAGAATATCCAAAGGGGGAGTTTTGTAAATATTAGATATTCTTCATGTATAATTTTTAAGGTTAATATTGAATATTATTAAATGCCCTAAAAAATTAAAAATTATGTAAAAGACCTTTATATATACAAGTACACGCATATTTTTTTTACATGGTTCACACATGGCACATGGTGAGGCCATCGCAAGATGAGTCATCCCTCATCTCAAAGGCTTATAAATGTGGAGAAGAAAAGTGTATGTATGTATTAAATGTGGAGAAGAAAAGAAGTCAAAATTGCGATCGAAGAATAGTTGGGGATAATGGATTATAAGATCCAAATCAGGAGTTCTATAACAATGTATAAAAGTCCCTCCATATCACAGCTTTGTTTAGTGATGAAAATCATTAAAGATCATAGAAGCAATTTGAGATTAAATCTCACTAGTTACAACCCCACTCCCTCCCTATATATATACACTTCTTGATTTTCTAATGCCAATTTTCAGTTCGGGCATGCTTTGTCATAGTTGAGAAGTCTTTTTTGAGGCTTAGTGTCATCAATTATGTGCTACAACAGAATGTAAACGGTGCTTAGTTCCTCGAAGTAAATTAATAAAGATTTAGCTAGAAATCCTTATTTTTTGAAAAGTTCGATATGTAAAGTCATAGTGTACTGAAATCACGTTAAACAATTTTTTGTGCATACCCTTATATCTGTCTTTAATTATCATTTCTTAAACATTGAATGTCTAGAAGAAGGGGAAGAATTTAAACATTTAGTGAGGGAAGGTATTATCATGTTCCCTTGCGTAATTTGGTTTTGCGTATAAATGAACAAGATCAAGAAGTAAAAGGATAACTCAACAGTAAAAACCCCTTTTAGAAGGCAGGGCGCCAATCTGAACAAATAACAATAAAAAAGAACTAGTTCAATACTCACAATAACCTATTTCAAGATAATCTCGACTTTTCTTACAAATAATCTAGAACTCCTTTCACAACATGTTTGATCTAGCAATGGTTGCTATCAACGAAGTAACATATAATAAAAGATCACTGAGTCTACATATGTAGAGCAATTCTAGTAAGAGTGAGAGGGAGAAAAGATCTATTGGGCATTACAAAAATAATTTCCCTCCTATACTCCTTTCTCTCTCTCTTCCATACCCCCACCCCCCCCAAAAAAAAAAATCTCTCTCGCTCTCCCCTTTGCTAAATATCAACTCTATGTTTGCCCAACAAAAATTATCCATGCCTCAAGCTTATGATGCAATTAAAACCAAGAGTAACTAGATTGCCCTCTTTAAAACTTTAAAGGGGAAATAGAAACATGATAGAGAGAGAGAGAGCAGAAAAGAAGACAAGAATTTCATTAACATCGATCATTCATAACTGTTATACGATCCTGTTGCTTACCTTATAGTAGAATACAACAACAAACACAATGTCTCAAAGGCTCCCGCACGCACTGGGTCTAAGAGGGGTGGGATGTACACAGCTTTACCCCTTCAAGGTGCTACCTTAAAGGAATGCTGTGTCCAAAGACACCCAACCTAAGAAGCATAAAAATATCTAAGCGTAATAGCATAAAAAACAACGGCATAGAGCAAGCATATAGAAAGTATAAAATAGCAATAGACAATAAACAATAGGCAACAAAACGCGAGAACAGTAAGCAACCAACATACAGCGAAAGTGCAAAATAATCAAACAGGCAAAACTATAAGCCTAGGCACCTTAGTACTAGCTTAGATGTGCTCCACTATCCTAAACCGCTATATCAACTACACATATGGTTACCCTCCACTCAGCTTTATCTAGGGTCATCTCCTCATTTAGGTTAAGATGGGTGAGATCATGTCGAATTGTCCCCATCCAACTTTTTTTTGGTCGGCCTCTCTCTCTCTTCCCATTTGTAATATGGAGTTACTTGCATCTCCTGATAGGGGCAGTCGTCGATCTCCTCCTAACATGCTCAAACCACAGCAAACGTTGCTCCCTCAGCTTATCCTCGATTGGGGCCACTCTTATAACATCATTTATGATCTTATCCTTCTTCGTGTGCTCACACATCCATCTTAACATTCTCATCTCCGCCACCTTCAACTTCTGCGTGAAATGTTTAATTGGCCAACATTTCGCCCCATAAGACATAGCCGGTCTTACTACCATCTTATAGTATTTTTCTTTAACTTTTTAACGGGAACTTTCTATTAGCATGGTACCACAGAAGCCATCCTCCATTTATACCGACTTACTTTAATCCAGATGTTGACATCTGCGTCAACTTCACCGACTTACTTTTTAACGGGAACTTTCTATTAGCATAGTACCACAGAAGCCATCCTTCATTTATACCGACTTACTTTAATCCAGATGTTGACATCTGCGTCAACTTCACCATCTTGTTACACCATGGAACCCACATATTTAAAGCACTTTTTTTTTAGTACTCCGATCCAGTCTTGACATCTTCTATGCTCGGCCTAGTAGAGGTACAGAACTTGAGTTCCATATACTCGGTCTTGGATCTACTAAGCCTTAAGTCTTTCGATTCGAAAGCCGGTCTCCAAAGTTCTAGCTTCTTATTCACCTTCTCTCTAAACTCCCCCATCGGAACCATATCATTCGCGAAAAGCATGCACCAAGGCACGTCCCCTTGGATGTGCCTAGTGAGCTCGTCCATAACCAAAATGAACAAAAAGGGACTCAAGACTAATCCTTGGTGTACCCCAACTGTAATGAGGAAATAAGGGAAGTAAATTAACTATCTACTATTAGAAAAGGGAAGTGTATCTAAACTATCATTAACATAAAACTCCCTATTAAAATATTATTTGTCACATATCTTACACATGATTAATTTATTTCTCCTGCAACAGCTTATCTTTTAACTCTTGGTTCCAATTTGATCGTCAATCTTATACCGTTACATAGCCATCATCAACTTCGCCACTCAGGCGACGACTCAGCAGCAGTATCTTCTTCCCACCAAGTGGCAGTCTGCAAATTCCAACGACATGATACAGAATGTCATTCAATCAAATATACAGAATTTCACACATTTTCTAAGTCATTCTTTGTTGTAGATCAGTGGCAGATCCCGAAATTAAACCATACCAAGTATATTATATGAGTTACACTATTAATAATTGGAGGCAATGTTCATTATAGTGTAACTTTTAAGGCAACGTTTATAGTTGAAACATTAGTTGGCAATTCTTGGCAGGACCGAAGGTAGTGTTTATATTAAGAATTGGAGGTAGGGTTTATAGTTGAAACATGATAGCGTAACTTCCCACTGCAGATTGCGGGCCTAACGCCTCTATGTCATAAACATCACCTCCAACACGTGTTCTCGCTCCAAATCTTGGCTAGCGCTTAGCATTGACTTCGTTTTAGAAGTTACACTATAATGTTTCAACTAATAAATTTCAGTACATAATAAACATTGACTCCACGTTATTAACCTTATAAACTTCTATGACTGGTTGCTCCCCTATTTCCGCTCCCGCCTTTGCTTTGTGAAACTATGATATGGTTAGTGAAACTATGATATGGTTAGAACAATGCCTAGAATCTGGGAAAGTCAAAACAACTTGTACTCATGTACCAGCATAAACTACAAATCCATAATCCATACTCCAGCAAACTATAAGCAATATTGAACATATTGTTCAACAATTGCAAATACAATACCAAGATCTAACAATATTTCAATCAACAAACATTACATTTTAATATAAGTTGAGGTGTTATATTTATGCAAGGAGGACAAACCTTATAGCCTCTTCGGAGAAATTCCAGGGAGCTTCCCTGCTCCTCTTGCAATCCCAGAACCCTCAAGAGTTCTCCCTTAGTCTAAATCATAAATAGCGCAAATTATACTGAATCACATATGTACACAAGATCACACCATAAAAAGGGGGAAGAAAAAAACAATCCAAGAGGAGAGACGAGCTCTTACTTCACTGAGTGTGAAACGAGACTGGCTCTCAGCTACGCAAGCGTAAGAACCATCTGCTTGTTTAAGCATCACTTGCCAAGGCCCTGCACCCAAAAAATGAATGAGTGCCAGATAGATATGACCCATCCAAGTACCTCAACACAAATATCTGGATTCAAGATGAAAAGAAAAATATCTTTCAAAGAGCGCTCAAAGTAAACATTGAAAAAGCAACGGTGTCTGCATCGCTCCCACTCAGGAAGAAAAATCAAATATGGTAGCAATTAGGTAAGGATTTGACGGTCAAATGCTACTTTCAATGATTTTCGTATGTTCTTGTTCCAAGTTGTAGCACCCCAAAGATCACATCATATCCAGTTGCTTGAGGGTTGTGACACGGATACTTTAAGGTGGAATGAAGAGTTCGAGTAACATAGAGAACCTCTAGCAGCAACTTTTCCAATTAATTATAAGACCATCTAATGGCATTCACTCTCTTTATATGGCCATCTAGAGCCAAAGCTAGGTCATTCTCATTTTCATCCTACAGTACAGCTCGAACTCAACAATTTGTTCTTCTAGATGTGGTTGTTCACTCTCATGGCCTATGACGAGACTGAAGTTCGGGAATGTATCCTAAGTCGTGGCAATGATAACACTTAAACAAAGGTACAGCTAGAAGAGCATAAGATACTAGTTCACCCACTAGAACGAGATGTAGGGATAGGAGCCGAATTTGTCTTACAAGGAATAGAAGAGGTTTTAGAATACTCCTCAAACTCTAGGGTTTTTTGGTAAGTCTCATCTAAGGTCGCAGGGGCATAAAGACTAACTTCCCTCTTGATGTCCAATTTAAGACCATTTATGCACCTAGTCAATGTCATGATTGGGTCTTCTCCTACACCACACCTAAGCAAAACTTCCTCGAAATGATCCATATGCTCAATGAGCCTAAGGTTCAGCTTTTGGTCCATTAGGTGGATGCTCAGGAAGCTAGGCATGTACTTCTATTTCAACATCACTTTCATGACCCCCCATTGATAGGTAGTTCATGATGTCTCTCAATGTTTCCCATGACGGTTTGCATATATTTCTTTGCAAAACCTACCAGCTTCATCCTAGCAAAACGAACTCGCTCTATGTCAGGACATGTCATACCAATCAAAGTAGTCCTCCATCGAGGCAACCCAATCAAAGAATACGATAGGGCCCATCTTACCGTCAAAGGTGGGAAAATCTACCTTGACTCCCCTAGTGATGTCAACATGGTGCTGATAGCCTTGTGGGGTGGGGAGAAAATACATATTTTGCTTGTCATTCCAAGGTCTAAATTGCCACGATGCCTAGGGTGATATATAGGGTCATTTTTCAAGATCATGGGGGTTTAAGAAGTTACCCAGAACTGAATTAGAAAAGACAAATTGACCATGTGTAAAGTCAACAAATTGACCATGTCTAAGTTCATTTACGCTTAAGCAATAGGGTAATATTTTCATTGATTTGTGCTCTAGCGCAAGCCTTTTCAAGCTTGTGACACTCACCAGTATCCTTTAGTGTGCGCAAGTCATGTTTAAGGTCGTGAAAGTCGTTAAGTGACATAGGTTCTTCATGCAATGCAGGTTAAACATGTTAATCATGATTCCTAGATATTCACTAGCACTGCCAATGTTCCTAAATTGCCACAACAATATTAGAAATAAATAAACAATTAAGCACACAAGTAAAACTACGGAATTGAATGATTTATTATCTAGGCCACACATGTGGATCAAAAAGAACGAAAAAAAGGAGAAAAACATTTTTAAAAATATAAAGGATATAATAAAATTAGTGAATTTCTATCACATGGGGTGGCAAAATGTTGGGTTACCACTATTGGTCATCAGAGAGCTATTTTCCCCTTCTCCTTGGGGATTTGGATGGGAAGAGATGATGCAAGAATCTAGAACATGAATCAGGGTCAGCAGCAGAAGGAGAGACGGCGGTAGTGAGAAAAGGTTTCTGTTAACTACAAATTAACAATACTAATATTCCTATGTGTTTTATCTGAAGAGCTAGAATAATTAATTAACAAAACAAAAAGACTGTTGATAATCAGATACTTTGGGTTTTAGTGCATAGGCAAGTTTAAAAGACAACGATATTTCTAAAGCCATGCATATAGTAGTAAAGCACACCAATCTTGGAAGGAATTTAGTTCATAAGCATCTCAACCAACAAAAAGAAAACAATAAGCAATGTGGATCTCAGAAAACATATGACTGAAAAATGGGTGCACTATGAAGACAGGTCTCAATGGATGCTTGCTGCCAGAGTAAAGGTATTCCTCAGAGAAAGTCAACTATAAGAAACGAGAACTTTTTTTTCCATCCATTAGCTAAGGAGATCAAAATTCTAATGGTATCCATAAAGAGATAAGATGGTTGAAAAAAAAAATCTCATGCAAGACTCAATATCACAGTTAACAGAGTTCTCAAAGCATTATAGCTGATAATCCAGCAAATTTTGGAAGGTAGTCAAAAATTTCTTCTTAAAGGGGCCTCAATCAGAAAAGGCCAAAACAAGGAGTGGCACTGCACTGGAAAGATTATGCAAAACATGGAAGGAACAATGTAAAAGGTACAAAAATACTAGTGGTGCAGAAAAACAAAATTATATATGAGCACAGAACAGTAACATTAAAAACCATAAATGAAAGTTTTTTAGTCGAATCATCCATCCACCCATCCTTCCAATTGCATCTCTCTTATAAAGCACTTACCAGGATATTGGCGAAATAACGCTCCACTGTAGTTCACCACAAAAGGCGCCACTGGTACTGTCTTCATGTGTAATAAAAAGGAAACAAGAAAAGTAGGCCTCAATCAAATAAGAAGCTAAGAACAAACTCGAAAGCATATCATTTGGTAATGACAAAGGCACATAGGATATTTACCTTTGAGTACTCTCTTGTCCGAATATAGAAGACAGGGATGAACTGAGAAAGAAATCGATAATGAAGATCCTTACTTGGAAAGCCTAGAAGGCCTAGATCAGAACTGCAAAGGCAAATACTCCTTGTTTAACAAGGAAATGGGTATCGATTATAGAATATCAACTAAAAGTGGGGGAAGAAAATACCGTAATGTATCAAGTTCAAGATTGAAAAGAAGGGCAGGGGTTGATGAAGCGAACTTCTCCTGCATATTTCAAACATGAAGTCAGCAGCAAAGACAATGTCTACGAAGGCTGAGAGAAGATGGAAAATTATACTCAAACCAAAATGATAAAAAAAGAGAACTGTCAACTTTACATTGCTAGACCAGTAAAACTCAAAACATTTATTATACACATCCACCATAACATTTATTTTACATAACCACCATGCATTTTCGCATCAAGAAGACTAGAGTCACGAAAAGTGTGCAGGCTTGCAGTATGAAATTCTCAGCAATGGGGGCATAAAACAAGAGTGAGCACAGGAAAACGGGAGAAATATAAGTAGAGAGAAAAAAAATGGAGAAAGAACATGAAAATGCCTGCTAAATACTTGGTGAAAAATAGCTCCATTGAAACAAACTTATGGGCTTTTAAACAAAACCACCTTCAAGACATGGCCTTTCTCTTAAAACCACAATATTCACCCCAAACTTCTCATTTTCAAGCCTAAATTCGACTTCTATAAAGGTCAGGAGACTCAACTTTCGATGTAGTTCTTTACCGCACCCTTCATTCACTAAATTTTAATTCAATTAAGTTAAATATTTTCTTTGTTATTTGGATCTCAATTGATCACTTGTTCTAATGGGTCTCCTTTTTCCTTCAAAGACCATTTATTACTACACCAGTGTCTAGTAATCATTCTGGTTGGAATTGCAACCATCTTGATAGCCACACCAAGATCCCAATAGCAAATCCAGAAATTCAAGATGGGGAGCTATATATCCACACTAAAAAAATAAAATAAATTAAAACACTATCTATAATTAATTAACTCAAAGTTTTAGAAATAAATATATACTAAATAAATCTAAATTTTGAAAATATGGGACGGGGCAAGCGGAGCAAGTGAGGGGAAGAGGGGGGGGGGGGGGGGGGGGGGGGGGGGGTGCAGGGCGGCCACGAAGTGAGAAATGCATGGGCGCAGCCAAAATTGGGCGATAAAAAAGCACAGCAGTGCTTTGGAAAACATGCCTTAGTTGAGCATTGAACCTGGGACTTGCTACTTGATAGTAGATCTTAACCATAATACAAGGTCACTCTTTGTTTCATAGATCTATCATTATTTATAGTGATACATACATACTTCAAAAGGAATTTGACAAAACTACACCGTTCATGTGCCCCACTCAATTAGCATACTTTCGCCAATGCCAATTGCCACCGTATGACCCCTCATTGATGAATTCAAAAGGACATCCATCAACCAAGATCACTATCTACAGACACGCAGCATGTACTCTTAAGGCACTGTTTGGTTTTGGGTTAAGAACAAAGGCAGAAGCTTAAATGGGAAACCATTATCCCATCAAAAATTTTCCTTGCCCCCTAATTGATGAGTTCAAAGGACGTCCATCAATCAAGACCATTATCAGCAGACATAGCATGTGCTAAAATTCTACTCTTAAAGCATGTGTGGTTTTGGGTTAAAAATAAGGGAATCCTTCATGGTGCAATGTTTAATAGGGTAACCATCATCCCTTTAAAAGTTTTTCATTTCACATCATTTGGTTGTGCCACTTTTAAAAGAGTAATCATTAAACCATGAATCTTTACCTATTGTTTGGTTTGAGTGCCGCATAACCAAGCCACTCAAACATCTAAATCTATTGTCAATTTCATTCAACTTTGATAAAATACAGGGACTTTACTCAGATCTTGACAAAAGGACATAAATTACTAGCAAATTTTGACCAAAAGATAGGGATTTTCATGCAATTTTGGCAAAAAGACAAATGACTTGCAAATGTTTACCAAAATGATTAGATTAACTGCAAATCTTAACACACACATATGAACCGCAAATTTCAAGAGTTTTGTCCTTATTTGCCTCAATTCACTTGGATGAAATTAGCAAAAACGTGAATATCAGGTGCATATGACCCAAAATCCCTCAAAACACCGCTGATCAATCAACCACATTTGTAGGTCAATTGAACATCCAGCTCCACCAACGACCACCTTAGTTGAAATGGGTAATGAAAATAAAGCAAGAATCCTAGTATTAGATCATCAAATTTCCAAATTTTGGGCACAAATTATTCAACTAAATACATAAATGGGGCATACCTAGCAGTGTAGGGCTACAGAAAGTGGCAGAGGACCACGATTGGAAGCATCGATGGATGGTGGCTGGTCTTCTCTCTCTCTCTCTATTGGCACTCAAGGTCTCAAAAAGAAGATCAAGTCCTAGCCCTGAATTTATCCCGTTCCCTTGTTCAAGACATTGCACTAAGTAGGGTGGTGCAATGATTTTAACCCCATTTGGGAATAAAATCTTTACCATGGTAATTTTAATAGTAAACCAAATGGGGTTAAAAGGGTTGTAATGGTTACCCAAGTAACCATTAGCCCCCTTCAACCCCCTATCAAAAATGGACTTACTATGAAACAAACTATGAGCAGCAGCATCACCAATTCCACCCTTTCCACACATGACTAAGGTGCTGCAGAAGGAAGGTGAGAGCAAGGATGGTCTGCCTTCCACAGTTTGTCTACAATCTAAGATAGTTGAGTAGTGGACTGTCATGACCCTAGCCCTGCGCGTCCAGTTGGGTCCTTGACATGGCCAGGTCGCGCCCATGAGCCGCGCCCAGTGCTCCCAGAGCAGCAGCAGGCCCCTGTCAAGACACTGTCAAGGTCAAGCCCAGCTGGACATGCACGGGGCTAGGGTCATGACATTTGGTGCGCTGGGAGCGCCGGGTGCAGCTCATGGGCGCGACCTGGCCATGTCAAGGACCCAACTGGACACGCGCAGGGCTAGGGTCATGACCTGGCCATGTCAAGGACCGGGCTAGGGTCATGACATGGACCTAACAGTAGCAGTTCTAAGTTCACTTCTCAGGGTATTTTAACTACTTTGGGAAGCCACAGAGAGCTCAACTTATCTTCTGATATCCATCTTTCTTTGACATTAATGTCCAAGAACTAAATCTTTCACAATGTAAATATCTCCTGTGGTGAAGCATTAGTCCTGGCAGCTTTACTGTGAGTGTCGTGCTTAGGAGATAGAAGAATACGAGGGGGGAGAGCCATTAGAGGTATAAGAATGTAAGATTTATTTGACATTGTAAAAGGCTTAACTATTAATACAATTCAATTAGTTGAATTATTGAAGAACTCAAGGCTGACAACTGCAAATCGCTGACAACTGACAAGTACAGCTGGGTTTAATGTAGGATGAAAAGAGTACATAGTATTGAAGAGCGTCCAAGTTTTCAAAGGTATTTTTCAAGTAAAAAGAACCTAAATAGCAGCACTACTTGAAACTATAATTTAAGAAACCATACAGAAGCGGACATGTTTTATGACAATAAATATGATAGTTTAAAAGTAAAGAGAACGTACCACATACTTTTCTATAAGAGAGAGGTCACGTGTGCTGCAACTAATGAATGCGAACAGGGATGGCAGCTCATCCGACTCCCAACGACCTGGATTCCCATAAAGATCAGCAATAAAGACGCTAATCAATATTGCAATAGCAAGATGATATAACAACCTAGCCAACATCTAAAAGTTAAAAGCTTGTTGGCCCCATTATGGACTCTGAAAGACGAATCTATAACAACAAAGAGAAACCTCAGAGTCAAATATCTGGTACTACTAAGCATAAATATAAAGTTGGAAAGTAGATGAACTTGCACATCTTATGCTCGTTCCCATGGACAAATGGCAGATATAATGACCAAAGGACTGACCAAAACTCCATTCGATGAAATAACAAGCAAGCTAGGAATGGAAAATATTTATTCACCTTCAAGGGTGTGCTGAAGAATTTTTTACATGCTAGTAAAGATGCAAAATCTGCAAAGATCTCTTCATAATTGTAAATAATTCCTACCCATAGTTGCACGAAGCGGGAACAGGAGCGGGAGCGGAAACGGAAGCGGGAGCTGGGGAGCAGGCAGTCATAGAAGTTTCTAAAATTGGGAGCGTGAAGGAAGCACTTATATTCGATATATTAGATATATAAGGAAAAGTAATGAAATGTCATCAATTGATCTGTTAAAACTTAAATATATAAAATAAAAATAAAAAAGTCAAGGTTAAGCAATAACCAAGAGAATAAGATCCAGAAAATTGACTTTAATGTGTCCATACAATTTAATCATTCTTTAAAATCGAATGAGGCAAGCCAATAAATAATCTAATAAGTATATTCTTATCAAAATGACTCGACGATTGTTCAGATCGTGTTTCCGTCGAGTTTGATAAGGAAACACGAATCTAACGTTGAAACACGGAATCGTGTTTCCGAAACACGAAACGCTAGTGTTTTAGGAGTTTCCTACAACTATGTTTTTACCCATGCAACATCAATGATGAATTACGTTCCTTAAATGGTAATGACTTTGTTACTTCTATTGTCAACTAACTCAAATGATGGATGTCACTGATTCACTAATCCCATTGTCATGCCCATTGTACAAAGAGACCATTGATCAATCCTTGCATCTCCTCAATGGACCAGTTCATTTGCGCCAGGTGAGAACTAAAATTGCCCTACTTCTTGGCTTTCAGCAAAGTGCAGATTTTCTCAAGCTCCCTCAATGCTGTCTGAAATCCCGTACCCTCTGCCATGGCAATTCACAGTATGCCAAGGACCACCAACTTTGATACCAGTAGTTAACATCGAAACTCAAACACAATACTCAAGATGAGATTTATATGGAACTGTAACAACCACCCAAAACTATAGACACAAAAAAAAAGAAAAAGAATAGAAACGTGGAGAAGCAATAGCAAGTTCCCAGCGAATTCCTACTCCTATTACATTGCGGTCATGCTTGGAGTATGAAATTGGGGCCTAGAATTAGGGTTGAAACGGGGAATTGGAGCCAAAAATTTTAATTATGTTGTTGGTTTACCTGTTGGAATTAGAATTACAATTCCGCTGCCCAATTCCATAGAATTGGATTTTAATTGAAAATCATACTTTCCAATTCCTAGGGGTGGGGGTAAGGAATTGTAATTCCATATTAACTCCATTTACCTGAAATCCAACATGACCCGATTTGACTAACCCAAACCCAAGATGACTCAAAATCAAAAGACTTAGACACAACCAAAAATTGGACCCATCCTTGAAATCACCCAACTCGAATGACTTGAACTTGAAATGACTGAAATCAACTTAACCTAAAGTCCAAAGTGACCCAACCCGATTGACCCGAAACTCGAGGGGACTCAAATCCAAAAAATAAAACTACCTGATTTGAATGTGATGTAAACAAGCTGAGTCGAAGTAGAAATAACCCGATCAAGCTAACCTAGAACTTAATAACCCAAACCCAAAATGACCCGACCCGTCTCATACTTAGTCTAAGATGATTTGAAATTTGAAATGATACAAGTCTAAGATGATTCGAAATTTGAAATTATACAATCAATTTGTTCCAAAGCTAGGATGACTCGAGCTCGAAATGACCTAAATCAACTCAAACCTAATTGATTCTAGCCTAAATCCTAAAAAGACCTAACTCGATTAACTGAATATCCAAGATAGCTTGAACACCAAACGATCCGACGCGATACTTGACCCGATTTGACTAGAAATTCGAATTACTCGAAATCAAAGTAAATTGCTCTGACCATAATAACTTAAACACAATGTAAACTGCTCCGACCAAAATCCAACCGTAGTTGATTTAAAACCCGAAATACTCCAACTTGGTTGAGGAAAACCACATAATGACTCGAATCATTATGGAATTATAATTCCAACCTCCAATTCCTCTAATGAACCAAACAATGGAATTTTAATTCCTTTATAATTCCAATTTCATGTGCCAAACAGAGCCTAACAGATTTTAGATGAGGTGTGTTGCCTTCATCAAGAGGTTGAATATGAAGGAGGGAGCAAGGGGCCCATACAAAATCGCTAAAGCACAAGAAAGGAGTACTAGGGACTTGGATTAGGTAAAGTGCATCAAGGGGGGAGGATGGACAAGTGCTCGTGAATGAGCAACAAATTAAGGCGAGGCGGAAAGCCTACTTCTACGATTTGTTCAATGAAAAGGGGGACACAAATATATCCTTTGGAGAACTCCAGACGTCTGAGGAAAGTTGAAACTACTGTTATTATAGGCGTATAAGACCTAAGGAAGTCAGGGAAGCTCTAAAGAAGATGGGTCAGGGTAACAGTCGGACCAGATGGTATACCCATTGAGGCATGGAAATGCATTGGAGGGAAAGGCCTAAGTTGATTGACTAAACTATTCAACCAAATTTTTCAAGGTAAGAGGATTCCTAATGAGTGAAGGAAAAGCAAGTTGATACCAATCTATAAGAACAAAAGTGACATTTAGAGTTGTGCCACCTATAAGGGAATCAAATTGATTAGCCGCGCTCCGAAGCTATGGGAGCGGGTCATAGAAAGAAGGCTACGGCAACAAATAGGGGTCTCAGAAACCAATTTGGATTTATGCCGGGTAGATCTACGACAAAGGCCATTCACCTCCTAAGGCCTACTATGGAGCACTACAGAGATAGGCATAGGGATCTTCACATGGTTTTCATCAATTTGGAGAAGGCACATGATAAAGTACCAAGAGAGGTCCTATGAAAGGTCCTGGAAAAGAAAGGCATCTCTGTGTCCTATATCTGAGGGCGCATTGTCACAACCCCAAACGGACATAGCAAGCAATGGGCTAATGACTTATAAGCCAACAAGGGAACCAATGATCATCGTAATGTTACGAACATTTATTCTAATATGCTTATAATACAATGGATAACATATGATACAATCCCTTAGAATTCAAAACTTCAAACAAACGGCTAAGACTAACAAGAAGTAAACATAATCCTATATAACTGAACTACGGACTCTTAAAACGCAAAAGAAAGTCTTCTATCGTTGTGAACACTTGTAGAAAGTAAGTCCCTTGAATTTTTCCATTCAGCTTTCTATGGTTGTGAACACTTGTAGAAAGTAAGTCCCTTGAATTTCTCCATTCAGCTTACTATGCCTTGTCTGAAATTGTTAAACAGTGTGAGCATAAAGCTCAACAAGTAACAAATACGTCAACAAAACAAGGAACAAGCATTATTCAAAAGACATGAAATATATTTCAAAAGCATAGCCAAAGTCGCTTACTAAAAATTTATCTGAAAACTTAAGAACATATCAACTGAACTCTTGGCCATAAGCCTCTTGGCTGTGGCTACATATAATCCCTACAACTGGGCTCGAAATTGGCTATCATAACTGGGTCCCCGGCCAATTATGGGTTCTAAGGAATGTTCCAAATGGTGCACTAATAACAAAGATGGTATAATCCCCCATGAGGGCTCAAAGATGTCTTGTCCCCGCCATTGTAGAGCACAACCCACAAAACAAAGCATAAGAAACGTATTTGCATATTGCACATTATAGAACATAATTCAAATCATATTTCTGAAATATCATAAATCAAAGCAATATAACATCGCTAAATGTTAAATTTCATATTCCATAAACTTTGTCAAACATGTTTGATCCCATTTTAATTTCAAAAGCATAGAGGGGAAACATGTGGTGGGCAAAACAAATATTTTAAGAATTTAAGAAGCTATTAACATATCAAACACTCAAAAGCTCTAACAAAAAGGGCAAAAGAATTAATGAATAAGTTACTTACTAGAAGAAACAAAACTTTACTAACATCCCAAGCACAACTTCAGGGGAGAAGATCCCATGCTATTAATTTGTGAGAGTGAGAGGAGAGAGAGAGTGACACAAATTAACAGCATGGGATCTTCTACCCAACTTTAGCTCTTTTCTCTTTCTCTTCTCTCTCAACTCTTATGAAAACTATTAGATTTCTTTTTTTTTTAATTAAGGAAGGGGGTAATGGGAGGTATTTATAATGGGGGGTTTGGGGTTTTTTTTTTTTTTTTTTTTTTTTTTTTTTAATGTGTTCAAAGCTGATTTTTTCCCCCCTCTTGTCAAAAGTCTAAAATGGGGGCTTGACTAATGACTATTCAAATTCAAAAAGAGAACTCTCGGTCAAAAGAAGGCAACTTCTTTGGTCATACTTGGTGGCTACTTTATCAAAAAGAAAGCTTCTATTTGTTTAAAGTTTAACACTTATTGTCTTCAAGTATGGGGAGGTTTGAAACTAATAAAAGGAGTGAATAATTTGGCTAGAAATTTCAACAAGAATTTGAACATCCACTTGTAGGTAATTTGTGTAGGAAATACTTATATCTTGAAACTTAAATTCCTTACACGCATTGACCAATGTGCGTACAGCGAAACGGGAGACAGATGCTTTCCTGATTATAGCTTCTTGTTTATTCTGGTTTTGGACAAGATCACTAGGCACATACAAGGGAGTATGCCTTGGTGCATACTTTTTGCGGATGATATAGTCCTAGTGGGGGGAAGTCTAGAGCCGAGGTGTGAGAACCCACACTTTAAATTTACAAACTTATTTTCCTACTTAAAGTCTTAGAGTTTCTAGAACTAGTTTTCTTGTCACTCACCTCAGGTTTCATTTATTTGCACTTATAATCAGTGATACCCGGATCCGTGATTTTACCAGACATACCCGGGTCGACATGACACGACCAGGGATACGACTTGGGATACGTACCCAATCCGGCAATTTCCAATCCGACTCTGACTCAGTCAAAACGAAGTTGGGAAAAAAAAAAAAGTGAGAATGAAAACTTGCACTGTGCTACATGTACTTCTTCAACTTCTTATCATTAATCTCGCTTACTTGAATTGGTGGGACCAAGGTTGATGGTTTGACAAGAGGGGAAGATCCAAACAACTTAATTAGAAGGAAGCTTACTGCAACCACGGTGAAAGAAGCAGTCGAAGGCCGGAGGCCGGAGCAAGGCAGGAGCAAGGCCGCCACCTGTGACTGCTGTCGCCTTTCCAGTTTCCAGTTCCCCAGTGTTTCTTTTCATTTCCAAGATAGCAGAGAATGAGGAGAGAGGAGAGGGAGAGGCTTTTGCTCAGTGCAATCCGTGAGGAGAACAGCAAGGGGTAGGGATAAAATAAAAATAAAAAAAAGAAGCATTTGTCTCTCTCGAGTCTCGATAGTGGTGGGCACTGGGCAAATGGATAATTATTGTTTGGAAGGAATTCATTTATGCCGTTGATTTAATCTTATTTTGTAATTGTACAATGTACATTCCCCGTTCCATTATATGAAGCCTTAAAGAGTGTTTAAAGACCTTAGTAATTCTTTTGCTTTGGGAATAGTGGTGGGCATATGGAGACCAGGGATTTTTTTTTTTTTTTTACCAGATCCCCGTATCTTAGAATTTTATGATCTAAGTGTCCGACCCTCGGATCCACACCCGTACCCGAACCTTCTTCTCGAGTCCGAGTAACATTGCTTATAATAATGTTCATGATTTCTCTTAAAACTTAGAATTAATCATGAGACTTTTGGGCTACCTATAGTTATTCTTATGATTTAGTTACTAATCTTTGGCATATGCTCATCCTTTATTAGTTAGGATAACCTTTGGCTTCTTGTAACTCCATTTTAGCATCTAATTACTAGTCATATTGTCTTAGTTAATTGCATGATTTTTTATGACTCTTGATTTACATGAGAATTCATAACACCCTCTTTAGTGTCTATTATTATCATAACATAGCCTCCCCCATTTACTGCACTTAGTCTTTCACCTACCCCACTCCTCTTCTATAAATAGCACACTCCTAGCCAAGCTCTCATCATCCAATTCATTCATATTTTACAAGAGTGAGAGTTTAGGATCATCCAATTCATTCATATTTTACAAGTAAGAGTGAGAGTTTAGGAAGAGGAGAGCCAAGTCTATAAAAGCTATAACTTGGGCTTGGGATTTCAAGGGAGTTTATATTTCATGGAAGTGACATATCCGTTAACTCTTCCGTCCCTTTGGCTAAAATTTTTAAGTGACTTTGTTATATTTATTTGTAACAAAATCCCATGGTTTTCTAAGAATTCTTTAAAAGATTTCCTTTCTACATATCATACACCTACCCCTCTGTGTTCAAAACTAAAATGGAATCAAGTGTGATTTTCTAAGTTTGTGTGAATATGGAATTTAACATTGATTATGATTATATTTTCATATTTTATGATACTTTGAAAATATGGTTAGATTTATGTTTTATGATATGCAATTGTGTTATATGCTTTGTATTTGGACACATTGTGTTTTATTCTGGGGTCGTCTCCTACGATGATAGGGTAAGACATCTTTTAGTCCTCAATGGGGATTATACCATCTCTGTTAGTGGTGCACTGTTTGGAACGTTCCTCTGAACCCGAAGTTGGCCGGGGGCCCATTTATGAAGCCAATTCCGAGCCCAGTTGCAGGGATTATATGCAGTCACAACCTAGAGCCGTAAAGCCTAAAAGTTCAATTGTTTCCACAAGTCATTGTGAGTATTTTTAATGTTCTACTTCATATGCTTTTGAAATGGGTCTTATGACTTTCTAAGAATGCTTGATCCTTGTTTTTGTTGGCGGATTTGTCACTTACTGAGTTTTATACTCACCTAGTTGTTTATCATTCAGATAAGGCGAGGTATGTCTTATGTGGAGATCAAGGATCTTAACCACCGTACCATTGGGAGTTGCGGCAATCATAGGAGACTTTCTATACTTTATGGTTTAAATAAGTTTTCTATTTAAGACTTTCTTATAGTCATTTCTAAATTTCTGGCATAAGCTTGGATGTATAGGTACTTTACTCCCTCTAGATTGTATTATTCTATTTTTCCTTCCTCGGGATTATAAGGCCTATTTATGGAAAATTGCTTTATTTTAGTTTACGCTATCTGGGAAACTTATGGTCAAATTCACATGTCATAGATTCCTATATTTGGTGTCAGGGCGTGACAAGAGGAGAATGAGAAACTAGAACTAAGGTCCTTGGAATTGAAAAGCCTACGACTCAATAGATCCAAAATTGAGTATATGGAATTTAAGTTATGTACCTCAACCAGGCCAAGCATAGAAGACATAAAGATTGGGTCAAAATGCATACCCAAAAAAAAATATTTTAAATATTTGGGTTCCATAGTGTAGCAGGATGGCAAAGTTGACAAGGATGTCAACAACCGGATTAAAATAGGATGGCATAAACGGAGGATGGCCTCTGCGGTATTATGCGATAGGAAGTTTCCGCTAAAGTTGAAGAGAAAATACTATAAGACGGTGGTGAAACCGGCTATGTCATACGATGCGAAGTGTTGGCCAGTAAAAGGCCAACACATGCAGAAGTTGAAGGTGGCGGAGATGAGGATGTCGTGGTGGATGTGTGGATACATAAGGAAGGATAGGATAAAAAATGACGTTATAAGAGCAAAGTGGGTGTGGCCCCGATCAAGGATAAGTTGAGGGAGCAACATCGACAATGGTTTAGGCATGTTAAGAGGAGACCGGCCACGATCTCTGTTAGGAGATGCAAACAACTTCATACTACGCATGGGAGGACAGGGAGAGGCAGGTCAAAGAAGAGATGGACGGAGACGATGAGATATGACCTCACCCATCTAAACCTAAGGAGAAAGCCTTAGATAGAGCTGAGTGATGGGTTAAAATAGGTTTAGCTGACATAGCAATTTAGTATAAAGAAGCACAACAAAGCTAGTCCATGGTGCCCCTAGGCTTACATGTTTGCCAATGTTGCTAATTGTTTGTTGGGTGAGGCTTGGTGTTCGCATGTTGTTTTGTTGCTCTATTATTGCTTTGTGAGTTGTTGTTTATGGCTTTATTGGTTTGTTTGCTCGTTCGCATTTATGCTTTTTAGGGTTGGGAGCCCTCGAACACAGCCTCCCTTTCGGGTGGCACCCTAAAGGGATTGCATACCCCCCCCCCCCCCCCCCCCCCGGGGGACCCTGCATTGGTGGAAGCCCTCATGGCACTACCTTTTTTTGTTATTGTTGCTTTTGTTGTTGTTGCTGTGCGTTGCCTTCAACATCAAGGAGGACCTTTTCAGCTATAAAGGGACCATTTTCATGACAGTTCACTGTGGACCCACAACTAATTCTTCCACCTCTTCAAAAAATCCAGCTAAGGGGCACATGATCAGCTATGGCAGGCTCAATGCTGCTCCTCCCTTGTGTATCACCTGTCTTCTATTAAGAGGGGTGCGGCAGGTGGCAGGGTGATGATGAAACGTCGATACTTGTTGGCTGTGCGAGATATAGTGGTGCTGATTGGTTATGAATTAGGGTTCTCTAGGTGTTTTATTTTTGGTGGTGAGTGTTTGATCTTTGCTGCAATGTTTCAAGCTCCAAGACCAAAATTGATGTAAAATAAGTAACTGGATTGAAAGTCAAAATGATAACTAGGGGCCGTTCAATATCATTTTCTGTTTGTAGGTTTTAGTTTTTGAGAGTAGGGTTTTGAAAATTATTTTTTCTTGTTTCAATTTTTGGTTTTCAATTTTTGTCCAAACTTTCTAAAAGTTAAAAACACAAAATTGAAAAGAAGGAAATATCATTTCCAAAACCTAGAATTTATTTTCTTACAAACCAAAAAGCTCCAAGCAAAAAATAACACCAAACACGCTCCAAATAATTTGTAGGATTTTATTCATTGTCTTCCATAAGGCGCACGAAAATCATATTTATAGTGCAGGTATCTTAATCTGAAAATATAAATAGAATCACAAATAATTCTAAGTCTGGCCTAACTAGTAAACAAAAGATAAGAAGAATCATGAAAAAGAATATAAATCTAGCTTAATTAGCAAATCTAAGAAGGAAATTCTAATCTGAACCAAAAAAAAAGTAAAAATTAAACAAATTCCAAACATAAAAAAAAAAACCTTAACTAATCATAAACTTTTCGTGTGTAATACTTCCATAATTAAGTTATCCTAAACCACTTTATTTCCAGCCTCTGGAGTCCCCACACATCACATCATAGAAATATGATGACTCAAGGCTCAAGAGAATGAAAATTCAGCCATATTACCAACTAGGGCTTGCCTCAGTGATAGAAGGCAAGTGAGAGGATAGAATGTTGCTTCAGGCCAAAAAGTCTGGAGTTCGATCCCCCCTTGAACCTCTCCCTAAGGAATCCTAGACTTAATTGGCTCGTGTGGTATGTGGGTGGCCACATGAGCCGAGGTTTAACAGGTAACCAGGTTCCTCGTTAGCAAAAAATTCAGCCACTTGAATAGGATAAGAGGGAGTGCATCACATCAAGGTCCAGAAACATGGTTGGCTACAATTTGATTTTGGAAAGCATGGCACAAAAAGAGAGTTAGTCCACAAAGCACATCTTTGAATCTCTTTTTTCTTCATTAGTCCACAAAATTATCATGAATTTCTAACAAGCCACCTGGTTTCATGTTTCCTTTCAGCTTCACTCTCCCTTATTGTAGCAAAAGCTTGATAATATTGCCAACATAGAACAACTAAAAGAGATATTCACTATATCACAGCTTGTCTAGTCACCACACTTTCACTTGCAAGCAAGCTCATACACATAGCAGCATATCCTTTCTTTTTGGTATAAAGCTGCATCCCATGGAATTCCATTGAAATGCATTCCTTCCAAATAGTACAAAAACCACAGAAATTGAGGGGAGGGGGTTGCGTTAGAATATTTTAGTATCATCTGTAGCCTTAGCAGCATTTTGCGCAAGTTAAGAAATCAAGATTAATGGTGCGAAAGTTTCATCATCTCATATGCCCACTACCGACAAATACACCTTCTATCGAAACAATTAGACAATCATAGCGCCTACTTCTCCAACTTTCCCCCATTTAAGGTAGCTAGGATCACTTATTCCATAAGAATTAGGATCAATTATAGCAAATGATAATATAATAATGCTTATGCATGAACATGAAGCAAACTATACTACACACTTGTTCTTGAAGCTAGCTAAGGTGTGCTGCCAAAAGCATAAAACGAGCTAGCTATTGAACAAACATTCAAATGGCTCTCATCCTTCTTGCTCCAGCATATGTTTTGGTCATCATACATGGAACACTTTTGGGTGGTTGTCAACATGTCCATGAAAGTAAAGATTTAGGAAGACCAATAAATGTAGATTTTATCATGACATTGAACTTACCTTCATTTTCATCCTCAAAATCAAAGTCCAATGTATTCTGTATAGATCTAAAGAAAGTAGAGACTGGTGTACCCGGCACATCATCCAACGAACCTATGGTGATACCACCAATCTGGAAGAACAATAAAGACGAAATTATGACATATATAAACAAGGCCCAGCTAGAAGAACAATAAAGACGAAATTATGACATATATAAACAAGGCCCAGCTATATTGATTTAGTTCATTTTTCTTGGATAGGATAATCAGGTTGGCATAGTGCATCTACACCTTTTACTTGGATTAAAAGAGCAATATTATTAAGAGGGGAAAAAGAGAATGTAGAATATATCAAGGACAAAATATCCTCAAAAGCAACCCCAAAAAAAAAAAAAAAAAGAAACAAAAACTAAGTTAAGAGAAACCTCAAATCCCTATGCAAATTGACCATGGCCATAACTGTAACTAGAATACATTGTCTAGGTTAGAAGTAATTTATTACAGAGTCAAAAGCTGTCTTGAAAAGCTGAGAGGCCCTGCGTTTTTCTGGCTTGTCAGGAAAAACCTGAAATAGAAGCAGCATGGATGAATGAGCATTTGCAATAACATTGAAAATTAATGCCAGAACAAAGGATTAGTCTTACTATGCGGGTTCTTAATTGCCTTTTCTCTTGAAGCTTCCTCGCAAGAGCTAGGACAAACTGAACATTCGCATCCATGAACTCATCTGAAGATCCCTTCACATATTTGGCAATTGCAGAAAATCATGTGTCTGGTTTAATGTTTTAATAAATAAGTCAATCCAGAGTAAAAAAGGCTAATGCATAAAATAGAAGCACAGATTGCGTAAAGGCAAAAACAACATTTCAAAAATTTACCAAATTGACCATTGGAGCAGAATAAGAGTGAAAAAAAGATTAGACCACCTGGATTCAAGCCGGATTGTGTATCGCATCAATGCAATTTATAGGCAAAGGGGAAAAAACAACAAAGTAGAATACCTTATAAGATGATATGTTGCTCGGCAGAGGCCTGGCACCACAAAGCCAACAAACCAAGAAAAGGAAAGTAAACAATTGTTAGACACCAGGAAAACTACCATACAAAATCAAAACCATGAACGACATTTGAAAAGCATGTAACATGCAGAATTTTGAAAAGGGAAGCTCAAGGAAGCAACTGCTTTAGGAAATACCCAACCGGTTATAGAGCTGGATGAAGAGCTGCCATAGGTGTAGCCAATATAGCAATTTAATATAGAGGAGAATAACTAGGCTAGTCATAGCGCCCCTAGGTTTTTTTGTGCCTTGTTGCTTGTTGCCTTGTTGCTTTGTTGCCTTATTGCTTTATGCTCTCTTTGTGCTATTGCTGTTATGCTTTTCAAGTTGGGGGTCCTCGAACAAAGCCTCCCTAAGGGGTAACAACCTAAAGGGATAAAGTTGTGTACCACACCCCCCCCCCCCCCCCCCCAACCCAAAAAAAAACAAAAAAGGTGCAACCCTGCATTAGCGGGAACCCTTGAGGCATTGGATTTGTTATTGTTGTTGTACCCTACCAAAGTTAGGTAGTCCTAAATTCATTTACATCCATACAGCCTAATCTAGTCCCAGTTTTAAACTCCAGCAGCCATCAAAACAGTGCAACTTAAACACATACATGTATGATTAAAATCTTCTCTCTCTGTTTTTCCATCAGAATAATTGAATCCGTGAAATTTTTAACCTTATTCTCTATTTATGTCAGCAAAATAGAAAAAGGAACAGTTCATCAAAATTGCATAATATTCTTGTGACATTGCCATTTTAACTATTCAATGTACCATTTAATTACAGAGGACTCAAGAAGCAAAATGACATAGAACAAATTGATAAAACTAAGTTCTAAAGAAAAACTAAAGAACCCTCGGATTTAATTCTTCTGAAATGTTAAATCCATAAGGTACATAAAGGTTCCATTTACAGAGTAGGTGCCCAAAAACAAAAAAGATAATAAAACCTCAAAGAAATCAAAATCTCACCTAACTCAAAATAAAAGAATAAGCAAATCATGGACATTTTAAATCAAACATATTAAAAAACAAATCATAAAAGATAAACTAAAATCCTACGAATATAAAGATTAAAAATATTTTAAAACTCCACCTTGTCAAAAATATCCCCATAATTCGTATATTTTTAGGTTATCCTCATGTCGCATCAGATATTCTCCCCCAATTACGCACTTGTCCTCGTGTTTTGTGAAACAGGAAAATGAAAAAGTTGATCATAGATCACTCCCTGGTGTTAGGAAGAACTTCTAGTCACATGCCAAGTAAAGCACAAGATAACATAGTAAGGCTTGGCAACACAAACATCAAATTTCAAAGGATAATGAAACCAATACGCTCGATATCATCCCAACCGAGCTCTTGTTGGATGTCGGGTTCCTTTCCTAATATTTGTCGCTAGTTATTGAGGTTGGAATCATCATATTCCTTGGCTAATGGCTAGGTCCTCAAGAACAAGCGGAACTACATTGATAACTGAAATTCTTTAGTAGGTTTGAGCGTCTCAGGAGTCTTCTCAATAAATCCATCCCGAACACACCAACCATAACATCATGGGTTGTGCTTTACGATGGCGGGGAAAAGACATCTTTGAGCCCTCATAGGGGATTATACCATCTTTGTTATTAGTGCACCATTTGGAACATTCCATAAGCCTAAAGGCAAGAACTTAGTTTCAAGCTAAGGCACATAATGTTGAAACTAACCATAAGCCTAAACAAAAACCATTTAAGAAAAAAGGCTTTAAACGACCTAATGGTAGTAATAGCTACAAAACAAACAATAATAATAGGCCTAAAGGCAATAACTTGGTTCAAAGTCCGTGTTGGGTTTGTGGAAAGACTAACCATAGAGCTAAGGATTGCTACCATCGTCATGGTCAGCCGTCTAAAGTGCTTGGATCTCAGAATGCTCCTAGACCGCAAGCTAATGTGGTGACTGTGGGGGCTAACTCCAATTCCCGTACTAACAGGTATTTTGATAGTAGCCTAGAGTTAAATTCAATAATTTTCAATTCAAACGACTGGTGGATAGACTCTGGAGCAAATGTTCACGTATGCGCTAATAGAAACTCATTTTCATTTTATTTGGCATCAGCCACAAGAACTATGAGCATGGGGAATGGGAGTGCGGCTCATGTCCTAGGTCAAGGACAACTTCGTTTAGAGTTGCCTTCCGGAAAATCCTTGGTTTTGGATGGAGTCCTCCATGCATCCGACATTAGGAAAAATCTAATTAGCGCATCTCTTTTAGTTCAACAAGGGTTTAAAGTTGTTTTTGAGTCCAATAAGGTTGTAATTAGTAGATTTGGGTCATTTATGGGTAAAGAATATTTGTTAGATGGCCTTTTTCGTTTAAGTATTTTAAATATTTCTAATAATAAAAAGTCTTTGTCTTTGCTATCTATTGCAAATGTTGAACACTGTGATATCTAGCGTAGTAGACTTGGTCATGTTAACATAAATACAATAAAAAGAACGATGAACATGGACCTTATGCCTAAATCACGTGTAAACATGAACAAAAAATGTGAAATATGTGTGCAAGCTAAACAACCTAGAAAACCCTTTAAACAAGTAGAAAGAGAAACTAAATTACTAGAATTAATTCATAGTAACATTTGTGATAATAATCAAGTTTTGACTCGTGGTGGTGGAAAAAGATATTGTATTACTTTTATAGATGATTTTCAAAATATTGTTATGTTTATTTGATACACTCTAAAAGTGAGTTATTTGATAAATTTAAAATCTATAAAGTAGAAGCTGAAAATCAGCTCGAAAGGAAAATTAAAATATTACGTTCTGATTGAATATGCTTTTACTGAAATGAATGCTTTTTGTGAAATGTATGATATAGTACCAAAGAGGGCACCAACACGCCGTCACCGGATCCCATTAGAGCTCCGAAGTTAAGCGTTCTTGGGCGAGAGTAGTACCAGGATGGGGGACCTCCTGGGAAGTCCTCACCCTCAGGTTGGGTGCATAGGGAAACAGCCTCTCTTCAGGTTAACACCCTAAAAGAGGAAAGCTGCGTACATCAGCGCCCCCCAGACCCTGCATGTAGGCGGGAGCCCTTGAGGCACTGGGTATGCTCCTTTTATGATATAGTACATCAAGTATCACCTCCCTATTCTCCTCAATCAAATGGTGTAGCTGAAAGAAAAAATAGAACTTTATTGGATATGGTCAATGCTATGCTTATTAGTTCTAGTTTACCAAATAATTTATGGGGTGAAGCTTTGTACTCTGCTTGTCATTTTCTAAATAGAGTACCATATAAGAAGGTTGATAAAAACACCCTATGAATTATGGAAAAATAAAAAGCCCTCTTTGAAATATTTTAAAGTATGGGGGTGTTTGGCTACAGTAAATATACCTAAAATAAAGAAAAGAAAATTAGGTCATAAAACTGTAGACTGTGCATTTTGTTGGATATTCTACTACTTATAGATTTTTAGTATTAAATTCAGAAATTTCGAAAATTTCTAATAATACTATTATTGAATCCCGTGATGCTACTTTATTTGAAAATGTTTTTCCAATGAAAAATAGAGTATCTAAAATTACTTTTGATGGTAGTTCTTCTAGTTCTATTAGCCCTGTAGATTATGATAATACAACAACAACAGACCCAGTGCCACAATGACTCCCGCGATAAGCAGGGTCGGGGGGGGGGGGGGGGGGTGTACGCAGCCTTCCCCCTTCCGGATGGATTGTGATAATGATAATCAATATCATAATGAACCTAGAAGAAGTAAAAAGGCTAGAAATGCTAAAAATTTTAATTATGACTTTTATACCTTTTTAATAGAAGATGATCCTAGAACTTATAAGAAAGCGATGCAATCAGTTGATGCTCCTTTCTGGAAAGAAGCAGTTAAAGATGAAATTGAATCTATTATGGCTAATAAAACTTGGATTTTGACTGATTTACCATATGGATGTAAACCAATTGGGTGTAAATGGAATTTTAGGAAAAAAACTGAGAACTAATGGTTCAATTGAAAAGTTTAAAGCAAGATTGGTGGCTAAAGGATTTAAACAAGAAGAAGGAATAGATTTCTTTGATACTTATTCACTGGTTTCTAAGATTACTACAATAAGAATCTTGCTTGCCCTTGCTTCTATATATACAACAACAACAATCCCAGTGCCTCGCGGCTCCCGCAAAAGCAGGGTCTGGGAGGGGTGGATGTACGCAGCCTTACCCCTTTCCAAGTGGAAAGGAGGCTGTTTTCGAGGATCCCCAACCTGAAGTCCCAGTGCCCTTGCTTCTATATATGAATTAGAAATTCACCAAATGGATGTTAAGACAGCATTTCTAAATAGTGATTTAGAAGAAGAAATTTACATGGATCAACCAGAAGGTTTTGCTGTTGCTGGGCAAGAAAATAAAGTTTGTAAGCTAGTAAAATCCCTTTTATGGATTAAAGCAAGGGCCTAAGCAATGGCATGAAAAGTTTGATAAAGTAATGTTTTCTTATGGCTTTCAAACTAATAGTGCTGATAAATGTGTATACATTAAACAAACTGGTAACACATGTGTTATTCTTTGTTTATATGTTGATGATATATTGATATTTGTAAGTAATCACGGTGATATTATGGACATCAAGTCTTTCTTGTCTAGTAATTTTGATATGAAAGATCTTGGTCCTATTGATGTTATTTTCGGGTATGAAATTAATTAAGGATGACAGTGGAATAGCTTCGACCCACTCACACTATATTGAAAAATTGCTGAAAAAGTTTGGTTATATTGATGTGACTCCTGTTACTAGTCCTTTTGATCCAACATTTAAATTAAAGAAAAATGAAGGTGAAAGTGTTTCACAACACAAATATTCTCAAATAATTGATTCCTTTTTACATCTAGCTAATCATACTAGACCAGACATTTCACATGCCGTGTCTAGATTAGGTAGATATACACATAACCCAATACATTGGGCGGCTTTAGAAAGGGTATTTAAGTACCTAAAAGGAACTTTAGACTATGCTATTCATTATTGTGGTTTTCCTGCTGTAATTGAAGGATTTAGTGATGCTAACTGGATAGCTGATTCTGATGATACAAAATCTACAAGTGGTTATGTGTTTACATTGGATGGTGGTGCAATGTCTTGGAAGTCTGCAAAACAAACAATTATTTCTCGTTCCACTATGGAAGCCGAGTTAGTAGCACTAGATGCTGCTAGTATTGAAGCTGAGTGGATCAAAAGTTTTATGACTGATACACCATTATTGCCTAAACCTATGCCTCCAATTTTGTTACAATGTGACAATCAAGCTGTAATAGCTAAGATTAAAAATAAAAATTTTGATGAAAAAAGGAGGCACTTGAGGGTAAGGCATGAATCAATAAAGCATTTACTTACACATGGTGTGATTGCTGTTGACTTTGTCAGGTCGGAAGATAATATAGCGAATCCGCTTACAAAGGGACTGACGCGCCAGCAAGTTATACAATCATCGAGGTGAATGAAACTAAAGCCTAAAAAGTAGTCACCACAGTGGAAACCCGTCCTCAAAGGTATAGCGATCCCATGAATGAGGTTCAACGGGTAAAATGGAAGCTGATGGGTGATTTTAAGAGCACATGTTTTATAGTGGGGTATTCTCAGGTTCCATTCCTAAGGTAAAGTGCTCTATTCTGAGATGTTCAAAGCAGGGTTTTGAAGCTCTAAATGGACCCGAAGGCATATAGTTTGCAGGGTGTTGATCACAGGTTACTCTTGGAGGGTCCACCTACGTCGGTGTGGTGGTGGGATCGCCACTGTGGGAACTGGGCTATCCCCTAACAACACTCATGAGACAGAATTTACGCGCATGACCGTAACGGGCCCTTCCACCAAAGAGGGCACCAACACGCCGTCACCAGATCCCATTAGAACTCCGAAGTTAAGCGTGCTTGGGCAAGAGTAGTACCAGGATGGGTGACCTCCTGGGAAGTCCTCACCCTCAGGTTGGGTGCATAGGAAAACAGCCTTTCTTCAGGTTGGCACCCTGAAAGGGGAAGGATGCGTACATCAGCGCCCCCCAGACCCTGCGTAGGCGGGAGCCCTTGAGGCACTGGGTATGCTCCTTTACCGTAATGGGCCCTACAGATAGAACCTTAGATTACCGGTATTCTATGTGCGTGGTGAATGCAGACCTGGCTACAAAGACCCAGTTCAAAGCTTTATATGCTACTACAGTTTTTCAGGTTGAAACTCATAATACTAAGTGTGGGTTCAAATCCAGAAGGTACCCACATCTATTAACGGAATACAAATGCTCACAAATATTTTATTCACTTTTTAATTTTTTTAAATCATGTGGGGGAATGTTGAAAATTAAAATATTTTTTAATGATTTAAAAAATTAAAAACTATTTTATTTATTACTTACATACATACGTGCATCATTTTATGTATACATGCAGATTTTAACTTTGAATTTTATATATATTAAAATAATTGTTAAAAAATGATTTGGTCAAATGGGAAACCCCTGCGTTAGTGGAGATATTTGTTTGGATTTAATTAACGGCTGCCGAGTGTATTGCAACGTGGTGTATTCATATTTGAAATAAATAATAATAATTAAAAATATCAAAATTCTTTTTAAGGTTATAAAAAGGGTTGTAATGTGAGTGAAAAAAATATCTTGGAGAAAGAAACAGTAACTGGTTTTCAATACTCTCCTTCCTATCTCTCTCTTAAAAAAAATTGTGAGCTGTGGTGGTTTAGGTTCGGAGATCTTTAATTACTGCACTGATAGAGGTCCGACGGGTTGTTAAATCCTGGGAGAAGAGCGCTTTCAAGTTCAAGCATTGTGATACTCGTGCAGGAGGGGCGTTTCCTTTCTAAGGAGAGCGCACTTTTGCGTGCCTCAACCCACACAGGCGCATCTAAACCTTTGCTCTATTTAATTTCTGCCTTTAGATCAATTATTGTTGCTATAATTTTCCAACACTAACATGTCTCACCCCCTTATCTAACCCCTCTTTACCCTTACCCACTTGCCAAACAAGGTATAAGGGACCAACAGCATAAATAACTTTACTAAAACCTAAACTAAGCACAAAAGGAGACAATCGGGAAGAAACTTACGGAAAATCAATCTCCAAGCGGGTTTTTCCATCATCAAGAGCATAAGCAACGGAATTAGCAGCGTCAGTAACGAGCTCTTCATATGACTTAGGCTTGTAAACAGCAATGCCAGCCTTGGGATCAAATGTGGATTGAGCTGCATCTTTGAGGGCAAAGCAACGAATTCCGAGTGAAAGAAGAGAGAGAGAGGGGAGGGGAGTGGAGGGGAAGAAAGAGAGGATGGGATAGGGGGAAGAGAGGAGCGGGCGAGAAATGGAGTGAGAGTACAGAGAAGGGATTGGAGAAGAAGGGGAGAGAGCCATTGGAGAAAGAGAGAGATAAGCTGAATGGAAAGCCTGCAACGGATGTATAGTCAAAATTAAATGGACTTTTTCTAGAGTTACCGAGTCAATTCCTAGCTGTAGATAACCCACCAAGATCAAATACTAAAATTACAAATTTTACCTAATTAATTTTTTTAAAACTGAAAAAGATTATCAAATTTTTTGCTTTTGAAAATTTCTTATAAAAAGTAAGTTGTTAATTAAAAGTAAGTAGAGGGGCAATTTTGTGATTTTTAATTTTAAACCTAAAATTTTTGTTTTGTCCCTCACCCACTTTCGTGCTCATCTTCCTCAAGGCTAAACAACAAGCCCTAACCCAACCCAGCGGTGGTCTGCGCGGCCCCACAACGTCAGGCCGCCCGACTCCGCTGCGGCGGAGGCTACGCATGAGCGATATAACCCACGGCACCCTCACTGCATTTTAACGTCGTCCTTTGAGGCGTTCTCAGGCTAGGGGCCTCGGAAACAGCCTCCTTTCAAGGTGGCCCCTGAAAAGGGGAAGGCGGTGTACATTTACCCTCCCTAGACCCCATATATACGGGAGCTCTTGAGGCACTGAAAATGTTGTGATTGTTGTTTTTGTTACGGTAGAAAAAATTGGACAAATTAGCCGTTAAAGTCAAATTTTCTAAAAGTTATTTATTTAAATGATTTAAGATAAATTAATTAATTATTTAAGCAGCAATTTATTTTAAAAACAAGAAGTTAAAATTACCATAGTTACTAACTCCTGTGAAGGAATGCAGTAGTAGTCAAATAACTCCGACAATGGTCACTTGAAAAATCTCCGTCGTATGAGCCAGAAGAAGGGCGGCCGCTGATGGCGTGACCGGCTCGAGAGAGACGCTGAGCGGCGTAGAGGGTGAGTACGTATGAGCGAATGAGTGAAAAGGGAAGCGTGGGTTTGTAGATAGCAGGGTGGGTTTACTAATTAAACCGGGTCTCGCTGTTCAAGGGTAAAACCGCATTAGTTGGAAGCGGTTTTATCTGAATGAAATCGCGTTACGAAAACGCGGTTTAAAGAGAGCATATATTTTTTTCCAGCAATTTTTTTTTTTTCATGTTAGCAGGAGACGTACTACAGCCCCAGTCAGGAGGTGTGAACAGCTTCAAATGACGCTAGGCAGAAAAGGAAGGGGCAGACCAAAGAAGAGTTGGCTGGAGACGATTCGTCAAGACCTAACCCACCTAAACCTAAGAGAGGAGATGGCATCAGATAGAGCACGATGGAGGGCTAGCATAAGGGTAGCGGAGGTGGCAGAGTAGATTAGTGCGGGGAGCGTCTGGTAGTTTAAGATCCTTAGGCAGGCATTACCTCTAGTGAAGCACTTATAGGCTAGTTTAGTCTCTGGTTATAATTCTTCTTCTTCTTTTTTTTCTTCTTCTTCTTTTTTCCTTCAAAATTTATTGGTAATAAATTGGTGGTTTATTTGCAGGCACTCAATTACTTCAGGTTGGGGGTCCCGGAAACAGTCTCCTTTCCACGGAAGGGGTAAAGCTGCGTACATCACCCAACCAGACCCTGCTTTCTGCGGGAGCCGCGTGGCACTAGGACTGTTGTTGTTGTTGTTGTATTATTTTTTTATTTTTTTTATTTTTGAACATTATTTTCGAAATCGGCTCACATATAATATAGTATATTTTTTAAGTTTATGTACATGTTTATTAACTTAGAATCCTTTAAGAACCGTAGAAACGTAAATATTTTTTTTCAGCATAATTTTTTTTAATTTTGAACATTATTTTCGAAATCAGCTCACATATAATATAGTATATTTTTTAAGTCTATATACATGTATATGAACTTATAATTCTTTTTTGGTATATTTTAAATAATTTAGTTAGTACAATTTTAAATGTATTTAAACAATATTATGTAATGCAAAGGCATAAATTGTGTTAACATAATTTAATTTTTTTTTTTTTGACATTAGTGTTTAATAGAATTTTATACGTTATGAATAAAGAACATTATATGAGATCCTTTTCATTACCAAATAGGGCACCAACACGTCGTCATCGGATCCCATTAGAACTCCGAAGTTAAGCGTGCTTGGGCGAAAGTAGTACTGGTGACCTCCTGAGAAGTCCTCACCCTCAGTTTGGGGACACTGGGAAAACAGACTCTCTTCAGGTTAACACCCTGAAGGGGGAAGGCTGCGTACATCCACCCCCCGGACTCTGGGTAGGCGGGAGCCCTTGAGGCACTGGGTATGTTCCTTTCCTTTTATATGATATCCTTTTCATTCCTAAACTTATTAAATTGAAAACTAGCACTTCCACATTGTAAAAAAAATCAGTAAAATTATTTCATTAAACGCCCCACTGCTTTAGTGAACGGTTAAACCATATATAATTTCATTGTCATATTTATAAAAAAGTTATATATAATTTAGGGTTTTTTTTTAAATAACCACTTATATTTTAGCCCATATAACTTTTAACCACCCATTTTTGTATTTTTTGCTTTTAAACATTAAAAAAAAGTTTAGGTAACAAATGATCACCATTTAATCCCTCCGTTAGCCAAAATTAATATTCCATCCATTTTTTAGAATATTCCATTTTGGCTAACGGAGGGGTTAATTGGTAGTCATTTGTTACCATAACTTTTTTAGGTGGTTAAAAGCAAAAAAAAAAAGAAAAAGAAAAAGAAAAAGAAGAGTCGGGTGGTTAAAAGCTAAATTACATAAAATGTAGGTGGTTATTTGCAAAAAAATCCTACATTACTTTTAGAGATAGAAATAAATATGAACAATCAAAATATTATTTCGATATATTTATACGTCGGATGTGGCATCAGGGAAGCCCCTCCACCACTTAATGACATAAACAAAAATGCGAAGCATGATTCATGTGAAGCATTAGAATCGTTATTTAGGGTGATATTATAGAGATTTACTTAAGGTCTGTTTATTGAGGGTTTAACAAATCAAGTCTATCTTCTTGTGGCTTATTTTTAAAATACAATAAACTAAAGAATTTAACTTGGGTAGTTAATAGTCATAAGTGATTAATTATTTTTTAGTATGCTAAATTATACAAGTCTAAATTGTAATAGTTTAAGTATAATCCTAGTGTAAAATTTATCAACAAAAAAAAAAAATCCTAGTATAAATGGCTAATGACATAGTCTAGTAGTACTAAGCATGCTTGGCTGCTCCTTTTTTTGCCATACGTTTGATTCCTTATAATAGCCAACGTTTTCATTTCTCTTCAAAACATTTTCAAGTTGAGATATAGAATAAGCTTGAATAATTTAAGTTATACAAAAATTACTATTCATGTGTTCAAGTGCAATACGCCATGAAAGATCTCCGTCATACGAACGAGGAGAAGGGCAGCGGCGGATGGCATGACAGGCTGCCGGTTAACGAGAAAGAGCAAGAGAGACGCTGAGCAGCGTAGAGGGTGAGTACATGTGAGCGAATGAGTGGAAGGGATGGGGGGTTTTGTAGATAGCAGTAAACCGCGTCCAGAGGACTCGGTTTACTTAAAACGTGTCTTTTGGGCGCATTTCAATTCAGGTAAAACCGCATCTCCGGGACGCGTTTTTATTTAATAAAATCGCGTTACGCTTACGCGGTTTAAGCCACTTTGCGGTGATAATATTTTTTTTCCGGCATTATTTTTTTATTTTTGAGCATTATTTTTGGAACCGGCTCACATGTTTGATCCCATTTTAATTTCAAACACATAAAGGGTGAACATATGATGTGCAAAACTTAGAAGCTTTAACAAAAAGCGCGGAAGAGTTAATGAATAGGTTACTTACACAAAGAAACAAAGCTTTTCTAAAATTCCAAGCACAACTTTAGCTATTTTCTCATTCTCTTCTCCCTTAGCTCTTATTCTCACTAATACTTGAAATGAAGATATTGGATTTGGATGGTTTAGAAAAGGGGAGTTGTCACAACCTTAAACTAAGCTATCAATAGGTCAATGACTCATAAGCGAAACAAAGAAACTAAATGGTCATCGTAGATGAAATGCTATGAATACTTCTCTTAAATATCCTTATAATATACCAAAAAAAAAAAAAAAAAACTCAAGTCAAAATGTCAAAACTTCCAAGAAACGATACGTAATCTTATTTAAAGCACTACGAAAGTCACATAAAGTTAAGGAAAGTCTTCTAAGCTTGTAGCAACTTTAACAATGTAGAAGGTAAATTCCTTGAAATTCTTCATCTGACTCACTATGCCGTATTTGAAATTGGTAAACAACTGGGTGAGCGTAAAGCCTAAGTAACAAATCTGTCAACCAAAAACAAGAATCAAGCACACTTTGGAGTACTAATATCATATCTTCAAAATTTAAAGTAGAAACTCACTAGGGATGAGGTATAAGAATTTAGGAAAGACGTTAAATTTACACACAATTTATATGCTCATAAGTTGTGGTTGTATATAATCCATGTAACCTGGCTTAGAATTGGCTATCTTAAGAGGGTCCTTAGCCAACTTGGGATTCAAAGGAACATTCCATACTGTGCACTGCTAACAAAAGATGGTATAATCCCCTATCAAGGGCTCAAAGATGTCTTCCCTATCATTATAGGGCACAACCCACAAAATAAAACATAATATGTCCAAAATATGAAGTACATAACACAATTGCATATCATAAAATATAAATCCAACCATATTTTTAGAGTATCATAAAATACAGAAGTATAATCAAAATTAATGTTAAATTCCATATTTTACAAACTTAGAAAATCATGCTTCTTTTCAAAAAAAAAGAAAATCATGCTTGATTCCATTTTAGTTTTGAACACACAGTGGGGTAGGCATATAATATGTAACAAGGAAGTCTTTTAAAAAAATTCTAAGAAAACCATGGAATTTTGATACAAATAAATATATCAAAGTCACCTAAAAATTTTAGCCAAAGGAGTGGAAGAGTTAAAGGATAGGTCGCTTACTTGAAGAAATAAAGCTCCCTTGAAATCCTAACCCAAGCTATAGAGTGTTGGAAAAATGATACAAGCTAAACTTAAGAGTTATAGAAAAATATTCTAACCGTGCCTATTTATCGGCCGTTTACCATTATTAGTCGTTTAGAGTCATTAAAATTGTGACCGTTGGGAATTAAATGACAATATAGCCGTTGAAATTATTACGTCCGTTATTTTATCGTTGCAATTTATTACATCCGATTTTAATATTACTAACCGTTTTCTACTTTATTATATATATGCGAGTCAGTTCCCAAAATAATGCTAAAAAATAAAAAAATTAAAAAAATAATGCTGAAAAAAAAATATTTCCAAATCTACTGTTGAACCGCGTTTACAAAACGCTGCTTTCATAAACCGGGTCCACAAACGGCGTTTAACATTGGCATAAAACGCGTTTTAATAACGCGGTTTTATCAATAAAAACGCGTCATTAAGACGCGGTTTACTAAAACAAAAACCGCGTCATTAAGACGCTGTTTATTGTGGTTATAACCGTGTTATTGAAACGCGGTTTACTAGGTTTATCTAAAAAGTCCCGGCCGAATCATAGGTAAACCGCGTTTTGTAGACGCGGTTTACTTTGAATTGAACCGCGTTTAATAAACGTGGTTTATACTGAAATAAAACTGTATTTTTTTGATCCGGTTTTATTGAAATTTAAACGCATTTTGCAAAGGCGGTTCAACAGTAGATTTGGAAATATTTTTTTTTTGACATTATTTTTTTAATTTTTTTTATTTTTTTAGCATTATTTTGGGAACCAACCTCTATATATGCTCACTCCTAAATCTCTCTTTGTTGCCATATTCACGGTCCCTCTCTCTAAAAGTAATTTTAAGTTGTTGTAATCTGAATAGTTTTAAAAATTGCATACAAGGTGTTCGATGAAATTTCGGAGATAAAAGTTGTGTCTTGAAACAATGTAATTCGTGTGTTTGTTAGGAATTTGATATATTATGAAGCTTTGGGATTTTACTATGACATTTTATAACAATCTAAAATACGATTTCGCCGCTGCTACGGTGCACACAGTATAACCGGCGGCCATCCTCTAGGATTAACGCGATCCGACTCTTAACGTGCACTCGCTAATAGTCAGGTAGGAGTGCTTATGAACTTTGCCCAAATCTTTAGGAATGTAAACATTGCGCTTCTAGTAGTAGATGTAAAAGCACCAAAGAAGGCCAGAAACGAGATAAAGAAGACACCGCCGACGTAGTTACGGAGCCAAGTCTTGTAGAAATGAGGAAGTGCGATCCACACTTTCTTCGGCACCAACGCGCCGAGGACAATGCGGTTGTAGAAGCTCGTCTCCTTGACAAAAAGGCTCAGGTAACCGTCCGCCATTGACAGTCTCCAGCGATATAGGTGGAGTTCCAGTGGTTAAGTCGGCAGTGCGATGGCCAACGGCGGCGGTTACAGAGTGTAGAGAGAGAGTGGAGAGGGGGTATACCGAGGAAAAAGGAGATAATTGTTGATGTCTTTTTTTATGATATTTTTCGTACAAAACTCAGCAATATATTTATAATAGTTATATTCATAAAACCAACCGTCAAATTATTAGTAAAACAGCTGTGTAGACGGTCATAATTTTAATGGTAAGAAACGGTTACAATAATGGCCCAACAACCATATAATTAATTAATTCCAACGGTCACAATTTTAATGACCTAAACGGCTAGTAACGGTGAACAGTCAGTAAATAGACATGGTTAAACTATTTTCCCACAGTGCTTATGTTTAGCTTGTATTATTTTTCTAACATAGAGTAGTCTTCTTATACTTGGACTTTCCTTTCCCTCAACTCTTGTTCTTACTTGCAAAATGTGTTTTAAATGATTAGAGCTTGGTTAGGAGGGTCCTATTTATAGAAGAGGAAGAGGATAGGTGAAAGACTAAATGTATTTTTTGGTTTTTTTTTTTGGGGGGGGGGGGGGGGGGGGGGGGGGGGGGGGGGGGGGGCGGGGGAAGCTAAGGGTTACATAAGTTATGATAATAAAGAGGGTGTTATGAATTCATACAAATTAAGAGTCACGAGATGAATGCAATTAACTAATATGACCAATAAATATGTGGGTTACAAGAAACCAATTGCTATTCTAATTAATAGGGAGCAGTTTAATAATTCCAATTACTAAAAGGGAAAAAAAATTCATAATCCTTATGGGAGTGATGAGGGGTATTTATAGGGAAGGCTTTGGGTTTTTGGTGATCAAAGAAGAGAAGAAAGTGGCTGATTTTCATGGTCAAATATGATCACTTTCAAAGTTCAATAACGGAGGCTTGGCTTGTCAAAAGGAGGGACTTGACTTGATCAAAATTTGGACCTACTTTTTTCAAACAAAAGGAAGGTTTATTTTGTTTAAAACTGTATGCTTATTTTATTTAGGTATAGGAAAGTTTCAAACTAATAAAATAAATATACGTTTTGGCTAGAAATTTGAACGAAAATTCGAACAACCACTTGTAATTTATTAGTAATTTGTATAGAGAATATTTGTGTCTTAAAAATTTAAATTCCTCACAAAAGATCATTGTGCTTTTCTCATTTTGTCAATTAGGGCCTGTTTGACTTAGCTTATTCTGAGGAAGAAAATTGATTTTTTTTTCTAGAAAAAGCACCTTTTGAGATTTGGAGAGTGTTTGGCAGCCATGAAAAAGTTCTTTTTTATCAAAAGTAAGATCTATTTTTCTGCTTTTAAGGAGAATGAGAAATTTGGTGCTTCTCCTTTTAAGTAGAAGCAAAAGTAGAAATTAAATAATTGAGAACATTTTTTTCCCTAGTAACAATTGAGGAAATGTAGTTCAAGTATCTTTAAGTTTGTTAATATATTTAAAAATAAATTTATATATTTAAAAAATAATTTATATATTTATAAAAAATAGTTTATATATTCTAAAAATATATTAAATATAAAAAAATATTTTAATAATAATAATATATTTTCAATATCTGGAAAATATTTCAACTATTTGAAATATATTTTAAATTTTTTTAAAAATTTAGGGTTGTTTACATTCTATTATCCTGACTTTTTTGATAATTATAAAAAGGACCATGACGTTTTAAAATTATTAAAAAAGACCTCGAGATTTTATCATATTAATAAAAATGACCCTCTCCGGCCATCTGACATCATTTTGAAAGGTTTTTCGGTCATCTAGTTTATTTCGATTCGGTTTAAATTTGCATGATAATTACCATGAAGGTTTTTGGGCCACTTAGAATTATGATTTTCCCGTTTTAAAAGAGAAGTCATTTTCCCTTATTTGTAGGAGAAGATCATTTTTATTAATATAATAAAACATCGAGGTCCTTTTTAATAATTTTAAAATGTCAGGGATCTTTTTATAATTACCAGAAAGGTCAGGGTAGTAAAATATAAATAATCCAAAAAAATTAAATATGTCAAAATATTGAAAACATATTTTAAAAAATTTAAAAATTGGTTTAAGTATTTAAAAGATATTTTATATATTTAGAAAATATTTTAAATATTTAAAGAAATATTAAATATTTAAAATGGTTCTTAAGTGATTGTTTTCAACTATAAAAGACTATGTTACCGTTCTTTCTATTAATTTTATAGAAAAAAGAACTTTTTTAAACATTAGCCAAACACTCACAATATTACAGTAAGCACTTTTTTACTGGTTGGGCCAAATACAAACCGCTTATTTAAAAAACACTTTTTTGCAAAAGTTCTTTTACAAAAACTGCTTCTGAAAAAAGCTATTTTTTCATAACAATGTCAGACAAGCCCTTAGTCCTTGTATTTTTAATTGTGTCAATTCAGTCCCTCTACAATTTATATTGTGTCAATGAAGTCCTTTGCTCAAATTTAAGTTAAATTATTAACGTAACTTTTAATAGGACAATCATATTAGATACAAGTAACTCGCTACAAATCCATCAATTGACTCAATTTAACTCCATTCATGACCGAATCATTAGAAATTTCATTAAAAGCTTAGCACAAAATTTACTTTAGGTGTATTGGCGGATCTAGAATTTTGACTGAGAGTTGGCTTGAATAACAAATTACTTTCACTTTTCACTTTATTTAATTTATTAGTCATTTTTTGTTCTATATTTTCATCCAAAGTCAAAAATATAGCTCGTAATCACTCCTAAATATAAGAAAATTTGGACAATTTTATTTAGGTCATCCGACCAACAAAAACACATTCATATCAAAAATTAATAATTTTTCAAATTCAATTCAAACTTAAATTGGAGTCTACCGTCATTTAAAATATTTGCATGAAAATTCTCTCGGATAACATACTTTCATTTACACGCATACTGAAAGGAAGATAATTTTAAATGGTAAATCCGAATTTGTGACTCATGAGAGTTCAATAATTAATTATAGTATTATTTGTGAAATTTTATTTTAGTTTAATCATTATATGTAAGATATTACATATTTTTTTACAAGTAAACTATTACAAATAAACTTGAACAAAAAACAATGCATAAATATGAAAGTACAAATATAGAAACTTAGATGATCTAGGTTATACAGTTGAAAAGGTTAGAAAGAAAACTTGAAGTTATTTGCATATAACCTAAAATTTTTTGAGAGTGCGTATGAGTAATTTGTATACTTAAACAAAAAGTAGTGTGACCATTAACATATAACAAAATTATTTATTTTTATTTTTCTCCTAAAATATAAAATATTTAATATTATATACAAAAAAGCTCTGAAAATAATAAGAATTATAATTAATTGAGATAAAAAAAAGAAATAATTAATTGCATAGGAACAATCTCCCACAATAAAAGGAGTTTTTTTAAGCAAATTGGTATAGTTTTAGGAAAAAAAAAAATAGAAAAATAGCATATTTTGAAAAATATCATGACAAGTGAAACTATGAGAATGGGGAGTACAAGAAGAGGTTCAAGATAAAGAGAACAGATATCTTCTTCCCAAACCTCACCACCAAAAACCAAAAAAAAAAAAAAAAGGCCCTTCATAATATTTACTCAAACATGCTTATGAATGTCATGTAAAATACCGTAAGATATAACATGAATGATTGCATTCCTTTTCATTAAATATATTGCAAAATACAAGGCCTAAGGCAACTGAATAAGCAAACCAGAACGACCACAACCGTTGCATAACATTCATGACTTATTGGCTCAACAATACATTGATAGCACTACAGCCACAGACAATCTCATGAAACACATCCAACAGAGAGCCAAAGCAGTACCTGTCTAAAAGCATATATGGCAGCCAACTTAAAGGCAAGTTCACTGGAATCAACCGCATGGGATGCACCATCTGTTAAACAAATACGAACATATTCCACTGGATGCCCAATCAACGAACCCCTGCAAATAGAAGGAAATGTTACTTAACTACCAAGATGATCAAAAACCATTGACTCTTCACTCAATATCACCTAGGAGTTACTCCGATGATTTCTATTTTGTAAGTTTGTTCAAAATAGCCTTGAATACTTGATTTTATGACAAAATTAGTCTCCCAACTAGTTATCCCCACTTGGTAATCAATGAGGTGGCAGTCTCAATCCCACGTGACATTATGTAGCACCACGTGGAATAAGAAATTAAAAAACCCAAAAAACCGAATTTTGAAATGTGTCCCTCTCTGTTCTCAATTCCTTGCACCAATTCCCCCCTCACCCTCCTTTTCAGCATTTTTGCATTGCTCCCAGTCTCCCACGCTCTCCATTCACCATTTCAACACTATTTGCATACCAACTCTTGGATTTTTGAAACTTTTCTGCAATGTGTTTCTAGCGCAATGTAACTTTCTGATTTCCTATTTGTGTCAAAAGTTTTCCTTCAAAATATAAGACTTAGATGTAAATTTTAATAACGTATTTTCAAAAAATTCATATATATTTTTATCTCTTGGATGATATTGAATGAAACTAGCAAGATCAAGTTTTTAAAAAAAAATGAGAAGAATTTAAATACAGAATAAAAAATTTGAATAGAAAATCTTCAAAATTAATAAAATTGATAAGGTAGGAAAGATGGAGAGAGGGTAGAGGAGAAAATAAGGCAGGGGGTATACTAGAAAGGTTCACAGGTGAGAAAAAGGAGAGGAGAGGGAGGCTCACAGGATTTGAACTTTATTTTTTCTTGCTATATTTCTAATTTCGCACAGCCAGGTGCCATGTGGAATTAAACCAAAATCTCACCTATTAGTGGGGGTTAACGGGGTTAGGGAACCAATTGTCATGAAAAGCCATGAATGACTATCTTTCCCCGCAAGGGGGAGGTCAACAACAACAACAGACCCTGTGCGCCTTAAGGGCTCCTGTATATGCAGGGTCTTTGTGTGTTTTTTTACCCCCGGGGGGGGGGGGGGGGGGGGGGGGGGGGGGGGGAGGGGGAAGGAATGTACACAGCCTTGCCTCTTTGGGGTGCTACCCCTAAAAGGAGGCTATATGCAAAGACCCGCCAGCCTTGGAAGTATAAAAATAATAGCACATAGAAAGCATAAAGCATGAGGCAGCGATGGCAATAAAGCAACAAGGCAACAGAGCAAGCAACCAACACACAACAACAACAAATATAATCAAATAGGCATGCACATAAGCCTATGGGCGCTAGTACTATCTGTCACGAACCCAAAGTTTAGTGACGAGTTCTAATACCACTTTGTCATAAACCTAGGTCCGTGACTTGGATAAATTTTGAGAAGGAGAGAATTAGAGAGAGAAGAGAGAGAAGTAGAGAATTTAGAACGGAATTAGAGATAAGTTAGAGAAAAGAAGAGAATTTTTAGGAGAATAGATTAGGAAGGAGAAGAGAATTTAGAAGATAGAAGATGAAGGGAAGAGAAGAAGTTAGAGTTAGAGAGGGGAGGAGATAGAGAAGGAAGAGGGTGACGGTAGGGAAGGGGGAAGAAGAAAGAGTTAATTTGAATTTTGATCTTGATTCATTGATGCCAAAATTACAAGCTTACAAGCATATTTATAGAGGTTTTTGCTAGGTACTTAATCCCTACTACTTGGCCCACATTTAATTAATACAATTACATCATTACAATTTCAAACTAACCCTTTGCCTCCTAAATCTACCCCAACTCCCTCCATTCCCCAAATTCAAAATTTAAACTAATTTAAACTTAACTAATTTTACAATTTTACATTACATATTTGATACAAATAATAAAAGCAAAAATGGGTTGTTCGGTTCGAGGTCACGGTCAAGGATCGTGACAAACCCTTCCCCTTGAAAACATCCTTGTCGGATGTGTTGTGCGTGCAACCTCCAGCCTTCGGTTCCCCCCGGGTCGTAGGGATAATTCTCGCCCTCAAGGTTCATTTGCAAAAATCGGTGTCCGTGGGTTGAGCGTTTGGTGCCAACCCCTGTTCTTGGAAAGTGTCTCCATGCCCGAGCCTTTCTTTCCCTTTCCTTGATCGGTCCGGTTCCCTCCTTCGGTGGATGCGCATCCCTCTTCTTGGTGCCACATGAATCAAAACCCGGTTGTTTTGGTTCACAACTTATGGTAGCGCTTTGGGGTCCTTGAAGTTCCATTGTCCCCCTTTCCTCCTCCGGTTCTAACTCGTGTGGTCCTTCAATGGCGTGTGAATCAACAATGATCGGCTTGACAAGGTTTTGCTCCACAAGGGGTGGCTCCTTAAGCGTTGTTTTCCCACGTGGCGGCTCCTCAAGAGGTGGTTCAATCGGTTCAATGATAGCAACCTCCTCCCTTGTGTCTTGTTCTTCATCACCCGGTGGCCATGGTTCGATACGGCAATGCGTTTCTTCAACCTCTATGGGCACCTTCGCTGTTTTTGGCCATGGTCCTTGCGGTACAACGGTTGGTGCCATGGTCTCAGCTTCAGGCCTCTTTTCTTGAGCCTTTACTAACCGACCAACGGCATCGGTTAGGGCCCTAATGTCCGCCCTCATGTTAGCCATGTCCGCCCCCATGTTTGTCATGGTGGCCTTCATTTTTTGTTTTTTTGAATTTCAGGACGCAGCGGATCTCTCTCTCTCTCTCTTTTTTTATTTTTTTAAATTCAAAATGAGACCCTCGATCTCAAGATGTTGAAACGCAGCGGAATTTTTTTTTTTTTTTAATTCGAAAATGAGATGAATGAAAATGCAAAAGATAGGATATGCCCCCTTCGATCGGAAGATGGCTCTGATACCACTTTGTCACGAACCCAAAGGTTGGTGACGAGCTCTGATACCACTTTGTCACAAACCTAAGTCCGTGCCTTGGATAAATTTTGAGAAGGAGAGAATTAGAGAGAGAAGAGAGAGAAGTAGAGAATTTAGAACGGAATTAGAGATAAGTTAGAGAAAATAAGAGAATTTTTAGGAGAATAGATTAGGAAGGAGAAGAGAATTTAGAAGATAGAAGATGAAGGGAAGAGAAGAAGTTAGAGTTAGAAGAGGGGAGGAGATAGAGAAGGAGAGGGTGACGGTAGGGAAGGGGGAAGAAGAAAGAGTTAATTTGAATTTTGATCTTGATTCATTGATGCCAAAATTACAAGCTTACAAGCATATTTATAGAGGATTTTGCTAGGTACCTAATCCCTACTACTTAGCCCACATTTAATTAATACAATTACATCATTACAATTTTAACTAACCCTTTGCCTCCTAAATCTACCCCAACCAGTTCCCTCCATTCCCCAAATTCAAAATTTAAACTAATTTAAACTTAACTAATTTTACAGTTTTACATTACATATTCGATACAAAATAATAAAAGCAAAAATGGGTTGTTCGGTTCGGTTCGAGGTCACGGTCAAGGATCGTGACACTATCTTAGTTGCGCTCCTCTCTCCTAAACCACTACATTGGGTACACCTATGCTAGCCCTCCACTCCGCTCTATCTAGGGCCATCTCCTCATTTAGGTTGAGGTGATGATGTCATATCAAATCCTCTCCAACCAACTCTTCTTTGGCCTGCCTCTTCCTCTCCTCCCATATGTAGTATGGAATTGTTCCCATCTTTTGACAGAGGCAGTGGTTAGTCTCCTTCTAACATATACAAACTATAGCAAACGTTGCTCCCTCAACTTATCATTGATTGGAGCTATGCCCAATTTGCTTCTTATAACGTCATTTCTGATCTTATCCTTCCTTGTGTGACCATACATTCACCGCAACATCCTCATCTCCGCCACGTCTGATACCGTTTGACTGGCCAACACTCTGCACTGTTTGACCTTCTACTTCTGCATATGATGCCGTTCAACTTGATGCGCGCGCGTGCATGCGTGTGTGTTTGTGTGTGTGTGTGAAATTTACATTGTCAAAATCATTTTTCATGTTAGCATTTACAACAAAAATTCACCATTCTGACTGAGAATACATATATATTATCGTATTTGTGCTTCACGTCATCATCATTCCACAAAAAGTTTCCAAATTTCGACAGAAACCACCCAATTGATAAAATTCTTAAACTTTAAAATACCTCAGTAATAAAATATTTAGACCTCAAGACACCTAATTGTATATATTAAAACCGTGGATACCTTTAAAGACTAAACTTCAAAGCACCTAACTGATAAAATCTCTCATCAAAAAAAAAAAAAAAGGCCGTTTCACCATAAAACCACATTTACAAGTAAATTCATCACAACTTTTTAATTTTTCAGAAAATCACCTTCAAAAGTTTAATTTTTTTTTTTTTCCAATCAACCACATAAATTATAAACCGCTAGCTTTGCTTAAGGCTACACATGTAAGTTTACATTTTCGAATGCAAAACGGGGAGATAAACACATGTGTTAGTGTAAGGTCCCTTGGTAAAGCGAAATATGCTTATATGATCTCAATGTGCATGTTCATATCCTACAAAACGCTTATGTGCAGAGATTTGAACCTGCACATAGAGCCACGTTAACAATATAATGCTTTACCAACTAAGATAAAACAGACCTGTTATATTTTCCTAATTTATACAACCTAAGCAAAATCACAAGTGTAACCCAAATAGAATGCTAATGGCTTAATGTAGGTGGCTGATTGAAAACATCTAAACTTTTCATGGTGGTTCTCAGAAAAATTGAGAAGCTATAGCGATAAAGTGAAAAATGACTACTATTGAAGAAAACCCAAAAATTAATCAATATCTGATTTTGTTTGTGTTCTAATATCTAATTGGCTTTCGATCTATCAAAATTATAATTCAAATAATTCCAAAACATTCAAATGATTGCAAACAATTTGTTAGGCATTGGAATGTAATTACTAGCATTGAATTAAAACTAGTTTAGATAATAGATGTAACTAAAATTTGGACTTCTATAAACTAAGTGCCTTGTTTCAATATAAGTAATGAGATATCATGAGCTCTAGAATTTTACATCTCGATACCCTCTACCAACATTTGATGACATAAAATTGCATAACCAACCACGTACCCAATTGATTAAATTTTGAATCTTATGATCAAAGAATTCAAACTTTAGGGTACTTAGATAATAATATCTATTAATATATAATTCCACAACTATAAACAATTAACCTAAGTTCTCTTTTTCAAATTACAATTTCACTGGAATTTCCCACGCCTTCTCTCTCTCATTTGGTCACCATTCCATAACTACCCATGCTCCCAGCACTCCCCCATCTCTCTCGCTCCCCCTCCATCTCATCTCTAACCCGATGAAAGCCCCTCCTAGAAAGGGAGACCAGAGGCCTCTCAACGAGGACAAAACTTGTGGTCCATCTGGCGGAAAAAAATGGCGAATAAAAATTAGAAATTAAAAATACCATGGCTCTGACAGCAGAGCTTTTTAGAAGGATACCAAAGTTCGTCAAACACAGAGGATGAAGGTGGCGGAGATGAGGATGCTGCGCTGGATGTGTGGCCACACAAGGAAGGATAGGATTAGGAATGAGGTGATACGAGGTAAGGTGGGTGTAGCCTCGATCGAGGATAAATTGAGGGAGCACCGCCTAAGATGGTTTGGTCATGTTAGCAGGAGACCGACTACAGCCCCAGTCAGGAGGTGTGAACAGCTTCACACGACGCTAGGCAGAAGAGGGAGGGGCAGACCGAAGAAGAGTTGGCTGGAGACGATTCGTCAAGACCTAACCCACCTAAACCTAAGAGAGGAGATGGCCTCAGATAGAGCACGATGGAGGGTTAGCATAAGGGTAGCGGAGGTGGCAGAGTAGATTAGTGCGGGGAGCGACTGGTAGTTTAAGATCCTTAGGCAGGCATTACCTCCAGGGGAGCACGTATTGACTAGTGTAGTCTCTGAGCAAGCTTCTTCTTCTTCCCTCAAAATTCATTGGTAATTTAATTGGTGGTTTTTATTTGCAGGCACTCAATTACTTCAGGTTGGGGGTCCCCGGAAACAGTCTCCTTAGGGGTAAGGCTGCGTACATCACCCCTCCTAGACCCTGCTTTATGCAGGAGCCGAGAGGCACTGGGACTGTTGTTGTTGTTGTACCAAAGTTCGTCAAGCTAGTGACAAAATATGAAATCATAACTCGTTTAAGTATTAAATTGTTTATACCTAAGGAAAATGAACATACCCGGTACCTCAAGGGCTCCCGCCTGCGCGGGGTCTGGGAGGGCGGATGTACGCAACCTTCTTCCTTCAGGGTGTTAACCTGAAGAGAGGCTGTTTATACCTAAGGGTACATATCATGTAAAATAAAGGGAAATGAGAGGATGCACAGTTGATAGACATAGTGGATTGCTCTTCACCATGGAAGTTCATTTGAAAGCTACACACATTTTTCCTTCCTCATATCCGTCTTAGAGTTGGGTCAAGTGACTGTATTCAATTTTGAGAAGAGAGCGGGAATGTCTATTTGCCTCATCAATTTTTATTCTTATATAAATTTTCCTTTGTTCATTATGCCTTAGTTATTCTCTTTGCAACTCATCAAGATAATTCACTATCCTAGAACCTACACCTTTGCAAAGATCTCACAATTAGGGAATTGAATGAATGCAAATAGTTGAGCCACATTTTAGATTAGATATCTTTGTCTTCACTCCATAAGAGAGTTTCAATATAGGATGATTCTCATCTTTTTACTATTGAATCCCTCATCCATCATCTTAGCCAACACAATCGTCCTTTAGCATTCCTGAACCCAAGGCTCCCTTTAGAATCATGACCTTTCTAGAGTACATAAACCTCAACAAGCTCCACACTCATGAATATGTAACGTGCTTCCAAACCGGGAAATCAAATAATCACCTACTTTGTAATGGTTGGTGACTCGAGATTTATGGTGTGGATCACTTTTTCGCAAGTGTGGGGCCTGCCTAAGGTCAATTTAAAAATGCCCCAATCAAACTTCATGGAAGACGTGTTATTCTCCATTACTAAAATTACAAATCTAGTACATTGATTAGAGAGATATGCAAGGACGTCTAAAGATCAATAACACTTAGCAATTATGGGAGAGGCAGTCTTTTTAAGATCTCTCTGGACAAGGAGCTTTGGGGTTCTCGCGGACATAACTGTGGTGAATAGCAAAAGGATCATAAGGCAATAAGTTACTTTTGATTACTGTTTTCATCGGCCCTTATTTGCTTTGTAGTACTTCTGGATATCTTATCTTGTGTATTCTTGACTCTTAGTAATATTTCTTTTTCCATCAAAGATACTTTAGATATTAATGTGTGAAAGCACAAAGGTACCCAATTAATAAAAACCACAACCACGGGGCACCTAGATGACGACTTTGCACATTAAGGGTAAAAACTATGGTCTTTAATTTGATTGTTGATTCATGTGCCATATTAGCATTTTCCAGCATCACCAAATTCCAACCAAGATTCACTAGAGCATGGGGGAAGGCACCTAGGTGATAAACTCATTTAACTCTTGTAATATTTTGTTGCATATATTGTAAAATCAAGAAATCTAAGTGATAAATGTTCGAACCTCAAAGTTACTAAATGACAAATTCCAAAAAATAATTTGGTATTTTACATAATTATTTCCAGTTTCTAGTGAATAAATTATTTTACATAATTATTTCCGGTTTATAGTGAATAGTAACCACAAAATTCCACTAAGTTGCCCTTTACAATAACTCTTTTACCCTGGCAATAACAACAACAGTCCCAGTGCCTCGCGGCTCCCGCAATAAGCAGGATCTGGGAGGGGTGGATGTACGCAGCCTTACCCCTTCCGAGTGGAAATGAGGCTGTTTCCGAGGACCCCCCAACCTGAAGTGCGTGTACGCCTGCAATTACAGAAATCAATTTATCACCATTGGAATTAGCAACAATTAGTTTCCGAATGAATTAAAGAAATAGGCATGCAAGTATTTAAGTGTGCATGTATGCCACAAACAAGCGAGAAATCAAAACTAACTAAACAGTATATAAATGCACTACTTGGGGTTATAACTGCCTAGAAATCTTAAACTACAAGTCACTCGCTGCACTATCCTATGCTGCCACATCCGCTATCCTTATGCTAGCCCTCCATCGTGCCCTATCTGAGGCCATCTCCTCTCTTAGGTTTAGGTGGGTTAGGTCGTGTCGAATCGTTTCTAGCCAGCTCCTCTTTGGTCTGCCCCTCCTTCTTCCTAGCGTCATTTGTAGCTGTTCACCTCCTAACTGGGGCTGTGGTCGGTCTCCTGCTAACATGTCCAAACCATCTTAGGCGTGCTCCCTCAATTTATCCTCGATCGATGCTACACCCAACTTACCTCTTATTACATCGTTCCTGATCTTGTCCTTCCTTATGTGGCCACATATCCAGTGCAGCATCCTCATCTCTGCACTTTCACCCTCCGTGTTTGATTTTGTTTCATTAGGCGGCACTCTGCCCCATATAACATAGCCGGTCTAACTACCATCCTATAGTATTTTCCCTTTAGCTTTAGCGGGAACTTTCTATCACAAAGCACCCCAAATGACATCCTCCACTTCTGCCAGCCTACTTTAATCCTGTTGTTGACATCCTCATCCACTTCACCATTCTGTTGTATCATAGATCCCAGGTATTTGAAACTCTCCTTACTCGGTACGGTCTCCGATTCTATCTTGACCTCCTCCATACTAATCATGGTGGAATGATCGAATTTGAATTCCAAGTACTCTATCTTAGATCTGCTAATCCTTAAGCCCTTCGATTCTAATGCACCTCTCCACAATTCCAACTTCCCATTTATGTCCACTAGGGAGTCCCCTACCAAAACTATGTCATCTGCAAAAAGCATACACCAAGGTACCTCTCCTTAGATGTGTCTAGTGAGCTCATCCATCACTAGAATGAACAGAAAGGGACTCAAGGCAGAGCCCTGGTGCACCCCGACTGTAATAGGGAAAGTGTTTGTTTCCCCTTCCCCTGTGCGCACATTAGTATGTGCCTCTTCATACATATCCCTAATGGCCCAAATATAAGGCATTGGGATGCCTCTCCTACCCAACACCTGCCATAGCACCTGTCTTGGTACTCTATCATATGCCTTTTCCAAATCAATGAAGACCATGTGGAGATCCTTTTGTCTCTTCCTATACTGCTCTATCGTTCGCCTTAAAAGGTGGATGGCTTCAATTGTTGATCTCCCAAGTATGAACACGAACTGGTTTTCGGTCACCTCCGTATGTTGCCGTAGCCTCCTTTCTATGACTCTCTCCCACAGCTTGAGAGTGTGGCACATTAGTTTGATCCTTCCGATAGTTGAAGCAGCTTTGGATGTCGAATAACATTAACCTAAAAGATATACTACATATATATATAGACACCTGAACACAAAGAGACGAATAGATACAAACATTCATACAATATCAAACTCTTAATGGATAGGAAGAAAAATTACATATTAGATTCGTCAAGTTATTAAATTATCTGAGAGATCATACAATTATCGAAACAAAAAAAATCTAAGAGATCATATCACGTCTAGGTCCATATGCAATCATTTACCTATGATTCGAACTAAAATCTAATCCATTGTTGGTCTATTGCCAAGGCATAAGAGCCTCGTCTTTCCATCATTAAACAGCACTTAATCAACACATGTAGAAGAAGTGAAAGGGGTTATTTATACAATAGGTCCCTATATTTTGTCCATTGTGCTAATTTAATCTTTGTACTTTTAATTGTGTCCAATTAATACATATACAATTGACATTGTAAACTTCTAAAGTAAAATTAACATCAAGTTGCTGACTAAAATTATAACGGTGGAATCACCAGTGGGCTCAAATTGGGTCAATAGGTAGATTTGTATTGAGTCACTTGCATTGGATAAGACTAGGCTATTTAGAATTATGCCATTACCTTAAATTCCATTACTAAGCTGATGCAATTAATAGTAAGAAGACTAAACTGACATAGTGGAAGTACAAGGACTTCTAGCGTAATAACCGAAATGAAAAATACTTACGAATTTGCTGCTTCTTTGAATCCCTTCTCAATCGCTGGTATAAAATTGAATGGAATTGCTTGTCCTATTATCATGTTTTCAAATTTGAATTTGGTTGCTGATCCCAGGGGAAGTGGTTCAACATACCTGAAAAGAAGAAAATGTACAGAAGAAAAGTTTACTAATTCGTCAACCGTTGTAATTTCACAGCACCTCTACTAAGACAGGATGCAATAAGTCAGTGAAAAATTTGCCACGTCAATCCAAAGAAGCAACATCTTTCTTTGAGACAAGCAATCATCGTTTTCCATTTTACCTTGTCCTAGCGAATAAACCATAGAATCAAATAAAGATTGTTATCTAACTGATTTTAAGCCAGCCTTCTATTTTTACGAATTCTGAACACATTGTTACTTTACATGACCACAATTTGATTTTACATATCCAACCAAATAAATCTAACACTAAACATAGCAAGCCCAGATTGTAACATGTATCATCTTCTACCAGCTGCCAAATTTCATTTTCAATTTCTCGGAATACAGATAAAATAACCCTAAATTTACAGTGCTAATCTATGGAACCCCAATGGACAGAAGTTCTCAATGTACTAGAACCTTCTAAACCTAATCATAATCAAATTACATAGTCTTATTTTTTGTTTACAAACTTTCACACAAAAAGTCAGAAAAAATGATGAACAAATCAACCGACCAAATTAAGCGCAGTATACCTCGTAGGGTGCTCTTTCCAGAACCTCTTCAATCAAGCAATAGCAGACGTTTACTAACATAATTTAATTGGTGTTTGCAACCATAGTCACTAACAGGCACAAAGTTACAAAAATGGGATTCCAGAGGCAAAGCATGATGAATTGCAGTTGTTGCAGGATGTTTTAAAGCGATGGCTAGGGGGCTACAGTATTTTCATTTTGTGACAGCTGTGTAGTTATTACAGCCATTATTTAATTCCATGGTGGTGATGACCGTTTGGAGAGCTCTCATTTTTACACTCGACTCTCTAACCAATATCGCGCGTTCTTTCTGCCCTCCATCTCTCTCTCTCTCTCTCGGATTCTCACATTCATACGCACGCATTGATCGCAGTTGATTTCTCTGCATTGGAGGTAGAATGCATCAGATTTAGATCAGAAACTAACGAAATTGTTGATTTTTAGGTCAGTTTTTAGTAATGGATGGATCTTCATGGCCTTTAGAGGAAGAGCTGGAACACTTGAGAAACATGGTCGTTCCGTACAGGATTTGTCCTTTGGGAGCTCATGTTGATCATCAGGGAGGAGCTGTTTCAGCCATGACAATAAACATGGGGATTCTTCTCGCATTTGTTCCTTCTAGGAACTCTCAGGTCAGTCAGTTCTCTTTCTGTGAAGAATATGGAAGGTTCCGGAATAGTCCTCCCGTGTTGACCTTTCAGCTGCTCCACTTATCATTGTCAGTCACAAAAGAATGGGGTAAAATAACTCAAAGGTTTAAGTTCTTTGAAAACAGTGCTTGAGGTAGTAAGCCAATCATTGGAGATGATGTAAAATGACAACTCCTTCATAGCAAGAAGGTTTAACTTTAGAATCCCTGGCTTGACAGTGGCGAGAGGGGATTACTTTCTCAAGGAATGCTGAAAAGTTAACTACTTGAATAAGACTGCTGTGACTGAGCTTTCTGTTACAGTTTTTCTTGTTTCCCTTAGAGGTCATCAGCTTGATACCTGTTGTGGGATATACAAGTATCGAATCATGACAAAGAGGAATTCAATAGATTACGGATGGAAGGGGGTTAGGATACGGACATAGAAGGAACTGGACGAGGTACCCAGAAAAGATTTGCTTGCTGTTGATATCTTATAGAATAATTTATATGGTTATGGAGGTAGAATAAGCCAAAGAAGAGTTGGATGCAGATGATTCGACATAACCTCCCCCACCTCAACCTAAATAAGGAGGTGGCCCTAGATAGGGCGGAGTAGAGAACTAGCATAAGTATAGCCGAAATAGTGGTTTAGGAGTGAGGAGCGCATCTAAGATAGTACTAATGCCCATAGGCTTATAGGTATTGCCTACAACAACAACCGATCCAATGCCTCGAGGACTCCCGCCTACGCATAATCAAGAGCTTATAGGTATTGCCTGTGTGATTTTATTTGCTATGCTTGTGTGTGGTTGCGCGTTGTTCTACAGCTTTGTTGCTTTATTGCTATCGTTGCTTTATGACTTCATGCTTCATGCCTTACGCCTTATGCTCTATGCCAATTGTTTTATGCTTTATGCTTCTTATGTGCTGGGGTTTTTTTATATGTTTTTTCTATGCTTTCCAAGTTGGGAATCTTCGGACACAGCCTCCTTTTGGGGTAGCACCCTAAGGGGTAAGACTGCATAACCCCCCCCCCCCCGGGGCAAAAAAAGAAAAAAAGAAAAACAGAAAACCATGCTTACGCAGTATCCCTTGAGGCACTAGGTTTGTTGTTGTTGGTGATGAGTAGGGCATATCAACAATAGTCATCACTTTTGTGCTACATCAACTGGTTAAAGAGAATATATCAGCTCTTGTATACGCAACAGCTTACTTCTCACAAAAAGTACTCTAGTATCTCTTGAAACATAAAATGCTTGCATAGTTAATTTATGTATCAAATTTGTATTTTTGGATTCTTACCCACAAACCCTTCCATATTGCTCCTGTCCTCCAGACTGCTTCTTATGTAAATAATCAAAGTCGGCACGTTGAGTAATAGCTTCTCTGAAATTAAAACAAGGCCTTCCAACGGGTGCTTCAACCTACAACAAGAAAACAAAAAAGGTAAAGAGCTGAAAAGGTCATAATAACAGAATCAGATAATTCACTGGTAACGTCACAGTTGCAATATGTTGCGGAAGCAGGCGTCATAAATCACGGCCATTTATATGGTGCTTTTCAGCATTATAAACATTGAATTTAATACGCTTCAATTAGTTTTCAACATGTAAAATCTCTTTTTATAGGTAAGATCCTATGGGGATTTGAATTTAGGACCTCTTGTCCTAAGGTTTCAATCTCGGTAGTATTTTACCATAAACCAAGCTTCATTAGCAAATGAGCACATTTATAAGTATATTTTGATTATAAAAAAAAACATAGTAATCCATTCATGAAGGCAATTCAAAAGTAGCGCTGCAGATGGCCAACTGCGTTACCACTAGCTCCAAAATAATAACAATAGGAGCCTGATTGTGTCTCATTTTATAGGTTTTCAGCCCCATTCCCAAGATGTTTTCAGTTGTTGTTACATGTGTATTATGGTGTGATCTATGTGTACTTAAGCTTGGAACACGTTGGACAACTAAAAAAGTGGTGAAGAACAGGTAAAAATGGACAAATTTGAAGACTACATTGAAGAACCCGACCATATATGAGAAAAAGACTAATAGGGTCAAAATCAAGCCAAGAAAATCCTCTCCTCGGGTGCAAGGATCGATCAACCAAGTATCTAGGCAACCGATCAAACTTGAAATGAGCAAAAGGTTAAAACAAAAGAGTATCTATGACCCAATATATCCAGTCCCACTAATGATACCACTAGAACCACACAAATCTCTTCGAGAGCTTCATTTTGATATGTAATTTGCCCCGTAACTCCTTATGGATCTTTTACCCATGTTTTAAGTTATACGCGCACACTGTCTCCACCCAATCAATCGACCGTACCTGCAGATGCTCCTTAGGGCGTGCTGCAGGTATACAATAGGGGAAGGGAGTCATATTTTTTGCACTTTTTGCTCTTTCCTCACATTCCTCTCTCTCAAGTTGCCCGGAGAGATGGAGTTTCTAATGAAGGTCGAAGCGCAAATGAGGGGATCAATCCTAGGGTTACGTTATCAATCAAGGGAGTCAACAATCCATGAGTCTTCTTTTCCCCTTGGTGATTTATAGAAAACTCTTGGAGAAGCAGACTTATGGTTTATGGATAAAGACAGTTAGTCGTTCGGATGTCGTATGTACATTTCGTTTGTGGTTAGGAAGCACATATACTCTTTTTTGGCCAAAATATCAGTGCCCGACATGCTTCCGACACATTCCAATACATGTCCAATATGTGAAAAACAGTACCCAATACTTCTTTTTTTAAAATTTGAATTTCCGACATGTTTCCGATACGTTTTTGACACACGCTTCCGATACATGTCTGATACTTGAAGAAAAGTATCCAATTCATTTTTTTGAATTTTGAATTCCGACACGCTTCCAATACATTCTGACACATTTTTGATTGTTTGACTTTAAAAATATAATTTTATATTTTTGAATTTTGAATTTCTGACACGCTTCCAATACGTTTTCGATGGTTTGACATTAAAAATATAATTTACTATTTTTTGAATTTTGAATTTCCGACACGTTTCCTATATGTTCCGATGTGTTTTTGATGGTTTGACTTTAAAAATATAATGTTATGATATATTATTATATAGTCTATTAGAATGCATATTAACTAGTTAAATTATATTATGATAAAAAAAAGTCAAATTACACTAAATAAATTTTAATACGATTATATTTAAAAATAAACTAATATTTTCAAAAAAATATACATATATATATTTTTGTACTATCCGAAAGAGAGAGAGTGTGATGAGAAAAGGAGAAAGATGCCTGCGTTAATTGTGTGTGCGGGGTGGAGACGGCAGCAGCAGCAACATTGCTTGAACCTCTGGTTTTTTTTTTTTTTCTGTTTTTTAAGTTTATAACTCATGTTTTTTCATTAATCACATGGATATATTATATCTAAGAAAATCCATAATTTTTAAGTAACATGTACCTCGGTTATAGTATCCTAGTTTTTTGAAAAATTACATGTCAACATATCGATATCGTATCCTATCTCGTATCCGTATCCATATCCGTGCTTCCTAGGTTCGTAGTAATGACTATTGTTGTACTATTTTCCGCACCTCTATGGGAAGTTTTAAATTTTGGATTCGGTTTCCTTTTATGTGCTTGTAGCCATGATTTGATTTATAATTTATTCGCATGTTGTCTTGTGCTTGTACCCTAAACTATAGTATAACAGGTTGTGCCCAACTCTAAACGCATTCTTTTATACAAATTAATGTTAGATTAGGTGTGATAAACGAATTCAGTAGGACTATTGAGACAATTCATGCAACAGCTAAAGTAAATAGATGAGTTATGCCTTTAGACTAGTTCATTACACTAAATCCTAATTCAATGTTAATCTAGGTTAAAAGCTTGTAGCTAAATCTTTAAAGTCATTGTCATAATGAAAATATTATGATGGAGTACGAGTTAAGCTAACCTAAATTTATACCCTGATTGATGTGACAATTTAGTTTACTGTTTTAGCTCTTTTAATTTCATTAATTCTTCAACTCATCTAATCAAAACCGAATTTAAGCCGCTCAACAATTAGTGAATTAACTTTATACTGATTCAACTTTATACTGATTCCCTACTTGCGAGTACACGGTTTTATACACTAATTAAAACCACACCAGAGCTACATGTTATAGCCTTGATCAAGATACCATAGTTATAAGGAGCTGATTATTCATGGACACCACAATTGCACAGTGGCTGCGAGAAAACTAAAAAGAACATATTAGAGTGGCACCTTATACTCTCTCCGGATTCGCTCAACATAGATATCAAAGGTGCAGCTCTCCCATTCCAGATATAATTGTCTGCCTACTCTCTGCATCCAATCCAACGCAAACCGTTGGATCCTCCTTTTGGAAACGATTCAATGCTTTTGAAGACTGTGAAAAGCAGCCAAGTGGTTAAGAAAGGGAGCGGACAACCAAGGGCTTGAAACAGTATTATTCTAAATGACTCACTTGCCCTCCAGAATCCTTGGAAACCGGTGAGATAGCCAATGACATAACTGGCTCCGGAACATTATAGAAGTCATGGTATACTTTACTGATCCATCAGTGAATGTGTCCCCTGACAACATACATGAACAACTATATTGAAAAAATTACAAAATCAAGCAGCAGCATAAAAGTAAAAGAATAGATGCAATAATTTTTTTGGTGGAAACAATAAACGAAGGCATTGGAGATATCGTTGAGACAGGTCTTATCTAGGACCAAGCATGAATCAAGCACCTGAAGCACAGTCAACACCAAAGACAGCAACTATCTGGCCTGAATGTGCCTCTTGAATATCCTGAAGAACATCCAAAAGAAGTCCTTACGAGAAGAGCAGTAACCCAAGCTGCTGAGGCAAGAACAGTATTTCCAATAACATATAGTAATACATAGGTTATAATATATCCATTTTATTGCACGAATGCATGTGTTGTCAACAAGTAAATTAAGCAAGCAGGAAACGAATTTCAGAAGGCCAGATCTAACCTCCATTTCGTCAGAATGCATTCTAACCAAGCGAGGAACCTGCGTCCAAATAAAATCAAAAAGTTATATAACGGTAGGTCAGCGTAACAACCTTAAAATGTAGGTCAGGTGCATAGGAGAGCTTTCATCTTCAAAACAGAAGAGGAGCTAAAGAGAAGCACAGATATGGAGGGGAAGACATCGTCCTTCAAGAATTACAAGAAATCAACAAGACAATGCTCAAATTAAAAGCGCAGCAGAAACCATCTGAATATCCATCACGCTAACTCCCTTAAAAGCCCCAGCAGGACAGGAATCTTCCTTTTTTTGTTTGAACTTTCTGTCGTTTTCTTCTTTGCGTTAGAACTTCCTCTGAATCAATAGGTTTGCATTCTCTTGCTTTGGGGGGGGGGGAAGGCTTGGGTACCTTGTTCACAGGAAGTTCAATTGAAATTTCAACTACATTTAATAGCAAATGCCAACTAATGTTTTGTCCATGTAACTCTTCCTCCGCCCCCGAATGCGTGCAGTCAAATTAAACTTAATCATATTATGACAGATAACGAACTAGTGCTTAACTACTTGTATCCTTAGGAACCTGGGTGCATGGGAGGTGAATTCAAAGTAAACTAGGCTGACAGCTCACACGAACTAGTCTAAATGCACATCAATGGCAATAGACATAATAGTGTCTATACACACTGTCATCATCCTTAGAAATGATAAAAAATAAACACCCAAATCGAAATACTATCCATTATATCACAAAGAATAGCCATTTATCTCTAGATTCTCCCTATAGCTTTTTCCCCTCTGCTGAGAGACATTTGAATTATCAGCTTCCTAGTAATCATGCAAGTGGCAGAACATTATTGATGTGCTGTCTTAAGTATTCTTTCACATAAAACAACAAAAAAAAAAAAAAAAAAACCGATGCCTAAGAGGCTCCCACCGAGGCAGGGTCTAGGGAGTGAAATGTACGCAGCCTTATCCCTATAGGGTGCTACACTTAAGGGAGGTTGTGTCCAAAGGGACGCCAACCCTAGAAAGCAAAACGGATCAACATTTATAAGCCAGGTTAAGTCAAAGTCAAATTAAGTCAGTCACATCAAATGAAGCAATACCAAAACATACAAGCACGAAAACACCTATAAAATGACCTCAGTAACAATAGAGTAGACGAAAGCCTAGTTACATTATGGCCAGGCAATCAATATGCTATCGTTCCCTAACATCTATGTTGGTTACATGAATTCTTGACAGCCACTTAACTCTATCTAAGGCCATCTTCTTAATAAGATTTAGGTGGGCAAGGTCATGTCTAATCATCTCCCCCCAACTTTTCTTTGGTCTGCCTCTACCTGTCCTCCCATGCGTAGTATGAAGTTGCTCGAACTTCCTAACAGGGGCAGTAATTAGCCTCCTTCTGACATGCCCAACTACTGCAGGCATTGTTCCCTCAACTCGTCCTCAATTGGGGCCACACCTAATTTACTTCTAATCACGTCATTTCTGATCCTCCTTCCTAGTATGTCCAACATCCGCCGCAACATCCTCATCTCCTCCACCTTCAACTTTTGTGTGTGGTACCGTTTAACTGGCGAGCATTCAGCATCGTAAGATATGGCCGCTCTTACTACCATCTTACGGTATTTTCTTTCACATAAGCAGAGCAAATTTACCCAAAATACTTTGAAGAACGAATTGTCCTAAGCCAATTGTATTGAGAATCAATGCCAGATACACACCTTGACTTTCTTCCCAGTGTTGACATTATGTATGAAGTCACCTTTCTTAACGACACCCTCATAGATTCTGCATTTGTTTAAATAGAAGCAATAATTATATGCAGTAACCTCCATACAACACAATCAATTGAAGACAACTCAACATACCGTAAATATGTCAACTGACCAAATCATCCTTCTTCCAATTTGAATGCCAGAGCTACGAGAGGCCCTGTTGGCGAACCATTTAACAACACCTACAAACAGAACCCAACTCATGAATAATTCTATCTCGGAGACATCTAATATTATATACAAATTGATGCCTGATAGATACCTTCTCTTCATTGTTGTTTTGGTCGAGGGCATAGTTAGCAACTTCAGTTGGACACAGCAGATAACTCAGAACACCATCAAGAAGTGGTTGTACTCCCTATTTATCAATGCCAAATAGTAGGAGAACAATTTTTTTTTTTTTGGTCCCAAAATAGTACAAGAACAAAGGATCAACATAAGAGAAACAAGGAATATATATGTTATGCAAATGTATATCGTATATATGTATAGCGCATGCATTTAAGAAAAGTCGCTCTTTTGGCAGTCCAGCGTCCAAGATATACACTGCTCAAGTAAAATAAATCATAACTCCTCTTACTGAAAACCAACAAAAAAGTCACGCAAAAAAATTATTTGAAAACGAAAAATGAAATGCAATGAAGAAGTGAAAAATAAGGCATAACATACATCAGGATGCCAAAAGTGAACAAGACAGGAGTTGCATAATGCCATAACAACCAAGATACTTGAAATGCGGAATTGCCGCCAGTCCCAAATGAAAAAACACCATTGAATCTATGCCAAAGAATACCAGAAATCGTGTCAGCAACTATAGGAGGTCATCTCATCAGGAAAGAGAAAAAGGGAAACATAAAAACCCATCAATGATAAAAGATGAGACGCAAGTGAAAAGAGAAGCTCTAGAACATCTGAGAACAGCCAGGATTGCACTACCATATAAAAAGAACCTGATTCTTACAAATCAAAAGACATTTAAATGAACACATTAGAAGGGTACTGGAACAGAAATAGAGGAAAAACACAAGAAAATAAGAGGAAACCACAGTACCTTGTTTTTAAAGGCGCTTCCCATGAATACTGGGACAAATTTTCGTGCGACAGTAGCCCTTCTTATTGCCTCCTACTCAGACAACAACCCAAAAAAAAAAGGACAATCAAATGTGACGTGATAACAGTCATTTTAAAATAAATGCATAAAATGAAGGGGACAAAAAGAGAAGTAAAAATTACTCATTGACTGATTAAATAACTCATATAATTTAATTTATTCAGTTCCCCCCCACCCCCCAAAAAAAAAAAATCAATTTCAAGTTTCCCAGAATAACAATATGCAACTTAGGAGGCTGTAAATGGGGGTGTTAAGGCTGCAAGACTCAATCCAGAAAAAAATTGTTGAGTAAGTTAGGTTTGCAAGGCATGATGGCTGGCTCAAATATCTTCCATATAAATTTGATTAAACGCTTCTTCTAGTGGGTCTTTGTAACTATTCCAGTAGTGAAGTTCTAGAAAGATCAAACATATTTCATCTTCCCTCTTCGTGCATTTACCTTATCTGGCATCTTGGTATAGCTCGGTACTAGTGTCACAACATTATAAGCTTCAATGCTCACATATATGTTAATTAAAAGCACAAAGATTACTCTGGCAGCTATATTGATGCAGATGAAGAGAATTTAAGATAGGCCATGTTTAATGCAAACCAAAAAGGTGGATAGAAACAGAAGCTCCATAGAATGGATAAATTAGAATAAATTGGCAAGGGAAAATGCAGATAAGATTACTGCTGGAAAGGGATATCACAGAATGCCCAGCAAAAAGTTCTCCATATCCACGAGTGATGTGACAATATCCACAAGGCCAAGGATGGAACGATCTTACCAATGATATTCAGGAGATCAAAGACCAGCAAAGAAAAGATAAGCGGGATAGACTACTATGGAATACTGTTTATCTTTTGACAATTAAAGACAGGTCAACAGTGCTGAAAAAAAATGCTTCATGAAGCATTGATAGAATGGCTGTTGGCAAACTCACAGACATAATGCCTCTAAGGCAAAAAAGATAACATTTCTAGAAAAAGTCCTCATACATGCACTAATTTTGTGGCATTTTTTAAATGATTACAATGCAAATTATTGCCTTTAGTTGACTGAATATCACCTTTGTCTTCTAGCAGAAAATTAGAGATGGGACCAGATTTTCAAAAGTGTCGCTTTGTGTTCTCCCCCTTCATGGATTTGTACTTTGTATATCATACCCTCAGTTCATAGAATTAACTATCACACACATACCTCAAGATCAGAAGATGATATAGGTTCATCTGCTAGGAAAGCTTCAGCCAGTTGGTCATCAACATCGGACACCATCTCAATTAGCTCATGTCGCTTTTCCCCAACTAAAGCCTCCATATTGGCAGGAATTTATGCAGTGAATACTTTTTCACTGCAAAGAAGTTATTGGCATGATAAAAAACAAAGATTGATGCAGCACTAGCAAAAACAAATTTAGCACGTACCCATTTCCACCATGAAAGTAATAAGCTTTCATCTGCACTAGGTCGACACAAGACCCTGAAAATCATCTTCCAAGCCAATTGGTACTTGGACAGCAGCACTGTGATGCCGAAGCATTGCTCTAGCCTATTATTAAAAAAGAAACAAATACTCAGCCGGTCAGAATTGAAGTTGGAGCCACTCCCAGGAGGAACACATTTTTCCATAAAAACAATTTGCAGTTCTGTACTTCCTTAACTATTATGACTTTGTACATTCAGCATGTTGATTAAACAAATATCCCACCAGACAGGGTAACCTTATTATTTTTTAAAAATGAATTAGCATTTCACATACTCAAATGTTGCTTCAAGCAAACAATGGCACATTTAGGGCATATCTCACATTAAACATGTTGATATAACTAATAATGCATCCACAGATACTATTTCTTGCAAAATATTATGTCCAACATAATTTTCACTCTCATGTAGCTGAGTTAAGATTAGACAAGTGTCAAATTTTCTTTAAACTCATCGTATCGTATGCCCACGTCACTAGGTGCTGTCTATCTCTCAAGATCCCTACTACCCCTTTCATAAACATGAAGCATTAAAAATTCTGTACGAGTAATTACCAAATACAACAAAGGGCATTCAGTTTCTCTCGTGTAAACTCCAAATGCATAGGACTCTAGGAGAAAGAAATTTGTATTTTCTTGAAAGATGGTTCCCATGAGAATTTCTTAGGAAGAAATTCAAAGCTCCTTAAACTTTCTTTTTGATCTTTCCAAGCAAAATCTTGATCTGCCGAAAGCAAAATTCAGATTTTTCTGACGAAACCCTGGAACGCATCTGCAAACAAGAAAGCCCAATACACCACAAAAAAGTCCAAGCAAACATAAGAAAGGGAGTTAGATCCCTTTGTTTTCTTTTTGTACAACTAAATACGCCCTTAACACATGCAACTGCAAAAGTTCCTTGCAGCTCAACACTTCAGGAAAGACAAACATGTCAAACACTGCGGCCGCAATGACAGCCCAGTAATAAACATGATGAGCACATATCTTTACATCATAACTTGTAAAGGAAACAAGAACAAATGAGAGCCTGTAAACTAAAAATAAACAAATAATTAAAAGGACAGTAAAATATCTGGCTAAGAACCTTCCAAGGATCAGCTCCCATCCGATCTAACTTATTGATGAATGCAAGTCTTGGAACTTCATATCTTCTCATCTGTCGATCAACAGTAATCGATTGACTCTGTACACCACCAATGCTGCAAAGCACGAGAATGGCACCCACGCAAGGCTCTCTCGACTTCAATGTTGAAATCAACGTGACCTGGCGTGTCAATGATATTCACCTGAAAGAAACAGGCGGAAACATACGTGTCAAAAAAGAAAATAACTCAACAGCTAGGGGCCTAAGAAGCTTCTACAAGGTCCAAGTAACATTTACCCATATACAACATACTAGCATACAGGTGAAGAACCTTTTTCGCTACTAAAACAGATTATTCTATCACATCCTTCTAATATACTATTTCTAACATAAGTGGAAGGTGTGCTTGATGTCGTGCTTAATGTAAAGAAAATATAACTTTCCAACATTGTGCAGTTCCCATAATTGGCATTCATAGATTTGTTCCAAGTTGGTAGTAACAAATAGCTCTCCAATACAAGGTTCCACCTCAAACTATCATCATATTCACTCATATTGCAGCAAGTACAATAAAGGACGCGATCCTATGAGCACTTCTCTAAACAGAAATAGAATAAACTGTCACAAGCAAGACAAGCAATTGCACGAGAGATATTGTCCATCCACTTTCTATCCTCCAAAGATTATGTCCTTCCAAGGTTCTAGCCTGAATTTCGGCAAGCAGTAAGTTTTGTTAATAGTCACCATCATAAATTCTATCCTCGAGGGCACATATACTATTTGCACTGACCATGCTTCCTCGAAGATGCTGACATGATCACACCATAACTCTCACTAGCAATCTTTAAGGTGTTTCAATCTCATCGTCGGTGTAGCCAGTGCATTGAAGGTCGAGATAAGAGCATGCATAAATTGTTTTTAATCATAGAAATCCCTAGAAAAAAATCAATTTCCAGCCTCATTAGAAAATAAACAAACTCATTATGCCTCATCGACCAATTTTATCGCTCTCCTTAATTGCAATAAACTAGTATACAACATGAACCCAATAGGATAGTTATAACGAAACTTGAACTATTGCTTTTCAACATTATTACCAGTTTCAATACCACAATTCAGGTAGACAAAGCCAAAGTGTTCGGTGTAGTGGTTAGGCTACCCAATCCCAAAATATAAGGTCTTCGATTTGAAGCTTATCTTCCCCTACCCTAGATGTGGGCCTCAGAATAGTGTTGTAACTCCTTTATCTTATAAAAGAATTAAAAAAAAAAAATCAAGGAGACAACTTCCCTGGAACCCAAGACCTACTCTTTCTCTCCATAGCTAAACCAACCCACATAAAATAATTACATTCAACTCAAATTTAATAGGAATTGAAAATTTTAAGCAAAGGTCCGCCTATGAATCCCCTTAAAGTACCTTATGTTACCATTTCCTCCACATTTCCTTTAAATCAAACAAAAAGGAGTTATTTGTTCAAAATCAAGCCTAATGTTTTATTTTACGATAAAATTGGCCCCTCATTTTTTCCTTTGTTCAAAGTATTATTCTACGACAAAATTAGACACTTATCTGTTTAGCTTGTACCTAATTTCAGTCATCAGATAGCACATTAAATTTGTCATAAAAGAAAACATTGGGAACCATTTTGAAAATGCACCAATTTAAACAAATTTAAGAACATTACGAAACATTTCGAATAAAGGAAAAGATAAGAGATCAATCCGAAGAAACTTAAAAACATAAAGGACCCAACGCTCTAAATAACGAAAGAAAAGTGGGAAAAAAAAAAAAGAAAAGGAAATTAACCTGATGCCCCTTCCAAGTACAGTAAGTAGCAGCAGATTGGATAGTAATCCCTTTCTCCCTCTCCAAATCCATAGAATCCATTTTCGCTCCAACACCATCTCTCCCTCTAACTTCATGGATCCGACCCGTATAGTAAAGAACCCGCTCCGTCAACGTAGTCTTACCCGAATCAATATGGGCCGAAATCCCTATGTTCCGGACCCGCTCCATGGACTCCTTCCACATTGCCGTCTTGTCCTTCTCGTCCCGCAACCGGGCGGCGCTTCAGGCGGAGAAGGTGGCGCTGGAAGCGGAGAGGGCATGGTGTGCGTGGTGGTGGGGAAGTGAAGAGGGGTGTAGAGAAGGCGAGATGCTGTGGATCTTGCGGATCTCGCCATGGAAGGCAGGTGGTGGAGTTAAACCCTACTGTGCCGAGGACAGGGCTGGATAAGCCTAGGGGTGGCAAATGTGTCGTGTCGGATCGGATTCGTGTCGTGTCATACATAAAGGCTCTAGTAAAAGGATCAACACGAACACGACCCGTTTATTATACGGGTTGAGCAACCCCAACCCTAACATGACCCAATTAATAAATGGGTAACCTGCGGGTTACCCATTTAATTAAACGGTCATTATTGGGTCACTTGTCAACCCACCAACTCGTCAATCTACCGACCTGATAACATGTCAAAAGCATATATTTATATCATATATATTATAATTAATGAAAATAAATCATAAAATAGCAACGATGTATAATCGAAATCATGCAATGCCAATTGCTACAAGTACATCAACCTAAATCACAACAAGAGAAAACATAAATAGGAGCAAATTAAATAAAAATAAAAAAGTTGAAGAGTCACTTCAAGAGTCACCTATCTCGATTTGCTTTTACTTCAAAATGGAAAGAAACTCAGGATTTGCTCCTTCTTCATCATAGTCTATAGTAACTAGTACTATTACTAAGATGGCTAATTGACAAGGGAAAAAAAAAACTAGGGCGGCTAATGAAAATATGTAATATGACTAATTGTTGTAATTATATAAAATAACTAAATTGAAACTAATTATTTCCGTTTATAAACGGTAAGTGGGTTCAACCCGCTATGAACACGATCTGCGTAAACCTGCAATTAGTCGTGTAGGAAACAGGTTGACACGACCCAAAACCAATTTCAATCCATTTATCTAAATGGGCTAAACGTGTCAACCCAAATTCAACCCGACACTAAAACCCTCAACCCGAACCCTCTAACTTCGTGTCGTGTTAAATATTGCCGGCCCTAGATAGACCCTACTGTCAGTCTTCTTTGTTGAAGTTTGGAGGGTATAAAAGAAGCAAATTCGGTCAAACACTACGGTCGGCATATGCAAGGCAAGGCCAGATAAAGCCCTCGTTTCTCTTATATATTTTTTGAACAAAGCTCATCTTTACATCGGTTGCCCTTAGTCTTCACCTTTTAAAAAAATTAGGTTTCTTCCCATACGATATAAGAGTAATATTTATTCTATACTATATTTTATCAACAACAACAACAGCAGTCCCCGTGCCTCTTGGCTCCCGCATAATTCTATACTGTATTTTATAAACTCTTTATTAAAAAGATTATAAAAAGGTGGGCTAATAAATATAATGTCGTGTCTCCCTTTATGGTCCTGTCTTGATACTTGGTTTGCTCCCTTACAACTAAAGTGTGTTTTGATTAGTAGTTGCATGTTTCATTTTTAATATTAAAACATGCTTACTTATTTACCTTATAATTTGATGGGTTGTGTTCGGTCGTTCGATTAACTTTGTTATACTTTCATTGTATACTATATAATATTAATAGTATATGTCAAAATATTATATTTTGATATGTGTAATTAGTATTTTAAATATAAGTATCATCTGTATTGCCTAGTATTTTATTTGTACCCGCCCCACCTCGTTCCATACCCGGGCCGCCACTCCTCATATCCACCATATCCGTTTCATTTTATATATAGTTAACCTTTAAATTAAAAAATGCGTGTTTAAACTCAATAATCCGAATTATTTATCAATGTTACCAAAAATATAATTGTTTTTTTAGAAATAGTATACAACAATAACAACAACAGTCCCAGTGCCTCGCGGCTTCCGCATAAAGCAGGGTCTGGGAGGGGTAATGTACGCAGCCTTACCCCTTCCGTGGAAAGGAGATTGTTTTCGGGGACCCCCAACCTGAAGTAATTGAGTGCCTGCAAATAGACCACCCGTTAATTACCAATGAATTTTGAGGGAAAAAGACGAAGAAGAAGAAGAAGAAGCATGATCAGAGATTAAACTAGCATACAAGTACTTCACTAGAGGTAATGCCTGCCTAAGGATCTTAACCTACCAGTCGCTCCCCGCACTACTCTACCCTGCCACCTCCGCTACCCTTATGCTAGCCCTCCAACGAGCTCTATATGAGGTCATCTCCTCTCTTAGGTTTAGGTGGGTTAGGTCTTGACGAATCGTCTCCATCCAACTCTTCTTTGGTCTGCCCCTTCCTCTTCTGCCTAGCGTCGTGTGAAGCTGTTCACACCTTCTGACTGGGGCTGTAGTCGGTCTCCTGCTAACATGACCAAACCATCTTAGGCAGTGCTTCCTCAATTTATCCTCGATCGGGGCTACACCCAACTTACCTCGTATCACCTCATTCCTAATCCTATCCTTCCTTGTGTGACCACACATCCAACGCAGCATCCTCATCTCTGCCACCTTCATCCTCTGTATTTGATTTTGTTTCATTGGTTGACACTCTACCCCATATAGCATAGTCGGTCTTACTACCGTCCTGTAGTATTTTCCCTTTAACTTTTTTAGAAATAGTATCAAATAACTAATATGAACGAGTATAAATAATCGTTTTGTACGTACATTAGGGAAGGTACGTGGTGGGTAATGGATAGCCGCGGGTAATGAGGCGGGTACGGGTATGGGTTTGTACCAGTGGGGCGGGTACGGGTATCCACTGCATACCCGTGGCCGGTAATGGGGCGGGCATTTTTATATGTGTAATTAGTATTTTAAATATAGTATATAAACATCATTTGTATTGCGTAATATATCCTACTTCTGGGCCAATTTTTTTAGTGCTATTACAATTTGTCTTTGTTCCGGATATTCCGTAACATAATGAATTATTATTCTTAGTTGTATTCATATTATTGTAAAATTATTTATGCATGTACGTTTATTATAACTAAAAATATAATATCTATATATTAAAATGATGGGTATTTAAATGTAATATTAATAACGAAAGAGAATTTTTACTATGCTTCTTTTTTTATAGAAAAAGTTAGAGTTAGGTAATTTTTTGATTAAGAGATATAGTTGGGATGGAATGGGCAGGGTAAAACCTGCTGCTCGAGGGTACCCGGCCCAGACGGGACAGGTACGGGTATAAGTGGCGCAGTAGTGGGTAATTTTTTTTTTTTTTTTTTTTTTTTACAATGGAAAAGCCGGGGGAGGAGGGGAGGGGAGGGGATATACCCCTCAAGTCTTCAAAGAGGACTACCACATTTGCCTACGGGGGGATTCGATCCCGGGATGCCTAGTTTGGCAACCGACGATCCAACCACCATGCCATGTCCCTAGGGGACTAGGCTCCGTACCTGTTACGGGGATGGGGTGGGTACGGGTATAATTTTGTACCTGGCCCATCTCGCTCCGTACCCGTCTCCCCCCCCCCCCCTCCAATACCCACGATACGCACTTTATTTTGTATATAGTTAACCTTAAAATTAAAAAAATACGTGTTTAAATTCAATATTTCCAAATTATTTAAGGAGGTGGGTAGGGGTATCTACTTCATACCCGTCGCTGGTAATGGGGAGGGCATTTTTATGTGTATGCACATTAGGAAGGTAATGGGACGGGTATAGGTATAGGATTAAAGAGAATTTTTAATGCCATTCTTTTCTTAAACTCTATCTTTAATGATTAGAATTTGAAAGGTTATATTTTGAAGAGCTGATTTTAAAAGATACTAAATTGGTGGTTGAGTGTGGTTTGTGGTATGACGCTCTGATTATTTTTTTGTAAAAAAGTTGAAGTCGGGTTATTTATTGGTTAGAAAATAGAGTTTGATTCTTTTTTGATAGAAAAGTTAAGAGTTTGGTGATTTTTTAATTAAGAGATAGTTGGGATGGAATGGGCCAGGTAAAACCTGCTACTTGCGGGTACCCGTCCCAAACGGGACGTGTACGAGTGTAAGCGGGACGGGAAGTGGGTACGGATTAGGTGTATAGGCTCCGTACCCGTTACGGGTATGGGCCGGGTACGGGTATAGTTTTGTACCCGCCCCACCCCGCTCCTTACCCAGCCTGCTCCCCTCATACCCACCATACCCGCTTCATTTTGTATATAGTTAACCTTACAACAACAACACCACCACCAACATACCCAGCGCCTCAATGGCTCCCGCTTGCGCAGGGTCTGGGAGGGGCAGGATGTACACAGTCTTACCTCATCAGGGTGAGACCCTGACGAGAGACTACTTCCGAGGACTATATTGTTAACCTTCAAATTAAAAAATACATATTTAGAATAGCCAATGTGTTCATCTTTCGGGATGTCATCTTCGCCACCACTCTCACCGTTGTTATAGGGCTCTGTGCGTCCATGATTCAGTTTTGGATGGAATTCCTTGTAGCCCACGTCAGAATTTCTAGCTGAAGTCCTCTCTAGAAGCCCCAAGTTCTCTTGAATTAAGCTTAGAGTCCAAGAATCTAACACTGCGCTCCCAATAATTGTTTGGAGTTTGGAAACCACGTGTCTTGTAGCCTTCTTGGCAGTTCCTTGAACTCGAGCTCCCTTAACCCCTCAACCACCTTGAGCCTCGAGTGGTTGATACCTTTGTTAGAGTGATAATCTTCTCCGGACGCTAGGCTCTAGACATCGTTATTTCAACGCCCAAAGGCCTAATTCTTTTCGAGGAGGACCTCATATGGCACTTTGCTCAAAAGGGCATCGTCTCAGCTCCCTCGAATTAGAATGGATAAATTGAATTTTGATTTAAAATTATAGTTTCATAGATATGAAATTTGGTGAATTAGAATTCACTAAATCACAAATCCATTGTTTAGTATCAAATCACAGGTCGAACTTTTTGATATTGATCTAACTGGACTAAGATGCCATGAGTACCAATGATAAGCCTAGTTGTACCACAATGTAGAGTATAATATTGAGGTCATGTTCGGAGTATAAAATAAGACCCTCAAATTGGGATTCTGACATAAATTAAGGCCCAGAATTCCAAATTTTAGTGTTTGGTTCACCTGCTGCAGTTGGAATTACGATTCCACCACCCATTCCATGATATTAGATTTTAATTGAAAATTATACATTCTAATTCCTTGGGATAGGGGTATGGAATTACAATTCCAGATTGATTCCATTGACCTGAAACCTAAGATGACTCTACTTAATTAACTCAAACCTAAGATATCTCAAAACCGAAAGACTTAAACACAACTAAAACTTGACCCAAACCTAGAAGTCATCCAGCTCGAATGACTTGAACTTACAATAATCACAATCTTAACTCAAAGTCCGAAGTGACCCATCCCAATTGACTCAAAACTTGAGATAACTCAAAATCTAGAAAATGAAACTACTCAATTTGGATATGATGTAAACAAGCTGAGCCAAAATCAAAATGACTCAGCCAAATTGACCTGAAACTTCATATGACTCAAATCCAAAATGACTCAACTCATCTAATACTAAGCCTAAAATGATTTGAAAAGATAAACCCTGTTTGTCCTAAAACTAAGATGACTCGAGCTTAAAACGACATAAACCAACTCAAACCTAATTGATTTTAACCTGAATCCCAAAAAGACCTTCCCGATTAACTGAAAATCCGAGATGACTTTGACACAAAATGATCCGACATGATCCTCAACCCAATTTGACTCAAAACTCAAATAACTTGAACTTAAAGTGAATCGCACCGACCATAATAATTCGAACACATTATGAACCACTCCGACAGGATTGGACGCCCACTCCAACAAACTGGAGCCACTTCATCTAGCCGAGTCTAATTTGAGAAACTTTTTCTTGAAACGAACCCCACCCAGCTTGCTTGAAAAACCAAGCCACCACATATCGATCAATCATGGCAACAGATATCATCCTACTCAAAAGTTACAGGTGTGGATTACATAGAAACAGGAGAAAGAAAAGTACATGGATCCTCTAAAAAGCTGGATTAGCCAAATCCGATCCTTCTTCCAGTGTCCCGCAGTAAAGCATCCACCAATTGGAAAAACGGGGAAAAAAGTAAAACTGAAATTAAAACCTTCAACTTAATAAAGTGCAAAGAAGGAATTTCTAGCTCATTTTATACCTAGGAAGTAACCACCCTTAAGTTTAAACATCTTTGATACATCAAGAAACAGAAACTAAAATGGAGAGAACTAGCACTTCTAGAGTAAATAATTTCAATAAATATTGTAACCATGGCATTTTAAAATAACGAAGTGTCACAATGTACGCTTCAATGTCAAAGGAAGCATCTAACCAGCTGTGCCAGCAAGTTCTTTACCGGGAACCACTGCAACCATTTTCTGGGGCTGTAATTAACAAAAACAAAATGTTAAATTAACGCACATGAATCTGCAAATGGAACATATTTGCAGGTATAATTGCACAAGTTCACTTCTCTCCAAGATTCGTTGCCTTTCACAGCCCGCAGTCAAGTCGCAGCCAATGTGGCGGAACCAGAAGTCACAGTATTCTGTTAAGTTATTTTAGGGAACATAAGTCTGCTTTTTAAGCTTGTATGCAAAAACTTAAATAAATAACTATGCAATCTGATAGTTTGAATGACAAATACCTTCCTGATAGCTTTTTACAAGTAAACTTATTTATATGTTACAGCATATACATATATAATAAATATACATAATGGAGGAAGTCCCAAAGGTATCGTTATGTAATGGCCAATCACAACTAATAGCTCAAATCTGTTACGGAACAGCTATAACATTGAATAGAAGCCTTCATTCTATTCCATGTCCAGAGTAGCAGTACAATAATTATGGGAAACAGAATGGCAATAACATCAAGAAGCAGCCTTTGCTTGATTCCATGTTCAGGACTAGCAATAAAATCACTATGTGCTCAAGACTAATTGTGTTTCTTTAACAAACCTAATCATCGTGACCAATTATGTTACTGCAATAATACGCAGTGAAATGTGATTTGTTCCTTGCATTAGGCGTACTAGGTCCCAATACTTCATATGTGCTCTTGGTTGCTGTGGCTCAAGAGCAACCACATACGTTACATATGAATTAAAACAGGAGATACATAAAGCAGAAAACATGAGAAAGGGCCAAGAACCAGGAGGAGAAAGAGAGGGGGGGGGGGGGGGGGGGTGCGCAAGGCCATAACGCACAGAAAAATAGAAAATGAAGAAATATGAAATTAGAAGATCTAATGGAAACATAAAACGTGCCCGTGCAACATTAATTTTGAAGAGTTATTCAGCAATTCTTACCGCAGCCAACTCCTCTTCGTGCTTGGGAATAAAAGCAGTGTCAACTTTCCTGTTTTTAAAGTCCTATAAATTTGAGAACAGGAATATATTGATGTGAGATTAGCAAAGCAAAAAAAAAAAAAAGGTGAGTGATCCATGATGCACATTAACCGAATCATGAAACAATATAAATAATCAACAATTACCTCAATGTCAAGAATTAGTTTATGGTACTCAATACTTGTTGGAACCCCTACAAGAACATTGCTTCAGTGTAAAACTTAAGGTATAGTAAATCCAAAAGTGTATGAAACAGAAATGAACAGCAACCATAAAAGAGAGTATACTAGGACAGGTGGGGGACAGGGGTTCATAGAATTACAAGAGGTCCCGCTAGAGCAAGGTCGAGGGGGCGCGGGGGTGAGATGTAAGAAGCCTTACCCCTCTAGCGCTGTGTCCAAGGGGCCCTAACACTGAAAAGCATAAAAGCAATGAAACAATAAAGCAACAATACAACAAGAAGCAGCAAAGCAGAAAGCAACAATAGAGCAACAAGCAACAGCCAACAATAGCAAACATGTAATCCAAGGGACGCTATGGACTAGCTTCATTGTGCTCCTCAACCCTAAACCGCTATGTTAGCTACGCCTATTCTAACCAGTCACTCAGCATACAGAATCGCAGGCATTATATTCAAATTCCCCTCTTCCAATCATTGCTAGTATAACAAAATAATCTAAGCTAACAGGCCTCATTATTTGGAAATGAGATCCCTTCCAATTCCTACCTAGGGAGAAGAAACGTATAGAAAAGGTCAATGATAAAAACACGTAGTTCCTGAAGTAGATCAATCTTCACACACTTACCAGTAATTATTGTGTCATCAAGAGCTCTCCTCATGCGAGCAATTGCTTTCTCCCTGGTTGGTGCCCATACAATAAGCTAGAACAAGAAAACCACATTAATTAAATAAACCAATCAATCTGCAATTACCAACTCAATAAGCATTAGAAGATTTTTGATGAGCCGGCACTTCTTAGTGAGATATCAAGGTAAGCCATACGTTCATAGCGAACTTTTTGTTTTTTTTTGGGCTGCAGTACCAACATCAACACTATCAAATTGACTAGATGAACAAAGAAACCTGAGATGGTAGGAATTGTCATCTCTCCTTTTTCAGAAGCCTAAATCTACCAGGTTTAGAAAGAGATTCTGACTAGAGGTCTATTTCCAAAAGAATTTTATAGCAGCCCAGCATAAAATGAAACAAACGATAAGTAATTATTGCAGCATACAGCAAGCAAGGCTCTTTTCAGTTCTATTGAGATTGCCAATATCTGTTTCTTATCATTAACTTTCTGCATATCTGCATTGCTTTAAACCTATTGACGTTTGTAGCAGCAGATGAAGCTCTAAGAAAATGAAATCATGGTGAACTGAAGTAGAAAAATATATTATTTCCCATAACGTCTGTAATGAGGTGATATCTGTGCATATGATTTCCCTCGCTCCCCCCTGCCTCTTTCCGTTGTACTAGTCATTGCAGGTCAGTTTTTCATTAGAGCCCTCACTTATTTAATGTAATCCATATCCAATATGACCTTTTGGAATGAGACGTGGATAAGTTCAATTTTTAAAATCCAGCATAACATAAGTAAAGAAGGTTCAAGGCATACATTTGATCTCAAAGTTTTATGTCATGCCCCAAGCTCAATAAAATATCATGATCCTGCCTTGGCCAGTCTTATAAAAGGTACAAGTGTACTAAAGTGTTATACGGTCCAACAGCCAAGGTGCAAAATGCAAGCCTGCAGCTGAGTGAAACGAGGCACAAATGTCTAACACAAAATGTCGTGTAATGATTTACAACAGATATTTAAATGATATATAACATGGAAAGGACATGGAGGATCAATGAATTATTTGCAGCTGGCATCTAATATATCCAGTACATATCAACATTTAGCAAAAGCAGCAAGTGCATCGAAACCATTTAGGGAGGATTGGACGTATTTGCAGCATGCAGAAAAGAAACATAACAAACAAGTGGAAAGCTACAATCATACGGGTCCGTTAGTTAGGCGCACGAGGGACAAAGAAAACAATTATGTTGGCTTTTCCATAAGGCACGCATCATGTGAGCAACGTGCCTAGCAAGCTCTTCAATCATGACCATTGTCACAGTCATGGAGTTGAAAATTGGAGTATCAGGGATGTAAAACTAATTGAGGTCATGGATTTTGAGCCAGCTATAACGTGATTAGGCAGTATGTAATGTCTTTATAAAATATACATGTTATTCTTTATTATTAAAACATATTTAGAGATGTATACACGTCAAACAATATCAAAAGAGCATTAACTTTAATGATAGTATGGGCTAAATGTCAAATACTACCAAAGTGGTATAAAAATTAATGATTGTAAGGGCTACGGTTATTTAATCAAATTTTTGCAAAGACAAAATTTAGAAGCAATTTCTGTTTCCATCAAAAGTACAAGGTGCAGTGCTACACGTTTCCGCGCAACTACAAACCACAATTTATTCCATGGTCGCAGTTCTCATACAATGGTTTTAAGACAATGGATAGGTAAATTTCCATTAGTGACAGTCATTACATTACATAACAATCATTACGTTATGTCACACAAATTATTTGATTTCATGGTGTCTAGGCTGCACCTAGGCTGAGTTGCCTTGTCTTGGCCCTGTGAAGCACTTGGCCTTTGGCAATGTTTAGGTGAACCTTGTGCAGTTTTTTTTAATTAAAATGAGAGTATTGAAAGAGGAAGAATATACAAAGAATTAAGAACAAGATTTCATCGAATACAAACACTATAAATAAAAAGAACTAATACAAAAACCCAAAAGCTAGGGCCTTGTGGTTTGTCAATGCCCTTCCCAACAGATCACGGCTCATGTACTGAAAAATTTTACTTCAAGTGGCGAGAAGGGGCATGCACAACTTCCCTCCGTGTGGCAAGAAATGTGCCGCAAGGCAATATATCATGATTCAATTTAGGAAGAAGAACAAACGCAATGCAATTATGTGCAACTAACAAAATTAGAAACTAATACGCAGAGATTTTACCCTTAGGTTTTCTATTTAAGAGTAGTGCACCTTGGAACTTAACTAGTTCAACAAATATTAAGGCATGAACTATGTGACAAACCTTGCCAAGTAGAGAATCATAGCTTGGGGGCACCACATAACCAGGATAAACATGGCTATCCATCCTCACAAATGGGCCTCCACTAGGCAAGTATGTTGTAACTTTTCCTGAGCACAAACCAACACAAGTTACATTAGAATGAAATGATACGATAAGGAACCAAGTCTTACTAGCATATACTAACTTGTTCTCCTGCAATCCACCCACAATATCTTCCCTCAATGCCCTTTGAGACCCTGCCACCCTCATAGTACTTTCTATATCAACAAGAAAAAGGAATTTTTGATATTGTAGGTTCTACAAATAAGAAAGACACCCTGCAGCGGGCTCAACAATCCAGAAAATATGACACCTATCGGGAAACTTTTGATGAGGCATTTGACACAACGCCTCATGAAGAAAGGTTAAATTTTCAAAGATGCATCTGTATCTATTTGGCTTTAAAGCTAAAGGCCCCATTTAAGAGATTTTGTGCTGGAAAACACTTGATTTATAAGTGTACTTTTAAACAAGACATGATGGCCACTTTTCAGCATTCTTACAAAGAAAGACGATAAAACTGTGGAGTGTCAGAAAATATGCCTGTGTTGAAAGACTATATCTGAGATTAAGAATAAATAACCAGGCTGTTGTTCAACCAGATAATATAAGAAGTACGCTTGGGATAGCATGAAGTAGAAATATGAAGCAACAAGTATTTTCCTTGACAATAAAATGTCAAGACATAACATCACAAAGAAGCAAGAAAGCATACCAGGCCCTGGCCTGAATCCTTTAAATGCATCTTCAGCGTTAATCCGGCATTCAATGGAATGTCCTCTAAGCACTATATCTTCCTGTAGATCACCATTGAAAAGTTCAAGCACACTTGGTTTATTTTAATGCACAAGAAAGGAAATATCCATTACTGATACCTGTTTGTAGCGGAGTTTCTCGCCCATAGCCACTCGAATTTGTTCCTCAATCAAGTCTACAGAAGATATCATTTCGGTCACAGGACGCTCAACCTAAATTAAGCAAAGGCAGGCATCAGATCATGATGATGACGATGAAGATGACACCAGCTCCTTTAGCAAAAGACCTTACATCAAGCTCTATTCTACAGTCCTTACATCGAACCCAGACCTACACTTTCATCTTACCTGGATCCGTGTATTCATCTCCATAAAGTAGAATGAACCTCTCTCATCCAAAAGAAATTCAATAGTTCCAACACCGACATAGCCAATAGATGCTGCAGCTGCAATGGCTGCATCACCCATAACTTTCCGCAACTCAGGCGTCAATGCGGGAGATGGTGCTTCTTCAAGCAGCTTCTGGTTTCTTCTCTGCATTAAGTAACTGATGTTTGAATAACTGAACCAAAAAGATCATTCATAGAATATAACAATACATAAGGGTCTTTGGCCAGGTCCTTTTCAACATACAAAACAACAACTTGATTGAATTTGGCGAGACATCTGTTGAAAAAATGCTAGAAAAGGTCTCAAATACCAGAGAGTTTTAGCAGACAGCAATTCATATAGACATACATGGAGAAAAATGATTACGCATCCACTTGCCAACCACCACATCCTTACTTCGATAGACTAGGGTGGCTGCAAGTTGCATGCCAGCAAATGGCAACCATTATTATTTTGAGAGGGTAGGGAGCATTCCAATGAAATCTTCCCAGCCACTTTGAGGTAAAGCCTACTCAAACATTGGTACACAAACAAAACTATTCCTGGGTTTCCCCTAACCCAAATTTGAAATAAGAATAGTTGACGCTGCAAGATCACATAAAACTTCCATTCGTTTTATGCCAGTATCCAAACTTCATCAGGAAAAGCATTGTCCAGGGCAAGCATCAAAGGAAATAATAAGATTGGGAAAACATGTTTATTATCAAGACAAAATATAGGCTCCAAGAGGGTTAAAGGCTAAACACATGCTCATTTGGTTAGTTAGCAATCATTGTAATATTCTTCTCATCCAAACACAAAGGCTTTGTTTTTTCCGGGGGGTAAATACCTAGCAACAAAAATGATGAATTTCAGGGACATACCTGAATACTGCAATCACGTTCCCCAAAGTGAACAACATTGCCATACTTATCTGCCAGAACCTGTTGCCACAGCACTCTTGGAGATAAATAAATCAAGAGATGGAAAAAAGTGTCATCACATCAAGTACTATACAGGATATGTTAGGTGCATCCAGTCAAAGTTTCACCGCATTACAAACATTTGCAACTTACAAGACAATAAGGCATGAATTGTCGTGTTAATTACTTTCTTTTTGGTATGTCTTCTACCCTATAAGTGAATATTGGGAAGACAGCAAGTTAGCAGAATATGTTCTGCACAACAATGTATAAAAAGGCGCAAGGCGCACTAAGGCGATAGGGGGTCTTAGGCGCAAGTGAGGCACACAGTTTCATAATTTACATTTATATTCTATATTTATAAAATATGTCATGAACATGAGCTATAAAACTAATTAATTATATGATATAACAACTCTAATTAAAAATCTATATAGAGCTTAAGAAAAATACCACTAAAAGATATTGATATTAATCAAAATGCATTGTATTATACATATCAACAAAAGCTTTTTTTACAAAAATTGTAAATATATCAACATAAGCTTTTTTACAAAAATTATGTAACATAACAAAAACATACATAATATAATAATATGTTAAATTTAAGGCAAAATATACCAAAAAATCAAAAGGCGCGCCTAGCTCTTCGTGCGCCTTAGCGTGCCTTCGCACGCCTCACGGAAGTTGCTTCACCTGAGGCCTGTGAGGTGAGGGAGCTGCGCCTCGCCTCGCCTCCTAAGGCATGCCTCTTTATACACTGCTGCAGAGCAATTTTCCAGGCCTTTTATTCTTTTGACAGAACAGATATATCGACAAGGAAACAAAATATTAGATTGTGGAGCAGACATGCCACTAAAGAACAAACACAAGTGTCAAAACGCTTAAACAAAAAGGATGATTGTCAAAGAATGAAGCTTTGCTGAACAAAGCCCTAGAAATAGAAGCCTGAAAATTTTCACAGTTAATACCAAAAATTATATGAGAACGATCTCATATTCTTTTCAACTTTCTCCTTGCCGCCCATTTATTACAACAAACTCTAATACTTGGTCTGCCACAAGTTCCTTTCCACATCCGTCCTCTGATCTTGACTATTAACATTAGACATTTCATTTGTGGTTAACAGGCTGCCACTCTTTTAGCATGCTACTGTTGACACCTTACCTTTTCTACACCTATCATAGAAATTGAGCCTTTCTCAAACAATGACCCCAAGTTCATCAGCAAACTTGATATTGAGAAGCCTAAAATCATAAGCATATCAAGTCGTTCTTGAATACCTGAGAACTCCAACTGTGTATATCTTCATTTGCTATACATAGTTAATCGGTGTTTTCACAGAGATTCTCCATAAAGAAATGCAATTTTCAGGACTAAATCCTCAATTCATATTCCAGTAATTTAGAGTCAAATACATGATATTTATTTACATAATAAATCAGGGAATAGGGAAACAAGCCAAAGAAACTACTTTCACTAAAACCAGTTGTAGTACTAACAGTGACAGTTCCAAAACTAAACATCCTGTTTAAACACAAAACTGATGCCAATAATTAAACGTCCTAACTAAATGATTTTGGGGCCTTCTTATGTTTTGGAAAGCTCCTGGAGCTCTAATGACAAACCACCATTATGTGATGGTTGAGCTTGGACCACTCTCTCGTGGGGGCAACATATAATTGTTGGCCTTTTCACCATCCTTATGTGATGAATAGCATGAATGTAGAATGGGAGTTATTTACTTTTCAATAGTCCAACCTCAACACATGCTGCTTGTTCATAATTATAGATCACTTTGTTGGATTGAAAATATTTCCAAAATAAATAATTGTGAAGCTTAATCAGAACAGAAGAGACACCGGAGAAATTTCTGAAGGAATTCAAATAAGGACCAATAGAAATCATTTGAATTGTTATATATCTATAAAATGAAAGTTACCTCCAATTGACATAGGATTGCCTTTTAAAAGGTTTTATTTCCCATAATGCAAGAATTTCTGAACTAACCTCGATAATTCTTCAAGTATACACAACTATACTAACATGTAACATAGCGAAGTCTCCTAGGAATAAATGCAGGCTTGCCCCACGTTCCGGATCCTCCAAATAGAATCAACACCAACCTTAAGCAGCCGGAAACTAATGATTCGGTGAAGTGGACTGGGATCGAAATAAGCTAAACAAGACAAAACCAGCCTTTGAAATTCCTCCTTTCTAAAACAAAAGAAGTCATAAGTGTCATTCTTTGTGAGAAGAATCAGTCGTTGCATTGTCTTTGATTTCTTAAAATATATAAATTTTCAATGTTATTTCTCTTTCTTGTTTTGAGTCCCCTAGACCCTTTTCCAAACAAAAATTGTAGAATGCAGTTACTGTCAGCTTCATGTGAGTTTGTTAAAGATGAAACATGAGGATGCTTACAACTTTTACCTACATGAACTTGGACCTGCATCAAGTGGCTCTGAAATATCTATCAATAATTACTATTTCAGATCCAATATGAGCTGAAATTCTGATTACATCCAACAATTTATGGAGTAAAATAATCATAACCACATTTGACATACCTGGAACTCAATATGTCTTGGATTTTGGATGTATTTCTCCAAATAAACCCCATCATTTCCAAATGCAGCAGCAGCCTCACTCTTAGCTTGCTGCCAAAGATGGGGGAAAAAAAAAAATGAATTCGGTTAGTGTATATAAATGCATCTACAAGATGCAAAGCACAGGTTGTCGATAATTCTAGCCATACACAAAATATAGAAATTGGCGAGATATGAGGAAGTGATAACACTGATGGACATTTGAGGTAAATTTACAGCCTCTACTACTGCAATCGGAAAGAAGCACAGAACAAAAATGCTTTCCAAGTACAAGGGAAAAAGGAGAGTTTAATAGGACATTATTATTAGAAAACAGTGTTGGCCCTAATGGCTATTATCATTGTAATTTTGATAATAAAAATCACTTAGGCTCCATTTGGCACATGAAATTAGAATTGAACTGTAAAATTGTAATGAGAGAATTAAAATTCCATTGTTTGATTAATCAAAGGACTTAGAGGTTGGAATTATAATTTCATAGTGATACGAGTCATCACAGGTTTTCGGGCAATCAAGTTGGAGTATTTGGAGTTTTAAATCAATTACGGTCGGAGCGGTTCACATTGCGTTCGAGTTATCATAGTCGTAACAATTCACTTTAAGGTCGAGTTATTCAAGTTTCAAATCAAATCGGGTCGAGTATCGCATCGGATTATTTGGTGTCCAAGTTATCTTGGATTCTCAGTTAATTAGGTAAGGTATTTTCGAGATTCAGTCTAGAATCGATTAGGTTTGAGTTGATTTAGCTCATTTCGAGCTTGAGTCATCTTAGTTTTGAGACAAATGGGTTGTATCATTTCAAATTTCGAGCCATCTTCGGCTAAGTTCGAGCTATGGGTCGGGTCGTTTTGGGTTTGGGTCGTATTACGTTTTTGGTCAATTTGATCGGGTCATTTCCAATTCGGCTCAACTTATTTGCATAACATTCAAGTTGAGTAGTTCCATTTTTTTGGATTTGAGTCATCTCGAGTTTCGCGTCAATTGGGTTGGTTCACTTCAGAATTTGAGTTAAGTTGATTTTGGTCATTTCAATTTCAAGTCATTCATGTGGGGTGATTTCAAGGTTGGGGGTAAATTTTAGCTTGTATCTAGTTCTTTCAATTTTGAGTTGCCTTTGGTTTGGGTTAATCAAGTGGGATCATCTTGGGCCTCAGGTCAATAGAGTTAATATGAAATTATATTTCCTTACCCCCATCCCAAGGAATTAGAAAGTATGATTTTCAGTTAAATTTTAATTCCATGGAATTGGGCAGTGGAACTAAAATTCTAATTCTAGCAAGTAAACCAAACAATAGAATTGGAATTCTGGCCCCCAATTCCATGCTTCAAACATGAGCTTAGACTGTATTTAGTTCAGCTTTTTAACAGCTTAAAGCTATGAAAAAGCTCTAATTGACTGCAAGGCTTGCATTTGGTAGACAGAAAAGTTTTTATTACATCTTTTTTACAGCTTAAATAGAAATATGAAAAAGTTGTTATATAACTAAGGAGAAAAAGATACAAAATTAGATCTTTTTCACACCCTATTTCAGAAAAATGCTTTAAAAAGACTATTAATATTAAATTTTCACCATGTTGAATTTAGTCCTTTATAAATATCTTGTATTCATTTTGTATAATTCACGTATTTTTCTTGTATAGGAATTTATACATAGTAGTTAGTATAGCAATTAGTGATGACAATTAGTGATAGAACTAGTGCACATGTTCATTTCTTCATCTTCTTGTAACCGGCTCATTATTGCCTTCAATGAGTTCTTTATTGCTTTGTTTATTACCTTGTAACTCATAGAGAGGAAGAGGAACTGTTGGGCTCTTCCATTAGCTAGTAGTCTTGTATAAATTAGGAGCTTGCTTGTATGCTTTGATAATCCAATAAAAGGTAATTCTTCCTTCCATCTAATATTTCTAGTATTTTTCATAATTTTACATGGTATCAGAGCAAGTTTCGATCTTGCATTAAGCGACGCTGTCTTCCTCTTCCTGATTCACAGCCAAAGCACTCTTGGAGTGCACTTGTGAGTTGTTTATTTTCCCTTTGCTTCTTGTGCTTGTTTTGTGTTTTGATTTGGTAGAATATGGCTGGTGTTAACAATAATGAGACTACTCTAGCCAATGATAATCAAACTATCATGCCAGTTCTCCCGACAGGGGGAGTCATTGATGTTAACTCACCGTTTTATCTGCATCTCTCGGATAATCCCGGTTTGATTTTTGTTCAAATCATTTTAACAGGACCCAATTATCCTTCTTGGAGAAGGCTGTACTAAAAGTTTTTAAGGGCTATACACAATGGGTCAAACCCATTATTTTTAACAATTTAAACAATAAATAAATAAACATGTACGAAAGTAGATAATATCTTACAAAAATAATTAAATTAATATATTCACTTTATTAATAACGTACAAAATATAGAATATAACGAGAGTCAATTATATACACGTAACATAACGTACACAAATTTATGCGGTCAACTTCCTTTATTCTACTATGCTTTTATGCTTCCAGGCCCTCACTCAAGAATTTGCATGCTTAATACATGCAAACAGAATGTTGACCACATGATTGTTGTCATCAACCACTTCTTAGTGATAATATTGTATCCCAATGTAGCTGATGACTTCGCTACAGCACTAATGAACATTTTGTTTGGCTTACAGCTATGGGACTCATATGGTAGATCTAAAGACAAGCTAGTCCCTATATAATAGATCTATAGGTGGATGTGGTTGGTATGACCTTAATAAATATGATAGTGATAATAGAAATACAATCATTTATTATGCGTGTCCTAATATCATAAACACATAATAATAATAATAATAACAATAATAATAATAATAATAATAATAATAATAATAAAGAGAAAAAAAAAGAGAAAACATAGAAGAGTTTTGAAGATTTGAGTGGATAAATTAGGATTAAAATAAGGAAAGGGGGGATGGTTGGGGATATTAAATTTTTAATTTTTAGAATCGTTTTCTGACAGCAATGCCCTTATCACCAATTGCGAGGACAAGTGCATGGTTGTAGTCTTTTTCCAACACAAGTCATAACTGGTCATGGGTCAGGGGCCAGGTTGGGTGGGGTTGGGTCCAAGCAAATCTTTTTCAACCTGTGACCTGATCCGATACAGTGAACGAGTTGACCTACCCAGCAAACGGGTGGTATCAGGTTGTTAAACAACGTCAAATTTGTCCTCTGCCATCTTAAAGGTGTTAGAACATAGACCAAATAGCTTATCAGAATCCTTCACCATTGCACTCTGATGCCTAAGGGGATTGGATTCGTTCCCACCTCCCTCACTAGGAATCCTTTTCGGTACCCCACCTCCCGTGCAAGAAAGTCCTTCCAAGCTCACACAAATGGAAGCGAGATCTAGGACATTCACCATGTGCTCTCATGGAGCCATAAACAAGCCTCGTACCAGTCAAATATTTTAACCGTTTATTTACGCCATGCTTTAACTTGTAAGGATTTGAAATTTAGAAACCTCCATCTATTCATATTCACAAGTAATCTTACCTTTGGTTTCTTGTAACCCCACATTGACTATAATTATTTATCAAATTATTATAGTTAATAAGTATTATTTCTTGTGATTCTTGGTTTGCATGGTTTAATTCATAACCCCCTCATTATTACCTATTATTACCTGGACCTAAGTAACCTTTGATCTACCGCCCTTAGCGTAGACAATCTTTGACGTACTCTTCCCCTTCTCTATAAGTAGCACCCTCTAGCTACCTTCCGTCATCCACATTTCACATTTACGCCACTTATATTAAGCGAAATTGAGAGTTGAGAGAGAGAGAGGAGAGCCAAAGTCTAGGAAGGCTATGCTAAAGTTTGGAGCTTTAAAGGAGCTATGTTTCTTCAAGTAAATGATTTTTTTGTCAACCCTTCAGTCCTTTTGGCAAAAACCTCTAAATACTTTATTTCATTTAGTCACAATTATGTTTTATGACTTTCTCGAAATCCTATAAAAAGGTTCCTCTTAACACAACATTTATTAACTTTCTCATTCATCAATGTGTTGAAAACTAAAGAAGGATCCAACATGTTTGTCTTAGTTTATGACATATAGACCTTAATATGTTTGTCTAAGTTTATGACATATAGACCTTAATATTTGTTATTTGATATTACTATCTATTTACGGTACTTCAGTAATATGATCTTATTTATGTTTTATGTTATGCAAATATATCATGCATTTCGTATTTTGCTCTCTTATATGCTTTGTTTTGAGGGTTGTGCCCTGTGATGACGAAGTAAGACATCTTTGGGCCCAATATTGGGCATCTCCGTTAGAAGTGCATTGTTTGGAATGTTCCTTTGAACACGAAGTTGATCGAAGGCCCTTTTAATATAGCTAATTCCGAGAGCAGTTGCAGGGACAATATGTAACCACAATCTTAAGATCGTATGGCTTGTGTGCATTCATTGTTCATCGTAAGTTTTCCTACATGATTTCTAGCATATCTTTTACTCGTAATTTCCATGCCATTTTATACACTAAGTTACATTTGTACTTGTGCTGGTGAATTTGTCAATTGCAGGTCTTTGTGCTCACCCTGTTGTTTCTCAATTTCAGACAAGGCACATTAGGCTTTCGAGAAGCTCAACAAATTGTTAAGGTTTGCTTGCTTATAAAAATTTCTTTTACACTCTACAATATCAATGGCACTGGGCTTCTTCTTATTGTTGTTGTATACTCCATGACATCAATAGCAATATCATTATATGAGACTATGCTTTAGTTGTTAAAAATTTTAGATTTTGACTTGAGTTTCTGGACTTGTAATTATGTTCCTCCAACTAGAGATTGTATTGTTCATTTCCCATCATATTATAAAGCATATTTAAGATAAAAATTCCTCATACTTCACCTAAGGTGACATTAATTTTCTTGTTTGGCTGATAAGTCATTGGCACATAGTTAATTTGCTATCGCGACATCATTTGCAGAAAGAAATATAAAGGAAAACGGTTGCCACTAAATTTAACAATGCCAGATAAATGCTAATAAGAGAGAAACACATAATGTCTAAAGCATTTCTCATGTAGGGAATATATAACAGAACTATTGTAATGTTCGTTTGATGGCGAGGTAAAAAGATATATATCAGTGTCTAAACCTTTCTCGCGTAGGCAATATATAACAGAACTATTGCTATGTTTGTTTGATGGCAAGGTAACAAGTCATCTCACTAGAGAATGCCTAACATTTTGAGTACCTCTTTTAGATAAGAAAAGCCATCTCACTTAAAGGTTGAATGGCATTGTTTGATGTGGCCAAGCTGTGTGGATTAGAAATTGAGATGGAATCTTGAAATAAGCAGCTTAGGATTTCGGATAATTTTGTGTAATAATTCTGGACCAACCATAGCCATCGTAAGACTTTCTCCTCGAAGAAGCACGTATGCTTTTACTACAAAAAACTAGTGCAACATCAATAGCACAGAAGTCAACAACAACAACAGTCCCAGTGCCTCGCGGCTCCCGCAGAAAGCAGGGTTTGGGAGGGGTGATGAACGTAGCCTTACCCCTTCTGTGGAAAGGAGACTGCTTCCGGGGACCCCCAACCTGAAGTAATTGAGTGCCTGCAAATAAACCCACCATTAATTACCAATGAATTTTGAGTGAAAAAAGAAGAAGAAGAAGAAGAAGAAGAAGAAGAGGAGGAGGAGGAGGAGGAGGAAGAAGCATGATCAGAGACTAAACTAGCCTATAAGTGCTTCACTAGAGGTAATACCTGCCTAATGATCTTAAACTACCAGACGCTCCCCGCACTAATCTACTCTGCCACCTCCGCTACCTTTATGCTAGCCCTCCATCGTGCTCTATCTGAGGCCATCTCCTCTCTTAGGTTTAGGTGGTTAGGTCTTGACGAATCGTCTCCAGCCAACTCTTCTTTGGTCTGCCCCTCCCTCTTCTGCCTAGCGTCGTGTGAAACTGTTTACACTTCCTGACTGGGGCTGTAGTCGGTCTCCTGCTAACATGACTAAACCATCTTAGGCGGTGCTCCCTCAATTTATCCTCGATCGAGGCTACACCCAACTTACCTCGTATCACCTCATTCCTAATCCTATCCTTCCTTGTGTAACCACACATCCAGCGCAGCATCCTCATCTCTGCCACTTTCATCCTCTGTGTTTGATTTTGTTTCATTGGTCGACACTCTGCCCCAAATAGCATAGCCGGTCTTACTACCGTCCTATTGTATTTTTCCTTTAACTTTAGCGGGAACTTTCTGTCACACAGCACCCCGGATGCCATCCTCCACTTCTGCCAGCCTACTTTAATCCTGTTGCTGACATTAGGGGTGTTCAAAAAAATTCGCAACCGAAATCCCGAAATACTGACCTGAAAATGAGGTTAACCATACCGAATTTTCGGTTCGGTTAACCGAACCCAAAAAATTTGAGGTATTTCGGGACGGTAATGGTTAGTGATTTTGTCCATTTCGGTTAACTGATTTACCGAAATAATATATATCACGTATATATTTTCACATGTTCATAATATTATATTGTTTACTAAGTATGCTTTTCTATCATATAAATGACTCTTCTATAATGCATGATTAATTTATCTTTTTTCTAATTCATTCCCTATCACGGAGTATTTGTGCCTCATTGTTATATCCTAAATATTAATTAAGCACTACGTTGCTACAATTTAGTACTACTCGCTTGCTCACATATTGGTTAAAATGAGATATTATACGTTTAATTTTTTAAAACTGTATTATAAGTTCATAATTTATTGAATATTCTCACAATTAATGTATTTTTTGGACATTTACAAACCATTAAGGAGATAGATCATATAACATAAAAGAGGCGTTGCATTGCTTTTTCGGTTACCGGTTAACCGACATAACCGAACCGAATTACCGAAAGTCGGTTAACCGGCCTTTTCGGTTACGGTAACGGTTAAAGATATTTGAGTATTTTGGTTACGGTTAACCGAACCGAAATACTTTTCGGTACGGTTAACCGAACCATGAACACCCCTAGCTGACATCCTCATCCACTTCACCATTCTGGTGTATCATGGATCCCAGGTATTTGAAGCTCTCCTTACTTGGTACGGTTTCTAATTCGATCTTAACCTCCTCTGAATAGCTCAGAAGTCAAGAAGTACAAATAAAGAGAAGGAGCTTAACTCTGAGTTGTGAGCTTTGTCTAGAATGCCAAGGTGCCCTTTACAAATAAGAGCTTTTTTTATGGTCTATGCTCCAAGACAAGCTTTAAGGCTCGCGATTATTTATAAAAACGACAAAGTTTTAGGGTTTCTATAGCGGGGATTTGTTAAGGTGCTTCCAAATTGGGAAGCACACGACCATTTGCTTTTGCAATGTCCGGTGGGTTGGAACCTATGGTGTAGTTTCGGTAAATGTCTATGTGTCCAAGATTTGTTAAAAATGTCCTTTCAATCAAATTTGGTTGAATTGAGAGGAGGAAGGACATCAAAATATTACTATCTACTGCTAAAATTACACTTTTCTAGCACGTGGTTAGAGAGAAACGATCAGTTTCCCGCAACTAATACATGTCACTAAATTTCTTTTGGAAGAAGGTGGTCTTCGTGGGGTCTCTTTGGATTCTGGGTTTCACTAACATTCCCTTGGTTGATCTGTAGAGAGAGTGGAGGACCTTATGTCTCTAGCTTCTGTGTTCTTGGTTTTATATGCTTTAAATGTTTCTGAGGACATCGTGTCCTACACTGGTGACTTATGAGAAAGGATAGTCTTTTTAGGATCTATGTGAACAAAAAACTTTAGGGGCCTCAGTGACATAGTATTGGCCGATTTGCAAAGGGATTGAAGGGTCTTCTCAGTAGTTCTTGGTCTTTGGTTACAATTTGGTTGTCTTTTTTTCATATTGAAGGATATCTTAATAATTTGTACTTTCTATTTTGTTTTGACCAAAAGAAACTATGATGAATACATAAAAAGATATGCAGCCAAAGAAACTTCTGCAACAACTCATACATTTCTAAGCAGTAACCAGCTCATACATGGACACATAGGCCAAAAGGGGTTGTTGCATAACACGCAATGACAGAAATAGAGTCTTGTATAACTCCTCATTTCTCAACACTTTGGATGGAGACAAATTGAAAAATCATGAGTGTATCCAGTACCTAGAAAATTTTAAGTACTCTACAAAATTGCATTTCCAAAGAAAAGATGTTCAGAAGTATCCACTTTTCAAGTTTTCCAAAAAAACACAGTGATTCAATTTTCTTCCTTTTCTACTTCAACAAACCTAGTGCCTCAAAGGCTCCGGCTAATGCAGGGTCGGGGGGGAGATGTACGCACCCTTACCCCTTTAGGGTGCTGTCCTAAAGGGAGGTTGTGTCCGAGGACCTCCAACCTAAAAAACATAAAGATGTACTAGCATAATAGCAGCAACACAGAAAAAGCATAAACCAGAAAGCATAAAGCAACAAAAAGCAGCAACAAGCAATAAGCGATAAAGCATCAAGCAAAAAGCAACATAGCACAAAGCATCAAACAACAAGTAGTAAGCCAAGGAGCGCTAAAACTAGACTAGCTATGTTCCTCTATGCTAAGCCGCTATATCAGCTACACCTACGCTAGTTCTCCACTCAACTCTATCTAAGGCCATCTCATCATTTAGGTTTAGGTGAATGAGGTCGTGTCGAATCTTCTCCATCCAGCTCTTCTTTGGCCTGCCTCTCCCTCTCCTCCCATCCGTAGTATGGAGTTGCTCGTATCTCCTGACAGGGGTAGTGGTCGGTTGCTCCCTTAACTTATCCTCTATTGGGACCACACCTAATTTGCTTCTTATAACATCATTTCTGATCCTATCCTTCCTTCCTCATCTCCGCCTCGTTTAACTGGCCAACATTCCACACCGTATGACATGGCTGGTCTCACTACTGTCTTATAGTATTTTCCCTTTAACTTTAATGGGAACTTTCTATCGCATAGTACCGCAGAGGTCATCCTCTATTTATGCCAACCTACTTTTAATCTGGTTGTTGACATCCTCGTCAACTACACCATCCTACTGCACCATAGATCCTAAATATTTAAAATAGTCTTTTTAGGTATGGACTCCGATCCAATCTTGGTGTCTTCCGCACTTGGCCTGGATGAGGTACAGAACTTGAGTTCCATATATTCAGTCTTGGATCGACTAAGTCGCAAGCCTTTCGATTCCAAGGCCCTTCTCTAAAGTTTCAGCTTCTCATACACCCCTTCTCTAGACTCTCTCACCAGAACTATATCATCCGCGAAAAGCATGCACCAACGCACGCCCCCTGGATGTGCCTAATGAGCTTATCCATAACAAGAATGAACAAGAGAGGACTCAACAGATCCTTGGTGTACCCCAACTGTATTGGGGAAATCATATGTCTTCCCTTCTGTTGTACGCAAATTTGTTAATGCGTCCTCGTACATGTCTTTAATGGCTAGGATATAGGACATGGGGGGTGCCTTTCTTCCCCAAAACCCACCATAGGACCTCTCTTGATACTCCATCATATGCCTTCTCCAAATCAATGAAAACCATGTAAAGATCCTTATGCCTATCTCTGTAGTGCTCTATCGTCCGCCTTAGTAGATGGATGGCTTCTGTTGTCGATACCCACTCCCATAGCTTGAGAATGTGGCTCATTAGTTAGATGCCCCTATAACTGGCACAACTCTGAATGTCGCCTTTGTTCTTATAGATCAGAATTAATGTGCTCTTCCTCCACTCTTCAGGCATCTTCTTCCCTTGAAGAATTTGGTTGAATAGTTTAGTCAACCAACAGATGCCCTTCTCTCCAACACATTTCCTTGCCTCAATGGGTACTCCATCTATGTCGATTGCTTTACCCCTGCCCATCCTTTTTTTTTTCCCCCTTTTCTACCAACATAAAACTATCATTCCCTTAATTTTTCACATTTCCCTTGTAACTGAAGGGATCATTATCCAATGTATTTTGAGTTTTTCAAGTGTGTTCCAATTTTACATTTTCTGTGGAAAACACTAGGAAACTTAAGAGATAGGAAACTAAGAAATGTTTCACCAAATGAATGCATCATAATTAATGCAATTAAATAACAGAGAAATAATGTCACGCCAAAGCATATTCTCAAACTCAGGCCAGCGTTTCCAAAATAGAATCTCTCTAATCCTACGAAGAAAAAAGGGGGAAGGTCACAGACAAAACCATGGAATTTCGAAAGAAAATGCCACTGAGAAAAAATAGTTGTCCAATTGCACCAATTAACGAATTCAAGCTTTTGCTCAAAACATCGGAGGGAAAAAAAAAAGCTCACCCACCACAAAAAGGAAAGAATCGGCTCTCAACTAAGCATAATATCAAATGAAATTTGAAGAAAGGAAAAAAAATGAAAAGAAGAAAAATAGAAAAAGAGTGTGGAAAGCTTACGTTTGGTCCAATGAAATGTATCCCATGTTCTTTACACATTTCAACGAAGAGTGCATTCTCAGAAAGAAACCCATATCCAGGATGAAGCATTGTGCATCCACGGCTGACAGCAGCTGATAAAACATTAGGAATCACCAAGTATCTTTTAAGAAAACAAACTCAAATTATGTTAGGCACATACATTCAGCACAGTCAACTAAACCAAAAATAGAAAGCAGAAACACACGAAATGCCAACCTTCCCCCTGCTCCAATTTCAACCTGAGATCATAAAAAGATAAATTCTTGGTTTATTCTCGTTACTCTCCAAATATTAAAACTAGCTGCTTCTAGATCATTTTTTTCACACTCATTCTCCATAAACATAGCCACTAACTCCCGTTGACTGCCACAATAATGATGCAAAAGGATACAACACTAAATCTTCATCTTAAATACTCTCTTTCACATTCAATGTAGAAATCAACTAGCTTCATATCCTCTCTAGCTTTGTTTCATCTTGCTCCCCCACATCATTGCTTGCCTTAGTATTTTATGCTCTGTATTGCAAAGTATTAGATAGAAGGTCTTTTCATATTATGTCAGACAGGGTGAAGGAAGACAAAAGTTTTAGGATGCTTGATGGTCAGTTAACTATTAATGTTATTTCACTTTACTGATATATTATGGTCCACTCATCTTAAATTTTTTTGTCTCAATCTTACTCACTATGTGAGGTACCTATTCGTTGATTGTGATTTCTCCTTTACAATCTCTTCTCTCTCTATTTTGATTTGTAAATTGCCAATTTTTTCTTGTTTGTAGAATCCTTTTTAAGACAATGAAACCTCTGTGGTAAAGGCTGACACCCCGGGTGCCAATTGTTCCAAGGTCAATCCCAACCATGGAATCAAATCATGATTTTGTGTTCAATGATGGCTTCACGGAGGTAGGATGTAAATGAAATTACATGAGTGATGGTGAATGAAAAACGCTATGGCTAGAGCAAAATTCATTATGTAATGTCCATTATTTGCAGCCATGGTCCCAACCCCCATAATTTCAAATTAGACATCCATTTCATATTGCAACTGCAAAACAATTTTTTCATGATTACTTTAGAAATCATAAGTACAACCTAACCCATGCAATTCTGATTAATACTCACTCATAAGCACAATAACCCAGGCATTGCATAGCATATAAAATAAGTTCTGTTTAATTGCATAGATAAGTATAATCCATTGCATGACAAATGCTAGAAGATGGGTTTTTTTGCCATAACTTTCATGCGTCAGTATATTTTGGTAGTGATTTGAACCCACAAAAATATAGATAATTTTATTGGTTTCAAAATACAAGGCCAATCTCAATGCCAGAAACTATAGGTTGTTTTTCAAGAATTAAGATATTTTTGGGTCGAAACCCAACTGAATCGTCTATACGGCTAAGTTTTCACATATTGAATTGATCATACAACAATCTCGAGTATTGTAAGGCTAGATGTGAAAATCCCCGGACCCAACTCAACTCATGGAATCATCACAAGATCGGGTCAATCTGATTGAAGAATCAGACATAGGTTGGCTCAATGCCATTCAGAGGCTTTTTCTTTCGACTTACTTAACTAATTTTGAAGTAAAATATGTGCGGAAATTGAAGATATAAGGGAAAATGTGTAAATCAACGTCTTGTGTTGATAATTGCTCAAAAGGGCAAGTCCAATAAGGTAAAAGGAGAGAGGGGGGGGGGGGGGGGGGGGGGGGGGGGGGGGGAAGCATGTACAATTTCAAACCAAGGTATCACCTGTTAATCTAACAAGCTAAATTTGTCAATTTGTCATGCGTTGATTTTGCATGGGTTGGACTAGTCATGCGTCAACTAGACCCACTAGTCGCGTCTAATAACAGTAATTTTCCTCACATTGAGTTTAAAATGGTGGATGAGGACACTAGTTGAGACGTGTAGAAGCTGTATAGGATCTGTTAAAGCCCATCAGGTGGGATAGTCATCCACTATAAGAGTCGGCAATTAATGTTTAGCCACGAAATCTGCCGAATTCGAATGGAGTCTTACTATTAGGTGATGTTTAGCGCATGAGCCTGGAAATGAGGCTAAAACTGGAATTAGGTCCAGAGTTTCAATTTTATTATTTGGTTCACCTATTGCAATGGGAATGACAATTCCACTACCAATTTAATGGAATTTTGTTTTAACTAAAAGTCATACATTTTAATTCCTTGAGGTGGGGGCAAGGTATCATAATTCTATATCAAATCTATGAACTTGAAACTCAAAATGATCCAACTCAATTGACTCCAAACCCAAGATGACTTGAAACTCAAAAATGACAAAACTTCAATAACTCAATCTGAATTGACCCAACCTAATCTAAACCTACCCTAATCTTACTCAAAGTTAGAAATGACCCAACCTAACCAAAATCCGGGATAACTCAAACCCAAAATGACCCTGCCTGATTTAGACCTGACTTGAATGTGACGCAACCAAACTAACCCAAAACCGAAGATAACCCAACCTAATTGACCTGAAACCTAGAGGTGGCTCAAACTAAAAATGACCTGATCCAACTCAGTACAACTTAAATTTGAACCGACCACCGGTAGCCCCTACTTGACCCGAAGCCGAGATGGCCTGGACCTGAAATCATCCTATCCAACTCAACCCTGACTCATGTCAACCCCAATCCCAAAATAAATCCACCTAATTAACTCAAAATCTGAGACGACATGAGCATTGATATGATTTGACCAACTCAAAACCCGTCTCGAGTTTATCCAAAACTCGACATGAATCAAGCCCGAAATGATTTGATCCAACAAACCCGACCTTAATTGACCTAAAACCCTGAAGTATCCAACTCGATTGACCCAAAACCCTAGATGATTAGTTATATAATTGCAACTCTAATTCCCAATTTCTTTAATTATCCAAACAATTATTTTTAATTCGATTTTAAGTATAATTCTATCACAATTGGAAATGGAACTGGAATTACAATTCCAACCAATTCCAATTTTTTTGCCAAACACGGCCTTAGGGTGAAAAGTGGGCGAAATCGCGATATATTCACTCATGGTAGAGTTACCACATACGGGGCCATACGTACTGATACAGCAATTAATCACAGGAATAAAAATGCCCCTTGAAGAACCAAACTGTAAAGTTCTGCACTTTGCAAAATACAGTAACTTCGCTTGATGGGGGGCTATTTCAGCGGTGCATTTGGCTCACGCTTCTTTTGTCATGGTTTGGACTCTCCATGCTTGGTTCAAGAAGTTTCCTCGCTTGTCTAAAAAGGTTGCATCTCGATCACTTATTGGTGTGGCGAGAGAGTCCTAGGCGTGACAAATATATATGGCTGAAGACTTGTAAGAGACGATAATCCTATACGCTTCTTCCATGAACTTGTAGTTTCATTTTTTTTTCCCCCAGCTTTGGTTGCCTTCAGGGATTGTCCCACACATCTAGTGCCTTTGAGCAAATATTCGTAATATCAAAAAACCTTGGAAACAGCCACTTGTTAGGATAACACCCTGAAGGGATAAGGCTGTGTACATCCCACTCCTTCCAGACCTTGCTTATGAGGGAACCCTTGAGGCACTGGGTCTGTTGTTGTATTCGTAATATCAAAAAACCAATGCTCTGATACAAAGAACAACTTCAATTTTGAATACAACTAAAGGAGATTCACCTTTGGAGACTAACCACTGTCTTAAATTACTTCTAACCTGAATGTAAGAATGGAGAATTCATTCTTTACTTTTCATATGAGCCCTCACCACAGAAAGACAAAATCTACATTCACCTCAAATTTGTACCCCTTTTGTACAAATGAAACTCAAAATAGTTTACAAAGTAGCACCACATTGGGGTATAACTGACCAAGCTAGCTCAAGCTTAGCTTGCCCGATTTGGGTAGTATTAAGCTCAAGCTGCGCTGAGTCTTAGCCTAAAAGAGTGCTAAAGCTACTTATATGAGCCAATCTCTCTATCAATTATGAGTATAAATCATGCTCAATCGAGCGTTATCAAACCTAAATGAGCTCAAATCAAGCTTAAATGAGTTTAAATGATGTGAGCTTGGGTTAGAGCTCATCAAACTAAGGTCAAGCTTCAACGAAGTCTGAACCAAGAAATATATTGACAAACTGAGCCTTGAGTCCGACAACCTCCAGCACCGCTTTGCTTATTTACACCCTTAGCATCATGAAAGCTCTTCATTTGCGGTACTATGCCAATTGATACAATTTATATGGTCAAACTCGTCCTTTTTTGAATAAGCAATGCAATCAGGTTTTAACAGGAAGCGACAACCGTCTTACCCCTACCCCCCCCCCCCCTCTTTTCCCTCACAAACACATGGCCACACCCAAACGTAAGCAAGTGAGTGGATTAAAAAAAATTGATACATAACAACAAACCCACTTAGCCAACCCCACCATCAAAACCGTTGCCAGAGCTTTGATTCCAGTATCTGACAACTTATAGATGAAGGGGCAAATTTACTTCTCTGTGAGTATTACTTCGCAAGCAAATTAATAATAGCATTCAATTGTCAATAGGAACAAATTTGAGTCTATCCCATATCAGACTTCTCTTCCTCCATGAAAACACTACTCAACCACGCCTAAATCCTACCCAAAATAAAAAATAAGAAAAAGTTGATGTATAACAAAAAAACACTCTTAACCACCCGCACCCCCCTCCCCCCCCAAATCTAAACACATGCCCAGAACTGCTTCCTACTCCCCTCCACCCAGCCACGGCCTCAAGTTCCTACTGTATCTCTAGTCCACCATCATCCACACCTAACTATAGACCTTAAGCCCACGATCAGTTTCTCAATTTCACCGAAAATCATAAAATTAGCTGGACGTCCACTTCAGAACCCATCTAATTAACTAGACCTTAAACCTGAAAATCATCAATTTCACCGAAAACCATCATCCACACCTTAATGTAGACAAACTCCTTAATTCACTGCATAAATAAGAACCAAACTAACTGCATACGGATGAACACAAATTAATTTCAATTCGAGACAAACTACAATTTGCCAACAACAATGACACTGAAGCACAACAAACCCCAAATCACCATCACAAGCCTCCCTTAGCATCTCCCTAGACCCTAGTATCACTAAATTAGCTCCACTACTCATGGCCGCCATTTGCTTGCCTAGAATTTTCCATCATTGGGGTTGAACACCTCTCTAGATTTTTCCTTCCACTCCCATTGTTATTGTCGCAGGGGTCAAAATATATACTTTCCAATTCGATCAAAAAATATGTAGTTTACAACATTACAAAAACAACATTCATTTTCCCTTCAGAGAGTTCATTTGATAACAAGATGATGGATCCATGGCGAGAAGGGACCAGTGACTTGTGGTGGGTGGATCGATGATGGTCACTATTCATGACTCTTCCTTCTTTTCTTCCCCCCCCCCCCCCCCCCCCCCCCTCTCTCTCTCTCTCTCTCTCTCTCTCTCTCTCTCTCTCTCAGGGAATCAAGTCTGAAGTTCTGTAGAGGATGTAGCTAACCAAATTGGAAAGAAGAGTGCAAATTACAGAACAACAATACACAAATAGAAAATGAGAAAAACTCTCAACCAAACATACAACGGGATTCAATCAATTTCTTCCATATGTTTGATGCCTAAACGCATGAACAAAAGAGACACAAACTTCATAAGTAAATATTTAACATTGACAGAATTCCCATAAGCATAGAGAACAAAATCTTATTGACTTCTTTTCAATTTGCTCTTGCAGAAAAAATGGCGTAGAACAACTCTGGCTACAATTAAACATTACGAAAATCAATAACAATACTCAAATCTAAACTAAGAATGATACTGTACAATCACATCCAAACCAGCTATAAGTCAAGTTTATGTCAATTAACGGCTTTAAAATTTGAAATAAGAAAAATGAGATAAAAATAACTAAAAGATTCTATCTTAATGCTAATAAAATAAAATATTTTTTAACAGGGGTTTTTTTTTTTTGCAAATGACCACCTAAATTTTACGTCATCTAGCTTTTAACCACCTTATTTTTTTTATTTTTTGCTTTTAACCACCTAAAAAGAGTTTGGGTAGCAAATGATCACCATTTAATCCCTCCGTTAAGCAAAACCAAATATTCCGTCCATTTTGGACGGAATATTCTGTTTTGATTTACAGAAGGGTTAGTTGGTGGTCATTTGCCACCCATACTATTTTTTGGGTTGTTAAAAGCTAAAACAAGAAAAATCAAGTAGTTAAAAGCTATATGACATAAAATAATCTTTCAATCTAAGCAAAAAACAAGTTGTACAATTTTGACCCTTGTTATTACCACGCTTTAGTAGGGGTAGTGCAATGTTTTAATCCTATTTTGGGTAAACTTTTTCATTGGTATACATATTATATGTTAAACCACATGGGGTTAAAAGAGGTGTAATGGTTACCGTTGTAACCATTAACCTCATACCAAGCATGCTCTCAATGATGAGGCTAAGTAAATAGATTGCCAATTCTACGTATATTATTTCTTGTGCAAATCATGGCATATTGCACTTGGACACATAAATAGTAAATTTTTGCATAATATGAATTATCTAGGCTTATTATATATTTTGAAGAGAAATGCAAATGCGGCTATTGGAAGGGATCAGCCTTATGGCAAAAGAAGGGGCAGCCAAGCACGCTTAATACCATCAGACCACGACATTAGCCTTTTATACTAAGATTATATCAAAACTATTACAATTTAGACTTGTATAAATGAGCACACTAAAAAAAAAATAATTAATCACTTATGAGTATTAGCTATCGAAGTTAAATTCTTAATTTATCGTATTCTAAAAAGTAAGCCACAAGAAGATAGACTTGATTTGTTAAACACTCAACAAATAGACCCTAAGTAAATCTCTATAATATCACCCTAAATAATGATTCTAACGCTCAAAGGGAATCACGCTCTGCATTTTTCTTTCTGTCATTAAGTAGCTGAGGGGCTTTCCTGATGCCACGTCCGACATATACATATACTGAAATGATAATTGATTATTGGTGTTTATCCCTATCTCCAAAAATAGTTCAAGTTTTTTGCAAATGACCACCTATATTTTATGCAATTTAGCTTCCAACCACCCAATTTTTCTTTTTCTTTTTTCTTTTTTTTGCTTTAACCACCTAAAAAAAAGTTTGGAAAGAAAATGACCACCAGTTAACCCTTCCATTAGTCAAAATGGAATATTCCATTCAAAAATGGACGGAATATTCAGTTTTTGCTAACGGAGGGGTTAAATGGTGGCCATTTGCTACCCCAACTTTTTTTTAGGTGGTTAAAAGCAAAAAATTTAAAAAAAAAGGTGGTTAAAAGCTAGATGGCATAAAATATATGTGGTTATTTGCAAAAATCCCAAATACGGATGAAAATAATATACACTTTAAAACAATCATTTTCAGCATAAAAAAATATTAAGGCAAATGAGCTCCATTTAATAATTCTTATATTGTTTCCTTTGTTCGATTGGAAAAAGAAATGTTATTGAGAGACAGAATATGCAAAGAGGTAAAGATAAGGTGTCCTCAAATACCGAAAAAACCAAAAACCTAATAACACAAGGCCCTCAAATCCCTCTACAAATCGGTCAAGGCTATGCCAAGAAAACCCCCGAAGCTCTTGTTCAAAGAGCTCCTAAAAAGACAACTTCATCACACATGAAATATGTTGGTATATACTACAACAACAACAACAACAGTCCCAGTGCCTTGCTGCTCCCGCATAACGCAGGGTCTGGGGGGGGTGATGTACGCAGCCTTACCCCTTCCGGCAGGAAAGGAGACTGTTTTCGGGGACTATGTTGGTATATACTGATCCTTGAAAATCCTAGAATTCATGTCTAGCCAAATACACGAAAGAATCGCAATCCAATGAAGAATAATATTATGACGACGTCTTCTCTTGTATACTTTGCATGCAATTGTTCGAAATCCCACACCCTTTGGTTGGATGGAAGAGGATTATAGGAAAGATATTCACTTCCAATTGCTAATAACACTAGTCCTAGCAATGACTAGCTACCCTGTCAGCAGTGGTCAGCATTAGTACTCAAGACCCAATCAATACACATTCAGTAGTTTTCAGGCGTGTAGATAAGCATTGGCATCCAACAATCAACTCATATGGATACATAAGAGGGGTTTAAAGGTATATGAGGATCCAAAACTAGGAAAATGCTACAAGTGGAACCATCGATTTCAGTTGCGACTCAAAATTAATCTTGCTTCAGTCACCATTGAAACTGTTCACTTATTCAGAAACACATCAATAGACCATTCTAGCAAAATTGCTCAGGCAACTAGTTATCCAGCATTGTTGTACATATATAACATGTGAAACGCATAACAAGTTTCACATTGATATACGAAATAAAGGCGAATGTGACGAGAAGTGGAGAAGAAGAAATGAAAGAGATAGTCAATAAGAATTCTGGGACATTCCAGAGTGCTCACTGCCTCACGTGAAGGGGGTGCATAACAATCAGCATTACCTAATGCCCAGTCATCCAAATCTTTCCGCATCCAAACAAAAGCCCCAGATTGACTGCTCTTTCTCCATGCCCCTCGACTAGATCTATTTCAATTATATGTTCTTTCTTCTAAGTCATAAAATAAGTAGCTTGCGCATGCTACTGTTCATGCTTGTAGATACTGAATGACAACTAATTAACGTCATCACCTAATCCTTTCCTCACCACAGGCAATCCAAAGCACCTTACTGTATTCATAGTTCTTTTTCATTAAAGAATCCGATCCATAAAGTAGATTTGCATATTCTCTTGGCCAACTTACTCTAAGCCCATCCACTCCCCCGTCCCCATAAAGCAGAGTTAAAAAAGATTAATATGCCATTCATTGCCCACAGAAACAATCATTTTCAGACTCCAAAATGCAATTCACATGTTAGGACAATTTACCCACAAAACCAAAATCAAAGTAGAAACACAAACTTAAAAAGAAACAAAAAACTAGGTAATTAGATACTCACGATTGATTGCTTGGTGCTTCACCTATGCAAACTGATTCGTCAGCTAGTTTCACAAGAAGTGCATCTTGATCTATGGTAGAGTGCACAGCAACACAGAGAATGCCCATCTCATGAGCTGTTCGAATCACTCTAACTGCAATCTCACCACGGTTTGCAACCAAAATCTTTTCATCACGACACGTTGCAGCAAGAGCTCCTCCAAGTTTCTTGGATTTACTGCTGATTTGAAGTGTACAAGCTCTTTGCCTTGGATAGTGTACCTTGTTCCCCAAATAAAGGCTACATTGATCTCTCCTGATTCCATTTGCTTGTGCTACCCAAAGACCCTGCCATTACAAGCCAATATGTACATAAGCCATGCAATAACATCGACTAAACTAACACACCTGATCACTTTGATTAGAAAAACACAGGGACCTAAGTGGTTTATGGTCAAGTAAATGTTGCAGTAATGGTATAGCAAAACAAGTATCTCTGACGCTACATAACAGGTTACACCAATGATGTTAGGTTTTTAAGGAGGCATAAGCTGCTTCTAAACCTTGAATGAATAGTCATTCAGTCGTTAAGCCTCTGTTTGGCATCTTGAATTAGAATTGGATTGTGGAATTTTAAGGATAGAATTGATTCCATTATTTGGATAATCAAAGGAATTAGATGTTCTGTCGCAACCCCAAACTAAGCAAACAAGAAAAATGATGGTCACCATAAGTAACACTAGGAATATTTCTCTTAATTATAGTTTATACGATGGTAAACAAGCAATAGAATCTAGTAGGAAGAACATCACAAGAAGTGCAAAACTCAAGTCAAAGTTGTGAAATTTTAACAACTAAAACATAGCGTTACATAATGATACTACTAAAGTCAGAGAATGTCAAGAAGTCTTCTAAACTTGATGCAAACTTCAATATTTTAGTAGCTAAGTTCCTTAAACTTCATTGACTCATTATTCCCATCTGAAATTCGTAAACAACAAGGTGAGCACAAAGCCCAGCAAGTGACAAACTCGCCAACCAAAAACAAGGAATAAGTGTAGCTTGGTGCATATATAATACAACATCAAACTTAATAGCAAAAGACACATACTAGAAACCATGTAGGGAAACTTAGATAGAATATTAAACAAACACATAAGTCATATAGTCTTAGGTTGTGGTTGTATATGATCCCTACAATTGGGCTCGGAATTGGCTATCTTAAAAGGGACTCTGACCAACTTTGGGTTCAAAGAAACGTTCCAAAATATGCACTGCTAACAAAGATGGTATAACCTCATCATAAGGTCAAAGATGTCTTATCCCTTCATTGTAGGGAACCCCCTTATAAAACAAAGCACAAGAGGGAGAAAATGCAAAATGCATAGCATATTTGTGTATAATAAAATATAAATCAAATCATATTTCCAAAGGACCGTAAATCATAGTAATATAAAATGACAAATGTTAAGTTCCGTATTCCATAAACTTAGTCAAACACGCTTGATCCCATTTTAGTTTTAACATATAGAGGAATAATTAAATTAATAAATAGTGTGTTGAGAGGAAGTATTTACAAATAGTGCGTTGAAAGGAAGTATTTTAGAAAATTTTGAGAAAACCATAAACATAGCTGCAAACAAATGAAAAGAAGTAGTAAAATGTTTTTCTTTTTTGCTAAAAGAGAAAAAGGGTTAACAAATAAGGCACTTATTGTCGAAATAGTGCTTCTTTGAACTATAAATTTAACCTTCCTCACCTTTTGCCCTTCTTTCTCTCAACTCTCAATATCACTTGTTTGCGAAAACCATAAACACAGTTGTAAATAAATGAAATGAAGTAGTAGAAGGTTTTTCTTTTTTGCTAAAAGAGAAAAAGGGTTAACAAATAAGGCACTTATTTGTAGAAATAGAAATAGAGCTTCTTTGAACTATAAATTTAACCTTCCTAACCTTTGGCCCTTCTTTCTCTCGACTCTCAATATCACTTGTTTCAAGTGGAGTAATGTGAAATGTGGTTGATGAGAGTTGGCTAGGGGGTGTCATTTATGGAAAAGGAAAAGGGTAGATAACAATTATGTGCACCACGGGAAGTAGGCCAAAGGTTGCATAGGTTATGATACCAATAATATGGGCACTAATATGAGGCTTATGAATTAAATCATGTAAGTCAAGAGTCACGAGGAATAACTTAGGTCTTAAAAATAAACAATAACTATTAATAATATGGAAGATAAAGTGGGGGTGACAAGAAAATCAAAGATTGGATAGATTGAGAGTATAAATGAGAGTATAAGCTTCCAAGGAGAGGAACAACCGACCGCATCCACCAACCTTGCATCCCACCCATTATCTTGGACACCAAACTTACTCTTAATCACCATGTTCCATAGGGAGTCAAGTTCCCTAGGGAATCGCCATAGCCATTTACCTAGAAGGGACATGTTCTTGGACACCAAATTACCAATAACCAATCCCCCCGGCTACGCGGCCTACAGACTTTGTCCGAACTGACCAAGTGATCCCTACAGTCCTCATCTACCCCTGACCAAAGAAAATCTCTCATAATCCGCTCAATACACTTTGCAACTAAAACAGGAATCCTGAAGAGAGACATAAAATATATGGGAATATTACTAAGGCATGACTAGGCAAGGGTAAGATGGACCCCTAAAGCAAAGAAAGCACATTTCCAACCATCCAACCTCCCTGCAATTTTCCTAACCACAAGATCCCAGAAGCTAGAAGATCTAGGATTACCACCCAAGATAACTCCAAGATAAGTAAACAGCAATAAATGTACCAAACAACCAAACAATGAGGAGTATTCAGATAAGGCTGAATCATCTAGATTAACCCCCGAGACGCTAGACATTGACAAGTTGATTTTAAGAACTGAGAATTGTTCGACCAACTACATAATTGTCAGAACGGCCCTAAACCCCTCTAGATTATCCTCCAAGAAGAGAATAGTATCATCCGTGAATTGTAAGTGGGACACGAGCACCAACTCCCTTCCCACCCCAATACCTCAAAACAAATTACGATCCTGACCCTGTAGTAGGGTCATTTTTAGTTTGGGTTATTTGGGACTTTATGCTAATCGGGTTGGTCACTTCAGACCTTGAGTCAAATCAGGTTCGAGTTTCAGTCGGGACGGATCATTTTAGATTCTAGCTATTCAAGTTGGATAATTTTGAGTTTTGAGTCAAATTTAGGAAGGGTTGGGTCTTTATGTTTTGAGCCATCTTTGATTTTGGATCAATCGAGTTAGGTTATTTTGGGTTCAAGTAGATGGAGATAATATGGAATTCCAATTCCTTTGGAATTGACAACAGAGTCGAAATTTTGGACCTCAAAATTCCATTTTCAACCGCAATCCTAGGCTCCAATTCTATGCACCAAGCATAAGCTAACCCTTCCATAGTTTACCCTGTAGATAGATTAATAATTATATTTTAATAAATAAATATACATATGTATGAAAAACGCCATTATAAAATGACCATTATGTAGCCGCCAATCGCGTAATGTCAAGCTCAAAATTTACTAATCAGTCTCTGTTTAATTGCAAAACCCCGAACTCAATTCATTAATACTAACTTCAAATTGAAGATATGTGCACACAAGCAACAAGAACTTCCAGAGGATTCAATTAGGAGTACCAACATTTACGGATTACAGATTTGCTCTCCTTTTCAAAATGCCACAAAACCTACAATATCTGATGAGAACACGATAGGTGGCTTTTAAAATCAACGGTTCGATATAGATAAACCATATTAGTGGTGAACCTAGTAACATCCAAAATTTTGACCCAAAAAAAAAAAAAAATAGTAACAACCAAATTCATACCTATTCTTAAAACTAAAAGATAAATGGAGAGAGCTTACTGGAGCATGTGCAGTGACAGATTTGCAGACCGTGAACGCATCCATTTCTACTATCAAAACACCTGAAACGTATTTCAACACAAAGTAAACTAGATTACAAAACTAGTTATCAGATCCGCAGAGGAGACCAAGTCAGACAATAACTAAAGAAAGGGAGAGAGAGATAATAAGGATGAAGCGTACCCCCAACGAAACAAGCAGTGCAGGGAGGGTAATTCAACAGATTTAGAAAATGTCATGTAAATGATTAGGGATTAAGCCCTCCAATTTGATCTCTCTAGCGTTTCCTCGAAGGGGAGAGGGTGGGAAGGAGGCAAAAGTAGTTGATAAGTAGGAGTCGGACAACGGCGGAAGATACAAACGATGTAAAGGGCAAAACTTGGAAACTCCACCGCGCCAAAATGGTATGGAAATTGTTTGTCTAATTTCATCTCACACTAAACCCAAAAGCCGGAAAATTATTTTGGTTAACCGTACCAAAAAGTATTTCGATTCGGTTAATCATAACTCAAATACTTAAAATTTCTAACTGTTACTGTAATCAAAATGATCGGTTAACCGAATTTTGGTAAAACGCTAATTCGATTCGGGTACATTAGTTATCCGATTACCAAAAAAATAATACAACGTATCCTTCATGTTATAAGATCAACCTCCTTAATGATTTTTAAATGTCCAAAAAAATACATTAAACGTGAGAATATTTAACAAACTATGAGCTTGTAATTCAATTCTAAAAAATTAAATGTCCAATATATCATTTTAACCAACATAGAGGCAAGCGAATAGTACTAGATTGTAGTAAAGCAATGCCTAGTTAGTATTTGGGATATACTAATAAGGCACGAAAACTCAATGATAGGAGATAAATTGGGGAAAAAAGATAAAGTGATCATGTATTATATAATAGTTACTTATATGCTACAAAAGTATACTTAGTAAATAATATAATATTATGAACATGCAAGAACATATACATGATATATATTATTTCAATAATTCGGTTAATAGGAATGGACAAAATCACTAATCGTTACTGTTCCGAAATACCGCAAATTTATTCAGTAAATTTAGTGTGGTTAAAGGCATTTTCGGTTCGGTATTTCAGAATTTCAGTTCGGTATTTCGGTTATGGATTTTTTTGAACACCCCTCATTACCAGGTTTTTTCGTTTCACATATTATCTTGTTTTTAAATAAATATACATAGTAAGCAGGTAATGAGTTGTTAAATTTTTGTTTGAACTAAACTCTACCAACCCATCTTTTGACCTAAGATCCACTACAACCCATTTAAACCGTTAAACTCAAACTGGTTCAATTTGTTGTAGTGTAGGGGTGCACAATAGATGGGTTGGGTAGGACTTGGGTTAGAACCAATTCAACCCATTTGACATTAGACCCAAACAGGTAAACCAATTGCATTATGTAGGTTGATTCGATCTTCGAATATATTAAAATTTAAATTTTAAGATATTAGAATTTTAAATTTTCTATGAAATTCCAATGTCTTTTTAGGTCATGAATGTAAACAAAAAAATGACAACTATATTATGAAATGTCAAGTTACATTTTACTTCAAGCAATTGTTAAAAAAATTGACAATTATATTATGAAATGTCTTTTAGATGGAATTGCTTCAAATTCGGTCATTCCACCACTACTAGTACAGAGGATGTCAAGATAGAATCGGAGACCGTACCGAGTAAGGAGAGTTTCAGATACCTGGGATCCATGATACACCAGAATGGTGAGGTGGATGAGGATGTCAACAACAGGATTAAAGTAGGCTGGCAGAAGTGGAGGATGGCCTCCGAGGTGCTTTGTGATAGAAAGTTCCCGATAAAGCTAAAGGGAAAATACTATAGGACGGTAGTAAGACCGGCTATGTTATATGGGGTAGAGTGTCGCCAAATGAAACAAAATCAAATACAGAGGATGAAGGTGGCAGAGATGAGGATGTTGCGCTGGATGTGTAGACACATAAGGAAGGATAGGATCAGGAACGATGTAATAAGAGGTAAATTGGGTGTAGCCTCAATCGAGGATAAATTGAGGGAGCACCGCCTGAGATGGTTTGGACATGTTAACAAGGGACCAACCACAGCTCCAGTCAGGAGGTGTGAACAGCTACACACTAAGCTAGGCAGAAGAGGGAGGAGCAAGCCAAAGAGGAGCTGGTTGGAGACGATCCGACATGACCTAACCCACCTAAACCTAAGAGAGGAGATGACCTTAGATAGGGCACAATGGAGGGCAAGCATGAGACAGCGAACGTGGCAGCGTAGAATAGTGCGGCGAGTGATATGATGTTTAGTTATTTTTCTGATTACTCAGCTATTATTGGCCATATTAGATTGACTAATCCTTTTCAGGATTTCAGGATGCCATGCTTTCAAGACGACAAGATTCTTCAGGTTAGGGGTCCTCAGAAACAGCCTCTCTTCCACTCGGAAGGGGTAAGGCTGCGTACATCCACCCTCCCCAGACCCTGCCTCTGCGGGGGCCCATGAGGCACTGGGAATGTTATTGTTATTGTTGTTTTAGATGGAATTGCATTATTGGCAGGATATTCCAATAATAAAGTTGGACGAACTGGAGTACTAGTATCGGTAACATAATTTTGGGGCATACTTGGAGCAACCCCATACCCATGATAAGACATAGGATAATGCATCATATTCTGCCTGTAAGATTGGGATTCAACGGACGAAAACAAATTTGAGTAAGGTGATGGATACATATACGTTGATTGATATTCAGGTAGACGATTTCTCGTATTAACATTCAGATTTTCTGGCTCAACTTCTATGTAAAAATATGTTGTCAACTACTTCTGTATCTCAATGTATGACCACATAACTTGTAACGAATTGTCATTGAAAAGATCAATCATTTGATGACCATGTACAGTACGAGTACCCTATTTCACTTTCAAATTAACAATATTTCGATCAATATTACAATGCTCTATCAACATACTGATTAATCCACTAAAATTGACATCTTTTCCAACAAATATCATACTGCTATAACCTCCAATATAATTGACATGATCTCTATTTTTTTCGGCCTTTCCACCCCAATGACAAATAATAGAATGCAAAGAAGTAATATTCTAAAAAAAATTACAATAATACAAACTCTAATATGTATAAAACAAGTAAAATCTCAACAACATTCAATAGCATAATACAAAATAACCACAAATACTAACTAAAAAAGTAAAATAAACCTAGAAAACTAAATGAATATCATTATAATACAATGACATGTATTTTTAATGAGAAGAAAAATTATTTCAAAAACAAAAGGCTAAAATTACCGTAGTTACTAACTCCTATGAAGGAATGTAGTAGTGGTCAAATAACTCCAACAATGGTTACTTAAAAAATGTCCGGCGTATGAACGAGAAGAAAGGCGGCGGCGGACGGCGTGACCAGCGGCGGATTAACAAGAAAGAGCGAGAGAGACGCTGAGCGGCGTAGAGGCAGGGAACGTGTGAGTGAATGGGACGGGAGAAGGGGGTTTTGAATTGCCAGTAAACCGCGTCCTCTGGATACGGTTTATATAGCAATAAACCGTGTCCAGAGAACGCGGTTTATGTACTTACATCTCACTGACGCCGTTTCATTGCAATATAATCGCGTTACGAAAACGCGGTTTAGGATTTGGGATTCTCCGCCCTTGCCTACGTGGACTTTCGGATTATTTGTATTTTACTACCCTGATCTTTTTTATAATTATAAAATGAACCCTAACATTTTAGAATTATTAAAAACGACCTCAAGATTTTATCTTATTAATAAAAAGGACCCTCTCCGATAAATAAGGGAAAATGACTTGCCTTTCAAAACGGAAAAAATCATGATTTTAAGTGGCCCAAAAACCTTCACTGTAGTTATTATATTACTAAAAAGGACCCTCTCCGGCAAATAAGGGAAAATGACTTGCCGTTCAAAACAGGGAAAATCATGATTTTAAGTGGCCCAAAAACCTTCGCGGTAATTATTATGCAAATTCAGATCGAATCAAAATAAACCAGATGGCCCAAAAACCTTTCAAATTGACGTCAGATGGCTGGAGATCAAGGTAATTATTAAAATGATAAAAGCTCGGAGTCCTTTTAATAATTTTAAAACATCAGGGTCCTTTTTATAATTACCAAAAAGATCTGGGTAGTAAAATATTTCTACATCATTTTTTATTTTTTTATTTTTGAATATTATTTTCGGAATCTACTCCTCACTTTAAAAGGGTGATTTTTATTTTATTTCTTTTATTTGAAAAAATGATCCATTTCAGCTTAATTAACATAATTTTTAATTAAAAATATTCATTCTTTTTGATAATTAAATTCATATATGCAGAAAAGTAAGGTTACAAAATGAAGCAAGATGTTCAGTACCTCACACATAAGAAATCATAACACTACGTACAATTTGAGCCAAAAATCTATGAAATGAACGCGAAACCCGCTCCGGAACTTGCAATGACAAAAACCATCTACTACAATCTAAGATTTTTTTAATCGATCATCTTCTTAGCTTCTCGTTAAAAGAAACATATATTACACAATCGAGTTTTGGAGGTGGATATATAATAGATAAAAAGTCAACTAGATGAAGAAATACAAAAATAATTAAAAATAGGGACATACGAATTTAAACACTACCCATTAAGATAACTGGTTAATCTCTGCTGAAATCATCTATTATCTTAACCATTTTGATGGTTGTTACTGTAACCCAATATAATTTTAGCATTTACAACTTCGGTTTATGATGCGTGAAGATTTTGAATGGAATGCTACCGATGTAAATCAAGGTTAGTTGATTAAAAATATTCGGATTACAACTATTGGTTTTATAAACAACATAAAAGCAGTAATGATTAATCGAAGATGATGCAACTTTTCTAAATAGAGATACTAACTTTTCTAAGGAGGGAAGCTTACCTTTCGAGCCAAAGATTTCATCCTTACAGATGGATAACTTAATCAATACGTTAATTTTAACAACTTGTTATATTCAATACAGGTAAAGACTATTGCATTATTAAAAACCAAGTATTTATAAAAATAAAAAAAATAACCGACTTAATATTTTTTTAATGTTTAAATAAGTCTTTAAATTCCATGTCCGAAGCAATTTCTTTGACATAAACATATGGTGGTTGGTTTGCTTGAGATTTCATTCAAAAATTTTTGTTGAACTAATCCTAATCTCAAATAAATATTCTTAGTTTTATTATTAGCCTGAGTCCATTAATTAATTCAATCAAAAATAAAATTTCACTTGAATTTATATTTCTATAAAATAATCTTCTATATATAGAGAGAGAGAATAAAATATATTTCCTTATTATTTTCATTGTTTTAACATCATACTATAAATGTTCTAGCCAATAAAAACACTGCAAAATTAAGAAGTTGACATTGAAAAGACGATGTTCCTAAAACTTAGATACATAGTTTTCATTGGTTCAAAATATATGTTCATATATATTTTTCTCAGCAATTAAGCTTGTTGAGTTGGTTTAGCTGTTAAAATTTCTGCCATGTTCTTACTAAATTTGATGCTTATTAAGCTCTTTCTTCTGAAATATTTTACCTATGAAGAAATATATCTTTAAAGTACATAGTGCTAATAAAACATTCCGGGCCATTCTTATTTGAACGGTTCACATTAAATGTCATGAAAATACTAATGATTGAATCGATCACTAACTAAAGACACCACGTGATATAATGATTGCAAAAATTTCATATAGATATTTTAAGATTTGACATAATAATTTCTACGCATTTGGATTCCTCGACGTAAGGCATGAGAGAGATCTACCTGCAGAAAAACAAGAATATTTAAAAAGTTAAATCACATAATCAAAAGAAGAAAATATCCTCAATTTTTAACAAAATTACAAGAATTGTACCTAATCTGATCTAACTTCACCAGCAGCCATCCTGCTAGCAGCACTGGCCCCCACCCCTTCGCTGACCACTCGCACCTGTCCAATCCAGCGTCAACCACTCCTCCCAACCCAGCACCAAACCCTTCCTCCTGTCTCCAACCCTAGTGCTCGCCATCCCGGCCTCCCATCCTTAATGACTACCAAACCCGATTGCGACAACCCAGGTTCCGCAACCTCTCTCTTGTAGATACACTAGATCAATTACTATGCACTCATATATCCGTGTTTTGTTTGGGAGAATAAAAATAAAATAAAGATTTGGAGAGATGATTGTTTGATGAAAAGCTCCGATCTTAAAAACCAAGGTAATTCTCTTAATAGAGCTTCCAACCCTTCCTCCCGCACCACTTTCCGTACAGAGTACAAGTATCCACCCACAACTTGTTGGAAAATTATGTATTTATTGATTTAAAAATTCACTATTTACAAATTATTTATTTTTGTAAAAAACACTCAATACTAAAAATTAAATTGTTAATTTTAGATCATTTACCATTATATCAATCGCTTCGCCGTTTTATACTGTTGGCAATGAATGACAATAATAAGTGTGGATATTATAGTTCTCTCTCCTCGTTCAAATTCCTCAAACGGTAACAAAACCACACGCGCCACCCAGATCCGGCGGGTGTGCGCGCGTCACTTGACCTCCCGGCTCCGGCCCGGCACCAACTGATTCGACGGAGGCCCCCGGTTCTTGTCGTACAGTCTCCGGGGTAGGGACCTACATCCATCTTAACCGATTGCTCCGCGTTCTACAAACCCAGCGCCTCCCTATTCCGGCCCCTGTTTCCCCCAACACCTGCCACCGGATCTTAATATCACCACCATCCATCTTTAACCACCATCCCTGTCTCTACCAGCACTACTTCTTCTCCTCCTTTCACTCCAACCACCACCAGCAAACTTGACATAAATTCGCCCGCACCATCACCGCCCTCTGCCTCCCACCCCCGTCTGCCACCCACCTCTGATTACCGCTTTATCTCACCTCTCATCTATCGTCCGCATCTTGCTTCCCTACGATTTCTGGTTTTTGGGCACTTTGAATGTCGTCTCCTAACAATTTAGTGTCCATTTTTGTTGATGGTCTCTCGGAGTTTACTTCAAATTCGTGGCTGAAGGCTGCTTTCCGTGAATTTGGGTCGATCTATGATTCTTTTGTTCCTCGGATTAGAAGGGCCAAAACAAAACTCTCTTATGGTTTTGTCAGATTCCGACAGAGGTGTGAGGCCCTCAGGGCAATTGAGTTGATGAATGGACGCTGGATTGGGGATTACAAGATCAAAGTTGATGGGGCTACGGAACGCAGAGGGTCGAGTACAAGACATCGGCAAAATCAGGAGCGCCCACGAAATCACTCTACATATAGTGGTAGGAGAGTAGACAATACAGCCACCAATCAGATCCCAGAGGACTTAGGTCGAGCGGCTCGGGAAAAGGAAACAACGGAGCAGAATGGCCCCAAGGTCATAATGACTAACACGAACAAACATGTTGAAGCATGGCTGCGCAGATCGTTGATTGCTCACTCTCATGGGGATGATACGTTGGATAATATCCTTAGATTCCTCACGGAGAATAAGCTCTATGACTTGGCACCTAGAGGACTAAGCGCTGACACCTTCATCCTTACGTGTGATTCGACTGACTCCATGGATGACTACCTTGGACCCCAGATGCATGTACTCCTTCGCAAATTCAAACTGGTATACCGTTACACAGGACAAACTCTTGGAACTCTGAGAAGAAGAGTATGGATTGAAATCCATGGTCTACCACTACAGTACTGGTCGACGGAGAGCTTTACTAATTTTGCTGAAGTCTGGGGTAACTTCATTCGTGTGGATCCTAGAACATCGACAATGAGATGCGTGGATGTGGCGAAGGTTCTCATTGATACATGCTCCCTATCTACTATTCAGCAAATGGTGCAAGTCAATTTCAGTGGGGGAAGCAGAATGGTTTTTGTCAAGGAAGGGAACTCTGAGCTAATCCTGAACTACTCGGCGGAAGTTATCGCCCTCACCGCGTCTGCCAAACTGACCAGGGAACGAGCCCTAACCCCTCGTCAAGCTCCTACCGTAAACGCCAATATCACCACGGATCCTATTAGCTCTCCTGTGAGGCCATTTCACGTGATGGACCCACCGTCACGCCCAAGGACTGGATGTATGGATGTGTGTTTCGATAGTTTGAATCTAGGGCAACTTACGCTACATGTTAACCATCAAGTTATTGGTAGATGGCCCTGGGTTGTTCATAGCCCAGTCGTCAGTTATTCCTTACCAGGCAACCAGACCATGTGTGAGCATGCAACTACTTCTACCTTGGATTGAAGACAATGGAACCAGATCACATGGGTTGCAAGAGCAGAACACACCTCAGGATGATTCGATACCAGACATTGGTAGTGACGTGGAGTATGTGTCCTCGGGCCCTGTTTTCCCACCAGGCTTTGAACCACTGAGTGCTCATAGTCATAATGAGGATTTGGAATCGTGTATGGAACTGGTTCAAGATATCGCAGAGACTTCCAAGGCAGGGGCAAGGAGGAGAAGACAGAAACCGGGGCACCAAGAGCCTACTAATGGTGCTACTAAGAGGGAGCGTAGGGCAATCAAACATTGGAAAAAGGAACAAGAGAAACGGAACCTAAAGGAGTTCCGTAAAGATATGTCTCCAAGAAGCAGCGGTAAGAAAATGCCTAACAAATTAACCAAAGCAAAAGGAAAGAAGAAAACTCGGAACAAGAACAAGAAGAGTCTTACAGCTGAACAATTTCTCAAAGGAAAAGAAACATGGGAATATGGAAAGAGGCTCGGTTTGGTTTTTCATGGCGATAAATTCATGATCGAGCGCTTTGCATTAATGGACTAGGGTGTGTCTTGCTATCCTGTTTCCTTTCTCTCGTTGGGGCTCTAGTTTTTCTGTTGCGCAGGTTGTAGAGTTGTGTCCAGTCTTGTTATTGTTTTCCTGTTCCTGTTGTCCTCCCTGTTGCTTTTTCCTTGATTGGATTTTCTATACCACCTACCGTTTACGGGGTGTTTAGGGCTCGCTTGTCGAGGTCCCTAGTTTGTACTTTGGCTTCGCCGATAATTATCGAAAAAAAAAGTGTGGATATTATATTTATCATTAAATCTGGAACAAATTGTCATTCATTTCATTGTCCGAACGTTTGATTACAAACTAAGAATTTATATAGTTTGCCTACATATATTGCATGAGCAGGATTGATAAGAAAAGTAGAATAATATAAAAAGGTTTTTTACTCTTTCAATCTCCCACACTCTTTCAATTAAAATATGAGTGTAGTAGTTATAGTTTGGGGATCTTTCATTGCTGCACTGATAGAGGTCCAACGGGTTGTTGAATCCTGGGAAAGGAGCGCGTTTAAGCTTAATAGCAATACTCGTGCAGGAGGGGCGTTTCCTTTCTAAGGATAGCGTTCTCACGTGCCTCAACCCAAAGATATATTTTTCTAAACCCTTTCTCTATTTAATTTGTTTTCCGTATGTATAATTCTTGTTTGTATCAAGTTGTCGGTTCATGATCTGATGAAATTTTGATGTAGCTATATTGTATTTTCTAGTTCTACAGTTATCGATGTATTGGCAGCATTCCTTGGTTGATGTAAGTTAATATATGTTTCATATTAATAATGTATTTTTTGATGAATATTATAAAACATTTCCCAACTCAACCACTGTATTTTGAAAATTTTTGGTGAAATTTTGTAAAGAAATTGACTTTAAGAATTGAACTTAAAAGTTCAAATCAAGACAATTTCCTAAATTTTGGTTTTTTTATGTTTCCGTGATTTTTGTTCAAAGTCATTACTTAAATGAATACATTGGTTGTGTTGAAAGATGAATTGATGGGCGATAATAGAAAGCAATAAGAGAAGGAAAAACACTTCATATGTTAGTGCTTTGCAGAAATTAAATACTCTGCATTACGGCAATGAAACGCCTTTGAGATACGTAAATTGATATTTCTTTAAGAGTTTTGCGTAAAGTCATTCGTTACGAGGTTATGTGAATTGCCTAGGATTGTTTGAATGTTTGAATGGCATTATGAATGACTTATACTTGATGTTTATTATGTTGAGAAAGGCATATCATTTTAATTGATTATTGATCGAGGTAAATTAAGAAGATTACCATTGGATGTGCTATGCAATGGAATTCCACTGAGTGGAAAGATGAAATGCTTGTTCCATTATAAAGTCAAGGTTGATTGAGTTGGAAGCAACAAGCAACGATGATGAGTATCTGATATAAGAAGAAGAAGAAAAAAAAATTTGAAAATCCGCTTACAAAAGAGCAGACGTACCTATGTGTTGTTAATAATCGAGGGGAGTGGGACTGAAGCCCATAAATTAATCACCACAGTGGAAACTTATCCTCAGAGGTATAGCGATCCCATGAATGAGGTTCAACAGGTACAAACAAAATTGATGGGTGGTTGAAAAAGAGCACAAATTATACTAATTATAGCGGGGTATTCCCGGGTCCCATTCCTAAGGTGAGGTGCTCTTTACTGTGATGTTTAAGGCAGCGTTTTCAAACTCTAAATGAACCTGAAGGCATATTATTAGCGGGGTGTTGATCACAGATCACCCTTGGAAGGTTTACCTACGTGAGTGTGGTGGTGGGGTCGCCGCTGAGGGAAATGGGCATTCCCTAATGACACTCATGAGACAGGATTTTGTGCGCATAACTGTAACGCGCCCCACCGATAGAACTTTACAACTACCAGTATTCTATGTGTGTGATGGGTCTAGACCTGGCTACAAAGGACCTAGTTCAAAGCACTTATGCTACTACGGTTTTTTCAGGTTGAAGCTTGTTTACACTAAGTATTGGTTCAAACCCGAAAGATACCTACATGTATTAACGGAGTACAATGCTCACCAAGTTTTAAAATTTTTAAATCATGTGGGGGATTGTTGGAAAATTACGTATTTATTGATTTAAAAATTCACTATTTACAAATTATTTATTTTTGTAAAAAACACTCAATACTAAAAATTAAATTGTTAATTTTAAATCATTTACTATTATATCAATTGCTTTGCCGTTTTATACTGTTGGCAATGAATGACAATAATAAGTGTGGATATTATATTCATCATTAAATCTGGAACAAATTGTCATTCATTTCATTGATCGAACGTTTGATTACAAACTAAGAATTTATATATTTTGCCTATATATATTGCATGAGCATGATTGATAAGAAAAATAGAATAATATAAAAAGGTTTTTTACTCTTTCAATCTCGCACACTCTTTCAATTAAAATATGAGCGCAGTAGTTATAGTTTGGGGATCTTTCATTGCTGCACTGATAGAGGTCCGACGGGTTGTTAAATCTTGGGAAAGGAGCACGTTTAAGCTTAATAGCAATACTCGTGCAGGAGGGGCGTTTCCTTTATAAGGATAGAGTTCTCACATGCCTCATCCCAAAGATATGTTTTTCTAAACCCTTTCTCTATTTAGTTTGTTTTCCGTATGTATAATTCTTGTTTGTATCAAGTTGTCGGTTCATGATCTGATGAAATTTTGATGTAGCTATATTGTATTTTCTAGTTCTACAGTTATCGATGTATTGGCAGCATTCCTTGGTTGATGTAAGTTAATATATGTTTCATATTAGTAATGTATTATTTGATGAATATTATAAAATATTTCCCAACACAACTCACGTCTAGCCATTATTCAATCTACAGAGGTGTCGGTCTAACAATGGAGGTGTCGGTCACCACCCCCGAGGGTTGCTAGCCGCGGTGGGGGGCAGAGGTCTGACATGAACAGAGCCGGGCTCTGCCACCGAGCAGGCGACGCTGGGGGGGGGGGGGGAGGGTAGGGAGGTTATGACACCTGGGTAGGATCGGTTAGAAGCCATTACTCAATTAATAATAGAAAAACAATAATAGAAATAACTTACTAGAGAATTCAACACTTCCATTGCATAAAAAAAAAGAAAAAGAAAATGACAAACAAAGAAAAAGAGAAAAGAACAGCGGAAGGAAAAAAAAGAGAATAAGAGTAATTGCTCTGATACCATGTGAATAATTATAATTGAATAAGTAATGAGTACATAGGAGGCCTCAATATATAGGCAATACACAAGGACCCAAAGACTATAATACCCCTAGTGGTTACATAAGTCAAAGGGAAAAATAAAATATAAAGAACCCTAGGAATACTCTAGAATGTAGTCTAATAACATGTTCTTAACTAAATAATTTCTTGTTATTCTTACTGACCGATAACTTTTTTTCCCCATTTTGAAAGGGATACCAAAATATCATATGAGATTAATCGTTCCACTAATTTTCTTACTTAAGCATAAATTCAGAGTTCTTACCAGATTTAGTTCTAGTGTTAGTTTGTAGGAATAAACTTGTTTCCATGTAAAAAGATACAACAAACTGTTACGCTAGTTGTTGACAATTGAATGCAATTCATTATGGGCATTCAAATAGTCTAGGCCTAAAACAATAATAGTATTGAGTTATTTGGTTTAGGACCCTTTTTTATTTAGCCTGGTAAAAGTTATTGTTTAGGGGTTACATTAGTCTTCGGTCCAGGAATCTTAAAATATTTGTCCTAATCAAAACACAAACTAGATTGAATAGTTCATTCAAAACAAAATTTGATTAGCTCTTTGGTTCAGTCCTCTATCCGGTACTTAGACTTTTACGACCTTACGTTGAAGCTCATTTGACTTGGTCCAATTTGAAGCTTGGACCTAATAAGTGCTCATTGTTTCTCACTTTTTTGAATATCAATGCAAATATGGTCGGGCTACAATTTTTTTTATACACAATAAGAAAGCCAAGTGGACTACACAAAAGAATCTTCTCATGATGAAGGCAGAGTTTGATCTTAGATTTAGACACCACCTTTCAAAGACTCTACGATTGAGCTAGCCGACACCTTTTTGCACGAGTCATTCCCTTGTTAGCCCACTTGAGTTTCACACCATAGTTATGGCACACTACTTGTACCACAACCGTCTTGATTTGTATCTTGAATATACACCCAAATAGGTAAATCTCAATTGGCTTGTATTTTCTTCATTGAAGTTGTTTATGCACAACCATAATGTATGGGTTGATAACTTTGACTATCAAAAAAACGAATTAAACAGAGACTGTAGAGTCATATAAGAGTTGATAGATTATATGATAGGTGGAATATGGGTTTGAGTATGACCCATAAAACTGAATATGAGCTAGCTATTATGTTATAATTTGATGCGGAATGAGTAGCCAAGAAGTTAATGGAGCAGTTGGGTCTTCATAAACTCGAACCATCAGGCTATGGTGATCTTTTTTTCCGATAATTATCGGCATAGCCGTAGTACAACTAGGAAATTCGATAAAGTGAGCCCTTAGCCACTTCGTAAACGAAAGTGGATACAAAAGAAGCCAACACAAACAAGGAAAATACAGATACCATAACCAACACAAAACTGGACGAAGACACGACAACACGCAGACACCAGAACTAGTAGTGCAACAGATGTAGTCGGGGCAGACACACATGCTGAACGCCTCACAGAAGACGAACGACGACCTCAAAGAGGGTAGAAGACAGGAGAGGAAAAATCCCCCTCCCCAGCGATGCAGGCAGGGTACCGGGCAAAGGAACCGAACAGGAGGGGTATCGTGCCCACATCATAGGAAGGGAAAGAAATTCCTGAATGGCGGATGAGAGACGATGGGGCGTCTGGAGGCCTCTTGAGGAAAAACACCATCTGGGAGAGTCAATGGTGATTGATTTGCAACTGCAACTTGAAATGGACATAACTTTTGATCCAAATAGTTATGTGGACCATAAGGTATCAAAACGAAGCTCTGTGAAAGAACTATGTTGAACCAATAGCTCTTCCCCCAAATTCAGCCTATAAACATGTTTTTCTAAGTTTTTTCTTTAAATATTTGTTGGCTGCTATTTTCTCATCCATTCAAGAATTTGATGAATACAAACCCCAGAAATTTATCTTCAATCTCGATGGGTTATGATTTCTTCGTCGATTTTGGCTTGTTCAAATCGTGATTGTGCTTTCATGTCACATCAAAATTTTTGTCGGATAGGACACGTGTCGACAATAACTCAATCCGTATCCAACCTATTACCATGCTAGGTAGGGCTCAACTTAGCTCCATACAAACACGAACACAACAAGAATTTGATGGTATAACTCAAGTGAAGAAGCCATCTAGCTTGTTAGATTCCAAATCAAATTCAAATTCAAATTATGACAGGTGAAAGTAGGCTAGAACAACAAATAAGTCCAATACTAGGTTATTAGCACAGCTCAGCCAAAAAAAGGTGACAAGGAATATTGTAGGCGAGCTTCTTTTTCCTCTCCTAGTGTTGTGGTGGGGGGTCAAGGGTTCAGAGCTTTGGTTTGCTTCTTGTACTTCATTATATCCCAATATAAGGGCCATGGAATTTTCCTCATGTTTTGTGTCTTATCTAATGTTGTTAAGATCTTCTAATGTCTTGTGATTTTTACTTTCGTTTTCAATTTCGCTTTTCTATGTGTACACTCATGCCTCGCTCTTGTGGGTGCACTTGCCTTGTATCGCAATTTCCATTGCTAATCATCGGGAAAAAAATTAGTAAAGGTAACTAGCTAAACTTATATGTTAATCTGACGAATATGAAACTTTGTTAACTCAAATGCGAACACGTAGAAAATCATCTGCTGCAAGTACAATGGTAGCCATTAATCTCATGAAAAGAGTAGTCTTCCAAAGTTTATTCCTTGATACCCTTTTTGTTAAAGCAATATTCCCAGTGCTCCAAGAACTTTCGCCTAAGCAGGGTCTGCAGGGTAGATGTACGCAGCCTTCCCCCTTTAGGGTACTATCCTGAAGAGAGGTTATTTCTGAGTACCCCCAACCTAAGGGGTGAGTACTTCCCAGGAGGTCATCCATTTTGGGACTACTCTCGCCCAAGCACGTTTAACTTCGGAGTTCTCATGCAATATGGTGCTTGCGTGTTGGTATCCTCTTTGGTAATACTAAAAATTTAATAAAACTTGTCTTTATTTAAAGGGTAAATTACAGAAACCCCCCCTGTCTTTTGCTTTAAAAAAAGAAAACACCCCTCACAAATAAAAGCACTCACAAAACCCTCTCACTTTTAAAAATTTATTACTTAACCCCCATGCAACTTATTTTTGACTATTCTGGCCCTAATGTTTAATTTTGTTTTTAGAAGAATTTTATATTATTAGACAAAAATTAAAAAAATTATGTTTTTAGCAAAAGAATTAAGAAAATTTTTCATATTTATAAAAATAGAATTATTTTAATTAATTATAGTAATATTATTATAACTTCAAAAGATAAAAGGTATTTTTAAATTTTCATAAAAAATATTATAAGATAAAATATAATATTTCTTTGTTGATATTATAATGCCACTACTATAATTAATTAAAATAATAATTTTTATAAATATACAAAAATTTCCTTTTTAAAAGAAAAAAAATTCTTATTTTTCTTCAAAATATAAAACCATCTACCTAAAAATAAAATCAAACACTTAACTATGTTATTTTGAAGGGCAAAATGGTCAAAAAAAAAGTTATTTGGGGGCAAAGTGAAAAATTTTCAAAAGTAAGAGAGTTTAGTGAGTAATTTTATTTGTAAGGGGAATTTTCTGTTATTGAAGCACAAATTAGGAGAGTTTTTTATAATTTACCCTTGTTTAAAACTTTTGGCTCCGTTTGTTTTCAAAGGAAAACATATTCCTTCTGAAAAGTTTGTGTGCTCTAAATATTTTCACTGATAAATATTTTTTTGTTAAAAACTTTTTGTTGGTTTAGTTATGGAAAATAGTTCTATTATCTATGTTTATATGTGATATTATTATGAAAAATATAATCCTTCCTGTAAAGAGAAGTCATTCTTTCTGTTTGAGGGGGAAGTCAACTTCTTGTGCATGGAGAAAAATATTTTCTTTTAAAGTAAAGATTACTACGCATTTATACAACGAAACTATAGAAATATGAGGAAAAAGCTTTCCTGTCGAAACAAACAGAGCCTTAAGTGGTGTCCTTTTCTCAGGGAACAAACAAGCAAAACAAGAAAATCATATAACTTCATTCATCAATTTCTCAACCTTCTAAACTTACACCAACACAAGCATGTTTTATACAGCAGAGATTAACATGAAATGCTTTTCTACACAGTAAGAACAGGCAGAACAGAAATGTTTAACCAATGTGCACTCCAAAATTTTCGATATCGTGTTTCTTCTTTTTTCAGTAGGTAACTGGAGTTTAGGGGATTCGAACCTATGACCTTTTATCTTAGAGCCTCTCAATTCGGTAGTTTTACCACTCAACCAAACCTTACATTGGTTTCCGATCGTGCTCAATAGTAACTGGGTTTCCACAAAGGTAATATCAGAAATGATTATTTTAACTGCTTCCCCAAGAAAACTAAAAATTTCTTGGCAAGCCAACCATATACATTTGAGAAGTTAAGACATACAAAATTTACATTTGAGAAGTTAGACATACAAAATTATCTGGATAATTTTCTTTTACAATGTAAGAAGGTACAACATTATCCTAAATAGAGCCATTCAAATTCAGAGGGAAGAAATGAGCTGAACTCAAAACCTCTGCTTAGCAGGTAGGTAGCCTAAACCGCTACACCAATCCCGACAACTCATTTACCTGTATAGCATACTTTCTCCATCTCTCTTCCCCTACTGCAGCAACGGGTGGGTGTCATTCAAACTGCTCCGTGATGCATTCAGATCCCAGCCCGTGTAAACCCATATAACCTGTTCTACCCTTTTGAATATTGCATCAGATATCACCGAAAACGACAACTGATGCCTCCGTTTTCCTTCAAAACACAATCTCACGCTCGAGATGCTGAACATTCATATCCTCAGAAGATTCATTCATTTGTTTGTTTGTTCTTCTAAGCTGTACTGGGTAAGAGCTCTTTCTCTCTTCTGGTGCTTCTTTGAGTACCAGAGGCGCTCCATTGATCTCTCCTATTAGCATCCACAGACGTTTTTGACACAGGAAATGGGGAATCGCTTAGCCTAATCAGTTCTTTTTTCTCCAATTTGTCAGAAGTTTGCTTTGCATCTGACAGTAATCGTTTTAGCTGAGTACGCTGACATACAATACGACCATTGTTCCAACCCGGGATATTGAAGAATGATGACGGTACATTTTCTTCAAGAAATGAATATGCGGCTTTTGCTACAGGGGAATCCTTTGTTGTAGAGCTTGTCTCCATCCGCCCGCGTCTGCTAAGAATAAAAGTAACAGAAAAAGAACATAAATCTCACGAGTAAAAGAAAACATAACAATCATTTGATATGTATGCATAAATTTCCATATGAATGTTTCCATTTGGTGGAGAGGGTGAAGCGAAGCAAGAACATACATTGTTTCTCAAAGATTTTGAGCAACACAAGCAATTGCCTGGGGCAAATAATTTGTTAAGGGCTCCATTTGAAAATTAATTATATTATAAGTTTACTTTCAGCATACATCAATATTTATAATTGGAGAAATAGCAATCTTAGTATAATATATATGTATATATATAATATAAATGCCCACATATTAACTGGTATTGTAATATAAAATGGATTATTTGATACGTATTTAAATTGACTTGGACACCTCTGTTATTAAAAAGAGGGCCCACCAATTGGACTTTGCTTTGGGCCTCTAAAATCTCAGGATCGGCCTTAACCCTAACAACGGAATCCCAGACTAAAAAGACAACAGATGGCCCTGCTATTGCACTATTTGTCCGTAGACAGCATACCCCGGAGAATAGAACCCTAAAAGTCGTCAAAAGACATTCCTTCTGAAGAATAGAACCCTAAAAATCGTCAAAAGACATTCCTTCTGGTTTTGGACCCACATCAATAAGTAAGGCCAAGAAGGTCTGGGCCTACGGATAAAACACTGCTAAGGTTGAGGCCATAGAATACGAGGTCCTAAGCTCAAATGCCCTTGTGTCCAACCCCTTAACTATCCAAAAAACAAAAAAGAAAGCAGTTGAACCAATTTACTAAGCCATACTCAACAACTCCGATTTGCCAACATGCCAAAGAATTAGCTATTGTTGGGAAAAATCAAACAAGAAAATAACTGAAGGAAAAAATTGCACAAAGGAACACCGAAATTAACGTGATCCTCTCTCAACTAGAGGGGAAAAAACACGATCTAGTAAGCATCAAACTCTCTCTTTGAATTTTGGAATTACAATCTTCAATTGAACCCAAAATCTAATACTCCCACATATCCAACTCTCTCACCTTAACCAAGCTTTCTAACCTCTTTTATAAAAATAACTTAACCATATTCAAAAATCAAATTCAAACTAAAAACAAGCAAAAATAACTACAAGTTAAATCCTATCTAATCTAATCTTCTAAATCTTACCCAAAACATCAAACAAATCTCAATAATATCTGTTTTTTCTCTTTTTCTTCTTTTTATTGTAAACTCATAAAAATAGAACTAAAAACTAAAACTACAGGTTGGACCCAATAGCTGTACTAGGCATAAAGCTCTGTTAACCTTGTCATTGCATTCAGAACCAGAAGCGCACTATATTCCTCATAATCAGCTCCTGACATTGTTATATAAGTAGGCAAACAACGGCTCAGTGCCTCCAAGAGGCTCCTCCTAAGGCAGGGTCTTGGAAGGGTAAAATGTACGCAGTCTTACTCCTACAGGATGCTACTCTAAAGGGAGGCTGTTTCTTAAAGGCTTCCAACCTAAAAAGAAAAAAAGAACAATATTTATAAAAATTCAAGTCAAATAAAGCAATACCAGATATGCAAGTAACAACAACAGCCATATAGGCCAGTGGCACTATGAACTAGCATCGGTATACTCCTCTCTCCTAACTATTGTGTCGACCACACATATTTATAACAGCCATTCACCTCTATCTAATGCCATCTCTTCAATCAGAGGCAAACCTTATTACATTTACCAAATCTGTATGCAAGTTGTTGATCATTTCTCCACTTGCCCGTAGATACATACTCCCAAGGCTGTAAGATTCCAAAGGTAGGTTTGTTACGAAAACTGGAAGAATGTACAGTAGAAAACAAGTCGTCCTCTGAAAAGATGCAAAGAAAAAAGGACATGTAACCAACAAATTGTGAGGAACTTCATAACTAATACCTTCTAGGATACTACTTGTTAGGACCACCCACGAATTATATAACCACAAATCGAAATAGCAAACATAATAAAAGGATTGGGGGAATAATTTAGACACCGGAATTTTTGTTGTTCAACTGAAGCATACGTCCACGGAGGGGGAGCAACATAATTTCACTATATGAATAGAGGTATTACAACAGAGCCTCTTACTCACACCCTATCTCCTACAATTTGGACTACATCTTCACCCTATCAAACAATGGCACAAGAGGTCACTATTTGTAGGCCTCTACACTCATAACCTCCAAGGAGCCCAAGAGTCACAACTATTATGCATCCCTTAATTTAATCCAGCCATGAATGTAAGTATATCATCAATCTCCGATCTTAACACGAATAAATCCTTCTAATCACACCGCATATCATCGAGGCTCAGTCCCTCATTCTCCAGTTCTGTCTCTGCCTTTCTCTAATCAAGAATTTATTATGGCTCTTTCCCATCCTAAACTGTCTCTATAGAAACCATTTACTTTCATTTTTTCAATAAAGGGTAAGCAGTCATTCAGCACGTTACTACATGTAGTGACCCGAGTTCTTTTCCATCACCATGCTTGTTAGAATACAAACTCATTTTTGACCTTCACCCATTGGTTTAAGCTTTTATGGTTGATTGACATACGGTATTAGAGCTTTATTGACCTAGAGGCTGTGCCTTCAAACCCCAACAACTCCCACTCCCAATGTTAATATCATTTCAGCAAAAGTTAAAAGGTTAGCCTATGCATTTTTACTCCATGCTTCAAGCCTAATAGACATTTGCAAGACGGGACATATGTTAGAATATATTTATAAGCTTTCACCCATTGACTATAAACACACGCACACCTGGACCTTCACCAATCAACTTAAGCTTTTGCGACAGTTGGTTTCTTGACACTTGCCTATTTCTAGGTCTTATTATGCCCCGAAAGAAGAAAAAGAAGAGCAAGAACATTGAAAGCTTACTTTAGAGGAGATCGCGAAACAAATGATCAAGAAAGAGAATCTTACACTACAACCAACGTCGCTAATTGAGGTAGATCAGCCCCATCTTCAAACATTCTGTACATATCATTTAGCCAAATTGATATCGCGGTGCATGTACTGCCAGGCCACAGTCTGCAGATCATTTAACCAATTATAAGAGGAGAAAACTTGACAAATTAAGGCTCAATTTGTTTAGATAGAAACCTTTTCGGTCTCAATTCTATTATTTCTTTGCATAACGTCATAGCAACACCGACAAATAATGGAAAATGTTTTCCTCCGTTGAAGGGAAATCGACTTACCCTCAACGAAATGGAAGAACATTCAGAGTGGAAAATATTTCCCGTTATAATTTCACGTCATATGCTTCAATTCAACCTTAACTTAGCCAAGCACAAACCTCATACAAATAGAATGAAACCATTTTCTTTAAATAGAAAGACAAATCTTATAAAGAAAAGTATTTTCAACTAAAAAAATTTTGTCAAGAGAAACTTTCCCGTAAGGAGCCCATTTTCCATTGAAACGAACAGAGCCTAAGAGCTATCAAAAAAGGGATATGCATAAGATACCTGTGCACATCTAAGGCCCACACTAAATTGTTTCTGCGGAAAAGCTCAGGGAAAAGCCCTCTTTTCATTGCTTCATCCAGCACTCTTGCAGCACGTGCCTTCTGACCCAGATGCCATAGTGCTTCTAAAAGTGTGTTGTAGAACCTCATCCCAAAAGCACAACCTTTAGAATTCAGTTTGTCAAAGACATATTCCACCATCTGCCAGTTCGACTCGTCGTCAAACTCCCCCTTGATCATCCTTCCCATCACTTGATGGATATTAGAAGACTTGTTGTTGAGCATCTCATTCAGCAACTCATGAGCAATATTTAATCTGACATCAAGACGCAGAGATACGAGGATTTAGGTACTGATTTCTGTGTAAGTTTACAGAACCGCAGTCATTGATGTTCATGCTATTAGCACTGGAAAGTCACTATTCTAGGGTAGTCTCAAATTTAATGTCTTTGCATAACTTCATAACAACTACCTCAAATATGAAAAATGTTTTCCTCCACTAAAGAGAAATTGACTTCCCTTCAATAATAACGGCAACAACAAACCCAATGCATCAAAAAGGTTCCCGCCAAGGGAAGGTCTGGTGACTTCCCCTCAATGGAAGGGAAAAATATTTTCCTTCACGGAGGGGAAAAAGCTCTTTTTCCCGTCTTATACTTGACTTCAGCCCCAACTTGACCAAGTGTGAGTCTCATACAAATTTATAAAATGGAGTCATTTTTTGGCTAGCACGACAAAAACTTTTAAAAGAACATTTGTATGAGAAATATCTTGAGAAGAAAAAGTTTCCCGTGGAACCAAACGGAGCCTAGGTCCATGAGAAGCAGCCAAAAGCAATGTGAAAAAGCAAGCAGACCAACATGTACGATGTAATTACAAAGAAATTCTTAAAATCCACCGCTGATGAGCTCTTAGCCAGCATAGTAGTATACTAATTTTTCCAAGCTACCTATCAAGAATAAAAAGATTCATTTCTTTCCTGCTATTTCTTTTTCCCTTAGCCTCTGTTTGGCACATGGGATTAGAATTGGATTGTAGAATTGCAATTTCAATTCTCATCCCGGTGGAATTGAAATTCCATTTTTTGGTTCATTACAAGAATTGGAGGTTGGAATTATAATTCCATAATGATTCGAGTCATCACGGGTTTTCGGTCAATCGACTTGGAGTATTTCAAGTTCTAAATCAACTACAATCGGATTTTGGTCGGAGCGATTCACATTGTGTTCGAGTTATTATGGTCGGAGCGATTCACTTTCAGTTCGAGTTATTCGAGTTTCAAGTCAAACCCGGTCGAGTATTACATTGGATCACTTGGTGTTCAAGTTATTGGATTTGCCACCGGTTATGTCTTTTCGGGATTCATGCTAGAATAGATCGGGTTTGAGTTGATTTAGGTCATTTCGAGCTTGAGTCATCTTAGTTTTGGGACAAACGAGTTCTGTCATCTCAAATTTCAGTCTTTCTAGGCTGAGTTTGAGATGGGTCAGATCATTTTGGGTTTGGGTCATATTAAGTTTTGGATCAATTTGGTTGGGTCATTTCCACTTCGGTTCAGCTTGTTTATATCACATTCAAGTCCAGTAGTTTTATTTTTTGAATTTGAGTCATCTTAAGTTTTGGGTCAACTGGATTGGGTGACTTCGGACTTTGAGTTAAGTTGATTTCAATCATTTTAAGTTCAAGTCATTCGAGTTGGGTGATTTCAAGGTCCGAGTATAATTTTAGGATGTGTTTATATCTTTCGATTTTGAGCCAAGTTGGGTTCAGGTCAATCAAATGGGTTTATTTTGGGTTTCAGGTTAATGGAGTTAATATGAAATTATAATTCCTCACCCCTATCCCAAGGAATTGGAAAATATGATTTTCAGTTAAAACCAAATTCCATAGAATTGGGCAGTGGAATTGTAATTTCAATTCTAGCAGGTCAACCGAACAACAAAATTGGAATTATGGGCCCCGATTCCAGTCTCAACCCCGATTTCAGGATCCAATTCCATTCTCCAAACATGATCTTATTGTGACATCTCAAAAGGGAATTCGAGAGGTCAAAGAGCCATGGAATAATTATTATCATATTATCATTAGGTTAGTCATAAGATTTTAGGGTTCATAACAAGTTTGAACGGTGAGTCATTTTCTAGTAACCTAGATGCCCATACTAACTTAAGTTGCACATTGAGTCCACTTAATTCCAGCAAATATGTAGGTCATTTACACTATCAATGCACATATGCGTTTCCAGTGTATTATATATAGCTTGTTATTTCTCCAATTATCAATGATAATATGTGATAGAAGCAAATTAATAATATAACCAATTTTCAAAAGGGCCTTAACAAACCGGGACCAAGCACCCGCTTCCATTGATTGGGGTCTTGACTGACCCTAATTATCCTATCTACTTGAGATTACAACAAGGTCTAGACTGCTGCTTATTGTTTTGATCTATAAACCAAACAACTACCGGAGGCAAGTTCCATCTACACTTATCCACCCTATTTGATACTGATTGTAGTCTACTTGTTCCTCCAAAATTATGAAGCATACACGACTCCAGTAAGCAAATCACGCTTATATGGCTTAATTCTCATGATTTGGGGACAAAAGGATCATTGTACTTCTAGATATTATTTTTATGCTTCATAAGGTTTAAGACGGCAAGGAAGACACAATTGAGGAAACTCTGACCTGTCATTCTTTGCATATACAGAAATCAGCATGCAGTAGCACATAACACTGGGCAATACTCCCAAAGCTTTGATTTCCCGGAACTGTTCCTCACTCTCTTCAACAAGATCGGCAAAACAATAAACACTCAAAATTGCTTCAAGTGTCCGTTCATCAGGGTCACATCTTGCCTTTTCCATCTCTACATAAGCCCTTACAGCATCTTCATACTGTCCTCCTTGTCTTAAACCTTCAATTGCTCCATTAAACGAATCCCTATTCCTTGGAACACCTGACACACCCATTCTTGTCAAGATTGCCTCACACTCTTTGTAAAGTCCTCCTCTAGCAAAAGTATGAATTAGAGAGTTGTAGGTTTCAACAGTAGGTATGCTTCCCACCTCATTCATAGTATTAAAGGCAACAAGCGCTTCCTCATATAATGCCGCCTGTCCATATGCTTCAATTACCCCAGTGTAAGCCTTAGGACTCGGTACTAACCCCTTCTCACCCATGTGAAGTAATATGTTCTTTGCATCTTCATAAAGTCCTCCCTGTCCACATGCGATTATCAATCCCTCATAGGTTTCCATATTAGGCTCGACATTCTCCTCCACCATATCATGGAACAAGGTCACCACCTCCTTAAAATATCCACCCTCGCCAAACACCTGTATAAGGATATTATAAGTAGCTGCATCTGGTTCAGTATTGCTAACTTTCATCTCAAGGAAAAGCTCGCGGACATCATCAAATCTCCCTTGGCTGCCATATAAGTTTAACAAAATACTATATGTAGTAGCATTTGCCATACAACCCGCTTCCTGCATCTGCCTAAACACCCCCATGGCCTCTGCGATCGACCCTGCGTTTGCATAGGCCTCTAGCAATATATTATAAGACGATACATCTGGCAAAGTCCCAGCTAACTCCATCTCCCTCAGAAGCTCCAACACTTTCCCAAGCTTGCCCAACTTCCCAAACGTCTCAACAATGCAACCATAAGTCGTTATATCGGGCAAAATTCCGCTCTCATTCATCGTCCTAAACACCATCTCAGCCTCATCCCCCAACCCCCTACTCGCACAAGCACTAAGCAAGGTATTATACGTCACTATATCAGGCTGAATCCCCTCATGCCTCATTTCCGCAAACAATCCCAACAACTCCTCCCAATCCAACCCACCCCTAGCACAGGCATGAATAACAGTATTATACGTCAGTATATTCGGTGCCACTCGCTCTCTCTTCATCCTATTCAACAATTCAACCGCGGTCTCATACTGACCATTCCTACCATACGCATTAATCAAAGAAGTATAAGAAAACACACTACGCGCCACATTTTGAGCAGGCATTTCTTCGAACACCTCACGGGCTTTATCAAGTAAACCCTCCCTACCCAGAACCCCAATTACAATTGTATATATATGCTCATTGGGTTTACACCAAATCTGGCGCTGCATATACTTAAAGAGGCGCAACGAGCGCTGCCAGTCCCCGCGGTGCGCAAACTCCTTGAACACCAAAGCAAAGTCATTAAGGGAAAGCTTGTTCTTGAAGCCGTCCAAGCAGCGCGCGATGCTTCCACGCGGGGGGAGGCTGCTAAGCTTGTTGATTAGGGTTTCTACATCGTAGCTGTACTTACCCTTTTCAACTGTGACCGTTGGGTTGCCCAAAATGAGCTCCTTTGGCTTGGCTCTGACCCTGAAATCAAAGAACAAAGATTTAAACTTCGAGGGAAATGGGTGAAAACTGGGAGATGGGGTGGTGGGTTTCGACCCGGGGAAAGTGTAGGAGAGAGAAAATGAGAAAGAGAGAGTTTTTAGCATGTTGATTGGTGGTGATTTAGCATGAGAACTAAGTGGAAAAGAGAGAGAATTGTGGGATATTTGGAATTGGGGTTGCTGGGGGACTGGTTGATTGCAATTTTCTGTGTGATTTTGGGAAATTTGAGGATGTTTTTGCAGAGGAAAGAGGAAGGTTGAAGCGGGTCAGAGAGAGAGAGGGGCTGTGGATAACGAGAAGACAGTTGGTCGGTTTGTGAAGATACCGCCCGCCCATACCATTATGGGTTGACCCGGTTGTTGTGACAAAGAATTTAAAAGGGGGTTTAATTTATGGAGTTCTGAATATTTATTACTTAAACATCTTAATGTTTAAATATATATAGTGAAAACATTATTATTATTTAATTATCTTATGGTAAAGTCTGATAAATTTTTGTTGAAATCTAGTAGTATTTTTTTTCAAGAAATACATACATGATATATGAGTCTAACAAGCTATATTTGCCACATTAGCATTTTTGGAGAATATACCGATATATTTTTGAATCATGCTCTATATGGCCTTTTCAGCAAAAAAATAACTAGAATAATGCTCCGTGATAGCATGATTCGAGTGTAAGGTACCTAAGTGATAACTTCATTCTCAAATCTAAATTTTACTTTGATAACTCCATTATTTGTTCCGTTAAAGGACACATATACCAAGTACTTGTCCAACTGACCTGAATATTTTAGGTCTGCCTTGGTATTCCTAATGGAGATAATACAATCCAAAATATAGTGATTAAATGAGGAATAGTTTAGACAACAACAACAAACCCACTATTTAAGGGCTCCTGCCACTGCAGGATTTGAAATGAGTAGTTTAAGTTTTAATGAATAGGTTAAGTCTCTTATTACCTATTATATCCTTCTTCTAATGCTATAAATAGTAACCATCAATTTAGATGAAGAGTCGGAATGAAATTATTAGTCTCTATCCCCCCCCCCCCCCCCCCCCCCCCCCCCTCTCTGTCTCCAAGTCTCTCCCTCCTATGTCTCTCTCTGGTTTACTCCCTCTCCACCTCCCCTGCCCCCTCCATTTCCTCACTTTTTTTTTTGAAAAGTAGCAAGAAAACCTAGCAGTACAAAAACCGATGTCTCACAAAGAGACCTGCAAGACACACTAACAAGATACAATGTCAAAAGTAGAAGCAAACAAAACAAAACTACAGACCAGAAAAACCCCAAATCCATTCACCACTACACACCTAACCAAACTAATAAACAAAGTAACCACAGTTTCAAGAAGCCCAAAAAAATACAAGAGAACGACCCGAGTCAAAAACTCCTATAGAATATAAGCAATGACACTCAAATGTAGAGAAAGCCAGACTTCACCATCATTCCAGCAAGCTAAAGAAGCCCCCATCCTATCAGCACCCAAACCTCTAAACATACCAAGCCAACACCTGATCCCTATCATAGAACAAACATCCTAGGTTTTCCTTGCTTCAACCAATCCGACTTCATTAATTGCAGGCGATATGGACTCATCCTGGACATCCTCCTCCGAGATTATTTCTCTAAGGAGCTCTAAAGGCAAGTGCTTGGCTTAGACACTCTCCATTTCCTCTTATTATACAAATCTTAGCTATACTTGTAAATTCTGGTACTTGGTACAAACTATACACGAATATACTATTATTGCAATTGTTGATTGATAGATTCATTGATTTGTGTTCGGATTGATTTGGCTCGTATCATGAGACTAAGCACAAAGATGGAAGTTCTTAATAAGATTAGACATCTCAATTTCTCAAGTGTCGCTTTATCGTTGAACCAAGGGGTGCTAATGAGGGTTGACCTTGTTGTGGAACAATGAAATGAAGGTCCATGTGAGGGAATAGAATTGTAGAGATATAGCTGCATTGATGGAAGAAATAAATTCTAGAAAAAGTTGATTCCATATTTTTGTCTATGGGGGAATCAGGCACTGCTTGTGGAACCCAGTACTGGTATAGCCTTAGAAGCCTCCTTAAGGGGGACAGTGTCTCGTCTATTACCTCGGATGACTAAATGTTGTCTCCTCATTCGCAGACAAGACTAGTGGTCGTGATTATGATGGTGATCAAACCTCCTTGTTTCATGATTCCTATGATGTTGGGAATCTGATAGAGCTTCTAGCTAAAGGGTGTATCTATATGGGTCAAACAGGCACGTAGAACATAATACTACCAAAGAAAAGCTATAGCCAATTACACTAAGGCATACTTATTTATTCCATAATGCCTCTATGATTTTGGAACCACCTATAGGTTCGGATCATGCCCCCATCATTTTGTTGCTTAATGGCTATAATTACAAGGCTAAGCATGAATCCAAATGGCTGATTGACCTATATTGTAGATCAACTGTTTAGAAGGAGAACTAAAGTAGAAGGCTAAAGGATATTTTCTATTCAATAGAAGCCTGTGGGGTGTATAAGGGGGCTTAAGCAATGGAATATCTTGAGGGCAGGATTTACAAAATAGATCGACCTTTAATAGTGATGCCATGGAAGAAGGGGAAATAAAGTAGCAACTTTGGTAGTATTGCGAACCAAAAGAGAGATACCGACACCAAAGATATAAAATTAGTTGGTTCTCCTACGGGAACAAAAATACAATATTTTAAGAATGTGGGATCAGAACGAAATCTGGATTGAGGACTAGAACGACTTCATATCCATGGTGAAAGAGCATTTTTGGAAGCCCTATGGCTTTAGGTAGGCCAGCAATGAGGAGGAGATTCTCAAAGCCGTCCCCATAATGACTACCGATGAGATGAATTAGATGTTTTTTTGCCAGTGGATGAACAAGAGATCAAAGAGGTACTTTTTTAGTTTGAAAGCCTCAAGGTCTCATGATTGAATGGATTCTTAGGTATTTTTCTATCGTGAATTTTGGGATTTAATATCCCATTATGTGTGAGGCAACTAAAAGAACTTTTTTACACAGTGGGTGTATGCTTAGACAACTCAATTGCAATAATATTGTGCTTATGTTGAAGGCCCCTATCATCCACATCTCCTTCTTAGGCCACTCTTATTGTGTTTAAAGCTCTTTGGAAGCCCATATCAGCTTGTCATGTTAAGGTGGTTTTTTTATTTTTTATGGAGGGGCCTTTTTAATGTTTTACCTCCTTATGGTGCATTTAGCTCAGCTTATTTTAGCTTACCTTTTTGAATAAAAACTTTCCATTTAAGATCTGTATTTTTTTATGGTAAAGCGTTTGGTTGTACAGTGCAAAAAGATCTTTGTTGCAGAATAAAGTGTTTGGATATATATGTAAAAGAAGAAACTTAGGGCTTGTTTAGTAATAGAAAACTGTTTTCCTTTTCCATTTTCAGTTTTTCTTTTTTTTTCAATTGTTCTTTTCCAGTTTTGCAACATAGAAAACTGGAAAATGCATTCAAGTGACCCGTTTTTCAATTTTCTGAAAATTGATAATGATACATAAATAATGTACAATGATAATAGGAATCAACTTTTGTCGCCTTAATGTAGAGGTGCAAACGAGACGAACCGACCCGATAACCCCCTTGTTTGAACCCGAGCTTGATAAGGGTAGTGCTCTTGACCGATCTACCCTTCATCACTAATGTATAGGCTACGGGTAGTTGTGTCTTTTATATTGTTCTTTGCACTCTATATATAGAGTCGTTTTACATGTACTTCATTATTCATTGAATAATATTATCAACTTTCTCACATGGTATCAGAGCCTCTCTAGAGAGACTCTTTTTTTTTCGATCTTCTTTTTTCTCTTTCCCATATAACTTTTTACTATTCTCATTGTGATTTCAATTTAAGTTCTTAATTTAATCTATGGCAGCTAACTATTTCAATCTTCCCTCCCCCCCCCCCCAATTGTCTCCCGCGCTACAATCGATCCTGGCTCTTCTCATGCTAGTGGTCGTGCAAATGGGAGGACAACACATACTACATCGAAAATGCCTGGTCTTCCCCATATCATGTCACTATCCTTCAGACCATTCCTCAACGGACTAGCGAATACCCGCATCGCCATCTCTGGTACATCGCTTGCTCCTGTGAAGCCCCAATTTTCTCAATTTCATAGCTCAGGCATCTCCCATTCCCTTCCCCCTTCACCTTACCGACAACCACCGTGTGTCAGACCACCAACCACCCACTCGATTCCAACCATGGGAGGTGCAACGTCCATTGCTCCCTCTCTTGGTATCGAATCTCTGAACCAGCCATGTTCGACCGACTGGGCAGCACCATGATCGATGCTGGTGGTGATGGGCTTGGTGCAGGTGGTGGCATGGCTAGATGGGGTGGTACGTGGGTAGCCCACTTCTTTACAGCCTAAATTAATCAAAACCCTAACTACTACAATGCCTCTCCTTTACTTCTTCCCTTTTCAAGCATAACTAATATTGTCAGTATTAAACTTGAACATACTATAGATTCTCCTACTTGGAGAGAGCAATTTTTTTTATAATTTTGATTGCCCATCAATTGATGGGCTACATTGATGGTTCCTACCCATGTCCCACAGCCATCCTTCCCTCTCATGATGGAACTTCTTACCTTAACACTGAACACCTAAACTGGGTTAGGACAGACTAAAGTCTCATATCTTACTTTGCTGCTGCCCTATCCTGACCTCTCATAAACGACATTGTCCGACAACCCACAGCAAAATCCATGTGGGATGCCCTTTTCAAGCGATTCCGAGATCATTCTATGGCCAAGGAATTCGTATTAAGAATTGCTAACCTCCGAAAAGATGGCAAAAATATGGAAATCTACTTCTCTGAATTAGAATCCATGACTCATGACTTAGCTGCCATAGACTCCCCAATTTCAAATAGAGAACTAGTTCATTATGCCCTCTCCAGTCTCACCATTGAATGTGCTGCTTTTGGAACTCTTATTTGAAACACCTCTCCCACCCCTGATTTTGAAGTCCTCAAAATAACCCTTCTAAATGAAAAGGGCGCCCAAAACCGATACCAATGGCATAATTCCTTTGAATAAACTCATGCTTTAGTTGCTACAGGTATAGGATCTCAAGGAAAGAATCAAAGTCGAGGCGGTCGTGGAAGAGGTAACAAGGGCCGTGGAAATGGCTGCTGTGGCAACCTAGGGGGCCACTCCGAGGGACAAAATCAACAACAATCGGGTCCATATCCTCCAAACCATGCCTCTGCACACCCCCAACCGTACCGAGCACCCTCCCTCCCACCACACCTGGTATTCTCGGATCTGGCCCTCAGTTCTATCAAATCTGTAATCACACGGGTCATAGTGCTGTCTCATGCCCTCACCAATTCGATCACGCCACTTATTTGGATCCGTCTCACTCTCTTGCTACCCTGGAAGTTTGGAATGTAAAAGAAGTGTTCATGCCATTTCAATAATATGTCAATGTTTTCGCTCTGCACCCCATTTTGTTGTGGAGTGTCGCGATATAAAAGCCGGAAGTGGATGCCATGTTAACGACAAAGGGCATTCATTTGTTTACGATCGAATTCATGCCCTCCATCACTTTGAAAAATTTTAATCTTTATGGAAAATTGATTTTCAACAAGTATTTTAAATGTTCAAAAGATTTCAAAGACATTTGATATATATTTCATCAGATATAGCCAAGTAAAGTGCGTCTAATCATCGACAAAGGAAACATAATATTTATTACAAGAAGTTGATGACATTGGCGATTGCCATACATCTGAGTGAATTAATGTAAAGGCCTAGTAAAAGAATGCATAACACACTGAAACGGTAATTGATGAGATTTTCCTAAACAACATGACTGACACATACCAGAAAACTAAGAGCAGAGATGAGTTTACGAGTACTTAGGATGTCCATAGCGGGGTGCCCTAGGTGTCCTAATCGACAATGCCACATATCTCTGGACTGAGTGCGAGCCATAAGACCGAGCAAGTGTAGCGAGAAGCTATAGAGAGGTCTATTACTGCGAACCCGAAGTAGAGCGGTCCCCATAGCCATGTCGTTTACAAAGAAAAACTGGAGTTAAACTCAACATAGTAGTTATTGTCTTGACAAACACATTTGATTGAAAGTAGATTGTGAGTTGGTTTAGGAATAATTAATACATTTTTAAGATTCAAGTTTCTTGTTTTAGTTTGAATGGTAAAGGAACCAACGTGTGAGATAGGAAGTAATGCACCATCTCCAACTAAAATACTTTGATGACCATTAAAAGGAAGAGGGTCATGAACAATACCTGGATTCAGGGTCATGTGGTTGGAAGCGCTTGAGTCAGCGTACTAACTGTAGTCTTCAGAGACACTTAGTGTCCATATTCTTTCTGGGATGATGCAGTTTGCACCTCTTGTTTTACAATTAATTGCCTACCTACTCCAATTTTAGCTAGAATGTCACGTTTTGAAAAGCTCGTTCATTTGATCCCAGATTATTTGAATTTCCGTGTTTTCGGGTGTGCATGTTACCCCAACCTCACACCTCGTGCCCCTCACAAGTTAGCTCCTCGGTCAATACCATGCATCTTTTTAGGGTATGTTGCACGTTATAAAGGATATTGATGTTAGATCCTAAAATTGGAAAAATATATATGAATTGACATGTTCAATTTGATGAGTCCAAATTCACAATGGTCCCGTCTTCCGGAACTACAGCTACTATAGTAGACCTCTCCATCTCTCTACCCTTGCACCACCCCAGCTGCAGCACCCCAGTCGGGTGCCTCCCGCCCCAGGTCTCGAACCCCCTCACATGCCAACAGCCCCACCCACACCCCTGATGTGCGTAGTCTTTAGGTGTCACCACCAAGGGTTCCTGTGGTGACCTCCCCTATTCATCACAAACCTACCTCGGGTCCCCCTGATGATCTGACCTCGGATCGACACCAACCCCACCTGGCTTGCCGGCGATCCCCCAATCGAGCCCCATACTGTCGCTGCCGGCTCCCGTCACTGACGATGAACCTACCCTAGTGGTGACATCTGCACCCCCACCCCTCCCTTGCCTTATGCCTTCGGATATATCCGACAACAGTGACTCTTTAGCCATCGCTGGTCCTGTATAGGATCTTCCTTCCCCCATCAGTGAATCTGCGGCATTGAGTGCCCCTTGCTCTGTCCATAACACTCATTACATGCAAACTCAACTTAAAGTGGTATTCGAAAGAATAACTATCCTCTTTCACTCTCTTCTATAACTGTAATTCAGAAACCAACGTGTTTTTTCAAGCCATTAAGAACCCTAAGTGGCAGTAAGTCATGGCAGATGAATTTAATGCACTTCTTCTAAAACAATACTTGGGACTTGTCCCCATGATCCATCTACGAACCTTGTAGGAAGCACTTAAAAGTATAAAGTAAAATATAAAGCTGATGGTTTTGTTGACCGCTTCAAGCCTCGCCTTGTGGCTTAAGGGTTCCATCAGCGTGAAGGGATTGACTTCAAGGAAACTTTTAGTCCTATAGTCAAACCTTCAATTATTCGGTATATACACTTGCCTTTTCTAATGTCTGGCCTATCAGACAATTGGATGTCACAAATGCATTTCTATACGATCATCTTAAAGAAGTGGTGTTTATGAAACAACCTAAGGATTTCATTCATCCCAAATTTCCAAACCATGTTTGCAAACTTTGCAAAGCTTCATACAGTTTGAAACAGGCTCCGAGGGCTTGGTTTCACTTGTTGTAGGGCAGATCCCTCTCTTTTCCTATTTTGCCGCAACACTGGCCTAATGTGCCTTTACTATATGTTGATGACATGATCCTCACTGAGTCTAATCCTCACTCCCTAGGCACCCTCATTCATAACCTCTCCACACAATTCGCCATGAAAGACCTTGCATCCTTATATTACTTCTCAGGTATTAAAGCTAAATGGTCTGAAGAAGGAATTTTCCTATCTCAACATAAATACACCATCAACATATTTACCAAACATACCATACAAGATGCCAAACCAATCAAAACACCACTTCCTGCACGAAATCATCTCTCCATTACCGACGGTGATGGCCTCCCTGGCCCTATTGAGTACCGTAGTGTCGTTGGTGTCCTTCAACACCTCACCATGACCCAACTGATATATGTTATACTGTTAACCTTGTCTCCCAGCTTGTGCATGCCCCCAGGTCTAGTTATTGGCAGGCTGTGAAGCGAATCCTCGGGTATCTTAAAAGCAACCCGAACCATGGGTTGTCCATCCTTCTGGGCTGCTATACCTCAGTAGTTATTTATGCTGATGCTAATTGGGGAGGCTGTCCTAATACTCGCCGTTCAACCATAGGTTGTGCTCTATTCTTTGGATCCAACCTCATCTCATGGCAAGCTAAGAAACAAGCAACGGTCTCTAAGTCTTCTATTGAGTCTAAATACCGTGTGTTTGCTCAAGCTGTTGCAGAAAGTGACTGGGTTCACTACATCATGCGAGATCTCAGTATTCGTCACATCAGCCCTATCACCATCTACTGTGACAATGTGTATGCCTCTTATCTTGTTGCTAATCCTATTTCAAATGATTGCAGTAAGCACGTTGATGTTGATTTTCACTACGTTAAGGAAAAGGTCCTCAAAGGTGATATTAAGGTTCTCTATACTGCCACCAATAGGCAAATTGCTGACATTTTCACAGAGGGACTTGCTGCTGCTCCCTTTCACTACCATATGAACAATTTTCACGTCATTGCTTCCCGCTCAGATTGAGGAGGCCTATTGAAGGACAATCAAGGAACAAATCATGGCACGGTTCTAGCAATAGGTATGGAAAGTCTTCCTAGGGTTGTGCTCTCTACCTACCCTTCATCACTAATGTATAGGCTAAGGGTAGTTGTGTCTTTTATATTATTCATTGCACTCTATATATAGAGTCCTTATACATGTACTTCATTATTCATTGAATAATGTTATTAGCTTTCTCATATAAGGCTTATCGAGCTCAAGTTCGAGCCGAGCTCTTATCGAGCTTTTTGAATCCTTGTTCAAACTTGATTCTATAAGATTTTAGTATGTTCGATACTCGCTCAGCTCGTTAGGGTGTTGAGCTCATTATCGAGCCCTATCAAGCTTAAAACCATGCAGAGTTTGCTATTGGGTCAAGCTCGCTATCGATGCTTTTCAAATTATTATCAAGCCATTATCGAATGACTTTCGAACTAATACCAATTGTTAATGAGCTCTTGGCGAGCATTTTTCAAATTGTTCGCGAGTGTTAACGAACCAAGCGCCTCCTATTTAATCTTGGTTTGATAAGCTATCGAGCCCTCATAATGAACATGAACGAGCTCCTAATCGATTTCAAACACAAGCAGTTCATTGTACGTTCTATTTGTTTACATTCCTACCTCAGCGGATAGTTCGGTATTGCTTTTAAAAAGGGAACCTAGCCTTAAGCACCCCTAAAGCCCGCTTTATCACGTTCTGCAAAGATGAGTGTCTATAATTAAATAACTTGCATGATACTCTTATTTGTCCTCTACATTGAAAATTATTTATCGCTTTTAAAATTGGAAGCCTAGCCTCAAGTACTCCAAAATCATTTACGTAAAAGAAGAAGGAGAAAGGGGTATGTAAAAAATATTATAAAATGGGTGAGTAGTATGAAAATGTGAAAGAGGGGTTGTGGAAAAGTTGGAAAACAATGACCCTATTTTGTGAAAATTTTAAAAATAGTTTAAAATTATTTTTCAAATTTTTCAAGGAAGAGAAAAACATGGAAAACTATTTTCCAATTCCTAGAATTAGAAAACTGGACTGCTAAACATTTTTTCAGTTTTTAAGAGAATTTTCCTAAAAAACTGAAAATTCTTTATTATTAAACAGGCCCTTATCTATTATAATTATAAAAAATAACTTAATAATTATTATCTAATAATAATAGGTAGGACAGATTTATAATAATAATTGGTTAAGATAATGGAAAGGGGTGAGTATAGCAACAACTCATGAGGTTAAAAGGGGTGGTGTGGTGGTATGGATGTGGGCCTCTTCTGATTTGGGCCGTACTCCTGGGCTGTGGGTTTCTTATTTTGGGCTCTTTTAGGTTCTTGGGCTCCGCGGACAGTGTGGCCTGCTCCTTGGGGCCTTTGGGTTTCTCTACCGCGAGGAGGCCCGTGTTTTGAGGTTGGGGAAGCTACTGGTGACCCGAGCGATGATGCGTCGATGAAGATTGTTGACCACCGCTTCCGTTGACCAGGAGTCGAGAGCTTAAGTGTACTCTTTTTTTTGAATCAAAGAGCTTAAGTGTACTCTGATACAGGATAAATAAATTAATCACATGTTAACTTTAATTTTCCTGCTTTTCCTTTCTTTGGCTTTGGCTTTGTTGTTCTCACCTTGTTTTTGCTTTCTTTCTGTTTGCACTGTTGGCTTGGGCCGTATCTTAAGGTATTGCCCCCCATACTCTTGTACGGATTTGTTTTTGATATATACAAACTTATTGCTGACTTATCTAAAAAAAAAAAAAGGTGAGCTAGAAATGACAAGTACAAATAAGTTACGATGGCTAAGATTTAATACTAATAGTCTTTTATAACATTTTTTTTCTGAAAAAGATCCAATGTTGCATTTTTTTTTTCTACTTAGTTATAAAACAACTTTTTATCTTTCTACTTAAGTTGTGAAAAAGACATAAAAAGATCTTTTATAAACGCAAGGCTTACAGTTAATAACAACTTTTTCATAGCTTCAAATTTGTTAAAAAGTTATACGAAATGCATCCTTAAAGTTCCTTTCAACTCAGCATTGTCAACCATAGAATGCTTCATCATCCTTTATTCCCCAACGCAATGGAAAATCATAAAAGAACAGAAACTCGTCGTAATTTAGAAATATAACAAGTTGGCTATAGTAACCATACATAGGACAACCATCAAATGGCCATAGCAATGGTCTTGCTGACAATGAAATATCTTCTTACATCGCGGCGATTTTAACTTTGTTCTTAGAAAAGCAGAAGACATCTTCCTTCACGAAAGAACCAACCTTTTTTTTTTTTGTACATATCTCACATCCTTAAAGAATCCTTGGCCTCAAATGGGTTAAATGGATATAATTATTTAGAATCCTCGGCCTCAAATGGGTCAAATGGATATAATTATTTTCAATAATAAAAGAAAACAAATTTGTTATAAACAAACATTATCCAGGAGCAATGCGAAATATATACATGAATTATAACTTAATGCAAACACATAATATATGGTTGAATTTATTGCATGATAAAAACTACTATTTAAAAGTTATGTTTTAACATATAAACCTAAACTTGATAATAGTAGCTAAAAAAGAACATATAACCTTAGTAACAACGGCATTCTGTAATATATATATGACTCTTTTAGATACTTTAAATTCTACGGGCGATGTAGCTACCAAGATGCTCTCCTAGAAGTTGATTAGCTATTTCCATATTTGTTCATCACAACATTTTGAAGAAAATAAAAACGTCATCTCATAAAGCATCAATTTTGAAGTTTGAATCCAACCTCGGGCAATTCTTTGAGGACCATCCACCTAATTTGAGAGCAAACTATTATACATAGAAAAACTTTCAAGTGGTTGGTCCATGCCACCTGAGCATTATTAAAGATACACAAAACTGACCTAAACACCGCTAAAAGTTCTGTTTACTCTTCGTTTCATATATTATCAAAATTTTGAAGAGAAAAGAAAAGACAATTGCACTAACAACATGAGTACACAAATAGAATAGGCAACTCCATAAAAGAGAACCTTTTTTTTTTTTTTTTCTTTCTGAGAAGTGATTTCAATAGAAATAATTTTACAAAATTGCTTTATTTAGCAGCATTTTTATCTCAAAATTTTTTTATTTTTTATTTCTGCCTCTACTTTAAAAAATAATATTTTTATATTTCTACTAAAAAGAAAAAATAACTTCTATTCCTATTTTAAAAATCCTTTTCTTTCCAAACTAAGCACATTTTTGCTCCAAAAAAAAATGATTTTTTCTATAAAAAAAAAAATAATAAAAAACACTTTCTTGCAAAATCAAAAATTAACCAAACAATATCAGGGAAGATCACATACAATGACCAAAACACTGCTAATTATGCAATGGGCAGGCATGGGGAGGGAGAGAGAGAGAGAGAGGATTTTTAATTTTAAAATTTAATTATTATAAAAATTATAAAATTTAAATTATTTATATAAAATAATTTTTAATTTAAGTTATAAAATTTAAATTATTTATATAAAAAAATTTTGATATATAAATTTATATTTTGACTAATTAATAATTAGATATCTGTTAAGAGTATCTTTTCATCTCTAAGTATATGCGCCGTCAAAGGAAGGGAAAGACAGAGTGGGTGACAATAAAGATCCAAAAAAAGCAGAAAAGGAAGAAGCTTTTATCTGTTCAATAAGATTATAAGCCGCAATTATCCACAAAGTTGATTGCTTTTCCCTTTGTAAAAGAAATATTACATTTAAAAAAAATTAGAAGTTGCTCTTCCCTATAACATACCTTTTGTCTTTTGACATCTCAGAGTACAGATATTGAATCCCTTCCATGTTCCACATTGGATCCTAACCTTTCATTTCGCAGTCCTCGGAAGAAATGACAATCCAGTGTAAAAGACTCCTGGTAAAATATGAGTTCGAAGATGTTGTGTTCTCTTCCACTTTTGCGAAGAGGTTGTTTTAGGGACTTGAAGCGGAGACCTTCTGGTTACACTAGAGCAATTTTACCGATGCACAAATAGGGGTGTATATGAGTCGAACTGAGCCTGAGCTTGTTAGGCTCAAGACTCAGCACTTCTGCATTTAACTTGAGCTTTGCTCGGCTCGATTGAGCTCAAACCCAACTTGGCGACCTCCAAACTAAGCTTGTCTAGGCTCATTTCAGCTCGATCTAAGCTCATTAGGACTCATTTAAGCTCAAGCTCTACTCATTTAGGCTCAAACACACTCGATTGGGCATATTTAAGCTACAAGTTTTTTACTAAGATAAGCTCATTTAGGCTTGTAATCCTATAAGCTCTAGCTTCAACAAGCTTGTGCTTACCTGAGCTTGAGCTCAAAGGAGTCAAGCCTTCTAAGCTTCATAACAAGCTAGTTCGGCTCGTTTATACCCTATGCACCTAGCTCCATCAAAGGCCATAATCCTCAAGCAATTTTGAAAAACAAAACAAATTGAAAAGGTAAAGTTTCAAAAGCAAAAGTATCATAAAAAAGGTCAAGTAATCAATATTGGGTAAGTATCTTCTTTTTTTTCTTTTTTTACATTGGTAAGGAGGTTACGGTTTTCCTACACAGGGCCAACAACATGAGAAAGGGGCATCAATGAGCTTTGATCTCAAGACTTAGCTTGAAAGGAGTGAGAATTTTAATTACTAAGCTAACCCAAGAAGCTCATTAAGTATTGGATTCACTTCATCTCATTAAAAATGTGAAAATTAGTACTCAGTATCATCATCCACATGCAGCTACCGTGGCCATCCACAATGCCTCCTACTCACCACCCACTCGCTTGATGGTGTTGCTCATAAACTTTAACTCAAAATAGCGACTTTCGGGTGTGTTTAGTTTGTGAAAATTTGTTAGTATTCTTCCTTTTTTGCCCAAGTGCTATGTGCGGAAAAATTATATCTTCCGGTATGCAATCCTAATCAAATACCACGACAATACGAGCAGTAAATGAACTAAAAGGGAAAAGAAACAAACGACACAAGTATTTACATGAAAACCCCTCTACAATCAAGAGGGGAGAAAACCACGGGCGAAGATTAAAGCTTTTATTATGAATGAATCAAGAAGAGAACAAATACATAAACTCTTCTCTCTCTCTCACGCAAGGATGGCGACGACCTCACTTTGTTTGGATACCCAAAAGCGAAACCCTCATGCGGTATTTATAATCCCGTGAAAATTAGGGCCCCGATCGATCGGCACCCGTTCTACAGCGGCATCTCAGAATTTGACAAAGAGCTCCTCGATTGATCGGTCCTGATACCCGATCGATCGGCTCACACACGGCATACGGCCCCTAAATAAAACACCAATAAATACCCCAAATTTAAGACATACCCTAACAAATCTCCACCTTGGCTCAAATTTCAATCATCAACAATAACATAACTCCACCTTCTCTACAAACGCCCCCTCAACAGGGGCTAACACAGATCAAACGCAAAGACCCACCAAATTCAAGCAATGCTCGAATTTGCTCCCTGGTCGTACCTTAGTGAACATGTTAGCTGGATTGTCCTCAGTCCCAATCTTTTTCAACTCCACCTTCCGCTCATCAATCAGATTTCTAATGAAGTGATGCTTCACATCTATATGCTTCGTTCTGTCATGATGAGACATCTCTTTGCTAGCTGAACGGCGGACTGACTATCACAGTAGAATTTAACCGTGCCCTGCTCAGCACTGATCTCACTAATCAAACCTCTCAACCAAACGGCTTCTTTGAATGCTTCTGTGACTGCCATATACTTGGCCTCAGTAGTAGACTGTGCTGTAACATACTGTAAATACGCTCTCCAACTGATAGCTGTGTCACCTAAACAAAACACATACCCTGATGTGGACTTCGTCTTATCGAGGTCTCCACCATAATCAGAATCTACATACCCAACCAAGCCACATTTAATTTTCCCATATTCCAAACAAATATCAGAAGTTCCACGAAAATACCTGAGAATCCACTTCACCGCACACCAATGCTCTTGACCTAGATTCGCCATGTACCTACTGACTCTGCTCACTACAAAAGCAATATCTAGATGCGTACAAACCATTGCATACATAATACTGCCCACTACACTAGAATAGGGAATCTGAGACATGTACCTGACATCCTCCTCAGTCTGAGGCGAATCCAATGCTGAAAGTCTTAAGTGAGTTGCTAAGGACGTGCTAACTGGATTAGCATCCTTCATATGAAATATGTCTAATACCTTCTCAATATACTTCTCCTGAGACAAGTATAATTTTTCGGCTTTTCGATCTCTACGAATCTCCATGCCTAAGATCTTCTTAGCTGCTCCAAGATTTTTCATCTCAAACTCACTCTTCAACATAGATTTCAAGTCATCAACATCCTTCATGTCTCGTGCTGCAATCAACATGTCATCAATGTATAAAAGCAAATAAACAAAGGAGCCTGTATCAGTCTTTCTGAAGTACATACAACTGTCATACTTACTCCTGATGTACCCATGACCTATCATGAACTGATCAAATCTCCTATACAATAGCCTAGGAGACTGCTTCAAACCATATAACGACTTCTTAAGCAAACATACATGATCTTCCTTTCCTTCTACAACGAAGCCCTCGGGCTAATGCATATAGATGCTCTATTCTAGTTCACCATGCAAAAATGCAGTCTTTACATCTAACTGCTCAAGCTCTAAGTCATGCATGGCAACTAAAGATAAAAGCGGACGAATCGAAGTATGTTTAACTACAGGTGAAAATATATCATGAAAATCAACACCCTGTACCTGACTGTAGTCTTTAGCTACCAAACGTGCCTTGTATCTTGCATTTTCAACTCCAGGAATGCCCTCCTTTCTTTTGAAGACCCATTTGCAACCAATCAGTCTTTTTCCTGTTTGAGGCTTCACCAATTCCCATGTCTGGTTCTTATGAAGAGACTGCATCTCTTCATTCATAGCAACGAGCCACTTCTCAGCATCTGATCTCGATACAGCCTCTGAATACGAAGTCGGCTCATTGTCATCTAAAGACTCAGCAGCAGTACGGGCATAAGCAATCATCTCCTCATACCCACATCTCTCTGGAGGCCTAATCTGTCGCCTCGGTCTACCACCAGCTATAGTATTATTCTCCACCTGCTGACCTGTTTATGCACTATTAATAACAACATCAGAAACCCGTACCTGAGGTGCTGGAATACTCTCTAGCTGAACGACCTGCTGATTTGACTGTATATGTGTCACATCAGGTGTCTCAACCTGAATTGAATCACTATCAATGGAGGGTGTATGTGACGGATGTAGTAGAGCAAACTCATCAAAGGTAACATCTTTACTAGTCATAAACTTCTGAGCACTAGAATCCCACAATCTATATCCCTTCACACGTGACGAATAACCAAGAAAGATGCATTTCTTGGCCCCAGGCTCTAGCTTTCCATCATTGACATAAGCATATGTAGGACAACCAAATACTTTAATCTGAGAATAATCAGAAGTGGAACCAGACCATACCTCTTCAGATGTCTTCATCTGCAATGAAGAATGCGGTGTCTAGTTCACAAGATAGCAAGCCATGCTAACTGCTTTTGCCCACCATTCTCTTTTCAAGCTGCATTTGAAAGCATATATCGAGCCTTCTCCAGTAACGTCCTGTTTAATCTTTCAGCCACTCCATTTTGCTGAGGTCGACCTGTACAAGTCCTATGTCTGACTATACCCTGATCTTCACAAAATCAGGTGAAGCCACCTTCAACAAACTCAAGACCATTATTAGTCCTCAACCTCTTTATCGACTTCCCTGTCTATTTTTCAAGCAGAATCTTCCATTTCTTGAAGACATCATACACTTCGTTTTCCTGCTTCAGAAAATAGACCCAAACTTTACGTGAATAATCATCAGTAAACATTAGAAGATACCTGGACCCACCTTTAGAAGCCACTCTGGAAGGTCCCCACAGATCAAAACGTATATAATCTGACGTTCCCTTTATCTGATGCACTACTAGCTTGAAGCTGACTCTTTTCTGCTTCCCATACACACAGTGCTCACAGAATTCCATCAATCATGTTGACAGACCACAAAGCAGTCCCCTTTTATTCAACTCGGACAACGCCTTATCAACAATGTGACCCAATCTCATGTGCCACAGTCTCGTGATCTCTACAGCTGTCATAGTAGATGTGGAAACAGCAACTGAACCTGTCACGGTAGTACCTGCAAGCTCATACAAAGTACCTACCCTTTTCCCTTTCATCACAACTAAAGCACCCTTACTGACCCGCATGACTCCACCTTCAGCAATGTACTTATACCCACTAGACTCAAGGGTACCTAGAGAAATCAAGTTTTTCTTCAACTCCGGGACGTAACGTACGTCACTCAAAGTTCTAATAGCCCCATCAAACATCCTCACACGAATTGTCCCAATCCCCACTACTTTACAAGCAGCATCATTACCCATCAAGACAACTCCACTTTGTATAGACTTATACGCGGAAAACCAGTCTCTATTTGGACTAACGTGATATGAACAAACCGAATCCATGACCCACTTATCCTTGGATTGGGACTGAGAATCAGCAACTAAAAGAAACTCCCCATCACTATCATCCTCTACAACACTAGACTCAGCGGACTTATCTTTGCCCTGGTCACCCTTGTTATCTTCTTTCAATTTATTTTTATATTTGTAACAATTTTTCTTTATGCGCCCTTTTTGTGACAGTAATGGCACGACAGGTTCTTATGTCTAGATTTAGACCTAGACTTTTTCCCACCATCGGATCCCCTATGTTCTGATCTACGTCTCACATGCAAACCACTACCTGAGTCATTCACCGAGTCAGATAACTCCCTATCTACCCGTTCTTTATTTACAAGGTTTCTTTTCACCTCATCAACAGTAATCGTCGGCCTACCCCCGTATATCATGCTTTCTACAAAGCCCTTATACGAATTAGAGAGCGAACACAGTAACAACATAGCTTGGTCCTCGTCCTTAGGGACATCATCCAATTCCTTTAATTCTTGTATGATAGAAGTAAACTCGCTAAGATGGTTTTTAAGAGATGTACCTTCTGTCATACGGAAAGTGAATAACCGACGCTTCACTGCGAGTCTGTTGGAGATTGACTCGTGGCAAAACATGTGTAGTAATTTCTCCCATAACTCCTTTGCGGTTTTCATCTCCAAGGCCTCTGTCAAAACATCATCTGCTAAACACATCTGTATCGCCGTGAGAGCTTTATCATCCAACTCTCCCCACTGTGCCTCGGTCATAGTATCGGGTTTCTTCTCTTTCCCCTCCAGTGCTTTCTTCAAGCCATTCTAAGTCAAGAATCCTTTCACACGGACTTGCCATAAGCTAAAGCTTCCTTGACCTCCGAACTTCTATACCTCGGTCTTAATACCTAATGCCATTGTACCAATTCGAATAACCAGGCTCTGATACCAATTTGAAAAACTATAACTCCCGGTATGCAATCCGAAACAAATACCACGACAATACGAGAAGTAAATGGACTAAAAGAGAAAAGAAACAAATGATACAAGTATTTACGTGGAAACCCCTCTACAATCGAGAGGGGAGAAAACCACGGGCGAAGATTGGAGCTTTTATTATTAATGAATCAAGAAGAGAACAAATACATAAACTCTTCTCTCTCTCTCTCATGCAAGGATAACGGCGACCTCACTTTGTTTGGATACCCAAAAGCGAAACCCTCATGCGGTATTTATAATCCCATCAAAATTAGGACCCCGACCGATCGCCAGTTCCCAATTGATCGGCACCCGTTCTGCAGCGGCATCTCAGAATTTGACAGAGAGCTCCCCAATCGATCGGTCCTGATACCCGATTGATCGGCTCACACACGGCGTACGGCCCCTAAATAAAACACCAATAAATACCCCAAATTTGAGACATACCCTAACATGCTATTTTACAAAAACTAAATTTGGGTTAAACTAAACTAGAAGACAAGAACACAACCACCACCTCCGCTAGAAAGGAGACACTATTACAAGAGACTGTATTTTCTGATTCTTAGAACAAAGAAGAGAAAACTATAAACTTGTGTTTTCCTGAAAAATTGAAGAAAAGGTGTCTTTTCGAACGCATCTTATGTGAAAACATGGTTTCCTTAATAAATATTTTCTCGGAAAACTAGAAGTACCCCCGTGCGGGTGCAAGTACTGCAGATAAGAAGTTGCACCCAGAAAAGGCCAAAATACATTTAAAGGGCATTATAATGGTGAAAAGGAACAAAAAAAAAGTGCATACTATATTTATTATATACACAAGAAGGACATACATTTTGAAAAAAGATCAGAAAAAGGAAACATGTCTTTATCACTGGAATAAAAAATGATAACACGACTAGTATGATGATGCAACAGATGATATGGCAACTAGAAGATGACATAGCAGATGACACATTATCATTCTGGATCCCGATGATGAAGTTCGCCCTTCTTTTTCTTTTTTGTAAAACAATTGTCTTTCTTGTTTATATAATAATTATATATAAACCTTCCTATTCCTTTTTTCACGTACAATGCTCTTTTAAGATATTTCTATGCTTAAAAAAACAACGGTAAATGTATAAACTTTTGGAGGAATAATTATATATAAACCTTCCTATTCCTTTTCTCACGTACAGTGCTCTTTTAAGATATTTCTATCCCTAAAAAAAACAACAATAAATATATAGATTTTTGGAGGAAGAGGGTTGGGAGCCCTCGGACACAGCCTTCCTTTAAAGCATCATCCTGAAAGGGTAAGGCCACATACGTTCCCCTTCTTCTCCCTCCCGCTCTGGCAGAAGCCCTTATGGCACTGGGGGGTGGTTGTAGTTGTATAGGCTAGAAGGCAAATAGATTGACCAAATTGAGAATGAACATCATTGACAAACTTGATCAGAGTTCTTACAGTAGTTTAACAAAGGACATGGCTTCTTGTTGGATTCTTTTTTGCCCTCCTTACCAACTTTAGTGGAACATCTACTGCACAACTTACCATGTGCAAACATAAGGCAGTTCAGATCGAATTTCAACTCATTTGGTATCCGTTGATTGAGATGTAGATAAGTCTTTTTCACATCAGCCGCTCCTGGTACCCACCCTAGAGTTTTGGCAATTTGAAATATCTGAAGAAATAGCTCAATTTTAAAATGTGTTCTGAGATATGATAATTATCGGATCTTTAAGGGAACTAATACTCACATGCGTGTCTACTGGGAAATCGTCTTGTTGAAGGTGGAACATAAGAACGCATGCTACCTGCAATCGAATCCTGGGACTCATAAACAGGGCATGTGTCCAGAGATCATACTCGACTGTTTTTCTTTAAGATTTTTCTATTCTTTGTCTAGTTTTGAATAGTCTAGGTGTTTTCCTAAGTCGAGATGTTCTTACCTGTGATCGCACCGGATTATAAAAAAACAGGAGCATACCCAGTGCCTCAAGGGCTCCCGCCTACGCAGGGTCTGGGGGGGCGGATGTACGCAGCCTTCCCCCTTCAGGGTGTTTAACCTGAAGAGAGGCTGTTTCCGAGTGCCCCCAACCTCAGGGTGAGGACTTCCCAGGAGGTCACCCATTCTGGTACTATAAGTTGTTTAATGAAAAGTCATGCGATTATCAATGTTAATCCTTTCAATAGTGTTTAACAATGTAAACACATATAGAACATGTTTTGGCACATAAAATATAATGCAAATGAATTATAAAGGCAATCACAAAAGCATGCATAGCAGAGAAGCACGTAATAGTAAGGTCAAAATCCTACATAAAAGGGAGGCGTGTTTGCTCAAGCTGTGAAAAAAAAAAACTGTTCTTTTATAAACACTTTTCGCATAAGTACCTTTTTAAAGTGTCATCAATAAAGAAATTTTATCTGAATTTTTTTAGTTTTACTTCTGATTACACATTAAAGAAGTAGTACTAATTTCTTATTTCTACTTAAAAGCATAAAAACAACTCTTATTTTTATTTAAAAATCCTTTTGTTTTCAAATCAAACACTCTTAAAATCTGATGAAAGTGCTTCTCCAGGACAAAATCAAATTTTTTTTCCCAAAAAAGAAACTTGGCTGAACAAATCATTTTTCCAAGGTTCAAGTATCTCGATCCTAATGCAAGTATGTGATACATGTGCATGACAATATGCATGTAATTATTGTCCATGCTTGTGTTGATCGATGTTCTATATTGTTTCTTCTTTTCTTTTTCTTTTTTTTTTCCTTTTTAAGGTTGGGGACCCTACCCTGTAAGGGTAAGGCTGCGTACATTCTACCCCCCCAGACCCTACCGTGGCGGGAGCCTCTTTGAGGCACTGGGTTGATGTTGTTGTTGTTTGTGTTGATTGATGCACACACGTTTTGTTAGTGTCTCCTTAACAACGAAGAATAGAAATATGAAACGGGATAAGAAAGGGCTCGCAGTATAACTCACAGTCTTTGGGCCAATCCCTTTGAAACATGAAAGCTCGGCCTTGATTTCATCGATAGTCAAGTCTCGCAAGTACTCCAAACACAATTTCCCTTTCTTCTCCTTGAGGCATCTCAGAATGTTCTTAATACAGGAAGCTTTAGTTGGAGCAAGACCTCCACATCTGATGGCATGCTCTATCAGTTTTGCTTCAGCAGCAAGCACCTACATGACAGATGAAAATTGATGAGTTGAAGCGAAAGCAAACCATAACACCCACCAATGCCCAAATCTCGCCAAGCCAAGTTTGTATTTTTGGTATGTTAGCGGGATTAGGGATTTAAATTTTGAACCTATGCCTTTTCTCTTAAAGCCTCAACCTCGGTGGTGTTTTACTAGCGACAAAGGGCAAATTCACCGCGCCAATCCAAGATGAAAGGTAATATCAAAAGAAGTTATGTCACGCAAAATAGCAGCTTCGAAACCGGTCGGACATACCGAAGAACGCAACATTGTCAATTTTTTCCAACCAAGGAAAATTATGGTCCACAACCCTTAAAGAAACTACTCAAGAAACACACATAACCCTGTCGAATCAAATCGTGGTTTAGTCGCAGTGTTGCAGCAGTGGATGTCAAGGATGTTATGTAACATATCACGGCCACCGATTAACGTAACAGTAGGTAATGGCTATTATTCTACGTCATTGCCTTTCTTTGATTCCATTCATAAACCCGGGAAACGAAGGCTCTAAACAAATGGAAACACACACAAAAGCTCTACTTACACTGAGCACGCTGCACACTGGCAGCAATCCGAGCCATTTATTAATGCTACTTGGTGAGTCTTTTGATCCAATTGATCTGATTTAAATTACAAAACCCAACTGTCCTAATAAATAACGTCTGGCTGAACTAAATTTGGTGGCTAATAACTTCTATAAGCAATTAAGTCTCCAAATGTTGGAACAAATGGCAAATGATAAGTTTTTTTTGGTAACAAGGGACTGGTTTGCCCCAGCTAAGCCTTGCCGTTGGGAAAGCCCACAAACCCCATGAGCAGGTAAGTCATTAGTACATCCTCGGCGAAAATCGAACTCCTGACCCCTATGCGATGACCGCATGGGTAGGAGACGCCATCAACTGAGACGCCCTCATGATGGGCGGCAAATGATAAGTGCTAAACCTACAAGCGAAGCTTTACATATTCCCTATAAATAAAGAGGCCAAGCAGCAAATTGGACGGGTCAGAGCTCAGAGGATTATCTTTTGGATCACTCTCTAATTCTCACTAATCACATTCAAATCAAGAAGCATTGGGCTGATTTCATTAGTGGAAAAAGCACTCAAATATTGCTTCATTATATCCTGAGAAGCCATTTTCCATACCTATTTTACGCATTTCCTCAGATAAAATTCTTCAAGGATGGCTACATAGTACCGCACCTCCTAGATTGCTAACGTTATTATTATAATTATTATCATTTTTTAACATGGAATCCATATTCCCTTGTTCTTCCTCACTAGGCCAGTGACTCAGCATAATTCAGTAAGGTTCGGCATCACAACCATTCAATATACCTCACAATTTATGAATCCAAGAGTTTAAAAGAACTTCCAAAGGGCACATAACCATTGATAACCTTTTCTGCTAAGCAAACAAGGTTGGAGCAGAGGAGATTAAATCTATGGTTAGGGGTGTAAACAAGCTGAGTCAAGACAAACATCCCCTCGTTTGTGCTCAAGCTCGAGAAGCCTTATCCAGGTCAAGCTAAGCTTTTATTGAGCTCTCGAACCTATATTCCAACTCTTTTCTATAAAATATTAATGTGTTCGATACTTGACTCGACTTGACTTGTTAAGCTAATCCGACTGATTTGAGCTTGTTATCAAGTCAAGCTCCTGAGCCATTTTCAAACCATTCCCAAGCTTACATTGATCATATTGAGCGCTTAATAGGCCCTCATCAAACTATTGCCAATCATTACTGAGCTAAGCACTCCCTATTTGAGCTCAACTCATTTGTCAAGTTTCCAAAATGAACATGAACAAGCCCTAATCGATTTCGTAACACAAGTCGTTCATAGAACGTTTGGTTATTTTGCACGCCTATCCCTGACCAACTCATATCCTCAACTTCCATAGTGTTTTTCACCACTGAACTAAGGTCTCATTTGGGTCTAGGGTAACTGGAAATTCTCATCACTTACACTAGAATAACAAACAATGCAAGTGACACTATAAGAACTAAATTCTTCCTCAAACTGCGACATTTAGATAACCAACCAAAAACATTCTGTCTCTAACGGTAAAATTTCTTAGACCTAATTCATGGAGTTGGCGTGTACAAGGTCCATATATAACCCAAGAGAAATTTCATCCTAAAACTAATTGACGCCAAGCAGAGTAGCCTACTAGACTTATATGTTCACTCAAAACTCCGTCACGGGACAATTAAACTACACCGACACGTAAATTTCCCAACACTAATTACACACAAAGAAAGAAGAACAAACATTATGGAAAATCTAAACAGAATCTGAAGAAAATCGATTCAACTTACATCTTCCCAAGTAGGAAACGCAGATTTAAGAGAAGCAAAAGCCCTTTGAGAATTCAAATCAGTTGTATTCTGTGACAGTATCGTGCTCACTAACCCATCCAACACCGTCAACCCCCCACTAAAACCCACCCGCAAATGATCCGACCCGGATAGAGAAACCGACGAATCCGGGTCAGTGTTAAGTCTCTGGTTGCGGTACTTGGCGAATTCTTCAGGGAATCCGTGGAAGTCCAAGAGTGTGTCTCGTACGGCCAAGCATTCATCCGGGGTTGGCCTTGAATGTGATGGAAATGGGTCGCCGGGGGCGGTGGGGGTTGTTTTCCGGCGAGGTGGTGCGGCGGTCGCCGGTGAGGTTGAGGTGGAGTGTGGTTGAGAGCGTTTTCTTTTCCGGGGTCTCGGCATTTTTCGAATGGGGATTGCCCAACTCTACACCGCCGATAGAAGAAGTTTTTTTTTTTTTTTTTTTTTTTTTTTTTTTTATGGACGGTAAAGCCAGGGAGGGGAGGGGAATAAACCCCAATAATCCTTCATAAAGAGGGCCATATCTTGAGTTTTGTGGGATTCGATCCCGGGTCATCTCGTTGGCGTCCGGAGATCATGACCACTCGGCTATGTTCCTAAAGGGCCGGTAGAAGAAGTTATTTACTCACATGGAACCATTCCCCCTTTCATATCTTCACATTTATAATAAAATATTAAAATTTAAATACTTTATAATAACTAAAGTGGCCAAAAATTGGCAATTTAATCTTAGAACTCAAATTTTGAAAGATTTAATCACCTAATTTCTTAAAAAATCCCGTTTAATTACCCAAATTGTTTAAAGTAGACAAATTAATCACCTAAGTCAAATTTTAGAAGACTTAAGTCTCATTTGGTTCCACATAAATTGAGTTCCCATGGGAAGTTGTATTTCTCGTAAGTTTAATTCCTGTGTTAACTTTCCGGAAAGTAGGTAAAACATATTTGGTTATCAAGATGAGAAATAGTACTTCCTTCAAGCTAGCGTGGTTATTAAACTTCGATCCAAATCTTAGGATCTTATGATTCTATAATCCTACAATCAGTGATTGATCTGAATCCCAAATAGAATCTTAATTTTGTAGAATCATACAATCTATTGATTTTAAATGAAACTAATGGATATGATTATAATACGATTTTACGATTTTACCAGTCCTATCTTGATCCTACCAACTCGTACAAATAAAAAGTTCAAAAGAAGAAAATTCAAGCATACATTACACACAAACATACTTTCTCATCCTGAAGTGAAAGAAAGTTTATTAAGTCTGTATATACTCTTATGAAACTTAAGCTTAATTTTAAATTATAACCTTAAAGTTTGATTAACAATGTATATCTTGAAAGCTTTCATAATCATTTGAGCATAGTGTGACACGTCTATGTTATATGACAATGTATATCATATTTGATTATGTTTTTTATATTACATACCCTTATAAGTTGAGGTCTTATATGAAAAAATTTGTGAATCATGTAATTAATTTTAAGAAAATAATTATACATACGTTTAGTAAAAAATCTTACAATTTTCAATTCGATCCTACTATCCGGATTCCAGAAGTCCCTAACAATCCTAAGTGGAATCCCTGTTGATGTATTTTCAAAATATAAAGAATAATATCTTAAATGTTGTTTAATAAATAAGATGTGTTTAAGGTTGTCCCGATACATGTTGAAGTGTTTTAAAGCTTGTTAAAGGTGTGTGTCGACACATGGGCCATGTGTGTTGACACACAATCCAACAGAACCGCAGGGGAACAGCAGTGTGTCAACACACATGGCCCATGTGTCAACACACAGCCCATTATAGAAGCGCACGGAGAAGAATCGTGTGTGTCGACACACAATCTTACAGTAACCCTGTGTGTCAAAGTGTGTGTCGACACATAGTGTTTTTGACAGTTTTCCTTCGCAGTTCTTCTCGGTTTTTGGCGGTTCATTTCCTTTGGTTTTGGGTGACTCTACATACATATACACATTATTTCCCCTTCACTTGTACACTTGTATTAGATAAAAAAAGATTAAGAAAAGGGTTTGAAGAACAACATCAAGTGTCCTTGTGCTCTTGAGAAATGTTCAAGTGAAAGTTTTGTAAACACATTGAATCTCACGACATCTCTCACAATCTCTCCCTTTACACATCTTCATTTCATATTTGGTTGTTATTATATCTCCGAGGATATTTTGTATACCAAAATAAACCTTAAAGAAAGTGATTACATAGTCTCAACACCTGAGATTCTTCTGTTACCCACTTGCAAAGATTTTGCAAGTATTTTGTAGATTTGTTCTAATAATCTTAAGGTTTATCTTTCGTTAATTGATAATGGCCTCTTCACTTAGCTGGATTTGATGACGAACCATGTAAGATTGGAGAAAGAGATGAATGGAGAGGATTGAGACCTTTTCTTGGATCTTTCTTTTATAGAAATTGCTATAGATCAAGGTATGTCCTTTTGATTCAAATATGAGTAAGAATTATGAAATTCTAAGGTCAATATCTTATAATTTTATCAAGAGATTACAAATCCTGAGATTTTAAGATTGATGTCATAAGATAAATGAGAATTTGTGTTTGTGCATTGTTGATTATGCATATGGTTGATACGGCTTAATCTAGGAAGGGTCGGGTTACTCCTCGAAGACAAACGAAGTAATGAGATTGAGAAGAAGGGAGGAAGAGAGAGAATCAAGAATTGGAGGGAGAAGAGAAGTAGTAACTTATATTATCGTTCAAACATAATTCGCTACATACATTTTAAGGCTATTTATATGAATTGCTAACTAACACAACCAACTAACATAACCACCTAACTAACCTAATTACTTATAATTCCAATACAAGACTTATATTTCTTATATTCTTATATCTCTATACAAAATATACTGTATCAATTTGTATATGGTTTCATAACAAAATCAAGAATTCATGATGGTCGTCAATTTGGGCACGTATAAGGACAATAGTAAAATGCCTTTATGCCCGTTGAGTTGCATCCAATTGATGGAAATAAATTGTGTGAAATTTCATATACATGATTCGGGATGAAATCATGAAGTTCTATGATGCTTAAAAAGTAATGGTTAATGCATTGTTGTTTATGCATGAAAGTAATTTTACTTGTGGGGTTGTAATCCCTAAGTTTAACAACCCGTGATTTTCAATATAGGCATTGTTTTGATGTGTTATGTATCATAAATGTTGATCAATGATGAGTATATATGTGATATCAAAACTAATTGTTGTGTTATTGGTCTCTATATGACTTAACTATGACAAATATTATCTTAGTCAAGTATTGTTCAAGTATTATAGATCAAGTAGACTCCGGAATATATGTTGTATTTGGTAAATATAATAATGAGTGGCATATGATATAAATATTAATATGTACAAGGGTAGATTAAAATTAGTTTAAATCTGGTCATTAAGAAGATTGACCATAATGCCCTTGCCTATATGCTATATTTACCTGCCCCTTTGCCTGTCTGTGTTATAACCGTTGCTGCCCGAAGCTTGCTCTAGAAGCTTCCTTATCTGGTTTGAATGAGGGGACACACGTCACTCATCTGATGCACTTTGTTGTGTTTCTTTTGGGATGATCTCCACCATTGATTGAAGGGAGATGGATGGCTGAGATTACCCCTTACAGCCTTGCCATGGATTGAGAGGATATGTGTATATATAGGGACCCTTTTTAGGGTTTCGGAGACACTTTTCATTTTCTCTAGATTTTCCCTTCTTTTTCTGCAACCTCACTCTCTCTCTTCTTCCTGAGGCGATTTGGAGGCGATCTTGCAGATCCGTGGGAGTTAAGACTTGCATGTTCAGATCTTGTCATTTTGGAGCTTTGAGAAGCCATTGTTGGCTTCTTTGTGAGTATCTCTTCTCTCTTCTAGTTTTGTGTTTGTACAGTAAATGTTTCTAACTTAGGAACTTTGAGATCTGGTTGTATTTCGTTGTTGTCTTGGTGATTTGGTCTGTAATAACTTGAAACTTGACTATAGTAGAGAGACTTCCCTAAAAATAGGGAGCCATGGAGTAGGTCCTTATTTAAAGGCTGAACCATATAAATCTTGGTGTTCTTTGTCGTGTGTGTGTTGATCCTTCATTTGATACTTATTTTACTACAGTTACAGGTTTTAATCTTAGATCTGAAAGTCTATAATAATATTCAATAAAGTTTCTTTAAGATCTGAAGTTTTTGATTTAAGATCCGAAGTTTTCTTTTTGCCACTAAAACTCAACAAGTGGTATCAGAGCATTTAAGTTCTTTGTCTTAAGGAAATAATATGGCTTCTGCTAGGGTTGAGATAGAAAGATTTGACGGTAGAAATGATTTTAATCTCTGGAACTTAAAATGAAAGCCATCCTTATGGCTCAAGGTGCTGGAACTGCGCTTTTACTAGCAAATGAACAACCTGATTATCTAACTAAGAAAGATAAACTAGAGATTGAACATAAAGCCTATGCTTTTTTACTACTTAGTCTAGATAATTCAGTTCTTAACCAGATCTGTTCTGAAAAGACTGTGGCTGACATTTGGGCAAGTTAGAGGAGATTTATAAGTCTGAGTCTTTGTCTAATAGGATATTATGTATGGAAGCATTCTTCACTTTTAAAATGAGTGAGTCTAGACCCTTAGAAGATTCTATGGATGAATTTAACAAAATCTGTCAAGATTTGGATAATGTTAAGGTAAATGTTGCTGATGAACTTAAGGCTGTAGTAATGTTGTGTGCTTTACCTAAATGCCTTAGGGCTTTCAAAGACACACTAAGATATGGACAAGATACTATAGCACTTAAAGATGTTACCAAGGCCCTTAGGTCCAAGATTCTTGAACTTAAGAAGGAAGGGAAGTATCCACTTAATAGTAACAGTGGGGAAGGGTTGTCTATTAGGGGTGGGACAAAGACTCGAGACAACAACAATAACCATAATAAAGATAATAAAGAAAGAAAAAGAAGCAACAGTAGGAACAGATCCAACTCTAGACCAAGAAGGGACTACAGTAAAGTGTTATGAATGTGGTAAGTTAGGATATATTAAGAGATATTGTCCTGATTATCAAAGAAAATTCAATGGCACATTAGACAACACTGAGTACACTGATGGTTATGATTCTACTGAAGTCTTAGTGGCTTCTCCAGACGTAACTACACATGAGTGGGTACTTAACTCAGGGTGTAGTTTCCATATGACATCTGATAGATCTTTCTTTACTGAGTATAAAACTGTGACTGGGGGAAAGGTGTTACTGGGAAACAATCATGAGTGCAGGGTAGTAGGAATAGGGTCAGTTAGGGTTAAAGGGTCAAATAGTGTTGACTTCACCCTAGAAGGAGTTAGGCATATGCCTGAACTTAGAAGGAACTTGATCTCTCTTGGACAATTAGACCTGGTTGGAATGACCTTAAAGGCTAAGCAAGGGGTAATGAAGGTCCTTAAGGGTTCTTTTGTAGTGCTTAGTGGAGAGGTCAAGAATGGTCTATATGTGCTTAGAGGTGATATAGTTCCTGTTGGCTGCTCTGTTGCAGAAAAGACTGATCTAACTAACCTTTGGCACAAAACATTAGGACATATATCTGAAAGAGGACTGAATGAATTAAATAAGAAGGGACTGCTGGGGGGTGGTTATGTGTCTAAGCCTAATTTCTGTGAGTCATGCATCTTTGGCAAACATTATAAACTATCATTTAAGTCTGGTGTCCATATAACTAAGTCACCTGTCGATTATATCCACTCTAATTTGTGGGGGCCTGCTAAAGTACCTACTTTAGGTGGAGCTTATTACTTCCTATCCATGGTAGATGATTATTCTAGGAAGGTTTGGGTCTATTTACTCAAAAGAAAAGATGAATGTTTCAATGCTTTTATTAGATGGAAAAACCTTATAGAAAATCAAACTGGTAGAAAGATTAAGGTACTTATGACTGATAATGGACTTGAGTATATTAACTTGGAATTTGATAGTTTATGTGCACAAAATGGAATCAAAAGACACAATACTATTAGAAAAACATTCCAACAAAATGGACTAGCTGAGAGAATGAACCGTACACTCTTAGATAGAGTTAGATGCATGCTATTTGAATCTGGATTAGGAAAGAACTTTTGGGGGGAGGTTGTGGTTACTACATGTTATCTAATAAGTAGAACTCCCTCATCTGCAATTGATTTTAAAACCCCTGAAGAAAAATGGACTGAAAAAATAAGTGATTATTCTGTTTTAAAAATTTTTGGATGTGCTGCTTATGCATATCAATCAGAAGGAAAACTTGAACCCAGAGCTGTAAAAGGTATTTTCTTAGTCTATCCTGATGGTGTAAAGGGCTATAGAGTGGGTGTAAGGGATGGTAATAGAACCAAAATAATAATTAGTAGGGATGTGACCTTTAATGAGGAAGAAATGCCCTATTTCGAGAAACCAGTAGCTGCTGGGACTGCAGTTACTTCTACCAGCCCTAGGAAGTTTGACCTTGAACTCTATGAGTTTGAAATCAGCCCACCTGAACCTGCATATCAGGAAAACTAGACCTTAGATCCTGAAAAAGAGGTGACTGTCAGTGCTTAGAGGAGCCCTAAACCTCAAGAAACAATTGAACATATGGACCTATCTAACTACCAGCTAGCTAGGGATAGGAAGAGGAGAGAAACTAGGGCACCTGTTAGGTTGGGCTATGCCGATTGCATAGCCTATGCCCTAAACAGTGCCTTAGAATATGTTGAGTCTGAACCTCTCACTTATTCTCAAGCTCTCAAGGGGGCAGCCTCTGAACAGTGGCTTAAAGCCTCAACAGGAACAAAACCTGGGTTTTGGTTCCTAAACTTATGGGTAGAAAGTTGGTAGGTTCTAAATGGATCTATAAGGTAAAGGAACCCAATACATTATCTGGACAGCTAAGGTTCAAGGCCAGATTAATTGCAAAAGGCTTTTCACAAAAAGAAGGTGTAGATTACAATGAGATATTCTCCCCTGTCGTTAAACGCACCACCATAAGAATCCTTATGGCACTAACTGCTAAGCTCAATATGTTTTTAGAACAAATGGATGTTACTACAGCTTTCCTTCATGGTGAGCTGGAAGAAGAGATTTCTATGACCCAACCTAAGGGTTTTATTGAACCTGGTTGTGAGGAACATGTTTGTCTGCTCAAAAGGTCTTTGTATGGCTTGAAACAATCCCCTAAATAGTGGTACAACGTTTTGACCAATTCATGATGAGTAGGGGCTTTAGCAGATCAATTCATTACACTTGTTTTTACTTCAAACATGCTGATACTGATGATGCACTGTATTTATTGATCTATGTTGATGATATGCTCATGGCTAGTAGATCTATGAATTGTATTAATGATTTAAAGCTAATTCTTTCTGCTGAGTTTGATATGAAAGATCTAGGGAAGGCTAAGAAAATACTTGGTATGAAAATTACTAGGGATCTTACTGCTGGAACAGTGCATCTGTCACAACAAGGGTACTTGGAGAAGGTATTAAATAGGTTTAATATGTCTGATTGTAAACCTGTTAAGTTGCCCTTGGCAAGTCAGTACAAATTTTCAGTTGAACAGTGTCATTCTAATAAAATGGATAAGAAACAGATGGAAAGGGTCCCATATGCCAATGTTATAGGTTCCCTAATGTATGCTATGACTTGTACACGACCAGACTTAGCTTTTCCTTTAAATGTTCTGTCTAGGTTTATGCATAACCCAGGAAAAGAACATTGGGATGAGGTTAAGTGGTTATTAAGGTACATTAATCAAACCTATAAGTTGGGACTTACCTTCGGTAGGACAGAAATAGACCTTAGGTTGATAGGTTACACTGATTTTGATTTTGGGGGAGATTTAGATAAAAGATGGTCAACTAGTGCTTACCTTTATGCTCTAAATGGTGGAGCCATCTGTTGGAGATCAAAGCTACAATCTATGACTGCTTTGTCAACAACAGAGGCTGAATTCCAAGCCCTAACCGAAGCTATAAAAGAAGCTATCTGGTTGAGGGACCTGTTGTCTGATATTAATCTGGATTATGGGCCTCCTATACTGTTTTCGGACAGTCAGTCAGCCCTTGCTTTGTGTAAAAACCCTATTTATCATGATAGGACTAAACACTTAGCAGTTAAGAGAAGTTTTGTGAATGATATGCTGGAAAAGAACACTGTTGAACGGCGTAAATCTGTCCTGATGTAAATCCAGTGGATATGGGCACTAAGAATGTGACTTTGGACAAATTAATCAAGTGTATTAATTTGGTTCAAAGTGATTGGGATCATGGATGACCAATCATGTGAGTTTGCTCCTTATTACTAGGGAATGTTTAGTAGTTAGTTCATATAGATACTAAGGTGGAGAATTATACTTGAACATTACTTGACTAAGATAACATTTGTTATAGTTAAGTCATATAGAGACCAATAACACAACACTAAAGTTACATAGGCATTGATTATTTGGATCATAAATTTATGATCAAGTGCCGTTGAATTAATGATGGTTGTGAATTATGAATTTTGATAAAAAGATATGGCATTATATGACAATGCAATTAAATAGATAAATAAATAAAAGGAAAGAAGGAAACAGACAACGGGAAAAGAATGAAAAAGTGAATTAAGGATTTGTAATAAAATAAAAACAAAACAGTTATAAATTGGTTGTCTTTACAAACCGCATGAACCAGAAATGGAATATTGATAACATGAAACAGTGTTGCACAAGAGATTCTAACCCACGTGCTATGGGACACATTATGCAACACTAAGCCATTGATCCATGAAGGATTTTGTGCAGTGTTCATAAGTAAATTTGCCTTTTCGGTAACCTTGCGTACATTGTTGTAGTTAAAAGCTTTGGTATATAAATTCTCATAATACAAAAATATTATTTTGGGTGGTTGTTGAAACTAGATGTTGAGGCAATACTAAAAAGAAAAATCCTTGTTTAGCATGGTTGTTGAAACCAAAAGTCGAGACGATGCCAAAACTAATAGTAATAGATAAGTGAATAAAGTATGTTGATAGTAATTCATGTATTTTATGAATTAAAAAGAACAATTGGTGTTCATGAAATACGAAAACGCATTCATAGTTTGAAATAAAGTATAAATTGTACATTATGTATGGTAAATTTATTGTTGTATGAATTTGTAATATGAAAAACAATTAGATTGGGGATTAATGCACTTGGGTTCATAACTATGTGGGAATAAGCCCATAATAGAATATGGGTATGTTGATTTATTCATGTTTTGACGGCCATATGTTCAATTTCTTGTGTGTATTGTTCATTAATGGAATTTATACTAAGGCATAATGGAGTGAACAATAGTGGAATTGGAAAATTATTAAAGGCAATTTTTATATGATCATGATTATGAAGGAGTTTGAGTATGATCGCGTATATATGTTAAATGGAGTTATAATATTAATGCATGATAGTTAATATAACTAATACATGCATGTACATAGATATGAAAGAATAAGCATGGGTGTTAATGCTGTTGCACGATTAATGCTTATATGCATGCTGATATAATTATGGACGTATGATTTTATTAACTTGAGGCGGATGCTTCACAAAAATAATTTGTGTAACCATATGTGTTGCTGTGGTTATGAGGTTAATATGTCCATGAACATTAATGAGATTATGAAGTTTACAGCTTTGTTATTTATGAACATAAATGCTGTTTGTAGGTTTGATAAGTGAAAGTGATGTGAATTTGAATAGAATTAGTGGGTCATGAAATATATGGTTATTTTACATATGTTGATTCCTAAAGTGACTGATACAAAGAAATTCACATTGAAGTTTATGATTAAGGATGATGAAAAAGTTGTATAAAAGCACTTGAAAACGATGATATATGATTTCATAATTGACCACCTATCTCCTGTGGGTTTTCTAATGTTATTGGTTGTAATGCTTGAATGGAACCAGCATGCGTGTGAAAATTTTATCATCCATCATAATTAATGCGGTTGAAGTCTTGTTCATATTTATTATAAGAGCATAAGTATGTGACGATTAAGTAATCCGTAATTGGTTGGTGTCAAACCGTGTTTCTTTTCATGTAAATTAGTTACACTAAAGTGCATTTATAAAATGAATGTTAAGATGCTCACATTGCACGATAGTTATATGCAATTATTGCATGGAGGATAATAAGATTTTTTATGTGATGTTATACTCACATGTTAGGATGTTGTTAATTATCAAAGTGACAAATTTAAAAAGTTTGTAAATACTAAATTCTGATGACTCTTTTCTTGCCCATAAGGTTTGATGCATATAAATAGCACATAAATTCGTACGAATGAATTATGGGTGAATTGAACATCTTAAAATATAAATGTTAATGAATGCATACAAAGTGACTTCGAGTCTTTCATTGATCTTCAATGATGCATTGAGATAATGTGAATTAAAATATATTATGATGAAAATCATGTTTCAGGGTATGTCCCTAGACAGACTTTAGAACTTTGAAAGAGCAAAAGAGTATGAAAGGAGAAGTCCTAATAAACGGACTTGTATATTTCTAAACGAATGAACTAGAAATAATATGAATGTTAAAGATCAATAGTGTTGTGTCATAGATTGTGATCCTATGACGAGACTATGAAGTACTGCGATGTTGCCTTTTGAAAGAGGTAATTAATGAATCCGAAAAGTGCCTATGGCTAGTTAACAGTGACAGAGGATTTGTTGTATGTATGTACGTTGATTACATGTTGAAATTTGGTATGAATATTTAGAACCAAATGAAAGTGTTTCAATAGTATAATTAGAATTTAAAAAGGTTAGATATAGCCTTTGTTATTGGATAGCTAAATATATATAACCAGCTATGTAAGTACAGGTTACTGGCACATGGTACATAAGGTACTGGAATGACCATGAATTATGGTGTTAATCATAATGAGTACTCTTCTATATAGAAGAATACTTAGATGCCAATTGAATAAGTGAGTGAATGTTACAAAGTGGTGGGGTGTTATTCCTTGGGTTTCAAACAACTAACATGTATTATTAATTCCACCGTAACTATAGAGTTTATTGCTCTGGTTTCTGCTTGTACAGAAATAGAATGATTAAAGGATCTTGTGTTTAAGGTTCTTTTGTAGCCTAAGCCAATGTTGAATATGTCTGTCCATTGTGATAGTGAGCTATGCTTTCGAATGCATAAGAGTGAGATGTATCACTGAAAGTCCAGACACATTAGTGTCAAAAATTGTTAAGTGAAATAACTAATGAAAGATTGAGTGATAACTGACGACTTTGAAAATAGAAGTCAAAATCTAGCGGATCTCTTATTTTAAAACATTGCTAGAGACTTGATAATAAACAAGTCAAGGGATGGGTTAAAACCTGTCATTATTAGTCGCCCATAATAGGTCCTCAACTCGACGCCTAGTATGACACTAGGTCTCGGGTTCAATGAGAGAGGCTTGTCATCTGTGTGACTGCAAGCACTAAATGAGAATTTTCCATCCCGAGTATGAAGTGCTTGGTGCCTGCATCAAAGATTCTAAGAACATGAGCTAATGGACCTGGTTTTAAAACTTATTGAATGTCGCAACACAGGGACATGATCAATGAGGTCCACCTTAGTGCGTGTTGAAGTTTGGCCGCTTCAAAGGGGTGATTTTTGACTAAGGGTTTGGCTCTGAAACACTCATGAAGGGTACATGACACAAGGCCATAAATGTGTCGATCTGGGAGTTGTAGGGTGTGTACAGGGAGTACGTCTTATGCATCATCAGATAGTCAGTTAGTCAAATGGGTTGTATGGTTCAAAGTTTGGTCTACCATTTTCGATCCGATTAACTGTATGGTCTTTTCACTAGCTGAGAGTTCAATCGATAGACACCCTCATTGAGGCACAATAAGGCTTCCTTTATTCGAGATGTTATTGTTGAGATTGATTGCATTTTGAAAATAGTGGGGGAATGTAGATGTATTTTCAAAATATAAAGAATAATATGTTAAATATTGTTTAATATGTGTATAAGATGTGTTTGAGATTGTCCCGATACATGTTGAAGTGTTTTAAAGCTTGTTAGGGGTGTGTGTCGACACATGGGCCATGTGTGTCGACACACAATCCAACAGAACCGCAGGGGAACAGCTGTGTGTCGACACACATGGCCCGTGTGTAGACACACAGCCCATTATGAAAGCGCATGGAGAAGAATCGTGTGTGTTGACACACAGGGACTGTATGTTGACATACAATCTTACAGTAACCCTGTGCGTTGAAGTGTGTGTCGGCACACAGGTCAGTTTTTTTGACAATTTTCCTTCACAGCTCTTCCTGGTTTTTGGCGGTTCATTTCCTTTGATTTTGGGATGTGATTCTACATACATATACACATTATTTTCCCTTTATTTGTACACATGTATTGGATTAAAAAAGATTAAGAAAAGGGTCTGAAGAACAACATCAAGTGTTCTTGTGTTCTTGAGAAGTGTTCAAGTGAAAGTTTTGTAAGCACATTCAATCTCACTACATCTCTCACAATCTCTCCCTTTACACATCTTCACTTCATATTTGATTGTTGTTATATCCCCGAGGATATTTCGTATACTGAAATAAACCTTAAGGAAAGTGATTACATAGTCTTAACACATGAGATTTTTCGGTAACCCGTTTGCAAGGATTTTGCAAGTATTTCGTAGATTTGTTCTAACAATCCCGATTCTAACAATCTTGGAGGCTACTTAAAAATAAAAGAGTTAGAAGTTACCTGGGTGCTAGATAAGTTACTTCCTACATTAATTTCCAATTCCTGTATTCTACATATTTCCTGCCAACAAAATAAGAGCCGAAATCCGTACTTCCCACGAATTTTTATTTCTCGCATCTACTTCCTGCATATCAGATGAGACCTTAGTCACCCAGTTCATAACAAAAGCCTCATTTTGTCACCCAAATGGCTTAAAATGGACTAATTAGCCACCCAAGTAAAAAAAATTGGAAAATCTTATCACTAAACTTCAAATAAAAACTCATTTTGATTGCTAAAATGATTTAAAAATGATAAAATTCGAGATCCAAATAAAAAACAACAATTTTAAATATGTTTTTAATTTATTTATTTCATTAAACCTCATATTTTTTTTCAAAGTTTTTCATGTTTATTAATAACAAATTAGTACTCGTCTAGTTATTAACATTAGATAAAGATTCAAAGATTATAAATCAGTTTTGACAATATAAAACACTTGATAAGATATTCTAAAAATTGAAAATTTTGAGAATATTTTAAAAATGAGAATCAATAAATATTTTTTTATTATAAGAATCAATAAATATTAGGTGCATTGAAAATAATTAAATCAATTTAATTATAAAATAAAATATTTTTTAAATATTTTCTCATGTTTAAAGCACTTGTATTCCTTGATTCTCATTTTTAAAATTTTTTTTATATTTAATTTAGGAAAATTATTAGATAGGTACCTCAAGATTTGACGATTTATCACCTAAGTATCTGATGTTTCAATATATATAATGGAGTACCTTAAGTTTTAAATATTTTATCACTTAGGTATCTTAACGTTTTAAAATTTTATCAATCAAGAACCCTTTTGTAGAAATTCAATAAATTTTCGTTGTAAAATGTCAAAAAAGAACATGATTTCGATAATATGGTGTATTTATTAGAATTGATGATTTTTTGCCAAAAAATGCTATGACGCATGATTTTGGCAATATTTAGATAGTTTCCATCAACAATCAATAAATTTTCATAGTAATTTGACAATGTTTTTGAAAAGATTGATATGACTTATATAAATATATTATCATTAATTATGTGTTATATTATCATATTCTGTATGAAATTATTTAGGTTCTTACAAAATTTAGCAAATTGCGACATATGATACTTAAGTGATAAAATATTCAAAGTATATGTACCTCATTGTATATAACGAAATGTCATGGTATATAAATGATAAACGCTTAAATTCCAAGAGACCTAAGTGATAATTTTCCGTGTTAAGAAAAAAGTTATAATTTTCCTTTTATTTAATATCAATATTGGTTTCTAATCTTTTAATTTTTATGTAATGTCAATTTACTCGGGTGACTAAGCCTTTCAAAGTTTTACTTGGGTGACCAATTTGTCTATTTTAAGTTATTTGGGTGACTAAAATGGATTTTTACTAAGAGTTGGGCATTTAAGTATTCCCAAATTTGACTTGTACAACTAAATTGTTCATTTTTTATACCAATTTTGTAAAATTAATACTTACAAATTTGAAGGAGTGCGCTGTGCATAATTACAAGAGCCACTTATAAATATTTTACCATTTGGACATCAATTTGTTGAAATTGAAAGTAAATGACTAAAAGCAACATTCCCCGTACCCCAAGGGTTCCCGCCTAAGTATGGTCTTGAGGGTGGATATATGCAGCCTTTCCCCTTCAGGATGCTACCCTATCCTAAAGGGAGGCTGTTTTTGAGAACTCCCAACCTGAGAGGTGCAACACGAGGACTTCCCAAGAGGCCACCTATTTTGGTGCTTGTTTGGCATTACTTAATTTTGGAAAATAAGTGCTTTTTTTTTCTGGAAATAGCACTTTTTTGGAATTTCAAGGGGTGTTTGGCAAACATGAATAAGCGCTTTTTATTAAAAGTAAAGCAGTTTTTCTGCTTACAAGCAGAAGCAAAAATTTAGTGCTTATTTTTTTAAGCAAAAGTAGAAGCAAAAACTAAAAGCAACATTCCCCATACCCCAAGGGCTCCCGCCTAAGCAGGGTCTTTGGGGGGGGGGGGGGGGGGGGGGGGGGGGGGGGGGGTGGATGTACGCAGCCTTTCTCTTTCAGGGTGCTACCCTACCCTGAAGGGAGGCTGTTTTTGAAAACTCCCAACCTAAGGGGTGCAACATGAGAACTTCCCAGGAGGTCATCTATTTTGGTATTAGTGCCTGTTTGGCATTGCTTAATTCTGAGAAATAAGTGCTTTTTTCTGAAAAAAGCACTGTTTTGGAATTTCAAGGTGTGTTTGTCAAACACGAATAAGCGCTAAGCAGAAGCACTTTTCCTGCTTATAAGCAGAAGCAGGAATTTGGTGCTTATTTTTTTAAGCAGAAGTAGAAGCAAAAACTAAACAATCGAGAAAGTTTATTTCAAATACTCTAAAATTTATTAATATATTTAAAAAATAATTTATATATTTTATAAATAGTTTATTTATTTTAAAAAATATATTAAATATGAAAAAAAAATTTAACAATTAATAATATATTTATGATATTTATAAAATATTTTAAATATTTGAAAAAAAATATTTTAATTTTATTAAAAATTAAATATTTTTAAAATATTTTATAAATATTAAAAATATTTAAGAAATATTTATATATTTAGAAAATATTTTAAAAATATATTAAATATTTAGAATGGTTATGGGTGATTTTTTTCATGCTTTGTGGCTTCCTTAGTTTTCAGGTTATAATATTCTCATGACGACTCAATCTTCAGATGGGGGTCTTCGGAAACAGCCTCTCTTCCACCCGGAAGGGGGACGGCTGCGTACATCCACCCCCCCAAACCCTGCTTTGTGCATGAGCCCCTGTGGCATTGGGACTGTTGTTGTTGTTGTTGTTGTTATGGGTGATTTTTTCAACTATAAAGACTTTTGTTAGTCTCCATTCTGGTAATTTTATAGAAAAAAATAATTTTTTTAACATTGGCCAAATACTCACAATAATACCATAAGTGCTTCTTTACTGGTTGGCCAAATACAAACTGTTTATTTGAAACAGCACTTTTTACAAAAGTGCTTCTGAAAAAGCAATTTTTTTTACAGCAATCCCAAACAGGCCCCTACTCTCGCTTAAGCACGCTTAACTTCAAAGTTTTAATGGGATTTGGTGCTTGCGTGTTATTACCTTCTTAGATGAAAGTAAATGACTATTCATGGTAAATAAATACAGAAAAATTTATGATGTTTCTAGATCTTAGGATACTAAAATGGGGTGGGGGTGGAGGTAGGTGATTCCAACTCCAAATGCTTGTTGGAAAAATGATACAAGCTAAACTTAAGTGTTATGGAAAAATATTCTAACTGTACCTATTTACCGGTCGTTTACTTATTAGTCGTTTAGGGTCATTAAAATTGTGACCGTTGGGAATTAAAAGACAATATAGCTGTTGAAATTTATTACGTCCGTTTATAGCCGTTGGAATTCATTATAGCCGATGACTTAATGCTTGTTACCGTTTATAGCCGTTGGAATTCATTACACCCTTTTTTTAAATGCTTGTTACCATTTTCTACGCTATATATAGGTCATTAGCTATAACAGCCAAAGATATACACTCTCGGTCTCTCTCTCTCTCTCTCTCTCTCTCTGTTTTCTCTCCTAAAATTTGGGCAAAATTCATGGCACTCCTACCCTGCAATTAACGAGTGCACGTTAAGAGTCGGATCGGGTTAATCCTGGAGGACGGCCGCCGGTTATACTGTGTGCACCGGAGTAGCGGCGAAATCGTCTTTTAGGACAGTGATCTTTACCACAGCGCAATATCATCAGTTTTTGTAAGATCTTTTCAATTACTATCTCCTTCTTTGAATTTTCTAATTGCTCTTCTGTTTCAGTATTATTTTGATTGCTGTTTTTAGCTAGTTTTCGCTGAATTTGTTTGTCGCAATTCGTTGCAATTTTGGAATTTTTCAGTGTGATTTTACTACAATTTACTATAATATTTACTGAACTTTTACTGGTGTTTTTCCCTGCAAAATTTTCAATAATTTTAGCTACAGTATTCCAGTATTTTTCACTGCTGTATTTTACTATTTATCACAGTTATTTTCACTGCATTTCACTCTGAATAATCGATTTTTCTAACAATCTAAAAGACAATTTCTGTAATCTACTATAGCTACGAGCTTACTCTTATTGACATATCTAAAAATGCTTAGTGTGAGTGATTAGAACATAATAATGTGATTAGTTTAAAGAAGACATTCAAGGAAAATATTATGATGCTGTTTATTTTTCTTAAGGCTTAATTGTTACCTCCTAAAGCCACGGGTAGTGCTGTTTAAGTGCGCGACAATGGTACATAGTGAAGATAGACAAAAAGTAAGGCGCAATTGGTCTGAGGCTTTCTTAGCCGTTTAAGTGCACCTAAGCCGAAACGGTGAAGATCCGATGAGGGCTGGTGGGTTGTCCTCGCCCTCAGTTTAATATTGGACTATGCATAAATTGTTGAATCTTCAAACCTATCATTATCTAAAACTAATGAGTATAAAAATACTCTTCTTTCTTGAAGATGCTTAAATAAATATGTTGGAACCAAAATATAATTTAAAACTATTTTTGTCCTATGGTGACCGATTTTTATGCATGAAAAACCAAAAGTTTTTTTTTATTTCTTTCCCACACTATTAGCTCTGGTACAAAATTAAAATTTTGCTACACTTGACCGGAGCATTTATCAATAATATTTATTTGCATCTTTAATTCACTGGTAACCCATTATTGTGATAATGAGCATTGATCAAATAAATGGTCACGTAATTAAAACCAATAATTATAAAATTTAGTTTATTTTGGCCACCTAAAAGAGGTCCATTTTGCTTGTGCTATCGACAAATGAGACATATTTTGGGCCATAATGAAAATGATCTAATTGAGGCTTAAAATATTCGCCCAAACGAAAATTATAAAAGATATTTTTGATAATATGAATTTTGATATTTATCCATGAGAGATACTTGTTATTTACATTATGATTAGGACAGTTTTGTCTAATTCATTTGGATAAGTTTTCGCATGTTCATATGAAGTTTCACCTCTGCATATGTAGAACAAAATTGTTTTATTTGATTAAGCCTTATGATCTTACGTGATGCACATATTAAACTTATGTTGTTTAGATAAACTCACATTCATATGCCTTATGCCTCAAGCTAGCGAAATGTGGGGGAGTATAGCCTAGTAAGATAATAATGATAATTTTGCAAGAACTTATGTGGATTGCATTAGTTTGGACTTCTAAATGGACAATGTAAATTATATTGGTTTTTATCTAGTTAAGTTGAAGTAATGATATTCCACTCTGATAGAGATACATAAAAGACAATAATCTCATGTGTTTAAGTAATTGCCAACTTGAGTGTAAGATACAAGAGTGACATGAGAGCTTGAGGTGGAGGTTTCTTTGTGGTTAAACATACTTATCAATATGTTAGATCATGAGGTATGTTGATTTTAGTCTTAGAGAGATTACTAATCATTCACGAAAACCCGCAGACGTTCTTAAACGGTGTAAAACCAATTGGCCGTAGAGTGGGCATTCAAAAATAAATTGAAGGTTAACGGCTAAATTAAGGTTAAAACTAGTGGTCAAGGGATAGACCTAAAAATATAAAATTAATTTTTGGAATGACTAAGTACTAGATCCAAAAAATGATATGAGCCCGATATAATGGGTAGGAGGCAGTGGCGGATACCCGCGGGGTACGCCTTGTTGCCATCCTCAAAAATGTAGAAGCATTTGAAAGAACTTACAGAATCAAGTGCATATATGTACTTTTTACATGTGAAAAAAAAAGTTGAAATGTTTTTCCCAAAAAGAGATTTAGGAGATTTTAATTGGGAAAGGGTGTTAAGTAAAATTGTAAATTAATTCAATCTGCATGAAGCAGACTTGCAATTTGCAAACTACCAATTTCGAATCCCAGCCCTCCAAAGTAAGATGTCAAGAGAACTTGTATATAATCTACGAAAATGAGAAAGGAAAAAGTAAATCGATGCTAAATTCAAGAATGGAGTCTTGAACCTAAAATTGGCAACTCTTAGGTTAAGCATATCTAGCTGCACATCTTGAATCCCTTGTGTTGGTAGAGCGTGGTATGTTTGAGTTTTAACCATCAAATTAACCTTGTATGTGAGAGTTGTTTTCTTGCATATATTCGAGTGACCTATTGAAGTAGTTGATCACTGTAAAGAGGTAATAGAACTCGTGAGTTCTTGTGAAAATCCATGTGTGATGTGTCTCATGTATTTCCTATGCCTATACTTGAAGCAAGTTGTTACATGTTGCTTATACAATAAACGGGTTGTTTATGTACTGTTTTCAAGCTGAATATGTTGCTATTTGATGTGTAGCTGTTGTATGTCATTATCCATATTACTTTTATACCGTTTTTGGGCTGTATATTGTGTACATACAGCAGATTATGACATTTAGCTGCAGAATGTTGCTATCCATACTGGTGTTATGCTGGTTTTTGGATTGTTTTGTTGAGTTTTAGCCAAAAGTTGGGAAAAATATGATATGTGTGAGTCATATGAGGACTTATGTTGTCTTTGGAGACTTATTATGCCCTTAGGATCATTGTTTCATGCCTTCTTTTCTAGTTTTGGGAAAAGGGTTAGATGCAGGTCATATGAGAACCTTGATTGATCATAGGCTTGGTATTTAGCTTGTGTCTGGATACCTTATTTGGGTTGTTGTCATATGTTTTATGCTCATGCTGGTCGCTTGGATGGCATACTATATGACACTAGTGTTCACTTGCTGAGGAGAAAAACGTGGGGTCGCATCACAAGCTAAATACGCTAAAGTGATTGATAGCATTATGTTTTGATGAATAACACAATATTCTTCCTATTATATCATATGTCAGTAGTAGATTTAGTCTACATACGTTGATGCGCATGATGAATATTGAAGTAGTCTAATTAAATTGTTGAGGTACTAGTGAAGTACTATAAAAGGGGTTTACGTTGTAATAGACTCCTTGTCAGGTTGGGTGTATGGTATCCATGAGAGATATTCTACTAATAACTATGTATTTAGGCTCGTTAGTGAGCTAAACTTTGTGAATCTGTATTGATTAGTTGTTCTTAAAGATTGAGCTAGCAGGTGGAAAAATTAAACGGCTTAGGAATGTAGTGTGAGACATTCCATTGTGGGGGGTTTTGTGAGACCCGAGAGCCTATGATAAATGCTATTTGACCTGAATTTCTCGTGAATATTGTAGTTCCATCGATGTTCGCTAGTTATAGCTATCTTATGGAAATTGATTATGGTGGAAATATTATTTTCGTGACTGTCCAAAGTCAGGGTGAATAGCTTGATGATGCTAGCGCCTTGCAGAGGCTTAGGTTGCCTTAAGTTGAATTGTAAAGGCACCTTGTGCATTATGGTCTTCTGTACCTATTTCTCTTGATATTACCAAAAATTTGATGCAACATTGGTAATATATAAACTACCCTTATTAGTAATAATACATGTACTCTAAGTACGAAGAGAATGGGTATATGGTCTTCTAAGACCTAAACTACTGGTTATTTGATTTGAAATGATAATGTTTCACAATTATGATGATATGTGAAATTGATAACTTTGCGGTATATGTCTTTCGTGCCAACTATATATGCGATATACGTACTATATGTGTACTATGTTAATACTTGGGGTGGAGATATGATTTTATTGATGTGATATTTGCTCCACTATTGTGTTATACTGACTTTTGTTGAAGTTGGCAGGCGATGGAGCTAGTTGTTTAATAGATCGTTGCAGATACCTCAATGTGGGGGTAAGAACAACTCGTGATTGACGTTGGCAATGGTCAACTCTCAAGTACCGCTTTGTTGCAATACAGTGTGAAATGCCATGTATGATGGTTGAGCATGATGCTTTAACCTAACCTATAGTCCATGACGGGTGGTGTGGACACTGCACACTTGATGGGTTTGGCAAGAGGAGACCTATTCGTCTCAGACATAAGATTGTAAATGATTTGCTCGAAAGAAAGTAATATCACTAGATTGTGTAAGGTCTGAAAAGAACCTTGCGGATCCATTGATTGAAAAAACATCGAGGGGGACGGGACTAAAGTCTATACACGAATAAACTGTGATGTATCCAACCTGGTTTTAACAGGTTCAATGTGAAAAGTCATAGTTTCATTCAAGAAATGCACTGTGTTTTACGTTGTCCCTCCCTATGGTGTGACAGTGCGGAGATGGGTCCATAACTATATGTTTGGTGGTGTCAGCGAGGCTTACACTTGATGGACACTGTCTGTATATTACCGGGGGGAAGGTTGAGCTTTAGCTCTTAATGGACCCATATCCATATGTTTGGTGGTGTGCGGTAACACACACTTGATGGGATCCACCTATGTAGGTGTGGGAGTCTGGCCGCTCCCTATGAAGATTCAAGACTTGCCATCTAGAGTGCCTATGAATATACAGGACGAGCGCATGGCCGATAAAACACACCGAACCGCATGAGTTGTGATTATGTTACCAAGGAGTAAGGTTGAGCTCTAGCTCTTAATGGACCCATAGCTATATGTTTGATGGTGTGCGGTAACACACACTTGATGGGATCTACCTATATAGGCGTGAGAGTGTGGCCGCTCCCTATAAAGGCTTAAGACTTGCCTTCTAGAGAGCCTATGAATATCCAGGACGAGCGCATGGCCGATAAAAAGCGCCAAACCGCAGGAGTTGCCAAGATCTGGAGTTTGGTATGTGTTCAAGTGGAAGACTATACAACCCCTTGTGAGGTTCAAAACGAAAGTCACCTTGCAAGTTGTTGGTCCTAAACTTGGGTGACACCAGGTGACGATTCAAATCGCGAGACATCGGCACTGAAAAACTGAACTCCCTTTGCCAATCTATTCTTCTTTGTTCTCTTCCGCTTGTATCCTTTGTGGGAGATTGTTGAAAAAATGATACAAGCTAAACTTAAGTGTTATGGAAAAATATTCTAACTGTGCCTATTTACCAGTCGTTTACCGTTATTAGTCGTTCAGGGTCATTAAAATTGTGACCGTTGGGCATTAAATGACAATATAGCCGTTGAAATTTATTACGTCCGTTTATAGCCGTTGGAATTCATTATAGCCGATGACTTAATGCTTGTAATAGTTTATAGCCGTTGGAATTCATTGCACCCGTTTTTTTTAATGCTTGTTACCGTTTTCTACGCTATATATATGTCATTAGCTATAACAACCAAAGATATACACTCTCGGTCTCTCTCTCTCTCTCTCTCTCGGTTTTTCTCTCCTAAAATTTGGGCAAAGTTCAAGGCACTCCTACTCGGCAATTAACGAGTGCACGTTAAGAGTCGGATCCCGTTAATCCTGGAGGACGGCCGCCGGTTATACTGTGTGCACCGGAGCAGCGGTGAAATCATCTTTTAGGACAGTGGCCTTTACCACGACGCGATATCAACAGTTTTTGTAAGATCTTTCCAAATACTCTCTCCTTCGTTGAATTTTCTAATTGCTCTTCTGTTTCAGTATTATTTTGATTGCTATTTTTATATAGTTTTCGCTGAATTTGTTTGCTGCAATTCGTTGCAATTTTACTATTTTTCAGTGTGATTTTACTATAATTTACTATAATATTTACTGAACTTTTACTGGTGTTTTTCGCTGCAAAATTTTCGGTAATTTTAGCTACAGTATTCCATTATTTTTCACTACTGTGTTTTACTACTTATCGCAGTTATTTTCATTGTATTTCACTGTGAATAGTCGATTTTTCTAACAATGCTAAAATCCAAGCTTAACCACAAAGCCAAATGAATGTCAAACACACACACATCATTATTATTACGACAATAAAAGGGAGTGGCCCTACTCATTTATACAGGCTGTGTGTGTCCAAGTTGACACTTACTAACTTTTATGGAGCATTTGACTCATGAATTGTCCTTCATTATAGTCACTCTTCCTTGACTTCACACGACTACTTTTTAGAAACTTGTTAAAGGGGGTTCGGGATGGAAGGCAGGCAGTTTCATGTATGATAGTAGAACATATAAGATGAAGAAATGGTAGTCGGGTATGTGAGTTTTGTCTGCAAGGAACTCCTCTGATGGTTAAATTAGTATAGGGCTAAAATAATAATAGGAATAGGTGAGAATTAAGTAAACATAATAGAATGCTTAGTTTAGGGATAAGAGAGATGTGTCGAATACATGGCTTGAGCTAGAGGTAGAAGAGTTGGCTCGTTAAGTGCTTAGTTGGGCTTAGAATGGCTTGGGATGACCCTTAACTGCAACAACAATTTTCAACCTAGATTCCTCATAGCTTTCTCTTTTATGCGCACCCTTTTTTATTCTACATAAATGATGTAATCATATGCGAATTAAGAAAAACAATAATAATTACGTTCTTCTCTGATCATCTTCATCTTTCTCTCTCTTTCAGCAAATCCATAGCTAGCTCTAATCAATCTAAAACATTCTAGTTTTGGGTTGTATCAGGCATCCATGGCTATTCGGTAATAATGGCAGGCGTGAAGAAGGACGACTTGGTGTGTAGTTTGATACAGGGCTTTTGGAACCCATGAATAATAGTGATATGGTGTTTGCACATGTTCTATTGAAGGATTGCTTTCTAAAATTACAGAATTTATATAATAAGTTTGTAGAAGAGGAAAAGCTTGATTATACCAAAAATAATTAATTTTTTTCCCGACAACAAAAAATAGATAATTAGATGGGGCTTTTTTGTAATTAAAAATCACCTAAATTTTAGGTGCGAGTTTGAAAAAATTATCTAGATTTTGTAATTTTTTAAAAACCACCTAAATTTTACAAAATTTTTCAATGGTGCACCTTAATATTAATGCCATTAATATCCGTTAGTTTTAGCTAACGTGACATTTAAAAATTATATTTTTTAAAAATATAAAATTTAATTCTTATGTATTTATAAATTTTTTAGATGGTTAAAATATTTAAAACTACTTTATATGTAAATATAATTTTTTAAAAATTATTTCTTTTTTTTTTCCCCTCAAAAACTACTTCAGTAAAAACTACCGAATATTAATAGCGTTAATATTAAGGTTTCACATTAAAAAGTTTTATAAATTTTAGATAGTTTTCAAAAATTGAAAATTTTAAATAATTTTTTAAAATTGCACTTCAAATCCTGGTCATTTTCAAATAATACAACACATTAGATTTTATTAACTCTAAATTTTTTTTTTTTTTTGTTTTAACACATCAACTCTAAAATACAATAGTCAAAATAAGTAACATCACATCTAAAAGTCCAAAATCAAAAACCAAAAATCAAAAGAAAAAAACAAAATAATAACAAACCAACAATAGAAATCTCCTTCAATGTGAAACCTTCCATCCTATTATAATTGAGCAATTCATATTAATAGATTGCGTATACTTGATAACTAAAGAGGGCGTCAATATGCCGCTACTGGATTCCATTAGAACTTCAAAATTATGCTTGATTGAGCGAGAGCAGTATCAGGATGGATGACCTCCTGGAAAGTCCTCACCTTCAGGTTGGGGGTACTCGAAAACAACCTCTCTTTAGGTTAACACTCTGAAGGGAGAAGACTGCGTATATCCGTCCACCAGACCCTGCATAGGTGGGAGCCTTTGAGTTACTGAGTATATATATATTTTTTTAGATTACGTATATTTGTTATGAGTACCTTCCATCTTTTCTGGTTTTTATGCTATGCTCTCTTCTCCTAGCCTGATCCTGACACGCCTTATTTGATTTTCAGCTCTAGAATCTTTTAGCGTGTGATGACCCTTTTTGTTTTTCATTTTTTTGCTCTCCTGTCTTCTTGTTTTGGCCTATTATTTATATTTGTCCTTTTTTAATCCCTATTTCCTTACAAATGTTCTAAGCCTCAACTTAATCAAGTAACTTATTTTATATTACGACTTTATCGCTAATTATTATTAAAAAAAAACCTTTTTCAATTCCTTCCCCCTTTCTGTCCTCATCTTGGACTCGATCTTCTTGGCCCCCATACCCAAACCCCAAACCCTAAAACCATAATAATCAAGTAACTTATTTTATATTACAACTTTATCGCTAATTATTATTAAAAAAAAACCTTTTTCAATTCCTTCCCCCTTTCTGTCCTCATCTTGGACTCGGTCTTCTTGGCCCCCATACCCAAACCCCAAACCCTAAAAACTCCCCCTCCCCCTCTCAAATCTCTCTCTCTCTCTCTCTCCCATCACCAAATGACACTCACCCACCCACCCCTCCAAATCTCTGTATTGGATTACGCTAATATTATAGACCCAAATACCTAATTTGGATGCCTATCAGTGACCAGCCATGGGCATCAATGGCAAGTTCCACAAGTTCAAGCTCTCCTTTCACTGGCCATCCCCTTCTCGCGCCTCTCCCTCCTCCTCCTCCGCCGCAGCGCCGCCGCCGCCGCCGCCGCCTCCGCCGCCCCTGCCGGCCTTCCTTTGCCCCATCTGCAACTCCCTCATCTCCGACCCCGTCTCCCTCCCGTCGTCGGGTCTCAGCTTTGACCGTGTCTGCGTCAACATCTGCATCTCCCTCCGATACACCCCCGCCATTAATGGGTCTCAACCCGACCTCTCCACCGTGAGCGACAACCCCGCTCTTAAGACTGCTATCCTTGACTGGTGCAAATTGACCAATTCACCCTTGCCGGAGCCCAGAGATTCCCTCGCCATCGAGAAGATTCTCCGGCGCCGGATGATGGTGGAGAATATCCGGCCGTCGGAGGTGGATTTGCTTAACAAAATGGCGGATTCCCCTGACTATAACATCTCCCACCCGTTGACTGAGTTGAACCACCGAGTCAACCCCTTTGACTCGTCGAGCTCGGTGGAGTCCGTCGTCATCACCGCCAGTCCGCCGCCACCGTTCGCCACCAGACCGGCGTCGTATTTTTACCAGTCTTCCTCTTCGGAATCCCCCTTTTCCTCCGGCGATTCCATAAACCCTAACTCTAACCCTAACCCTAATTCGGAGGATGAAGAGTTCGTAATTAGATTGAAAAGCTGCGATATTTACGAGCAAGAACAAGGGGTGATATCTCTGAGAAAGACCACCAGATCCGACGAACATTCTAGAATCTCTCTCTGTACTCCTCGATTGCTCTTGATGCTCAGATCGCTGCTCAGTTCAAAGTACGTTAGGGTTCAAACAAACGCCGTGGCGGCACTGGTGAATCTCTCTCTGGAGAAATCGAACAAGATCAAGATCGTCCGGTCAGGAATTGTTCCCACTTTGATCGACGTTCTGAGGGGGGGGTCGCCGGAATCTCAGGAGCATGCCGCCGGTGCACTGTTTAGTTTGTCGTTGGAGGATGACAACAAGACAGCGATCGGGGTTTTAGGAGGGTTGCCGCCTTTGCTGCACGCACTGAGATCAGAGAGTGAGCGTACGCGCCATGACTCGGCGATGGCGCTGTATCATTTGACGCTGGTGCAGAGTAACCGGGTCAAGGTGGTGAAGCTCGGGGCAGTGCCGGTGTTGATTGGGATGGTAAAATATGATTAGATTGAGATTTGATTTAAAGTTTGGTCGTAATTAGGATTGGGTAACTCAATTATAAAAAGGGCTTGAGCGTTGATAGTTAAGTAAAGAGAAAGAGAGTGTAGATGTGAGGCATTTGTGGATTTTGTCAAGGTGTGTTTGGTGAGCACCCGAGTGGGGCAAGAGAGAGAGATTGCCTTATGAGTTATTTGATTGATAGTTGTGAGAGAGTTTGTAACTTTCTTTATTCGAAGCTATATTGAAGAGGGTTGGTGATTTATAATATAATAGTTGTATTTGAGATTATGATTGTGATACGGGGGGTTGGGGATTGTAATTGGAGATAGTAATTTATAAATTTTATAGTGGATTAGACACCTATTCGAGCTCTGTGGTTTTTCACTACATTTAAGAGAGGCGTAAATTTTGATGTGCTATTTTTGTTAATTTTTATGCCTCCACTTGTGATTAATTTGTGATTTTTCTTTACAGGTACGAAAGGCAGGGGATTTGGCCGGAAAGGTGCTGCTGGTTCTCTGCAACCTGGCGGCGTGCACCGAGGGAAGGGCAGCGATGCTTGATGCCAACGTGGTCGAGCACTTGGTGGGGATGCTCCGACGGGAGGAGATTGATTCAGAATCAACACGTGAGAACTGCGTGGCAGCGCTGTACTCCCTCAGCCACGGGAGCATGCGGTTTAAGGGGCTGGCAAAGGAGGCGCGTGCAGTGGAGGTGTTGAAGGCCGTGGAGGAAAGAGGTGGCGAGAGGGCGAGGGAAAAAGCGAGGCGAATTTTGATGATCTTGAAGGGGAGGGAGGAGGCCGACGAGGAGGTCGACTGGGCTGCGCTTCTGGAGTCTGGCACCTTCAGCCGCACTCACCACCATATCGGTGGTGGTGGTGGAGGCGGAGGAAAGGTCATGTCCGAGTAAAAAGTCAGTCGGATTTGAATTTTGACTTTTGACTTTTATTTTTATTTTATTCCCCCAAAAAAGTCCTAGTACACGGTGTAATTATTGATTGGTTGTATTTTGATCTCTCTTTGCAAATTTTCTGATTTTTAGTTTATTGTGACTTTTGTAATATAAAATTAAAATTTATGAGAATTCGTAAATATATTTAATTATTGTATTTAGTTATGTTTGTGAGAGTTCCGTTGTCTCCCTTAGTATGTCATTTTTTTTAAACATCTTATGTCATATTCCGTGTGGATACAGGATACTGTTAGCGAGATTGGTTAATATAATAATTAAAGTTTTCAATGCTATTAACAGAACGGTTTAGTATGTCATTTAGGCATTAATTTTCTACCTAAAATATTGGTGAATCTAGTATTGTAGTAGTAGGATCTTACATGGGTAAGAGCACTAAAAACATTATCCAATGTTGAGATGCTAGTGTACGGGATCCGAAATTTGAATTCTCTTACCTTTAAATTTGCTTATGTGTCAAACAAATCAACGATCTTATGTAGTTTTATTATGGCAACGTGATTTGGTGGCAATGACAAAAATATAGATGGTTTGTTCCTATGTAGATATTGGGTAACAGTAGATCGGGCATAAATCCCCTAAGAGGGTACCAATATGCAAACATCGAATCACATTAGAACCCTGAAATTAAGCGTAGTATCAAGATGGGTTGCCTCTTGAGAAGTTCTCGTGTTGCACCCCGCAGAGTAGGGATGATCGGAAACAGCCTCTATTTAGGATAGCACCCTGAAAGGGGTATCCCCCCAGGCCTTGCTTAAACGGGAGCACTTGGGGCACTGGGAATGTGAATGTTGCTTTTAATAGATTATTTTAATAATTATAGATATATTATGTACTCATTGCTAATCTGAACCATGAGGACGTGTTATTGGAATGTTTGAAAGTTAAATAACTAACACTTGGCAAAAAGTGTCATTCATATAATTAAACTACTAATCAACGGATTATCCATTAATAAATCGGATTGGGTGAGATTTAAGGATTCTTAACCCATTTAATAAATAGCTGAATTTTGGATCAACCCCTTCTCTGAAATTCCGCATATAACACAAGTACAAACATAATATAACACATGCATTTGTTGTATATAAATATTTTACAGGATAATCATTATTTCATTTAAAGTTTGAGTCGGTTCCGAAAATAATGCTGAAAAATAAAAAAATAAAAAAAATAATGCTGAAAAAAAAAAATTCCAAATCCACTGTTGAACCGCGTTTACAAAATGCGGTTATATTAAACCGCGTTAAGAAAACGCTTTTCAGATGAATAAAAACCGCGTTTCGGTTTACCATAATAAAAACCACGTTTTAATAACGCGGTTTACTATAATAAGAACCGCGTCTTGATAAAGCGATTTACAATAATAAGAACCGCGTCTTGATAAAGCGGTTTACAGTATAAGAACCGCGTTTAGATAAAGCGGTTTACCATAATAAAAACCGTGTCATATGAACGCGGTTTAATATGGTCAAACGCAATGAGTCGAGCCGAGCCCTTAACAAGCTCGTATCGAACCGCTTAATGAGCTCTTATCGAGCCCTTATCAAACTGTTCGATAGCGAGCCGAGCACCCCCTGCTCGAACTTGGCTTGTTAAGCTATCGAGCTCTCCTAATGAACACGAACGAGCTCTAATCGATTTTGAACACGAGTAGTTCATTAAACGCTCAGATCGTTTACACCCCTACTCACCGCCGGTCATGTCATCCGCTGTCGCCCTTCTTCTGCTTTATACGCCGGAGATCTTTAAATATCATTGTCGTAGCTATTTGATCACTACTGAATTAATAGCCTTTTATTGATAATTTTTTCTGATTTCTTACCACCTCCTCTTATAATGTTGGAGTTTCATTGAGAGGAACATGGGATCAATGTGACGATCATCACGAATTGAGGCATAATGGCGACTATAAGCGATGAAAATAGTGTTTGTGCGTACTGCGAATAAACCGCGTTTATTAAACGCTGTTTATGGGTAAACCGCGTTCCTATAACGCGGTTTATTACTCTATGAACCGCGTTTTAGTAATGCGTTTTATATAAATATGAAACGCGTTTTATAGACGCGGTTTTTATGCATTTTAAACGCATCACCTTGACGCGGTTCAGTATAGCCGCATTTTGTAAACGCGGTTCAATAGTAGATTTGGAAATTTTTTTTTTCAGCATTATTTTTTTTATTTTTTTATTTTTCAACATTATTTCCGGAACCGACTCAAAATTTTCTTTTCTTTTTATTTGGTTTTACTAGTTTGAAAGGAGTAAACATTATTCATGTTTTTGTTTGTAACTAACATAATTCTAATAAAATATACTAGAGTACAAGGGGTGAACAAAAGAAAGAAAACCAAATCAAAAGGGACAAGAGCAACTCTAACGATACAAACTAACAAGACCAAGAGAGGCCAAAACTCCCAAAGAATCCTACAGCGTGACCATAAAACAACCCACAAAACAAAAGAACCAAAACAGACGAAAACCGCCCATCACAAGAGATCGAAAGAAACAAATCAATCCTAACAAGATGGCAAGGAAATCCGAAGCACCTAGACAAAATGACAACATTATAAACAATTCAAGCTATATCACGCCACACATCTATGTGCAGCAAAATTAAAAAAAAACAAAACCTAGTAGTTATCGTCACATTCCAAAACAAGGTACAAACTATTCAAACAGATACATAATAGAGCAAATCAACTGGTAGATGATGGTCAAACTTCACAATGAACAGCTGAATCAATTTTCTTTCTCTTGGTAACCTGCACCACAAAGTCTCTCAAATCCCTGTCCAATAGAGTAATCATTCTAAACCATATGAGAGCAAATCTCTTACTGTTGTAAATTGTAATGGTAAATCAAATAAAATTATAAGGAACTAAACGGCCATATCATCAAACATTAACTTTAGGGTTACATCATAAACATTAACTTCTCCCAAACCTTGTATCAAACATGATCTAACTTAAAATCACCAAATCTTCTTTTACCTTTTTAGTGTTGTTCTTATGGTGCTAGAACTGGATTACATTAGAATAAAATAAAATTAATAGTATAATTTATATATTAAAGGTAAACTGAACAGTTTATGAATTTTTTTTTTTTAACATACCCAGTGCCTCAAGGGCTCTCGCCTACGCAGGGTCTGGGGGGGCGGATGTACGCTGTCTTCCCCCTTCAGGGTGTTAACCTGAAGAGAGGCTGTTTCCCAGTGCCCCCAACCTGAGGGTGAGGACTTCCCAGGAGGTCACCCATCCTGGTACTACTCTCGCCCAAGCACGTTTAACTTCGGAGTTCTAATGGGATCCGGTGACGGCATGTTGGTGCCCACCAACACGCCCTCTTTGGTAAGTTTATGAATGAAAATGTAAAATATTTGATTCATTTTTTTAGAATATTTATATTTTTAGTCTAAAAGTTTAAAAAAAAATAATTTGTAATTTAGAATTAAAAGACGACGGCGATAACAATAATAACAGACCTAGTGCCTCAAGGTCTCCCGCATAAGCGAGGTCTGGGAGGGGTGGATGTATGCAGCCTTACCCCTTCAAGGTGTAACCAACCGAGAGGTTGTTTTCGAGGACCCCCAACTTTATAGGGTTCGCAACACGAGGAATTCCCAGGAGATCACCAATCCTGGTACTACTCTCGCCCAAGCATGCTTAATTTTGGAGTTCTAATGGGATCCGGTTGCATTAGTGCCTAGTAGTCTTATATATACATCTATTATAGCAAAGTGTTCCCTCCTTAAAAATCCCCCAAATCCCAAAGGAAGTCTTCTCATCAATCCTACCCCAACAACCCACCAAAAGGCCAAACAAACCTTCTTATGAATTACAATTTGACTGTTAATGACATTTAGTTGTTAATAAATGTAATATTAATTAAAATTAGTAAATTGAATTTTAGAATATAATCTTTTCGAACGAACTGTTAATGACATTTCCTCAAGGTAAGATTGTACCAATTTTAGATGTGTCATTCTCCAATATGGGAAAATAGTATTTTTCAACATTAAAATAAACGTGCGTTGCATGTGGAGTAACGAGTAATTAATATTATGCATGGTCTCTATTTCTTATTCATCTATTAAAAATTCCCTTTGCAAAATGGAGCCAGCTTCCTGATATAATGTTTAAACTTAAAAAAAATCTCCAAAATAGGGTTTGAAAACCCCCAAAAAAAAAAAAAAATCAAAAATGGTGTCCACATAGACATGTTCTAAATAAATATATATATATATACACACCTGACAAAGTTGCAATTTCAAATAACAACTTATTCGTAAAATATTCAACCAATTAGGGTGGTCTTGATATTTCAGGGCCTAAGACAAATAATTTAAATAAGACGTTACAAATATATCGACATTTCTTTTAACAACATAAATACTAATATAAAAAATTATAAAAACTACACTTATAAAACTTCTAACATTATTAATAATTAATGCTAAAACAATTATTACAGAAATAAAGTAAGAAATTTACATGTTATCGCCTTAGGGGCACTTACAATTTGGGGCTATCAAATAGTTGATTGTGCTACTTAGGGTTATGTCTTAAACTGAGTAATTAGAATTTGATAACATAATATTTTCAAACTAACTGTTAATGACATTTAGTTGTTGATCTATAAAAAATGTAATATTAATTAAAATCCGCAGTTAGAATTTGAGAACATAATTGTTTCAAACTAACTATGAATGACATTTAATTGTTGAAACCTTCTCATTAGAATTTGAGAACATAACGTTTTCAACCTAATCAAAAGGCCATACTACAATCAAAGGCCATACCTTTGTCATTACAAATTATTACAAATCATAAGGCCATACTTAAATTAAGAGGCCATACTAACCAATTACACTATTGCCATGTCAAGAGCGTACAACAAATAACACAGACGCACTAAATATCGAGGAAAGTGACAAATCATGCTTTACTAATATCAAGGAGAATGCTGCGATCTAATACCAGCATACTTTCAATGTAGGAGACCGGATAAAATTGACGGGATGCAACACTGAAGGCAAACACGCTAATAACCTAATTTGGCATCATCGTTTCTACCTTTTGTAAAAGGAGTTGCATACTTACTATAGTACGAATTTTGTATAACTTACATAGTATTTTTTTTGGTTAGTGCACATTTTCACAAGTCAATGAAAAATATACACTGCACATACTATCCGTGCATCGCACGGGAAAAAACTAGTTTATCATTAAAAGAGAATCCATCAATATCGACTATGAAAATGAAAAAAGATACAAGAAAAAGAAGAGGCGCACGTTGCCTATAAGCAAGGTTAGGTGATGGAAATATAAAAGAGAAAGAGACCTACAAATTTGGAATGTTCTCTTCTTTACTTAACTGTCATAAAAAGGAACATATCCAGTGCTTCAAGGGCTCCCGCCTACGCAGGATCTGGGGGGGCGGATGTACGCAGCCTTCCCCCTTCAGGGAGTTAACTTGAAGAGAGGCTGTTTCCCAGTGCCCCCAACCTAAGGGTGAGGACTTCCCAGGAGGTCACCGATCTTGGTACTACTCTCGCCCAAGCACACTTAACTTCGGAGTTCTAAAGGGATCCGGTGACAACGTGTTGGTGCCTTCTTTGGTCTTTACTTAACTGTCATCATATATTATATATCTCTGAGGCAACCATTTATTCTTTAATTCTGTATTTGGCTGCTATATAATGTAATGTTTGTTAAATACATACAAATTTTGATGGTGAAGTGTTATTTCAGTACATAGCAACATAATTATTTATTCTTTTTCGATGATTGAAGTTGCTGATAAGAATATCTTGGTTGAGTAAGATTGCATCTTAACCGAATAAGATTAGAGCAAGTAGGGGCATACATCGGTCCAAGGTCGAACCAAACTGGACTGGACTGGACCGGATCAAAGACCAAACTACATTAAATCACGAGACTGAGAACCAGATCGATTAAAATGGGGTCGTTCTGGTCCAAGCCCAGTTAGAAACTGGTCCGCACCGGACCGAATCGGAGCTATATATATATATATATATATATACTCATTAAATAGTAAAAAAATAAATATTTGTTAGGTTTATGTCTCAAATTACTTGTTTTATGTTTATGGGGTTGCCGTAGGGTCACCGATCGATCGTGAGTGAAGCCCGATCGATCAGGCAATTTAAGAAAATTTTGGGTATTTTTAGGCAATTAGAGGGCCGATCGATCGGCCTGTTCCGATCGATCGGGCCCTCCCAGTCACGGGTCTATAAAAAGGACGTAGGGTTTACGTCATTAGGTATCCAATCAAAGTTTGTGAGGTGCCGCCATTGAGAGTAAAAGAGGTGACTTTGTAATTCCTCCAAGATTTTGAGTGCTACGAGAGTTTAGAGAAAGTGATTGTAATTCTTTCATAAATCTCGTTGAGAGGAAGTGTCTTTGTAATCCTTCCGTTTAGTATCAATAAAGAATCTCCATCTCTGCCTGTGGTTTTCTCCCCTCTCTATTATAGAGGGGTTTCCACGTAAAATTGTGTGTTCGTATTTGTTCTTTATTTCTCCATATATTTATTTACTTCTCATTTTGTGTGAGTCATATTATTTGAATCGAATCAAGCTATCAGGGTTCATACTTCCGCATCAAGATTTCCCTAACAAATTGGTATCAAAGTATATCAGATTTGTTTAGATTCATAACAAACTGGTATTAGAGCCATGTTTATTTCCATTTGGTATATGACGTCCACAATTATGATCGAAGTTGAGAAGTTTGGTGGTCAAGGGAGCTTCAGTTTATGGCAGGTTAGCGTTAAGGGCCTCTTGACTCAAAGTGGCTTGAAGAAAGCTTTAGATAAGAAAAAGAAGAAACCAGAGAATTTGACAGAAGCACAATGGGAAGAGTTAAATGAGAAGGCTCTCACTACAATTCAGATGTGTCTTACTGATAACGTTTTGACAGAAGTTCTGGAAGTGAAGACCGCTAAGGGGTTGTGGGAGAAATTGCAGGATATGTTCTGTTTCAAGTCTGTCTCCAACAAAATCGCAGTTAAGCGTTGGTTGTTCACGTTTCGTATGTCAGAAGGTACGTCACTTAAGAATCACGTCAATGAATTTAATTCAATTATTCAAGATTTGAAAGAATTGGATGATGTTCCTAAGGATGAAGATCAGGCAATGTTGTTGTTATGTTCTCTCTCTGCTTCATATAAGGGTTTTGTTGAAAGCATGATTTATGGTGGTAGACAAACCATATCTGTTGATGAAATTAAGAGAAACCTACTGAGTAAAAAACGAGTAGATAGAGAATTATTTAATTCAGTGTATAACTCAGGTAGTGGTTTATTTGTGAGGGGGAGAACTGAGTATGATCATAGTGGAAACAAGTCTAAGTCTAGGTATCAAGACCTAACCTGTAACTACTGTCATAAGAAAGGGCACATTAAGAAAGACTGTTATAAACTTAAGAGAAAACTTGAAACAGATAACAAGTTTGGTCAGAGATCCATAGTAGCTAGTGTTGTGGATGGTGAGAATGAAGATCTTCTATTGTCTGTGTCTGAACCTTAGTCCAATTTGAAAGATAGTTGGATTTTGGATTCGAGTTGCTCCTATCATGTCTGTCCCAATCGGGATTGGTTTTCCACGTATGAGTCAGATCGAGGTGGAGTTGCTTTGATTGGTAATGATACTTCATGCAAAGTTCTGGGCATAGGAATAATTCGTTTTAGGATGTTCGATGGCACTGTCAGGGTTTTGAGCGATGTTCGCCTTGTTCCTAATTTGAAAAAAAATCTCATCTCTTTAGGTACTCTTGAGTCTAAAGGGTACAAATACACATCTGGTGGTATGTGAACAAGGGCTTTATGGGAAGCAGAAAGGTTTTCGCTTCAAACAATTCCTGACGAGTAGACGTGTCACGTTTGGTGAGTCTTCGTTATTGTCTCCACAGAAGATGTCATCAATTGTTTGTGGTTCAGGTCAGGTGAGTAAGCCAGAGGGAGTTCAGTTGAGTAACACAGTTCAGCAGCAGGTGGCTGTTTCAGATAATGTGTCAAGATCCAATTCAGAGAAGAAGAAGATTGGCATTGCTGATAACCTCTCAGATATGTTCACTCAGTTTCTACCTAGCATGAAGTTCAAGCTTTGCTAGGTTTTGTGTTTTGTTGAGATAATCCCGTGTGTGGGGGTTTAGTGGAGAAGGTGGAGGAAATTCTTTTATGTATGTAATTTGAGCCAAGATAGAGATTTGTTAGGTTTATGTCTCAAATTACTTGTTTTATGTTTATGGGGTTGCCGTAAGGTCACCGATCGATCGGGCGAATTAAGGAAAATTTGGGTATTTTTAGGCATTTAGAGGGCTGATCGATCAGCTCGTTCCGATCGATCGGGCCCTCCCAGTCACGGGTCTATAAAAGGGACGTAGAGTTTACGTCATTAGGTATCCAATCAAAGTTTGTGAGGCGCCGCCATTGAGAGTAAAAGAGGTGACTTTGTAATTCCTCCAAGATTTTGAGTGCTACGAGAGTTTAGAGAAAGTGATTGTAATTATTTCATAGATCTCGTTCAGAGGAAGTGTCTTTGTAGTTCTTCCGTTCAGTATCAATAAAGAATCTCCATCTCCGCCATTAGTTTTCTCCCCTCTCGATTGTAGAGGGGTTTCCACGTAAAATTGTGTGTTCGTATTTGTTCTTTCTTTCTCCATATATTTGTTTACTTCTCATTTTGTGTGAGTCATATTATTTGAATCGAATCAATCTATTAGGGTTTACGCTTCCGCATCAAGATTTTCCTAACAATATTCAATTTTCTAAAATTTAATATTTTTTGATATAATATAATATATACAACAACAACAACAATAGTCCCCAATGCCTCAAGGGCTCCCGCGTACGCAGGGTCTGGGAGGGGTAGGATGTATGCAGCCTTACCCCCTCAAGGCGGGGCCTTGATGAGAGGCTATTTCCGAGGATCCCCAACCTGATAGTTGCTAGTTAAGATGGGCACGTAAGTAGAGTAAGTAGAGCATGTAAAGCATGTATGCAGATCATGAAGAATATGTAAAGTATAGAGATCAAGAAAAGCATGTGAGGCATGCAAAGCGTGTGAATATATAGCAAGTAAGCATGCAAGCATATAGACAAATAAGCATGTAAGCAAGTAACCATGGAAACATGTAAGCATGGGAGTAATGGAGCATAGTAACCAGGGCAAAAGGGAGATATAATATAATATATATTAATTATACATTAAATTATGTACTCAAAATATTTAATACAAAATTAATGTTGATCAAACATCGGTCCGATCTTCAGGTATTTGGGTCTTCGACAGAAAAGTATGAAAGACGGATTAAACCCATATACTAGGATAAAAGCCTAGATCGATTTATGGTTGGTCCGGTCCAGTAAATTGGTCTGGACTGATTTTTATTCACCCTTGAGTTGAGAGCAAGTAGAATAAGACCAGTAAGGTTAGATCTCCCGACCCAAAGAGACAAGTTAGCTCTGGTAAGACAGATAAGTTACTCACCCATCTTTGAAGTAGCGTATCCGAGTAGTATTGCTGACAATCTCATGTGCCTCTCACATGAGGGCCTTTATAAATACACTTTCTAAATGGGGGTCGCTCCCATAGTAAGAAAAGAAAAAAGCCGAAAATGAAAAATAGGGCCTGAGTTTGTCTCTTCTTATAAGAGAATGTGATACGAAAATATAAATCTTCTTATTTTATTTATCAATTAACCTACAAAGTCAAACCAAATAAATCAGAAATTAGAAAATGACATATCGATCATGGAGCATTAGAATTACTAAGGATGTGTTTGACACATATACAGTATAACCTTGATAAATTAATATTTAATAAATTAATAACCTTCATTGATAATATTTTTGGTCGGTCTTGACTTGAGACCAATAGGGTAAATTAATAATTCCCTAAATTTATAAGATAATACATTTTAAAAGAATCACATGGGTCCCATTTGATATATAAATTAATAATCTCCTTATACATCAAAATTATATATACATGACTCAATTAAGAGACCTTTGTAAAATATGACTCCAATGTTACTTGTTTCCTCTTGAAATTGATGTCTCCTTAGACCTCATCTCTAACTTTTCTTGGTGCATTAAGAAACTCTGATGTAATGTTCTCGTATTACAAGAGAAAATTAGGTAAACTAATGTCTCCGTGTACCTCATCTCTCAAGTTGGGTTTTCTTGGAAACAGCCTCTCTTCATGCTGACACCCTGAAGGGGGAAGGCTGCGTACATCTACCCCCCAGACCCCACTTATGCGGGAGCCCTTGAGGCACTGGGATTGTTGTTATTGTGGTACAATACACAATACATATATTAAGCTCATTGTTTTGGAAAAAAAGAATACCTTGATAAATTAATTTTTTATTAATTAATGTATAAATTAATAAATTATTAATTTATCGATTAAATAATATTTTAATTAATTAATAAATTTTCATAGTCCCAAAGGTATTAATTTATAGAGGTTTAACTGTAATTAGAATTGGACATTGAAATTGCAGTTGCAATTCTAATTCTAGTCAGATTGGAATTGGAAAAGAATTGAAATTTCTTTGTTTGGTATATCAAAGGAATTCAATAACTAACAGTGTTGGGGTTTAGGTCAATCGAGTTGGATCATTCCTGGTTTCGGGCCAACTAGAGTCAGGTTTCTATCGAATAAGATCATTCGGGTTTGATCCAAGTTGATTTTTGGGTCAACTCGGGTCAATTTTTAGTTGAGTCTAATAATATTGTGCAAGTCATCTCAAATAAGGGTTAAAGATTAGGGTTAGACAAACTGGGTATGATTCAGGTAGGTATTTTTTTTTCCTCCATAAATATCGGCAAAGCTGAAGAACAGCATAGGGGTCTCGACAAAGCGATCCCTGACAACTACGAAAAACGGAGAAGGAACAGGCAAACAAATCAGAGAAAAGACAACGGGGGAGGGGCAACAGAAAATAGGGTAAAAAACAACAAAACAGGAGACCAACCTACAACCCACACAACACGAAAAAGGAGACCCACGAGCAATAAAGAAAAACACGGAGAAGAAGCAACCCAAAAATTGGAAAACAAGGCGCAATAGATTTGAACAAGTACTGGACTGGAAAGAGAAAGGAGATGAGACCAAATCCAAAAAGATCTGAGGGGAACAGCACTACGAATCCAAACTTTAGTCCATTTGAGCAAAGCGCTCAATCATAAGGGATTCATCCCCATGAAATCCCAACCCAAGCAACTTCCCGGTTTCCCAAGTGCGTTTCCCCTTGAGCAGTTGCTCAGTTATGAAGCACTTCTTGTTCTTGTTTTGAGTCTTTTTCTTCCCTTTGGCTTTGGTCACTTTCTCAGGCCTCCTCTTCCTGCTGCTACTAGGAGCCATATCTTTGAAGAACTCTTGAAGGTTCGGTTTCTCTTGATCATTTTTTCAACGCTTGAGAGCCTTGCGATCCCTTTTAGTGACACCATCATTAGGTTCCTGGCACCCCTGTCTCTCTCTTCTTCTCCTTCCCCTTGCCTTGGAGGTTTCCGCGATATCTTGAGCCAAATTAATACACAGGTCCATGTCCTCGACATGACCATGATCAATCAATGGATCAAACCCTGGTGGAAAGGTTGGGACCGACGACTTAAACTCGCTGCCCCTATTAGTGTTTGGTATTTGATCCGCTTGAGGTGTGCTCTGAACTTGCATCCCAAGTGAATTGGTTCCACTGTCCTCAACCCAAGGCAGAAGCAGTTGCGATCTTACATATGGTTTGTAAACCTTGCACTATATAACTGCAGGCTGTTCAACTACTCGAGGTGGAGAGAGGTAGACAAACGAGTAAGAGGACTACATAACCAAGGGCCAGCTACCAATAACCTAATGGTTAACATGTAGCGTAATGTGTCCCGCACTCAGATTATCAGTACACACATCCATACACCTAGTCCTCGGGCGTATCGAAGGGTCCATCTCCTAGATCGGGTACATAGCACGGTCAATAGGATTCGGGTTGGTGTTGGTATTAATGTTATGAGCTTACCGTAGGGTTTGACCTTCTTCCCTTTTTAATCTGGCAGACGCTGCGAGGTGGATAACTTCCTCAGGGTAGCTCAGGATTAGCTCGGAGTTCCCTTCCTTTTCAAATACCATTCGGCTTCCCTCACTAAAGTTGACTTACACAACCTGTTGGATAGTAGATAGGAAGCAAGTATCAATAAGAACCCTTGCCACATCCACACATCTCATTGCCGAAGTTCACGAATCCACTCGAATGAAGTTACCCTAGATTCGTGCAAAATTAGTGAAGCTCTCCGTCAACCAGCACTATAATGGAAGACCATGGATTTCAATCGACACTTTTCTTCTCATAGTACCAGAAGTTTGTCATGTGTAGCGGTTCACCTCTCTGAATTTGCAAAGAAGTACATGTGTCCGGGCACCGAGATATTCATCCATAGCCTTGGTCGAGTTGCAAGTATGGATAAAGGTTTCTGAGCTCAATCCTCGTGGTGTCAAGTCAAAAAGTTCGTTCTCCGTAAGGAACCTGAGGACATTATCTAGCGTATCATACCCATACGAATGGGCTATTATCGATCTGCACATCCAAGCTTCCACCTGCTTATTTATGGAAGCTGTTATGACCTTGGGACCATTATGTTCCATTGCACCCCTTTCCTGGGGCGATTGATCTGTGTCCTCTGGAGTTTGATTGATGATTATATCATCAACCCTCCTATCACGATCTGAAAAGTATATCCTTGTGCGATTTTGATTCTGACACTGTCTGCTATTTGACCCACCGTGTTGTTTAGCCCAGTCAACCTTAATCTTGTATCCCATGATCCAATGACCATTCATGGAATCAATTGCCCTTAGGGCCTCATTTCACTGTCGGAATCTAACAAAACCCTAAGAAAGTCTTGTTTTGGCCCTTCTATTTTGCGGGACAAAACAGTCATAAACTGATCTAAATTCCCTAAAAACAACCTTAAGCCACAAGTTTGAAGTAAACTCCGGGAGATTGTCAACAAAAATTGACATTGAATCACTAAAAGTCGACATTGGCGGGACGTTGTGCTGGTGGTCACTGGAGGTTGAGGAGGTGACCCGTTGTGGCGGGATGAGTATTTGAGAGTGAGACGAAGAAGAAAGAGATTATGGGGGAAGAGTTACCGGTGCGGCGTGGCTGAAAGCAGATGGTCGGATTTGGGGGATCACGATGAAGGCAGATATAACCGGTGAAGATGGAGGATGAACGGAGGAGCGATGAGGAGGAAGACGAAGGGTTGGACCTTCTGAGAGTCAGCAATCACCCTCGGACGTTGAACGACCAGCACAGGATGGCCTTGACGACCCCGGAAACAGAGCTCTGGCCTCTGGGTTCAACCTCGAGCCATATTGGTTCCAGTTATTCAGGTTATATCATTTCTCTTCCAAATTACCTAAGGACCAATAAAATTTAGCTCGGATTAAGTTAGGTTGGGGTAATTTCAATTTCAGTCATTTCTAGGTTTTATGTTAATTGGATTGGGTTATCTCAGGATTTGGGTGAGCTCAGTTAATTCACATTCAAGTTATGTCGGAGTCTCGGGTCATTTTGGGTGTGTGTCTTTTCGGATTCTAGTTCTATTGGATTGGGTCATTTCCAACTTTGAATTAGATAGGGTTAGATTTTGGATCGAGATAGTTATCTTTGCTATCTAGCTAATTGAATTAGATTATTTTTGATTTCTAGTCAGTAGAGTTAATAGAGAATTACAATTTATTAGTCTCATTCAAATAAATTGGAAGATATGATTCTTTCAGTTAAACCCAATTTCATAGAAATAGGAAATACAATTGTAATTTCAATTTCACCAGCTGAACCAAATAACAAAAATTGAAATTCTTGACCTTAAGTTTAGTTTGAGCCTCAACTCTAGGCGTTAATTTCAGGTGACAACATGATCTAAGGGAAAAGAAAGTATTCATTGAATGATAGGCCCTCTTGTGGGGTTTGAGTAATGGAAAGCAAGAAAAGATCACTAGCGACTCAACAACAGTCGAGAATTTAGGAGTTGTTTAGAGATAGGATATTGTAAACTATTTTGGAAAATTTTTTCAGAAAACTAAAAAACAAGAAAAATTGTTCAAAAGACTAAATTTCTAACAAAAGAAGAATAATTTCTCAATATTTTTCTGCTCCTTCAGAAAAATTGGAAAACAATTTAAAATTGTTTTCAAGAATTTCCACCCCAATGATTTCCATTGGTTCCTTTCATTCACTCTTATTACGAGCTTCATTCTTTTTCTCTTTCTTTACCCCATCCTTCTCTTTCTATTTATCCATTCCACGCTTTTATTTCTTTTTCTCTCAAACTTGACAAGAACTAAACCAATGAAATTAAAATTGAAAGAGAAAAGGAAGAAGAAATAGAGCATTCATTCGTTGATAATTATTTCCCATACAATCAAGGCTATATATAGCCTAAAGCGAGGATAAAAGGGACGTTAATTAATCAAAGAAACTCAAGGAGGCGTGTTCTTGCAACCAGTAATAGATTTTGGTGTGCCATGGCTAATTTCAAAGTAGTTGACGGATTGCGTATGGCACGTGCAGCGACGCGCACCCTACCTCATACCCAGCTGAAGTTGCCGAGTCGTGGCAAACACATGCAAGACCCACTTCCCTTGGTGGGCTGCAATAATCGGGTGTAAGACCCATCTGTTCAGCTCGAGCTTGAGCAGAGCTGTATTCTAACCCAAGGCTAGTATGGGCGAGCCAATTCTCATGGGTTGAATTGTAGGTTGCTTCTAAGGCCGAGCCATTCTCAAGTAGGAATGTGTCAAAACTCTCACGCCCTTATTATCAATTACATAATAATGCTTTAAATTGATTGTAAATTATTATAAGGTCGTCAATAGTGACATACAACATCATTGATACCCACAGATAGGGAGTTTTGCCAACTTCCTTTTCATGCTGGTACAATATCAAGTAATCTATGGATTTAATTCTATTGAAATTAAAATAAAAAATTAATCTATATCAACAACAACAACAGATCCAGTGTCTCAAGAACTCCCGCATAAGTGGGGTCTAGGAGGGGGTAGATGTAAGCTTTACCTTTTAAAGGTGTAACCCTACCAAGAGGTTACTTCCGAGGACCTCCAACCTTATAGAGTTGGTAACACGAGGACTTCCCAGGAGCTCACCCATCCCGGTATTACTCTCCTCCAAGCACGCTTAATTTCAAAGTTCTAATAGGATCCAATTGTATTACTGTTTGGTAAATTAACCCTAAAAAAAAAAAAATCTATTTTGAAAATTCTAAATAGTAAATTGAGATTTCCATTCTGACGTATCTCTTTATGAATGTCTAAACCTATCCCTATCTTTTCCTGATTACGTCATTCAAATCACTAATATTTCCTAGTTAATTTTTTTTATAGGTAATCGAAGTATTATTCATCAAACAGTCAAACACAAAAAGTTTCAATACTCCCGATACAATATTCAATTCGAGTCCTACTTCTAGTAGCATCCTTGTAACTATTAAACTAAACAAGCAGTGTTGACTTCCGATTTCCATTCTTCGCAAGAGTATCTAAGTTCCTAGTTGTTAATGTTAAGCGAAATACCCAATATCTAGATTTGATTTAGATGCCAAAATAAAATCTGTAAAATAAGAAGACGAGGAAGAAAAAAGCAACAAAGACACCAATATTTAGATGGAAAATCCTCACAGAGACGGAAAATTCACAGATGGAGGCAGATAGCTTCACTAGATTGAAAAAGAAGTATTACAAGATTTTTTCCCTCCGTGTCACTCTTTTCTCTATGTTTCTCTCACTACACTGAGCAGAAGCCTTACAAAAGACTATAAATAGCACCACAAGCAACTGAAAACCCTAGAAACATAAATAGATATAACAACCTAGGTCCATACTCCGTTCCACCACTGACCCTATTTAAAATTTGGACAAAAATTAAGATACAACACAACAACAACAACAACAACAACAACAGTCCCAGTGCCTTGCGGCTCCCGCATAACGCAGGGTATGGGGGGGAGGGGGTGATGTACGCAGCCTTACCCTTCCGGCAGGAAATGAGACTGTTTCCGAGGACCCCCAACCTGAAGTGGTTGAGTTCCTGCAGATAAACCATCAATCAATAACCGTGCATAAAAAGAAAAAAAAAAAAAAAAAAAAAAGGAGAAGAAGAAGAAGAGGAAGAGGAGGAAGAAGAAGAAGGAGGATGGGCAAAGTCATGGGCTAAGCTAGCTTAAAAGTGCTACACTGCAGGTTATGCTCGCCTACGGAACTTAGGCTACCAGCCACTCCCCGCCCTGCTCTACTCTGCCATCTCCGCTACTCTAATACAAGCCCTCCAACGTGTCCTATCTAAGGCCATCTCCTCTCTTAGGTTTAGGTGGGTTAAGTCTTGACGAATCGTCTCCGGCCAGCTCTTCTTTGGTCTGCCCCTCCCTCTTCTGCTTATCGCTGTGTTGAGTTGTTCACACCTCCTGACTGGGGCTGAAGTCGGTCTTCTGCTGATATGTCCAAACCATCTTAGGCGTTGCTCCCTCAATTTATCCTCTATCGAGGCTACACCCAACTTACCTCGTATCACATCATTCCTAATCCTATCTTTTCTTGTGTGGCCATACATCCAACGTAGCACAACGGTTAATATAAAACATGATTGCTTATTGAGAATATTTCCTAGTATATACGGCTAAAAGACATGGCACTAGCTTTAACCCAATTCAACAATGTTAATATGTTAATAGATACTTAAAATGTATACCTAACTTGTTCATCTAATATATACTTATATTAATATAGCCCGAGTCTTTAAAAGTGTAGGATCTAGCGAAATGCTTCAAGTGGATCAACCTTGACATTGGAAGCAAATATATCGGTGAGGTCTTTAAAGGTATTCAGTCTAAACAAAGGGGCCAAAGTATTATTCTTTGGCATATTTGAAAAGATAGCAACAAAACCCTATTTAGAAATGAAACTTGGGGTGTCCTCAGAATTTGGATAAGGACTAAGACCCAACTCAATGAACGGGTTCTTAGGAAGGCGAACAATAAATATATGACGGAGGTGGGAAAGACTATCACAAAATGTTGTTCTTGGGTTAACTAGGACAAACCTGAAGTAGAACTGGTCAAAATTAATTGTGTTGGTCCAAGATTAGTAAGAAATCAACATTGTGGTATACATATCAGAGACAACATAGGGAAAATGCTAGTGGCAGGGGACTAGAAGTTTGGAACATGCTTTTGTTATAGCGGTGGAAGCCATCACAATAAGAGAAGGGGTCATGAAAGCTAAGGAATTGGGCTTTAAGCAGATCGATGTGGAAGGAGACAACGAAGTAGTAATTAGAGTTCTTAAAGGGGAATACAGCTGCCCACATAAAATTGAGAAAGTTATCAAGGACATCATGTTTTTGATTAAGGACTTAGGAAGCCAACTCAGATGTGAAGCATTATCAATGCTAGATGTGTGTCACCACGTTAGATCACAGTTTCCCAGCTTGGCAAATGTTCGAGGTCTTATCAAGATTGGTGCTTCCATCGTTGTGATCTTCATAGCTACATCTTCATATGGGATATGTTATCTAACTTCATACTTGGACGAAGCCTCCTCTTTCGTGGACCATCTTCAAAGCTAGGCACCATTTCTAGCCAGCATTCATCATGGTGCGCAATTTTTTGGGATTTTGTTTTAGTTTCTGTTTTGTTTTGCTTCGTTTTTATTTCTTCCATCCTAAAGACTTAATGTACTATCTAGAGGATTTCCTCCTCTTTCTTAACCTGGAAAAGAAAAAAGACTCGTTGGTGTGTCACTTCAGACATGCATTTACACTACAACAAAAAGGGGTAAATCTCGGCGCTTTTTTTTGGAATTCTCGGCACAAAAAAGCGCCGAGAATTTCATTATCGGCGCTTAGGACAAGCGCCGAGAAAAAAAACGCCGAAAAATAAAAACGCCGAGATTTTTCGGCATTTTTTATTGTCGAGATTTTTCGAATTTTTTAAATACCCTACTTTTACTTCTTAGCATAGACCTTTTGTCTATTTATTTGTGCATATTTTTCACACACACACACACACATATATACGAATATACAAAATTACTTAATAAAAAAATATCAACTAAACTGATAAATTTTTCATAAGATTCCGAATTTGACAATCAAAATATTACATCATTGTCAATGTACTTCGATAGTTCAAGACAAAATTTGAGATTTTTTTCACTCCAAATATCAACATAATTAATCTAATAACCAAAAAAAATATATATATACAATGCTAACTTAGTCAAGTACATTTTTCACAAATATATCAATCAACCGAATGAGCTTGGCGTGCTTGGAGATGCAAAAAAATTTGGGGGTTCACCGTCACCTGATCCCGATTCATCTCTACCCTGTATAGACAACACAATAGATTTAGTATATCTGATCCAAAATTTTGCTTCACATGGTAAATTCATATAGTTCCCCAAAAGTACCAACCCCAATGCCACCTTTTGTCTCAATCATTCATATCATCAATTTCATTATTTACAAAGGATTAGAAAGGCGATTATTTGCATTATAGTACAAACAAATACAAATTAAATAGATTATCTTACCGGATCAGCAACCGTAGTAATAATTGCTCGACCTTCTGCTATCATTTCATATGATGCTTGGCCAGAAGAAACAGCATCATAGATGGGTAGGAGCCTTCTCATTTGCTGCTTTACATTGGCCAATTCTATTTTTATATTTTGTAATTCGACATGATCACCGGTACGGTCGAGTCCCTTTTTCTTTAGTTCACCCCTGACTCCGTATATATCACTCCTCTTCACGCCAAATCCATAGCCTACCGCTCGATAGCCCGGATTTTCCTGTTCATACATTAGCTCTGCAAATACTTCCTCCTTAATTTCTGATCGAGGTCTGGAAGAAGATCCAAGTCGAGCCTCAACTATTTCTCTAGCTGTATCCTACAAAGAAGAGCAAAAGACATTAAATACATTTAAATTAAAAGAAATGTGAGATAATAATAAAACCCAGCATAAATTCTTGTGAAACCGCGTTCTCAAAAAAGCCACCACTTTTCCTGGTATGAGTTTCTTGGTAAAACTCTATACTCGTGGGCTTCCTCCCTTTATTAATTTCCTACAATCAACACGTCAACATAAGTCTTAACTAATTTAACAGGTAGATAGTAATAATACACTAAAAATATACTTAAGTCCTTACAAAACTATCTCTTTTATTGGCATAACTTGTTGAACCAGTCGTGTGAAACTGATTCTGCTTGGCACGTGCTTCTTTGCCGCATTTACTCTTCTCCTGACATTAGAAATCAACATCAATCCAAGAAAAACTTTACATTCATAATAATATCAATCTGTTTCCCCCTTTTTGACCAATCAAAAATTACTTAAAAAGAAATTGTTTTACCTTGCCTTGTGGAGAAAACCAAAACTGTACCAAAGTTATCCATTGGTCACGATTAACTCCTTGTGGTACTGTTGCAATAACTTCGGCCTCAGTTTTGTTCCCTTGGCAATATTGCGCTTTCAAGCTCGTCTTATAACCCCTCCACATTTTGCCAAGATGCTGTAGTATTGATTTATCAATCAATACATCACTGGGCATTGAAAATTTTCCCTAAAACATAAAATCCAACAATAATGTCACAAAAAGGCAAAGGAATAAAACCTTAATTAATACAATGATAAAGTTCAAAAACTTCAGACATACATATTATATCGTATATATAAAGTAAACTTCAGACATAAATAATACTTACTCGGATAACCTCAATAGCTTCTGCTTTGTATTGGTTATTCATTATACGCCAATCCCTTACTCCGAGCGGACAAAACCGTCCCGTTTTTGCAACCTCTCCAATAAACCGGATCAACAAATCGCCACCCTTTCTAATTGGTTGGCGTAGGTCATTGAACCGCACATTAATTCTTACACCTTCAGGAAGATGCCATACTTCCTTAACTGGTATCGTCCTTAAGGTACTCAAGTTATCTTGGCCATCTATTAACGATTAAGATATACCATTACTTTTCTAATTGATTGAAAAATTATTACCATAATTAATGCTATAAAATTGAAAACATTTACCGATAAGTTGAAGTAGCTCCCTCTCATCAAATAGCACGTCAGTGGACCAAACACCAGCTTCCCTGACTGGTCCCTTTGCTTCAGATGTCGACGGTCTTGGCCGACTGTCATCACCTCCTTCATTTTTCGGTGTTGCTGTTGAGGACTACACTGATTTGCCACTTCTAAAAAACCTCCTCATTGTGAATCCACGCTTTTCCAAAAACAAAAGAATTAGTAGATGTATAATAGAACGTACAAAAATAAAATGAGAAGCAAATATGTTCCGTAAAACAATCCTTCAATAATGAAACAAAGATCATGGACAAAATGAAACAACATGTACAAAAGAAAACTAACATACATGGACAAAATAAAACAACACATACAAAAGAAAACTAACATACATGGACAAAATGAAACAACAAGTACAAAAGAAAACTAACATACATTGACAAAATGAAACAACACGTAACATTATTTCACAACTCTAAAAAAACAAAGATCAAATCTCGCCTAGATCATATAAGTCCCTAGGTTTAGTCTTAATGACATGATACCATCCCTTTTGCATCTCATCTTGAATATAGAAAACTTGCTTTGCTTGATATGAGATGACAAATGGATAATCTTTCAACAATCGACCCGTATGCATCAACTTAGAGAAGTTCACACAAGCACCATCATTTCTATAGTTCACACAAGCATCAACATAGACAATTTGGAGAATGCGCTACAGCCTGGATATAGTTCTTCATTAGAGGCTTCCAATATCTTCTTATACTTGGCTTTCTCCTCAGGAGATTGGTTGGGTTGTTCAAGAGGAACTTGGTCCGACCAATCATGTTCATCAGACAAATGGAGTTGACTTGTGGAGGGAGGAGTATCAACTCCGATACTTTCTCGTAGTAATCCACCAATATCATCTCGCCCTATGGCCCTTCCCTCATTATTATTGGTAGATGTTTGACTATTACATCTCAATTGTTGAACAATATCTTCTTTTCCATGAAAAATCCATTTCTTATACTTTGGCCAAAAACCCTTAAAAAGGATATGATATTCCACATCTTCTAATGAGAACCTTTTGGCTACTTTGCATTTATTACATGGACATCGAGTTTTTCCTTCTATAAGGTTTTCTTTAGCCAACTTAATGAATTCAATTACACCATCAATATAAGCTTGACTAATCCTTGGTTGCGTGATCCAACTCGTATTCATATCTCTAAATATTAAGTAGTGCAATCAAATTACCTAAAAATTGAAAAAAGATAGAGTTCATAAGACAAATATTTAATCAACCAATCAAAATATATACAAATACAAAAACAAATAATTAATGGGACTTAGGAGAAGTTAGAAATTAAAGTAAGATACATGAGTTCCTTATAATCAATTTTAATCCTTTAATGTGAAGGATCCATCTAAACAAGGGATACAGCAACAAAGTTTTATTTTTCCAAATTTAAAAATTATGAAATCGATATCTAATCTCCCTGACATTAACAAATTGAACTCACAAGCGCCACCAACACATAATTTTAAACATCAATCAAACACAGTAACACAAGAATTTCGTCAAAACAATAATTTTTTGTATTAATCAATTGAAATGATGAGATGCAACGATAGAATCATTCGAACCATAGCATTAAGGATGCGCATGAAGCAGGGAAAAGTGTGAAACGGCGATAATACAAAACTATAATAAAACTACTTTAACCTACTCAAATGATATAACACTTGTAGAAGAATAAGCAGTCCAATAAAAATAAAAACCGAAACTAGGGCAAGGACATCACATACTAACAGCAAAGCAAGAGCAACTGTGAAATCGGAAGGTGAGGGTGAGAGACGAACGCTGGCGGCGACGGTGAGAGGCAAAGCTGGGCGGCGAAGGTGAGAGGCAAACCCGGGCGGCGACGGTGAGGCGAAGCAGAGCGGCGACTGTGAGAGGCGAACCCGGGCGCAACGGTGAGAGGCGAAGCCGGGCGCGACGGTGACAGGAGAACGCCGGCGGCGACGCGGTTGAAAATCGGGTGGTGAGGGGGAGAGACGAGGGTTAGGGTTTGCGGGAGGTGAGGGTGAGAGACGACGGTGAGAGCGTGAGGGTTTGTTCGGGGTATTTATACCCCGAGAGATTCTCGGCGCTTATAAGCGCCGAGAATATATCGGCGTTTATAAACGCCGAGATTCTCGGCATTTATAAGCGCCGATATTTTTTGCGTCGTTTAAAAACGCCGAGAATTTTCGACGCTTTGTCTCGACGCATTTAAACGCCGAGATTTCTCGACGTTTGTATAAACGCCGATAATTATACGCTGAGAATTGCCCTGTTTTGTTGTAGTGTTAGGGAAGTTAATATGGCTACAGACTGGCTGGCTAAAGAGGGGACCGAGTGGGAGAGGATCTCGATTGGAATGTGGATTTTTCATTAGGCACTTCGGGATTTTGTGCTCTTGGATTCCTTAGGAAAACATGCTGTAAGAGAAAGGTACTAAGGATTTTCCTTACCCGGGAAAAAAAATGTAGTAACATTATTAGTTTGCAAACAGTTATCAATTTAATATTATTTTTAAAACTAATAATTTTACGTCATGTGTATTAAATATACAATTGGATATACTTCTTGGATGCATTTGTAGTTTTCAGATCAAATCTAATATAACTATTATATAAATATGAGTTGTTATTTTTCTTACTGACTTTTTACCAAATGTGAAAAGAAAATAATTATTTAATAACACTTTAATAACCCAATTATATTTTCTCATATTATTTGGTATAGAAATTAGTTACATCAGTTTGATAAATGCAAACATTTTGTAATTCGAATATCAAAGAACACCAAAATAAAACCGAAGAAACAAAGAACTAACCAGCCATTGTAGTTATCTTCTAACTTTTATTTTATTATATTTTTGCTTAAATAACCTTTAAAAGTTAACTAGTTAGTTGACTTTTCTTTTTTCTCGTCTTTATTTATTTGTCTCCTTTCTCAATATATATATATATATATATATAGATAGTAGAATACTTAGCTAAGCCTACACCATACTATTGGAAAAGAAGTTCAACTCCAAATAGGAGCGCCTCATGATTAATTATATTATACAAAGAATTAAATTCGACCGTACATGATACAAGAAATGACTAACTTAACCTTTAATTTGTAATCATTTTTATATTATCCTGCTTACGAGAAGTTATCCGATAAATTCCGGCCCATGCAGCGACCCACACACCACATGAGCTAGTTAAATCAAAGATTTCTCAGGAAAACGTCTAAGAAGGGAATTGAACTCCAAACCTTTTGGCCTAAAGCAATACTTTATCACCTCACTTACCTCTTACTATTGAGGCAAGGCTTGAGTGGGTCACTTTTTATATTAACATTTCATCGAGTATTATTGATACGTTTTTAATAATACACGTATTATTAAAAACCTAATATAGAGTACGAGGGAGCCCATGAGTGGGCTTCTATATATAAAATATATCGGGCCCGCTCTTATTTACAAAAATCATGTTTGGCCTTTTCTGGCCCAATGTAATATTACTTTGAGATTTTTTTTTTTTTTTTTTTTTTAAACTTCTAAGACTGAAATGTACAAAGTTTATAAAAAAGATAAATAATATATAGAAAGATTTTATTTAAGAATATATATATATATATATATATATATAATGCCGGTCACAACTATAGGGTGGGTGCATGGGAATGGCAATGAGGCGGGTAGAATTCAGTATCGAGGTATTCGTCGGTTTTGGGGATGTTATAGGTATAAGTGAGGTAGGTAACGGGTATGGGTTGGGTACATAAGGCTATACCCGCCACGGATATGGTACGGGTATAATATTGTACCCGTCTCGCCCCCACCATACCCGCCTTCTACACTCTCCAATTTGTGTTTAATTAACTTTCAAATTAAAAAATTGTGTATTTAAATTCAATTACGTAATATATTTATCCATGTTATATCAACATATAATCAAATTCTAAAAAATAGATTTAAATAATTAATATGGGTGGGTATGGGTAATCATTTGGTACCCATATTAGGGTGGGTACAAGGTAGGTATTAATTACTTGTTGGATACCTCGAGTAATGGAATGGGTATGGGTATAGATATGGGTTTGTACGCGCTAGAGCGGCTATGAGAATATACCTGTAGCAAGTAATAATCTAGTATAAGTATGAATTTGGGTAGTGCATATGGGCAAGGAAGAGGCATCCCCGTACCCACCCCTCGCCATTGCCATCCTAAAGATTCATAAGTTAAGCTAGTTCACTAAGTAAGCCATGTCAAAATAGATGAAGTACAATTTGGAGCAATGTTATTACCTGGACAATATTGTTGTAGTCAACAAAATTTTGTAATTAGCATTCTCTATAAGTGATATGATTATCCTGATAATAATAACTCTTATAATTTACTGCTGGGTTTATTTTATTTGAAGGGTTATATCATTACAAGAATCATTTGTAATAAGTAGGTATCTTAAATATTGTGAGTTAATATAGTATCTTTTTCGTATTTATTAGTGTTTCGGGGTTTTTCTGTTGGGTTCTTTTTAAGGGAGGACCGAGCTCAAGTCCCTTCCTCTGTTGCAGATATGGTTGTATTTATAGCAATTTGGGGAGGGGAGCTTCCTTGGCGCTTAAGTGTCAAAGAAAGGAAGAGTTTTGGGGGTATGGTCGTGTGTGAGGGTCGCCAAGGCAGGGGGTACCGCTAGGGTAGAGGTACCGCCAAGGTAGGGGTGCCGCCAGGGTAGGGGTGTACCGCCAGGGTAGAGGTGCCACCAAGGTAGGGGTGTACCGCCAGGGTAGAGGTACCGCCAAGGTGTATTCGTGGTGGTTCCTTTAGGGGAGGCGGTAATCTAAACAAATAGGGTCCTTCCCTAACAATTAGCCCCCCACTTTAGGGAAAAAAGGCACTTTTTATCCCAAAGTGTTTTGCTATAAATACCTTTGCATGTGGGGGCCAGTGTTTCACAGGTTCCGTGGTCCAAGTGGTGCGTTGCTGTGGGGGTCATTTCTAACAAAGCGTTTATTTAACAAAAAGGATCTCTTGAATTTTTGTTTTTGCTTGTTTCTTTCCCTTACCATGGATGATGTTACTTGTGAAATTTGGTTGCGTCTTCAGGTTAAATCAATTCTAAGATTTTCCTGTGTGTCGTCTTTTGCCCGTAATTTGTTGTTCAACTACGATTTTATTAGGCGGCAATCTTTCCACTCCTTGAGCCGCACGGCGGACGGATTCTTTTTGCAGCCTGAGACTGATGCCCGCCGTGACGATTTGGAGGCTTTTTCTTTTTCAGGAGATTTTTCTCCAGTTGTTCCTGTTGAGGTACTAGAGATTTTGACTGATAATATTCGTGTATTGGGTGTTGCCGGTGGTTTGTTGTTATACCGTGACTATAACTTTTCTGGGTTATTCGTTTGTAATCCGGCCATGGGCATACGTCAAATGGTTCCTCTTCCTGACGGGATTGCTATGGGCTATGCAGATTCCCCTTTAAACCTGGTGTTTGGGTGTTTTGATACTACCATGGACTTTGGTTTTTATCTTCACTTGCTTGTGCTTGATTTGTCTCAATCTTACTGGGGGCCTTGGCCTAGTGTGTATCATGTGTACTTTTGGGAAGGTAGTTGGAACTTTTGGGGAAGTTTGGATGTGGGTCCTAGGAATGTCTCCCTTATAGACCATGTTTGTTTGGGCGGAGAGCTATACTTCCTATCGGATTGGGGACATTACTTGGGTGACGCTCAAGCCTGCCCTTATATAGTCCGCTGGGATACTGCCGCAGGACTTCTCGTAGAATGCTGTTTCCAGACCCAGTTTGTGAAAACCTCTTTGCCTGCCGGGATGCCAAGCTTTCTAAGTGGTGGGAGACCTCAGCGGATCTTCTTGTTCTCTGCTTGGTTACATTATGAAGCCCGGTGTTCATCGTGTGAACGCTGTCTCGTTCAGAGGCTTCTTCTTCCTAGGAGAGACGCTTTCGTTTACACGTGCGGTTACCATGGTCTGGAGGCAGGTGGGACCCGGTGATTAGCAGTTTCACAGTGACTAGGGATCATTTAGGCTTTACGGCTCATAATCAAATGTTCCGGTGCACACTTCATGGAGATCAACGTGGTCGTATAGTTTACCTGGGGAACCACAGTTGCACGGTGCAGGCGCAGCTGTTTCCCTACTTGGGATCTTTATTCCGTTGTGGCGATGACCCTATGGCGCCTTTTGCTGCCTTTATGTGAGATAGGCTTTTGGTGGGAGTTTGGCTTTTATTAGTACTAGCTTTGTTACAACCTTGCCTAGTCATGTTTTGTGTTGTTGGTTTGTTGGTTTTGGTTTGTAAATTATGACACGGTTCTTAGCTTTTATTGGAAATGTATTTTATATCTTTCCTCTTTTTTTGCTTAGTATTTTACAAGATTCTTGTTTGTTGCTTTGCTTTTTGTGGTATGATGGTTTTCCCTTTACTAGGAGGGGGGTTCCATGTTGGCAGGATTAGATACTTCTAGCCCCACCGTTAGGTGGGGTTTTCATTGTTAAGTGTTTCTAAATTTGTTGAGAGTTACGGTTAGTCCTGATGTAGGGCAGGACTTGTGCCGTTAAGGCTTTTAGAGCCGCCATTAGTTCCAGTGTTTGGCGGAACCTATACCGTTAAGACTTCTCGGTTGACGAGAGCTACCTTTAGTTCTAGTGTTAGGCGGAACTTATACCGTTAAGGCTTCTCGGTTGACGAGAGCTGCCTTTAGTTCCAGTGTTTGACGGAACATATACCGTTAAGGCTTCTCGGTTGACGAGAGCTGCCTTTAGTTCTAGTGTTAGGCGAAACTTATACCATTAAGGCTTCTCGGTTGACGAGAGCTGCCTTTAGTTCCAGTGTTAGGCTGAACTTATACCGTTAAGGCTTCTCGGTTGATGAGAGCTACCTTTAGTTCCAGTGTTAGGCGGAACATATACCGTTAAGGCTTCTCGGTGGACGAGAGATGCCTTTAGTTCTAGTGTTAGACGGAACTTACACCGTTAAGGCTTCTCGGTTGACGAGAGCTGCCTTTAGTTCCAGTGTTAGGTGGAACTTATGCCGTTAAGGCTGGGAAAGGGTAGAACAACATATAAAACCAAAGAAAATTAGCTAACTAACGTTAAACGAAGCCCCCAGCCGTTAAAGCTGGGAAAGGGTAGAACAACATATAAAACCAAGGAAAATTAGCTAACTAACGTTAAACGAAGCCCCCAGCCATTAAGGCTGGAAAAGGGTAGAACAACATATAAAACCAAGGAAAATTTGCTAACTAACGTTAAACAAAGCCCCCAGCCGTTAAGGCTGGGAAAGGGTAGAACAACATATAAAACCAAGGAAAATTAGCTAACTAACGTTAAACAAGGAAAGGGTAAAACAACATATAAAACCAAGGAAAATTAACTAACTAACGTTAAACAAAGCCCCCATCCGTTAAGGCTGGGAAAGGGTAAAACAACATATAAAACCAAGGAAAATTAACTAACTAACGTTAAACAAAGCCCTAGCCGTTAAGGCTGGGAAAGGGTAAAACAACATATAAAACAAAGAAAAATTAACTAACTAACGTTAAACAAAACCCCCAGCCGTTAAGGCTAGGAAAGGGTAAAACAATATATAAAACAAAGGAAAATTAACTAACTAACGTTAAATAAAGCCCCCAGCCATTAAGGCTGGGAAAGGGTAAAACAATATACAAAACCAATGAAAATTAACTAACTAACTTAAACAAAGCCCTCAGCCGTTAAGGCTGGGAAAGGGTAAAATAATATACAAAACCAAGGAAAATTAACTAACTAACGTTAAACAAGGCCCCCAGCAGTTAAGGCTGGGAAAGGGTAAAACAATATACAAAACCAAGAAAAATTAACTAACTAAGGTTAAACGAAGCCCCCAGCCATTAAAGCTGGGAAAGGATAAAACAATATATAAAACTAAGGAAAGCTACTTAACTAATGCTAAACAAAGCCCCCAGCCGTTAAGGCTGGGAAAGGGTAAAACAATATATAAAATTAAGAAAAAATAACTAACTAGCATTTGGGCTGGGCTCAGGGTCTATTTAAAATGTCGCAATACTTGGGAGCCCTTAGTGGTGGGGCGACGCGAAACTATCCCCATATTTTGGGGTTGTCACTTTCGATTTTAGGGCACTCACTACCGCTCCTGTTTTTAAAACCCTAAAACCCCCTCTTTTTCATCGCGACCCTGTAGCTTCTGCGCACCTCCCTTCTTGCTTTTCACTCCTAACCGGTTTTCGTCTTGATTTCAATGTAATTTGTGGTCGATTTGCGAGTATTTTGTTGAATTTTTGGTGTGATTTTGGTTTTCCAAACATTTTCTCTGTTTTCCTTCAAAGATTTTCGAGTTTGGTTCTACTTGTCAGAGCCTCTCATGGAGGATTCTGATGAAATTGACCAGATTATTTCTGACTTTTTGGTGAGCATAGCTGCGAGCCCCGTGGTTGGGGGGGGGGGGGGGGGGGGGGGGAATACTTCTTGACCAAGCGGTATCACCTTCCTTTTGTTGGTCTGGTTCGGGGAATGCCTCCACGCCCTCAGGGACGAATGCTCTGACTCCGCCCACGGGAAATTCCGTTGGGCTATCTCAAAATTGTCGGGGTAAGACCTTTTCCTTCTGACCTCTTTTCTTTTTTTCTTCTTGTCTTTGTTGTTTATTTTTAGAATATGGCTCCGAAAAGATCACGGCCAGGTCAGAGTCGCCAGGGCGGTGCTGGGGAGGTGTCCACAAAGGAAGGTTTGGCTGTAGAACCGCTGTCTTGGTTGGCTCCTTCGCCTGTGCAATCCCCGGAGGAGGAGGCGGTTCGTGCCTAATTTCCAGAGGCGGCGTTGGTGCTTCCTTTGGGGTCGCTTGTATCCTCTCTGTCTTCTGTTGAGGGGATTAAACAATTTCGAGATAAGTTCTACTTTCCTAACGACTACGAGATTATCGGTCCAGGGGAGAGTGACAACATCTTGTTTCCTCGCCACCTGGGGTCTTTTTCAGTTACTTTAGATTCTTTGGAGGCGGGATTAAGGTTTCCCTTTCCCAATATTTTAGAGTGGGTTTTTAGGCAGTATTTTTTATGTCCTAGTCAGATTAGCCCAAACGGGTATAGGAACATTTATGGATATTTGATTACTTGTTTTGTGGCAGGACTGACCCCTTCCACTTGCAGTTTTGATTATTTATTCCGAGCTAGGCAATTAAGGGGGGTGGTCACATTTGAGGGAAGGTCGGGAGTGAAGTTTGTAGAGAATAATCCGTCTAAGGTGAATTGGTGGCAAAATAAATTTGTGTGGGTGAAGCCTTCGCAACCCTTACTCCTTCCTACGTACTGGACAAAGATAAATAAGACCAATACCCCTTCCGCAGATGAGCTTTCGCCTCTTGATAAAGAGGTGGTCAGATATTTTAAAAGGGGATTGGATTCTTGGTTTGTGGCCACCAAGGAAATTTTTGCTCAGGAGAGGGTGCTTATAAAAGCAGGTTTATGTGCCTGGCCAGTAAGTGGTAAGAGATTCTTTGGCCCAGAAAGGGGGGGGGGGGGGGGGGGGGGGGGGGGGGGAGGCTTCCCCTTCTCTTTTTTTGTAGCCAGTTATTGGGATTTGTTCTAACTAGCTCTTTTTGTTTGTTGTTGTTTTTCTAGGGCCAGAGGCTGATGTAGACATTATTCGGCTTACCGAGGATTATTGTCAGGGCAGTGATAGGGTAGTCGAGAGAGAGAAACGGGGGCAGCGTTATGAGTCGTGTGTCGTCCAGGGTGGAGAAGAGAGCGTCCGCAGAAAGCATAGAAGAATCCTCTAGGCTACACCCAAAGAAGCGGAAGAAATCTAAGGCTGCAGCACAGGCGGAGGAAGCCATGAAGACCAGGCCTTCTTCGCAAGGTGAGGTGACCGAGATTCCCGTGGTACAGGCCACTCCTGCCCCAGGGGGGTCTGTTCCTTCTTCGGATGTTGGGGTGACTGTGATAGAACCGTCTCGATCAGTAGGTGGTGCTTCGTATCTTCAACCAGCAGTGGTAATAGGTAGGCCTACCACTGGTGATGAAGGGCCGAATATTTTACCTGAGGCCGTGGTTGGTTCTTCAGAGGGTACGGCCACTGACACCGTAATGGCCCTTGATGAATCATTGCCCCCTTCTTCCGAGGGGAGGACCGATGATGCACCTATGGTTGCTGTTATAGAAGCGGCTAGGCCTCCTCTTAATGAAGCAGAGGTGACAGTTGTTGCCGCTCCTCTAGAGCCCCCAAGACTTTTACCTGAACATATACCAACAGGCGTTCCTGCCACTGCTATCCCAGAGGCGACTGACCCCCGGGCTCCCTGCGAGTTTTCGGGAGTAAGTGAGGTACTGGTAGTTGAAGGAGGTCCCGAGAGGCCAGTTAGTATTGAGGAACCTTTGGGAGAAGGCGGTGTTGAAGGGGTGTCTGTTCGTACCGAGTTTTTAAGCCAGACACCTCCTTTGACCCCTTTTCTTGGTGATCCGGAGGTTGGGGGTGATGATAGTGCTGACAGGTTCCCACCTTTCTTTCGAATCGATCTATCGTTAGCATCAGACCTTTTTCATGGTACTTCGTTAGGGCAGGAGCTACCCTCTTTGTGGGATGGGGCAACGGCTGGTGATGGGAGCTTTCCTCCTGGAGTTCCTCCTTTTGATAGCTTCTCCGTCCTTTCTCCTCGTGATGGTGTAGATCTTATCCAAAGGGTGAGCCATACCGCACTTCCTTCCGAAGCGCCCCCCGTGGCTACGGGGGACACAGTCGCGACCTATGCTCTGAAGGGAGTGTCTTTAGTGTGTTGGAGTTTTTATGACCATTTTTGAACTTATCTGTCCATGTTTACGTTTGTGGTTGTAGGCTAGCTCATGGATTACTACTATGGTTTCGGGTTGGTTCCAGGAGAAGGACAAGGTCACTAAAGAACTCGCCCAATTAGAAGGTGAGAACAAGGATCTTGCCATTAGGGTGCAGGAGCTGGGATTGGCTAGAGAAGAAGGAGCCCTGACGCTATCCCTGTTACAAAAGGAGAAGGATACTGCTCTAGAGGAGGCGTGGTAGAGTCGTGAGGAGAAAAAGAGGATAGCGGAGGAGAAGGAAAGAGAGACGCAAGAGTTAAGGGAAGAGCTAGCGTCTTACCAGATGCGCTTAGAAAGATTACAGAACGAAATGCAACGATGTCAGGCGGAGAGCTCAAGAGCTGCGGAGAATGCTGCGAACGCCGTTACCCAATTTAAAACTAGTGTGGAGTTTCGCGGTTTGATGAATTCTTCCTAATGGCGGGGTTTTACTTTGGGTCTTTCACGCTTCGCCAGCCGCTTGTTTCAGAGTCATCCTGGCTTGTGTCAAGAGCTGCTTCAATGGGTGGCGGATCAACGTCATCAGGATCTTGCCCGTACCAGAGGAGGATCTAGCAGCCGGCAACCATAGTTACCTTCCTTTTTCCTTCTTTCTTTTTTTTTTTTTTGTTGGTTTTCTAGATAAGGGTCGTTCTCAATGTAGAAAAGATCCTCTTTCAGGACCTATGTCTATGCCTTTTTTTGTAACAGTAGTTCATAGGCGCATTTTGTAAACTTGTGATCTGAGGGATGTGTTCTTATGGTGGTTTTTTGTACGCAACCTATAATGGCTCAGCACATAATGTTGTAGACAGGATGTTGTATCGTACAATATTATATATATATTAGTATACCTTTTGAGATCGTACGAGTTCTAAGATCCTTATGTCTATTATTGAGTGATTCATGAGGTTTGACTTGTTAACTACGCACCTTGCCTTCTATACATAATATTTTTTAAGATTCTTTATGTTCCAGGATCGCGGCATTTCGAGACCATTGAGGCGTTGCAGCTTATAGCTCCCGTTTCCTAGTTTCACACTTACACAGTAGGGACTTCCCAGTTCGCGTCCACCTTTCCTGATCTGATGCCGTGGGTAATGCTCGCGCGACAGAGTACTAGGTCTCCTATTTCCACGCTTCTAGGCCTTACATGCTTATTGTAATGCTGGGATATCCGCTGTTTCTGAGCCGTTATGTGGAGAAGGGCATTTTCCCCGGTTTCGTCAATTAGATCAAGAGAGTGTCTTTGTAATTCTCCATTTTCGAGCTGGCTATATCCTTGAGTTCGATGGCTGGGCTCTCCTACTTCTACGGCGATCACGTCTTCTGCGCCATAAATCAGCTTGAAGGGAGTTTCTCCTATAGCTACACGGTAGGTGGTGCAGTGGGCCCAGAGAACACTAGGTAATTCCTCCAACCATTTCCCTTTTGCCTCATCCAACCTTCGCCGTAACCCCACAAGTATCTGCTTGTTCTCGGCTTCTACTTGCCCATTGCTTTGCGGGTAGGCTACTAATGCGAAGTGGAGTGAGATCTTCAGGTGCTGACAATAATTGCAGAATCGCGGTGAGCTGAGCTGTGTTCCGTTATCCGTTATGATGGCTCGCGGGATTCCAAAACGGGTCACAATGTTCTTCCATAGGAACTGGCGGGTGGGGTGGTCAGTGATACTGGCTACTGCCTCCGCCTCTACCCATTTGCTGAAGTAATCTACGGCCACTATCAGGAATTTTCTTTGGCCACTGGCTATCGGGAATGGGCCCAAGATGTCCATCCCCCATTGGTCAAAAGGTATGGGGTCAATGATGGGATGTAGTGGTACTGCTGGGGCGTGGATCAATGGTGTGTATCTCTAACATTTATCGCACTTTCGTACTAGCATGGTGGCATCTCTTTCCATGGTGGGCCAAAAGTACCCAGTTCTGAGTGCCGTTCTTACTAACGTTCGCTTCCCGACTTGTACTCCACAAATTCCTTCATGGATCTCTCTCAGCACGTAATTTCCCTCCTCCAGGGTTAGGCATTTCAGCAGGGGATATGTGAGCGACCTTTTATAGAGCTGTTGGTCGATTATCACGAAGCGGGCTGCTTGTCGTTGTAACTTTCGTGCTTCCTTCTTATCCGCGGGTGTCTTATTTTGCACAAGGAAATCCACGATAGGGCGCATCCATCCGTCCTCATACTGTATTTGCATTGAGTTGTAAGGAAAGGGTCGGTTTAGGTACTTCACATCGACTTCCTGTATCTGAACTTCTCCTTCCTCTTTTTCTACTATGTGTTTGAGGCCAGCCAATCGGCTTAGGTTATCGGCCCGTTTATTGTCCTGGCGGGAGATTCCCCGTATACTAAAACTTTCCAACCCAGAGATTCGTTTCTGGACTAGGTCGAGGTATTGCGCCAAGTGGGGTTCCTTTACCCCATATTCCCCAGTTACCTGGTTTACTACCAACTCTGAGTCGCTGAAAGCCTCGACATGCTCGGCGCCTGCCGTTATAGCATAGTCGATGCCCAGGAGTAGGGCCTCATACTCAGTTTCATTGTTGGTGGCATAAAAGTTGAGTTTTACCGCATACTCCATGGGCTCACCTTCTGGATTTATTAGCACGATACCCGCGCCGTTAGGGGAGAATAGCCTCTAGAGGTGAATAGCCTTTAGGGGAGATCGTTAGTTCGGGTATCTGAAAGCTACATTCCACCAAGAAGTCGGCCAGGGCTTGCGCCTTGATGGCGTGGCGGGGCAAATACTGTATGTCATGCTCTGAGAGTTCCACTGCCCATTTCAACATTCTTCCTAAACAATCTAACTTTCCTAACAGCTTTCGGAAGGGAAGATGAGTGAGCACAGTGATAGTATGGGCCTGAAAATAGGGTCTCAGCTATCGTGCGGTGGTAACTAAGGCTAATGCCATCTTTTCAATGGCGGTGTATCTCTTTTCTACATTCTTGAGGGACTGGCTTACGAAGTATACCGGGATTTGCTTGCCTTCTCGGTTGGTTATTAGCACGGCACTGGTGGTGCTTTCTGAAATGGCTAAGTAAATGCTCAGTCTCTCGTTTGGTTCGGGTAATGACAGGAAGTTGAGCTAAATATTGCTTTAACTGCTGGAAGGCACATTCGCATTCCTCATTCCAACGAAAAGGCTGCTTCTTTCGTAATGCCTTGAAGAACGGCATGCCTTGTCGGCTGAACGGCTAATGAATCTGTTGAGAGAGGCCATGCAGCCGGTGAGCTTTTGGACGTCCTTGGAGGAACGAGGTGATCCCATTTCAAGGATAGCGCTTGTCTTTCTAGGGTTGGCTTCTATTCCTATGATGTTGACAATAAATTCCAAGAATTTTCCTTCAGGCACCGCGAATGAGCACTTCTCAGGATTGAGTTTCATTTTGTATGTTCTGAGAGCTTCCAGAGCCTCCCTTAAATCCTCAATGTGATCCAGGCTCCTCCAGGATTTAACTATCATGTCGTCCACATAGACTTCCATGTTGCAGCCTATTTAAGAGTTAAAAATTTTGTTGACCAGTCTTTGATATGTGGCGCCAGCGTTTTTGAGGCCAAATGGCATGACCTTGTAGCAGTATGTGCCTTCAGCTGTTATGAAGGAAGTTTTTTCTTTGTCATCAAGATGCATGTGGATCTGATGGTAGCCTAAAAAAGCATCCATAAAGCTGAATAGCTCACAACCTGCTGTTGAGTCTACTAATTTATCTATCTTGGGCAAAGGGTAAGAATCCTTTGGGTAGGCATTATTGGAGTCCGTGAAATCGACACACATTCTCCAACTCCCGTTTGCCTTTTTTACTAGGACCACGTTAGCCAGCCATTCTGGGTAGGCCACCTCTCTAATGGATCTCGCGCAGATCAACTTTCATACCTCCAACTTGACGGCCTCGTTTCGCTCAGTTCAAAAGTTGTGCTTTTGCTGTTTCACTGGTTTTTTGTCAACTTGAACATTGAGCTGGTGAGTGATCACGTCTAGTGGTATTCCGGATATCTCGTGAGTAGAAAATGCGAAGACGTCCCGATATTGCTTTAAGAGTTCGCCAATTCTTTCTTTCAGGTGAGAAGGGGCCGTGGTGCCTATATAGGTGTGCCGCCCTGGCTTTAACTCATACTTCTCTAGAGCTGAGGAGGCCAGGTCTGAGCTTAGGGGAGGTTGAGGTTCAGCTGGTTCGGTCGTGATTAAGGCTGAATCGGCGAAGTTGTGGTAATATTCGGAGAGGGAGCCTTGTCTGCCACGAATGGTCATGATGTTGCCAGAGTTACTTTCAAACTTCATGGCTAGATGATAGGTGGAGATCACAGCTCTTAGTCGATTTAAAGAAGGCCTTCCAAGGATAGCATTATAGGATGAAGGAGCGTCTATGACCAAGAATTCAATCTTGATGGTGCGTTGTCCCCCTTCGCCCTGAAAAGTGGCGGATACAAATATCCTTCCCTTAGGTATAGCGGAATTTCCAGCAAACCCTACGACAGGGCTTGACGTGGGGACAAGGGAAGAGGCGGACATCCCCATCCGGGGGTAGCAGCTTAAGAAGAGCACATCTACAAAACTGCCTTGGTCGACCAGGATTCTGTGGATGACGTATCCACGGATATCAGCGGTTATGACCAAAGGGTCCTCTTGGTTTGCGTCAATTCCTTGAGCATCCTCCTCTGTGAAACCTATGCATTTGGGTTTGCCATGTATAGGGAAGGACCCCTTCCCTTTTTCCTTGACTTCTGATTTCCCTTTTGTTGGCGGCTTTCCCCTTGTGATGGTGGAGATGACCAGGGGCATTGTTTTGCTTGGTCCTGGGTCATGGGCGTCTTCATCGCGAGTTTTTCCCGTTTTTATCCTTTGTAGGCTTGCGTACTCTACCCACTGTTCCGTGCGTTCTGCTTCTTCTAAGCGGGCTTGTAACACGCGGCATTCTGCGGTATTATGGGTGGTCATTTGGTGATAAGTGCACCATTCATCTGTTTTCTTGCCTTTTGGGTCCTTTAGATGTTCTCCTGCTTTTATTGCCAGTAGCAGCCTGGCGGCTTCTGGCGGGATTTGCGTCTTAAAGGTGGGCTTATGCCTCTTGGGTGGCCGGGCCCCCCTTGGTGGTGGTTTGAAACCCTCTTTTGGCCTCAGAGAGGTCCCCACTTGAACTACTTCAGGCCTTGGTGTTACTTGCATCACGTCTTCAGCGGCGATATATTTATTGGCTTTGCGCCATAGGTCGTTTACGGTTACCGGCTACCCCTTAGCCAGCGCAAACTTAAAGAGGGAATTCTGTAATCCGTTGACAAAGGCAGTGATGGCCATTTCGTCAGAGAGGTTGGCAACATCGATCGTGGCGCGAGTGAATCGTCTTACATAACTTCTTAAGGGTTCGAACTCATTCTGTTGTAACTTAAGGAGATGTGCAGCTGTTCTCCTTCTTCTCTTATTGCTTACGAAGTGACGTGTGAACCGCTCAGAGAGCTCCATAAATCCGTCAATGGACGATTGTGGGAGAGAGTAGAACCAGTTTTGCGCTGCCCCTTTGAGGGTGGCGGGAAAGCATTTGCACCAAACCTCCTCCCCTGCGTCCTGCAAGTACATTCGTGCCGCAAAACTGGCCAGATGGTCCTCAGGATCCTGAGTCCCGTCAAATGCGTCCATGTTAGGGATTTTTACCTTTCCCACAGGTGCCTGGAGGAGTCGGGATGTAAAGGCAAGTGGGTTCCCGGTACTGGCGGCATTACCCCTGATCTGGCTTTTTGCTGGCAGCTATGACTCACATAGTTGTAGTGAGCGTTAGTGTTAGACTCAGTGACCTGGCTTTGACTTTCTGTTGGAGTGTGCCTGGAGGCTCCTAGAGTGGTGGTGGAGTGGCCGGGGTTAGGGACCCTTCTGGTGCCGTTATCCGCCATTTGAGTAAGAAATTGACTGAGTTGATGTTGTAATTGGTTGAATTGCTCCTGGGTTACGTATTCTGCGCGGTGGTGCCCCTGACGGAGGGGGATAGAAGGACTGATGTTTGACAAGAAGGAAGTGTTAGTACCCTTCCCACAGATGGCGCCAATTGTTTCGGGGTTTTTTGGTTGGGTTCTTTTTAAGGGAGGACCGAGCTCAAGTCCCCTCCTCTGTTGCAGATATGGTTGTATTTATAGCAATTTGGGGAGGGGAGCTTCCTTGGCGCTTAAGTGTCAAAGAAAGGAAGAGTTTTGGGGGTATGGTCATGTGTGAAGGCCGCCAAGGCAGGGGGTACCGCCAGGGTAGGGTTGTACCACCTGGGTAGGGGTGTACCGCTAGGGTAGAAGTACCGCCAAGGTGTATTCAGGGTGGTTCCTTTAGGGGAGGCGGTAATCCAAACAAATAGGGTCCTTCCCTAACAATTAGTATATCGTAATAACATATGACCTTTAGTTTAAGGGGTTATAACTTCATATTTGGCGGTAAAAATAGTCCAAAAGTCACCTTAGGTTATATGTATATCTTGGTCCAGTCATTTTGTAATGCAGACGACGAATACATTCAATCAAAGTTTTCTGTTTGATCACTAAAAGAGCAGTAATCCTCGTGAATACAAGAGAATTCGAATAATGTGATGATAGAGGGGTGGTGGAACAAGAACAAGAACAAGAACAAGAACAAAAGCTTGGAAGTGATAGGTGTGAACTATGGTTTAGGCCATGCCATAAGGGGGTTCACCCTTGTGATGCCCAATTTTGTAAAGTAGTTTGCTATAAAATTAGTATGCTACAAGATTAGCCTTTTCGTAAACTTAAATTACGAAAGTTCAACATTATGGAGTAGATCTGTTTAGAAGGGCATTCTACTTCCATGGACATGCATATCCTCAAGACAATTTAAGCAGAATTACATTTTGTAACTATGTCTCATTGCAGTAGCCAGTCTTTTGATGTAGAAATATCATGGCGAACCAAATGGCGAAAAGTTATGCATAGTTGAAGTCGTGAGATCCAACAAGAGCAGAGAAAATAGGGATAAAGCTTCCCCTGGAAGCTCTAAGAATCCTTTGTATAGCAGTTGGTCTTGGTTCACTAGTGGAAGAGTCGCCAACATTCCATTTGATTGCATTTTCTAAAGGAGGATACCAAGATAGTCTAAAATGTCTATGTTGTGCTGGTTTATTGCTCCTAATTGGATCCGCACTCTTATACCAAAAAATTGAAGGTCATCACATAGTTTTAAGAATTAGTAGGATCTCTAGACATCTCTTCACATCATTGTTAGGAAATCTCTGAGGCTCTTCTTCATAATCCTCGTCAGATCCAGGCTAACCTATATAATTTTTGGAAGCCACCTCCACTAGACTCACTCAAATGGCATGTGAATGGAATGTCGACAAGATCCTTGGCCCATCACAATTGGAGGAGTCCTTAGGGAGGCTCATGGATCCATCCTAGCCGTCTTCTTTGCTCCAATTGGAACTTAGAACAACAACCACATGAAACTTTTCAACGCATGGTTTACACTTGATCTTTGACTTATTTGCTACAATAGAATAGTTGCTACCCTGTGCTACAGAAATCGAATCAGACTCTTCTAATGTGTCCCCACGATGCAAGCCCTGATTTCTTACCCATGGAAATCGAAACTTTCTTGTCATTCTTTACTTTTACAATTTAGTAATGTTACTCCATGCATGAAGTGAAGCCAAGTTTTTCAAGGGCCATTTTGAAAAGCTAAGTGTGTAAGAGACTTGACTCTAGCATCGTCAAGCTTTAACTATTGTGCACATCTTGGCTATCATGCTAGATCCGTTTTTATTTCTTATGTTAATTTATACCTTATTTGAAGATCTGTTTCCCTTACGCTGTGTTTGCTTCAACTTTTTAATAGCTTAGAGATGTGAAAAAATATTTGTTGACTGTAAGGCTTGTGTTTGGCTGACATAAAAGATCTCTTTTTATCTTTTTATCTTTTTACATCTTTTTCAAAGATTTAAATAGAAATATTAAAAAACTATTTATAGCTAAGCAGAAAAAGATGTGAAACTAGATCTTTTTCACAATTTATTTTAGAAACATGTTTCTAAAATATTATATTAGTATTAAATCTTTACCACTATTACTTATGTTTACTTGTTATCACCATTCCCACCTACCACCACCACTTTTACCTCCACACGTCACTACACTCACTACTCCCTATTACTATGAACAACCATTATCATGATTCTCTCTTATCTACTATTCTCAGTTAATGTATTATTAAGTGATTTTTTACGATTATAATAGTTAAGTTTCTTTTTTAAACTTGTATCTAAATACTTTATTTTGTAAAAAAGCTTTTTGTACTGTAGAATCAAATACTTCACTGTACTATGATACAGATTTTAAATGGCAGATATTAATGAAACAGATAAGCTGAAAATAGATAAGCTCAAATAAGCTGAAAAAATACACCCTTATATCAAAGAAAGTGTAAAGTCGCCTCATTCCCCTATGATGAAATTATATCAATATTAAGAGCAGCAGTTGTTGCGATACAAATTTGTCACCTTTCAATCTATAAGATTTCAATATCGTACAAAAAAACCAACTATGTAACATTTTAATCAATAAGACTTTAATATCATATAAATGAACCAACTATCTTAATTATTAGATAACGAATGTTAAAGATAATAATGAATCATTATTTTTGGTTCAGTAAACACATTTACAGGCTTCATCAAGTGCGATTTAAATCCGTTTTTGGTCATCAAAGTGGCCAAAAATGAACTTTTTGGTTACCAAAGTCAAATTCTGGAAGATTTAGTCATCCAACTTCTTATAAAAGTCTATTTTAGTCACTCAAATAGTTTAAAATAAATAAATTAGTCACCTAAGTTAAATTTTAAGAGATTTAATCACTCAACTCATAATAAAAGTCTCATTTAATCATCCAAATGATTTAAAATGAACAAGTTGTTTATCCAAGTAATAATTGGGAAACTTTTATCACAAAACTTTAAATACCAACTCATTTTGGTCACTAAAGAGACTTAAAAATGATAAAAAAATTATCATCCAAATAAAAAATAACTAATTTAATTATATTTTTAACTTATTTATTTCATTGATTCTCCATAATTTTTCCAGAGTCTATGTTTTATCCACAAAAAATTGGTGACAGCTGATTATTGCCATCATGTAAAATTAATATTATAAAATAATTTTGACATTAAATAAACTTGATAAAATATTTCAGAAAAAAGACAATTCAAAGAATATTTAAAAAAATAAGAATCAATAAATGGTAGGTGCATTAAAAATAATCAAGATCAATTTGGCATAAAAATGCTAAAATCATGTGTCATACTATAATTTTCTGGAAAACAATCATCAAATTCTAACAAATATACCATATTATTGGAATCATGTTTAATTTGAGCATTTTCCAACAAAAAAATATTACATTTCGACAAAAAAGATGCTTGATTGATAAAAATTTATAATTTTAGTGTACCTAAATAACAAAATATTTAAACCTTGATATACTCCATTGTATATATTCAGACGTTAAGATACTTAGGTAATAAATCGTTAACCTCAGGGTACCTAACTGATAATTTAACTAAATAAAGATGAGAAAATATTATAGAAAATGAAAATCAAGGAATAACAAGTGCTCTAGTCATGATAATTTTTTTTAAAAAACAAGAACCAATAAAATAATAAAAAATATCTTATTTTATAACCAAATTAATCTTCGTCATTTTTAATGCACCTAACATTTATTGATTCCCGTATTTTCTAAATGTTCCTTACATTCTAATATTTTTTAGAATACTTTATCAATTTTTATATTAAATAAAAATTAATTTTTAATTTTTTAATTTTTTACCTAATATCAATGCTAGATGTGCACCAATTTGTCATACATAAAACAGACTTCAAAAAAATAATAATAATAAAGACTAATGAAATAAATAAACAAAAAATATAATTAAACTAGGTATTTTTTATTTGAATGATAAATTTGTTAAATTTTTTGTCATTTTAAAATTATTTTAGTGAACAATATGAGTTGTTATTTAAAATTAAATGACAAAATTTTTCAGATTATTATTTAAGTGACCGGCTTATCAATTTTAAACCACTTAAATGACTAAATAAGACATTTATTATTAATTGGGCAATTAAGTCTTCCAAAATTAGCCGTGAGTGACTAATTTATCCATTTTAAATTATTTGGGTGAATAAAAAAGACTTTTACTCAAAGTCTGACAAATAAATCTTCCAAAATTTAATTTGAATAACCAAAAAATTTATTTTTTATCACTTTAATGACTAATAGGGACTTAAAAGTATCAAGTGCTCCAAGTAAAATAACCTTGGATTCAAAAGCAATTTTCTACAGCTTTTTGATAATTCATTATTTAATGTTTACTATGAGAATTAATAAATTAAAGGCCAAATCGTAGCATTTTGACCCTACGTTTTCGTCAATTATAATTTAAAAAGAAAAATGGGGCCTCCAAATACCAAGCTCCATTGGGCTTTTTATGGAGCTCCAAATCTCAATGAGAGTGCCCTAACTCAACACCAAGATAAAACTCAAAATGGAAAAATATCAATTTTTTTTCAATAGTCAGCAAAAAAAAAAAAAAAAAAAAAAAAAAAAAACTCGTACTATAAAAATTGACATCTCAAAGCGAAACCCATACATAAAATACACGAGGTGAAAAAGAGAAAATAATACAAGAACATTCTATAGCAACAACTAAAAGCTCGGTACAGTGTAATCAAAGTAATAAAATTCCTTAATGATCTCCATATTTTAGGCCACAAAAAATGACATAAAATTAGGCAATCTTTTTTTTTTCGATCATTAGCGATAGAGTCACGATACAAAGTAAAAAACTCAAGCAAACGAGTTCTAAATCAACTCATAAAAAGACGGAAAACAACGCAACAAGAATCGAAACAAATAGGAAAGTTTAGGCAATCATGATATTGATGACCCACTCTCTATATATGCTATGCTCAACCCCATAGCTATGATTTGTTTTTAGCAAGCAAAGCACGCTGGTTTTAGCCTACACACATCCTACATGCTCTGTTAAATCACCATAATTACACCTTTTGTCCACATTTTATTTTTCTTCTTCTTATTTGAACACCATATATATAGAGAGACAGAGATAGTTATTATATAACAAAAGTTATTATTAGAGTAACGATTTGATATACAAATAATAAAAATCATAAAATTACCTTAAAAAAATAATAATTCTGTTCCGGGAATAATAATTTTGCCTTATCAATAACATTATCATACCTTCCAAGGCTTGACCTCAGTGGTTAAGAAGCAAATAAGGAGATAGAATATTACTTTAGACCAAAAAGTTTGAAGTTTGTTTCCCCCCTTGAACCTCTTTTTGAGAAATCCCTGACTTCAGTGACTCGTATAGTGTGTGAGTTGCTATACAGACCAGGGTTTACCAAGTAACCGGATACCTTGTTAGTAAAAACATAATAAGAGATTATAGACTTTTAGATCCAAATCAAATGCCTAAATTTTAAAATTACTTTTACATTTCTCTTTAGAGTCTAGAGCCTAAACTTCATTAATTTAGATCTCATGGTCACATTCTTTCCTTTCATCTCTAACTCTCTTACGTGACTCATGCCCTGTATATATATTCTCTCATGCTCCTCTATGCGTAAGTTTTGCACTGAGAGTTACTTCTTTAATAATCAAATATAGAAAAATTAGATAAATGAGCATTCCATTTAATTTTGCGAAATTCTTTTGTCTTGCTTTTATTATTCTTTTATATGAATTATGAGTAAGAAATAATTTCACCATAGTCGATCAGTTTTCAAGAAGAGAGGAAGTGATTTCATCTTCACTTTCAAAGCTCGATAAAAAAATTTTAAAGAAAAAATATTCTTAACTTAACATATTATATGCAGAAATATTTTTCCAAATAATTTCTAAATAAAACAATTTTTTCCCCCAAAAAATAGCGAAAATCTCGCAATAAAAGTAGCTGAATAAAACAAAAATGAGCTTAAGTCAAAAACAAAATATAGGAAAGTAAAATGGGAAAGGAATAACCTTACCTACTATACAGACAATTATTGGAGCTACTGTAACGTAAACCCTAATGTCAAAACTCATGATATGTAGGCAAGAACAAAATCTGAGCCAACTAAATTTAATCAAATCAATCTATGAGTATACTCAAACATATATCATCACGATTGAAATAATGCAAATAAACAAGTAACACATAATTAAATCTAGGTCGGAAGCGTAGTAAGAGTGTCTCACATTGAAATCGTGGGATAGAATAGATCAAATATATAAATTTAGCATGATACTCCGAATGGGTTAAACTGATAAGTAGACCTTACATATGAACTTCATGGATCGGAGCTAACCAAATAATTAACAAGCCCTTTAATAGGCTGTACGCGCTAGAACTCTATACACGTGAGTATAGCTAAAATGATCAGTATCAAAGTCGTAAGTGAAATAGATTAATATATGAGTAATAAGTTCGTTGCTGAAACGTATAATTAAATAACAAACAAGGCCTTTGTTTATAAGTACACAAAATCAATGGTATAAAGTAATTTGATTGAAAGATTCAAGTACAAAACATACTCCAAAGAAAACAACATAACCACAAACCAAAACATGCATATTCATAATACTAATAACAACAGCAATAATACAACATAAAACGCAAGGAAACTAAAACAAAAAAGCCAAACCCTGATACAAAATCATGATGAACAAACACCCCACATAAATATATGAAGAAGTAAGCTGCACCAGCTAAAGATCTTGTGTTCAAAACTTATCAATCGCATAAAAAAGAAGGTAGTAGTAGAAGAGAAGAGATGTAAATCGGACCAGGACGCTTGATTCCCCAAGAAAGAAGCAAAGAAGCTAGGATAAATATGAAATCATGAAGCATCAAGTAGGGCTAGAATGAGAAAAGTAATAGGGTTTGAGTTGGATCAACTTCATAATATAAAGAGCACCAAAGTCATATGGATCATGATGATGATGATGATGATGATGGTGGTGGTGGTGGTGATGATGAGGAAGAGGAGAGAGAGTGGAGTAATGATGAAGAAGGAGAGTCAGAGAAGAAGATATGAGGTTCATCATTGCTAATGGGTATAACTTCAAAGCCCTAAGCTTCTTCTCTCTCTCTCTCTCTCTCTCTCAAATTCTGTGGGGGTTGTGGAGGAAATGATGATGGAGGTCATTATTATCATCACTGTTGGGAGGAGTGCTCTTTTGGGTTTCCCTATTATTCCTTTTCTTAGGTGCTTATCTATTTGTAGGTGAAAAAGTAAGAGCAGAAAATAAAAATTTGTGAAATTTATTTGATCGGCAGAAAATTAATAGAATATAAAATGTAGAAATTGCTTAATAATTTTTAATTTTTTCAAAATGTAAAATATAACTTACCTACCTAACCTCTTTAAGAAAGTTCTGTTTCTTATCCTGATAACTAAATAACTTTGAAATGTTGTCCACATCAATGGTCTTCCTAAGGGAGCCTAGCTATTAAGCCATGTTGGATCTGAGATTCACTGTTATAATTGATCTGTGTAGATCATCCAAACAAGGGTAGGGAGAGACGTTAAAGCATCCGAGAAACGCTTGAAGCCAAGTTGTAACCTTGAATTTTGTGATGTATATTATATCATTAAGTATGTGATTTGAGCATATAAATTACATGGCAAGTTTTTTTTTTTTTTTGATAATTATAGAGCAAAGCTCAATACAAACGGGCGACCCAAGGGGCCCGAAACAAAGCCACAGAACAAAAACAAAACAAAAAGCCCAAAAAGGAAAACCTCCCGACAAAGCAATAGACTTGGAAAACGAAACCCACTCGCTCTACCACCTGCCTGAACAAAAACCAGGAACACCCCCACCCCACCTCCAGAAACCAGAAGCAAACTGAACAAAAAACAGAAACGACCCAACAGCTGTGCAGCACGAAAACGGCGACCAAACTTTGAAACAAAGAACAACATAGGCTATAACAACTTGGGATAATGGAAAAGAGCTGTACCAAGCTTACAACCTCAAGCCGAACCTAAACTCCAAAGACCAATCGAAACCAAAGATGCCTAGCCAGCGAGAACGAATAATAAAATACTCCTAAACCTCCTCAAATCCCAACAAAAGAGAAGAAAGACTAATAACATAACTTCTTCCGAAAAGCACCCAAAACTCTCAAGAGCCTAACAAGCTCAAACTCCAAAAACTGAAAATATTTGAAAACCCACCACCCCTAAACTAAACCTAACCTCCCAAATTACATGGTCAATTATATATTAGTGCATGAAAATTGGTACGATAATTTTGTAAAATAACTCTTTACTCTAGCATTTAAATATATTTAATAAATAATCCAAACTGAAATGCATAAAGGTATAAAATAGGTCTCTCGTCCAACTCTTCTTCATTTAAAAGGTCACAACGTATTTTGCGGTTTATGGGTGGAATGAGGCGAATAGTAAGGGGATGGTAAGTTATAAAGAAATAACGACAAGTTTTACTTCCTATTCACATTGTTTTTTTGGCTTTGTCGGGCCCCGATCCGATGGGTGCTTCCTTTTTGTACTTGCGAGCCCCGCTTATTAATCATCGAAAAAGAATATAATAACCAATTAATACATCAAGCTTCAATGTATCAGTAGATAACTGACCCTGAATTGTACGTAACATTTTTTTCTTTTCCATGCCAACTAGGAAGTACCCAATTCGACCCGTGAAAGTATGTACGGCGGATTGACCTGTTTACCCTAGTGGGACTTTGGATCCTGCTTCATTTTCTTCTTTTGTGACCCCGCTTGGCCATGCCCACATGGATGACTTGTGTTGACATGACTCACTATTTATTATGAGAACATTTTAAGTTAGATATAAGTAATGGGTGGGCGTTGTTGATGCAGATGCTAGAAAAAATGTCTATCATATGAGGATATATTGGTAGAGTTTGTACATATGCATTTAGGGCATCCATCATTTTAAATATTGATATATATTATGAATTGGATTGTCACATATTCATTTCTAAATGTTCATTGCTTTTTAAATATGCTAAAACATTTTTTTTTTGTGTTCATATTAAGCAACTATTCCACAAGTAATATATAAAATGATAGATATTAGTTGTATTGATAATTAAAAACTCATAGATGCCGGATTGCATGGCACTTTTAACGCCCATGACATGTTGTATTGACATAATTTTTTATCCGCATTGTAGAATTATGAATTTTTCAATTTTTATGCAATTAAGTCATAAAAGAATGCAACCTCATATTGATGAAAACTTTGGTTATTTATGTTAAACAAGATTTACACGATTTATTTGTAATTTATTACTAAAAATTACTAGAAAATATAAATGTTTTTCTTCATCATTCTCTTTTTTTTCTTGAGGACAATCATAAGCGTGTAACAAGCATTATTAATTCATCGGGCCTTTTTAGGCCCGACCCACAGAGTTGGCACACATGAAATCCACATATAAGGCGGAGTGGGGTTTCATTCTAAAACCAATTGGCAATATGTGGAGTAATCCACTAGGCTTATAAAGTGATCTCTTCTCTCTCACAACTTCAATGTGGAATTCTAATTACTAGGCTCGCATGTGGAGTCTTAACAGGCATGACAAATCAAAATCCAAATGAAGTCATATGTCATTCAATGAACTTTTTTATATTTACATTCTCTCGCCATTTTTTTTCAATAATAAATACAGAGCATTGCTCGAGGTTACACCTACCGGCGTCCCAACCAAGGAGACCCGAAAGATATTATAATACAATAGCCTAAAATATCCATCCCCAAAATACCAAGAATCAAAAAAACAAAAGTAGGGGACAATGACCCCCTCCAGTACATGACAAACCTCAAAATAGCCACAAAGTAAAATTCACAAGGAGCCCAACATATCAGCATCATGGCATTCTCTGTCTACTATATTGCAAGGAACAATGAATCCCTCCAGTCTGTTAACAAATGCAGAAATAAGAGACCAACCCCATGCCAAAAACATCCCACAGAAGATCCCAATCCCAACCACAAGAGGTCATGAATCTGTAGACCAGGCTTGGAAACACTAAACATTGTTTGCTGCGTCAACCGGAGAGTATGAAAATGTGTTACACCATCCTTTAACTCAGAAGCCCACCCTTAGTCTAATTGACCACTCGGTGTCCTTGCCACTTTAACCCAGAAGCCAACCCTTAGTCTAACTGACCACTCGGTGTCCTTGACATTCCAATTAGCCTGCTCAAAAACTAATTTGTTCCTTGCTCCCCAGACTTCCCACATTATAACGGAGAAGAACGTAAGCCATACTTTCTTCTGGATTTTCCCTCCGACTTTAGCCACTATCCATTGGAAGAAGTGGTCCTTGATAAAGCTAGACGATACGCAATTTAAACCCCACCATTTAAGATAAAGAGTCCAAACCCTTCATGTTTCCTCACATCCTAAGAAGAGGTGGTCAACAGTCTCCTTCGGGACCTTACTGCAAAGAGGGCACCATTTCTCATCCTCTGGTATAATTCCAATTCTCCAAAGATGTTCTTTAATATTCATCTTTCCAAGCAACGCTATCCAAACTAATAATTCAACTTTTGGCGGCGCCAATCCCTTCCGCGCTCCACATACAAGATGATCCACCGTGAAGGCTCTGGGGTTGCTTATGGAAACTGCATTCGGGAAAGACTTCACCGAGAAATGGCCAGCACTATTATTACTCCGCCACATTCTATCTCCCGAACCCGGCATTGGGGCTGCACCCACCAAAATCTGGGTAAGTGCGGACAAGTTTGGTTCCTCCTGAAGGAAGAAGCGACGTCTCCAATTAAGAATCCACCTCCATTCAACTCCATCCCATGTCCCTATTTGAGCCACAAAATGCTCTTTTTGAAGGGATACTGCGAATAAATCTGGAAATCGAATTTCCAATGAGTCTTCTCCAAGCCACTTGTGTTTCCAAAATTTGATTCTTGTACCATCCCCTAGTTTCAGCTTCAAAGCATTTACAGCTTCCTGTGGGATTTGGAAAGAGTCAACTACTTCTGCAATTGTTGACCAAGGACTTCGGATTTTACTTCCAGCAAGGGCGGGTAGCAGGTCCTGTGTAGATCCAACATGAATCGAACGTACAACCTTCTTCCAAAGTGAGGATCCTTCTTTTGAGAATCTCCACCACCATTTGAACAGCAATGCTGCGTTCCTAATAAGCGGGTCCCCCATACCTAATGCCCCTAGGTGTTTTGGCGATTGGATAAGCTCCCATTTGATGCACTGTGGGCCCAGCGACTCACCATTTGAACCCCAAAAGAAGTTCCTTTGCAACTTAATGATCTTCCGAAGCACTTTTTTGGGATACGAAATATGGACATATAGTATGTTGGGAGGTTATTTAGGACCGACTTTATAAGAGTTAACCTTCCCTCTCTTGACAATGATTTCTACTTCCAGCTGGCTAGTTTATTAATGGATCTGTATGGACCTTTCTATTTTACAATGGTTAAAATTTGTAAATAATAATATATTTCATTTTTTTGGCTTAGAAGCTAAGAATGAATTAAAAATTTCTTCGATAAAATGTACCTTTGCCCGTAATTTGAAAAATAAATTCAAGAAAACATAATTTCACAGTAAAGTCAAACTTGCCAGTTTGTTCATTCACTATATTATGTTCAGTTTTTTTTTTTTTTTTTTTTTTAATATTATGTTCACTACTAGGCACTTTAGGGTATATTTAATTTAAAAGTAAAAGGGGTTTACTATTACAACAGTAGCTCATTTTAATCCCATTCCGTTTTAGCTTAAAATTTACAAGTGTCAAAGGCACTATATGTGTAGTGGAAGGCGCAAAGGCAAGCAAAATGTGATATATTCAACAAATAGATATCAAAATAGGGGAACTTGTTTCTCGCAAACCGCAAATTTAGCACACCCAAGAAGACATCAATCGATATTGCAACTAGATACCATACTAAACATGTATCACAGCGTAGTCCAAAAACCTGTCTCAATCGCCAAAAGAAACACCCACAAACAACAAGAGAAGCACCTGCAACATCTGACTAACAGTACCTTATTAAACCTTGAGTGCCTCTATTTGATTTATCTTCAACAACTTAGCATTAGCTCTTAAACTGCCTCCTATAATAAAAAAAATATATGAATTTTTTTTTTTCACGTATAAATATTAAGCATTTTGTAGAAATATAAATATTACCCATTAAATATTGTGATGAAAATAATTAAATCATTAATATATTTTAACAATTGTGCTCAAAAAAAATAATAATTATAATTTTAACAATGTATGCAGCATAAGCCTTTGTTGTGGAAAATATTGGGGCTATAAAAGAATGGTCAAGAGTCAAATAGATGTTGCAGTGGATGGTTGAACGCGGCTGGAAACTAACCCTCCAGTGTGTATTTTATTGGAAAAATACATTAAATTACATATTTAATATATTATATATTTATTTAAGTCATTAAAATTATAAAATAAAAATATTATTTATTATAAATTAATAATTTTATATCACAATTAAATATAATATTTTAAATGACAAATTTGAGGTTTTCACAAACCTTGTGAAATAATTTTTTAACTGTATTTAATAAAATAATTTAAATAGTAATGTGTAAGGGTGCAAAATAAACTACTCTACCAACTTTTCTTAATTAACAATGTCACAAAATTAAGGTTTAAGTTTAAGATAAGGGGAATAGCGAGGGGCTGGTGGAACAAATAGCAGTAAATTTTACATTCTTTCACACCGTTATTTAAATTATTTTATTAAATAAGTATAACTTTTGAACTAAAAACTATTTCATAATGTTCATAAACAAGCAAGCAATCAATATTCACAGTGCCCCAAGGGCTCCCGCCCAAGCAGGGTTTGAGGGGGTGGATTTAGGATGCTACCCTGAAGAGAGGCTATTTCTAAATACCCCAACTTGAGAGATGCAACACGAGGACTTCCCGAGAGGTCACCCATTTCGGTACTACTCTCGCCTGAATACGCTTAACTTCGGAGTTTTAATAGAATTCGGTGCTTACCTATTAATACCTTCTTATAATACTAATATGTAATTTACTTTATTTTAAATATATTAAAAAATACTATAATGTATATGGGTAAGAGGAAAAAGGCTGTGTGTGACTGTATATGAGTGAGGGTTGTAAAAGATGCTTTTATTTAGCTACATAGGGGGAGTATTTTATTTTATTTATTTATTCTTATTGAGAGAACATTAAAGCTTTATTGGGTTTAGTTAAAGTAAGTTTGGCAGAAGAGTATATATTATAGAATTTGCAAGAGACACCTTATGTATGATGAACATATAATATATACTTCCCAGGGGAATCAACTGATTAAATTGCACAGCTTTTTTTTTTTTTTTTTTTTTTTCCTCTCGAAAATTAGAGTAAATAACTTTCAATACAAAAACTAGTGCATCTATAAAAGTGGAGCCCGAAAAAACTCATAAAAGTTGCACAAAAAGAAAAAGGAGAATAATCTCCAAAAACTACAAGCAATATACCCTGAAAACTTAAACTCCTACACATGCGGTAACCTTTGAGGCACTAAGTCATACGACGCCTAGAAACAATCACCAAAAACTTAAACTAATATCCAAATCCACTCATGCTATAGCATGAGCAAACTCATGGTAGATCAAACAATCCAAGACTTCAAAAAAAACACACGAAGAACCACACCTTAGATTGAGCCGAGGGGAGGGTTAGAATAAGTGTAACCAATATAGTGGCTTAGAATAAAGAAGTGCAAAGAAGCTAGTCCACTGGATCATTAGACTTATATGTCTGCTTGTTTGCTTATGTTCCACATTGTTGTGTGCAGTTGGTTGCTTGTTGCTTGCTGCTTGCTGTTTGTGCGATTTATTATTGCTCCAAGTGGTCTATGCTCGGTGCCTTGCTACTTATTACTTTGTTGTTTTGTTGCTTTTTCCTTGAGGGTAGCACCCTAAAGGGGTAATGCTACGTATATTCCCCCCTTCCAACCTTGCATTGACAGGAGCCGTTGTGGCACCGGGCTAGTAGTTGTTATAATGTTAGAGTACGCATCTATAATTGAATTCATTTCAAATAATTTAATATAATTTTTAACAGTTTAGTCACATTAGATGCAAGTTATCTGATACAAACTCACCATTTTGCCTAATTTAGACAAACCGTGAATCGATTATTACAAATTTCGTGGTCAACTTGACTTTAATTTAAATCTATATCTAAATTGATATAGTATAAATAATAAATTAAATCAATAGACATAATTAAAAGTATAAAAATTAAATAAATATGATAAAAAAAGTACAAAAATCTATAATATAAATAACAATTTTATATAGGTTAACATGGTTGAAAATTAAAGTGTAATTTTGGCTGGCCATGGCGGATATAAAGTAATTATTGGGACGAGGGGGAGAGAGAGAGAGGGGAGACAAACATGCTTAATCTCTGATGCTTTGCATCCGAATCAGGGCATTATTTTCAGTAAACCTCCTTTGCAGAAGTGGGTCCTCCTTTTTAATTTACTGTTATACTATAAAATTATTTATCAAAGATGGTACCAAAACGTCGTCATTGGATCCCATTAGAATTTTGAAGTTAAACGTACATGGACGAGAGTAGTACGAGGATAAGTGACCTCATGAGAAGTCTTCACCCTCCAGGTTAGGGGCACTCGGAATCAGCCTCTCTTCAGGGGTAATACCCTAAAGGGGGAATGTTGCGTATATCCACCCTCCACGGACCCTGCTTAGGCGGGAGCCCTTGGGGCTCTAGGCATGTTGCTTTAACATAAAATCATTTATGCGCCATTACATATCAGTTTAAGCTTTTGAGTTAGTTGGTTTCTTGATATAGTATCAAAGTCTTGTTAATCAAGAAGTTATGAGTTTGAATCCAACAGCCCCCATATGATCAATATTAATATAATTGCAGCACAAGCTATGAGGTAAGTTTGTGTAATATTCATGCTTGAAGTCTAACGATATTCATATGAGGGAACATCTTAGAATATAAAACCATTCCTACACCTTCACCCACCAACTTAATCTTTTGGGTTAGATAAATTCTTGAAATTTACTACTCCAATTACTCTCTATATGATTCATTAATTTGTACACAAAGTTTTCTGCACATGTGATCATTAATTTCTGGCACAAGGCTATTGAGACTATTTCTATGATTGCTAGAAAATAGATGTTGACCCTAAGAATAATGAATAGCCAGTTTCCAAGTTTTTATTTAGGCCTCGTTTTTTTTTTTTTTTTTTTTTTCCAATAAGTAGCGCCGAAGCGCGATACAAGACAGGCGTACTCACATTCGCGAGGCCTGAACTAGCCATTAGGGGCCAGCAGTGGTACAACCACAAACAAAGACCAAAACAAAAACTAAACAAAAAACAAAATGTATGCAAAGTGAGATGTAAAGTAACATCCCTTTGCCCCTACCATACAATTGTATACTATTACAACAATATCAACATCAGGCCAAAACATCCTTGAATAGGGATTAGTACCAGTAGCGGCGGCGCAGATCAGTGCCGTGAAATACTATTTCCGGGCCAAGTTCGGATGCAATCAATGTTTCTTGTGATATCATCAGGAGAGTATGGAAATTCCTGGTACCAAGCTTTAACCCAGAATCTAAGTCTCATTCTAATGCTCCAGAAGACCTCACTTTCGATACAACGGCCACTTTCAAATACGACTTTATTCGTAGTGTTCCATATGACCCAGATGACAACAAAGAACAAGGTAATCCAAACCTTTTTTTGAAATTTTCCCCAACATAGCACATAAGTCATTGTTCGTAGAGGTCTTTTACAGTCTCTGGCACTACCCACTTGAAATCCCACCACTCAAAATATTTACCCCAGACGGACCAGCAGCACTAGCAACCCAAGAACAGATGATCAATACTTTCTACCTCCACTTCACAAAGTAGACACCACTTGTCTTCTTCCCCAACAATACCCAACTTCCATAGTCTCTCCCTAGTGTTCATTTTTCCGAGGAGAGCCATCCAAACAAGCAACTCCGCTTTTGGTGGAGCCAAGCCCTTCCAAACCCCAGAAATTAGGTGATCAATAGTTGTACTTGACAGTGCTCGGGACCATACAGCCTTAGTGAGCGAACTAGTAGAGTACCGTGAGGACGGATCCTGGAGCCAACATGCAGTGTCGCTAGATTCTTTGACAGGTTGGACTGAATTTAATACTTCTTGGAATTCTGCCACTAAAACCTCCTCTCTGCTGAAGAATCGTCGCCGCTAGTGTAATAACCATCTCCACTCCAACCCATCCCACATACCCATTTGGCTTACTAAGTTCTCCTGTTGGAGCGAAATTCGAAATAAATCTGGAAATTTTGATTGGAGAGAAGTGTCCCCAACCAAAATATCCTTCCAAAATTTTAGATGCGAACCATCTCCCAACTTGACTTTCATACCTTCTTGAATTATCTGATGGGCGTGTTGAGCTAGGCTTCTTACCACTGCAATGAATATTCAGTTGCTTCGAGTATTTGTCGTTCCTGATGGACCCATATCACGGTCCAATCCACCATGAATGGAGCAGATGACCTTCTTCCAAAGGGTTGATCCTTCAATCGAAAAGCGCCACCACCATTTGAAGAGAAGGGCAGCGTTCTTGATGATCGGGTCACCTACCCCAAGACCTCCTAAGTTTTTTGGTGCTTGTATTATTTCCCATTTTATACATGGGAGGCCCAAATCCTCCCCCCCCCCCCCCCCCCCCCGGCGGATTGCCCCAAAAGAGCTGCATCTGTAACTTAATTAACTTACAACTTTCTTCGGCATCCAAAAAAGCGAAAGGTAGTAGGTTGGAAGATTGCCGAGTACCGATTTTATCAATGTAAGGCGCCCGGCTTTCGACAAAGACTTCGACTTCCACCCTGCCAGCTTCGCTTCAACCCGTTTAATAATCGGCTTTCATGCAGTCTCAAGCCTCGGATTAGCCCCCAATGGTATACCGAGATAATTTGTTGGCAAAACAGCAACCGAACAGCCCATTACCGCTGCCGTATCCGCAGTCCACTCTTGTGACACTCCAATACCAATTATTGTGGATTTGCGGAAGTTAATTTTCAACCCCGATATTGCTTCGAAATAGTTCAACAGGTCTCTCACATTCAAAATCATATCCAAGTCTACAGGGCAAAAAATCAATGTATCATCTGCGAATTGTAGGTGAGTGAGCTTCACCTTGTCCTTGCCTATTTCTAGCCCTTTGATGACACCTAGCTGCATTGCTTGATTCAAGAGTTGGTTAAGAACTTCGGTAACTAGGATGAACAAGAATGGGGATAGTGGATCCCCTTGGCGAAGGCCACGCTGCATCTTAAATGGCGAAGTCGGGCTTCCATTCACTAGAATGGACATCGTTGGTGTTGTTATACATTCATGTATCCAAGCTCTCCATCTAGGACCAAATTGCATCATGTTGAGCACCTGATCAACGAAGGCCCAATTTACACTGTCATAAGCTTTCTGAAAGTCAAGTTTGAGAAGCACCCCTTTCTTCTTCTTCGCTTTGAAACCACTCCGTCCATTCCTCCATCATTTTATCCCGAGCTTCTACCGTTTGGAACGTCCATAGCATCCTATATTTTCCCAACTCCCTTACCTCCACTTTTTGAAATCCTCTTCGTGTCAGATGGTCTAAAGCTTTGTGTCTAGTTATTTTTACAATTGTTCTGCATTTTAGGCTTCGATCAAGCCACTCCATGTTCTCATCTGCTACACTTCCATGCACCACCTTAGGATAGTCTCGGTCCCCGAGACGGGTTGCTTCAGGTGTTCTTCCCCTACTATTTGTGCCTGCTGCACCCTGGTTATGGTCATTCCTCCGATAAGCATTGTCTCTAGCTCGATTATTCCACTGTGCCACCCCTGCATTTGATGATGCACCCCTCTCCCTTCTGTCAAACCTTGCAAACTTCACAAGGATTCTGTGGTCTCTGATCGTTGCACCATTCATTTCCTTGATAGCTCTGAACGCAGCCTGTTTGTCGGTAAAGCCGACGAACCCAAAGCGGAAGTTATTGTTCGGTCTTCTCCTCTGGGAGACGAAGGCATTTGTTACTTCCCCAAAGCTTCTGAACAACTGGCGCAACCATATGTGATCCATGCTCTAAGGGAGGAAATCTAAGAATAATTTCCGGCTGGTTCCTTCACTACTGGTGACGTCCTGTTCGATTCCACACTCCCTCATTTCCTGCAACTCACCCGGTGTCCTTTCCATATCCCTGCCCTCCTCTTCCACGGCTACATTCTTGCTCTTGTCCTTTGTATGTTGGTCTCGCACCCCTTTCACCACATCAACATACGTGTGGGGTTGATCCTCTTCATTTTCTTTCTCTGTAGTGGCGTTGTCATGTAGCCTACCAGCACCATCAGCATTGCTTGCGACATTCTCAGCTTCCCCTGGTTGTTTACTCGCTTCTCCCTCCAGGCTTTGTCCCTCAGCACCGATATCGACCCATTCCCTAGGACTCTCACCATCAACACTGACCCCCCGCCAGACTGGTCCCATTCCCCGAGAAGATTAAGCTCATGTGCAATATGTAATGATATGTAAGAAGTAAAAGTACGAAGTAAAAATTCATAAGAAATACTGATTTAGACTCTTGTTTGGTTGATAAGAAGCTAGCAGAATATAGGACGTAAAAATTACTTAAGAATTTTCAATTTCTCAAAATGTAGAAAGTAACTTACCTAACCTTCTTAAGTAAGTTCGAATTCTTTTGTTTTTAACTAGCTTCTCCAAAGAAATTTTATTTCTCATCCCGGCAACCAACTATCTTTTACCTACTTCTTGGAAAGTTCACATAAGAATTTAAGTCCCAAAAAATATAACTTGCCATAGAAATTCAATTCATGTGATAACAAAACGAGGCCTTAGTAGGAACTATAAAGTGAGTAGTTTAGCTTGAGTCATATTTTGTAAGTAAACTTTGTGCAAATATTCCGAGATGATGCTCTTCAATTTCCTTCATAGGAAGTACCTTTAATTCAGATCCTGGGCAAACCCAGACACATTAACTCAGCTTTGATCACATGATGCAGATCTTGTTTGCGGATTTATTATTTCTTTTCCTTTCTTCTTTTTAATTTGGAGTTTCATCTCAGTGTACTGTAATGATGATTTTCTCCTAATATTTATAAAAAAAAAAAAAGTTATATAAATATTGTTATATTTGAAAAAGCTAAAGTACCCATTTAGAGTTTTTATCCACTTACCCTTATGGAGTTAGGGCTCTGTCTTCTTTTTTTTTTTTTTTTAAATGTGATCTAACACAAAAATAAAATATGTAAATAATAAGTTACTTTAGGATAAAAATACAAATTAATATATAAATTCATCAAAAAGTTAAGAAATTACCCAAATTACTCCAAACCTATTGACAAGGCCTTATCCCTAACCTCTCGCTACTAGCTCTACTCTTAGTGCTAGCACTCTGTCACGGGATGACACTTCTCCAATGTCACGGGCCGTCTTTGGCTGACACTGTCCCCGGTGCTCAATAAGCAGACATATACCATAAGGGGTCTCCTCAGCCCGTCCGATACTAATGCGCATTGATTGTGTTCAGGTATGTCCGTGGTATGCCGTGTATTTCGTCTCTTGAAGGTGCATAATGTTGCTTGTTGATCATAGGGGGTAGGCTGGGGTGGCCCTAGCCTCCGGGGCCCGGGCGCCGCACGGGTAATCTGCGCTCATCCTGTGACAACTCGTTCTGTAGGGCTAATTGATGGATGATCACATTTGAATTATGACCCAAAGGATACTTGCACCCGCTCTGAACTGTAAGACATAGTTTTCCATCACAGTGGAGGCATTCCCTGCACTTTAGTGTGTTTCTGGAGATTATGCCAATTATTGAGAAAAGAAAAGTGCGGACATACTCAACATTAGCACCTTGTTCTACACCACTATACCCCTTCTCTCACTAGCACTCTGGTTAGAGCAACATCTGTTATAAACTGATCATTCCACTATTTTCTATAAGCTAATAGTATTACTAAGAGAAACATTGATCGTATCAAAAGTTAGCCCTGTTTGTGGGACGGAATGCTAGGCGTTTTGAGTAGATTGCTTTGGTGTACTTGGGAGGATGTGCTGGGTTGTATTATAAGCCCCGGTGTTGCTTTCTGATACAGGCAAAATTTAGAATATCCCACATCGTGTGGGTTAGCTATAGAATGCCAATATATCCAAGGAGTTATCCTGTAGTCTGTATTACTTTTCTTCCTTTTTTTTACCTTGCGGATTTGTTGCTCTCGAGCTCTGCTTTTGTGGGGTGTCGTTTTCTATATCACGAGTCTGAGAAATATATAAAATGACTACCTTTTGCAGCATGGTGGAAATTACCACTATATGACTTTTATGTTTGACCCTAATAAAGTTAAACTTTTGCCACAAAGCTTTCATCATGGGAAAGGATGAAAATTTTTTCTAAGTGCCAAAACAAAGTGCATGATTTAAAAAGTTGGGGTCATTTCATAAGAAAAGCATTGTCTTTTATTTTATTTTATTATTTATTATTATTATTATTTTCTTTTTTTTTTTTTTTTTTTTGGCTTTTTGCGTTGGGAGCAAAATTGAAAACCCCAAAGATAAAAATGCAAAAGCGCAGCGTTTGATCATGTCTAAAATGCTTCTCCCTATGTAATCTTGAAGGTATCACCTTTTGCAGGATGCACTTAAGAGTATATGTTGAACTTTGCATCCTGAGATTCCCTTCTTATGTATATATATTTCTTTGATAATTAATGAGAAAATTTATGGTACAAAAATTGGCATCTTAAAACGAGATTCGAAGACACGCACACACAATGTGAAGAAGAAAAAATAACAAAAACAACTAAATTGTTGTACCGCCAAAAAGCAAAAACTACTCAAACAACAATTAGAGAAATAAAACAGCTTTCCCGAGAACTCTTTAGAACTCCTAACGCATGCATGTCCATGCTACAACACCTAACACCTAATCCAGAGACAAACTAGTGCAAAGCCACACCGCTAATGGGATAGAGAGCTAGCACGATTGACCTCAGAGTATACTACTAACTTTTTATCTACGTTCCTAGCCACCTCATTTCACACTCTAAAAGCTCATTCAGAGGGAACAGTAGCTGCCCCCAAACTTGAAGCTAAACACCAATGGCGTGAGATAACCTTATATGGCCCACACGAAAACAAGGCCTTACATTTGAGATCATTGTGACCTGTGGGCCTTCTTCTTCTTCTTCTTAGTACGTCCACCAGTCTCCTTGTCTTTAATTAAGGAAAAAGTCCAGATAATATCTTCTTTCGGGCCACTAAATGAAAGGTCTAATTGCTGTGCTTTTGTTTTAGAAGAGTAGACACAGAGGGTTTAAGACTCGAAGAAATTTTTTTTCCATTTTCTTCACATATAGAGAAGGAAAACAAAATCCCAAAATTTAATTCATTATTTTTGTTACATATACACAATAAGATACATCAGGGTTTCAATAGTTAATCATCTACCTTTATATCCTTCAACTGAATTGGTTCAACATTGCTCAAAAATCGGTAAAAATTTAGTAGAAATTGCTAATTTCGCATATAGTAACTACAATATATATATAAGCGTGTGAGTACACATGTGCCTCATGTCAGCATTTATTATCAAGCCAAAAGTTGTTGAATTCCAACAAAGTCATCAAACTTGAGCAGACGTTACGTATATATATTTTGTCAAAGTTATAATTCATTTATCATTTCTCAGTGACGACAAGCTTCCACGATAACATGCTTCACAGGAAATAGCCTCTTTTAAGAATAGCACCCTGAAGGGGGAATGTTGCTTACATCTACCTCCCGGACCCTGCTTATGCAGGAGCTTTTGAGACATTGGAACTGTTGTTATTGTTGTTATCATTTCTCAGTAAAAATCCACTAGATTTCAACAAATGATATCTATATATTGTTGAGAATAGGAATTATGCATCATGTCAATATTTTTTGACAGATACATAAGATATGAAATTTTTAAACTTCGAGGTGCTTAAATGATTAGTACTTTAAATATCAAAATACCTCATTGTATATGTTAACAACACTAGAGTAACTGAATGATGAGAGACTAAAACTCACGATACTTAAGGGCATTATTAGGAATTATCTTATGTTTGCAATTTTTTATTTTTAATTCCGTCAAAGCTCTTATAGTGTTGACTTCGTCGGTGCCCTTTCAGTGATTGGGGAAGTTGATCTAAATTATGGTAGGAAGGAGAAGGCTAATATTGGTGTTGATGAGGTGGCTACTGTTGAAGTGTTAAGTGAAGGTATGGTGTCCAAAGCTAGTTTGAGTGATGATCAGCTTATGTTGGCCAGAAGCATATTAAATGCTTTGTGGAGCTTAATTGCAACCGTTTTGTTTCGGTGGTTAACCACATTGCTGATTTTGTGGGCTACCCCACCCCTCCTTTGCCTTCTCGTGTAATTGGTTCTGCTCTCTTTCTTGATATGCCCTCTGCCAAGCCTTCCTCTGCCCTCAAATGGGCTCGTAGTTCATGGGACATGGAAAAAATTGAGCCTAAACTATGAGGGTATTGAGTTTGACATGCATTGACTTTTTTTCTCTCTTGAAAAAGAAGCTCGTGGTAGGGCTATTCGGAAGAAGAAAAAGCTTCAAAAGAAGAAGTCAGGCCGTGCTTCGTCCTCCGTTAGACCTTGATGTCATTGGTGCTATACACATGGATTACTTGGGGTGAGTGCGAGCTGAGTATCGATTAGAGTGCTTGTGTCGCATGTTTCCCATCATACAGAAAAGTTGATGACGTTTGAGATTGTAAGCATCTATTCTGTGCTGTCTTAAGTAAGTTGAAGGGCCTTCTTCATCAACAGTGCTCCTTTTTCATGTTTAGGGGCTTTTTTGCTTAGATTGGTGTGGCCTCCTTGACGTTTTCATATCCCAGGGGTTGGTGTACATGTGTTTCTAGGCGTCTATAGATTTTCGAGTCAATGTTTTGTTTTGCTTTTTTTCCAGCTCATGTGGACTTTCTCAGGCTCCGCTTTAGTAGAGGCTCTAGCTTGTACTAAGAGTTTTCTCTCTATTTATCGGAAAAGCTAAATTTTGAAAATAATTTTTTTCATGTTTTTAGAGTTGTCTTCTCTTTGTAGTCTTTTATTTAGAAATCAAAAACAATGTTTTATAAATAATTTTTTGAGTTTTAGGTTTAGTTTTTTTCTAATTTGATTGGATTCTAAAGTAGAAAAAACAATAAAAACTATTTTGAAAATTTGATTTTTAAGGTTCTAAAAAAATGGCAAATAAAAAACTAATACCAAACCAGATAATTTTCTATTTTTAGTTCTCATTTAAGATAGAGTCCTTTGTCACCAGATCTTATTAGAACTTTGAAGTTAAGCGTACTTGAACGAGAGCAGGACCAAGATAGGTGACCTCCTGAGAAGTCCTCACCCTCAGGTTTGGGGAACTCAGAAACAACCTCTCTTTAGGGATAATACCCTGAAGGGGGAAGACTGCGTACATCCACCTCCCGGACCCTGCTTCATCAGAAGTTCTTGGGGCACTGGATATTGCTTGCTATTTTAAGATAGAGTCCTCTAAAAAAATAATTTTAAAACTTAATTTCTAATATAAAACATTTTCAAATGGTAAAAACAAACGGCTGCCGGATCGTCCATGTCTGGCGGGAAGCCTAAACCATCAACATGAATGGGAAGAGAGAGTTCTGCCCAGCAGAGATATCACACTAAAAGACCTTACCAGTAATCCAAGTTCGTTAATCAATTTGGTGATCTATTTGCTTCCTGCAAATAATAATTGAAAGTAACATGGACATACTGATTACTGATAAGATGAATATCATCCATAGTAATTAAGATTTCCAATAGAGTCACATATGAATCGTTAAATTCCTTAATATAAACATACCCATAGTGATAAAGGCCCTTGTTGGGGCCTTTGATATCACTTGCTACGATCACCTACAGAATACACAAACCCTAAACCGAAATAACAATCATAAACGAGAGGGGATTGGGGAGAACACAGGAATTTACATAGTTCAGCCAAGCCTACATCCACGGAAGTGAACACAATAGTTTCATTATATCAATTGGAATTTCCATGAGATATATCTCACCTCTCAATCATTCTCTCAAACCCCACCCAAACCCTAATAGTAATATACATATATCCCACATGTGTATATAGAGCAACTACACTAAAACTCTAGTATGTTATAGGCGTCAATATAATTAACCCAATCCTATATCTTATATATAATATCTAATACAGTTAGACTTCACACGTAACTTACAGTCCCAGTAAAAGAATAAAGGAAAAAATGAGTAGTTTGGGTGAGAAAGGGTTGAGGGAGAGGGACAATGTAATGATTGTGTGGGAGAAAGCAGGGCTTGGGCGGTCCGCCCTTTATGTAGTTCCTAATGGCAATGCACTACCCACCCAACTTGCCCCACCCACCTTGTCCCAATCACACTAAGAATGACAAGACATGTTTTCTCTTTTCCGAATTTTGTTATTGTCGGAAAAAAATATTATTATCAAAATAATAATATGACTTATCTAGTAAATTTTTTTTCATAAAGTTGTTCTTACATTTGTTAAATTTCACTGAGTTTTTAGGCACATGAGATCCACATATAAGTCCAAGTGAGGTTTCATCCCAAAACCAATTGGTAATAGATGGAATAACTCATTAGACTTATAAGTTGATCTCTTCACTCTTATAACTCCAATATAGGATTTTACTATAGAGATTCACATGCGGAATTCTCACCACTCCCCCTCACATGTGAGTTTATTTCAAACGTATTCTTCGACTTCTTAGATCCAACCGGATCCAACACACTGGAGAGGCTCTTGGAGTACCAAATTCAAACGCACCCCTTTTTATGAGGACACGGTGCCGACAAACAAGAGTCTGGGATCATCCACTCGGTACGATACCATGTCAAGGAATCAACTTTTCCAAAAGCTTAAGTTGATGGGTGAAGAGTAAGATAGGTGATCTCCTAGGAAGTCCTCACCCCTCAGGTTGGGGGTACTCGGAAACAGCCCTGAACGGAAAAGGCTGCGTACATCCACCCCCAGACCCTGCTTAGGCAGGAGCCCTTGGGGCACTGGGAATATTGTTGCTTTTGTTGCTGTTTTTAAGTTGACAGGTGAAGGTTTAAAAATAGTTTTATACTCTAACATGTTTTCTCATGCAAATGCTAATTAGGCTTGAAACGTCGTTATTACAAACACCTACCTTATACCTTGTACTTAAATTATATTAATATTAAAAGTGAGAGCCATTAGAATTCGAACTTGTAACTTTTTAGTTAACTAGGCACTGATATCATATTGCCTTTTTTTTTTTTTTTTTTTTTTTTGTGCATTAACAATTAAAACCCTTCTTTCTTTCTAGAATAATAAATAAGAAGGCTATAACTTTCTTCGACAAAAATGTAAACTATCTAGAGGATAAGCGTGATCACCTCTAGTTCTTATAACAGCTTAACAATCACATTAACTCGAATAGCCCAGGTGATATCTTTTTTCATGTTTTTGAAGGTAAGGAGAGGAGAATACTATACGAGCTGCCAGTAGATAGCATGTTCTAATGTATTAGCATATACAGTCTCTTTGAAGCTCAACAACTTCCTTCTACCTATTCTCGACCCTAACTAGAATCATCTGCATTTGTCACCAAATCTGGAATTTGACTACCTTCCCTAAACAGGTGAATTCGAACAGCCTAACCGCTATCTTATTTGGCAAAAGTAAAACAAACAAGAAAGGCATATACCATCCCTAATTTTAGTGCAAGTACAACCCTATATGCAGCCCTTATTATTTCATCCAAGAGTTTGTATTATCGTTTTGCGATATATAAACTGAAAATATTGGAGTATAATAATTTGTCTCCCAACTCTTAACAATCAAGGTTAAAGTTTTCAAACAAGAAGTTGTAAATTTAAATTTCCTGCCCTAACCCCATTTATTTAAGAATTAAAATAAAGTAGATTACAAACAAAGATGTTTGTTTTATTTTGTTATATTCGAGAGTGTTTTTGTTGTGCATGTATGTTATCATTGTGAATAACTCAATTATATTAAATTTATTTTAAGTTTAGAAAGACGACAACAATAACAACAACAGCCCAATGCCTCAAGGGCTCCTGTGTACGCAGGGTCCGGGAGGGGTGGAATGTACGCAGCCTTACCCTTTTAGGGTGAGACCCTAACAAGAGGCTGTTTCTGAGGACCCCCAACCTGATAGATATAAAGAGCATGAAAAGCATAGAGATCATGAGAAGCATGTAAGCACATGTAAGTATGTAAGTTAGGAAGCATAGTAGCAATAGCAAAAGCAAAAGGCAAAAGCAACCAAGCATCTAGGGAAAAGATCTTACATACAATACAATGCAACTATATAGAGAGAATAGAGCACATAGAGCGTATAGAGAGAGAGGGAGAGAAAATAGAGAGAGAGAGAGTATAGAAAGTATCAGCAGCGAGTGCTTAGTTTAGAAAAGACAATATAAAAAATTGATAATTGAACTATAACTTAAAATTCATGAGATTTTGTTAATTTTTAATTTTATCAAACACGTCGAGGGGTGTAGAGGAGCTTATCAACCAGTTGTTTGAACTTGAGCTCGATAATATCAACCTTTTCAAACCTGTGTTTGAACTTAGTATTATATGATATTAGAGTATTTGATACTCAACTCCACTCATCTCTTAGCCTAATAAAGCTCATTATCAAGTTGAAGTCAGCTCGTGATCCAGCCAAGCTTCCTATAAAGTCAAGCTTGCTATTTAGTCGAGTTACTCGGATTATTAATGAGCTATTATCAAACCATTTTCTAGTTAATACTAACCATTAGCAAGCCATTGGTGAAAACTCCGCTCGAAGGCGGCTTGACAAGCTATCGCGGCCCCCAAAGACAAATACAGACAAGCCATAATCCACTTCAAATATGAGTAATTCATGGAGCCTTTAGTTTGTTTGCATCCCTAAACGCACATCTTAAACTATCAATTAGACATTTTGTTGTAATTTTGTCCGAACTTTTTGACCCATTTAATGGTCACAATCACATAAATATCACTCAATTAGCCTAATTAGACACTCTTCTTAAGCACAAATTGATAGTTTACACAAAAATTAAACAGATCACCCAAATATTAAACAATAATTCCAAGGTTCTTGAAATAATTATCAACAAAATTAAGGTTTAGGCCCAATAATTATGGTTTGCGAGATCCAGCCCAATATCTAAAAGCAAAACGGCCCACGAAAACGACCGCATAAAATGAATCCTCTTAGCCCAATATCTTAATATATTATGGGGGGGAAAAAAATTAAAAATGTGATCAGTTATACTCCAAAAAATTTATTTTCGTATTTTTTTAATGGTAAAAGATAAGCATTAGATAATCATATGAAAATTAACTTAAAAATAAATATTTCTAAATTAATTTAAAATTATATAATTAAGAAGAATAAATTTAATAATTTAAAGTAAATAGTACAATAAAATGTAGCGCCTTCTAACTAACTCAATCTTGTCTTTTTTGTATCCTAAAGCAGTTAGTCCCCTCAGGATGTCCTTAAGAATCATCGATTTAGTTTTGACATTTTTATTTGTAGAACGTCAATGAATATTAACAGAAGTATACAAAGGGTATTTGGGAAAAAAATATTATCAGTATTTATAATACCTTGAAAATAGAATTTTCTAAAACGAAACAATCAAACTTGAATATTGTTAAATTTCACTGACCTTTTAAGGTCGACACTAGAGATGGCAATGGGGCGGTGCGTGGCGTGTATGAGGGTGCCTCCTCTGTACCCATACGCACCACATGTATGGGGTAGATAGCCATACCCGGCTTGGTGGTACAAATCCATACCCATGCCCGCTTGTATTCAACGAATATCCATTACCTGCCTCATATCCGCCCTAATGTGGCTATAAAACGATTATCCATATCTGTCTGTATTAATTATTTAATACTATTGTAAAACATCAATTATATTTTTTAATAATATTGTTAAATAATTTACGTAATTGAATTTAAGCAAGTATATTTTAATATATTAGATATAAAATAAAACGGGTATAATGAATATAAGATGGGCGAGATTAGTATGGAACAAGAAGAGTACAACACTATACCTATATCCACTTCATACCCATAACGGGTATAAGGTGAGTACATTCAACACATACCTACTATCCACTTTATTTATACCCTAAAACGAGGATTCACGAATAACAAATTTTACTCATTTTATTGCTATCTCTGGTCAACATCTGCAGTTGACATATATGGGACTCGTGTAGGCTCAAATAGAATTCCATCGTAATGAAGTACCCCGCTGGAGTTTCGGGTGATTTCTCTCTCTCTCATTCTCACTCTCAGGTCTTTTAGCCTTTACAGGAGAAGAGGCGCGGGAAAATGGGGTGCAAGACCCTCATATCAACGCCATTTTCTCTGAGTAATTTCATCAAACACCTTCCGCTCTCAAAACCCATCACCTTGCATCCCCGTATAATCCCTTACAAATTCCTAACATCAGCCACACTCAAATGCTCCCATTTCGACTCCCTAAATTCCCATCAGAAACACCAGATTACTCTCTACGTTGACGCACTTCTGCAATGGAATCAGGTCCCTTTCTGTCTTCTTTAGTTGTCTCTGTTAGAGTATAAAATCATTCTCGGTATTTACCCATCATTTTAAGTTTTTGAAAAAGTTAATTCCTTGATTTGATATAAGAGTTTTGTTGACCAGAAGGTCACAAGTTCAAATTTAAATAGTAATTACTTTCAATATTAACATAATTAAGTATGATGAATTAGGTGGGCCTATGCAATCATATTTCAAGCCCAATGTGCATTTGCATGAGAGGGCATGTTAGAGTATAAAACTAATATTGGGTTTTTATCTATCAGTTTAAATTTTTTGAAAAGTTGGTTCCTTGATATAGTGCCATATTCTTGTTGATCAAAAGGTCGCAGGTTCAAATCCCAATAGTCAATAATATTTAAGCACAAGGTATGACGTGGGCCGGTGCAATATTCACCCTTCAAGTCCAACGGACATTTGCGTAAGAGGACATATGTCAGAGTATAAAACCAATCTTTGGCCTTCATCTATCTGCTTTATCATTTGAGATAGTTGGTTCTTGACAAATACAAATCAATTGAATGAACTATGTTATATTTTTGTCTAAAAATCTATGTGGGTTGGTTTGTTTTTGAGCAGAAGATGAATCTAACGGCTGTCACAGAGAAGAGCGAAGTGATGGAAAGGCATGTTGAGGACTCGCTTGCGATTATTCCTCCTATAGAGCGGTTGTACGGATCACATTGTGGGTCTTCGTTTGATAATCTGACTATGGTTGATGTGGGGAGTGGAGCTGGCCTTCCTGGATTGATTTTAGCCGTTGCATGCCCAGGTGTTTCTCTTAGATATCTGTTTATTCGACTGGTGTCAGAGTATACAAACCATTCCTCTGTCTTTATCTAATAACTTCAGCTTCTTAGATAGTTCTTTGGCAACTTGATGCATTCACTTGTTAAATTTCACCAGGCCTTAGGCCCGGTTCACGAAGTTGAAGTATATGAGGTCCACATATAAGGCTAAGTGGGGTTTTATCTTAAATATAGAAGGTGGGATAATTCGAGAGGCTTATTTATTGATCTCTTCTTTCTTACAACTTCTACGTGGCATTCTTAATAGACTCACATATGGAGTACTTAGCATCACTATTGAGAACTTCATGTGTGAGTATTGTTAAAATATCTCATATTGGAATTGTGAGAGAAAAAATATCAATATATAAGGCTAATAGGCTACTTCACGTAAAATCAATTGGTCTTAGGATGAAATCTCACTTGTGCTTATATTTAGACCTTATACATGCCAATTCCATGAATCGAGCCTAATGCCTAGTGATATTTCACTTTCACGCACTTGATTTCACCTAATTTCAAGTTTCATTTTAGTTCCTGTTCTATTGATTCACTAAAATTTAGTGTTCGGATTTTGAATTTTCTACTGTTCAGAAGTGTGTTTCTATTTGCATCTTGTTCTTTCATGGGTATTAACTTATGCGTACAGTTAAGAGTTCTACACCACACTGTGAATTTGGAGATTGTTGGGAAGCTGTTAATAGGATGAGGCATTTGAGCTGAGCAAGAATTTTGGTAGTAAACCATAAGTGCTTCCTGTATGCAGCATCTGGATGAGAAGAAGACATCTATCCCTTTCTCGAATTCAGTGACATTTTTATTTGTAAGGGCATAGATGAGGGGTTGAGATGCAGTTTTCCTCAACAAGTCGTATGCATTATCACATGCATTGTGTTGAATATTATTGCCTCAAAATTATGAAATTGATAATGGATAATAAGAGAAAGATACGACTATAAATGGACGTGCGGTTGATGGTTAGTGTTACCCACCTAAGAAGTTTGACTTTGAACTTGAATTTTGTACGAGATTATGGTTATGTATGTCAATTATAAAGGGACTTGCAGGTGATGGTTAGTGTGCACTGCTAGAGAGGAAAGATATGAGGGGTTAGAGTGAATTTGTAGGGATGTCCCATACCCTAGGTAAGGGGAGAGTACGACTGTGAGTAATTTGTGTATGGTTGATCCGAGTATGAATAGAGTCATGTTTTGATAGTTTTGAGGGTTCACAACTTTTCAGCCCAAAAGTTGCACGCTGGAGGGTTTGTAGCTTTTCCCATGCAAATAGTTCATTACGAGAGGGTTTAGAGGGATTGTGACATTGGATTTTGGATTATAAGATTTAATCTTAAATTTCAATAGTGAATGGGGTGCCCATTTAGGTTGATTAATTTTGCCTCTAGTTGAGAGAGGGTTTACAAGTAATGGTATGTTCTTTGCATCAACTTTTTTGCTCTCGTTGTACTTCTATGATTCTCCCTACACACTGGCAACGAGATCTTGGTTAGATGTAAAAAGCTGTCAAGGGTGAGTCCCTAGGACAAGTGGTTCTAAGTTTGAATCCCCAACCCCGCTTGCCTACTTTTTTCTTTACATTGATAAGGTAGAGAGAGGTGAAATGCCTATGGTGGGGATCGAACCCCAGTGGCACCTTTGGCCCCAGAAGTTTCCAACTACTACGCTATGTCCTTCAAACCCCGCTTACCTACTAAAAAAGTGCATGGGCAATTAAACCAGTGACAAAAGTAGGATCTTTTGGTACTGTTGCTTTCTAGCCTAGGTGTACATTTTTGTTTCTGACTAACAGCATGTAATTACATGTAGGGTGGAAGGTAACACTTGTAGAGTCCATGAACAAGCGCTGTCTCTTCTTGGAGCATGCCATTAATGTCATCGGTTTATCAAACGTGCAAGTTGTCCGTGGAAGGGCTGAGGTATGATCTCCTCCTCCTTTTTGTTTGAAGACTATAATAACCATCTCCTGTTGCCGTGCCATTCCTTTTCCATGTTAACATTTCATCCCTATATATATTTGACTCATGTTCCAATGATCCAGAGTCTCCTTGTGGATGTTGCACGTAGATGCTTTTTTACCTAACATGGTTTTGCTTATATAGGGGTATGATGCTTGTTTGATATCATTTTCTATTTGCAGTTTTAGATTTTTAGAAACTAAAAACTATATTTGGAAACATTTTTTTGTTCTAGTTTTTGGTTTATTAGTTTCAATATTTTCCTAATTTGAGTGAAAACTGAAAGTAGGAAACCAAAAACCAAAAAGCTGTTTCCAAAATTTGGGTTTTAGTTTCTCAGTAGACAGAAAACAATATGAAACAAGCCCTTAACAATTCTGGAATGTAAGGCAGGAGGTGAAAGTATTATTTTCTGATTTTGCACATTTCCTCGAGCTTGTGATTTTCTGGTTAGCTTTGTCCTTTTAGAATGATTATCTTAAATCTCCTTGGTTGTAGGACAGGAATTGGGACAAACTGCTGACTTCAGAGAGAAATTCGATGTGGCGGTTGCCAGAGCAGTGGCAGAGTTGAGAATCCTTGGTAATAATAGGAAACTCTCATCTGAATTTCGTACTTAGGTATTGAAGCATTTCATACGTTCTGACATTAATGGTTGTTATTTTCTTAAATGTAGCTGAATATTGCATTCCATTAGTTCGAGTTGGCGGTTTGTTCATAGCTGCAAAGGGTCATGATCCTCAGGTATTTTGGCTTGAAAGCACTGCTCTTTATTCACATTGCTCGGTCTTGACTTATTGTGTCTTCCATATGGTAGTTTTAGTTTATTTTTTTCTTTTTTCCCTCGATGGACAGTAGATGTCATTCATCCAATGCTCCTTTTGTGCAATCTCTGTGCCACTTTCTTTGCTGTGTTAATTTATTCAGTTTCCATGACAATCCCACCCGAGCATCAACAATGATGACTCCCGCTGTTATACTGAAAAGCAAGGGTCCATAAGGTTATTTTTTGTGTGGTCTGTAATACAGCCTGTCTGTCATTTCAAGAGCCTGCGGGGTCGTTTAGTATGTGGGAATGAATTTGTGGGAGTGAGAAAGAGTGAATGAAAACGAATTTTGGGGAGTGAGAATAACTTGGAAGACACATCTAGTTTTGACATGAAAATGTGAGGTGCTGTTGAGATATTTACAATAAGCATTGCTCTGCCAATGTGGCTCGAACTGGTGCTTGGATTCTAAAATTACCAATGTTGAGGATCAATTGTGTGTCTTATTTGGTGCATGACTATTAACAGCTGATTTGCACATGAAATGGAAGTTCTTTTGGATTTGAATTTCTTTTGGCTGTAAATTCAGCTCCGAGATCCACATAATTTATGCACTCTTGTTTGCACAATGAACTCTGTTCTAATACAAGGAAGGGAGCTTTTTAGTTCAATTACCATAAGATTGAATTGTCATCATGTTAGTTGTTGTATTGAAAGGATTGTCCTTTGAAGGTGAAAATGTACACTTAATTTGATAGTGTTATCTCTTGACTGATAATCCCCCTTCATACTTCTTCAACAGGAGGAAGTTACAAATGCAGAAAGAGCATTTGGATTGCTGGGTGCTTCTCTCTTGGAGCGGTGTTTAGGTATGTGTTAGGCAAATATCCAAGAATAGGGTCCGATTTATATGCAAATGAACATATCTAAAAGAAATTGATAAAAGAGAGAGAGAAAACAGTAGCACACAAATTTACATGGAACACTCTGTAATTGAAGGAAAAACCTTGGATTGAGGAATGAGAGCTTTTCATTATGAAATCAGAAAGGAGGATGATATAGCTAGTGCCCGCATGAGCCTTTTATAACGCCCAGGCACCCAAAACATAATCATTCAAGTGGGCTTGCTGTTCCAAAGCTCAAAAATATAACCTATGTTTCTAAATCAAGACAAAATTCGAGGCACAACACAACAATATGTTTACGAAGAATTGATTGAATCATGACATTACTTATTTGTATGCATAACTGTATACTATACATACCGAGCAACTCTTGCCTCTTCCTGGTTCACTGATTCGACATATCATGCAATCTCAATCACTAGGGTACTTGGTAGCTTGCGGTTGCATGACCTAAATGGATTGTAGTAGCTCCTTCCTCTTCATTTTTTTTCTTTTTCTCACATTTGTCATTGTGGGCATCCAGTAAAAGAAAAAAAATTCACATATTCTGGAAAAGTATTGATGGAATATTTGTGGCTTTTACCCCCTATTTGGCATATGGGTAATTGGGGGTAAACGGGGGTAAGGGTAATGTAGGATAAAGCCTTGCCCCCCATTTGACAAAATATTAGGAGGGGTAGAGGGGAGTAGTGGGGCGTAAAAACTTACATCCTTTACCCCCTATTATCCCCCAATTTGAGGGGGTCAAAGAAAATGGGAGTAAAGGGGAATGAGGTAAGTTTTTTAAAAATTTTAGACAATTTTGCCCTTATTTTAACTATAACTTTTTTTATCCTTACCTCTTTACCTAATTGTCAAACAACGATAATTCATTTACCTCTCTTAATTTGACATATCCAAACAAGAATAGGATATTACCTCCCCCTCTTTATCCCTCTTTAACCTCCTTTATGCAGTTAGTGCCTTCGAAAATGTTATCTAGCTTGTTAGGGAAATGGAACGGAAAAAAAAAAAATTTTGAGAAATCAATGAGAACAAGACACAAGATGTACGTGGTTCAGCCAATTATGCGTACGTCTCTAGAGTTGTATATATCTTTCACTATCTTTTGAAATATTACAAGAGAATTCTTTTCTTCGTGCATTACACCTTGCACACCCTAAGTGGGAATCTACAAAGTTACGTCAAAACCTGGTCCGCCTAAAAACACCCTCGGTTGGGCATGTGCCCAAAGCAAGCCCAAAATATTTGCTAGAGCCGGACCCCTAAAAAACGTGTCCATGAGCGCTGGTCATGTCCACGGAGAGCATTAAGCCAAATAAAACCAGGCTTCACATTAGAAGCGGAACGTAGCTTGTGTGTACTTGCACAACATCATAAGGTCTGTACTTAACTGTTGAACGTTGTTGTAGAGGTGGGGTGGCCTAAGAAAGAGCTCATAACCAAATCTGCAGTAATGGAAGCCGGAGCCAGGCAGCAGCACGGTGACCACCATTCTGCCACTGACACACCTATTTTACCAGCATATATGAAGTATCTTTAGCTTAGACAGAGAAAGAAATAAATGTCTGCTTCAATTGGTTTAATTTAAGTGGAGGGAATAGATTTAGTGGTTTTAGGTGGCAGCTGATGTGCCTGGTGCTAGTATATACGGAGTCCAGATTTTGGTTGGGTCAAAGTTAATTTTGATCGATCTAGGAACGGAGAGCTCATGGCAGTAGGGTAACATCATGAGAAATTACACAGGTTAGTTTTAGCAATTGCAGTGAGAACCAGGGAAAACCTTCTCTCGTGATACCACAGGTGGTCGAGGTTAGAAATGGTATTGCCCATTCTTTAAATATGGGGTTCAAAAAGATTCAAGTGGAAGGAGATAGTGAAATTGAGGTTAAGGCTTCACTAGTTCTATGCCATTGTCGAAGATTCAAATTGCTTTGACTACTATTTTTTTTTTTTTTTTTGATAACTTTGACTAATATGGCTACTGATTGGGTGGCCAAGTTTGGTCATTTCTTTTATTCTCCTGTGTTTTGGTTTGGTGGGAATGTAGGGGCTCTGATACCATATAATCACTTACAGGATACTAAACACAAATTGAAAGAATAGTCATAAACAAAAGGGGAAGGGGAGAAAACTGGAATTTACATGGTTCAGCCGAACCTTACATCCATGGAGGGGAGCACAATAATTTCATTATTTCATTGAAATTTACATGAGACGTCTCTCAACTCTCAATCGTTCTCTCAATTCTAACTCAAACCCTAATAGTAACATACACGACCTATATATATATAGAGCCTCCCACACAACACCCTAGTGTGACATAGGCCTCAATAGGATTGTCCCAATCCTATATATCATAAACAAGACCAAATACAACCAGAGAAAAATCACAATCATGCATAAATTCAACAAAAGAATATCGAAACAACACGCACAGAAGAAAAACAAAAAATTCAACAAGAAAAAAGAAAACAAGACACATGATTTACATGATTCAACCAATTATCAACGGAGTTCCTAGAATTTGCATTGTCTTTTAAGAAAAGTACAAGAGAATTCTCCTTCTCACACCTCATAGTATAAAATACCAGGATCCACACGGGAAATCTAACATGAATTAGTTAGTGGGTAGCTCTACCGTGCTAAAGTTCAGGTTCGGTTCTTATTTTGGTTGGTAAGTTGGGTTAGGGAAAGGTGATTTTAACTTCAAGTGGCTTGTCTTTAAGGTTTCTACCCCATTTGTGTTTCTCTAGATTGGCATCAGTGGCATTGAAGCTCAAATTCCCTCTCTTATGAACCTTAGTTGACACTCTAATGCTTTTATTTTGTTCTTCAATCAATCTATGGAGACCTTTGTGCTATGTGTAAATTGAATCAATTCTACGGTTCAACTCAGACGGATTATTGATTGAGAACTCAAGGAATTACTATAACCATTATTTGCAGTGCTGTTGGATTTGGTGCAATAGTTGGACTACTCACTCTTCGATCACAAGGTCTTGGGTTCAAAGTTGATCTCTCACTATCCCCCAAATGTTGGGCCCTACTTTGGACATTATTGTATCTCTTTACTGTGTTTTTTTAAAAAGTGTCATGTCCGTGTGCGGAAAACGTGTGTGCTAGATCAATTAATTGTGCTAACGCTGGCATTTTTGTTTAGGCCTGTGTCAGAATTGTGCTTGGATGTCATGTTATCGTCACATCATGTCGCAGCACCAATGCAGATTTCTAGCTTGATTTTGTCTGGGCAGTTTATAATAAAATAGTAAATAAATAAACAAATAAATTTGTTAAAATAATAATTATGCATACCGAGACTATAGGAGCCACACTATTGAAAACAAATTTGTGAGGGAACTCATTGGAAGAACCAAAATTTTTGAAAACAAAGCATAGAAATGGTTTTCAAAACATGGTTTAGGATGGATTTGGGGGTAAAATGTATGCAACCTTACCCCTATACGGTGATGCATGAAATATATTACGACACATCCGCCCTTCACATAACATGCATCCGCTAACTTCATCGTGGGATCTTTTTTTCCCCACAGCCTCACCTTATAGGCCTCGGGAAAGTAGGAAATCAGTCAGTGTTTGACTACTGTGGTCAACTAACGGTATTTTCTTTTAATGATATAACATTGTCCTAAGCAGCACCACCAATATTTAGGAGAGGGGGGGGGGGGGGGTGGTTTCGAGCCTTGGGAGACAGTATCCTAATTGCTATATCAAACCTAACAACTCAGTCAGCTATTTGTGTTGTGGAAACTAAGAACTATGAATCTCCATTATTGGGGTTACACCTTGTTTATGTGCATTGTGCCAGTGGAGTCACACAGCCAATATGGACAGAGGACAGCCATTGTATGCTTAAAAGATCGTCCTACCCCACAAAAGTATCCACGGCCTCCCGGTACACCCTCAAAGTTGCCATTGTAAGGTAATGACATGGGCAAACTACTACTCTTTTCGGCTATTGTTATCGTTCTGCTGCTGCACAGTTTTATTTAGTTTAGTAGTTCTTTTATCTTACTTTAGGAATTATCGTTGCCTCTGTATTTATTATGAATGTGAAAGAGATACGTGACGTATATGTTAGGGAAACTTCATTTGGGTATGGTGGGGTTAGAGTTTGTAAGTTTTAGAAAAGTAAAAGGTAATGTTATTGCTAGACAAAATTTATTATTACAAAGTACAATCGTAGTTTTTAAGGTAATTTTGTAACTTTTATTGTTTGTAGGTTACATCATTGCTCTAACAACAAACTTCCAAAAAAAAGGCAAAAGTAGGTGAGCAGGTGAGAACTTGGTTTAAAATAGCCAACTTCTAATGCTAACCAAGAGTTTCATAAAGAGGATAATTGTGTTGATTAGCTGAAGCCTAGTAGGTAAGATCTGTATGATGTATTTGGCTCGTCTTCTTTCATTTTTATTTTTTTTTTGGCTGATCTGTTTTAAGATCTATTGATTTAAGATCTGTATCTTTTTACAGTGAAATGTTTGGTTGGGTCATTCAGAAATATCTTTGTTTTTTTTATAGAATAGTGTTTGGAGTAAGTTTAAAGAGAACTTACTGATTGTATTAACAAAAAATGACTTAATATATAAATTAACTAATAATAGTAGGTAAGAAAATCATGAAAATATCTTGACATGGAGGGGGGTGAGTGTAGCGTTACATAGAGGTAAAAGGGGTGCATGCGGGTGATGATAAAAAGTAAGGCTCTGTTTGTTTCAGGGGATGTACTTTTTCCCTGAAAAATATTTTTCTTAGGAAAAGATTTTTCAAGGAAAAACAAATTCCGATTGACTTTTTCGTTGTTTGTTTCAGCGGAAAACGTGTTCCCAGCTCATAATATTACTTATTTGTTTTAAAAGGAATAATCTTCTGTCAATCATACTATACCTTGTTTTATATATATATATATATATTTATGAAACTATACCTTGTTATACGATAACATAAATTAGCGAAACTACATATTATAAGCTATATAGACTTTCTTTGGTTGTGAAAAGTTATTTTTTAATGAAAAAATATGGGAAATTTATCACTTAGGTAATTAAGGTCTTACCATTTATCACCTAGATATCCTATATATTTTGAAATATACAGTGAGGCTTTTTGATGTTTCAAAATTTTATCATTCAGGCATTGAGCTTTATGAATTTTTATCAAAATATAATCAATTTTTATCTTAAAACATTACATGATTACAATTATATATATATAATTATATGAATGTTTTTAACAAAAATTTAGCAAATTACGGGAAAAAAATTCATTGAATTATACATATTAGTGAAATAATGAGTCATATTAGCATTTTACACTTAAAAATCCTATTATTATGATACATGACACATACATTGTTATAATTATGTTCTATAGTAGTAGTTTCTCTATAAAAATTTATCGAACTTTGGCAAAAGGTATTTAATCGATAAAATCCTTAAACTTTAAGGTACATGAGTTATAAAGTTTTAAAATCTCAAGGTATATCATTGCACATATTAAAAAGTTAAAAAATTTAAATGATAAATCCTCAAATCTCAAGATACCTAAGTAATAGATTGTCAAAAATAGATATTGGAAAGAAAAAAAAGTTAAAATCTATAAATAGTTTTCTTATGCTTGCATTAATGTAAACATTGCTTCTTGATTATATTCACTACATCATGAAGTAGTAAAAACCTTTAAAATATAAAATAGCAGTCATGAATAAAAATCAAATTGGATCACATAATTCTGTCCAAGATCAGACCCGACTTATCATTATTTTTTCTGTCCTTATCTCATATTATTACCTCTAGAGATATATGATCTCGTATAATTCATTTCGATATGATCCATATTACGACTGACGTATACCCTAAAACTTTTTAAGCCAGTTGAAATGTTAACTTTCCTTCTTTTACAAAAGAAAACATTTCCCCATTTGGGAGGAAAAGCTTTTTCCGTCAAAAAATGCGTGCCAAATAACGGAAATTAGGAAAACCATTTTCGAGAATCTCTTTTTCTGTCGAAACAAACGGAGTCTAAATGTAAGTCATAAGGGTGAAAATTTAATGCTAATACAATCTTTGAATACATTTTTCTAAAATAAGTTGGAAAAGATTTAGTTTTGCATCTTTTTATGCTTAAGTTATAAAATAATTTTTTCATCTTCCTATTTAAGCTGTGAGAAAGATGTAAAAACATCTTTTCTATCAATCAAATAAACTTTACAGGTAACTAGAGTTTTTTCACAACTTTAAAATGTTAAAAAGCTAAACCAACTGTAATTTTAGTTGTAAGGAAACTTCGAAATAGGGGAAAGTGTTTTTTAGTATTTAGATAAGGAAAGAAAATATGGAATGAATGGTGAATACATCAAGTCTTGAATTACGTGTAGGGGTGTATTTGAGTTGAGTCGAGCAAAAGATCGTCAAGCCTTGAGCTCGGCTCGTTTAAAGTTAGCTTGGTTCATGCTCGGCTCAAAGCTCTCCGTGATTGGAAACTTCAAGCTCAAGTTCGGCTTGTCATAGGCTCGGCCTCAGCCAGCTCGATTGAGCTTGAATCTAGTTCGATAATCTTCAAACTATTTAATCTCATTGAAGCTCGATTCAGGCCTGCTTGGGTTCAAGTTCGGCCAATTTAGGCTCAAAACTTAGCTCAGTTGGATATGATTAACTAATAAATTACAAGAAGCCTAAGCGACCCTACGAGCTCAAGATGAGCTAGCTTGTTAGGGCTAGCAAGTTAGCCAGACTCATTTACACACATAGTTAGACAAAGATGGTACAAGAAATATTGAATGTTATCTTCCCACTACAAGTTAATTGATATCTCCTATACAATAACAATTGCAAAGAATGGAGGATGGCCTAGACAATAATAATTGATTAAAGTGGGTTGGTATAAATGCAGGATGGCCTCTGCGGTACTGTGCGATAGGAAGTTCCCGTTAAAATTAAAGGGTAAATACTATAAGAAGATAGTGAGACCGGCTATGTCATACGGGGCAAAGTGCTAGCTAGTTAAGTGTCATCACACGTAGAAGTTGAAGGTGGTGAAGATGAGGATGCTGAGATGAATGTGTGGACACACAAGGAAGGCTAGGATCGAAAATGAGGTTACAAGAAGTAAATTAGGCGTGGCCCTAATTGAAGATAAGTTGAGCGAGCAACATTTGCGGTGGTTTGGGCATGTTAAGAGGAGACTGACCACTGCCTCAGTCAGGAGATGTGAACAACTCTTTATTACATACAGGAAGAGAGGGAGAAGCCGAGCAAAGAAGAGTTGGATAGAGGCTATTAGACAAGATCTAGCTTATCTCAACCTAAATGAGGAGATGGTCCTAGATAGAACTCAGTGGAGGATTAATATAGGTGTAACCGATATAGCAGTTTAGGAGAATCGAGCACTTCTAAGCTAGCTCTAGTGCAACGAGGCTGCTTACATGCTTGTTTGTTTAGACGCAGTTTTGTTGTATGTTGGATGCTTATAATCGCTATACTCTCTGTATGCTATATGCTTGCGTTGTGTCATATGTAGGCTCTTTGCTCCAAATGCATACTTGCTTTTCGCCTTTCGGTATTCCTTCTATGTTTGCATTCCATGCTTCCATGCTTTTCATGCTTTCCATACTCTTTATGCTATCAGGTTGGGGGTCATCAAAAACAGCATCTCGTTAGGGTACCACCCCGAAGGGGTAAAGCTGCATACATCCTACCCATCCCAGACCCTACTTTCACGGGAGCCCTTGAGGCACTGGGCTTCTTCTTGTTGTTGTTGTAATAACAATTGCAAAGAATATTTTAAATCTATTATATTACTTAACATCCCAATAATTGCAAGTAAACGGCGATATACATTATCTTTAATTTAATTATATTTCATAGAGGAAGGAGATATAGGGCACGATGGAGGGCTAGCATAAGGATAGCGGAGGTGGCAGCGTAGGATAGTGAGGCGAGTGACTTGTAGTTTAAGATCCCTACGCAGTTATAACCCCAGGTAGTGCATTTTTATATTGTTTAGTTAGTTTTGATTACTCACCTTTTTTTGGCATACATACATACACACTTAATTGCTTGCATGCCTATTTCTTTGATTTAGGTGGAAACTTATTTTTGCTAAATCCATTGATGATAAATTGATTTCTGTACTTGTAAGCTTACACGCACTTCAGGTTGGGGCTCCTTGGAAACAGCCTCCTTTCCACTCGGAAGGGGTAAGACTACGTACATCCACCCCTCCCAGACCCTGCTTATTGCGGGAGCCGCGAGGCACTGGGACTGTTGTTGTTGTTGTAGAGGAAGGAGATATATACTTTATTTATATGACTCAATAGTTGCATGTTCTCTTTTTGATGTTGAGGTCGTCTTATTTTTTTCCTCTAAATTGTACTTTTACACAAGAAAATAATCTAATTTATTATCTTAAAAAAATATAATTAAACTAAAGAAAGTGTATATCACCATTATTTATAAATATATTATAAAAGTAAAAAAATATATATTGTTATTAATTTACTAAATAAATGGAACAAAATCTCTTCTCCTTTCGTACAACCACTATTTTTATAACTCCGTTCTCGTTCTTTACCCTATCGGTATTAAAAGGGTATTAATTGATACCAATTAGCATAACTCGTAATAATAAATACTTACTAGAAATGTAGACTATGTAGCTAAAAGCAATTTCGTTGGAAGGTGATATTAGAAACGTTAATTTAGCTAGTATTAACTTTGGCTAATGTTTGGAGCCATTTTTATTAATGTCAGAACAAAAATAACATTTTTTAATCCAACAAAAATAACAGCTAACGTATACTTTTTCTGGTATTTTGATCTGGCAATATAATTTTAAATAATATGACTCTAAATTAGTCAGAATCTTTTTTGAAAAACTAGATCATCTTTCCAATAAAAATAACGTGCTTATAAAAGAACTCTTATCCTATATAAATAAGTCTCAATCTAAAGAAATTTAAAAAAAAAAAATTAAATTAAAGGACGCAATGGCATTCTGATCCAAAAAAACTTCAGTAAATAGACTTGAATTCATCCAAAAATTTGAGTTAAATAATTGGACCCGAACTTGTAAGACTTGTAACTAACCTAATCATGGCTTGGTTTGAAAAATGGTATAATACTCGAATCGATCCAACTCGATCCTTCAATGACGCAAACTAAATTGAGCCATAATGAGATAGACAAAAGTAGATATAAGTCCAAACTAAACTGGACATTTTACGAATGGAACAATAATTATTACTTATCAGAAGTGTAATTAAAGTCAAGAATAAAGCATAAGTGACAAGACACATAAATGGTAATTTTAAGAATTTAATGACAAACTATAAATCTGTATGAAATATAATCTAAGCATTTATAACTTAGTTACCAAATAATAGAATTATGAGTGTACTTCCAATATAATTGTCATTTATTTATTATGTTAGAGTGGATCTTGAGGTATCTTATTGCTGGTAGATATGACATACAGATCTGATATGCTAAATTAATTCATAATCTCACCATATTCTCCATGATTCTTGCAAGGATTTTATTTGATTTAGCATTATTAATTATTATTCTCTAGAATAATTTGTAATATTTCTCTGATTTTTTGTAATCCTTTGTTGATATACTTTGTAAACTATTTAAGCATTTTGATTGCATTGGAAAATTCGAGTGAAAAAAAAAATATAATCTTATTCTTCATTTTTCACATGGTTTCAAAGCCCAACAGCCAAGTATTTCCAATGAAAAATTCCTCTTCCTCTCAAACAAGTCAAACCACAACGAATACATCCAATGTGATCGAAAATCAAATGTCTATTTTCAATCTAAGCCATCAACCGGCCACAAAACTCAAAAGAGACAATTATCCGGTTCGGCAAATAGCCGTCGAGTCTCACATAGCAACTTTCAACTTTGCCGGGCACATTGATGGATCTAATATGCCCACCCAAATTTTTATCTTGACCAAAAAATGCCAACTATGATGATGAGTCCTCATCACAAGCACTAAATCCAACCTACATTTGGTGGATGCAACAAGACAGTTATCTTCTAGCCTTGTTCCCCTCACCCTTATCTAAAGAAATGGCAATGAAAGGGCTTGGTCATACAAATGTAGCTAGCCTTTGTTATAGCTTGGAAAGACTCTTTTTATCTCATTGCTGGGCACAGCAACAGCTTAAAAAAAAAATCTTTTTTTTCCCTAGAAATACTAACCAAACTTTTTCATTTCACCACACAACAATCATCAATTCTCTATTCTCTCTAATTCTCTCTTCTCTACAATCAATTCTTTGCTCCCAGTCTATCAAGTTCGAAATTTCAATTGTGTTGTACTCGTAGACGTTCAAATTTCAGTTTTTACTTAGGTAAAAGTAGTATCAAAATTTTATTAGTTTTTCATTGTTATTTACTTTACTTGCATTTTATAATAAATTAACAATATAATGGCACATAATTTATCTCCATCTGGAGCTGGTCGATCTAGTTCTAACTCTTCTCGACCACCTAAATTCCTTAAAATGGGTAGCAGTAGTAGCCAATCTAGAGGAGTTGAACTTAATACTCATGAATGTATTTTTTAGAACCCGTTGCGTCACCTCCCTGCATGGATACCTGTGATTGGGAATATGAACATCTCTACGAGTAGGGTTATCCTCGATCAGGTGGTGCGGGATGTTCTGAACCCGAACCCACACCCACCTATGATGAAACTCAAACCCACACCACTAGGAGTAGTAGTAGACGTAGTCCTAGCGATGTATGGAAGCATTTTACACTAGATAATGAACATACTAAAGCATATTGTACTCTCTATGATCCTCCAAAAGCCTTCAAGCTTCCACTTAATAGTGAGACTGGTACTTTAAAAAAACACCTACAAAAAAGCCACCCCGAATTAAATGCGAATAGAACCCAAAAAACTCTCGTAGAGTAAGCGACTGGTGCACTTGCAAACTTTAAGTTTACATAAGAAACTAATAGACATGAATTAATGAGATACGTTATTTCGGCTGAAAAGCAGTTTACCACCGGCAAAGATTGTACATTCGTCCGGTACTGTAAAACCGCGTTAAACCCTGCCGCTCTAAGGGTCCCCCGGAACACTTTGAAGTGGGAAGCATTTAAAGAATTTGTAAATACGAAAAGCAAACTTGAAGAAATTTTAAAGACGAAAACGAACATATTCTCATTGACATCTGACACGTGGAAGACGAAATCCAACGTACCTTTCACGTGCATAACTGCACATTGGATTGATTCTTCCTATGTTATGCAAAAAAGAATAATTCATTTTCGCCTATTTAAATTTCCTCACAGTGCTCATGTAATCACGGGTGTCATTATGAATGCATGTTATGAGTGGAGAGTAGAAAGCAAAATTTTTAGCATTACTTTTGATAATGCTACTAATAACACTTCAGCTGTTAAATAATTAATTAGGTATATGAGACCCATGTTAGATGAAAAATGTTTTGATTTACGTTGCATCTGTTATATATTGCATTTAATGATAATGGATCATATGCAACTTATATATATATATATATTTTTCCTGATGGTTTTAAGACAAGTAATTAAAGCAATTAAAACATCCGGAATTAGACAAAAAAAATTTAAAGAACTTTGTGACGCACACGGTGTTCCTTTTTAAACAATTTAAATTAGATACACGTAATAGGTGGTCATCCACGGTTTTAATATTAGAAAGATGAATAACATACAAAGACGTTTTAATTGAATTTGTACAGCAAAATCATGCAGATCTAACTTCTTTTAATCTAGAAAATATAGATTGAGATATAATTAATGAAATTAGTAAATATTTGTTATTTTTAAAGAGACTACCACATTTTTTTGGATGTTATTACCCAACCATTCCACACGTAATATCTAGATTGGTAGATATTATTGCTTGGAAGATGGATAACTCCTCCTACCCATGTTGCAAGGCTCCATTACCGCCATGATAGAAAATTTTTTTAAATATTATTCTAAATTACCAATGGCATATTGTATTGCCACCGTTTTTGATCCACGTTGTACACTTACGGGTTTTCAATTATTTGGCCAAATGAACCCAACTTTTGATATAGCATCTTTTGTTGGTTAAGTTAATGAAAATTTACATAATTTATTTTTTGTATATTCTCAAAGATTATCATCTGATACAAACATTTCTTTTACATCATCTTTTTTGTCATCTTCTCAAGGAAAATCATATATATATATATATATATATATATTTTTATATATGGTAAGGACCGCCGCGGGGGGGGGGGGGGAGGTAGTAAACCCCACAAACTCCTCAATTAAGAGGACCACAAGCAAGGCAAGTGAAAATCGAACCCGGGATCTCCTAAATGGGTGCCGACGATGCAAACCACTATACAAATGTCCTAATGGGTAGGAAAATCATATGCATGGGATATGTTTAACCGATTAAAGCCTAAACAATGTCCCACGTCATATAATGAGCTTTCTTTGTACATGCATTCGCCCATAATCGAATTCTACCCGACAGAGGCTAATCCACATTTTGATATTTTGCAATAGTGGAATTCAAATAAAACCCAATATCTCATGCTTTCCGCTATAGCACATGATATACTAACATGTCTGGTGTCTACAGTAGCATCTTAATTTGCTTTTAGTGCATGTGGTAGATTATTTGGATCAAAGAGAGCGAAACTCGCACCAGCCCCCTTAGAAATGTTGGTGCTCTTGAAGGACTAGATGGCTATAGCGGATAGAAACCAAGGCTATCAGAAATTAAAATCATCAAGCGATGAAGAAGATGAAGCTAGCTCCAGTATAAGTACCGCAGCAACCATAGCAAGTTTAGATTAATTTTATTTATATTGTTATAATTCTATTTTTTTTATAATATATTTTCTTTTTTAAAATATATTTCTAATTTTATATGGCACTATTAGATTGTTATAGTTGTATTTTTTTAACAAGTTATGATATATTTTATTTTATAAAATATATTTGTAATTATGATTGTATTGTATGTTATATTATTTATCAATAAATTATAATTATTTTTTAGTCAAAATAATTATATATATATATATGTATGCATGTATGTATATTTAAAAAAAGGGTTGGGCGGCTCAGCACCGGGGCCTGGGCCCAGCTCATGGCCACCTCTACCTACGCCAATGCCTAAGTCAAACCAAGACGAAAGGTATGCCTATGCAAGATTATCAAGACAAAATGAAATCCTTAGCCAATCTGCTTGCCCTTATCGGACATGAGATTCTAGTAATGATGACCTAGTACTATATACCCTTGATGGTCATGGAAAGGAATACGCTTCCGTAGAGGTGGCCACGGGCCGGGCCCGCTACAGTGCGGGGCCGAGTCCGGCGGGCCCGGGTTGGCCCGTTTTTCGTCAGCTTTTAAAAAAAAATGCAAAGTCATTTTGTACTAAAATTATTATAATTCATTAATAAATAATATGAGATATAAATACATTTTATCCCAAGCACTAATAATGCTAAATATATGTAATAAAATAAAATATATAATAAGTAATAGTAAATAATGGTAAATAAATAACATAACAAGTATAAATACAACGTAGTTGGAGCCTAATATTTAAAAGTACAAATTTGTTTATTAAAAAATATAAAGTAAATAATTGACATACAAAAGTGTTGATATCAGTCACATGGGGGGGTTGTTGTGCCATCGTTTGACGTATCAGTGGTGCGGTTGTCTTCTTCATCGCTCAATGAATCCAGTCTCATTTTCTGTTGCTCCCTTGCCTCAGCTAGCAGCCAATCCTTCAAGCACATAGACATCTCCAAGCTTGACGGTGATAGCTTCGTCCTCTTCGTTTCAAGCAACCTGCCACCAAGACTGAAAGCACACTCCGATGCTACTGAAGACACCGGACAACTTAGTATATCACGTGCCATGGTGGAAAGCACAGGATACTGGGCTTGGTTTGTGTGCCACCATTGTAAAAGGTCAAAATGCGGGTTGGCCGGCGTCGCGAAAATATGAAGCAACGATATCCGCAAATAATAATCCAACTCGTCACATGACGTGGGGGCTACTGTGGGCGTAAATTGCTCCAACAGCTTCATCGAATATGACGTGTGTGAACTACTTCTACTAGATGTGGAAGATCCTACTGCAGTAGTACTAGGCTGTGGATTAATCGACGCTAATTTTCGGGAATAGTGGAAAAATAAACTATGCAAGTCGTTATCGACTTCAACAAAGAAAGTGTCGACATTGAGACTAGGATACAAATATTTGAAAAAATGTTGGCAAAACAAGTTTAAACCCCCGCGTTTATAACGATGATCTAAAATAGTTGCTAAGCAGTATATAAAGGGTAGTTCAGAATAATATTTAGCAAACTTTTCTTTCATTGCCTTAATCGATTCGAACAAAATGAGGTTGGATTCATTACCCACCATCCAATTTACAATATCAAGCAATCTTGATATTGCTTGAGGTATGTTGGATAGTAGCAACCCGAAAAAAATGTCGTGGCTTCTTTAAACATGCAAAAAAATTAACAAATTTCATCGATTGTCTCCCATTGTATATTGTTCAGGTTGTAATTGCTCCATTCTGAACGATTTTCCTGTGCAAATTCCATCAGAACGTCCTTATATGGTAGAATGCGCTCTAACATTTCTACTGTAGACGATCACCTAGTTTGGGAGTCTAGTTTGAATTGTTTATTTTCTATGTCATGCAACCTACATAAATTTCTAAATCTTCTTTTTCTAGTGTCGGATGATTTAATAGATATTGTTACGGATCTTAAGGTGTTAAGGGATGCGTTTACTAGCTCTCAACCATCCATTACCATTAAATGCAAAATGTGACAAATGTAACGAAGATGGAAACACTTCCCAACTAACATGGGTCTCATGTGCCTAATTAAATGTGTAACGGACGCAGTGTTACTGGTAGCATTGTCGAACGTAACACTGAAGATACGATGCTCTATGCCACAGTTGCGGACTGCCGATATAATCGCACCCGTAATTATCTCGGCAGCGTGGGGGTAATCTAAATAACCAAAATGAATTATTCTCTTTTGGAGGGTGTAGGAGTCATCGATTCAGTGTGCCGTTATGCACATATAAGGCACACCAGGTTTCGACTTCCATGTGTCCGACGTCAACGAGAACATGCTCGTGTTCATCATAAAAAGTGTTAAGACCTCAGATTTCATCCTGTGGTACTCCGTAAAAGTGTCCCGCTTTACTGTGTTCCAAGGAACCCTTACAATGGTGGGGTTCACCCATTTTTGGATGTAGTCGACGAAATATTGGTCTTCGCCGGCATTGAAAGACCTTTCACCCAGAATTATATATCTAGCTAGCCCCTTTCGGTTGCCCTCTTGAGAGAACCTAAAATTAGCAAGTGCACCGGTCACTTGCTGTACTAGACGTTGTTGGCACTTATCTGGGCATTGCTCGAGGTGGCACCTAAGTATATGTCTGCTTAATGTGCCTGTCCCACCGTCATGTTGATGGCTAAAGGACCTAGGTGGGTTGCATAATTTACAAGTTGCTTTATTAGTTATCCTATTAAGGGTAAATTGATTCCATACCCCACTAGTTATATGCCTACTAGTATCAGTACTACTTTCAGGCTGGGCTTCGGTGGTGGGCGTGGGTTTCTCATCAGTTTGTGAGTCTCCACCCCCACCACCCGACTCATGATAATCTTGTTGTTGTTCAAAGTCCCAATCTATGCTATCATCAGTGTATGGGGGTGATGGGCCTGGTTGTACAAAAGCTTGTTCTTCCGTATTAAGTTCTACAATTCTACTCCTTTTAGGGATTCTGGGTGGCGGAGAAGAGCTAGAACTAGCACGACTGGCTCCAGAGGATGCTGAAGAGTTGTGTGCCATATTAATATAAGTAATTAGTATTTATAAAATGTAAGTAGTAATGCAAATTAGAAAGCTAAAAATGCGGACCGAATAAATTGTGATACTAAAATTACCAAAATGAGAGAACAATGAAATTCGAACTTCAGGCAAACACTTTATGAACTTCGAACTTTAGAGCACAATGTTGGAATTAGCAAAGTTGAAGAAAATGGAGATGATGAAGATAATGAATGTATAGAAAGAGAAGAGAGAATTGAAGATTTGGTGAAAAAATGGGTTGGGGAGGATTAGATATTTATAGAAAAAAAAATATGAATTTTTTTTTTTAATTAGGAGGAGGGCTAGCAACGGCTCTCCCCCTCCAATAGAGCCGTTGGGGGCAACGGCTCCTGGGCCCAGCGCCCATCAAAAATGGGCCCGTGGCCCGGCCCGTTGGCCACCTCTATGCTTCCGCTGTTGCTGCCTACTCCCTCTTTCATGGCACAAGTACCTTTGATGATTTATCTAGTTTTCTTAATGATTTGGATCGACACTTAACTAAGCATCAAATCACGAATCCCATGGCCAATAGCGCTTCATGCCGCAATCTGGGCAACCACCACCAACATGGTGGTCATATCCACCAACAACAATATACCTCGGGTCACCATAGGGGCAACCAAAGCAACCCCAATAATGGAAAAAATCTGCCGCACCCCACCCCGGGTCACCAAAATCAGCTGCACCATCAGGGGCCAATCGAGATAACCACGGCAACCGTCAGTGCATACAATGTCAAATCTGTGGAAAATTAGGACATCCGGCATTAAAATGTTATCATCGATTTAACCATAGCTATGCTCCCGACGCATCTAGTAGCATGTTAGTAGTTGTTGCTTCCTACCGAGGTCCATATCTTCCTTACATTGCTGGTGACTCTACTTGGAATCCTGGTTCTGGTGCTACCCACCATGTGACTACAAATCTAAACAACTTAAGTCTTCACAGTGACTATCTCGGCAATGCACATGTCATGTTTGGCAATGGTAAAAACCTCCCCATTTTTCATATCAGTTCCTCTATTGTTTCTTCTTCTACCTACCCCCTTCAACTCTCTAGCATACTCCATGTTCCACAAATAACTCATAATCTTTTAAGCATTTCTAAATTTACAACCAATAATCATTGTCTCACTTGAGTTTCTTCCTAATTCTTGTTTTATCAAGGACCTAGCCACAGGAAAGTTCTACTTAGGGGATCTGCTAAAGACAACCACTACCAACTTCCACTAAAACTTGCTTCTACCACATCTCCCTTAGTGCTTGTTGGTGTCAAGACATCCGTTGAAGCCTGGCATCATTGTCTTGGTCACCCCTCCGAAAATGTCACATGTAAAGTTCTCCAGCATCATTCCATGCTAGTCAACAGTCCAAAGAATATTTCATTTTGTCATGCTTATCAGCTAGGGAAGGCACATCGCTTGCCCTTTACTAGGTCTTTCTCTGTTTCTAATAAACCTTTGGGTCTTGTTCATTTTGATGCATGGAGTTCTCCTGTTTTATCCCAAAATGAATTCCATTACTATGTCACATTTGTATATGATTTCAATCATTTTACATGGATTTATATTTTACGTTCAAAAAATGAAGTCCTACCTATGTTCAAAAAGTTCAAAATCATGGTTGAAAATACCCTTGATTATAAAATTAAAACACTTTGTATCGATTGAGGTGGTGAATTTCAAACAGTTTCTACGCTTCTTACTAACATGGGTACTTCTCACGAGGGTAGTTGTCTTCACACTAAGGCTCCAAACTATTAGCGTTGCCACCGCCACATTTCTAATGTAGGTCTAGCCCTCCTTGCCCATACCTGTCTACTTTTAACATTTTGGAATGATGCATTCCTCATTGCATGTTACCTCATTAACCGCCTTCCTAGCCTACTTTTAAACCATAAAATGCCTTTACAATTCCTTTGTGGGAAACAATCTAATTATTCTTTCTTAAAGGTATTTAGTTATAGTTGCTACCCATACATTTGACCCTACAATGACCACAAACTCCAATTTAAATCTCTCCCTTGTCTCTTCCTTAGTATAGGCCGACACATAAGGGGTACAAATACCTTCATATCTTTCGATCGGTCGTGTTTATATATCTTGGGATGTTGTCTTCAACGAGTCCTAATTTCCATACCCAATGCATCAATAACCACCAACTCATAATTCTACAGACCCTTAGCATTTTTCCTAGACCTACTCAAATGCTATCACTTTACTCCTATCCCATAATTCCCAAGCCAAAGTACCCCATAACCCCATAGAAAATGCTCCATCTGCAACGCATGCGAACCAAATGCTTCAATTTTAGTATGTGAAACTGGTCCTACATAAAATATTTGATGGGAGCATATTCGTTTGGATGAACCAGTATATTGTTAAGTGACCGTTCGTTACTTTTTATGGCCACTATAAACATTGAATTAGCCCGTATTAAATTGAGGCCCTATTGAATTCTGTCATTGAATTGCCCGCCATCAATTCTTGGCCATTACACCTTTTTGTGACGTTTATATAATGATCGGTTTTCTTATTTGATGAATATACCAAAAGATAATTCTCTCCTTCTCTTTCCTTGAGATAATTGAGCAATATTGGATGCTTTCTAATATGATAATCCTCGTGTACTCGGGTGTTTTGGGTGTCGTGTTAACTCGGGGATCAGAGTGCGATTTAGTCCCGTTGTACAGGTGCAAGGGAATAAATGACTTTAGGGAAGTGGTGAACTCCACTGCACGGCAATAATCTTCGTCTTTTCAGATAAGTTTTAATTACTCTTCCCTTATTTTTCCAACAACTTGCAATTTCCCCTATTGAAACTACTTTGCTAGCTCCAAATCCTAGCCAAGAAAGTCATTCCCCAACCCAAATTAACCCTCCTATTGCACCAGAAAGCTTTAACCATCCACCTGTTACTGCAACAACACCGAGGCCACCCGACACCACATGGTTACCCGATCCCAAACCAAATCTCTCTAACCTCGTGTCCCTTCCTTACACTGCACTTGACTCCGACACTACTACCGACCCGACCAACTACAGTGCAAGAGTCAAGGTGAAAAAATGGCATGAAGCCATGGATGAAGAGTATGATGCCCTTATGCAAGCGGGTACTTGGGAGCTTGTTCTTGCTCAACTAACCCAAAATATCGTGGGTTGTAAATGGGTATATTCGGATCAACCAACGCAATGCAGATGAATCTATTTTGCCCTATAAAGCCCGCCTAGTTGCAAAATAACCAAGAAGAGGGGCATCGAGACACATTTAGTCTAGTAGTTGAACCTACTTCTATTTGCATTATACTTTCTCTTGCACTAACTTTTAGTTGGCAAGTCAGATAGATGGATGTTCAAAATGCCTTTTTGAATGGCTTTCTTGAAGACACTGTCTTCATGTGTCAACTACCCATAATTCCCAAATCATGTATGTCAGCTTAGAAAAATGCTTTATGTCCTTAAGCAGGCTCCTCGGACTTAGTTCTTTAGTCTCTCATCCACCCTCAAAGAATTGGAATTCCCTTCATGTCACACTGACAACTTCTTATTTACTCTCAAACATGGTATGCATGTTATTTATTTATTCGTGTATGTTGATGATCTACTACTCACTAGCGCGGATCCTATTCTTTTTTAGTCCATCATGGCTTAATTAAGTAGATCCTTCCCAATAAAGGACCTGGGCCCTCTTCATTATTTTCTCGGCATTTAATGTATGCGTCATGATGATACTTTGTTCCTTTTTCAAGCCAAGTACGTCAGCGATCTCCTTAATTGGGCACACATGAATGGGGCAAAAGGGGCCTCACTCCCATTGTTGTCTCAACTACTACCTCGATTTCAGATATCAAGCTGTTTTCTTATCCTTCTCTCAATCAGAGCATTGTGGGTGGGTTTCACTATGCCACCATCACTCGACCCGAGATCTCATATGCTATTGGGCATACCTGTCAATCTGTGTATAATCCTTGTCTTGGTGATTGGAAGATGATTAAATGCATCCTACGGTATCTTCAAGGCACCTCACATTATGGCCTTCGATTCTGCAAGGGTCCACCATTGATCCTTCATGCGTTCCTAGATTCCGATAGGGCTAGCTGTCCTACAACCCGACGATGGACATCTAAATACTATCTCTTTCCCCTCCCGAATATTATCATTTGGTCCTCCAAATGCCATTTCATTGTCTCTCGATCTAGCACGGAGGCTGAGTTTCATGGCCTTGTAAATGCCACTGCTGAATTATGTTGGGTCCAACACCTTCTTGGGGAGCTCAGCATTCGATTGGATGAGTGTCCTCATTTATGGTATGATAACATTTCTGCCATCTACCTTACGGCCAACCCAATGTATCATAGCCTCTCAAAGCACATAGAAATTGACTTTTATTTTGTCCGTGAAAAGATTTTATGTAAAGACTTAGTGGTTAGATTCATCTCAAGTCATGATCAAATTGCTAATATTTTCACAAAGGTACTAAGTCATGATCGCCTGAGGAGAGATGTTGGAAGATAATCTCCATCATAAAATTGATATGCTAAATCAATTCATACTCCCACCACACCCTTCATAATTCTTGCAAGGATTTTATTTGATTTAGCATTATCAATTTTATGATGGCGATTGTCTTCCAACAAGATGTATGCGAAAATACATAAAAATAACTTCGAAATAAAGATATGTTGGTTCAAGCTCGAGCCATATAGATAAATAAATCCAGCGTAAACCACATAGACAAATATATTATAAGTTACTTAGCCGAAGTATTGCATACATTTAGTACTTAATAACTTACGTGAAGACACGTGAAATTTTTGAATGAAAATGCTAACTATGTCTGTTATAGATGGTTGATCAAAGAACTTTAGAATAAAACTTTTGATTCTTTTACAAGGATTTTTTCCCCCCCACCGGTAAGAAGAATACAATATCTTTCCTAGATAGGGAACCAACATTTAGGGGGTGGTAAGCATTGATACTAAGGCATATTATTGAGGTCTTTCTAAAAGGATACGAAAATAATAATGGTTAAAATAAGATTGATTACTTTTAATGGTAGTTAAGGTATATAATTGAGCTTATGTTGTTGGTGTAGTGATTGTCTCCCAATTCCTCAAGCAAAAGGTCTTAAGTTCAAAGCTCATTACCTAAGTGTTGATAGCTCTCTTTAGGAAAAGTCGTACTTTCCTTACCAAAATACAATATATTTTTCTCATCATGTCAATTTAGTTATTGTATTTTTAAATGTGTCGATTTAGTTCCTCTGTAATTTGTACTATTTCAATTTAGTCATTTGATCAAATCAAGTTAGATGCAAACAACCAATTAAAAATTCACCCGTTGGCTCAATTTAACTGAACTCATAGCTGAACCATTAAAAACTTTATTAACAACTTAACATAAATTTTATTTTAAAGATTAAATTGACATAATATAAATTATACAGGGACTAAATTGACACAGTTAGAAATACAAAGACTGAATTGATACAATATAAATCATATAGGAACTAAATTTGACATAAATAAAATTACAACGGCTGAATTGACAGTAAAACAATTAAAAATGTAAGGATTGAATTAACAAAATCGACAAAGTATATACCTAAAAAGAGGAGAAATGAGAAAATTGCTGTAATCACCTGGGTGACAAATAAAAAATTAAGGTATATGACCAAAAAGATGAGAAAGAAAAAGGAAAAGACAAGAACATTAGTGAGTTATTTAGCAAAGTAACATATTTGGCAAAAAAACAAATGAAAATTATCATATTTGCAAAATTATTTTGCAAACTAGCATAGTGTGTCAAGGAAAAGCGTAATGCGCGTTAATACACGTAATGCGCCAAACATGGTGGCGCATCAAAATTGAGGCATTTAATGCCTCCCGTGATCCCCTGTTACTTCGCTACATGTTATTTAATCACACAAAACTTGTACAAACACAAAGCATAATAAATAATGTCAAAATACATAAAAATGATTAATATAAATAAATAATATGAATCATGGTCAAATCATGACGTGAATCAACGACTAGGTTCACTATGATCTTCTGATGAGGCTGTGAACTTCCTATGAACCGAAAAACTACGTCACAGAGGACGTTCACGTCGACTTCCACGCCTACATCCTCCCACACGAGTTAAAGAACGGTATTCCACACCTTCTTCTTGCAGAATATGACGAAACTGGTTTTTCTCTTCGGCAACATCCAGTACGCTATTATAACCTGTAAGCCAATCGGTGGAGATAGACTATACAGTATGGCCAACACTATTAAGTAGCACATTGGTTGCCCTTCTAGTTTGATTGACAACAAGATTGAACTAGCACATAGTACTTATGAATGTCAATAAAACACAATGTTGAATAAGCAAGAAAAAAATATTTTGAAAGTACACACTACTCGTTGAAAACGTTTGCCACTTGGGTCATATCCAAGCTGGGAGCGTCGTGAAACATGCACCTCACGCCGTGTGATGATACTCCTAGTGATAGAGAGGCACCATTGCATGTAGTCGCTAGGCTATGTCAGAGGATCACGCTCGTAGGCGATATGATGCATCCATGTATTCCACACCTCGATCCAGTTGCCATGGCAGACAACCCAGTTCTCATCCGACTTGCCCCCGACGAGATGTATTATGTAACGAGTCAAGTGTGCCAACGGGATCTGGGATATGCTGCATCAACACTTGGTTAGGACAGTGTAGTTCGACAATGCCAAAGCATATCAGTGGTTCTACATATCGCCACATAGGTCGACTCTCGAAGCAAATCTAGGGCAAAGAGGCTAACCGGGATTGCTGGTATAACATCCAATCAACCTAGAAAACAGAAAAAAATAAGTTGGTCATTATAGTAAATATTAAACGAGAAAGAAATATGTTTATTTTTAAGTATATACTTGATGAAGTTCTTGGACATCAAGTTGGTCCTTATAGAAGGACTGAGAATGCCTTGGGTTCTCGTGGAATGTAAAGGCAGCAGGCCATCTAATTAAATGTGCAGTGAAGTATATTGTGCATAATATCATATATAAATTAAAGTAAGATATACGAAATATTTTCTCTTCCTGAGAGCCCAATGACAGTGGAGGATTATTAGGTACAGCTTGGCATTGATGGCGGACGGTGACAATTGGTCGACCGATGTGTAAATGCTCCCACGACCACCATTACACATAATAAATTGTAAAAATTAGAAAAAAACACATTAAAAAATTAAACATGTATATCATTGTGGTTCATACATGGAGCAATAAAACACATTCGCTGAGTTGCTTAGCTCCCTTCATGCAACCTTAAACACAATTGTCTGTAAAGGTTGGCTAGCATTGCTGATCCCCAGCTGTGCATCCTACATTCCTCTGTTGTCTCAAATAATGGGAGGAAGATGAGCGATGTCCAGTTACCAGTGTTGTTACTAAGCAGCACGGAGCCAATCAAATGGAGGATATAGCCTCTAGCGTGCTGCAACAACACATGCTCCATAGTGTCATCTGGCAGGCCATGTTCAAACTGTTCCTTCAACAATTAATTTCTGACCATACCACCCTTCAATCGCTCAGGTGGGGGAGCTTCACCCAATAAATGATGGTACACGTGCCACCAATTATAATTTGAGGTACCAGTGACTGCCATGCCGTCTATTGGTAAACCTAACAAAGCGGCTACATCTTACAGTGTTGGCGTCATCTCACCAACATGTAGGTGGAATGTGTGAGTCTCTCATCTGCACCTCTATAGTAGAGTACTAATCAAGCAATTATCGATTTGGACATGACCTATTTGGATCAATCCAATAAGCTCGACCTGAACGATATAAGGTCGTACCCTATGGTGAAAGGGTAAGGATGATGTTGCCTCGCCCTAATCTAGTCATCACTCTGTAACACAAGACTTCAAATATATCTCTCAACTATCTTGATAATTAAATTATAATATACTATGGCATTATAAAAAGTGTTGACATACCGCACAATGCCAAACATCCTCCGACCAATGTTGGTCTTGAAGACGCAGTACTGAACTGTCTTTTAGACCCAAATTCTGGTAAGCAAATAAAAAATCAGAAGTATGTTCTCCTTGTGTCTTTACCATTTCTCTAACAAAAGTAAAAGTAAATTTTCATATTTTCAAATAATATCAAGTTTAACTACAAAAGGACATTATCACCTAATATTCATGGTCTAAAATTCAAATTACATATATCATAACATTCTAGTTGGCGACAACACAAAAATAAAATTACATATATTATACCAGCGTCAAATTAATGTGTTCTTACATTTGGTAATAATCATGTCACACTAATGAATGAAACATATATCAAGTTATGAACCTAATTACAAAATCAACATTGTCTATTGGGACAAGTTTTTTTCTATTATGGCCTCTATTTTTATTTTATTTTTTTGGGCCTCTCTGGCCACATATACTACATTTATTCTTGGACGAGCCCTCCCTAAAATCCATTTCATTCTGCAACCGGGTTGGCTTTGGCCTTCCTTTATCAAACCTCCACCTAGTCTAGTCTGCAACCACCGTAGGAGCATTGTACTCCAACCATAAAGATTGATTAGAAAAAGGGTGAAATAATGGAGCGTACGCGCTTGCGTCAGGGCCGGTCCTGACATTTTCGGGTCTCCAAGCAAAAATTTCAAATGGGGCCCTTTCATATATTACAAATTATAAAAATTTCAATAGTAAAACTTATTAATATTAACAATTGATACTTTACAAATCACAACCTAAAAATTTGGGGGCCCCAAGCGGCTGCTTGGGTCGCTTAGGGTTATGTCTGGCCCTATTTGCGTACATGTCAAGCCCGTATATGTGGGACAACATGCCATCACATGTGAACATGGACGATAGAACAATTGCCCTGTACCACAAGTACAACTCCATTCACTCAACATTACAGTATTTCAAATCTCCCCTCTTAAGCCTACTTTAGTCGCACGCCTAGGAGTTGTTACTTGAAAGCACGCGGAGTCTTGATCAAACTGCACAACTGTATGTTGTCTTGCTTTTGTGATGGCAGTTTCTATTGTAGCGAAGACAGTAGGCGGCTATGGAACACCCCGTGAAAAGAAATCTCGGGCAAGATTCCTATGATTGACAAAGTATTTATTGCATCTAAAAAATATCAGTTGCACAAGGGCGGTTACTGGGAGTGCTTGTCCGCCTTTCAGAACACTATTGAACACTTTAGATAAATTAGTGGTCATGATACCATAGCAATAACCACCATACTAAGAAAGCGCCCAACGTTCTTTCGGCTCTTTCTCAATTCACTCTTTCACCTCATCATTAATGTAGATGAAATGGTCATACAAAACATCGAACATCCTCCTGGAAGGTTCCCTCGCCATCAACTCAACATTTTCTTTAGGGTATGATTGTTGAATTTGTGGTTGAAATTAGTAACCAGGTGGCGAGTGCAATATCGATTATACCCTTAAAGCTCAGGCCATATCACTGACATCCCATTCTTGATTCCATGATAAAATTAGAAATTATGCATATTGGGAAATGCTCACCTGTCACATAGGTCCGTAGACACTGCAGAGACTAAGTCCAACTCCATGTGCTCTCCACATCCACCAAAGCAAAACACAATGGATATAGACCGTTGTTGGCATCAAATACGATAGCAACTACCAACTTTCCCATGTATTTCCCATACAAACGGGTACCATCAACACTGATCAACAGACAATAAAACTTGAATTCCTCTATGAATGGCCCAAATGCCTAAAAAACTTCACCAATCACTGCTTTGCTGATTGCTTGACTCTTAAATTGCCAATCTATAATAGTCCTTGGATTTCACTGTTGCAACACAATGAGCAGCCTAGGTAGCATCGAAAATGCTTCCTCATGAGAGCCAAACAATTGCTCAAGCACTTGTTGCTTAGCTTTCCATTCCTTGTAATACAAAATAATGTACACAAGTTGTTGTTTCACTGTTGCTTGGATTGCTTCAACATTTATTTTAAGATCAGTAGTCACAATAGGTAACACCGTATTCACAACAAATTTTCAAGGCAGGTCTCAGTGGTCTTTTGCCAATATGATGGTAGAACATGTATATGACTCCTTCAAAACTGATATCTCAAACAACCTTGTTCTCTGTTTTAGCGCCTCACGCTAGATACCACTCACATTGTGGTGCTTGTACACACTTTAGGGCTATGCACGGAGGTGTTGACCGGTAAATCATATATCAATTTGTTCTTAATGTGCCACAAGCTTACTATATTAACTAGCTCGTCCTTGGTTTGGAACAATTAGTCCCTGCTCCAAGCCAGATCCTGTGGATCTTTGTCTTCTACTTGCCTCCTAGTTAGAACAGACTACCTAGTCTGCCCAAGTAACATCTTCAAATTTAGGAACAGGGGCTTGGACAACTTTAGGCTTGTCAGCATTATTTGGTATAGCCTCGGAAGTGGCGATACCCACATCTGCATCGTCATCAGATGCATCGAAATCAATGTTGGCATAAGCCTCATCAAACACGCTTCTGTTCTCGTTTACATTGATTCCATCTATCAATGAAATGTCAACATCAAGACTTCTAGACGGGCCAGAAACTCTTCTGGATGGGCCAAAAGATTCAAATTGAAAATGTGAGATATAATGTTGAGATCTGCTTGCAACATCCATATAATTTAAAAATAATTCTACGCATGCTGCCCTATTTTTTAAGGCCATTTCAAACATAAATCTCAAAGTCAGTGAACAACTGGTCTCAACAGGCGCATAACGCATAGGATTTTGGGATATCAATATTTTCCATGTCATCACTATTTCAATTGTGTTACTATCCCACCCAATAGCTTCATACATCACCCCCTTTTACTCCGCAATTGAAATTCCAGTTCGTGCCCTAAGTGCAAACTGTCTTCCACCCATGTAATCAATGCCATCAATATTTTGCATCATTTTTCCATCACAATGACACAAAAATGAAACTATAGTGCACACCATAATTTCTAGTTTGATTACCCAACAATAAAACAAACAAAATCACTAAATACAATTAACCCAGTTCATAATGGCATAGGAATATATTATTAAGTGAATTATTCCTATTTATAATACTCCTGAAAATATATATATTACATTAAATATAATAGTAATTAAACTAATTATATAAAATATTGATGTAATTGCATGTAAAAATTATTACATAATAAATTATTTAAAAACATATTACATGACAAGAAATTTACAACATATTAACTAACAAACAAAATCAATAAATATAATTAATCCGATTCACAATGGCACAATAATATATTATTCAATGAAATATTCCCAAAAATATATATTACATTAAATATAATATTAATTAAACTAATTACATAAAATATTAATATAATTGCATGTAAAAATTATGACATAATAAATTATTTAAAAATATATTACACAACAAGAAATTTACAACATAATAACTAACAAAATTAAAAAATATAATTAACTCAATTCATGATGACACAATAATATATTATTAAATGAATTACCCCTATTTAAAATGTTCCTAAAATATATATATAAACTAATTACATATAAAACATTAATGTAAAAGATTTATCATACAATAATATGATATCGTAATTTTTCTAATAATAATATTTTAAATATATAAAAGGTTTATAAATTTTTAAAAATTCAAATTTCACTTTAAAATAATTATAATACATTTAAAAAATATTTTAAATATGTAAAAAAATTAATTTTTTAAATGCACATCAATAAAATTTAATAGATGTTAACGGAATTATATGAAATTGTGACATTGAAATATTAAAAGAATCTAGCAAAATCACGGGTATATTGAAATAGACAATACAATAATATAATATAACAATTTGTGTAATAATAATTTCAGTACATTAACCAATGTATTTATGATATAATATTTTATATATAAAGTTTATTAAATAAATAAAACTAATCTAATAAAATCAAAGTAGTAAGTAAGTGGTACAAAATAACATGAGGTCAGATTATAAAAAAGAACTAAAACTAAAAAAATTATAATACTAACTTACAATCGAGTAAAAATACAAGGAGTAAAAAGAGTCTTAACAAGAGAATAACAGATTTAGATGTGAATACATATCAAACAATGAGACAAAATCACAGGTGAGTTAAAACAAAAGGTCACCGGGGGGGGAGGAGGAGGTTGGTTTAGCCCATTAAATGCCTCGTTGGCGCATTAAGTGTATTAACACTTAAGGTGCCAGCTTGTTTGGCGTATTGAGTATATGCGCACTAAGTGTTAATTTTTTAATGCGCCAGATAATTTGGCGCTTTAATAGGGTAGGCATTAAATGCCTCGCTCACTTAATGCGCCAGCATATTTGATACATTAAGTGTTAATCTTTTAATGGGTCAGATAATTTAACATATTAAATATTAATGCACTAGGCTTTTCTGTAGCACGATGTACTAGTTTGTAAAATAATTTTAGATACATGTTACTTTTCAAAATATTTATTTTGCCGATTATATTATTTTGCCAAATAACTCAACATATGTTGAGATGGACGGCCGGTGCTCCCAAGACATAAAGATAAAAGCTTATCAAAAGCCTTCATTTCTCTCTCTCTCTCTCTCTCTCTCAGCAATCATTTCCCTGGAGTCAAGATCAGTTCACCAATGGCGATCCCAATCCCTTCTCGTCAGCTGTTCATCGACGGCGACTGGAGAGAACCAGTGAAGAAAAATCGTATTCCCATAGTCACTCCCGCTACTGAGGAGACCATCGGTTTGTTTTTCTTCTTTCTTTAATGTTTACTGCTAAAAAGTACATTGCTTTTTCAGTTATTGATTTGGTTAGTGATGGTCTCTGGGTAGGCCCAGCTCGGGGAGTTTGCATACATAAGGTCAGGTATAAGTTATACGTTTAAGCGGGGTTCTGTTCTAAAACTAATTGGTACTAGGTCGGGTAATTTGTTAGGCTTGTATATTAATCTTTTTTTTCTTACAACTAGCAACTCTAATGTAGGATTGTACTGGATTCACATGTATTCAGATGTGGGGTAGTTAACAGTACGATTGCGAATATATCTCTTTGATTTGCGCTTTAGACGATTTGAAAAATAAGAAATCTTGAGTGGAAGTGGAGGATTTTGTGATGGTTTGTGTAATTGTACTGGACCTGGATCTTGGTTTAGGGTTTATTATGGACCACTAGATTTGATGGATTGAGAAATTTGGTGATCCTCAGTTTGGTTTAGAAATTAGTGAGTAAAGTAAGCAAAAACTAGGGGGAAAAAAAACAAGGGAAAACAAAGAAAAAGCAAAATTATGAATAACTACGGGTTTTCACTTGTTTGGTTACTGATTAGTTTTCCACAGCTTTTCTTAGTAAAACAACTAGAGTTTTACTCAATCTTGTTTAGTTTTGCTTACTTTGTCCACCTATTTTGAAGGAAAAACTTGAAAAAGTAAAACAACTAGAATTTTACTGAGAATTTGCGTAGTTTTCTCCTTCCCTAATTTTGCTCTTTGTTAACCAGATGCTCCTAATTTTTTAGATTTACCCAGTTTTACTTAGCTTTCCTAGTTTTACCCTTTACTAAAACTGCGGGTAAAAATAATTGTATTTAGGTGATGTACCGGCGGCTACTGCAGAGGATGTGGACCTTGCTGTGGCTGCTGCCCGTAGAGCTTTGACCCGGAACAAGGGACGGGATTGGTCATCTGCATCTGGGGCTGTTCGTGCCAAGTATTTGCGTGCTATTGCTGCTAAGGTATGTGTGATTTTGATGTAGAGTGTTTTTCTTTTTGCTACTAATTTCAAATTTTGATTTCCAGAATTGAGATAAGATAACGATCAAGCAAAATATGATTGAAAATCTGTTTTTGGGATCTTCATTGTGGTTAGCATGGTGTAGATGACAAGTTGGATTATATGGAAATCATTTGCAAGCATTTATCTGCTCCCCTGATAAAAGTGATAGAGAGCACTACTTTAATTTTTGAACTAATGAGAGATCTGATCTTACGTCTTAAGCCATGTGCAATCATTGCTAAATTCTTAGAGGTTGGAGATTAACATAGTATCTTCTAGATGTTTCATTTGAGATGCTGTATTTCGGTGGGGTGCTTACAGCATATCGTTAATTATGTCTGTAGAGGTGAACGACTAAATCAACAGAAAGTGTGGGGATATTTTGATTACGTTAACCTTGGCATCTCTGTCATTTGTGCCGGTTCCCATTTGTTGGTGCAAAGAGCAATAAGCAACGAAATTTAAAGCAGCGAAATTGTCTTGTAAGCTTTGTCAACATGATGTGCATAAAACATAATTGTGAACTTGGAATGAAATTCTAGTTTGAGGTCATGGTGTAGAGGAAGCAGGGTGTTATAGATATAGTTAGAGGATTGGAGGTATTAACTTCGTCTACAGAATTCTTGAGTCAACTTTTTAGGTCAAATATTATTCTTCCTTAAACATATTGGGTTTGATTACTTGATATTAACATTCAAATTGACTTTATTGATGATGGTCTGGTTGTTTATATGTGGAGTAAATACCTGGGTACTTACTTGATAGCATTTATGTTATGCTTATCGACTTTTTTGTTTGCAAGCAGATAACAGAGAGAAAGGCAGAACTTGCAAAGTTTGAAGCCCTGGATTGTGGAAAACCATTAGATGAAGCGGCATGGGACATTGTACTTCTTTAACCTTTGGAAATACTTTTTGGCCATATACTGCATGAAATGCACTAATGCTTTTCTTCATGTGATCCAGGATGATGTTGCTTCATGTTTCGAGTATTATGCTGACCAAGCTGAAGCCCTAGATGCTAAACAAAAGTCTCCCATAGCCCTTCCTATGGATTCATTCAAGTGTCATGTGCTTAGGCAACCTATTGGTGTTGTTGGATTGATTACTCCATGGTATTTTCTCCTGCTTTTGCTTCCTGTTCACCAAGCCAAAGCTTACAAATGTTCACTTATTTGTGTTTGTCAAGTTATTGTTTATGTAAATTGTTCTCAAGTCAATCAATTATCTGTAAAAAGGCTGTCCTGTTGTATCTTTCCATAATTGAAATATCTTCCTTAACGGTGAGTCCTGATCGGTCATAGTAGTATATATTTATCTAGATGTAACTGATTTCTGAAAATGACTATGGACTAATGAAACTCTAAAAGATGGAGGCCTTGTTTTTCACTGGTTCATGCTAAAGCAAACACAAAGCAACCAACACATTCTCATTATCGGCTGAGACAGTTTTGGGGTACGATGTCAAGAAAAGGCGTTTTGGTGGATTTAGCTTAGAACAAGGCTTGTAATGGCTCTATAGTGTCATCAAGGTCATGTGACAAATGGGACATGTAGTAGAGAATGTCCAACAACGATGGTTGAAAATCAAGCTTTGTCTCCGAGTCCCCTTATCATTTAGGCTGGTGACAGATGCACTTAGTTAGCATGTGTTCAATGTAAATTCAGTGGCCCATGTTTTCTGTACGTGATTTTTGTCTTGATTGGTGGAATGGGAGGCTGAATGGAATACAAGGTAGAGATGTTGCCAGAGACCTTGCAAACCAGAGATTTTGGGATAGTTAGGAGCAAGAATACCTGAAATCCCGAGTTAGATGTACTATGTATGTAGTATAGGAATGGAGAGTTCAATATGCTAAAAGCTTGGGTGTCGCTTCTTTTTCTTAGCGTTTTTGAAATGAGAGTGCTATCTTGATGTCTTAAGAATCTGATACTTGATGCTTATCTTTCTGTTGAAGGAATTACCCACTTTTAATGGCTACATGGAAAGTTGCTCCTGCATTGGCCGCTGGTTGTGCTGCTATACTTAAGCCATCGGAATTGGCATCTGTGTATGTGTTCATCATATTGAACTCTTGCCTTTGCTCCCTTCCATGCATATTGCAATACAAATGTTATTGTATTATTTCAGGACTTGTTTGGAATTGGGTGAAGTATGTAAACAAGTGGGACTTCCTCCTGGTGTCTTGAATATTTTGACTGGATTAGGACCAGAAGCTGGTGCTCCGTTGGCTGCTCATCCTGATGTTGACAAAGTTTGCCACTAACCTTATCATAGTCTACATTTTCACAACATGAGTGCTTTCCTGATTATTGATGTCATACATTTGAGCTTATATCATTTATTTTGTTTTTGATGGCCTCGTTGTTTGTGTCTAAAAGGTTGCATTTACTGGAAGCACTGCTACAGGCAGCCGAATCATGTCTTCTGCTGCTCCGTTAGTCAAGGTTGGTTATATCACGATGGTTTATTTATTGGGACTTCCATAAATGTCAGTTCTGATTTCATCAATGCCGTATCATTCTCACACCACTTTTGCAGCCTGTTTCCCTAGAACTTGGAGGAAAAAGTCCCATCGTTGTATTTGAGGACGTTGATCTTGATAAAGGTCAGTTGCTTGAAATTCACAGAATTTTTACGGTGTTTTTCCTTATCAGTACATACTGAAAAACAAATAATCGTATTCTTTTAGTGTCAACTTTGATCCATAGTAATCTAAAGCATGTGAATCCCAAAAGACATTACCAAATTTAAATCTGAAACATCTAGGTAAGTTCTCCGTTTGTTTTGTTTGGTCCTATTTTCATGTTGCTACAATATTGATATCCAATAAACAGCTGCTGAATGGACTGCTTTTGGTTGCTTCTGGACAAATGGTCAAATCTGCAGTGCAACATCTAGGTTAATTGTGCATGTAAGTGACTCAGCCATTGTAGCTCAGCAATAAATCTTGGTCGAGTTACTGTTTCTTCTTTAGTGATGGCTGTTTTCTTATGTAAAAGCTAATGCCAAATCTCATATTATATTAACCTAATGTTTTGGATATTTGTCTCCAGGAAAGAATAGCAGCTGAATTTTTAGACAGGCTTGTAAAATGGGTTAAGAACATAAAGGTTTCTGACCCCTTGGAAGAAGGCTGCAGGCTTGGTCCCATAGTTAGCAAGGGACAGGTATGTTACATCCCTTTTTGTACTGTTGCTTCTCTGAAGGTATTGGCTAGTTTAGTTGGTAAAGTTTGTGGGGGATGGAACTAGAGACTGGGGAGAAGAAAGGGGGGGAGTTCAATGGGACTTCTTACCATTTGTAGGAAACGTGCTGCTTCTCTTGAAAAATCAAGTTAGTACAGACGTTTATTTCAAATGCAGAAGTAGACTTGAATTTCCTTTAGCTATATATATATATATATATATATATTTTTTTTTAAAAGAAAAAAAAAAAAAAAAAAACACACGCACACACAAAAAAACAAAAATTAAAGGCCTGTTTAGTAACAGAAAACTGTTTTCCTTTCAACTTCAGTTTTTCTTTTCTAGTTTTGCAACATAGAAAATTGGAAAATGCCACCAAGAGAAACCCTAGGAGAAAACCATGCTATGTAGAGTAGGCGCTCTATTTAACAATAGAGGATGTCCCTTCATAATGCTTTGGGGAAGAACATAGAATAGTAGAAGATCCAGCATGCAGAACATGGCTGTTCAAGTGATCCCTATTTTCCAATTTTCTGAAAATTGAGAATGATACATAAATAATGTACGCCATATGGGAATAAACTTTTGTTGCCTTAATATAGGGGTGCAAACGAGACGAGCCGGCCTGAGAACCCCCTTGTTCAAACTCGAGCTTGATAAGGATTATCGAGCTAAAGTTCTAGCCGAGCTTTTATCGAGCTTTTCCAACCTTTGTTCAAACTTGATTCGATAAGATTTCAGTATGTTCGATACTCAGCTCAGCTCGTCTCTCTAGGCTTATCGAGTTGAGTCGAACTTGTTATTGAGTAGTGTCGAGCTCATTATAGAGTCTAATCAAGCTTAAAACCGACCGGAGTTTGCTATTGAGTCGAGCTCGCTATCGACGCTTTTTAAATTACTATCGAGCCATTATTGAACCACTTTCAAACCAATATCAACTGTTGACGAGCTCTTAACGAGCTTTTAATGAGCCCGTAACGAGCTCTTATCAAATTGTTCGCGAGTGCTAACGAATCGAGCGCCCCTATTTGAACTCAGCTCGTTAAGCTTGTCAATTTTGAACCGCAAGTAATTTATCGAACGTTCGGTTCATTTACACTCCTATCTTAGCGGATAGTTTGGTGTCGCTTTTAAAAAAGGGAACCTTGCCTTAAGTACCCCTAAAGCCGCTCTATCACATTATATAAAGATGAGTGTCTATAATTAAATAACTCGCATGATCCTCTTATTTGTCCATTGCCTTGAAAATTATTTAACGCTTTTAAAATTGGGATTCTAGCCTTAAGTACTCCAAAATTATTTACATAAAAGAGGAGATTGAGGGTATATATAAAATATTATAAAATGGGTGAATAGTGTGAAAATGTGAAAGGGGGGTTGGACAAAAGTTGGAAAACAAGTTTGTAAAAAAATTTTGGAAAACAGTTTAAAACTGTTCTCCAAATCTATCAAGGAATAGGGAGAACTGGAAAACTGTTTTCCAACTTATGGAATTAGAAAACTAGACTGCTAAACACGTTTTCTAGAAAAATTTTCCTGGAAAACTAAAAGATTCTCTGTTACTAAACAGGCCCTAAATCTTCTCAGTGAGTTGGGTCAGAGGAGAGGTGATTTAAACCTAAGACCTTCATCGAGGCCTCGTCTTTGTTAATGTTTTACCACTAGTCCAAGGCCTCATTGACATTTTAAAAAATAGTACTACTCTGCTTCTTTTTTCTTTCCCTTTCCCTCTCTCCCTCCTCCTCTCTTCTCTCTCATTCCGAGCAATCATACTAGGTAGATAAGTATACATTATGTTTTATAATATCAGTTCACACTTACTTCATATGCTTCATGTGGGACCATCTCAAAATTGGTATACTTCAGTATGAGAAGGTGACGAAGTTCATTGCAACTGCTAAGAGTGAGGGTGCAACCATTTTATGTGGGGGTTCTCGCCCTGAGGTAAAATACTGATTTATTCATGTAAGATTTGTACTTCTGTCACTGCTGAGCCGATTTTTAATACAAACTACTTTCGCAAACCAATTGCAGCATTTGAAAAAAGGATACTTCATTGAACCAACCGTTATAACTGACGTAACAACTTCCATGCAAATATGGAGAGAGGAAGTTTTTGGTCCCGTCTTATGTGCTAAAACATTTGCATCTGAAGATGAAGCCATTGAATTGGCAAATAATACCCAGTAAGTTTGTTGCAGATGCCTCTTTTATCTTCATGTTCCTCTTAGGGGGGTGTATACAAGTCGAGCGTAAGCTCATCAGTCTCCAGGCTTGAGGCTTGGCTTGCTTACATTAAGCTGGCTTGGAGGTCCTAAGCTCAGAAACTTCAAGCTCAAGCTCAGCTCGTAGGCCCAGGCTTTGCTGGGCTTGGTTGAGCTCAATCTTGGCTCGTTGAGATTTTAACTAAGCTTGTGATTTTTAGACTCATTTAAGCTCAATTTAGACTCATTTAGGCTCGGGCTCGACTCATTTAGGCTCAAACTTGGCTCGGTTGGACATATTTAAGCTAATAAATTATATTAAGATAGGCTGGTTTAGGCTCGAAAGCTCAAGCTTTATTAGGTTCGGGCTTGGCTTGGTAATCTAAACAAGTTGAATCGGTTCAAGCTTGAAATGAGCTGAGCTTTTTGAACTTTATGACGAGCCTGCTCGCGATGGCTCTCAAGTAAGCTTGGCTCATTTACACTCCTAGTTCCTCTGTTTTTGTACCCCTTTCTTGCCCATATTTTGTCAATATCTTGCCAGATCTTCTTACAGTGGTCGTTATCAATGTTCCCTAGTTATGGTTTGGCTGCTGCTGTATTGTCAAAAGATCTTGAAAGGTGCGAAAGAATGACAAAGGTGAGAATCAACGATCATTCTTTGCTTCGGCTAAAGAATTGTCCCCATGCCCAAATGATTTGCAAAGATAACTTTATTGATCTGATGAATTCCGAGTATTATCCATTTGTTCTTCGGATTTTGACAGGAATTTCACGCTGGAATTATTTGGGTCAACTGCTCGCAACCTTGCTTTTGTCAAGCTCCATGGGGAGGCACCAAGCGCAGTGGTTTCGGCCGGGAGCTTGGTGAATGGTAAGACCCTTTGATGTAGCAAAAATTAAAAACTAATTAATTTCTGACTTCAACTATTAAATTCTTCGATTCAATTTATTCAAAACTCTCCTTATACGGTATGTAAGGTCCTATTTATAGTGTAGGTGTCCTAAATCCAAGAAGATAAATGAAATCTCAAAGAAACCTAAATCTATTCTAGCTAGAATCTGAAAGAATATAATCCTAATGTAATTGAAATAAAAAATAATTATGAATAATCTAAATCAAATAAATTCTAAATGATAAACTAATATCTAGAGAGTGTAAAAGTTACGAATATATTCAAACTCCTCATCTAAATTTCCCACGAATCCAATATTTACATTATCCTCATATTGCATCACTTTGACATTCTTTATATGAATAGTATGACTCCCTTGTTCTGGACCTTGACTCATACTTGATTTTGAAATTGTCCGAGTGATTGCTTGAATAATAGTTTAGGCAAATGACTGGTAGTCAATGAAGAAGTTGAAGTTTCGACTTTAAATGACTTCTCTGGCCTTATTTGATGATTGTTTTTGGTAATAAGTTAGAAAGTATCATGTTATTAGGGACTCCAATAGTAGCAACAAGAAAGAACATCATAGCATCCTTCAAACTATATTCTTGGTAAAATCAATAAAGGCTTAACTTTGAGCTAGCCATTACAAGATAGACCCCTCACTGTTGAGTGACAGTACTTTTTCACCATCCTCCATGATAAACATGTATTTGATCTACGTACTTGTAAACGTGTCTACACATTAAAATGTAAAAGAAGTATGATTATAAGCTTTTTCATCCAAATTTCCGCAATGATTCGAATCAACGGTTGAGACTTAATGCTTTGTTTTAAGAGGGGTGTTTTGTATGGTTGTTACAGGGGACTAGAGAACTACTTGAGTGTAAAGCAGGTAACCCAATACATCTCAGATGAACCATGGGGGTGGTACCAGTCTCCTTCCAAGCTGTGAAGTTTTTAAACCCTATCCCCCTCAGGTATGAACCCAAGGTTTGCTGATGATGTATCAACTTAATGAATACAGAGTTAAAGGAGACTTAAAAACTGCGATGTACCAATAAGGGATGTTTTCCCACCAAAAAAAAAAAAAAAAATGAAAAGAAAAGGGGGATTTATTTATTCCCTTTATGTGCTGGAGTTGGAAGAGAGGGGGGGTGTCTTTGTATGTTGATTAAATTATAATGATTGACAAGTGCTGTGTTTTATAGTAGTAGTATTATGTTTGTTATTTCCTTGATCAAATTGATGTCCATCAGTACTTCTCTTTTTCTGTCCTTAAATTAGGGTGAGTCTTTGTCCAAAAAAAAAAAAAAAATTAGGGTGAGTCATGGTATTAGTCATAAGGTTTCTTTTAGGAGTAAGAAAATGAACTTGAGTTGACTTGCGGGGCATAAAGCTTGAAAGGCTTGCTTATTTTTTGAGCTCAAGCTAAGGCGAGCTTGTAGGTTCGGGATCTTAAATGAGTCTATCTTAATAGTATTTAGCTTAAATATGCTCTGTCATGCCTAATTTGAGCTTAAATGAGCCAAAATCAAGCCTAAACAAGTATGAATTGAACTTAAATGAGCCTAAATGAAACAATCTTAGTTTCGGAACTCACCTACTGTGTTTGAACACAACTGAGCCAAGTCGAGCTCGAGCTTAAAATTTCCTAGCTCCGTGAACTTCAAGTTGAGCCCGAACCGAGCTAAATGTAGATGTTGCTAGAAGAGTGTAGCGAGCTCGGGCTCAACTCAAGTCATATGCACTCGTAGTTGCTTTATTACAATCGGCAGGTTGCATGATGAAGTCTTAGAAACAGTACTACGTAAATGTAGAGGTAGGAGTGAGTACCTCACTATTTCCAAATTCTATTGCTGCTTTACTGTACCTCAATTTTGTTAAGTTTGATCTAGTTCGAGTTATTTCTAGTCAAGGTTGTTTAGATTTGATTGACTCGAGCTCAAAATAGGTTGTCGAATTCTCAAGCTTATCTCCATTCTAGTTTTAGCTTTCAAGTAGTCGAGGTAAGATGTATGAGGAGTGCCTTGCACCACTCCGTTTTAACTGCTACTTAGTTCGAGTCTATATCTTTACTTTTTTGCATCAAAAATATTAAAATCCTTCTTAATTGAAGGATTGAGTGGATCTAAGAAAGATTGCAAAAGAAAGTCAGATTCACTAAAAACACCAAAACACATAAAAAATGATTGGTTGAGGTCAATGTGTACTAGAAACATGATTTACCCACAAGCCGAGGTAAATCTTTGGACAAATTTGTTTCCTTAAATTCATGGAGAACATACAAACATTCCAATATGTGCGAAAATGCGGAATCCCAAGTACTTAATTCGAATTAAAAACTATGACCAAACGAGAAGTAAATACGAATAAAATAGGAAAAAAACAAGAACATAATGATTTATGTGGAAATTCATCTTCAATTGAGAGGGGAGAAAACCACAGGCGGAAATGGAGACTTTTATTGATTTGAGAATAGAAGAATTACAATTTACTTCTCTCTCTCTCTCAAGGAGGACAGCGCTCGCTTTGAAATTGGATACTGACCACGTGAATCCTAGGTTCGTATATATGCCCACGTGAAAATTAGACTCCCTATGGATCGGGGGGGGGGGGGGGGTCCCGATCGATTGGCCCTGCCTCTGCTGCTTTCCTGCTTTTCTCTCCAGCACGCTTGACTCAAATTTGAGGCATATTCCTAACAAACCTCCACCTTGACTCAAATTTAACACCGAAATAAAAATACCTCCACCTTCTCCACTAAAATGCTTCTGTCACTGCCATTTACTTGGTCTCTGTAGTTGACTTTACGGTAATTGACTGTAGACATGCTCTCCAACTTATAGCACTATCACTCAAACAGAACACATAACCAGAAGTAGAGTTCCTCTTATCGAGGTATCTACCATAGTCTGAGTCAACATACCCAAATAAACAGTATTTACTCCTCCCAAACTCCAAACAAACATCAGAAGTGCCACGTAAGTACCTGAGAATCTATTTAACAACGTGCCAATGCTCCTTACCTGGATTCGCCATGTATCTACTCACTTTGCTAACAGCATCAGCAATATCTGGACGAGTACGTACCATAGCATACATAATATTACCAACTGCACTAGAGTAAGGGACGTGTGACATGTACTTGACATCCTCCTCTTTCTAAGGCGAATCCAATGCTGAAAGCCTGAAATGAGCTGCCAATGGAGTGCTAACAAGCTTAGCATCCTTCATATGAAATCGATCCAGAACCTTCTCAATATACATCTCCTGAGACAAGTATAACTTTCCTACTTTTCGGCCCCTACTGATTTCCATACCAAGTGTCTTCTTGGCTGCTCCCAAATCCTTCTTCTTGAACTCGCTTTTCAACATTATTTTCAAACTATTAACATCAGTCACGTCTTTAGCTACAATCAACATATCGTCGACATATAACAGAAGATAAATGTATGAACCCGAGTCTATCTTCCTTAAGTACACACAATTGTCATATTTATTCCTGAAGAACCCATTACTAGTTATAAACTGATCAAACCTTTTGTACCACTACCTAGGTGGCTGGCTCAAACCATATAGAGATCTCTTCAACAGACAAACATGGTCTTCCTTACCCTCAACAACGAAACCTCTAGGCTGATGCATGTAAATGCTCTCCTTTAGCTCACCATGCAAAAATGCAGTTTTCATATCTAACTGCTCAAGCTCTATATCATACATAGCTACTAAGGCAAGTATCGCTCATATGGAACTATGTCTAACACAACAAGTGAGAAAATATCATGAAAATCAACACCATGTACCTGACTGTAGCTTTAGCTACTAACCGAGCCTTATACCTTGCATCTTCCACTCCAGAAATGCCTTCTTTTCGTTTGAAGACTCATTTGCATCCTATAACTCTCTTTCCTGTTTGAGGCTTGATTAGCAGCCAAGTCTGGTTCTTCTGCAATGACTTCATTTTTGCATGCATGGCCATTAGCCACTTCTCTGAGTCAGATCTAGATACAGCCCCTAAATATGTAGATGGTTCAGAATCTTCCACTGTCTCAGCTGTAGTAAGGGCATAGGCTATCATCTCCTCATACACATATCTCTGTGGCGGCCTAATCTGTCTTTTCTATCTTCCACCAGCAATAGTATACTGTCCGACCTGCTGACCTGTTTTTGTTTCATCATTCCCATTAGAAACATGTATTGAAGGTGCTTCTATATTCTCAATCTGAACTACATGCTGCTAATCTGAACTATCTGACTATCATCAGGCTTCTGCGCCTGACCCAAGGGCAGACTTATCAAATGTAACATCTCTACTAGTCAGAAATTTATGAGATTTTGGAGCCCATACACTTGACGTATAACCAAGAAAGATACACTCCTTGGCTCTAGGCTCTAGCTTCCATTATTCACATAAGCACAAGTAGGACAACCAAAAATTCTTAAATGAGAGTAATCAGGAGGGGATCCAAACCATACCTCTTTTGGAGTCTTCAACTGAAGTGATAAATGAGGTGATCGGTTCACTAAGTAACATGCCATGTTAACTGCCTTTTCCCACCATTCTCTCCGTAAACCTGAATTGAATGGCATACGAGCCTTCTCCAGTAACGTCCTATTCAGTCTTTCTGCCACTCCGTTCTGTTGAGGTCGACATGTACAAGTCCTATGTTTGACAATGCCTTGATGCTCACAGAATTTGATGAAATCACCCTCGACAAATTCAAGACCATTATCAGTCCTCAACCTCTTTATCTGCTTCCCCGTCGGTTTTTCAAGCAGTGCCTTCCATTTCCTGAAGACTTCATAAACTTCATTTTTCTACTTAAGAAAATAGACCCAAACTTCTTCTTAAATAATCATCAGTGAACATTAGAAAATACCTGAAACCTCCTTTGGCAGCAACTCTAGACGGTCCCCACAAATCTAAATGAACATAATCTAGTGTTCCTTTAGTCTGATGCACTGTCTGCTTGAAGCTGACTTTCTTCTGCTTCCCATATATGCAATGCTCATAGAATTGCATCAGCCCTGTAGACTGACCACATAATAAATCCCTCTTACTCAGCTCTGTCAGACCTTTATCACCCATATGACCTAATCTCATGTGCCAGATCTTGGTAATATCTGATTCTGACATAGACGATGTAGAAACAACCATTGTTCCTGTCACGGTAGAACCTCCAAGCTCATACAAGGTTCCACCCTTCTACCCTTCATCACAATCAACGCACCCTTACTGACCCTCATAGCTCCACCTTCAATTGTGTACTTGTACCCATGTGACTCAAGGGTACCTAAAGAGATAAGGTTCTTTTTCAAATTTGGGACGTGTTGCACGTCGCTAAGTGTTCTAATAGTACTATCGAACATCTTAACTTTGATTGTTCCTGTACCCATAACCTTACAAGCAGCATCATTGCCCATCAAGACTACTCCACCCTGAATTGACTTGTATGTGGTGAACCAGTCTCTATTTGGACAAACATGATAAGAACAACTTGAATCTATGATCCACTTATCCTTGGATCTGGCCTGGGATTCGGTTACTAAAAGAATATCAGCATCACCCTCATCTTCAACTACACTGGCTTCAGCAGACTTATCACTTCTATTATAGTCATTCCTATTATCTTCTTTCTGCTTATTCAGAAGCTTATAACAGTTTTTCTTTATGTGCCCTTTCTTGTGACAAAAGTTACATGTCAGGTTCTTATGTCTAGACTTAGACCTTGACTTCTTTCTACCATCAGACCCTCTATTCTCAGTTCTACCTCTCATAAACAAACCATTACCAGAGTCATTACCAAAGTCAGACAATTCTTTATCTACTCGTTTTTTACTCACTACGTTCCTCTTAACTTCATCAATTGTGATAATTGACCTACCACTATATATCATGCTTTCTGCAAAGCCTTTATATGAATTAGAGAGTGAACATAATAACAACATGGCCTGATCTTCATATTTAGGGGCATTATCCAATTCTTTTAACTCTTGAATTATAGAGTTAAATTCATAAATATGGTTTTTAAGAGATGTACCTTCCGACATATGAAACGTGAATAACCGGCGCTTGACTGCTAGTTTATTGGAGACCGATTTTGAAGCAGAACATCTCTTGCAGCTTCTCCCACAACTCCTTATCGGTTTTCACCTCTAAGATTTCTGTCAGTACATCATCTGTAAAACACATTTGAATAGCTGTGAGTGCCTTCTTATCTAAATCCTCCCATTGTGCTTCAGATAAACTCTCCGGTTTCTTCTCTTTTCCATCCAGTGCTTTCTTCAAGCCATTCTGTGTCAGGAGACCTTTAACACGGACTTGCCACAAATTGAAATTCCCTTGACCACCAAACTTCTCTACTTCAGATTTAATTGTTGACATCATAGTACCAAAACGAACAACAAGGGCTTTGATACCAATTTGTGCAGAAGTGCGGAATCCCAAGTACTTAATTCAAATCAAATACTACAACCAAACAGGAAGTAAATACGGATAAAGGAGAATAAAAAATAAGAACACAATGATTTACGTGAAAAACCTCTCTTCAATCGAGAAGGTAAAAAACCACGAGCGGAGATGGAGACTTTTATTGATTTGAGAATAGAAGAATTACAATTCCCTTCTCTCTCTCTGTGTCAAGGATGACGGAGCTCGCTTTGAAATTGGATACTGACCACGTGAACCCTAGGGTTATATGTATACCCGTGTGGAAATTAGATTCCCAACCCCGATCGATCGCCCCTGCCTCTGCTGTTTCCTGCTTTTCTCTCCAGCACGCTTACCTGATCGATCGGTGGAACGACCGATCGATCAACAAGCTCACGACAACAACAATCATAATAAAACATTGAATTTAAGGCATATTCCTAATACAATCCATTGAAGCAATAAACATGCATTGTACGAAAGAGAACTACATTACTAGAAGTACTTTTATATAAGTATCCACACCCATTGGCTGTGACGCAGGATTCTGATACAATCTTAAACCATATGCTTCTCCACTATAGCCCCACATTGTTTGCGATGCTCCTTTTCCTCCAAATGAAAAAACTGTAGTCATTTTCTCCCTCTTAGATCTTCCTTATCATTATTTTTATTTTATTTTTACTGTTGCTATTATTATAGTAAAAAATTATCATCAAAATAATGATAACTTATAGTGAGTAATAATTATAAAATTTCATAAATTTACTGTGATATTACTATTTCTCTTTTTTTCCTTGTCAGTAACATTATCCGTCCTTTAAAAGAAACTCACAAAAATCAAAGTATTCTTTTTTCAAGAAACTTTCACTATTTTGATGGTGGGTAATGACATGTACGGCAAAGAACCCTAGCATATAATAACGGCTCGTTTGCTATGTGGGAAGTTGCAATTTATGGGAAGTGCGATTTTGGCTTTTGTGTGGTATATGCGGGAAGTAGGCAGAATGTGTAAAGTGAAAATTGTTAAGTGATTCCTAATTGCTTCAAAATGCAAGAAGTAACTTACCTAGCTTCCAGTTAGGTTTTATTTTCTTAGTAACTTTTAATTTATATGACAATTGTATCCTTTGTAATTTCTTAATATGACAACTTTACCCTTCTAATTTTGAGTCATTCTATCAACTTTACCCTTCCTTAGTGGAAATTGGAAGATTGGCTATGAGTAAATAGTCATTTAATTTGTATTCATGGAAAGTTCTGTTTCTCATAGGGGCAACCAAATACTTTTATACTACTTCTTACAAAGTTGACAAGGGAAGTGAATTATTGGGAAGTACAACTTCATGTAAAAATTCAATTTCTTTAACAACCAAACGAGGCCTAAGTGTAAATTTTTATGAATGAGTAACCGTGCCTTTAAAAACTATTCTTCTTTCAATATTAATTGTTTATTGTACTTAATAACTTCTATACGTGATACTTAATAACTTATATACAAAACAATATAAGTAATGATACAATATATAAGAATAAGTAATAAAAAAAATAACTAAAGAGGATACCAACACGCCGTCATCAGATCCCATTAGAACTCCGAAGTTAAGCGTGCTTGGGCGAGAGTAGTACCAGGATGGGTGACCTCTTGGGAAGTCCTCACTCTCAGGCTGGGGACACTCGAAAACAGCCTCTCTTCAACGGTAATACCCTAAAGGGGGAAGGCTGCATACATCCTCCCCCCTCCCCCTAAAAAAAAAGATCCTACTTAGGTGGGAGCTCTTGGGGCACTAGATATGTTGCTTTAAGTAATAAAAAAATAAAATTAATTCACCAAGCCGTATATAATCATCCTATGAGTTCAAAATTTGTTCTATTGATACAATAACATTTAGGCTATGTTTATCTGGAGAAAGTTTGGCGAAAATAATATTGTAGAAAAAAGTATTTTCCAAGAAAAAAAAAAATCAATAAATAGCTCTTACCGTATTTGGCTCAAAGTAAACATTATTTCGCAATTACACTACTCAACATAGCGATATTCACTAATAGATCCTTTTGCTTTGGAGTTATGGATATTTTAGTTAATTCAATGTAAATTCAATTTAATTAACACCTTAAACATGATAAAATATCGGTTTAAAATAAAATCTGGACTGAACCAACTAAATTTGGTTTTATACTATATTGGATCAGTACTATAAACATTTACTCTTTTATTCTTCGGTTTGGTTCGATCAAGGTCTAGGCCAATGAGCACATCTAGTACCTCAAAACATTGACTTCCAAGGTAGACCCAAAAATCGGAATTTTTATATAGACGATTAGTGCTAGCAAGGATGTTCAAGTAGGAGTACCACCATAAATTCGAATTGGACTTGACTATTTAATTTATGAGTTTACTGAACTAATTTTCATCCGGTCCGGCCTTTGTTCATGGATTTGAATCCTTATTGATCTTCGACCTAGCTGCATTCATGTACGAAGAAACAAAAATATTTAAAATATAAAATATTAGTTACGCATTATTTGCTCCAAGATCAGACTTGATGGGTCATTAATCCAATCTTCGATCGACGTTATTACCTTTAATTGTCTATAATCCCCATCTAATTTATTTTGGCCAATCTAAATTTCTACCAATGAACACCAAAATGTTTGGAGCCACTTGAAATGATGGCTTTCCCCAATTTACAAAATTAGTCATTTCTTAGTCTCCTTTTTGATTTTATGTTTTTTAGATTGTGGTCGTCAGACGCAACCTTCCTTTAGAGTGGTGTAAAGCTACATATATCTCGCTCCCCAAACCCTGGTTTGGCAGGAGCCCTTGTAGCCCTGAGTTTGTTGGTGTAGTCATTACTCACTCATTGGTGGAAACCATTTTCCTTCAAAAAAAATCTTTTCACTCAAAAAATACGTACCAAACAACAAAGCAGAGGCAAACCAATTCCTAAACTCTCAATAGAACCTTAGCTGTGATTTTATGTGAAACATCGTCAATTTTTTTTAATACAATAAGGAGTACAACAAACCATCAGAGCCTGACCTCAATGGTAGAAGGCAAGTGAGAACATAGAGTATTACTTTAGACAAAAAACATTTGGAGCTTGATTTCCCTCTTGAACCTTTCCCTAAGGAATTCTTGAGTTAAATAATTCTTGTGTTGTGTGGGTCACTGCATGGATCGAAGTTTACTGAATAACTGGATTCCTTGTTAGCCCCCAAAAAAAAAAAAATGGTGTACAATATCTTTATAAGGCTGCTCGCAACGGTGCCTCATTTTTGAAAAATGGGGCTTCTCCTCTCCAATCGTGCCCCATTTTTTAGATATTTTAATATTTAATGTCATTTATACTATTTTAATTAATTCAAAGTAACATATGAAAATACATTAAAAACAAATATAATTAAAAAATAATTAATTATATTGAGAGAAAAAATTAAAATTACGAAAATTAAGATTTATATTGATAAAAAATAACGTAATATGAATAAATAAATTAAAAAAAACTCAAATTCAATATATAAAAATTTATTAATATTTAAAATATATATTTAAATAAAATTTAATATATTTTATTAATTAAAAATAATTTAAAAAATATAAATTTAATTAAAAATTTATAAAAAATATAAATGGGGCTTCAGATGTGAAGCTTCATTATTTGAATTATTTTGGGTGCCCCAAGAATTTGGGGCATCATTGGAGATGGCCTAAGTGCTACAAATCGACTTGAGCATTTAGACGAATTCGATTCAATGTTTTTTTTTTGATTAAGATAAAGACAAACAGTTTTAGAATCACTCGTAACGGGTTGAGAGTCCCAAGAAATCAACTCTGATAAGAGAAGAAAGGGTTCTGTCCAGTGAACTCTGCCACATTGATAGATTAGACTCCCTGTAACCATAATTTATTAGCTAATCTACGAATTTATTTGCTTCCGAAAACAATTTTCAAATTCATTCAACATTGATAATTACACGATACTGTCATGAGCATGAAGGTGGAGTAACTTTGCGATAACCGCGCGTCCTACGAAATTTCCCCCATTGCCCCTCACTCTCACATGCTTCTCCCTCCAGATCTCCATAATCTTCTCTCTATTTCATTGCAATTGCACCACAATTCTCTCTCTCTTCGAGTTTTAGCCAATTTCACTCTTAATTTCGCATCGGATTGCAGTAAATTTGCTCTGTTCCTGAGTAAATTTGCAGGAAATTTGATTAACAATGGGGAGCTCGGAGGAGAGAGTGGTGGCGGTTATCATGGTTGGCGGTCCTACCAAAGGTACCGTCTTTATTCGATTTGTTCCTCTTTTTGTTCAATTTATTGTATATGTCTCGAAATTTGTGGATCTCTATGATGGAATTTGAAATCTGGATGAAATGTTGAGTGCTCAATTGTAACAGAATTGCCTTGAAATTTCGAAGTTTCCTGTACTTAATCAGGTAGAGAATGCTGTGATCTAAAGATTAACTAGACTAAATTTAAGTAAAATACTCAAACGAAAGGAAATAATACTTCGTAGATCATGAAAACTGATTACATTCGCTTCTTGTTTATGAGTAGATAAAGAGAAATATCTAGGTAAATATTTGAAAAATTGGGAATATTCAAATCTAATATTTTGGCAATGTAACAGAGAATAGTTCCGTTACCTGTCTAGTAAGCTTATAGGCGAATTCTTAATGATTGAATCAAATCAAATGGATTGAATTCAGGCCGTTTTTAGATTGAAGTTTGGTATATGTTCTGTAGGCTTGTAGGCAAATCCTTATAATGATTGAATTGAATTAAATGAATGGATTTCAAGTTCTTTTAGGTACTTTAAAGGAGGATAGAATTGGGTTAAAGTTTGATTTATTAGATCTTGTTATCTTGTTAATCATAGGTACTCGATTCCGGCCATTGTCATTGAATATACCAAAGCCGCTTTTTCCTTTAGCTGGACAGCCAATGGTTCATCATCCAATTTCAGCTTGTAAAAGGGTATGATTTTCTTTGATTTGTTATTGTTATTCTTATTTATTTGAATATTTAGTTATCGGTTTTATTAATTAGTTAATTTCTGGGACTTGTCCTGATAACGGTTATGCCAGATCCCAAGCCTAGCACAAATCTACTTAGTTGGGTTCTATGAGGAGCGTGAATTCGCATTATATGTATCATCGATCTCCAACGAGCTTAAAGTACCTGTCAGGTTTTACTCATCCCTTTCTGTTAGTTAAGATTTGTTCTTCCGGTAAAAAAAATAAAAAGTGAATGCTTTTCAGATTCGTTTGCTTGATCTATGGAGCTGAGTGTTATTTGAATTATTCATGGTGACTTAGGTATTTGAAGGAAGAGAAGCCACATGGTTCAGCTGGCGGGCTTCATAATTTCAGAGATATTATTATGGAAGATAGTCCGGTCTGCCTTTCACTTCTAGTGATGTTTGATAGTATCTGAAATATTGGATCTCAATACTAGAGTAGCTGGAAATTTGTATTTGCTGTCATTACTGATGCTATTGCTCTGTCTTGTAGTCACATATCTTCTTGCTGAATTGCGACGTTTGCTGCAGTTTTCCGTTGCCGGAAATGTTAGGTAAATGCTATTTGCCTTCGAAGTTTGGATGACATGTTTCTGATTCACATCTTTCGTGAGTTTTGTTTCTGCTCTTTCTAACATTTGTTTTTATGTTGAATAATCGTATGTCACAAAAATGGTTCTTTACTTTTTCCTCTCTAATATAATCTGCAGAGGCTCACAGAAGATACGGTGGAATAGGAACTATTCTAGTGAGCAAGGTTGGCTTTTTTCTCAGAACACAAAGAATCATCGTTTCTTTCACTTCTTTCTGAGTTATCAATATCAAGTTTATTGGACGTTTCATGTCCAGGTTTCTGCCGAGTCGGCTAGCCAGTTTGGTGAATTGGTAGCTGATCCAGTCACAAATGAGCTTTTGCATTACACTGAAAAGCCTGAAACTTTTGTATGTATAAGACGGTGTGACTTGACCACTTTCAATGAAGCTTCTATTTGATGTGGCCTTACTCCACGTGTATCCATTTGTTCTGATATAGTAATTCCGTGCAGGTTAGTGATAGAATAAATTGTGGAGTTTATGTATTCACTCCAGATATTTTTACAACTATCCAAGGTGTCTCCACACATAGGAAAGACACAGGTAAGTGAACCTTGGTCTGGTTTATAGGTTAGAAAGCTTGTTGTATCTAATTCCATTTGCTTATTTCCTTTCCGCTGCCACTTAATTCGATATTTACAGTAGAATCTTTAAGATCTAAAGAATAAAATCCTGTTGTATCTAATTCCATTTTGATAATATTCAGCTGTGTTGCTTTAACTCTTTGCTTTCAGTGGCCTGCACCTGTCATGGGATGGAATAAATATGACATATGATCTGTTTGGGAATTTTTTGTAAAATGGCCCATTTTCAAAAAAATTTTAGAAAATTGGCCCTCTTTGAAAAATATTTAGAGAAATGGCCCAGTTTACTGTAGCTGAATCGTTGGGCGACCTGTGGAATGGCGTGCAAGAGTGAAAAACGAAAAACCGGATGGCGTGCAACCACCGGCCAGTCATGCAACAGTGGTTGCACAACTGGCCATACGTCGTGCAACGTTAGTCGTTGCACGACTGGCCGAACGGCGTGCAACCACCACTGGTTCACGCCAACCTGCCTGCAACAGCCAACTTCCGTCCACAACCCATGCAGTATTGTTTTTCCTCTGTATCGGTTGCAACCCTACCTTCCGCTACTGATGTGAGAATACGGCTGCAACCTCACCGTATAATATATTTCTTATCCATTATGTAATAGATGATTGCGTCATATTATATAAATTACAGTAATGATAACAAAATATTAAAACTACATGAGTCGAAATACTGAAAATGTAAATAACTCGAACAGTAATAATAACAATCGTATATCGTATATCGTATTACAATACAAAAAAAAAAAAATGTATTGCATATCTTAAGGATCAAAATTTGATGTGGACCTACGACTAGGTTCCGCACGATGTCGCGAGGGTGTGGACTCCGTGTGGACGGAGTAACTGCGTCGGCGAGGAAGTTCACGTCTACTTTCTTCCTCACCATGTAAAGTACTGTAGTCGACACCTTCGTTACGCAGAATTTGTCGAAACTCAGGTCCTTCATCCAGAGCATCCACTGCAGTACTACAACCACCTAGAACATCTACGGAGATGGACTGCACAGTGTGCCGAGCAATGTCACGTATTGCCTGAGCTACCCTTCTAGTCTGTTGTCTAAAAGCCCTTCTACCCTTCTAATCTGTCACGGATTCCCGCAGCTGCACGCCGTCCGGTTTTTCGTTTTTCACTCTTGCACGCCATTCCACAGGTTGCCCAACGATTCAGCTACAGTAAACTGGGCCATTTCTCTAAATATTTTTCAAAGAGGGCCAAGTTTCTAAAATTTTTTTGAAAATGGGCCATTTTACAAAAAAAAACTCTGTTTGGAGCAGTACAGTAATAGATGTGATCCCTACGTACAACAACAACATGGCTGAAACTTACTTTAAATTGAGTATGACCCTTTAAAGCAGCAATAAGAAGTTTGTCTCCCTTTGAACTAAGTAATCTGCTAGCATCTGACGCTCATAACATGGGAAATCAATGTCAGGGTGGGGGGATCAAGTTATGCGAGAACTTGGGACTTGCGATGTTGACTTACGATGCATGTCATAATCTTTTAACTTATGATGTTTTCTACTTATCACGGTATCTGGCATTGTATGCTCTTTTTAATTCATATTGGCATTGATTTGTCATCTGCAGCTAATTTGAGACGTGTGTCCAGTGTAGAAGCCCTCCAGTCTGCAACGAGGTAATGTTGGCTCCCCCATGTCAAATGTATGTATTATGGATGCCTTTCCTCGAATTGTATGTATTAATATTCATCATGGTAGCTGTCACTATATGCTCTTCTCAATCATAGCTTGATGATTTTTGTGTGTAGCTTTGTTTAACCCGCTATGTATTTGTAGGGGCAAAAACCGTTGTTTCTCTCTGTTATGTGGAGCAAGACCTGATTGGGCTCCCAAGCAAGATGAACTAGAGCAAATTTGTACCTAGGGATGGGTCCTTGAGCAACACAACAACAACAATCCCAGTGCCTCAAGGGATTTGTTGTTGTTGTGTTGCTCAAGGACCCTTCCTTGAGCATCTTTTGTAAATATAGGTTCGATCTTGGACATTTCGTTCATATCTTACCCTTGTTTAATTGTCAGAATAGATAGTAAATGTTGGCATGACAGTTGGCTCTTATTAATTGTTGATGCTCCCCTTGTATTTTGAGGCGAACTTTTGCCTTGAATGTTAAAACAAATAGCTTGGGCATAAGAGTGGCTAGATGATCAACTGTCTAGTTTTTCAGTAAGAAAAATTGGAGACGAAAAGGAAAATTAGAAATGGAGAACATTTGTTGTTTCTAAACAGGGCCTAAAGCCTTGCACTGAATGTCCAATCGGACTTAGTTTAATTGAATGGAGAATGGAAGCATGATAAATTCATCCTTGCATAATCTATTAACGTGTACACCCCTAATGATTGGAGTTTCATTTTCTTTTTTTCACACAGGAGTCTTCCGACTGATTTTGTGAGGCTAGATCAAGATATCCTAACCCCTCTTGCTGGGAAGAAGCAACTGTATACATACGAGACGATGGACTTTTGGCAGCAGATCAAAACCCCAGGGTAAGATGAGTCCAACAAGTGAGTTTATATATTTGATAATCGTAGTGCGCAGTATGTAATTTTTTTGATGGATTCCTCGCAGGATGTCTCTGAAGTGTTCAGGTCTGTATCTTCACCAATTCCGAGTCACATCCTCCCATCTTTTGGCAAGTGGTGATGGCACCAAAACTGCCACCATTATCGGTGATGTTTATGTTCATCCATCAGCTAAAATACATCCCACGACCAAGGTATATCGGACAGATACAATGAACATATCGATTACTGTCTTAATCTTTGATTTGGCACGGTTTTCACACTTTTGCATGTAGAAGTCAAAATCGAAGCTTCTTTTATATATACCTCTGTGTGTGCGGGTGTGTGGAAGGAAGTTATCCTTTAGATACCTTAAGGTTTGAGCATTTATTATCTAGGTACCTTGATGTTTGAATATGTACAATGAGATACCCTGAGGTTCAAAGTTCTTTCACCTAAGTACTCTGAAATTTGTTAAGAGTTTTATGAACTAGGTACCCTTTGCCAATTCATTAGATTTTTAATAGAAATTGTTGACGCGGAATATGAGTCCAACAATATATAGTTTTGCTATAGCACAATCCTATGATTTCTTTGTCGAAAAATGCTAACATGATACATTATTTTGGTAATCTACAATAACTTTTGTCAAAATTCAGCTTAATTGTCATAATCTGCTAAATTTTCGCTAATAACATCGACATAGTGCTTATATATTATTATAGTCATATAGCCCATCAGCATCTTCTGGTGAAAATTGGTTGAATATTGAGAAAATTCACTAAATTTTGGCGTACAATACTGGGTGATAAACTTTTCAAATATTTGGGTACCTCATTGTATATATTAAATCAAAATATTTAGGTGATAAATGCTTAAACCTTAGGATACCTAAGTGATAATTCTCCATATATAATTATGTTCTCTAGTTGCTGTCTCCAAACTTTCTGTTTCTGTATTGTCTCATAAAGTGGCATTGTTACGGAGCTTGCAAGTATCCAAAATACGTTCTAATGACTGGAAAAAGGAACAGAAAAGTACATATTAGTCTTGAGAACTTCTAGTTGAGTTTGCCTTCATTCACTGCATCTCTTGAAGTGATTCTTTTGTGTGCCAGATCGGTCCCAATGTATCGGTTTCTGCTAATGCTCGTGTAGGAGCGGGTGCAAGGCTTATCAATTGCATTGTCCTTGATGATGTTGAAATCAAGGTACAAAAACAACTAAAATATACTGCAAGAACAATCAACTTTATACCTGCATTAACCATCAGTGTTTTGTATAGGAAAATGCGGTGGTTATACATTCAATTGTTGGTTGGAAGTCTTCAATTGGCAGATGGTCCCGTGTCCAGGTGCATCTCTAAACCCCACCCCAAAACCAGTTGTTTGATGAATTACCCGTATTCCAAATCGATAAACTTAACAAGCCGAGTGCGGAAAAGGGGCGCTTGACTAGTTAACATGCTCATAGAGTTTGATAAAGGCCTATTAAGGGCTCGTTAAGAGTTCGTTAACTGCCGGTATCAGTTCGAAAATGGTTCGACAGTAACTCGAATAGCTGAACTAGATATCGAGCTTGACTCGATAGCACTAATGACCCAAGTACCAAACAGACTAACAAATTTATATTAGTATTGCTTCTCAGGGATAGAAAGATCCTAAAATTTTACTGGGACATGTACAGGGTGAAGGAGATTACAATTCCAAGCTCGGGATAACCATTCTAGGTACTTCTCTCTCTCTCTCGCGTCATCTATTTCCACCTTTCTGATTCTTCATCTTCCACATCTCTTACCATGGTGTTTTGATCCAGGTGAGGCTGTTACGGTAGAAGATGAAGTCGTTGTCATTAACAGCATCGTTCTTCCGAACAAGACCCTCAACGTCAGTGTCCAAGAAGAGATCATACTATGATCAAAGCTATCATCGAACTCGGTTGTTTTGGTAGGTAAGCAAGTTTGGCGGGATTTGAACTTAAAACATCTTGTTTTAGAGCCTCAATCTTGATTATGTTTTACCGATACACTAAAACCTCAGTCGTTTGTTGTATATTTGTACTTCTTTTCTAAAGTAAATAATAAATGTAAAATTGCTACTGAAAATTTTTATAACAAGGAATTTTTGAATCTGAATAGAATGGTATTTTTGCTTAATATAGGGCTTCTTTTTATACATTAGTAAGGAGAGTACAATGTTACAGGAAAAATAAGTTAATTATATATGTGGTTAAATAGTATTTTAGTATGTAGTTTTATATTAATGATAATATACGTATGTTTTCTTTTTATTACGCACTTAAGATACAATTAGTTAGTTATCCCTCTCCCTAATTTCTATAAATAGAGGCATTAGGCTTGCAATGAAGCTCATAATTTGGAATATTAATGAAATTCTCCCTCTCCCTACTATTCTCTCTCTCTCCCCCTCAATTTCTTCTAGCCTCTCCCCCAATTTATACTATTTAATCTTAGTTAAGCTTTAAAGAGGACAGTCTAACTACTCTTCCTAGTTTTAACTGTACCATACAATATCTTCCCTACAGAGGGAAACCAACACTTAGGGAAAGAGGATAGTGAGTTTTGAATCCAAGATCTCTTGCTCAAAAAATTGAGAGTTAAACTACTACACCAAAATAGGATGGTTCAATCATAAGCCATCTTTATTATCAGGCTCAAAATTATGTTATGTTAGAAGTTTACTTGTGCTGGATTTGTGTATACAACAACAGCAGCCCAGTGCCTCAAAGGGCTCCCGCATCAGCAGAGTCCAGGGGCTAGATGTACGCAGTCTTTTCCCTTCTAGGGTTGCCCTGAAGGGGGGCTGTTTTCGAGGACCCCTAATCTGATAAACTTGTCAGCAGCAAAGACGCCTTTACAAAATATAATAATGTTAGGACCACCCACGAAATACTGAACCACAAATCGAAATAGCATATACTAATTGAAAGAGATTGGAGAAAATATTGAACATCGGAATTTACGTAGTTCAACCAAAACATACATCCACGGAAGAGGAGTAATACAATGTTTTGCTTATTCTTGCTCACTGTATACTAGCACAAGAGTGTCATTTAAATATGTCTCTTGCAATTATAACTATTGGAATATCAAAAGTCATCATCAATCAATTATGCAATTAACACAAGCTAACAAATCCGACCATGACTCTACCGAAGACAAATAGTCTCCACACTTAAAAAAATCTTGCTCTATTTGGACACATATTAATTCACATCAGAGAATTGTGCAACAATAACAACAATCCAATGCCTCAAAGAAGCTCCCTTCAATATAGGGTTTCGGGATCGGGAAAAATGAGCATTTCACGAAAATCTCTTGGAACTAAACCGAGTTATAATAGTTGAATGAAATTCTCTGTAGAACATCTTACATTCAAATTAGAATATATGACATTTAACAAATGAAGGTCATTACACTGTTTCACAGTTCTTAGATAATGGATAACAAGATAGTTGTTATGTGATTATTTCTTATGTAATGATGAGTTTGTACTAATCTTCAGAATGCATTGTGTTTTATTTAGTATAATATGTTTATGAATATTTTTACACATTAAAATTATCAAATGGATATAAAAACTAATGATTGTATTATGAATTATAAAATTATATTCATAATCAGGGGAATACATCACCTAATCGGAATAGAAAATTTTTACCTGCCACCATCAACCCCATCTCCACCGCCAGCCTCCACCATCCCCTCCTTCATCTCTACCGCCGGCCTCCATTCTCGATTCACCTAAAAGTCCTTCTCCGACCTTCCATTCCCCCACCCCCCACCCGTTCACTTATTACCACATCTCGTTCACTAATCCCCAATCACCAACCATCTCTTCTTTTCCCGTCGTCCCCACTCAGCTCCACCTCCGGGTCCAAACTGACCGCTATTTTTGAAATGCCGATTGCCGATGAAGGGGTATCCATCTTCATTGATAGTCTTCCAGAAAGAACGATAAACTCATGGCTTAGAGCTGTATTCCGTGATTTCAAGTCAATCTACCACACTTTTGTTCCTGCGAAGAGAAGGTTGAGGTCTAGATGGTCTTTTGGCTTTGTTCGGTCTCATAACTCCAATGAAGCTACACGGGCAGTTACATCCATGAATGGAAGATGGGTTGTGGGTGTCAAACTTAAAGTTCAATGGGGTAACCCAGATAGAAGAGCAATACCTCCATCCGCACGAAGTCGGCCGCAGCAAAGGGAGGTCCAGCAGCCCAGAAGTGCAAGTGGTATTCATGATCAGGGGAATACATCATCTAATCGAGATGGGAACGCTAATATTCCGAGGATTGTGGTGTTGAATAACAATAAATTTGTGGAGGCATGGCTTAAGTGGTCAATCATTGCACATTCGCTTGATGAGTTTAGTCTCGATGATATCCTTACATTTATCACAGAAAACAATCTCTACGGATTAACCCCTAGAGAGTTATGCAACACAAAATTTATCCTAGTCTGTGACTCTGTTGACACCATGGAATCCTACCTTGGCCCCCTTAAGGAGACTCTTCTACGGATATTCAAAGAGGTGTACAAGTACTCTGGCGAGACCCTTGGATCCCTTAATAGAAGAGTGTGGCTTGAGGTCCATGGACTGCCTGTCCAATGTTGGTCCAATGATTGTTTTGCTGACATCGCCAAAGTATGGGGGAAGTTCGTAAGGGTGGATCCAAGAACGTTAGCTATGAGGTGTGCTGATGTTGCCAGGATCCTTATTGACACTTGCTACACAGCATGCATCCATCAGATGGCCCTGGTTTACTATAATGGGGGATCCCGTCTGGTTCTCATTAAAGAAGGTAGCTCTATAATGATCCCTGACTATTCTCCCAGAGTTGTTGCTCTCGCGGCCTCAGCAAGATTGGCTACGGAGCAGTTATCGTTTTCGACACAGTCCTATCGCACCACAGCGACAAGGCAAACGTCACTGGTTCAACCTACTTCAGAGCAGATAATGGATGTCGCAATTGATTGAGAGGATTTGGGAACTCTTACTCCAAGACTAGCAAATGAAGGGCTAGGTGTTGATTGGCAGCCATTAGGATAGGTCTCTTTTCATTTCAGTGGCCAGATCCTTGGGAGGTGGGCTCCGGAATGCCTGTACCTACACGCAACACTGATTCCTTACGGTCCACAGCCTATGGTCCAACTTTCACTTCAGGATGCTCAAGAAAATCAACATCAGCCTCTCCTGCTACCGCGGGTCGAGAGTGATAAAGCTGTATCGGCACAGTCTCATGCCCAGATAACGCATCAGGATAATGAAGCTCCGGAAAACACTAGGGATAATGACTCCACTGCCTCTGGTCCGAAATTCCTCCAGGCTTCGAGCCCCCTACATTGATCAGACACTTGCATACAGAGGATAGTATGCCCGGGAATCACAGTGTGACGGTACCGGTTATGGAAGGGCCTAGCACATTTCGGTGGAGGAAGAAAAAACTAATGACAACAAAAAGGGGTAGGAGAGCGCTGAAATGCAAGTGGAAGGACAAAGAGAAGCAGGAGCTACAGGAATTCTTGAATGACATGTCACCTAGGAGTAATGCAGGAAAGTAGACAAAGAACACCGGGAAAAATAAAAAAAAGGAATATGGGGAATCAGGGTAAAGACGCTACTAATGCTGAGAAGATCCAGGAAGCAGAGCGAACAATAGAGATGGGAAAAAGGTTGGGCCTTAATTTTGATGGGTTCGACCCACCTATGGTGGCAGCCATGCTTGATAGAGGATGAAGATGGGTTCATATTGTTCGCGAGGTCCTCCGAGGTTAGGTGATCACTTCCAAAGTCTAGTCTGAGAGTTTTTTGTGGTGATTGTCGAGGCAAATGGCCAGTATCAGTCCTGCTTTCATTTCATGTGCTGATCTTCTGTTCCACTTCTACCGAGTTCCCTGTCTTAGTTGATCTAGTTTGCTGTTTGTCCTGTTTCCCTGTGTCTTGGTTGGTCTTGTATTCGGTGTCTGCTTTGTCGTGCTTGGGGCTTGCGGCTTTGCCTGTTGTTTTATTCCTTTGTTTCGTGTTGTCTGTTTTTGTCCTCCTTTTTTTAACGGTTGGACTCAGGCCTCGCCTGGCGAGTGGTCTGCCTGTTTCTCGATTTTGTCGCTAATTATCGAAAAAAAGGCTTTAAAGACCTATGTAACGAAACAATTATGAGCACTTACAAGTGTTGCGTGTGTGTGCCATTAATTGAATCGTTAATACATAAAAAAATTCAATACCAAACAATAATCAAGAAACTTGAGTACTTCAATGACTTGAATTAATGTGATAAAAAAATGACCCGAATTAAGAAAATGGAGGCCATTATATCCACACAAACACTAGGTTATCCGCATAGTTTAGCAGAAAAGAGTGACAAGAAATCTCGTTGGCTAGCTTCTTTTTCCTGTCTTAGTGTTGTGGTGGGATCAAAGGTTCAGAGCTTCGATTTGCTTCTTGTGCTTCATTCTATCTCGGTGTAGGCGCTTTGGATTTCTCCTCCTATTTTATGTCAGTCTTCTGATGTCTTTTTATTTGCACTTTTGTTTTTAGTTTCTTGTGCGATATTCTTGTATTGGTGTTTTTTGCTATACACTTTTCTGCTTGTACACTTAGGCATGGCTCTTGCAATTGCACCTTCCTTGTATCGCGGTTTTCGTAGCTAATTATCAAAAAAGTCACATCCACAGAAAACATTGTCTGAATTGAGTAATATAATCAATCAAAAAATCATTTTATAAGTCTCTTCTTATCTAACGGTTTAATTATTGTTTGAATCGAGTATTCCGTAAATGTGATACATGTCTAATCACTAGATCGCACTTCAAAGCATGATACATTATTATTTTAAGAGTTTCTTGCAACTATAAATTATACATTACAATTATACAAAGAAAGAGCTCGATAACATTTTAGGCAAGGTGTCCAAGAAAATCTCTCTTTTGTTCAATTCATGTATACCAAAATGACACAAGTTTGAACTGCTTGCATCTCCAAGCTTTAGTTAAGAAAGTCCAGACTAAGCAATGACTCTGTTTGTTCTCCAGAGTTGGAAAGAGAGATTCACATATAAACTCAAATCAAAACTCAATGCGAACTAGTCAACAATATGTTGAGCAGCCAAAAGAAATGCAAACAAATACAATTAAAGGCATATGGCAGTACCAGTCCTGACATTTTCGGGTCCTCAAGAGGACATTTTAAATGGGGGCCCTTTATATGTAATAAAATTCTAAAAATTGTAATATTATAACTTATTAATATTAATAATTAAGATTTTAAAATTACAATCCTCTAAAATTTGGAGCCCTTAAATTTTGGGGGTCTCAAATAAGTGCTTGAATTTCTTGAAGTTATGTTCGGCTCTAGCATATGGGCTTTGCCCATGTTTGTTTAAAATCATGCCACTTACATTTAATTTTTTGAACCTCATCTTCCATATGCCTTATTTTTATCCGCATTTAATTTGTCATTTCATTAAAATAGATGCTTTAGATGACTTAATGTTTATCTGAACACTGTTTTTTTTTTGGGTGATAATTAGTGACAAAGTTGCAATGCAACAGAAAACTAGTACAAACGGGCTTTAAGTTAACCCATAATAGCATATAACGAAAATAAAAAAATGGTACAACATCCTAGTCCAAGTAAACAAGACTATAAGACAAAAAAAGGCAAAACTAGCATATACTATATATAAAAACATATAGATAAATGCTAACAAGTTTAGCTGTTAAGGACTTTACATGTAAGTCTATTATGAATTCTACATTTTTTCGATAATTTGCGACAAAATCGAGAACACAAGCAGGCCACTCATTAGACGAGGCCTGAGTCCGACCGCAACAACATGGGGACCAGAAACAAAAAGCACAAAACAAGAAAACAGAAACAAAAGCTCCCCTTAAAACATGACACAGCAACCACCGAGAACAGGACCAGACAAGACACGGGGACAACTCACACAGAACAAACACACACAGAGGCCCTAGCTGAAGAAGAACCAGAAGGTAAATAGGAGCAAAGAGAGCGGAACTGAAGCCTCCACCCCACACCGAATCCCTTTATTGCGCAAGAATGTTTGCCACCATCGGCGGGTCGAAGCCATCAAAGATGAAGCCCACCCGTTTTCCTATCTCTATTACCCTCTCTGCATTTAGTATCCTCTCATTATACTTCTCTTCCGTGGTCTTCTGAACTCGATTTCCCCTCTTCCGTTTTTTCCTCTTCTTCGTTATTTTAGACGCTCTCCCGGCACTATTTCTGGGGGACATTTCCTGTAGGAAGACCTGTAGCTCCCGTTTCTCTCTTTCCTTCCTCTTGTGCTTAATCGCTCTTCTCTCCCTTTTTATTGAGCGCAGTTTATCCTTTTTCCTACAGTCCAAACTAGATCCTTCCATGGACGGTGTTATTACTTGATGGCTCCGCGACATACTATCCTTTTCTTGAGAGTTATTGATCGGTACTAGGGGCTCGAATCCTGGAGGAAATTCCGGTCCAGAGGTTAATGAATTATTATCACTGTTACTCCCCATAGCATCAATATCAGGAGTAGTTAACTGAGCTCGATGTTGATAAGCTAAAACTTCCACATCCTCGACCCATGGCAGTAGAAGAGGAAGATGGGCCGCTGGCTGAATAGCGTAGGGGGTGGGGCGTAGGAATGGGCATTGCACAGCCCATCTTCTCATGATCTGACCATTGAGGTGGAAGGAGAAATGCCCAGACGGTTCCCAAGTAGCATCCATCTCTTCATTAACAAGCCTCGGGATAGGATTTCCAAGCTCCTCATTATGTACAGGAGGTTGGACATGTGGAGCGACCCTTGCAGCGGTAACGCCCTCGTTCCTTTGAGTTGACTGATTTAGCTAGGAAGCTTGTTCCTTGGCCAATCTAGCAGATGCGACTCGGGACACAACGCTGGAGGATAAGTCGGGTATCAATACGGAGCTACCTTCTTTAACTAGAACCAAACGGGAACCCCTACTGTACTGGATCTGGACTGTCTGGTGAATACATGATGTGTGGCAAGTGTCGATCAGAATCCTTGCAATGTCGACACATCTCATAGCTGATGACCTGGAATCCACCCTAATAAAATTCCCCCATATTTTGGCTATATCCTCAAAGCAGTCCTTAGACCAACACTGGATAGGTAATCCATGTATCTCCAGCCAAACCCTTCTGTTAAGGGATCCAAGCGTTTCCCCAGTGTACTTATACACTTCTCTGAACTTCCTTAGAAGAATCCCCTTATGGGGGCCGAGGTAGGCATCCATAGTGTCAGTTGAGTCACAAACCAGGATAAAGGACTTGTTGCTTAAACCTTTAGGTGTAAAGGTCTTTTTTGGTGAAAAAAGTAAGGATTTCATCAAGACTGACGTCAACAAGCGAGTGAGCAATAATTGACCGCTCAAGCCACGTCTCAATACTCTTGTTGAAATCTGACACTACAATCCTTGGAATAGCTTTGTTAGTAGGAGCACCACTCCGATTAGGTGCTACACCATCGTGATCATGAGTCCTATATTTAGTTCTGACCGGTTGAGTTGCCCTTTGTTGTGGTTCGCCTCCATAGGATGTAGAAGTTCTTCTTCGGTCCGGATTTTTCCATTGCACCCAAATTTTGATATCCGCAATCCATCTTCCATCCGTGGATTCAATCGCCCATTTAGCCCATTATGAATTCTACATTTGAACTGTGAATAGAAGAAATCAACATATAAGTTTAGTGGGAATCTCACTATATATGTGTGTGCGCTGTGTGTGTCTGTGTTGTGGGAATCAAACCTAGTGGTGTCTTTGGCTCCTTGTAGTCCTCGCCTCTAAACTATATCCATGATGGGCAATTGGACTTATACGTGGATCTTATATATGCCAACTCTATAGGTCAGGCCTAAGACCCAGTTAAATATATGATGAACATTGTGTTTGAAGATGGGCAATGGGAAGAGGAAGAGCTTTTTTGGAGCACAAAATAAGAGCAGGTCTTTGAACAAATGCTAGGTGACGGCCTTCCCTATTCATCCGAAATTCTTGGTGATGGTCTTCCTAGTTCATCCGATGCCAAAAGTATTAAATGCATCAAAAGTTGGTTTGAAAAACGGCCAGGATGTCAGGAATCAATGGTGCTTGTAAAACTGGGTCTAGCCTGAATAGGTATTGCGTTTTTTATGTTTTTTTGTTACTTTTATGTTGTTGTTTTGTTAGCACCTTGGTGTGTTTACTTTCAGGTCCTTTTTTGCAGGATGTTAGCCTTTGTGTCGCGAATTTCTTTGATAATTATTGAAAAAAACATGAGCATTGAACCTTAAAGACTCAGGAGCTCGGCTCATATACACCTGTGATCCCAAACAACAAAAAGAACGCACAAGCTAACAGAGGAACAAAGGTTAACAACATATGCCATAATCATTTGGACCCATTAATTTCAATTGAAGTACAACAAAAACAAACAAAATCATGACAAACTAGCTCATTAGCATCTGATCTACAAATTGTTAACTAAAATTTTCCAAAATTAGTAAAAGACTTTTCAGTCCGCCTAGAGGAACAATTATCTAAAAAAAGAGTGAGGGCAAAAAGGGAATTTCATTGTGTCAGTGCTTTGAGTTTTCCTTCACTTTTGTCTTTAGGGTTTTTCCTGTCCAAAATACCTGCTTGTCACCAACCGCCTTAATTCATAATACTTAGCTTTATTTTGATGTATTTAGCACGTGTATGTACTTAGCTCTGTGTAACCATGTAATGTGTACGGTTACTAGAGGTTATTTTCGGTTATAGGTAGTTATGGAAGTTAAGGGTAGTTACGATAGTTATAGGAGTAGTTGTAACCGCTTGTAACTTGCACTTGTAAATACCAGTTGTAAGGGACAGTTGTCCCCTCTTATCCATTTGTATTTGGGACAGTTGTGTCCTGTAGATTTTAAGGGATGTGTTCCTTTATTTTAGGACACGTGTTTGCACATTGTAACCGTCAATTGTGCATATATGAAGAGATGGCATGATGCCACGGGCTATTGAGCCCTTACCCAAAATTGTTCCATTGTGTTTCCAAGTGTTCTTACTTGCTTAATACACTTTAGGCATTGTCCCTTTTGTTTCCATTACCGTGTTAATAATATCGTGTTACATTGTCTTTGTGTGCTTTGGAATTGCCTGACATAACTAGAACTTGAGGGGTGAAGTTGAGCGGCATCGCGGACATGACTAGGCTAAGTGTCATCCCGTGACAACGTGGTATCAGAGCAAAGTTTTTCGAATATGGCTGGGAGTGTTGTACGAAGAAGGGAATGTTAGTACTTTGCAAGTTGTGGAAGAACAACTGAGGGGGAGGCCCGAGGCATGGACCAAAAAGACTAAGAACAACGACCCGTCCGTCGCGAGGGACGCACGGGATGCCCAGACTAGTGTGGAGGTGCGTGTTGCGAAGTTGGAACTTGCCATGGGTGAGGTTCATGAACTTCTTGGTAACGTTGATGCCTCAGAGGAGAGGATTGCTACAGTGGAGGGCAAGGCCCTCACGGCAATAGATATTGTCAAGACTTCAATAGAGGAGCAACTTGAGAAGTTGACATCTACGGTGTTGGGGCTCAGACAAGACCTTGACATCGTGAAGGCAGACTGTGTGCTTGTCAAGGCTGCTACTGCAAGAGGCACTGGCACGGGTGGTGTGTCATGCGTCAAGGACCCGAATCCGCCTAAGTTTGGTGGAAGGCGCAACCGCTAAAGAGGTTGATATTTTCTGTGGGGTTTGGAAAGGTACTTCGAGGCGCTGCGCATGGAGGATGATGTCTCCAAAATCAACATAGCAACATTGTACTTAGAGTACAATGCCACGTTTGGTGGAGGAGACATCACAGTGACATTGCCAAGGGTCTTTGTACTATGGACCTTTTGGAGGACTTCGTTAAGGAGTTCAAAAAGCAATTCTTCCCGGAGAATGCGGAGCGGTTGGCTATGAAGAGACTTTGGGGCTTGTAGCACTTGGGGCCAATAAGATACTACATCACGGAATATCAGTTCCTAATGTTAGAGATTCCAGACATGATCGAGCCGAACTTGTTCTTCTACTTCATGGACGGCTTGCAATCATCGCCCAAAGTGGAGTTGAAGAGAAGGGGAGTGCTGGATTTATCTAGTGCTTTTGTGGAGGTAGAGGGTTTGGTGGCGTACAAGAAAGACTTCATTAAGAAGAAGGACAATAAGAACAACAAGGGAAAGGATGGGGGAGAGAAGCCTCACCGTGCCCCTAATCACAAAGACAAAGGCAAGCAACATGAGGAGTAATAGGACCAAACCAAGCGCCGAGACTGTTTTCTATGTGGAGGACCACACTATGTCTGTGAGTGTCCTTAGCGCAAGGCTCTGAATGCACTCGTTGTTGCACAGGATCCAAAACCCAAATGCACGAGCATGGGTCCCATGCGCATCCTGGGAACCATGTCCCGGGGTTGTGTGTGACATCTGGAGACAAGACGCATGTTGGGATTGATAGACATAGGGCTGCACAAGGTAGCATAGGGGCTAGTGATGAGGCACGGTAGTGCTCATGGGGTACGCAGGCCATTTGTGATGACAGGACTTATGTGCAAGTTGTTGCGCATGGACAGAAGCAGGTGTCCGTGGCTATGTATGACCCGAGGGCCGAGGCACAGGCATGCGCAGTGGCCCAACAGAGTGCGAGCGCAGCCTACGAGAACCAAGGCGCAGGGATGAGCGAAGGTTCAGGAGAGTGCACAAGGCCCAGGGATTAAGGAGCTGGGGCGGGCTGGTTCCGAGTGGTGCGCAGGGTGTTGTGCGAGGCCCCGCAGGGGAAGCGCGCTTAAGACAAGGGTTGATGTTTGTCAGCGCGCTTTTCAACGATGTACAGACCAAGGCGCTGGTGCATACCGGTGCTACGCACAATTTTGTGTCAGGATAGGAGGCCGCACAGCTAAAACTGAACATTGACAAGGAATTGGGTTGGATGAAGACAGTCAACACTTCATCCCAACCCATCCATGGGCTGGTGCGCAGGGTCCGCGTCCAGTTGGGGGAACTCGTGCGGTGCTTTTGACATAACAATGGTGACCATAGGCAATTTTCAGATGGTGTTAGGGATGGATTTTCTTGACACTGTCAAGCCATTGTCCTTTCCTAGGGACAACGTGATGGAGATAACTCAGGGCTTGGAGAGGTTCACTATGCCCTTGCTTAGGGAGAAAGTGGGGGCTAAGCTTCTCTCGGCCATGCAATTCAAGAACGGGGTAAGGAAGAAGTTAGAGACCTACATTGCCACTTTAGTAAAGGATGGAGAACCAATTTCTGCTTCGGTACCCGAGGAAGTGAGAGATGTCCTTGGCACATACTGAGATGTCATGCCACCCGAATTGCCCAAACACTTACCTCCTAGAAGGGAGGTTGTCATGTCATTGAGTTGGAGCCCAGGGCTAAGCCTCCAGCCATGGCACCGTACCGCATGGCTCCTCCAGAGTTGGAAGAGTTACATAGGTAGGTAAAAGATCTACTTGATGCGGGGTTTGTTAGGCCTTCCAAGGCCCCATTCGATGAGCCAGTTTTGTTGCTGGAAAAGCAAGATAGATCGTTGTGGATGTGCATTGATTATAGGGCTTTGAACAAGGTCACGGTCAAAAAACAAGTACTCGATACCGTTGGTTGCAGACTTGTTTGATAGGCTGGGCAGGGCACGGTACTTCCCAAAACTGGATTTGAGGTTTGGATATTGGTAGGTTAGGATTGTTGCGGGTGATGAACCGAAGACCGCATGTGTGACACGGTATAGTTCGTACGAATTCCTGGTCATGCCTTTCGGATTGACTAATGCACCCGCCACATTTTGTACGTTGATGAATGACATATTTAAGCCGTTCTTAGACAAATTCATTGTGGTGTATCTTGATGATATAGTGGTGTATGGTGAATTGTTAAAGGAGCTTGTTGAACATTTGGGACACGTCTTTCAAGCACCGAAGGAGAATCAGTTGTATGTGAAGCGGGAGAAATATTCCTTTGCTCAAACGGAGGTTTCCTTTCTTGGCCATTATATAGGCCAAGGGAAGATCGTGCTAAGGCCCATGCAATTGAAGAATGGGAAGCGTATACGGGGGTGAGTGAACTACGCTCATTTTTGGGCTTAGTTAGTTACTACCGCAGGTTTATCTTGAGTTATTCAGCCAAGGCCACGCCCCTGACCAACCTATTGAAGAAACGGGGTACCGTGGCAGTGGTATGAGACATGCCATGCTGCCTTTGAAGATCTAAAGCAGGCTGTTATGGAGGAGCCAGTCCTTCACTTATCGAATTTCTTGTTGCCATTTGAGGTGCACACGGATGCATCGGATTATGCTATAGGAGGGGTGCTTATGCAAGAGGGGCACCCCGTGGCCTTTGAGTCTACAATGCTCAACGACACGGAAAGTCGCTATGCAACCCATGATAAAGAAATGACGGCCATCCATCCATTATCTAAGGTGTGGAGTCATTACTTACTTGGGAGGAGGTTCGTTATAAAGACGGACAATGTAGCCATAAGTTACTTCTAGAACCAAAAGAAGCTTAGTCTGAAACAGGCCCGTTGGCAAGACTTCTTGGAAGAATTTGATTATGTGATGGAGTACAAACCGGGCAAAGTGAAAGTGGTGGCAGATGCGCTTAGCTGCAAGGCGAATTTTCCGAGTGTCAGCACAGCGTATGGGGATGTCCCTGACAAGGTCCGGCTTGGCATGGGGCAGGACCCGTTCGTACAAAACTTGTTGAAGTTGGCTACGGAAGGTAAAACCCGGAGGTTTCAGGTTGATAGTGGGCTATTGTACATATTGGACAACCGTGTTTATATTCCTAGGTGGGAGAATTTGAGGCGTGACCTCGTGAAGGAGTGTCATGACTTGTTGTGGCTAGGAAACTTGGGAATTGAAAGGACCGTAGCACTTCTGGAAGACACCTACTATTGGCCCCGCATGTGCGATAACATTGAGGCCTTTGTCAAGACATGCCTCATATTTCAACAGGACAAGGTGGAACTTAAGTCACCCGCAGGGATGCTGGAGCCTCTACCGATACCAAGACATCCATGGGAGAGCATTTCCATGGATTTTATTTCTGCTTTACCGATATCTGAGGGGCAAGGTTCTATCCTGGTTGTGGTGGACCGCTTGTCCAAATATGGGACATTCATTGCAGCACTGAAGGACTGCAATGCCTTGGAGGCAACGCGCCTATTTCTTAGGTACGTTGTCAAGTACTGGGTGCTTCCGAGAAGCATTGTCAGTGATAGGGACCCTCGGTTCACAGGGAAATTTTGGGCCGAGCTTTTCAGGTTGATGGGCTCAAACCTCCATTATTTCACTAATCCACAAACTAATGGGCAAACCGAGAGGGTTAATGTATTGTTGAAGTTATACTTGAGGCACTTTGTGGGTGCCAACCGACGGGATTGGGCACGGCTGCTAGACATTGCCCAATTTTCCTATAATTTGCAACGCAGCGAGTCTATGGGACATAGTCCTTTAGACAACAGCCCTTGACGGCAAGCCGTTGCATACGGGTACGAGGGGAGCAGACCCGCAACGTAACAAACCGTGAAGGGTTAGAAGGGAAAAACTTGACATTGCCAAGGCTTACTTGGACAAGGCACAATGTAAGATGAAGAAATGGGCTGACAAGAAGCGCAAGCCACTTGAGTTCCAAGTGGGTGATTCAGTCATGGTAAAGTTACTTCCGCAACAGTTTAAGTCACTATGCAAGTTCCACAAGGGCCTAGTCCATAGGTTTGAGGGACCTTTTCCCATCATTGCAAAGGTTGGGAAAGGTTTATATAGGGTGGAGTTGCCACCCAAGCTTAAGATACATCCGGTTTTTCATGTAAGCTTCCTAAAGTCATATCATCGGGATGAAGAGGAACCGAGCCGGAGTCAGTCAGATCATGCTCCAACAGCAGTTGTGACTTCGTATGACAAGAAGATAAATGAGATAATTGCTGAAAGGACCGTGGGAAGTAGGGGAGTTCCTAAGTACTCCAAGTACTTAGTACGTTGGCAAGGCCTCTAGGACGTAAAAGCTACTTGGGAGAAGGAGGATGATCTTTGGTAGTTCAAGGAAGAGATTGAGGCCTTTAAGGCCATTTGACATTGACGAGGGCGTCAATGGTTTTGGTGGTGAAGAGTGTCACCCACCTACTTATTTTATAGTACTTAGCTTTATTTTGATGTATTTAGCACGTGTACGTACTTAGCTCCATGTAACCATGTAATGTGTATGGTTACTAGAGGTTATTTTCAGTTATAGGTAGTTATGGAAGTTAAGGGTAGTTACGGTAGTTATAGGAGTAGTTGTAACTACCTGTAACTTGCACTTATAAATACCGATTGTAAGGGACGGTTGTCCCCTCTTATCCATTTGTATTTGGGACAGTTGTGTTCCCCTAGATTTTAGGAGATGTGTTCCTTTGTTTTAGGACACATGTGTTTGTACATTGTAGCGGCCAATTGTATATATATGAAGAGATGGCATGATGCCACAGGTTGTTGAACCCTTACCCAAAATTGTTCCATTGTGTTTCCAAGTGTTCTTACTTACTTAAAATGCTTTATGCATTGTCTCTTTCGTTTCCATTACTGTGTTAATAATATCGTGTTACATTGTCTTTATGTGCTTCAGAATGGCCTAACTTAACAAGAACTTGAGGGGTGAAGTTGAGTGGCATCGCGGACGTGACTGGTCTAAGTGTTATCCCGTGACATGCTGCTCTCTTGTTTCCATATGCTGCATTCTTGTAAAGCATGTCAAATGCTGTTAAAGAGTATGGCTTCACCTCCACATTTGTCCCCGATTTCACTTTTACTTGAGTTGTGATCAGTGCTACCTACAATATTAATACGAATTTATTTTGACTAAAAACCGCACCAAAATGTAAAGGAAAGGTACAGAAAACCAAAAACAAAAGTAGTGATAAGGAAGAATTAGTTTTTGGGGAAAGGAAAAAATGCCAAGAACAAACCCCAAGGCAAACCCAAATAATGTTCCAAACATGAAGCATTGGGTCGTAAAGGAAAAAAAACACAAAAACTCGAAGCAGCAGATTGACTCTCCAGGCTTGGATTAATGGGTAAAATAACAATTAAACCCACTCTATTATTATTCCGTAGTTAAAAACTTTGAATTAGTTTTAGTTTACATCATCATGAATCGATAAAGTGTATGCTAAATTTTTTTTTGGACATCTCAATTTACAGAAGATGTGATTGCCAATGTTAATTTTAAAAAATTTCCTATTCATATGATTGTACAATCAACTAACATTTATATAGAAATGATTGAAAGTATTATATATCTCTTTGCTTACCTTAGTGGGATTTTCAAAAAGTAGTATAGGCTTCTAAATCATCAGAAGTGAGTATTGTCTGTCTCATTTCTTGTAGGGACTTCATGTCAACTCCACCAACGGTCAACCTCATTTGTAATGAGCAATTTTGGTAGTTCACAACCTACTGTTGGTATAAACACTTGCAAATCGTGCAAGAACGGGTATCATAGAGATCTCAGGTGTTGAGGCCGTGTAGTCACAATCCTTAAGACTTGTTTCAGCGTAGAAAATAGTCTCGGAGATACAACGTCAGCCAATACGATAAACTGAAAGTGTGTAAAGGGAGAGATAGAATAGATGAATGAGAATGAAGTTTTCAAAGAACTTTCAACACTTTAATTTACAAGATCTTTTTCAAAGTTCTTTCTTTTTCCTCAATTAATTTATCTATGTTCAATCAGATTAAATGGGAGAATATATATGTTAATAGTAAAAAGAGACATCTCCTAAAGACGCCCCAAAAAGAGGCGCAAAAACCCGAAAATAACCGTGCACCAGAACTGCCAAAAATCGTCATGTGTGTCGACACACACCTTTGTTCCGTGTGCTTCTGTAAGATTGTGTGTCGACACACGAGCTCTGTGTGTCAACACACAACTCTGTATTTTCGTTTTATAAGATTGTGTATCGACACACGAGCCCTGTGTGTCAACACACATCCCATACATGTAAAAACACTTTAAAATATCGGGACAAATCTCAAATACTTCGTTAACAATACTCATTTTGAAAATATACCAACACCTACAAAGATAAGAAATACACACAAGATCATCCACAAAACAAAATAAAACTGTAAGAGTATAAAATTATTAAAGAAACTTTATTTATCAGCCTAAAATTTTAATATAGTTGGTTCTTTGATAGAAACACTTAATAGATTTATTTTTTCAATAAATAGAGAGAAAACTCTCAGTACAAGATGGCACACCCATCGAAGCGGAGCCCTAGAAAGACCACAAGAGCGGGGAAAAAGTAAAATAAAATAAAAGACTTGAAAATCTAAAGATGCCTAAAAACACACCTACACCAACTCCTGGGGAATGAAAACGCCAAGAGAACCACGCCAAACTAAGTAAAAAAAAACATCTAAACATGAACAACGAGCACCAATGATGAAGAACGCCCTCCATCTTTCTAAAGACAACACAAAATAGAAGCCTACAATCTCAAACACCAATAACTCTAACGAATAACCAGAAACACTTGCCACTAGCACTCCAAACAATACTCAGCTCACAGTCGCCCCAAGAAATCCATGCGAAGAGCACCAATGACATCAAGGTCTAATGCGGAATGAAGCACAGCCTGACTTCTTCTTTCGATACTTCTTCTTCCTTCGGAAAAGCCTGCCACAGGCTTCGTCTTCAATAGAGCAAATAATCTGATGCACGTCAGACTCAGGACCATCATAGTTTAGGCCTAATATTTTTCCCATGTCCCATCCCCTATGAGCCCGCTTGAGAGTAAAGGAAGGCTCGGTAAAGGACATATCAGGACCAAGAACACCAAGAGGAAAAGGAAGGGTGGGGCAGTCCACAGAATCATCAATGTGGTCACTCACCGGATCAGAACGGTTGCAATTAAGCTCCACAAAGCATTCAATATGTTTTTGGCTTACATAAGTTGGAAGACCATCACTAGGACCAGCCTCAGGCACCTTATCTTTACTTAACACATGTACAACAGCCGCCTTATTAACACCAATACTGCTCTCCTCCTCCATAGTATGATTTAGATCCACATCCTTGGTCACTTCAAGGGCACCAGCAGAGTTAACACTATGAGAACTTTGAGGGGAATCTGCAGAAGCTAGTGAGTCACTCTGAGCAGGGGATGCACCCACAACATCATTAACTCCCAAAGAATTACCCACAACGCCCATTACTGTGGGGTCCCTATCCACTATGTCTTCCTCTCTAGGGGTTGTCAAGACGTTTCATTTAGTAGGATCATTCCCATTAGCACCATCACCAGAAGTCTTCTCTTGAACCCATTCAGAAGACACCCGATTGGTTTCAAAAACGTGAACAATGTGCTGAGATTTCCAAATTGATAGGACCACTACATCCTTGATTGGATCGGGTAACTTAGTCTCAATAAGGACTCTTCCAACCTCAAAGGATTTAAAGTTAGAGCATAGCTTGTCCAATGCTAGGATTGAACCCCACTGCTCACATAATTTAGAGAAATTATCAAAGGACCATGTTTGAATAGACATTCCATAACAAACAACCCAAGCCTTCCTCTTCAGATTTTTTTTCAAATTCGGTCCAGACAGATATTTTCTTAAACCATTTTTTTTATCCAAGGCTCTTCAACTTGACAAAATAACTCCTTTTCTTCTATGAATGAAAAAATGAGAAGAAATTTCCTGCCACCTATGGTACAACTTTTGGAAAAGCTAAACCCCACTTCATTTAGCTTTGATGAGATTGTTTGTTTCCAATTTAATATCCATCATAGTTTCGATAACCAGACTCCTATTCAATTTATTAACATTCTTGTCCATCGCTTCCAGCTGAATGATTTTTCAGTCAATCCCCCCGACTAGAGGTGGCCGCGGGCCGGGCCTGGGAGCCTCCAGGGCCAAGCCCGGGCCCGCTATAGTGCGGGCCGGGCCGAGTGGGCCCGGGTTGGCCCTCTTCCGTCAGCTTTAAAAAAGAAGCAAAATTTAAATAATACAAAGTCATTTTGTTCTAAAATTATTATAATTTATTGATAAATAATATGAGATACAAATACATTTTTTTTCAAGCACTAATAATGCTAAATATATATGTTCAAAAAAAATAATGCTAAATATATGTAATAAAATGAAATATACAATAAGTAATAGTAAATAATTGTAAATATCTTATCAAAAAAAATAATGGTAAATAAATAACATAACAAGTACAAATACAACGCAGTTGGAGCCTAATATTTAAAAGTACAAATTTGTTTATCAAAAAATACAAAGTTTGACGTATGGGGGGTGCAGTCGTCTTTTAACGTAAATATTTAAAAGTAAATAATTGACATACAGGTTGGCTGACGGTCCAAAAATATGGACCAACGGTGTCCGCAAATAATAATCTAGCTCGTCACATGACGTGGGGGCTACTATGGGCGTAAATTGCTCCAACAGCTTCCACAAATATGACGTGTGTGAACTACTTCCATTAGATGTGGAAGATCCTACTGCAGCAGTATGAATTATCGGACGCTAATTTCCGAGAATATTGAGAAAATAAACTATGTAAGTCGTTATTGACTTGGGCAATGAAGGTGTCGATATTGCGACTAGGATACAAATACTTGAAAAAATGTTGGCAAAACAAGTTTAAACCCCCGTGTTTACAACGAGGATCTAAAATAGTTGCTAAGCAGTATGTAAGAGGTAGTTCAGAATAATATTTAGCAAATTTTTCTTTCATTGCCTTAATCGATTCGAACAAAATGGGATTTGATTCATTACCCGCCATCCAATTTACAATATCAAGCAATCTTGATATTGCTTGAGGCATGGTCGGATAGTAGTAACCCGAAAAAAATGTCGTGGCCTCTTTAAACATGCAAAAAAATTTACAAATTTCATCTATTGTCTCCCAATGTATACCGTTCAGGTTGTAATCGCTCCATTCTGGGTGATTGTCCTGTGCGAATTCCATCAGAACATTTTTTATTAATGCGCTCTAACATTTCTATCGTAGACGACCACCTAGTTTGGGAGTCTAATTTGAATGATTTATATTTTATACCATGCAACCTACATAAATTTCTAAATCTTATTTTTCTAGTTCCGGATGATTTAATAGATATTATTACGGATCTTAAGGTGTTAAGGAATGCGTTTACAAGCTCTAAACCATCCATTACCATTAAATGCAAAATGTGACAAATGCAACGAATATGGAAATACTTCCCACCTAACATGGGTCTCATGTGCCTAATTAAATGTGTAACGGATGCAGTGTTCTTGGTAGCATTGTCGAACGTAATACTGAAGATACGTCGCTCTATGCCCCAGTCGCGGACTGCCGACATAATCGCACCCGTAATTATCTCGGCAGTGTGGGGGCAATCTAAAATACCAAAATGAATTATTCTCTTTTGGAAGATGTAGGAGTCATCGATCCAGTGTGCCGTTATGCATATATAAGGTTGGCCAGGTTTCGACTTCCATATGTCCGACGTCAACGAGAACATGCTCGTGTTTGTCGCAAAAAGTGTTAAGACCCCAGCTTTCATACTGTGGTACAACGTAAAAGCGTCCCGCTTTACGGTGTTCCGAGGAATCCTCACAATAGCGGGGTTCACCCATTGTTAGAGGTAGTCGACGAAATATGGGTTTTCGCCGACATTGAAAGGCCTTTCGCCCAAAATTATATATTTAGCTAGCCCCTTTTGGTTGCCCTCTTGAGAGAACCTAAAATTAGCAAGTGCACCGGTCACTTGCTGTACTAGACGTTGTTGGCTCTTATCTGGGCATTGCTCGGGGTGGCACCTAAGTATATGTCTGCTTAATGTGCCTGTCCCACTATCAGGTTGATGGCTAAAAGTCCTAGATGGGTCACATAATTTACAAGTTGTTTTATTAGTTGTCCTATTAAGGATAAAGTGATTCCATACCCCACTAATTGTACGCCTACTAGTAGAGGTACTACTTTCAGACTGGGCTTCGGTGGTAGGCGTTGGTTCCTCATCAGTTTGTGAGTCTCCAACTCCACCACTCGACTCATGATAATCTTGTTGTTGTGAAAAGTCATAATCTATGCTATCATCAGTGTCTAGGGGTGATGGGTCTTGTTGTATAAAAGCTCGTTCTTCCATATTAAATATAATAATTCTACTCCTTTTAGGGATTCTGGGTGGCCGAGAAGAGCTAGAAGTAGCACTACCAGCTCCAGAGGATAATGAAGAGTTGTGTGCCATATTAGTATAAGTGATTAGTATTTATAAAATGCAAGTAATAATGCAAATTAAATAATTAAAAATGCGAACCAAATAAAATTGCGATACTAAAATTATCGAAATGAGAGAACAATGAAATTTTAACTTCAGCCAAACACTTTACAAACTTCGAACTATAGAGCACAATTTTGCAATTAGCAAAGTTGAAGAAGATGGGAGATGATGAATGTATAGAGAGAAAAGAGAGGATTGAAGATTTGGTGAGGAAATGGGTTGGAAAGGATTAAGTATTTATAGAAAAAAATATATAATTTTTTTTTTAATTATTAGAGCCGTTTGCAACGGCTCTCTAGCCGGGCCCTGGCCTGGTTTTTTTGGCCCGTGGCCCGGCCCGAGGTATACCGGTCTCGGGCCGGGCCGGGCCGGGTCGGGCCAGTTTCCGGGCCAACCCGGCCCGTTGGTCACCACTACCCCCGACCTTCACAAACTTGTCCGTTAATTTTGGTCGATCTTCCATATCAAAAACCATCTCTGTATTTCCACTCTTAGAGTTTGTTGAGATTAACCCAGTTCTCTCTTGACCGCCTTCTCTGACCACATTAACAAAGGTTCTCTTTGAGAGATCACGAGTTCGAATCCCAGCAAGTCCCATTATAAAAGGCAAGTGCATTATCCACGCTTTAAGCTCTATGAGCATATTTTGTGAGGGGTCATGCATGTTAAAGTGTAAAACATTCATAAACCTTTACCCATTAGCTTAATTAAGCTTTTAAAATAGTTGGTTCTTTGACAAAAAACACTTAATAGACAGAGATTATGAGTTCAAATCCCAAGACCCCCCCTCCTGGCATATGCATTATGCACGCTTCAAGCCTAATGCTCATTTTGCATGACAGGTCTTGCATGTTAGAGTATAAAACAACTCATGTACCTTCACCTATCAGTTTAACCTTTCGAAATACAAAACACTTAATAGAAACCCAAAAAGAGAGAAACAAGATCAAACAATTGACAAGAAAAAGAACCTTTATTTTGATGCAAGTGTTGTTATTGCAGTCATTGAGTTTGAGAGGCGGTGGCATATGAAGGATCCTTGGAATTGGTACGAAGACTAGAATCTAAGAAAGCAGCTCCATTGAATCTGAAAACAATGTTTGCACCCACTAGCTTGGTATTCCATACTCCTTGTCCGAGCTGAATGCTATTGCATCCGGGCTATATCTTTAATACACACCAAAAAAAAAAAAAAAAAAAAGAACAGTTCAAACATGTCAAATAATTATCCTAATTTTTTCTCTTTTTGTAACGGGTCACGGTGTCGAGAAAGTGGGTTATCGCAGAAGTTATGTAACGGGTCGCAATGTTTAAGAAGTAGGATATTATGAAAATTACGTCATATTTAGCGGCTATCGTGTTAGATTTTATAAGATAAGTAAGTTGCTTTTAGGGGTTTGTTTGGCCAAGCTTCAGAAGTAGAGAGTATTTTGCTTGAAAAGAAAGCTGCTTTTAAAGAAGAGCAGAATTTTTATTTTTTTATTGTTTTTGAGCTAAAGTTGTTTTTCTTGCAATAGCAGAAAAAATAGTGTTGTTGTTTTAAAGTAGAAATAGAAGCAAAAACTAAAAATTTTTCAAATAAAAATACTCCTATTGAAAACATATTTTACAAAATGAATTTAAAAAAAAGTTTTTCGCAATTTGGCTAAACATATCAGAAGTCCTACATCTGTAAGAACTTGAATGAATGAATAATCAATCAATTGTGGATCGTATGTTTTAATATTATACATGTGCATTACATAGGTAGCTACAAAAGCACTAATATGTGATGGCCAACAACATAATCGCTAGCTAAAGTCTGATATGTAATGTAACAATCTTTACTAATTTTAAAATAGAGAAGAAAACTCATACATCATGTCATTCATTTTTTCGATAAATAGCACCGAAGCGCAATAAAACACAGGCGCTCTCGCAAGGGTGAGGCCTGAACCAGCTAAAAACAACCGGCAAACAAGCAAGCCAAAAACAACCAAAGAAACAAGGAAAAAGAAAAACCGGGAACCACAAACGGAAAAACGCGACCCAAGACCATAGAACCACAAGAGAACAAACCAAAATCCAACCCCAAAGAAAAAGGAGCTTACAGCAGAAACACGGAAGCAAGCTCAGAGAACCCAAACACAACAGCATGGACCACCCGAGAGGGCGAATCCTACAAAGCCAAACCAACACAACCAAGGCCCCAAGCATAGTACCAGGCAAACAAAAGAAAGAGAACAGCGAGACGACGCAGAGTCCCCACAACCAAAAGCGGAAAACCTGCAGAGCCACACCAGCACAACTAAAGAACGGCCAAAGCGGTAGAATGACACAACCCAGGACAAAGAGAAAACCTTCTTCGGATCAATTAGCTGGGTTAGATTTCCTCTTGGACCGCCTCTTCTTCTTCCTTTTCCGCAAATCTGGCACTCCTTCACAAATGGATGTCGTAAACTCATGGATCTCACTCTTTGGACCATCAAAATGAAGCCCAAGTCTCTTACCCATATTCCATGCCCTTATAGCCCTGGCAAGATTTCCTGGTTGGGGGTCGGTGGTTGTCTGATGGAGGTCAAGAGAATGACTGCACCGGGGGAGGGTGTTTGAAGTTGGTAAGGGTAAAGGAAGGTCTTAAGGGGATTAGGCCACACTAGAAGGCCCATTAGGAGTTTCACTTTGGTTAGTTCTATTAGAATGGTAAAGTTGGCTCAATAGTTGTGTCCCATTTCTTTTCCTCTAGAATATTCCCATTATGGTGTAGGGACTCAGCCTCATTAAAGTTGAGTTATACAAAACAATCAATGTCCTGTTGATCTTCATACACGCTTGTCCCCTTGTCCTCCAATCGATCCATGATGAGGCTTGTTGTTCCTTTCCACCCTCAAGCCCCGAGCCATGGTCCATCTCCATGCTTGGCCCGTTACTGTCTCGGCTATCATATGCATCCGTTGGGGCACCCCTATTGGCATGCATCTGATACTGCACCTGCTCCGGCAAATATGAATCTATTTTCAGTTCTTCCTCGCTTTGGATTTCGGTTGCCTTTGGCATCGGTATCGGAAAGGCCGTAGACTCAGGGATAATAGAAGAGTCTTCGTCATCCCCATTAAAATTTGGCTTTTCATTTTCTTCCGTACATCTCTGCGCCCTTCCTTCACTGTTAGCCATAGCGAGGTCACCATCAACTTCTGCTATGGCTGGATTTTCTACAGTTGGTGGATTGTTTGATTTCTCTTCCCTCCAGTTATGCTCGTCTTCCTTAATACCACGGAGAATTCATGTTGCTGTATGTAGAACAGTATCTTCTCTTCAATGGGATGACAATGGTTCGTATCAATCAACACCCATGCATATTCGAGAGAATTCCCCTGACCATAGCCATTGCGGATATGGACCACCTCTCCCCAACACTCAGCGATGAGCATGATGTTATCCTCCTTCCAGCCTTGGATTGGGAGGCCTGCAATCGAAATCCACGTAGAACGCATCTTCCATGTCTGTGTCTCTACCCATGGTTTGACTTCTACACGCCATGACAGAAACCAATCCTTCCCTTCCTCCACCATTCTATCCCGAGATTCAACACTTTGGAAAACCCATATCATTCTGAACTTCCCTAACTCCTTCACCTCCACCTCATTAACACCTCTCTCCCTTAATCGTTGTAATGCTTCTTGTCTAGTAGTGTGAACAAAGGTTTAGCATATCAAGCTTCGACGTAGCCATTCCATACTTTCATCCGCTAAGGACCCATACACCACCTTAGTATGGTTTTGTTGCTGAGAGTGAGTCATAATAGTTGCTCTTCCTATCTGATTGGTTGTTCTCCCATTTTGGTTTTGATCAGTATTTGGGTACAACTGATCCCTTACTTCATCAACACCACTCCCCTTCCTATTAAACCTAGCAAACTTGACAAGGATTCTATTGTCTCTTATCATCATTCCATTCATTTCCTGCCTATCACAAAATCTTACAAATCCAAAACAGGAATTACTATTCCATCTTCTTCTCCAAGGGATGTAAGTGCTTGTAATTTTCCCAAAGCATCTGAACAACTGATGCAACCAAGTATGGTCCATGCTCCATGGGAGGATATCAACAAATAAATTGGCCATTTTAAACCCAGACAGCAAAAACACCAATGGGATCTTATAATTTCCCCAAAACCTAGGTGTAACCTTGAGGGAGAAGGGCCACCAGGTATGAGGTGGTTGGCCGGCTAGTGGGAGAGCGATTACCGGTCACGAGGGCCACCAGGGAGACGAATTCGGTGGAATCAATTCTGGTTGCAGGGACCATGAGGAAGACGACAGGGCCAGAAGTACTAACTTGACTTGGAGAAGCAATATTCAATGATTGATGGCACCAGTGTGTAGATCGGGGACCGGAGAGACGAAACCGCCGAACAGCGGCAGTGGGGACCACCGCACGCGCCATCGGGGCTGAGTAGGGGGGATAAATTTGAAACTCGCCGTCACCGCGCGTGCCTGCGTAGAACTAAATGCTACATCATGTCATTCATGTTTACAAAAAGTGGAGCGTAGCTGACCATTTCAACGACGTCACTGTTACAATCATAAAAACAAATTTATTAGTGATAATAAAAAAATCCAAAATCATATATTATACTATAAATTCAAAATATAATAACAAAAAATAGAATGAATGAAACAAACCTGTTTTGCTCAAGGAAAAGCAAGAATGCAGCTTCAGTTAGTGCACTCTTTAATGTTCCATTTGTGGTTTTGGGTTTCGGGTCCGATACTTGTAATTCGCTCACAATTGCCTAGCAAATTATACCAAAATAACAAACGTTACATCCAGAAACTGCATTATACATCTAATTTGAGTGTCCATAAAACGTGACAACATTAGATGACATAAAAAAAGAAAAAATAAGTATGAAGTACCTTTGGACCAGATCGTGGTTACATTATAAACATTGTTAGGATTATACCTCAAATTTATGTATTTAAAAATTAAGGGTAGCCGAGGGTCACCGATCGATTGGGGGGATGTCCGATCGATCAGGTGATTTAAGTGAAAAATACCTGTTTTGGCCGGTAGAGGGCCGATCGATCGGGAGTCGTTTTTCCACGAGGGTTATAAATAGACCTATTAGGGTTTCAGTTTAGGTATCTAATTCAGAGTGAGGCTGCCGTCATCTAAAGAGAGAGAGAGGTGATTTCATAATTCCTCCAATTTAGATATTCGAGTGCTATGAGAGTTCAGAGAAAGCGATCTATAATTCTCCATAAATCTCGTTAAGAGGAAGTGTGATTGTAATTCTTCCGTTCAAGTATCAATAAAGATCTCCATCTCCCCCCGTGGTTTTCTCCCCTCTCGATTGTAGAGGAGTTTCCACGTAAATCATTGTATTCTTTTTGTTTGTTCTTTCTTTCACTTATTTTGTTTACTTCTCGTTTGTGTGAGTCATATTATTTGAATCGAATCAAGTGATTAGGGTTTACGCTTCCGCGTCAAGATTTTTCCTCACAAATTGGTATTTGAGTATATCGGTTTGTTCCAGATTTATCTATCAAACATCAAAGAAAAAATTGATTTTTATTAGAAAAAAAGAATAACAACAACAACAAATCCAATGCCACAAAGGCTCCCGCTAATGCAGGGTCCCCAGGGGGGGGGGGGGGAGGTTTAAAATATATGCAGTTTTACCCTTTCAGGGGACTATCCTAACAGGAGGATGTACCGAATTTTATTAGAAAAAGAATAAATATTATAAATACCCGTGAATTATTATTTGAAATCAAATATATTCCTCTTGTACTTTTGAAATCATCAAAAGTACACCTTAAATTATAAATTGTATCGATTGATGTAAAGTTTTTTCGCCTTTTTAAAACTAAAGTCATATTTATCATATCACGTGCTATTTATAAGATTTTGGTTATATAAGAAGTTGTGGTTAATATACAATAGTAACTTATAGGGTTTATTAGATGACATTAAAACTTGGATCAATTTTATGTCAAGTAATAATTCAAAACGTCTTATGCGATGAATTTTCTAAAATAAAAAAAATAGAGCAAGTGTAATTGGAGTCCGGTTTGAGGCCAGTTTACTGTATTGAGTGTTGAGACTGTTTGCATACAAATCACATTCTATATTAATGTGTATTATCGGATTTTTACTTCTAATTATGCAAAAAAGAAGGGCAAAAGAAAGAGAGATTACATGAACATCATAGAAGTCAGCAGGGTGATCCAACGGCTGAGATTTTCCGCCGTTACAATTGGTGATTGCTTTGATGTTGGGATACTCTCTTTTTAGTGCTTCATAGAATCTCATATAATCTGCTGCTCCACATTTATTAATTTAATTAATTCACGTTAGATTTTGAGTAAACACAAAAACAAAAATAATAATAATAATGGATTTTAAATATGGGTAGCAATCCAAATGTATGTTTTATATTTTATATTGAAATTATATTTATATTATACGGCTGAAGTCATCCGGACGTTAATTTGAATCCTCTAGATCAAATAGATTCTGGTATAAGAATCATGAATTGAACGGTAGCAGAACAATAAAATTGATTACATAATTGATTTTCAGCTAGCTTAGTCTTCTAATAATGTGTTAGATTATGTCTTAAATTACTTGTTTTATTTTTATGAGGCTGCTGTGGGGTCACCAATCGATCGGGGGGGAAGCCGATCGATCGGGTGATTTAAGGAAAGATTCGGAATTTTGGCCGTGAAGGAGTCGATCGATCGGGTCCCTCCCGATTGATCGGGAGTCGTTTCCGCAGGCCCTAATTATTTTCTATAAATAAGGGCTCGGTTTTTTGTGAGTTTTACTCCAATTCAGATCCAATCAAAGGTTGTGAGCTGCCGCCATTAAGAGTAAGGTGATTTCGTAATTCCTCAAAGATATTCGAGTGCTATGAGAGTTCAGAGGGAGTGATTGTAATTCTTCCATATATCTCGTTTGGAAAGTGTCGTTGTAATTCTTTCGTTCAGTTAATAAAGAATCTCTATCTCCGCCCGTGGTTTTCTCCCCTCTCGATTGTAGAGGGGTTTCCACGTAAATATTGTGTGTTCTTGTTTTGTTCTTTCTTTCTCCATATTTGTTTACTTCTCGTTTTGCATGAGTCATATTATTTGAATCGAATCAAGTCATCAGGGTTTACGCTTCCGCATTAAGTTTTCCCTAACAAATTTGGTATCATATTATATCAGATTTGTTTAAGTTTTTACTCCACAAATTGGTATCAGAGCCCTGTTTATTTCGATTTGATAATATGACGTCCGCAATTAGATCCGAAATTGAGAAGTTTGGTGGTCAAGGGAGCTTCAATTTATGGCAGGTTCGCGTTAAGGGCCTCTTGACTAAGAATGGCTTGAAGAAAGCTTTAGATGGGAAAGAGAAGAATCAGAGAATCTTACAGAAGCACAATGGGAGGAGTTGGATGAGAAGGCGCTCACAGCAATTCAGATGTGTCTTACCGATGACATTTTGACAGAAGTTCTGGAAGTGAAGACCGCTAAGGAGTCGTGGAAGAAATTGTAGGATATGTTCTGTTTCAAGTCTGTCTCCAACAAACTCGCAGTTAAGCGCCGGTTATTCACGTTTCGTATGTCAGGAGGTACGTCATTTAAGAACCACGTCAGTAAATTTAATTCAATTATTCAAGATTTGAAAGAATTGAATGATGTTCCTAAGGATGAAGATCAAGCAATGTTGTTGTTATGTTCTCTCTCTACTTCATATAAGGGTTTTGTCGAAAGCATAATTTATGGGAGTAGACAAACCATATCTGTTGATGAAGTTAAGAGAAACCTACTGAGTAAAGAACGAGTAGATAGAGAATTATCTGATTCTGTTTATAACTCAGGTAGTGGTTTATTTGTGAGGGGGAGAACCGAGTATGATCATAGTGGAAACAAGTCTAAGTCTAAATATCAAGACCTAACCTGTAACTACTGTCATAAGAAAGGACATATTAAGAAAGACTGTTACAAGCTTAAGAGAAAATTAGAAGCAGATAACAGGTCTGACCAGAGATCCATAGCAGCTAGTGTTGTGAATGGTGAGAATGAAGATTTTCTATAGTCTGTGTCTGAACCTCAGTTCAACTCGAAAGATAGTTGGTTTTTGGATTCGCGTTGCTCCTATCATGTCTGTCCCAACCGGGATTGGTTTTCCACGTACGAGTCTGTTCAAGGTGGAGTTGTTTTGATGGGTAATGATAATCCATGCAAAGTTATGGGTATAGGAACAATTCGTTTTAGGATGTTCGATGGCACTATCAGGGTTTTGGGCGATGTTCATCATGTTCCTGATTTGAAGAAGAATCTCATCTCTTTGGGTACTCTTGAGTCTAAAGGGTACAGGTACACAGCTGAAGGTGGAGTTTTGAGGGTCCTTAAGGGTGCTTTGACAGTTATGAACGGCAGAAGGTTAGGTACGTTGTATGAACTTATCGATTCCACAGTTGTTAGATCTGTTGCAGTATCTTCATCATCCTTGTTATTGACAGAACCAGAGATCACAAATTTAGGACGTTAGAGATTGGATCATTCAGGTGATAGGGGTCTGTCTCAGCACAGTGTGAGGGGCTCTTTGTGTGGTCAGTTCAGAGGACTGGTGGTATGTGAACAAGGGCTTTATGGGAAGCAAAAAGGTTTTCGCTTCAAGCAATTCCTGACGAGTAGACGTGTCACGTTTGGTGAGTCTTCATTATTGTCTCCACAGAAGATGTCATCAGTTGATTGTGATTTAGGTCAAGTGAGTAAGCCAGAGGGAGTTCAGTTCAGTAACACAGTTAAGCAGCAGGTAGCTGTTTCAGATGATGTGTCAAGAGCCAATTCAGAGAAGAAGATTGGCATTGCTAATAACCTCTCAGATATGTTCACTCAGTTTCTACCTAACAGGAAGTTCAAGCTTCGCTCGGTTAGGTTTCGTACTTCGTTGAATTAACCCCGTGTGTGGGGATTTAGTGGAGAAGGTGGAGGAAATTCTTTTATGTATGTAATTTGAGCCAAGGTAGAGATTTGTTAGGTTATGTCTCAAATTACTTGTTTTATTTTTATGGGACTGCCGTGGGGTCACCGATCCATCAGGAGGGAAGCCGATCGATCGGGTGATTTAAGGAAAGATTCGAAATTTTGGCCGTGAAGGGGTCGATCGATCGGGAGTCGTTTCCGCAGGCCCTAATTATTTTCTATAAATAAGGGCTTAGGGTTTCGGTTTTTTGGTGAGTTTTACTCCAATTCAGATCCAATCAAAGGTTGTGAGCCGCCGCCATTAAGGGTGAGGTGATTTCGTAATTCCTCCAAGATATTCGAGTGCTACGAGAGTTCAGAAGAAGTGATTGTAATTCTTCCATATATCTCGTTTGGGAAGTGTCGTTGTAATTCTTCCGTTCAATTAATAACGAATCTCCATCTTCGCCCGTGGTTTTCTCCCCTCTCGATTGTAGAAGGGTTTCCATGTAAATATTGTGTGTTCTTGTTTTGTTCTTTCTTTCTCCATATTTGTTTACTTCTCGTTTTGCGTGAGTCATATTATTTGAATCGAATCAAGTTATCAGGGTTTACGCTTCCGCATTAAGTTTTTCCTAACAAATTGGTATCATAATATATCAGATTTGTTTAAGTTTCTTTAAATAATGACCGTCATAATAGATTTATATTGTATTTTATTTTTCGGAACTGATCGATTCATGTATTTCTATTCCAGGACTGTTAGAATAATGAGTACTCGTTTGAAATCAACTTGTACTCCTTTAAAAAGTTAACGCTATCATCTGCTTTCGAAGTTTGACCCTAATAACAACTTGAGGTACGTTTACCATAACTCGATTTTTTAAAAATTAAAGGTGAGGATTATAATTTAAGAAAGAGAAACTGAGACTCGAATTAACACTGTGTCACATCTCAAGAACTCATACCACGGTAGTCCTCCTTTATACAATCTTGATTTCCAATACTGACGTAGTTAAGTTTAAAGGGTTCGGATGCCCTAACTTGGCTCGCTAAGAACCCCATGTTGAATTTGGACTGCCTACTGCAAATTCAATACTGTCCAACATTTCCTAATAAAAAAAGAAGAAGCATATCCAGTGCCTCAAGGGCTCCCGCCTACAGAAGGTCTAGGGGGGACGGATGTATGCAGCCTTCTCCCTTCAGGGTGTCAACCTGAAAAGAGGCTGTTTCCCAGTGCTCCCAACCTGAGGGTGAGGACTTCCCAGGAGGTTATCCATCTTGATACTACTCTCGCCCAAGCACGCTTAACTTCGAAGTTCTAATGGGATTCAGTGACAGCGTGTTGGTGCCCTCTTTGGTCAACATTTCCTAATAACATAAAGCAAAATAAAGTTAATTATTGAATTTATATTAAATTCAGAAATTAATTAATTAAACCAACAAGACAAAATAACTTTTACTTGAATAAAAGGTGTGAGCATCATGGTGTCGATTTGTTCACTTTGACTAAATCATGTATCATTATAATTTTTACAGCAATGAAAGAAAAATAAATATGTTAATTAGGGGTGTTCATGGGTATGGGTATAGCCATGACCCACCCAACCCAAGGAGATTAGGTTGGGTTGGTTTTGGTTCGTTTTAGAATTTGATTCCTAATAGGTCTAATGATGAATACCCGTGGGTACTTGGGTGGGTTTAGGGTTACCCATGTGTAATCCTTCATCATTAAGAGTGTTTTTGATATATTACTTTCCAATGTAAAAGTTCATAAATTAAAATTTTAAAAAGTGAAATTATCACTTAGGTACCCCTAGATTTGAACATTTATCACCTAAATATCATGACATTTCAATATATACAATAAAGTACCATGGTGTTAGAATATTTTTGTTACCTAGATACCCTCTGTCGGAATTTAATGAATTTTTGTAAGAATCTGAACAAATTTATACCAAAAATGATGATGTAATTATTACAATAACATGTATATAAGTCATGCCAATTTTCAAACGAAAACTTAGCAAATTGCGAAAAGAATTCCTTGAATGTTGATATAAACTACCTAACTATTGTCAAAATTATGTGTCATGTTAGCATTTTTAGCAAAATATCATTTAATTTTAATAAAGATAGTAATATGTCGTCAAAATCATGTTTTATTTTAGCTTTTTTTAATAAAAATCTATTAAGTTTTAACAAAAAGGTACCTGATTGATAAAATTTTAAACCTTAATATACCTAAGTAATAAATTGTTGAAACCTCAAGGTACCTCGTTGTATATATTAAAACGTCAAAGTACAGTCATATCTCAAGGTACCTAATTGATATTTTATATTTTAAAAAATTAGAACTCCTGTTTCTTTATTTGGTTCAGAGTATTTGAAAATGAGTTAGAACAATAACTGAGGTTAATAGTGGATGAAAAATTTTCGTGTCAACCACACTCATTATCATAAAACAACCACCTCGCCCTAAATATGAACCATATGCAAACCAGTCGTGAATTTGTAAAAATATTAGCTATGTTTGCTCTCTTTCAAAACAATTTGTGTTACTCTAACCAGAATCACTACATCATGGCCACTCTGAGATTGGCCGGCAAGAGTATGACCATGAGGGCATATTGATTAAGCTCGATTACAAGTTAAATTTTTTTGGTCAATAAAATTCTAAACCAGATCGTATTTAATTTAAATTTGTAGTAAAATAAATATGATATGTTAAATATTTGAATTAAAAAACTCAGATCTCAGTTACATAATTATATTATGTTTGGAGATTCACAACCTTCTAAAACTAACTCAATAACATAAAACTAACTCAATAGCATGCCGAAGTTAAATAAGTTTTATTGAATATCGATTTATGAGTTGATCCATCAAGACCCAAAACCAACCCAACCCCAACCCAGAATGCAATTGGTTTATGGGTTTAGGCCGGGTTTGGATTGGATATTAATGGGTCTCATGAATTATTACCCAAACCCAACCCGACCCGCCCAATGTTCACCCCTAATGTTAATTGTATAGAGATTTTTGTTAACAATAAATAATAAATGTACGTGTTTATGTAACTGGTTTTAGAGAAATTGTTTATTGTTAATTATAGATATTTTTGTCATTCAAAAACATATGTAACTTCTTAAATCCGTACAAAATCATAGAAATATTTTGCAAGAGTTTTTCTTCCTAATTTTTTCTATATACGTTGTTTTACTTGTAAATATAAATATGTGTTAGGGCTATTATTCAAAACTTTCACAAAATAACTTCAGATAAAACGATTTATACAAGGCACTCTAAGTAACAAACGATAATAACTCCAAGATCTCAGATCTTGCCCCAATAGAACCAACTTATACTCGACCAGGACTAATTACAACACAAATCACTCAACAAACCTCGAATACAACTCTAGATTCAAGAAAACAAACTAATCAAGTTAGGTTAGAAGTATACCTCCTCTTGTGAACTTAAATCTCACCAAGATTTGCAAGTATGAGACTGAAAACATCCAGTAAGGCTCTGGAATCTGCAACACCAGCGACGATCGGACCACATCGACCACGAACCGAGCAACACCAACCACGAACAGACCTCCACCAGCGCGAACGAAACACCACGACCACGAAATCACTTCGAACCAAGGCTCACGAGGCTGGAACCTTTGATTATTTTGGCTCAAAGGTTCGTATTTAGGGTTAGGGTTGCTATGAAAGCCTTAGAGAGACAAAATCGCCAGAGAGAGAGGGAAGAGGAGGAGGAGGATCAGTTTCTCTACCTCTCCAACCCTAAATCTTGGCATTTATAGCCCTCCAAGCTACAATCCAGGTGAACCCTAGACCTCATCACTGCCATCGATTTAGAATCGATCTAACCGACACGACTTACCCACACCAAGCACAACGTGAGCCACGGATCTTGTGACACGTGTCGAAGTTCGAACAGCTGAGACCGGGAGGGCGAAGCTTCTGTAAGAAGCTTCACAAAGAAACCCTAACGGGTCTTTCTTGGGAAAAGAAGATAAACAGTGGAAAACACGGCTTTATTCATCTCACCTGGCAGTAAGGACAAACACGGGCAGCGATAGTGCAACCCCGGGCAGCATGTACACAGTACAAAAAAGGTAATTAGTACAACAAGTAAGAGGCAATTTGGACATTGCCCCAATATACCTAAATTCAAATTATCTCAAAGGGAAAACACAGCGTTTTACATTACTCCCAAACATTAAGTGACGCATTTTATATTTACTTAATTTTTCAGCTTGTTTTGACTCAATTTAGAAAACTAATATTAAGACTGACCTAAGTCATTTATTTACCAAACACAACAAACTCCACCTTGGTAAGTATATGACTAACAATTCCCATGCATCATCACCCCAGGTTCCATTCCATTTGGACGAGTTTAACAAAACGTGTAAACTTCTCCAAAGGAAGACTTTTAGTCCCCATATCAGCGGGGTTATTCTCGGTACAAATTTTCAGCAATTCAATCTGATTTTTCTTCTATATTATCCTTGATAAAATACCGTTTAACTGCTAAGTGTTTTGTTCTATCATGAAATACTGGGTTCTTACATAGGGCAATGACAGATTGACTATCTGAGTAGATTTTAGGTGACCCTAGGTTGAGTTTTATTTCATTTAATAAGCCGTTCAGCCATATAGCTTCCTTAACAGCATCAGATATTGCTAGAAGTTCTGACTCATAACTTTGACCTCCAACTAATAGCTCCACCCGTTAAGGTGAAGATATAAGCCGATATAGATCCTCTCCTATCTAGGTTGCTGGCAAAATCAGAATCTACATAACTAGTCAAGTTAAGCTCATTTTGGTACCTACCAAAAGTTAAGCCCAAATCTATTGACCTTTTGACATATCTTAGCAGTCATTTAACTCCATCCCAATATACCTTAGCAGGATTCGACATATAACGTGACAGTATACTCATAGGAAAAGCTAAGTCCTGCCTAGTACAGGTCATTGCGTACATTAATGACCCTATGGCATTAGCATACGGTATTGTGCTCATTTTAAGCTTTTCTTGCTCAGTGTTAGGACATTGACTTGCTGAAAATTGGTATTGCGACGCTAAAGGTTGTTTCACAGGTTTTGACTCAAACATATTAAACATTTTCAAGACCTTACTGAGATAATGACTTTGACTTAAATGGGCTGTTCCTTTAGACCTGTTCCTGATGATATCAATACCTAATATTCTTTTAGCTTCCCCCAAATCTTTCATATCAAAAGAACTGTTTAACCGAGATTTCAAATCAGAAATCTGCTTTTGGGACCTGCTAGCTAACAACATATCATCCACATATATCAGCAGAAAAATAGCATCAGAGCAGTCAATGTCTTTAAAGTACAATCAAGAGTCATGAACAGTCCTACTAAAGCCATTATCAACCATGAATGCATGAAACCTCTTATACCACTGTCTGGGTGACTGTTTCAGCCCATATAGTGATTTTTTCAGTAAACAAACATGCTCGGACTGGTCGGGTTCAACAAACCCCTCGAGATGAGAGATGAGGATTTCTTCCTCAAGCTCTCCATGCAAAAATGCGGTGGTGACATCCATTTAATGCAGTGACATGTCATAGAAAGCAATTAAGCACATAATAACACAAATAGTGGTATGTTTAACGATAGGACTAAAAATTTCATTGTACTCCACCCCCTCTTTCTGCGAAAAACCTTTGGCAACTAGTCTAGCCTTAAACCGAGGCAGAACTTCAGGAGTATCGGGTTCTTTAACCCTAAAGATCCATTTCGAACCTATAACCTTCCTACCCTTGGGCTTGGGGATCAAGACCCAAGTATTGTTCTTTCTCAAGCTCTCCATTTCAACAGTCATAGCATTCAGCCACTTCGCTGAATGCTTGCTGTTGATGGCTTGAGAGTAGGACAATGGCTTGGTCTCTACATAATCTAAAGTTGTGTTTAAAGCATAGGCTATACACTTAGCATAGCCGTATCTTTCATGTGCTCTAGACTCTCTCCTAACTCTGTCCCTAGCCAATTGATAGGTTTTTAAGTCCTGAACTTCATTTTCAGGTCTATTAGGTTTAATTTTAGATCTGTCTGGCACAATTACAGCGGCATTTTTGTCAATATTTTTAGATTTATCTAGGTCATCTTCAAGTTCTTTTCCTAGGTTTAGAGGACTAGGTGGGTTAACTTCAAATTCATAGTCGTCAGGGTTAAATTCCCTAACAGTTGAACTATTGCTCGATTGTTCTTTGATGTAGGGCATCTCATCTTCATTGAAGATGACTTCCCTACTTATTATTGTTATAGTTCGGTTTCCCTCCTTAATCCCTAGTCTAAAACCCTTTACACCTGAAGGATAGCCTAGAAAGATGCCTTTAACTGCCCTAGGCTCCAATTAACCCTCCCTTTGGTGTGCAAAGGCTGAACACCCAAACACTCTCAGGTTGTCTTAGCTAACGGTCTTACCGGTCCAGACACTCTCGGGAGCTTTCATCTTCAAAGCAGAGTTGGGTGACCTGTTAATTAGGTAGGCGGCTGTATTAACAGCCTCACCCCAGAACTGCTTTGACAATCCGGCTGAAAACAGCGTACACCTTACCTTATCTAGTAGGGTCCGGTTCATACGTTCGGCTACACCATTTTGTTGGGGGGTTCCTCTTACAGTTTTATGTCGTTTAATACCGTTAACATCACAGAGCTTGTCAAATTCAGAGTTCACAAATTCCAGTCCATTGTCAGTTCTTAAGACTTTAAGTTTCTTTCCTGTTTGATTTGCAGTTAACGTTTTCCACTTAACAAAAGTATCATATGCATCATTTTTGTTTTTAAGTAGAAACACCCATACTCTTCTTGAGAAATCATCAACTATAGACAAGAAATAATGAGCTCCACCCATTGTGGGAAACCTTGAGTGTCCCCACAAGTCAGTGTGAACATAATCAACAATGCCCTGGGTAGTATGTGAACCTACACTGAATGTAATCCTATGATGCTTACCATATATGCAATGATCACAGAATTCAAGTTGTGTCACAGAATTAGCACCAAAACATCCCTGTTTTTGGAGCTCTATAAGTCCTCTCTCAGATATGTGTCCTAACATCCTATGCTATAGGTTGGTCGTGTCTTTAGGGTTTATCTTGGACATGTTTCCCTCCCCAGAAACTACCTCTCCCTTAAGGACATACAATCCATTCTTGATCTCTCCCTTAATCACAACAGGGGCACCTCGCAAGACTTTCATCTCTCCCCCACACGCTTTTAGGGTCAGTCCACTAAGATCAAGTTGTCCTAAGGATATAAGGTTTCTTTTTAGTTGTGGTACATGTCTAACACCCTCTAGGTTAAAGATCATGCCATCTGACATTCTAACCCTAACAGTTCCGACACCTACCACCTTGCAAGTATAGTCATTTCCTAACATAACCTTTCCTCCGTTAACAGACACATAATCAGTGAAACAGGATTTATCAAATGTCATGTGAAAGCTACAGCCAGAATCAAGCACCCACTCATGACAAGTAAATTCAGTGGAAGCAACCAGTACTTCTCCACATTCGTTATTTTCAGCAGTATAATCAGCCCTAGCAGGGTTCTTATTTTCAGGGCAAATGTTTCTATAGTGGCCAAATTTACCACACTCATAGCATTTGACGTTAGATAGGTCTTTTCTACCTCTAGACCTGGATCTTGAATGATTCTTCCCCTTCTTTTATAGTTATCTTTTGTTTTAGTTTTTCCTCATACATTTAAGCTCTCACCGTGATTGCCACTGTTACTAGTGTAGTATTTTCCCTCTTTCTTTAGTTCTACCGCTTTAGATCTTAGGGCATCCTCTACTTCTGCCAGTGACATGGTCTTTCTACCATATCTTAAGGTTTCTTTTAGAGATTTTAGGTACTTAGGAAACGATCCTAAAAGTATTATAACCTAAGTCTCATCAGTTATTTCAACTTTTAGTGTGTCCAGGTCAGCTAAAACTCTATAAAATTCATCCAAATTGTCCTCTATATTTTTGCTTTCGTCCATTCTAAAGCAGTAGAATCTCTTCATGTATAGAACTCGGTTAGATAGGGATTTTGTAGCATACAGTTGTTCTAATTTTTTCCAGACACCGAGAGCACTTTTTTCAGCAGACACTTTAGTAAGAACTGAGTTATTTAAACAGAGTAAGATATTACCGTGAGCTACCTTATCCATGTTGGCCTTGTCTGAAGGTTTGAGTCCTTTTGGTTGATCTTTATCTTCCAGAAGTGCAGAACTTACGCCAAGGGCCATAAGCAGTGCTTGGACCTTGACTTTCCACAACTCGAAATCATTCCTACCCGTAAATTTCTCTATATCGTGTTTAGCTGAAGTCATTTTGTTTTAAAATCGTGTTTAACCTGGCTCTGATACCACTTGTTTGGTGCTATTATTCAATACTTTCAAAAAATAACTTCAGATAAAATGATTATACAAGACACTCTAAGTAAACAAATGATAATAACTCCAAGATCTCAGATCTTGCTCCCACAGAGCCAACTTATACAAGACTGGGACTGATTACAACACAAATCACTCAACAAACCTAGAATACAACTCTAGATTCAAGAAAACAAACAAACAAGTTAGGTTAGGTTAGAATTATACCTCCTCTTATGAACTTAAATCTCACCAAGATTTGCAAGTATAAGACTCAAGACATCCAACAAGATACTGAAATCTACAATTACAGCAACGATCGGACCCTATCGACCACGAACCAAGCAGCACCAGCCACGAACAGATCTCCACCAGTGCGAACGAAGCACCACAAACACGGAATCATTTCGAACCGGGGCTCACGAGGCTGGAACCTTCAATTATTTTGGCTCAGAGGTTCATATTTAGGGTCAGGGTTGCTATGAAAGCCTTAGAGAGACAAATCGCCAGAGAGAGAGGGGAGAGGAGGGGGATGATCAGTTCTCTACCTCTCCAACCCTAAATCTCGGCATTTATAGCCCTCTAAGCTACAATCCGGAAATAACCCTAGACCTCATCACAGCCATTTATTAAGGGACAGTCTAACGGACACAACTCATCCTCAGAAAGCACAATGTGAGCCACGGACCTGGTGACACGTGTCGGAGCATGAACGGCTGAGATCGGGTGGAAGAAGCTTCTAGAAGAAGCTTTGCAGAGAAACTCTAACGGGTCTCTTGGGAAGGGAAGAGGTAAGAGATGAGGATGAAATACAATACAGCTGTACACAACCTTTTCAAACTCACGGGCAGGGCACAGTACATCTGGGCAAGCACAGTGCAACATTGGGCAGCAGTAGTACAACAATAGGGCAGCTAGTACACGACACCATAAAGCAATTAGTACAACAAGTAAGGGGCAATCTGGTCAATGCCCCAATATACCCAAATTCAAAATATCTGATAAGTAAAACAACGTTTTACTTTTATCCCGAACGTTAAGTGACGCGTTTTACCTATTTATTATCCAACTTATTTTTAACTCAATTTTAAGTCTAATATTAAGCATAATTTACAAAACTTAATTAGGCAAAATCTAAGTCATATGCTTACCAATCACAACAATGTTGAACCTTTGTAATATGAAAAATAATTGTATTTAGAATATTAGAATTAGATTTTCAAAAATCACACTATATTTTAGAAAAATTATTATACTCAATACTAAATAATACGAGAATAAATTAGATCTTTAAATTGGATAAATAAAGTATCACAAAAGAAAAAAAGCATCGTTACCAGCATTAATAACCCACACAGGCTATGCACCAATATCCTCAGCCAACTGTAGAATCATCAATTAATCATTAATAACAGATATTTCATTCACTTAATTAAGTCTAATAATATTATTTCATTGATTAATAAAGGTTTTCTTTTTTTTTTGATGACTTCGACAATTTGTTTCTGATGCAGCGAGCTGAGTGGCGTCCCGCTTGGCGGTAGGATGAACTTGGCGTGACGCCAAGCAGAGCAGGTCCGGGTGAACGTCAAGCTTGAAGCCATGTGATTAGCCTTGTTTTTAGGAAAGTTTAGATGTTTGACTTATCTAGTTTAATTCCAGATTTTATTCAGATTTTATTAGGATAAGGAAAGTTTAGATATTTTACTTATCTAGCTCAATTCCCAATTTTATTCAGATTTTGATTTTATTTTCTTAATTTTAGTAGATTTAAATCCTTAATCTTCCCTATAAAAGGAGAAGAGAGGTTAGGCTTTGCATGATCCAATTAGAATTCCAATAAATTATTTTCTTCCTTTTTGTAACCTCGAGTTCTCGACCAGTGAGAAACGAGTTTATGAACCTCTTTTGTTAATTTTATTTCAGTAATAATAAAATTCAAAAGGGAAGGCCGTTGAACCTTCCCGTTGCCCAATTTTCCCCATCACGCTCTGCATCATCTGGTATCAGAGCACAGTTTGCTTCCCATAACGATGGCCCCTGGAAGACATCAAAGGAACGCCACCGTGGAAGACGTTACCGACCGAGATCGCCACCAGAAGCACGAGAGGAGATTTGAGGAATTGGAAGAGAGATTCCGGCGGATCAAGCAACACTTGGTCCAAATCGGTGCTAACCTCAACTCTATGGGTGGAGCGAGGCACCAACGCCACCCTTCGCCTGGTGTGAATGGTGAAGACGAGGATGACATGAACCCTTTCTTCGATGAAGACCAACCGGACCTAAGGCCCAGGCGCCAACAACGCCGTGGTGAAGATCGTGACGATCGGAGGTGGGAATCCGGGCTTCGGATCGAGATACCGGAGTTCAATGGAGGAGGACGTCCGGAGGAGTTCTTAGATTGGCTAGTAGCCGTCGAGGAAGTCCTTGAGTTTAGGGAGATACCGGAGAGAAAACAGGCACCACTCGTCGCTACTCGCCTTCGGGGTAGGGCCGCCACTTGGTGGCACCAACTGAAACAAACCTAGTTCAGGCAAGGAAAGTCCAAGATTGAAACATGGGAGAAGATGAGGAAACATCTTCGTAGCGCCTTCTTACCGTACAATCACGCACGGATTATGTACCAGCGCCTTCAAGGGTTACGCCAAGGTTCGAAGTCCGTTGAAGACTACACTGCTGAGTTTAACTCCCTAGTGGCCAAAAACGACTTGGTAAAGTCTGAAGAAAAGTTGGCGGATCGCTTTATTAGTGGCCTAAGAGAGCCCATCCAAGACGTACGCAACACGTTTGATATCTTTACTGTGGCTGAGGCATCTCAGAGAGCTGTGAACGTGGAACGGCAACAAAGACACCGCCCTTCTGGCGTGACCGGGAACACACAAGCAGGCAGTAGGGATCAAAACCGTGTACAGCCAACTCAGAATCAAAACGCCCAAAACAGAGCCCCTCCTGTTGTTATTGGGAAGCAAGTTAATCAAGAGGCAGGCGGTTCGTCCCGTATACGTTGCTTCAAGTGCGGAGAAGTAGGTCACCGTGCCTCCGAATGCCGAAAGGGCGACAGACCGGGTAAGGCTCTTCTCATTAACGAGCCTACTGAAGAAGAAGACGAGGCTATTGAAGAAGATGGTCAAGAGGATTTGGCAGAACAAGGAGAGGACCCTATTATAGGAGACGAGGGTCAATGTCTTGCCGTTAGGCGTGTCTGCCTCATGCCAAGGAATGAACAAGGAGACAGCTGGTTGAGGAACCATATCTTCCAAACGACCTGTACTATTGGCGAGACGTGTGGTTACAGACTCAAGAAGCTGTGAAAACGTCATCTCCGAGGAGGCGGTTAACAAATTGGCGTTAAAGACTGAAGCCCATCCTTAACCATACCGTTTGTCTTGGTTGAAGAAGGGTAATCAGGTGACAGTTTCCAAACGATGTTTCATGAATTTCTGAATAGGACCAAGATACAAGGAGGGAGTATGGTGCGATGTAGTCGCCATGGACGCATGTCACCTACTGTTTGGGCATCCTTGGCAATATGACCGAGGAGTTGTGCACAATGGATGGAGAAACACGTACAGTTTCATGTATGAAGGAGTGAGAACAATGCTTTTACCCAAGAAGGAGGAGCAACCAAAGGCTACTGTGGCTTAACACCCCAATGTGCAGGGTCGCGCCATGTTTGCTAAAGAAGTTGGCGACACCAAGGTTGTGTTCATTCTGATTGGAAAGAAAGCTGACAGTGTGCCTACCGAGCCACCAAGTGAGATCTTGCCTCTATTAAAGGAGTTCGCTGATGTGTTCCCAGACAATTTACCGGCTACGCCGCCTCCTTTGCGTGACATCTAGCACAAGATTGATCTGATTCCTGGCGCATCCTTGCCAAACAAACCCCATTACCGCATGAGCCCTTCTGAGCATGAAGAACTCAGACGCCAAGTTCAGGAGTTGCTTGCTAGAGGTTTTATCAGGGAGAGCTTGAGTCCTTGTGCTGTTTCGGCCTTGCTAACGCCAAAGAAGGATGGGAGTTGGCGTATGTGTGTGGCTAGCAAAGCCATCAACAAGATAACAGTGTGGTACCGTTTTCCCATTCCAAGACTGGATGATCTTTGGGATCAATTACAAAGCGCCAAGGTATTCACCAAGCTGGACCTCAAAAGTGGCTACCATCAGATACAAATATTTCCTGGGGATGAATGGAAGACAGCCTTCAAGACAAGGGAAGGTCTCTATGAGTGGTTGGTTATGCCGTTTGGTCTCTCCAACGCGCCCTGTACCTTCATGAGGTTCATGAATCAGGTATTATGTCCGTTCATTGGCAAATTTGTCGTCGTCTACTTTGATGACATTTTAATTTATAGTCGTAACCGTACTGAGCACGTCAATCATTTAAGAGAGGTTCTTCTTACCTTGAGAAGTCAGAGTTTGTTCGCAACATTGAAAAAGTGTGAATTTATGAGGGAGAAGGTGACCTTCCTTGGCTTCATTATTTCCAAGGACGGTATTTCGGCTGATAAAGGCAAAATCGCAGCTATCCGTGACTGACCACCACCAAAAACCGTTAGCGAAGTGCTAAGCTTCCATGGACTGGCGTCATTCTACAGGCGCTTTGTTCCTGGCTTCAGCTCCGTCGTGGCGCCTATCACAGATTGCCTTAAGAAAGGTTCTTTTGTTTGGACGCCTGAAGCTGCATCTACTTTCACTATTATCAAGGAAAAGCTGACAACAGCCCCAGTGTTGGCATTACCTAACTTTCAGAAGATGTTTGAGCTGTGCACAGACGCTTCAAAAGTTGGTATTGCCGCCGTCCTAAGTCAAGAAGGAAGACCGATTGCTTTCTTCAGTGGGAAGCTTCATGGGAGTAAGTTGAGATATTCAACATACGACTTAGAGTTTTACGCTTTGGTCATTGCGCTCCGACATTGGAAATCTTATCTGGCAAACAGTGAGTTTATTCTGTACGCAAACAACATAGCCTTGAAATTTATCAATAGTCAAGAGAAGTTATCAGAGAGGCATGCCAAGTGGGCGGGTTTCATCCAACTCTTCCACTTTTCAATCAAACACACTTCTGGCGCAATGAATAAGGTGGCTGACGCCTTAAGCAGGAGGACCATGGTCTTAACGCAATGTCAGACTGAAGTTACCGGGTTCGAGCATTTCAAGGACATGTACCGTGATGACCCAACGTCCAGCAGCATTTGGCGTGGCGCACAGCTTGGCCCAGTACAGGATTACTCAATCCACGATGGTTATTTGTTCAAGGGAAACCAACTGTGTGCCGAACTCTAGTTGGCGTCAGAAGATGATAGAGGAGAAGCATAATGCTAGGCATGTTGGTAGTGATAAGATGTTAAAGCTCATTACCGCCACCTATTTCTGGCCCACAATCCACAAAGAGGTTGAGAGATTTGTCAAGCGATGCCGTACTTGTCAAATTTCTAAAGGAGAGATGACTAACATGGGACTCTACTTACCGTTACCAGTACCCGATCAACCGTGGGCAGACGTGAGCATAGACTTCATGTTGGGGTTGCCGCAAACAGTTGGCGGGATTGATTCCATTTTTGTTGTTGTTGACCGGTTTTCGAAAATGACTCATTTCATTGGTTGCAAGAAAGCAGCGGACGCCGCCCACGTTGCAAGTCTTTACTTCAAAGACGTCTACAAGCTCCATGGCTTACTGTCCAGCATTGTGTCCGATAGAGACGTTCGGTTTGTCAATCACTTCTGACGAAGCCCTTGGAAGTTGGCGAACACCACACTCTCCTTCAGCACAGTCCATCACCCGCAAACCGATGGCCAAACTGAGGTCACCAATCGTTCCTTAGGGAACATACTCCGATGTTTGGCTGCAAAAAACCCCAAGAGTTGGGCACAGAAGCTTTATCAAGCTGAATTCGCCTACAACAGCTCAGGGAACAGAAGAACAGGGTTCACACCATTTCAAGTTGTCTATGGGTTCACTCCACGGGCTCCTATTGACTTGGCGCCAGTTCCAGACTTGGCGCGTCCTCATGGCAAGGCTACAGAGTTCATATCTTCCCTTAAGGACATTCATGAACAGACAAGGGAGCGGTTATTGAAGATTAATGCCAAGTACAAGGACGACCGTGATAGTAGGCGGCGGGGTATTCATTTCAAGTTGGCGAGAAGGTCTGGGCTATCTTAACACGGGAACGATTCCCAGCTCGGGAGTATAATATGCTCTCAGCACGAAGGATAGGTTCGCTTGTGGTTCTTGAGAAAATTAACAACAACGCTTACCGCCTACAGCTCCCGCCTGGCATGCGAACTTCTGACGTTTTCAACGTCAAACATCTCAGCCCGTACTTTGGCGAAAACAACAACGTTGATCCCCAGTCAGATTCGAGGACGAATTCCTTCCAACCCGGGGAGGATGATGCAGCGATCTGAGTGGCGCCCCGCTTGGCAGTAGGATGAACTTGGTGTGACGCCAAGTACAGCAAGTCTGGGTGAACATCAAGCTTAAAGCCGTGTGTTTAGCCTTGTTTTTAGGAATGTTTAGATATTTTACTTATCTAGTTTAATTCCAGATTTTATTCAGATTTTATTAGGATAAGAAAAGTTAAGATATTTTACTTATCTAGCTCAATTCCCGATTTTATTCAGATTTTGATTTTATTTTCTTAATTTTAGTAGATTTAAATCCTTAATCTTCCCTATAAAAGGAGGAGAGGGGTTAGGCTTTGGATGATCCAATTAGAATTCTAATAAATTATTTTCTTCCTTTTTGTAACCTCGAGTTCTGGACCAGTGAGAAACGAGTTTATGAACCTTTTTTGTTAATTTTATTTCAGTAATAATAAAATTCAAAAGAAAAAGTCGTTGAACCTTTCCGTTACCTAATTTTCCCCATCACGCACTGCATCAATTTCTAACAAGAACCAGTTAGTTATAAAGATTATATTGTTAAGCCAACCACCCATAAAAAACTATCATTTACAAATGATTTAACAATGGACGTCCGTTAGATAAACCGATAAAAATTAATTTAATGAAAAAAAGGAAAAGAAAAATACTTGAAGAAATTCCAGAAAACCAAGGCCATCATCACTCCAATAGAGCCAGATCTCATTCAAGTGGCCAGGTCTTTCCTCCCATGGCCCCACTGTTTCCTTCCACCTGCACGCTTATTTTCGATAATTAAAAAAAAAATAAAAACTCTCAATATGAAATCCGGCACATCTGCTTTAAGAGCAGGACAAAAATAAAAAAGAGAAGTAACTTTTAAACCTGTACGCATTCTCCAAGTAGAACGCTACTACTTAGCCCCCTACTAAGAACTATACATGTGAGTTCAATAAAAATTTTATGTTGCATCGTGAAAAAGGGAGTCTTTCAGCATATTTACTTACCTGAGAATCTGAAAAAACCAAGGCTTTAACTGCTAAAGCACTTTCACCAAATCCGGTCGGAATCCATGTCCCTAAACCAAAAATTTATAGTGATTTAATTTTATGTAGGGTTGGTTCCCAAAATTGAGGTTCGCATGGGCTCTTTTGTGCAATGTAGATGTTCAAATCAATATATTATAATATAATACTTTCGGCATATATTATACATTTTGATATATTATACTTAAGCCATTAATTATTACTATGAAATGATGATATATAATAAAATCAAACTCATAATATAACTAAATTTTAAAAGGGGTTCCTTTACAAAATTAATCAAAGCATAGAAAAAAAGAATAAGGAGACTTAATGAGCGTATTATTTTTTTAATAGGAAAGTAAAGATTGCGATTAGATAAGGAAAAATAACACTTGAAGCCCTATTTATTATCAAAAAAATATAAAACAGTTACTGTTATATCAAACTTAGAAACTGAACTTTCCTTCTGCTTTTATGATAAATAGTAGAAAGGAAAGATCTTCCAAAAAGTATGTAAAATGTATCAGAAAAGTGTAAACATAACAAAAGCGATAAAAATATGAATGATATATATTGAATGATGAATATGAGTTACATGAGGGCCTCTATATAGGCAAACACAAGAGAAATAAAGACTAAAAAACCCTAAGGGTTACATAAGTCAAAGGGTAAATACGTAAATAGAGGAAACCCTAGAGTAACCCTAGATTAGGAATATTCTAGAATGCTAGTCTAATAGGCCCCCTCAAGCTGAACAGGGTGGTACCACGCGAAGGTTGGTCTTGTGTTGTAGGAAGTGATCAACAACTAGGCCCTTGGTCAGACTATCATCCACCTATTTGGTTGTAGGAGTGCAGTGAACTTGAAAATCACCCTTGAGTACTTTTTCACCAACATAGTGGAAGTCAACGTCATCGTGCTTGCTTCGGTCATTAGAGACTCGATTCGCGGCAAGATAGGAAGCGGAAACATTGTCACAGTACACAATTATCAGTCCTAGGTGGCGAATGCTGAGGTCGCGCATGAGATAACATATCCAATCACTTTCGGCAACAGCCCTATACTCAGATTCAGTGGTGAATTTGGACACATTTGCTTGTTTCTTGGCCCTCCAGGAGATGATGTTAGGACCAAGATAAACGGCATACTCGGTAGTGGAGCGGCGAGTGTCAAGACAACCACCGCAATCAGTGTCAGCAAAAGCAGTAACAGTGAAGGTCCGTGCAGGTTGGATGGACAGGCCATGATCAAGGGTGGCTTTGAGGTACCGAAGTATGCATTTTACAGCCTGCCAGTGTGGAGTGAGGGGAGCATGCATGAAGTGGGAGACAAGGTGACAGCATAGCATATATCAGGGCGAGTCATAGTAAGGTATTGGAGGGCCCTGACGGCACTTCTATACTCGGTAGGATCCTCAAGAGGGTTCCCTTCACTCAAGGAGAGATGTGCTCGGGTCGAGAGAGGAGTCTTAATTGGTTTAGCGTTACAGAGATTATGCTTGGTGAGAAGGTCAATGGTGTACTTGAGTTGAGAAAGAAATAGGCCTTGGGAGTCACATTGGGGTTGGATGCTAAGGAAGAAGTGTAGTGGGCCAAGGTCTTTCATTGCAAATTGGGTGAAAAGAGACTGGATGAGGTTATGAAGGTACAAACTATCAGTGCCGGTGAGAATAATATCATCAATATAAAGAAGGAGGCATGTGAGGTGCGATCGTGACTTGTGGATAAATAAAGATGGATCAACACGACTGCAAATAAAACCAAGACTAAATAAGAACGCACTAAATCTTTGAAACCATGCTCGAGGAGCCTGCTTAAGGCCATATAAAGCTTTCTTTAGGTGACACACATGATTGTGATATTTGGGATGTATGAAGCCTTTAGGTTATCTCATATAAACTTCCTCCTTAAGATGATCATGTAGGAATGCATTTTTCACATCCAACTGTTGTATCGACCAGTTATATGTGATAGCAAGTGTAAGTATAAAGCGTATGGTGTTAGGTTTTACAGCAGGGTTGAAGGTCTCCTTGTAGTCAAGGCCTTCATGTTGGTGAAACCCTTGAGCAATAAGGCGAGCCATAAACCGTTCAACCGAGCCATCTGCTTTGTACTTAACTTTGTACTTCCAAGTGCTACCTACAAGGTTCTTTGATGGGTCATGATGGACGAGGTCCCAAGTGTTATTGAGAATTAGAGCATTAAATTTATCCGCCATGGCTTTTTATCATTGAGGATTTTTCACTGACTGTGGGTAACAAGTTGGTTCCTGAATTACAGTTATGGAGGAGAGGGAGAGGGGGTACTTGGTTTTACGATTACCAGCTTTGAGTCTAGTACACATGGGATGGGTGTTAATTGGGGCAGGAGTAGGCCGCGGGTAGGGGGGAGGTTCTGTGTCAATGCTTAGGGTTGGTATAAATCGATCCATTTGAGTGAGTTATCGAGAGAGCGTTGCCGCTATACAAGAACGGAGACTTTGGTCTGTACGTAGCTACGTGACATAGTCATCAATAAATAAAACATAGTTTTTATATGCGGAAGTTGAAAAAATCGAAGATTGCCAAACATCGGAATGTATTAATTGAAGCGGCATAGTAGAGATATGAATTACACGCTCAAAAGGTAATTTTCTAGATTTTCTTAAACAACAAGATGAACATTTATGTCACGATCCTTGACCGTGACCTTGTCAAGATCCGTGTCTTAGGTGTCTCAGCTGCGGGAGCTGAACCTGCTGAATATTATTAGTTATTTAAATATTATAATTTGTATTTTGTAAGTTATTATATTATGTTTCCAGGGCTAGCAAAGTAGAAGCTTGCAAAGTAAGAAGCATTTAATGAAGTAGGTGGTTGGGTTTGGTTGGACCCCAAAGAGCCTCATGGCTCAATTTTCTATTTAAGGGCTTGTATTTGTAAGTTTTTGAATCATCCAATAAAATTATTAGTAGAAATTCTATCTTCTCCTCTCTACTAAATTCTCTATCCTTCTCTTCTTAATACTTCTCTTCTTCTCTAAATTCTATTCTTCTCACCTAAGCTTTCACTTCCCTTCTCATCTAAGTCTAATTCTAATTTCTTTCTCATCTCATACTCTATTTCTAATTCTCTCTCATCTAAATTCTATCTATTTCTCTTCTCACCTAAACTCTATTTCACCATCACAAACTAAGGTTCGTGAATATCCCGTCACCAACTCTCGGGTTCGTGACAAAGTGGTATTAGAGCTATCTTGCGATCAAGAGGCTCGTTCTATCAAAAAAGTAATTTCCGCTGCTAACAATTTCGATTTTAAAAAAAAAGGAAAAAAAGAAAAAGAAAAATCCACTGCATCTGAAATTCCAAAAAAAAAAAAAAAAATCGTTACAATCAAAAGCTTGAAGATGACCGCAAGTGCTCATGACTCCACACTCATTGTCAAGGTATGGGACCTTCTCTATCCCATTACCGGAGACGTCCTCTACCGAGTCTTCTCTCCCTTTGGTTTCCTTGAAGAGATCAAGATCAACTCGACATTCACCCTTAAGGTTGATGCTCAAGTAACCTATACCTCAAGGGAGGAAGCTGAAACGGCACGAAGGAGCTTAAACGGAAGGAGCAGCTACGACCACTGTTGTACGATGGAAGTTCGATTTCCCTGGAATTTTAGGAAAATCGCAATGGGTTTGAACGAGGCACTAGCTAACAGGAACAAAAGGATGGATAAGTCACCCAGGGATGAGAACCATGACTTGGCTTGTTTGGGAACCAGAGTTGTCAAAGTCACCGAGGCTGCGCCTAAGGTGCACGTGGAACCACAGGTGCTATGCACTGGAGCACATTTAAACGCACATGGTGGGCATGAATGAGCATGTGGTGCGCATGACTCTACTAGGGAAGGGCATGAATGAGCATGAGAGAGGTACGCAGCAGCAGCGTAGTGGACCGCATCACAAGAAGGTGAAACTGTGTCAAGCCCACCACCTCAAGCCTAAGATCACACGAAGAGACCTACAAAAGATCAAGGTCAAGGCGAAGGTACGGGAACCATTTCCAAGAACGGGGATCGACACGAAGCACTCAAGCCACGTTACATCCTTGAGGACAAGGTTGCTTTCAAGGGGAAGGGTTTGTCACGATCTTTGACCATGACCTTGTCAAGATCAGTGTCTTTGGTGTCTTGGCTGCGGGAACTGAACCGGCTGAATATTATTAGTTATTTAAATATTATAATTTGTATTTTGTAAGTTATTATATTATGTTTCTAAGGCTAGTAAAGTAGAAGCTTGCAAAGTAAGATAAGCATTTAATGAAGTAGGTGGTAGTTGATGGTTGGGTTTGGTTGGACCCCAAAGAGCCTCACGGCCCAATTTTCTATTTAAGGGCTTGTATTTGTAAGGTTTTGAATCATCCAATGAAATTATTAATGAAAATTCTATCTTCTCCTCTCTACTAAATTCTCTATCCTTCTCTTCTCAATACTTCTCTTCTTCTCTAAATTCTATCCTTCTCATCTAAACTTTCACTTCTCTTCTCATCTAAGTCTAATTCTAATTTCTTTCTCATCCCATACTCTATTTCTAATTCTCTCTCATCTAAATTCTATCTATTTCTCTTCTCACCTAAATTCTATTTCACCATCACGAACTAAGGTCCATGAATATCCTGTCACCAACTCTCGGGTTCGTGACAAAGAATTACCACGCAATTGCAGCTCAAGAGTTGGTGACGGGTGAATATTATTAGTGACAAAGAATATCCCGTCACCAACTCTCGGGTTCGTGACAAAGAATTACCACGTCTTGATGTGTTTCACCTAAACTCTATTTCCCTTGAGCTGCAACATGCCTTCATATGAGAAGATATTCACGGATAAGTCACCCGGCCTGCCTTAGTTTGGTGCTGCCTTAGTGGTATCAGGGATCGTCACGAAGCGCTCAAGCCACTTCAGATCCTTGAGTTTGATGCTCAAGGTCATGGAAAAAGTCCTTAATTATCCTTTCACCAACTCTATTTCTATCTCTCTCTCTCTCCCCTAAGGGCTTCTCCCATGACCTTGAGCATCAACCTCAAGGATGTGAAGTGGCTTGAGCGCTTCGTGCCGATATTCTACTTAAGTGGTGGGATATACCATAATGGATATTCTAGAAATATTAAGATAGCCCGCCTTGGTGATGGGATATCCCACCACTTAAGTAAAATTCAAACTTCGGCTAGGGTCGTGACAAGGCAACTATCACGACCATAGCCCAAGTTCGAATTTTACTTAAGTGGTGGTGATATACCATAATGGATATTCTAGAAATATTAAGATAGCCCGTGTTGGTGACGGGATATCCCACCACTTAAGTAAAATTTGAACTTCGGCTAGGGTCATGACAGTTGCCTTGTCACGAACCCAAGGGTTAGTGACGGGATATTCACGAACCTAAGCCCGTGATGGTGAGATAGAGATTAATGAGAGATAGAAATAGAGTTAGAATATAGGATGAGAAAGAAATTAGAGTATGAGATGAGAAAGAAAGTGAAATATTAAGATGAAAAAAAAAGGTAATTTCCGCTGCAACAGTGCCTGATCAATTTTTGATAGCGGAAATTACCTTTTTGATAGCCGAAGCCGTCAACTGGTTGTCACGCACCTAATCACAAGAAGGCGAAATCGTGTCAAGCCCACCACCTCAAGCCTAAGATAACACAAAGAGACCTACAAAAGATCAAGGTCAAGGCGAAGGTATGGGAACAATTTCCAAGAACAGGGATTGGCACAAAGCGCTCAAGCCACTTCACATCCTTGAGGACAAGGATGATTTCAAGGGGAAGGGTTTGTCAGGACCCTAGCCGTGACCTTGCCCTAGCAACACATCAAGACGCCCAATAATATTTTATTATATTTTTTAATTTATAATTTTACCCAAAATATTCTAAAATATTACTTAAGATATTTCAAAAGGCATATGAAGTGTATTCCCTCCAATTTTCCCTTCTCCCCATACGGCTCCTTGGAGGATGAGCATGCATTAAGTAGGTTCATGAACTTAGCTTTAGAAGAAAGATCTAGAATGAGTATCTTGAGTACTATATATTTGAAAGACAATGAATGTATGAGGCATCAATCAAATTATATAAATGAAATTCTCTACTTTCTTAACTTAAAGTTTTCTCTTCTCATCTTAATATTTCACCTTCTTTCTCATCTCATACTTTAATTTCTTTCTCATCCCATATTCTAACTCTGTTTCTATCTCTCATCTAATCTCTATCTCACCATCACGGACTTAGGTTCGTGAATATCCCATCACTAACCCTTGGGTTCACGGGATATTCACGAACCTAAGCCCGTGATGGTGAGATAGAGATTAGATGAGAGATAGAAATAGAGTTAGAATATGGGATGAGAAAGAAATTAGAGTATGAGATGAGAAAGAAAGTGAAATATTAAGATGAAAAAAAAAGGTAATTTCTGCTATTGCATAGCGGAAATTACCTTTTTGATAGCCGAAGCCGTCAACCGGTTGTCACTCACCTAAGGGTTATTGACGGGATATTCACGAACCTAAGCCCGTGATGGTAAGATAGAGATTAGATGAGAGATAGAAATAGAGTTAGAATATGGGATGAGAAAGAAATTAGAGTATGAGATGAGAAAGAAGGTGAAATATTAAGATGAGAAGAGAAAATTTTAAGATGAGAAAGTAGAGAATTTCATTTATATAATTTGATTGATGCCTCATACATTCATTGTCTTTCAAATATATAGTACTCAAGATACTCATTCTAGATCTTTCTTCTAAAGCTAAGTTCATGAACCTACTTAATGCATGCTCATTCTCCAAGGAGCCGTATGGGGAGAAGGGAAAATTGGAGGGAATACACTTCATATGCCTTTTCAAATATCTTAAGTAATATTCTAGAATATTTCGGGTAAAATTATAAATTAGAAAATATAATAAAATATTATTGGGCATCTCGATGTGTTGCCGGGGCAAGGTCACGACTAGGGTCGTGACAATTTATTCAAAAATTTAACATCCGGACAAAATTTTTGTTAACATAAAGTATCAAGAACAGTACTCCCTAGATGTCCTAGTCACTAGTGCCATAGTTTGCCATTTTTGACTCGTACTAAGAGGCCAACATCATGCGGTGAGAAATTATATAGAGGGCCATTTGTGGCTCTGATATCATGTCAATGAACCATCTCACCCAAAAGCTTAAGCTGATGGGTAAAGGCCCATGATTGATTTTATACTCTAACATGCCCCCTCACGCGAACACCCGTTTGGGCTTGAAGCGTGGATATTACACAAGCTCACCTCATACCTTGTGCTTAAATTATGTTAATATTGAGAATGGGAACTGTTGAGATTCGAACTCGTGACCTCTTAGTTATTAAGGCTCTGATACCATATGAATGTTATATATTGAATGACGAATATGAGTTACATGAGGGCCTTTATATAGGCAAACACAAGAGAACACAAAGACTAAAACACCCATGAGGGTTACATAAGTCAAAGGGTAAATGTGTAAATAGAGGAAACCCTAGAGTAACCCTAGATTAGGAATATTCTAGAATGCTAGTCTAATAAAAAATACAGTACAATAGAACCTTAAAAGTGGACCTTGTATGTATCAAAGGGCATAGCAGAAACTTGGTCAATCCAAATGGTGACTTTGTTAGAAGATGTCAATTGAAGTCTTGCATTTGTGCTCGACCCTTTTGGCTTGTAATGTGTGCTCCATCCTTGTCCAATTGCTCACTTTAGCCGAACCCTCGCTGCAACAGATAACCGATGTTACTTAGACTCGGGTACAAGTAACATATATATGACAAATTATATTAAAATATTTTGTCATTTTATCGAATGTTTTATATTAGATTGATTAGGGGTTCTATAAATGTTTTATCAGAGTAGCTATTTTCTTGTGGATAATTTGTCGTATCCAGTTTTAACGTATTGAATTTGTTTTGCTTCAAATAAGTCAAAAAATGTTAGACATTTTATAACTTTCTTAATGCAAAAGGATCAATAATTGTTGAATTGTGCAAACAAATTATTTCATCAATCATATATGAAGTAATTTAAAACAATATAACCGTCAAAAAATAGTATTTTTTTCAAAAATATAAGGCGTTAAATTATTTCTTAATAATTATATAAGGACTAAATTAATACATCGACAATCGACATAAAATAGAGAAACCTTAGACTAGGAAGATACTAGAGCATGTTCCAATACTTACACTACTTGTTGCGAAATGACCCATTTGCTGTACTGAATGGTAAATTACAATCCAGAGCCCCTGATGATCTCACGTAGAAAATGACTTTATAACTCTTTCCCTTTTCAATATTCTGCATTTCAAAAGTAAAAGGAAAAAACTCACTAAAAATAATTAATAAAATATCAATAAATAAACCAAAAATTATAACATTACCATGCCATAAAAGCCTGGATTATAGACTCCGACACCACCAACAGGACAACTATTCTTATCACATAGTATATCCATACGTAGTGCAACTTTATTGTTTTCGAAGCACAAGGAGAGCTCTGATACTAAGAATATTGACTCCTCGTCCCCTAACCTTCCCCATGGTGTGATCATTGGGGGCATATGGCCGCCACCATTTCAAATCTTGAACCAATATATTTATTAATGTTAGGGACTATTGTACTTGTTTGAAAATAATTGTTGTCTGATGATTATGATTTTGTTTACAGTATAAATATAAAGCAAAATCGATTAGAAATAAGACTGAAAAATACATAAAATTTTAGTCGTTTAATTTGAGCTCCTTAGGAAGATAATGAGATGTTATAAAAATATGACCTCAATTGTTTACAAAACCCATTTTAGGAAATCAAAGATGATTTTTTTTTAAAACAAAAGTTGTTAATTAAGTAGGTTTAAGCATTTATGGTTAAGTACTCTACATTTTTGTCATATATGCACTGCAGTATATTACAATGTTTAAAAAGTTCACCATATGGGTGTCTTGCGCCCCAGTTTGTTGTATTTTTGCCAGAACCATGCAAATTTCACCATAAATTGTTGGTATGACACATAATTAGGATAACATATTTCACTCGTTTTAATGTTGTCATGAAAATTTGTCAGATTATACCAAAAAGTTCATAGACATCTGATGGAAGTTGCGTATATGTTATCGAAATCAAATGTCATGTTAGTATTCTTTGGTAAAAATATATCAAATGCTACCACAAATACCGATGTATAGTCAGAATCATGTTCTACATTAGCATCTTCTGATAAAAATTTCTCAAGTTTTGACAAGGGATACTTAATCGATAAAATATTTAAATCTTAAATTATATATATGTCACTGTACTTTATCCATTATGTCAATTTGGTCCTTGTACTTATCGTTGTGTCAATTTAGTCCTTAAACAATTCAAGATGTGTCAATTTAGTTTTTTGGTCAAATTTAAGTTATGTTAATGGCATAATTTTTGTTACAGTCCAAAAAGTAAAAAGAGGGAATCCCACATCGGTGGGGTGAGCAAGAAAACACCAATTTATATACTAGAGGGGCTACTCGGCCCATTGCCAATTGGTTTTGGGATGGAACCTCCTTAGTAACGGCAAAATTATGTTAGATGCAAGTAACTTATTATAAATTCACCTGTTTACTCAATTTAACCCAATTCATGATGGAACCATTAAAATTTTCCTTAAAAACTTAACGTAAATTTTTCTCTAAGGACCAAATTGACATATTTTGAATTGTATATGAACTAAATTGACACAATGGATAAAATACATGGATCTTTAGTATAAATAAACATATATGTATATACATATATAAAAGACCAAATTTTATTATAAGCAAGTGAAGAATGAATTTTAATTTATAACCAAAATAGTAGGAAGATGGCTTTGAGAAAATCAAACCGACTTCAAAAGCAAGACCAAAGAAATTGTTAGGCATGGCTCGTCCGTTAGTAGTGTTGACTCAAAAAGGACGAAGCAGAGCAAGGTATGATGCGTCGTCGTTTTGCATAGTTCATCTTCTTTCTTGCTTGCCTTCAGTACGAAAGTTTTTTCATGCCAATATTACAAGATATTTATTTTGTAAAATTTGCCATTTTTGAAGGCAGTGAAATTTGGTATTCAGTCGTTTATCTGACCTCATTCCATACATATAGAGTGTATAATTCAAAGTACATATATATGTGATTCATATATAAGTTTAAATACAGTCTTCTTTAAGTATAACTCAGAGTACGTATATATGTGATTTATATATAATTAAAGTGTATAACTTAAAGCAATAACGTGTGTGTATAGATGCTTTTGCTCTATTTTGTGTTGTAGCCTTGGGCTTGTCTTCCATCCCAGCTTTTGCCTTAGGGGATGTTGTATTCAATTATCAAAAAAAAAAAAATTGTGTGAATAGATATATATTGTCATATTTCAACACAGAAATCAATTCAACACTGGTACGTTATTGACAAGAGACTTATTCTTCACATGTGAGTAATACAATAAGTAAAATACACAAACCTTTGGTGTAAACAATCCTATAAATCTAGTGTTGCATTGTGAAAAACTGGCACAAGATACTTATTCTTTACATGTGCGTAAACTCCAAATTTGAGTCAAAACAAAATAGAAGTTTTGACTACTTGTTCATTTGTTACATGTGATAGTTCATTTTAGATGCTATTAAGTAGCAAACTTTTTAGGTGTTTTGACTAATTGTAATTTTCTTTTTGTCCAAGGTTTTCATTAGCAGTGTTCACAAAAGCCCAAAATCAAAATTGAGAAAACCGAACCAAAAATTTCGAGTATAGAGTTGGGAAGAGCAGTTAGCTTACCGAACAAGTAAAATATCTGGGTAAATTGGTAGTCACGGTTCGTAGTTTCACTCAATTGTTTAACCGAATAAACCGATTCTATTATATTTACTAGAGCACTATGATTGTGTACTAAAAGCTGTAACTTAAGTTGTGTAAGCCCCGCGTCTTGAGGGTGTATCTTCTGATCCTTGTATTGCGAATCGTACTAGTTATCTATCCAAAAAAAAAAATTTAAGCACTCATATTTAGTTTTCTATGGTCGTACGATTTCATCTGCCTTTAAATTTTTTTTTTTTTTTTTTGGCATTCCTAGGCAATTTATTGACTGTCTAAACCTTAATCCTTCTTTCCTCTTTTCCCACTCCAAACCTTAAATTCTTTAATTTTTTGTTAAACCCATATAAAAGGATTCGATTATCCCACGAAACCGAAGCATCATTAGATATTTTGAATATTAGATATTTTATTCATTTTGATGTTTTCTGAAGCACATGAAAATAGCAAAATTCTAGGTCTTAATGAGTGAAAAAATACTTCAATTTTTAACAAGTTGGTTAATCGATGACCGAAATACTAGTTAACCAATTCTAACAGGTTGTAATGGTCACTACATTTTCACTACTTTATTAAACGGTTACTGAACTAATAAGTTAAATTGAAACGATTAACTGATAATGAACCCCCTAGTTTTGACTAATTGTAGAGCTTAATATTTGTGAAATATATTATATTGTGTCAAAATTTTGTGTTGAAAATAAGTTCAGTCAAAATTCACAAAGAATAAAATGAAAGCATAATTTTAAGTATTAAATATGTATCATCGAATAACAATATTATAAAAATAGTTAGTTAGCATTATTTTTAAAATATATTCATTTTTATGATAGAAAATTTATTGTATATTTATTTATGTATTTATATAAAAGAATTTTCAACCATTATCTTTTTTTTCCTATTTTGCAACCGAAGTTCATGAATTCAGGTTCCTCAAAGTCTGTGTTGGGATGCCCAAACCAACTATTCATAGTGTTCCTAAAGCTTTTCCAAATGCTCAACAGACTTCCATTACTCTTCTTAACCAAAACATGAAGTAATGTCTCCTTGTGTATGTTTCAAGCTATGGCTAAGCTCGGGTGGGAACTCAAAATTTTCACAGCCACACCATAACAATCATAATTGATTATAGTAGTCAGTATCTCAATGCGGTCAATGTCCAAGAAAAATATTGGGTAGAGATAATCCACTATCTCCTTGTGGCCTAAAATAGCGGTGAAATGAAGATGTTGCTTATTAAGGTTACTATTAGAGTATAATGTATAGTGGGTCATATTTATATATATTAGGCTCATTGGACTTATCATGTATGTAGTCCATTAGAGATGTAAACATTATAAATATACGAAAGGGCTCCTATTCTAGGGGTACCAATTATTCCCAATATAACACTTTCACATGGTATCAGAGCTAACCCTAACTCTCTCGTAAAAACAAGGCAAACCCTGGCTGTTTTCTCCTTTCTTTAACCCTAACCCTAGCTACCACTAGGCTAACCCTAGCCGCCACTATCCCTCAACCACCGCAGCCGTCGTCTTCCTCCTCTCTCTAATGGCAGACGCAACCTCCTCCACCACCGCTCCCTTGGAAGCCGTGCCACCCCCAACCGTCGGCCGTCCGTCACTCCCCACACCGTTTAGCATCTCAAATATTCGTCATCAAATTTCTTCAACCCTAGATCTGAACGATCTGTCTACATATCTAGTTTGGCGTCGGTGTTTTCTTTCTGCTTGTTAAGGTTATGCTGTGGATAATCACCTTGATGGCACTTCCTCTCAACCTGCTACATCAGATCCCGACTATCATTATTGGAGACAGGTTGACAATCTTCTTACTTCCTAGATATAGGTACTATCTCTCCCGATCTTGCTAATGCTATGTGTAGTACTGATGATGATGTCACGGCTGCATCCCATTGGGGTTCTATTACCCGGCTTTTTACTGATTTCGCACAATCACGTCAATTGCAATTTAAACATGAATTAAGTAATATTAAGAAAGGCAATCTCTCCTTGTTAGCCTATCTTACGAAGATTAAATCTTTGGTTGATAATCTCAAGTCTGTCAATGCCTCTATCACTGATGTTGATATGGTTCTCGCTGCTGTGGATGGTCTTTCTGATAAAAAGGATTATAGTGTTGTTTGTACATCTATTACGTTCCGTGCTCCCCATCCTTTATTGAGGCCCATTCTATGTTGATGAATAAGGATTCTCATCTTAAGAATACCAATGCAGGTTCCTCATCTATTCTTCTCGCTATCGGGGCCTCGGGTGCACCTCCTGCCCCTCCGTTGGTCACGGTCACACCGGCCATACTGCAACCACCGCAGCCGCAACCAACCAATCAGCAGGCAGCCTTTCCTGCTCAACAACAGCAGCCCGGTTGTGGAAATCAGTATGGTAATGGCCGTGGTAACGGTCGTGGTCGTGGAGGTCGTGGTAATGGTCATGGTAAAGGTAGAAACAGTCGCGGTTATGGTAATCAGTGGATGCAAATTATGTGGGCTCCGAATTTCAGGGGCATGCCGTACATGCCGTTTATCCCGCAGTTCAACATGCAATTTCGACCTCCTCCTTTTGGTTCTGCTCCCTCAGGTGGTAACGTTTCTAATCTACAATTTCATGATGCAAATAATGTTTATACCACTAGCTATGGCTTCTATCCAGGTTTTGATGCTAGTCAGTTCTCTGCACAATATTATTCCACCCCTACTATTGATCCCTCTTGGGTCATGGATAGCGGGGACTCCTCCCACATGACAAATAATCTAGGTATCCTAATGTTCCTGTCTCCATACACCGGGTCTGATGAAATTTTAGTTGGTAATGGTGCTTGTCTTTCTATCTCTAGTATTGGGTCCTGTTTCATATCTACTTTTGCAGGTCGCTTTGTTTTAAACAAAGTTCTCTTTATTCCTGGTCTTTCTAAAAATTTACTTTTTGTTCGTCAATTTTGTTCAGATAACAATTGTCTCCTTGAATTTGACTGTTTTGATTTTTCTGTCAAGGATCCTAAACTGAAGTCAACTATCATCCGTTGTGTCAGTCCGGGACCTCTTTTTACAGTACAAGGATCACCTACCATTACTACATCGTTTGTCGCTTCACGAGTCTCCTCTTTTCTTTGGCACCGTCGCTTAGGCCATCCAGGAGAGCCAGTTTTGTCATCATTAGTAAAGCAAAAATTTATTTCCTGTTCCAGTCCTTTAGAGTCTAGTTTGTGTCATGCTTGCTAACTAGGCAAGCATAGTCGTTTACCTTTTCAGAAGTCTGTTTCTAGTACTACGCGTCCTTTTGGCATTGTTCACTCTGATGTATGGACATCACCTGTTCTTAGTTTCAGTGGTTATAAATATTATTTGTTATTTTTGGATGATTATTCTCATTTTGTGTGGATTTACCTGATGCGTTCTAAATTAGATGTGTTTGATTTATTTCTTCAATTCTGCGTGCAACTCTTAAATCAATTTGGTATGGAAATCAAACAACTTCAGTGTGACAATGGGACTGAATATATTAATCATGATTTCAATGGCCTTTTTATACAATGGGGAATTCTTAGTCGGGTCTTGTGCCCTCATACATCCCAACAAAATGGGAAAGTTGAACGTATGCACAGAACTATTGGTAATATGATGCGAACGCTCCTTTTTCAAGCTTGTATTCCTTTGGAGTATTGGGTTGAGGCTGTTTCTGCTGCTACTCATATTATCAACTTATTACCATCTACTGCTATTAAGAAAAAGATCACGTATCAACACTTATATAAACAAAATGTTGATTATGCTCACCTTCGTGTTTTTGGAAGTGCCTGCTATCCTAATTTCACTGCTACTGCCCCATATAAACTTGCACCTCGGTCTACTTTATATATTTTCCTGGGCTATCCACCTAACCATAAGGGGTACAAATGCTTAGATCTTTCTACTAACAAAGTCATCATTTCGAGGCGTGTTGTGTTTGATGAAACAGATTTTCCTTTTGCTCGGTTGGGTACCTTTTCTGAGGAAACGATGACTCATCTCCATTAGGTGTTCTCATCACCTCTTGCTTCTTCCCCCTTCGCCGGCACTGCCCCCGCTTCGCCGGCCATACTAGGACCACCGCAGCCGAACACCTCGCAACAGGTCACCATGATGGTGCCCGATTCGCCACTTGCTCCAACTGAGTAAGATACATCACAGGTCACCACACCGGTGCCCGTTTCACCTCATGTTCCGTCCATAACTGATGCACCGTGCCTACCTCGGGATGCACCCTGACCACTTCATCCTATGATCACACGCTCCAAAGCTGGTATTGTACAGCCCCTTCTTAGACCTTCTATGCTTGCTAATAATATGTTGCCCGAGGTTCCCTTCTCTTATAAGCAGGCTCTTACAGATGATAATTGGAAGAATGCAATGCTTGATGAATATAATGCACTTATTCGTAATCATACATGGGATCTTGTTCCTCCTCCTGTTCATGGTAACATTGTTGGCTCTAAATAGGCTTATCGCATTAAGCAAACTTCTACAGGTGAAGTTGAACGATATAAAACTCGATTGGTTGCACATGGTTTCACACAAAGGTATGGCATTGACTATGGTGAAACCTTTAGTCATGTTGTTAAGCCTGCTATAGTTCGCACGGTTTTAGTCCTAGCCACTTCTCGCCAGTGGCCTATTCATCAGCTTGATGTTAAGAACGCCTTTTTAAATGGATATCTTAATGAAGAGGTTTATATGAAGCAACCTCCTGGTTTCATCGATTCTCAACTCCTTGATCATGTTTGCAAACTAAACAAGTCTCTTTGTGGTCTTAAGCAGGCGCCCAGGACATGATACACTCGCTTCGCTACTTACCTCGGATTTTTGGCAAGAGTTTGTTTTGATCCATAATGGAGCTTGATTGTAGTCCATGAATGATACTCTATATTGTATAAAGCTACTAAAACAATAAAATCTTGTTAAACTCGGTACAAGAAAACTGATTTTTGACAAGAAGTTTCGCGAAAGCAAGAAATCCCATTCCATTTAGTTCATGTTAACTATGTCAAAACATGACAAAGGATACTATGAACATTCCATTTAGTTCATGTTAACTATGTCAAAACATGACAAAGTATACTATGAACAACGTTATTTAGTTTATGTTACCATATGAATATAAGCGAAGTTGAAATTAATCAAATACAACATATACTTTATTACAATTTTTAAACCTTCAATTATCATTGTATATAAGAGACAAGAATGACTAACCTTTAGGAACTCCAGGTTGATATCAAACTCTCATTAGCTAGTAAACATAGTTTCCTGTAACTTCGGGGACATCCAATAAAATTGGTGTGGAACAAAGAAGGGACATAGTTGTTAAAGTATAAAACTATTCATGGGTCTTCACTTAGCAGCTTAAGCTTTTGGGACAAATTGTTCCTTGATAATAGTTTCCTTTGACAAAGAAGCTCTACACAGTCAATAAATCTCAATGCTTTGTTTTCTCTACGTTTGATTTGAGACAACTTGATTATATTGTTTTTCTTATGCTCTACTGAAACTAAAAGATTAATTAACTGAATTTGTTAAGGATTCGACATGTGAGTCTAGTTAAATCCTATATTGAAATTGTGATAGAAAATGCATCAATATATAAGTCTAGTGAGTTAATCTAATGCCAATTGGTTTTACGATGAAATCCCACTTGAAATTATAAATGAATTTTATATGCCAATATCGTATGCTGGGTCTAGAGTTCGGTCAAATTTAACAAAATTTATAAGTCCAAAAATTCTTTGAGAGTATTGTGAGAGTTGGATTCATTAAGCGGAGAAGTTACATAATTTATAGTGAAAGGAAAAAATTTTGGACGACCAAGATTGACCCTACAGTTTTTGCAAGTGATAATCTTAATCTTTCGCTTGAAAATATCACAAATTTGAAGTTTGGCGTGATGAGAAAATGGTCAAAAATATCTTTGTTATGTGTTGTTTGGCATTTTTGTCTTAGTCGATATAATACTAAGAATAAGTTTCTAGATACAGACTTGGTATGATGAACTTTTCTATTCTCTAGAAGAAATTGCAAGAAACATTCAAGTGCGTTAAATGTTGGACTACACCTTGGTCAATGCTCTAGATGATGGATTGCCTCGTTTTTGTTTTGATCAGGTTATACTTTTGGATGCGGTTTTTGCAATTCCTTGCACTTTTTGCCCTCTTTTGTTTTTTGTGCTGTCTGATACAATCTAAAATATAGAGATTAAGTGAAGGATAATTTAGGTATAAATAAATACATTAAGTCCTTTATTATAATTAAACTCCCCCCCTAACTCTCTATATATAGGGACCTAAGTGTTAGAAAGAATGTATGGATAAAAACTGATTGAGTCTATCTCTCCCTCCTTCTCACTCTCTAAGTCTTTTTCTCCCCTTTCTATCTCTAGTTCTCTCTCTCCCCCTACCTTCTTATATATGTAAATCCTAAAAAAAAAAAAAAAAGGGCCCCCCTTGTACGGATTATATATATACAATAACTTGATCTATTTATTGATTTGTGCTTGAACTGATTATCAATCGTAACATTTGCCCCCCCCCAAAAAAAATGGGTGCACCCTCTCATGTATTGCAAGTTTCCTAGTTATTCGCGCCAATAGAATTAAAGCTTGTGTTGGCATGTTCAATTGATCTATTCTTGCATCGTGCACGGTTAAACCAATTTTGTTTCCTTATCCGTATCAAAAATATATAAAATGATCAATCCAAACCCTACAGTTGTAAGTCCCCAGTTTCAATTCCCTATCTATATAATCATCCATGTCCGTGTGTTAAGTGTCTTGAAGCAAAACAAATAAAACCCCAACCCAAAAAGGATGTGTAATTACTTTTGTTTCGACAGGGACACCCGTTATGGAAATAAATGAGTTTCAAGCCCAAAATCTTTAATATTTAGTGACAGATAGCGAAGTTATTATACCAACTTTCATAACTTATAGTTACTTTTATTTTAATTTTAATACATAGTATTAAGACACCATTATAATCAAGTAAATTCTTTTAAAATAAGCAAATAGGTGGCAGATGAGATTTATCCAATGACTTTAATCTCAAAAAACAAAAAAAAAAACAAAAAAAGTTAATGTTGCCGTCTAAAGAAGGGAATAATTCCAATTATATACCTTATAGTATTCCCATGTCTTCACCAACGAGGGCACCAATATGCCGTCACTGGATTCCATTAGGACTCCGAAATTAAGTGTGCTTGGGCGAAAGTAGTACCAGAATGGGTGACCTCTTGGGAAGTCCTCACCCTCAGGCTGGAGGCATTGGGAAACAGCTTCTCTTCAGGTTAACACCCTGAAGGGAGAAGGCTGGGTACATCCCCCCCGACCCTGCGTAGGCAGGAGCCCTTAAGGCACTGGGTATGTTCCTTAGTAGTTCCATGTCTTCACCGGCAACATTGGGATTTAGTATTTTTCACTTTAATTTATTCCTACTTGCACTCCCAAAATTCCCCCACTATCCTTTCTAATTAATTTCCCAATGTTAAATAATAATTATCTTAAAAGTTTAAACTAATGTGTAAAGATGAATACATGACTTTATAAGCTAATGTGGCCCTTCTCACAAATACTCATTATGTTTTAAGCGTGGATAGTGCATAGATTCATCTAATATTTTGTGTTAAATATAATTACTGTCGAGAATAAGAATTTGATATCATGTCAAGCACAAACTATCTTAAAAGCTTAAATTAATAAGTAAAGCTCATACATAATTTTATACACTAACATGTATAATTAGACAAATATAAATTATATTTTAAGTGTGAATAGTGCAGAAATTTACCTTATATTTTATATTAAAATTATTTAATAATAAAAAAGAGATTATCAACACTCACTAGTATTAACTATCTCAATAATTTATACACTATAGAGGGCACGAACACAATATCACCGGATCCTATTAGAACTCCGAAGTTAATCGTTATTGGGCGAGAGTAGTACCAGGATGGGTAACCTCCTGGAAAGTCCTCAGCCTCAGGTTGGGAGCACTCGAAAACAGTCTGTCTTGAGGATAACACCCTAAAGGGGGAAGGCTGTGTACATCCGCCTCTCAAACTCTGCGTAGACGGAAGCCCTTACGGCACTAAATATATTCTTTTTTTTCAATAATTTATACAGGTCATTACGAACCTAAGAACAAATTCATATACTATCACATCAAATCACATTCACCAAAATATAATATTAGATTTGGATACTTGACTTCTTTGTATAGATTTGGATGGATTTGTTTAACTATTTTTGGATCTTTTGGGAGACAAAGTTGACAACAAAACAAGTGGGTGGACACTATTAGAGAAGATCTTACCAAATCTGATTACTCGAATCTCGCACTTTTAGTCCTTTTCTTTGTACCCAAAATCTATCCTTTTCAACTTTTTTTCTTTCTTTTTCTCCCTAAATCTTCAAAAAGCACCAACTAGAAAGAAAAGGGTCTCAAAATCTATGCAAAGTTGAGCATAAAATCTTGTTCTGTGAAGTGTATGTCACTGGGATTGTGATTTGTACCCATTACTGTAGAGTTTATGGCAAGGGCTCGTGGTGGGGTTTTCCGCCGATGTTCATCGGAGATTATGGGGTTTTCCGGTGAGGATCTGCCGGAGGTGGAGGAGTTTCATGTGTTGGCTGTTGATGATAGCTTTGTGGATAGGATGGTCATTGAGAGGTTGTTAAGGATTTCATCCTGTAAAGGTATGTAGTTGTTGGAGTACTAAACCATTGCTACGGCATCTTAAACGTTTGAGATAGTTGGTTTTTTGATATAGTATTAGAGTCTTGTTGATCCAGATATTATAGGTTTGAATTTCAACAGCTCTTACTCTTGACTTTAATATAATTTCTGCATAATATGAGATAACAAGGGCAATATTCACGCTTCAAGCCCATATATATCTTTAGCCATGAGTATCAAATCATTCCCGTAGGCTCAAAACCTTGGATTTCGTATCTTATTGTCTTAATTTCCGTATTTTTTTGTAACTAGATCTAGATCTTATTGGCATTTAGTTTAGATTCTTCTGAATTCCTAGCTACTCCAATTCATTTGACGTAGTAGTAACTACCCGCTTTCGAAGTTTCAAAACTCATTTTCCCCCTTTGTCAAAAATGTAAACAAGAAATCGGGTTCGGGTTTTTCATCGAAATCTTTATAGAGTTAATATTCTAGCAATAACATAGGTAAAGTGAACTGGGTTCACAAGATTAATGAATTTTGATGATGTGAAAGTGTTCATATTCCATTTTGTGATAACAGTTTGGATTGAAATGCGCAGTGACGGTTGTAGAAAGTGGAAAGAGGGCTTTGCAGTATCTGGGATTAGATGAGGAGAAGAAGACCTCTGTAGGGTCCGAGGTAACGGAAAATATTTCATTTTGTTCTTCAGTAATTGGTATTAACACGACTAGAGTGCAAGGGGAGACAAAATAAAGAAAAACCAAAACATCAAAAGAGGAACCCCAACACCAACATCACGAAACACACCTGAACGAAAAAATCGTTAGATTATGAGATTAAAATAGTGTATTAGGTAGAAAGTCAAAAGTTCAATGCCAGTCTTGAGATTTTAGGGATTCAAAGCGAGCTCGTTTGATGAACTCTTTTGTGGTAACTGAAGTTTCCATACTAGTTTAAACAGCCTTCGAATAATGTGCTTTATATTATAACGCTAGCTGTATGGGTCTTCTATTTAAATATGTATGTATGAGCTTACAAAGTATCATACTTACAAGGTCGTTATTTCTCCAATTATAAATGATCGTATACAATAAAAGTAAACTAACAATATGAGTCGGTTCAAGATGCAGGATTTGAAGGTGAATTTGATCATAACTGACTATTCTATGCCTGGGATGACGGGCTATGAGCTTCTTAAAAGGATCAAGGTTAGATCTTGTCTATTAGCATCTGGTTTTTTTGGTTTTTTGAATTCAACGGATATAACTGCTGTTGAAGCTGGTTTCTCTGGAAGCCCGTTTGCATCGCTCTCGTCTATGATTCTCTTCTGTTACTGAAAATATTTGTACTAAAGCGGATATTTAAAACCTGCTAGCAGAAAGAAGAGGAAGAAATCTGAACAACAGTTACTGTGCAAGTATCGGAAATGTGATTGACATTCCCCCCTAGACAGTGCGAGAACAAAAATACAGAGTATTGACAAGTGCAAGTCGCCCATAAGCATTTTGCCCTTTGAATACCAAATAAACTAAAGGAACCCAGATGTCCCTCCCATTACATGCCAAACACGTGGCATTAGTTGTATAAATTCCCTGCCCAACTCAAGTTCTCTAAGGAATCCCAAATTCTCTGATTCCGCTCTTTTTACGAGCTTGAGTCTAACTTTCCTTATTCGAAAACATACCGTCCTAAAGACACCTTTGATAGCATTCTACCTTCTTTTTTCGTTATTTTGTAAACCATTCTAATGGTGTGTTTTCAGCTTCTAGGCTTCACCTAATAGCTTGAGTTTTAGAGATAATTGATTTATTAAATATCCTCTTTGATCAGAAACTCTCAAGCTAAAATCCTATAAGCCCCCAGTTGAGGGCTCTTGTGTATTGTAACTAGTCAAGAAAAACATCTTACGTATTTTCTACGCTTCAAATCTACTGAATATTCGTCTAAAGGGCCATATTGGATGACAAATATGAAGCCATTCTCAACATTTCACACAACAACTTAAGCCTTTCGAACAATTGATTTCTTAATATTGTCTTATCAAATATATCCTCATTTCGAGATCCTCTAGGCAGCTGACTTTTGGGAATTCCCAAGTGTTCTCTACCTTGCACCTAATTTGATTATCCAATTTCTTGCCCAAAATAGATGAGCAAAATATAAAATCATGAGATCAAAATCACTGACATTGTCTTCCCATGATGTAATTACTTCTAGTTCTATCTCGTGTAGTAGATACTCAAATTAAATAGTGTATTAATTACAAGTAAAAGAAATGTAAAGATGATGGTCCATTTGCGATGATGATTTTGTTTCTGAAACAGGAATCGTCAAACTTGAGGGAGATTCCAGTGGTTATAATGTCATCGGAGAACATACTTGCTCGAATTCATAGGTAAGATTATGTTCTTCAAACTTTATGTTTTCTGGTTTGAAATGTGCATTTATTTGTTAGCAATCACATTGTATGATCACTCTAGGCTAAACCTCATTACTTTCAAGCATTTATGACCCCGTGAACATAACATAAACCATGTTTATGTTACAAATTTTGAGTCAGCCGTTACATTAATATGACAGGTTATGAGAAGGGGTATAGACAAGTCGTCTTGCAAGCCCATCATAAAGCTCGAAAAGTTCAGCTCCTTTTGAGCTAGACCAAGTTGGGCCAGTCTGTTTAGTTAATCCAATCGAACCCAAGCCTATAAAGCTCACACACTTAGGCTCAGGAGCCTAAACAAACCTTATTGAATCTATCTTAATATAATTCATTCGCCTAAATATTTCTAATTGAGCTAAGTTTGAGCCTAAATAAGCCCTAACAAGCATAGATTAATCTTAAACGATCCTGAAAATTGCAAGCTTAGTTCAGAGCTCATAGTGTTGTGTTTTAGCTCAACCGAGCTGAGCCAAGCCCGAGGAGCCGAGCTAAATATGAGCTTAGGGTCCACTCGACTCAAATACACCCCTATTTTTGTGTAAAATATATTATAGCTGTGTCTACATATTAAAAGATATTCACGGTTCCTAAAGAAAATTTAGCAACCATAAAACCTAGAAGCAAAAACGCTATAGGTATGACCCGTTAAATGCCGATGACACCTTGACCCAACCTCGATTTGATTCCATGTCTAATACTAAGCATCTGGCCATTCATATATGCCAAATGCTGGCATTATCTTCTGTTTGATAATGATGTTGACTTCCTATTCTGAAAAGAGTAAAGTTTTCTCATTGTCAGATGACATTGAGACATTCACTGCTGCACGTTCACAATATGAAGAAAAGCTAAGAATTGTTTCTAATTTATTAGTGTCAAATATGGTACATCACACTGCCAGCATCTTATAATCTTCACAATGATCATCCTTACAATTGAATTAAGTATCTAGTGTTAGAATATAAAACCATTCACGAGTCTTCACCCATCAGATTAAGCTTTTCTGGATGGTTGGTTCCTTGACATGTATTTCACGAGTTAAAATCTTAACAAGCCCCCCTTAACATAATTTAAACACAAAGTATAAGGTTGGCTTGTGCAACATCGGAGTCCAGTGGGCATTTGTGTGAAAGGGCATGTTAGAATATAAAACCAATATGGAACCTTTACTAATCAGTTTAAGTTTTCCTATCTAGGGCTCCTTAAACCTTTTCTAACCATGTAAAAAAGAAATATTAATTCTTTAACTTTTTTAATCATTAATACTTAGGTTGTATACCTTTACAGTTAGAGATCTTACTTTGTCCCCCAATGCTGACAGCTGATAATTTTTTAATAATCAAAGTCAATACATGTTGCAAATATTATATAAGATACTGAATCTACCGTATCTTTGCTAGGGCTTCAATAGACAATAAAAATATGTTTTTTTTTTTTTTTTTTTAATCATTGACAATAAAAATATGGTTGACTTCCTATAAAAAAGATTATAGTTTGCTTAGTTGTTTTCGACGAGCTTAGTTAATTAAAGATCCATGATTGTCTCCATATCCCTGAACCTTAATGAAGAAATGGCATTAGATAAAGATGAGTTGCGATTGAAAATACGTGTAATTAACGTAGCTATTAGGAGAGAGGAACAAACCAATGCTAGTTCATGGTACCTCTAGGCATGCATGTCTTTTATTATCGCATTTTTTTTTTTTTTTTTTTTTTGCATGTCCGCCATTGCTTTACTTGGCTTGGATTTCATAAATACTGTTTTCTTTAGGGTTGAGTGCCCTTCGGAAACAAACTCTCCATAGGGTAGCACCGTGTAGAAGTAACGCTGCAAACATCTTACCCTCGCTAGACCTCCTTGCCGTGGCTGGAGCCTCTTTAAGGCACTAGAATGTTACTATATCCTGTTACTCTAATGAATCCTTGCGTTAACAGGCTTTTTTTTGGGATTTTCTGCCTTAATCTTAATCGGAAAATAATTATTTCGAAATGAAATGAAATATAGGTGTTTGGAGGAAGGAGCAAAGGAGTACATAGTAAAGCCAGTGAAATTGTCAGATGTCAAGCGTCTGCTAGATGTCCTAATGGAGGCTGCTCATATGACTGAAATCGAGGATAAATTAACATCCAAAGAAGCCTACATCAACACTTAGACCTGTCTTCGCCAACATCGTTCACCGAAGTTCATAGTCTAGATTGATTAACGTACCGGAGACAGTTCAACTGATCCTTTCAAATAGATTGAGGAATTGTATGGTTGAATCACCATGAAGGCAACGATTGTTAAAAAAGGCGTCATGTTACAGCACAAACGTAAGGGTAAGTAGAGACCAAGAAGAAAATGGGGAAGAGAGGTCTATGAAAGAGCTAACCAGATGTTTGTTCTGTTCTTTGTTCATGTACAGAGGGTACCTGAATACAAAGTTTTGCCACTAAATGAAGGTTAGCCCTTCATATTTACAGCGTATATTATTTCTAGATGGTGTATTCTGTCTAAATTTGTTACTAGAAGTTCCAATCTCTATTATTAGAAACTCGTGTCAATAATATGGTAAAAATATACATTTTTGTGATGTTATTCAGATAATACAAGCATTGTAATATGTATCTATATGTTTCTCACATAAACATATATAATAACTGAAAATAATCAATACTTATACCTATATTAAATATGCATATTATATGTTTTGCTAAATTTTTCACTTTTAACTCTCAAATTATAAATTGTACCCTATTGTTTATTTTTACCTTCACAAATCAATAAACCTTTGACTGAAACTTTCAAATATAAAGCCAAATAGTACCAATACATATTAAACCCTATTTAATTTTCATACCTTATTTTACTAACAAGGGTTCCGATTTCCAGATCTCATCTAAGTGAACCCTTGCTCAAGAGCCCAAACTTGAGCTGAGTCGGATATGAGGATTTAAACACCTATTTCAACACAGACCATTGTGATACTATATTTTATCCTCAACTCGACTTGGTGTGTTAGTCTGATCTAGCCAAGCTACTAAGCAACTATTATGCCATTGTTTTGTCATGGTTGTTTGTGTTAATAGGATAATGAAGCCATTAGTGAACCACTATTGATACATTATTGAGCTAATAAAAGCAATTAACAAGCTCGTAATGAGCTAATAATGATGCCTAATGAGCTATTCCTAAAGTTTGACGAGTTTAGTCTCCCTTATTCAAATTCAACTCGTTAAGCTTATTAAGACTATTTAAACTTTGCGAACGAGCCTTAATTGTTCTCAAACATGAATGTTCTATCGCAAGCTCGGTTCATTCACACCAAATTAACTCTACCTTCCATGCTCGTTTGCAATAGATGGAGGAATTGTTATACTTCCACTCCATTTGCTCCATTATCCACTGCTCATTGCGCTCAATTAACAAGCAATTCATACCTTGCACAACAATTATATTTTGAGTTCTTTTTGGATTTGAATTTGAATTTGAATTCAGATCTTCAACCCTGCTTATCTAAGAAATAATTTGAAATTGTGACCACTCGATAAAAGAACGGTCTCTGTCTCTTCTATACTGTTTCCAACTATCAAAAAGAAACATCCACATACTACAGCTCCGTTAGGTTTGAAGGGAATAGATTTATGTCCTATTTCAATGATTCTCTTTTGTTCATAGTTCGTAAATGAGGAAACGATGACTTCCTCTTAAACAAACGGAATGAGTGTTTCTTTCATAGGAAGACCTTTTTTGTTTTGATCTTACACCCTCCTCCTCAAATTGACTTTAAATGAATCAAACATGATTCATTTACAAACACGTTCACCAAAGACATAGATATAGACCAAATGGCTATATTTTAGCACAACGCTTTATTTGATTCCATGAAGCAATCAATTGCATGGCTGTCTTAACCAAAATCAGGCACAGGATTTATATCAAAAGCTAGAATCTATCTATTTCAGGTATTTTCATACATTTTTTGATTGAAAAAAAAATATCGTTGAGAGAGAAAGAATGTACAAAAAGCTAAGGACAAACCCAAAAACTAATAACCCAAAGCTCTCTAATTCCTCTGCATATGAACCAAAGCTATGTCCGCAACAGTTCCAAAGCTTTTAGCGAAAATAGCTCCTAAAAAGATTACCTTATCCCATAAAAATTCATTGGTGGGTATTGGTCTTTTAAAATTCTAGTATTTTATTATGTTTTCGATCTAGTTTAGAGTGTACAAGTATCATATCATATCATATCACGGTGTCCCTGATGAGCACTTTTAGATGGAATTAATACCCTGATCAACATAGTAAAGTTGCAGTACGTATTGTGACATCAAAATCTTAAAGGGCATAGATGAGAAGAAGGCTTTATTTGATGTAGCAGAGTTTTATTTGGTTCAGTTTTTATCTCATCTTATTTAGGAAAGCATTTTCCTATTAGATTTATCATTCATCTTATCTTATCCAATAGTATCTTAGGGCTTAAATTTTCTATAAATATAGCTTTACAATTCATTAATTTAAGTTCAACTTTTGGGTAGCAAGTTGTGCTACGTCACTATCTCTATCCAGCAACATCATTTTTCATAACAAAAGCCAAAAAGGGTCCAGAAAATTTACCTATAGACGTATGATGTTATGAAATTAAGAGAATGTCATCCGCCTTGGTGAACCTCTCCTTGTGATAGGGATGAGGTCAATGCCTTCCAGCTGGGGGCATGGAACGCTGAGTCGAAATAAGTCAAGCTCTTTGTTTCAAAAAGAATGGTCCAATCTTCACTATGTAGTTCGAACTATTGAAACTATATTTTCAATGTAAACTGCACAACCGGAAAAATCAGCATAATTAACAGGCAGAAGGAATACAAGAAACTAAGCAACATTTGTGTAAGAATTATGGTCTATGAACATGATTAGTTAAATCACTTCTTGTGGCCGCATGTAGAAGTGGGGGGTCACAAACCTTAAATCAATAAAAGCTCGAAGAAATAGTCATCTAACTAGAAGTTTAATTACTTCTTCGATAATTTTAACATGCAAACGAAAATTTTAAGTAAGGTTCACAAAAAAACAACACGTATTTTGGTAGCCATTATAGAAACACCACTTAAGTATCATGTACTCGTTAGTTCAAGATTTATTACATGATGAGCATAGTGTAACCACCTTTGACAACTCTATGCCACAACCCGTAACTGAGAAGCAAGAACTAGTCCATGGAATAATCTGAATTAAGCACAAAGCTCCAGTCCAACAAACAATACAAAAACTCAACCTGAGTTACGTTATACTCACCACAGGATAGCTAGACAGAAGGAAAGATACCAACTCAAAGTTCAGCGATAAGTAAGATTGTTGAGGATGCAAACATGCTTGAAGAGAAAGCTCAAGCCAAATAGTACTTCTGAATTCTGGCATCTCAATAAAAAAAATTTGATGGCCGTTGTATTTGCTGAATGAGCGTGGTAAAACAGCACCAGAGTAAGCGCAAGATCTATAAATCCTCAATGGCCTGCAAACTATGACAAGAAGAATCCTGTGTCGACCTAAGGACCTAACAAACTCCAGATTGTTTATGGTAACAGAGGTTTCAAATGGCAATCATAACATGAATTACTTAGGGTCTGTTTAGTAAAGTTTTCCATTCGCAATATCTGAGGAACTTCTGGTTTTCAATTTTTTGTTTCCGTTTTTCACTCAAACTAAGAAAAAACTGAAAACAATAAACTAAAATCAGAAGTAGTCGTTCCCAATATACAATTTAACCAAAAACTACAAATAGAACATGATACCTAACGGGCCCTTAAAAGATAGCGGATGCAAAAGAACTATGACATAAATACCAACTTTAGAGTCGCCCACAGAACAAGTGAGCCCAAAAAGCTAAAACAAAAATAAATCTGCAACACATAAAACATACAATAGAGGTAACTGTAAGATTAAGGGGGAAAAACAACTTATGGGTTCAGAAATGACCATACCCGATAGAAGGGCCATCAGAAATGATTCACTGCTTGAGCAAATGCATTGACCACATTCAGTACAAGACGAGCCTCTGGGCAGTCAAAAATGATCAGGAATGCGCTTTAGCTCACTCCTTGATACAACAGCTAGAATTCTCAACTATAAATCCAAGTGACCAACTTGAACAGACAATCCCGACTGAACAATTACCTACAAATCTTTCTGCTATGTTCAGCCACTATACGAAATTCGAAAAAGAAATGCAGAAGGGATTACAATAGCATTGATCAATATTTAACCCAAATGTTAGCAGAGTTGCCACCTTCCCATAAAGCAAGCATGATAGCAATCACAGCTAATGTTATGACACGTCCAATGGCCATGTTCTGCAATTGAACCCACAAAGTCCTGATTGAAGTTGAAACTATCCAACTTAAGCAACATAAATTAGGTTAAGATGCATGTTGATATTGTATGATTAAGTTGTCGTTGAACCATGTAGGGTGGTCATGAAATTCATGTTTTTCATAACCAACTGACTAACTCAAATACGTAAGGGACAAAAAATATTTCAGTTATTAATATCCCTTTAACAGCCACATACAAATTACATGGATTACCAACAGCAAGCTAAGAATACAGAGAGTAATTGGATTAGTCAAATATACAATGCCACAAATCCGTAAGACATGCAAAAAAAAATTTAAGTGCAGAATATTTGGGGAAAAGAATTCAAATTACTGATGCTAGCAAACATTGTGACTAGGGGTGTAAATGAACAAAGACAATCTGAGCACCCCCATATTAGAACTCGAGCTCAATTAAGCCTTATCGAGTGAGCTATCTTTTGAACCTTTGTTCCAGTAGGTTCAATAAGATTTTGGTATGTTCGATACTCAACTCGCCTTAACTTGTTAAGCTAATCGAGCCGAATCTAGCTCATTATTGAGTCTAACCAAGATCATTATTTAGCCGAATCAAGCTCATAACCAACCCAAGCTTGCTACCAAGTCAAGCTCACTACTAAATTAAGCTATTCAAGTTACTATCAAGCAATTATCAACCAATACCAAGTCTACTCGAACTTAGCTTGATAAGCTGCCAAGCCCCATAAGGAACACGAATGAGCTATTACCAATTTCATACATGAGTATTTCATTGTAATATTCGGTTCGTCTACTCCCCTAATTGTGACACAACAGCATATAGGATCCTTCAAGCAATAGTCTTCAGTAGCATCTGTTGCATGCAGGGGTATAAAGGAGCCCTTATTGAGTTCAAGTGCAAGCCAAGTTTTTATCGAGCTTCAAAACCTTTGTTTAAACTCAGTTCCATAAGATATTAGTTTGTTCTGTACTCGACTCCACTCGTATCTTTATCCTAATCAAGTTGTGCATTGAGGTCATTAACGAGCTGAGTCAAAATCGCTTTTTAGTCAAGCTGAGCACCTCAGTGTGCTGAGTCATGAGCATAGTCAAGCCAAGCTTGCGATCAAAGCGAGGCCATTGCCGAATCGAACTATTTGAGTTACCATCAAGCCATTATCGAACCATTTCCAAACTAATGGCAACCATTAATGAGTGCTAATGAGCTCTAAACAATCCCTTATCAAACTATTAGTGAAAGTCAACAAGTCAAGCCCCTCATCAAACTCAGCACATAAATTTATCGAGTTTTCTTGAACTCCGCTTGATAAACTATCGATCACCCGCAATGAACATGAATGATCTCCTAATCGATTTCGAACATCAGTAACTTATTGAATGTTTGATTTGTTTATACTCTAGTTGCATGTATATCAAAGAATGATGGTCTCAGAGAAGAGTATTTTTAACCAACAAAGACAACTCTAGAGAACAACGAAATTGGCACTGGCTTTGAGAACACCGAAGCTGGCTTACCCAACTCCAAACTCATGCCTATGACCATTATCAATGGTCTAACTTGTTCAGCCTTGACCATAAATACCATTATATTTCGAAGAAGAAATGAATCACATCAAAATAAAATATAACAGCTGTGCACATCTATATACTAGAGTCCATCTATCACAGGAATCCAACATCCTCCATTAATCACCTTACTGAATCGAACACCATTTAAAACAATTGATAATGAAACAAAACAGTATGCACAGTTGTAGCCCAAGCAAATGTTTCAACCTTAAGGTATTAAGATTCTGATTTTCTGCAACACAAAACATAAATGCACATACCAGCATGACCGGTAATCTTGTTATCAAAAAAATTTACACGAACTGCAATCTGCAACAACTTAGCACATGCCTTCCCCGAACCACAAGAGAAAGCCTAGGGAGTTCATCTTCAAAGCCCAATCTGTAACAAACTAAAATATCATGTACCCCTTCAAAATACCCCAGAGAATACCAGAATGTATTCAACTCCAATCCAATCTAACCAGCTATTTGCAGATTTTGATGAACAAATACACCATTCAACACCACTGGCAGATTTCCAGTGAGAGAACAGTTCCAGCTGCAAAGAAACTCAAATACACTACCTTAGAAAGACCGAATTAATTGAACCACGAACACAGATAGCATCATCGAGTGGTCTAGGTAGTTGCAATACATACATCAACAAAGTCATTGATTTTGATTCACTGTTTAGTTCATTGGTCGCCTTTTGTGGATAATGAAAGAAAACAGACTTTATTACTTCCAAGGTAAGATAAATGTTTTGGAAATCAAAACAGCAACAAGGAGATCGATGTATAAATATGCAATTTGAGTTTAATGTATTCAATTTCTATACCACCTTATATTTTCACATACCAAGATTAATACCTCTACAATCAGAAGACGCACCATATAGATTAGAACCAAACCCACATAGAAGATGGCTTAGTTACTGGGTTCTGAAAACGACAAACTTACACAAACAACTACATTATGAGACTAAGATGGACAAATACTGATTGCCAAACGAAAATGGATAGACTTTCACCATCTCTATAAAAAAGACTTCACCATTCTAAGCCCTTGAAAACATACTCTGAGAACGAGCCAACCGAATCATCAGACTACCTCCTGACACACTAGTCTCCTTCACAACCGGATGAGAATCATAGGGCTTCCTGCAACCTGGACAACGCCCGTCCTCTTCGAGAATCCGCTTGTGACAGAAGAGACACAGCCTAAACCCGCAAGAACAAGGTAGAAAGCTGGTATCTGTCATATCCAAATCCTCACAGCATATGGGACATGAGGTAGGCACAGAGACAGTAAAGTTACGATCCCAAGGATTGACCGTGTGCCCAAAATGCCGCTCCACTCTCACTGGAAAACTGGCCTGTTTCGTCAAGTTAGGCAAACTCTGAGGCCTAAAAGCATCATTAGGCCGCCATGCCCAGTTTGCTCCGTCAGACCTGGCCACAATCCCTACAGCCTCTGACTGCGACTTATCCCATCCTGTAACCACATTGTCCCCTGTGCCCAGTTGTGGCACAGTGTCTGATTGCAGTACAGTCTCCTTCGCTGCGGATAGATTGGCATCCGGGTTTTGCCCCTGCTTGTCATCGGAAGCTGACAAAGCATCAGCCACCGCTTCCCAATCATCCAAACAATCATCATTATCTCCCCCACCCTCCTCTTCCTCACTTAAGCTCCCAGAGAAGCTACCACCACTGCTAAAGATAGAACCACTGCTGCTACTGCTGCTGCTGGTACCAGTGTAACTGTTCCCAGAATTGTTTCCAGTAGGGCTAGGGGCTGGCGACTCTAAGTCACTGTCATGGTGCGATCCATTATTATCATCCCCAACCTGACTCTGCATTTCTAAATCCTCACAACGGTGGCTAGCCTTCTTGCAAGTCTCAATTACCGGCTCATTGAATTCACCTTCCCTACCATCCCCACAATTGTTCATTCCCTCCTTGCATCCCTTTTTCTTGACTGTAACAACGTTTTGATCAATCAACAGACATCGACAGCGATTTTCACAAAAATAAAGAGTTAAAACGAATCATACACTGTCAAGGAACAAACTATCCCAAAAGCTAAAGCTAATGGGTGAAAGTCCAAGTTGTCTTATACTCTAACAATGCCCCCTCATGCAAATCCCCATTGGGCTTGAAGCGTAGATATACATTAAGTACACCTCACACTTGTACTTAAATTATGTTATTATTGAATGCTAGGGCTATTGGGATACGACATATGACCTCTTGGTCAACGAGGCTCTAATATCATGCCAAGGAACCAACTCTCCCAAAATTTTAAGCATGAATAAAGGTTCATGACTTATTTTATACTCTAATATGCTCCCCACGCAAATGCCTATTAGGTTTGAAGCATAGAAATTACACATACAGCCTCAAACCTTGCATTTAAATTAAGTTAATATTAAAAGGGGAGGCTATTAAGGTTTGAACTTATGCCATCTTAATCAATAAGACTCGGATACCATATCAAGAAAACAACTCTCCAAAAGCTTACGATGACGGGTGAAGACCCAAGATTGATTTTACACTCTACCATACACAACAACAACAACAAATACAAATTCATTCGATCCATCAGCAGAAAACATCAAAATTTAAAGAGATCAAAGCAATACCTTGAGAAAGCCACTGCTCACGGCGCGCATCAAGCTTACATTGCTTCAATTTCGCCGACCTTTTCGCCTACAACCCCAACAACAAAAGCACCAAAATCAACAGCAAAACTCAGCCAGAAACAAACACATGCAGAAGACAAACACATAGAGAGCCAGAGAGAAAAGAAGAAAACAAACCCTCTTCTTCTTGGCGAAATCCTTGGAGACATTGGAAATGGAGGCATTGAGGACTGAATCAGACACCATGATTGTCTATAAATCTCAATTCGAAAAGGGATGAATCAAAAACCCTAAATTTGATCGATGTAAAATCCTGAAAGGAGAGATTTTTTTTGAGGGAGAGAGAGAGAGAGAATGAGACAACGGAAGACGGAAACTGCTCTGCTCCTCTCGCTTTGAGACGCCTTTCTGCAGTCTCTCCCAATCGTACAACTACAACCTCTTTAGCTATCTTCAGCCGCAGCTGTTAGTGGTTAGCTATTAGTTATCAATGTTTAGAGTGTATTTAGTTCAGATTATTATTTTTAGCTTATTTATTTTAATAAAATCTGTCCATTTAAAATTTATATTTTTTTATAATAAAGTATTTGGTTATGCAATATAGAAATATCTTTTTTATAAAATAAAATATTTCAATACAAGTTAAAAAAATAACTTATCTACTATAATTAAAAAAATGCCTTAGAGATATTAAATATCTAATTATAGTAGATAAGAGAAAATTATGATAATAGTTGGTCATAGTAATAGAAAGTGATGAGTATAGCGACCCATAACTATAAAAGGTATAAGGGTCAGTGGGAGTGGTGATAACAAGTAAAAGTAGATCATGATAGTGAAGATTTAATGTTAATATAATATCTTTAAAGCATTTCTCTTAAATAAGCTGTCAAAAAGATCCAGTTTTGCATTTTTTTTCAGGTCAATTATAAAATATATTTTTCATCTTTCTATTTAAGCTGTGAAAAAGATATAAAAAGATCTTTTTTGCCAACCAAACGCCAGCCTTGCAATTAAAATGAGTTTTTTCACAGCTTTAAGCTATTAAAAAGCTAAACCAAACGCAATCTTAGTTGTTATTTATTAGTTTATTGATAGCTATTAGTTGATGGTAATGTATTTGGTAAATTAAAATGAAAAAAAGGGACAAAATGATAAAATAAAATTTGATTCCATATCATCTAAAAAGCTAAAAGCTAAATAAAATGCTAACAATAAATTTTTTATTAAACAATACTGCTAACTATTTAACTAGTTAAAACACTAAACGCTATAAAAAGCTACTTGTTAAACATAGTCTTTATTTATATCAGTTGGCTTTTTACGTTGATTGCCCCTCTCTTCTTCCGAATTTTCTAGAGAAATGTCATCAGAACGCTGTAGTTTTGAGGAGCTGAAATGAAGAGCCGGCCCTGCTAGATTTTTGTTGCAGTGATTAAGTTAATTTTGGTTGTAACGGTTAGCTGTTAGGTAAATAATTTTTATGTAACTTGTTAAGAATAAAAACTCTACATCTAAATTAAAAATGTGAATCTCTTATAAAAGTGGTGAGAGTGAAGAGATCAATTTGTAAAACTATTGGATTACTTCACCTGTTGCTAATTGGTTTTAGGATGGAACTTCACTTAAGCATATATGTGGATCTTATGTTCACCAACTTTGTGGGTCGGGCCTAATTTAACATAAGAATTTGGTAAAATTAGATTTTTGAGTTTGTTGATTGTTGTAAGATGAGTTAAATAGACATAGGTGGGTGAGGATGGGGTTATTGTTGTCAGTATTTTGGTAATTAAGATAAAAATGAGAAGTAAAGTGATAAATAAAGGTTTGCTTATAGAGTTTTAAAAGCCAAAAGTTAAATTATTTAGCTTTTGAAAAACTTTACTCTAAAAGCTAACAAAAGAAATTTTACCAAATAGAGCAATTAGCTGTTTGGCTAGTCAAAAAACTAAAAGCTATAGAAAATCCTAACAAAACGTGATTGTCAAACATAGCCTAAGTTATCCACTCCAATGTGTGGAGTTTTGGATTCAAATTTCAATTCTCTCTTCTCTTGGCGTTAATAGATCTTCTTAAGATAGTGTTGTATACTCGTACGTTAAAAAAAGGAAAAATATGGGTTGGCTCAACTCATGGAAAACTCGACCAATGGCTAGGGTTGTCAAACGTCTCCTTATTTAAACTTGAACTAAGTGTAATTTAGTTGAATCAAATTCATTACGGAGCTACATTTGATATTAAGTCGAGTTTATTTTGAAGGTGAGTTATTTAAGTTACTTACTGTTGATCCGGTACTGAGCTAATAGAAATGAAAAAGGAGCTCTAGTTAACTACTAATGAGTTACTATTCAAGACATTAATAAGCATTTAACAAAACTATTCATGAATTTAAATCAAGCTTTCCTTTACTTTGAGGTCAGGTCACTACCTTATTAAAAATGCTCGAATTTCACGAACCCAGAGCTTCAAGTAGAGCAATAGTCAATTGTATTTGCGTCGTTGGACTTTTTGTGTGCTTCCACGAGTAAGTAGTTAAGTCATGTCGATTTAAAGGCAAGTGATCTGTTGGATTATGTGTAAAATCTGGTTGTAATGGGTCTGATTTATAAGATATACAGGATTAGACAAATCCTATATAGGCTCATGTCATACTAGGGTTTTAATATGGTGACTCTATAAATACACGGTAATGTGTATATTACCATTAGAGTAGAGAAGGGTTTGAGTGAGAAAAGATTAAAAGTTGCGACGTTTCATGTAAACTACAATAATATTAATGAAATTATCGTGCCCCCCTCCGTGAATGTAAGCTTTGGCTGAACCACGTAAATTTCAGTGTTCTCCCCTATCCCCTTTTGTTTATGATTGTTTCTTCAATTTATAGTTCGTTATCATGTGGATGATTTTAATAGGTGGCATTGAGGCCCCCAACTCGACTCCATGTATTTTTTTCCATGCTCGAACTTTGAAACATATTAAGAATATCTGACAACGCATATTATTCATCACTCCCTTTTTCCAATGTTTATGAAGAAAATTGTTAGCATATTATGTATAAAATACCTAATATAATTGAAATTTACATTACATAAGTCAAGTTGGTACCAAGTTTATTTGAAAAAAAAAATTTTGTTACCAAAAACAAATTATAAAAAGAATATTGACACCCAAAAGATTAACAAGATTATGCAAATGTCAGGCTCACTGGCCCAATGAAGGTAGAGCCTAAAATTGGGTCATTATTCAAAAATGGAGTGCTTTTTTTCATTTTTATTCTTAACATAGCACACAAAAATTTAAAATAGCTACCGAGATTGATTCGCTCGTAATTGGGGGAGATTACAGTCACCACTGCTATCACAACCATAGTTATGACTACTTTCTTACTCTTCAAAGTGTTGGCCATACTCGAGTTGGTGCTCAGGATTTGGCTCAAGTGCAGAGCCGATTCCTTAATTTGTTCACCCTTAAGGGTAATTGTTCTACTACATCAAGAAATTTTTATTATGGTTCCCACCGTGATAATCAAAAAATAGGTTTGTTTGTTTGTCTGACTAGTTTGTATGTATTGTCACCGTGAATTTAAGGAAACAAACTTGTCTAAGGATTACGTCAACTTAGGGGGGTAAATCAAGTTTGAATTGCACTTGATTGACCCTAACTAATCACTTGTTATATGTTTTGGCATTCTTGACAATCTAACATCAGTTAGCAATTTTTGGCATGGATTCAACCAATGCTCTAATTAAAGAGACTTTTTTTGCATTATTAAATATGTATTACATGTGAAAAAAATGAAAGATATGTATTCAACATAACAACAGTTGGGGATGCAGTGGTGCAAAGCACTCCTCAAGTAGCTTACCTCAAAACGCTTAAGAGCTGAGAATTAGGTGGAATTAAGCTTGAGGCTTTGGAACCTATCTTGAGCTCGATTCAATCGGTTTTATGCTCGACAACCTTAGGCCAAGATAACTCGAATGAAATTAAACTTAAAACAATTAGGTAGAGTGAATCAAATTGGGTTACCAATCTAAGATCAATGCATTCAAGCAAAAAGCTTGGCCCTCAAAACCATGGACTAGCGGACCCAACCAAATTCACTATAAGGGGTGAACACAAAAATTATGGCAAAAAGGGATACCTTCTTGAACACCATATATATATATATATATATATATGTGGCAATCTAATTGTATTTACTTATGCAAATAGCTACAAGTATAACAACTCCTACGGAAAAAGAAGAAAAATAAAAGCATAAGTGTGATGTAAGATAAATGGTAGAGTTTGTGATTTCTCATTTTGATAATTAGCAACAAATTCGTAGTACAAAACTGGCAACTCATATAACAAGCCCTGAGTTAGCCCGTACAAAAATGGGGAACAAAAGCCACAAAATAGTACAACATCCCCGCCTGATAAAGCACAAATACAAGCAAAAGAACAAAAAAAGAAAAAACTAGTGAAAATCAACATACGCTAGATGTCTCCACCACCTCTGGAGAGGACTTGGAGTGAACTAGAAATAAGGTGGAAAGAACCCAAAAGATAGGAAAACAAATCTCCTAATTCATCAATACAATGTGCTCTATCATCATCGATTTAGCTCCATCAAATTTCAGCCCCAACTTCTTTCCAAGCACCCACGCACACTCCATTGCAAGAAGTCTATCAAAATCTTCAACATTATCGCCCTTTTTTCACCAAGTTTTTCTATTCCTGATTGCCGAAGGGCTTGATGGATAGCTTGACGTCATTCCCGAGTGACATATCCCTCGGGAGTTCTTGTAGTTCCCACCTAACTTGCTCTTTAGCCTACGCTTGAATACTCTTCGACCATTTTTTGACCCAACATAATTAGGAGCCTTGCATCCCTCCACCGCCTTTTTCCTTCTCTCCACCATCACCTTGTAGAGTTTGTGGTGCTAAACCAGCAGTTCCCCTTACTTATAGGCTAAATATCTTAATATTTCTTCTTGATTTTATGCAAGCACCTCAATATGTCCTTGACCTTAAACCTCCCATAATCTGCTAGAACTTCCATAAAAAAGGGACCTGTGTTGAAGTCAACAACTTTTTTCTTCATATCTTCTAACTCCCTCATAACTGTCTTTGAGGCCCACATTTCTTTTGGTGTCTTAGGTAACTACCTAGACTTGAGGGTTATTATTTCTTACAGTGTCTTAAATAACCACCTTGAGCTCGAACCTAGGTCCTTCTATTGCATTCCTGATAATCGCCTCGAGTACTTGCCCACCTCAAATTGTTATTCAATCACGTTGCTAGATACATTTCTCATTTAATAAAATAGTATCATTCTAAACTTGTTAAGTTTGTTAGATAAACACACGGTTACTTGATCATGTCCGTCACAAATCAAAGGTTGTGACATATATGGGGAAAGTGCCTTGAGTGGTGTGAAACTATGCCCGTCATTCCTAACATGAGCTTAGGATGTTTTGAGTAACTACTGTCCTTTTCTATAGGAAAGAGATACTGAAAGTTGGTATGCATGACATTATTTTCATTGTGGTGTGGGTCATTTGGTCTTAAAGAAACAAATCATCTTTGGGAATGAGTAATAAATGGTAGAGGACATTTTCCGATGCACCTTCATCAGATTGTGATTCTAGGTCGGCACGTGCTGCTCAAAATTTCATATAAACTAGAGGGAGTTTCTCATCATATAGATTGTTTTATAACGTGGTCATGTCATTAATGTTGTTTGGTATCTCCTTTTGCTAGCTTACCCGAGTCCTAGTGCGCATCACCCTACTTGTGGGGCTTTGTGTTCAATTACCAAAACAAGAACTCTTCAGTATCATTTTCTTGTAGCCTTTAGATTTAATAAACTAAGAACTACATTTTGAAATGAATTTTTTTTCTTTTTTATTGATTTTTATGTTTAATGTGTCAAAGAATTGTAAAAAAAAATATAAAGGGGTAAATGCAAAATAAGGAAAAATTTCAAATTTGATTTTTGTTTTTTAGAAATCAAAAAAACAAAAATAGAAAATGATCATAAACAAATATTTACATGTAATGCGACAATAAAATTATAAAAGTTGTTGGTTAGAGTTGTCAAGAATAGTAGTTCTTTCCATTATCCATCAGGGCCTTGTCTCAATAGTAGGAAGCAAGTGAGGGGATAGAGTGTTGTTTTAGGCCAAAAGACAGAGTTCGATGTCCCTCTTGAGCCTCTCTCTGAGGAATCCCTGACTTAACTGTCTCTTGTAGTGTTTGGATCGCTGCATTGGCCGGAGTTTATTGGATAACCGAGTTTCTCATTAGCAAATAGTTCCTTTCGCCAATTTTAATTTCATATATAGAGTCCTAGTTACTATTGACATCTCCCTTTTGCCTGAGTTTCAAACATTCTTTAGAAAATAAAGAAAATTCTAAATTAATCATTGAACTCTAGATCAATTCAATTTAATTTAAAGATATCTTTATAAAGTACATAAAATTCAACTTAATCTGGAAAAAAAATTAAATCTAATCCAATAGGAAAATAAAAATAATTAAAATCTTAAAAAGGATAATCATTACACAATTGGAATAAAGGATAAACCAAAATAAGCTTAATCTAAATTGCATAACTCTTACAAGATAAACTAATATATAAAGAATTTAAAAGTTAGAAATTGTTAAAGAACCAACTTTCTCAAAAGCTTAAGTTGATGGATAAAGGATCAGGATTGATTTTATACTGCAACACATTCCCTCACTCAAATGCTCATTAGGCTTGAATACTGCACAGGTACACATTATATATTGTACTTAAATTATACTAATATTAGTATATATGCGGAAATAAACAATTCTCCCGGTATACAATCGAATCAAATACCATGACAAATCGAGAAATAAATGGACTAAAAGAGAAACGAAACAATCGACACAATGATTTACGTGGAAACCCCTTTACAATCGAAAGGGGAGAAAACCACTGGCGAAGATTGGAGCTTTTATTATTGAATCAAAAGAAGAATTACAATATTCTCTCTCACACTCAATTTATTTGTGGCGGCGCCGCTGGGGAAAAGCTCGCTTTGAATTGGATAAATAATGACGTAACCCTACGTCCATATTTATAGGCGCGCAGGAAAAGCGGTTCCCGATCGATCGATCGGGGGGTTTCGATCGATCAGTTCCTCACTGATCGATCGGCTTGCTCTCTGGAGGCGTCATTCTTTTACGTAACTTTCCCTATCGATCGAGCTCCACCTCGATCGATCGACCTCCTCACGGCCCTTCTCCTTAGTATGTCAAGTAATTTTGAGACATTTTTCTAACAGTATAATATTGAAAGTGGGGGCTATTGGAATTCAAATTTGTGACCTCTCAGTTAACAAGACTCTTATACCATGTTAAGGAACCAACTTTTCCAAAAGCTTAAATTGACCGGTTAAGAGGATCATGATTGGTTTTATACTCTAACAGAATCCTTGTATCACATCATTATATCTACCATTAGAACTGATAGAATTAACACGACTCAAGGTCTATTATTAGGACCGATAAAATTAGAACGACTAAAACACAATACACAATTACTAAAAAGAAAAAAAAAAAAACAAGATACAATCTGATACGATTTTCCCTTAAATTGGAATCGTGTTTTGAACAAATCATACAAACTAGATCTTGTAAAATTTAATTTAACCAACAAGCACAAAATGGGAAAGGAAAATATTATTTACTTTATGAGAAAACACTAACTATATATACTAATACAAGAAGAAAACTCGAGAACTAACCTACACTAGCTATCGAAACAAGACAAAAGGAAAAGGCTACTTTACCCCAAAAGTCTTCCCATACGCTACTCAAAGGAAGAAGAAAAAGGAGAACAATAAATAAATGCCCAACTAATTACAATAATTACGCTAAGAAAAAAAATACCAAATTAAAATACAAATATATATAAAGATGCAAAAAATACGAGAAATCAACACATCATATCATATTATAAGATAGACATGAATTTGAAAGGAATCATAATGATTTTGGCTTTGCTTGAACAATGATTGTCTTTGTCGCCCACTTCACAATTCATGTATTTGTCCACGACGTGTCTTTTATTGTCATAAAAATGGAGAAATGGGCGTTTGCGTGTGCCGTGAGAGCCACAGCTTTGCGTCTAAGCATACATGTCCCCATTCTCACTTGACAATTTGAATTGAATTGTCTTGCTCAATTCTTAGGTCACATTTCATTTATTCACAAGAAATGTCAATACTATTTACGCAAGGTCGATTTCAAGGTTTTGGGTGTCTGCGGTAAGTTTTTATTTATGGTTCCTTTTTTGGTAACGGAGGTGTCTAAGTTAGTTCTAGAACATCTTGGATGATCTGTTTTATATTAGAATTCTAGTGAATGTCGGTTCTTCATATTATACATAGATATATGATGTTTAAGTACCTAAAAGGGTATCAACACGCAAGCAGTGAATCCTATTAGAACTCCAAAGTAAGCGTGCTTGGACGAGAGTAGTATAAAGATGAGTGACCTCCTGGAAAGTCTTCATGTTGCACCCCTCAGATTGGGGGTTCTTGGAAACAGCCTCTTTTCAGGATAGCACCCTGAAGGGGGGGGAGGGGGGGGGGGGGGGGAAGGTTGCGTACATCTACCCTCCAACCCTGCCCTTGAAGCATTGGGAATGTTATTTTTTTTTTTTTTTATATGATGTTTAAGTATTATACATATATGTTGTTAATTCTCTACTTATGAATGACATTATGTATTAAAACATCAAACTCATAATGTAATTTATTTTCTTAAGGGACCCTTTATTTATTGAGAGTACAAACAATTACTTGGATTGCTACTAGGTTCTTCATAGGAGCTGCATTTATGTAACCAAGCTTCCAACGAGTTAAGAGGATGTATTTTTGATATCATTACGAGGATTTATTTCAACAGATAGAGAAAGATACAACTTTTTAGTTACTAGATATTTGGACTAACTTGTATGCAACTTAACTATTTTTAAATTAAACACATACTTGTTCAGAAAATAATTCGACCTGATTGCTTCCCTTGGTGGCATATTGACTGTCGGGTAACAAGGATGTTGTTGGCTGCACCCCGCCAACAAGACCCCACCAACATGCCCCTAGTGGTCATATCTAGCGTCGGACCCTTAGCGACATGCAGCCTTGGTAAAACACCCCCCAATGGATCTACGGCTGAGTCCTTGATGCCATAACCTTGGCGACATACTCTTAGTAGCACAACCTTCCCAGTGATAATGCCATCCATCTTCCTTACGGCATACTACCGCCAACCTTATCCACCACCGGTACACTTTGCTTCCTGTTGAGGATAAGAACAAAAAGCCCAGAAATTGAGAGCCGAGAAGCCCGTAGAAGATGGCAGAAGGGCGCGGATTGGCAAACAGGCGAACCATTATGCTAAGGGTACCCCGGAACCCAGAAGTTGGTAGAGCGGAAACGTCACCTTTATAAGCGAAAGAGCCCTCAAGAAATCGCCAAAAGCAGAAACTGCGGTACTTTGACCGGCCATAAAGCCGCGATACACCGAATGGCAACTGTGATACTCACAATTGCCAAGGAAGCGGCCCAAGGACATTTCGGTCTTCGGTAAAAAAAGATCAGACTTATCCTTTAAACCCTATCTCCAACCCCCAACAAATAGAACATGATACTTCTACTCAGATACAAGGGAAAAAGCAAAACAAAAGGGAGAAAGGTCTCAAGGGCTTGTGAGTGGCCCTTCCTTCGCGAACCCAACCAAAAATTTCTGAAACACTTCCCTTACAACGGAAAATTGCCATTCCACTGGCTAATCCCCACCTGCCGTATACCTTTTTCTACTACATTAAGTAAACCCCACCCTTCAGCCATAAATAGAGGAGAGGATGGTCAAAAGGAAGGTAGGTGAAGATCACGACAATAAATTAATCCTTCTTTCTTTCTCAAAAACAAGAGTTTGATTTCGACTCTCCCTTAAGAAAAACATGCTCGATTTTTGCCGAAACAATACTTTACTTAAAAATTTCGGTACACATAATGGGATAAGTTGAGTTTAGGGACAATACCGAGTTGAAATCATTTACAGCACGTGTTGAAATCATTTACAGCACGTGAATGAACCCATAAAAAGGGAAGATACCTAGCTAGCTAAATAGAATCATAGTGAGCTAGTTACCTAGTGCATAGAGGAATTAAAATGCCCCAATAAATGCACCTTTAATTATGTGGTTCGACTTTTACTTATCTCGTGTTCAAAAAAATAAAACCTTTTACTTACCTTTGCAGTTTCCTTGTTTGAAATTCTCTTTCCTTTACGTCAGCTCATATTTACTGGTGCTGAAAATGGGGCAAAACGGGTACGGAAGCTGCCTCCCTTGTATCAATATCCGTCATCTAAATTTATATGTATATTTGTTTATTATTCGTTATGGATATAAAGTAAATATATATATCCATTTTATTACTTACGAGTATCCAATAAGTAGTCATTACCTATTCTAATAAAGGTATAAAGTGATTATCTATGCCTGCATGTATTCATTATTTAACACTATTTTTAAAAATTCTATTATTTTTTTATAATGTTGATAAATGATTTAGGTAATTAAGTTTAAGTACGTATATTTTAATTTAAAATTAGTTAATTAGATACAAAATAGAGCAAATATGGTGGGTATAAGATAGAACGGGGCGGGGTGGGTACTACACTATACCCGTACCAGCCCTATACATAAAACACACCTCACTTGATGCTCACGGATAATGGATCTTATCCGTCCATTGCCATCCCTATTATAAGCCATCATCCATTAATATTTAAAAAACAAAAAAGAGAGAACCGCCAAAAGTATAATCTTTAATAAATGTGTAGATTAAAAAAGACTTCAAATGTTGGTAATTTTTGTATACATACAACAACAACAAACCCAGTGCTTGCAAAGGGCTTCCGCAAAAGCAGGGTCTGGGGAGGGTAGATATACGCAGCCTTCCCCCTTCAGGGAATACCCTGAAGAGAGGCTGTTTCCGAGGACCTCCAACCTGAGAGGTTTGTCCGTAGCATAGCGCATACAACCTGTCAGCAGGAGATCATCAATGGATGAGTAAGGTGGACCACATAGCGAGCAAAACAACTAACTTAGCAAGCCACAACAAGCGGAAAGCAAAAACCAAGCAGAAATCACAAAGATCACAGGATAGGCAGGCAGGTAAGCGGGCAAGTAGCTGCTCATGCAAACAAGTACACACCTAAGTATGCCAGGAGGCTGTCAAGGCCTAGCACTATTAAGCTAGACTACCCTACTCTAATTGGAGCATTTATAACCCCTATACTGGCTCTCCATTGGGCCATATTTAAGGTCATCTCCTCCCGAAGGTTTAAGTGGATGAGGTCTTGTCAAATCGTCTCCAGCCATCTCTTCTTTGGCCTACCTCTTCCTCTCCTGCCTAGTGTAGCAAGGGGCTGCTCGCACCTCCTAACTGGAGCGTTGTCCGGTCTCCTCCTAACATGTCCAAACCACCTCAAATGTTGCTCCCTCAATTTATCCTCAATTGGGGTTATGCCCAATTTGCCTCTTATGACGTCGTTTCTGATCCTATCCTTTCTTGTGTGTCCGCACATCCACCTCAACATTCGCATCTCCGCCACCTTCATCTTCTGTGTGTGCTGTTATTTCATCGCCCTGCACTCCGCCCCATACGTCATGATTGGCCTCACAACCGTCTTATAGTATCTTCCCTTTAGCTTCAAGGGGATCTTTCTATCACAAAGTACCACGGAGGCCATCCTCCACTTATGCCATCCCACTTTAATCCGGTTGTTGACATCCTCGTCAACTTCGCCGTTATGTTGTATCATGCACCCCAAGTACCTGAAGCTCTCCTTCTTCAATATGGCCTCAGTTCCAATCTTGACGTCTTCCTGGCTGGGAGTGGTAGAGGCATCTAACTTGAGTTCCATGTACTCGGTCTTGGCTCTACTTAGTCGTAAACCCTTCGACTCTAGTGCCCTTCTCCACAGTTCCAGCTTCTCATTTACCTCTTCCCGCGATTCCTCTACCAACACTATGTCATCTGCAAAAAGCATGCACCAAGGTACACATCCCTGGGTGTGCCTAGTGAGCTCGTCCATAATCAGAATGAATAGATAGGGGCTCAAAGCAGACCCCTGGTGTACCCCAACTGTTATCGGGAAAGCGTCTGTCTCCCTGTCCTCTGTACGCACCATAGTCTTTGCCTCCTCATACATGTCTCTAATGGCTCGTTTGTATGGCACGGGGACTCCTCTCCTGTCCAAAACTCTCCAAAGGACCTCTCTTGGTACTCTATCATATGCCTTTTCTAAATCAATAAAAAACCATGTGCATGTCTGTTTGTCTCTCCCTGTACTGCTCTATCGTTCACCTAAGGATGTGGATGGCTTCTATTGTAGATCTCCCGGGCATGAATCCGAATTGGCTCTCGGACACCTCTGTCTGTTGCCTTAACCTCCTCTCTATGACCCGTTCCCACAGCTTCAGAATGTGGCAAATTAGTTTGATACCCTGATAGTTGGCGCAACTCTGAATGTTGCCTTTGTTCTTATATATCGGGGTGACTGTGCTCGTCCTCCATTCCTCAGGCATCTTCTCCCCCATAAGAATTTGGTTAAATAGTTTACTCAACCAACCGATGGCCTTCTGTCCAAGGCATTTCCATACTTCTATGGGTATGCCGTCTGGGCCAACCGCTTTACCCTTTCCCATGAATTTCGTGGCTTCCTTGACTTCCTCGTGGCTAATTGGCCTACAGTAACAAAGGTTCTGATGCTCCTCAGATGTTTGAAGATCACCTAGGGATATCTCTGTCCCTCCTTGCTCGTTGAACAGGTCGTGGAAGTATGTCTTCCACCTAACCTTAATCAGTTGCCTGTCCACAAGTACCTGTCCATCTTCCCCTCTTATGCATGGTACTGTGTCCAAGTCCCTAGTCTTCCTTTCTCTAGTTTTGGCGATTCTATATAAGTCCCTCGCACCCTCTTTGGTCTCTAGCCTTTTGTAGAAACTTTCATACGCTCTTGATTGTGCTTCTCTGACTACTCTCTTTGCTTCTGTCCTGGCTTGTAGATACTGATATAATTATAGTACGTAATAAAATAGAAATAAATTAAGGGCCTGTTTGAGATTGATGTGAAAAACTGCTCGTTTTAGAAGCACTTTATAAAAACTGTTTTTCAAATAAACAGTTTGTATTTGACCAACTAGTAAAGAAGGGCTTATGGTATTTTTGTAAGTATTTGGCCAATATTAAAAAAAAGTGCTTTTTCCTATAAAATTACTAGAAATGACACAAGCAGAAGTCTTTTATAGTTGAAAAAAACACCCATAATCATTCTAAATATTTAATATATTTTCTAAATATTTAAAATATTTTCTCAATATTTTAAAAATATTTAATTTTTTAAGATAAAATATTTTCAAATATTTAAAATATTTTCTAAATATCATAAATATATTATTAATTATTAAAATAATTTTTTATATTTAATATATTTTTAAATATATATAAATTATTTTTTAAATATATTAATAAATTTCAGGGTACCTGAAATAAACTTTCTCAATTGTTTAGTTTTTGCTTCTGCTTCTGCTTAAAAAAATAAGCACCAAATTTTTTTCTGCTTTTAATAAAAAAACATTTTTTCTTAGTTGCCAAACACCCCCAAATCTCAGAAAAGTGCTTTTTTCCAAAAAAGGTACTTTTTTTTTTCTTCTAAAATAAACAATCTCAAACAGGCCGTAAGTCTAAATTAGAAAATTGGATTAGAAAATACCAAGTAATCATATTAAAATAAGATTAAAACTATGTGGGCCCAATTAAAGGCCCAGATTGATTAAACCCTAAACATCATCTTCCTCAAGGGACGAGAAGTCATAATTTCCACCGCTTCCTCCCAAAACCAAAGGTTAAATATCAGAAAACTAGCTAGCTCCAACACTAAGGACCAAAGTTACCCGACCATTGGGGCCTTTGCCATAGCTGTCAGAGATCCAAAATGGGCAAGACCCATACAAGTGCAAAATCAAGACCAGTGGACGTGACCTAGACCAATGTCTTCACCAAGGCCTAAGGAGGCCGAGACCGCTCACCATGACTGAAATTCACCATGATCAAAACATCCATATGAGGGTGTCAAGGGTGCAAACTCCAACTATCTTTTAGTTGGCTCGCACTAAGGAGCCATTAGTGCCACTAGGCAAGACCTCCAAAGCCGAGATCAAGACACTCATCTTTCCTACTCATAATCGCTATAGTCACCACATCTGCCCATCTATTATCAAAACCGGCCTGCACGTGTCAAGGCCCAGCAATCTCCACATGTCTTCACCTGCACTTCCATTCCTCTATAAATACACGCCCAAGACCAAATTAGAGAGAACCAATATAACAAAACTTAAAGAAGATGAAAGAAATAAAAAGATAAGAATAATCTTGACTAGCCCTTATTCTCTCACTTCTTCTAGACATTCAGGATCTACCTACTTCTCTATCTACTCTAAGCTAAATATTATATTATAGCTGTTATTTATTATTTATTTCGTCTATTGTTAATCAAGACTATAATTAACTTAAGCAGTGGAGGGGTTTCCCATAGACAAAACCCACGAGCTTCTCTAACTATTTATTCATCTTGCATATTATACCATCAAACATGAAACTATTCACTTTCATATTCAAAATTGCTTAAAAATTTTTACTTACAATATATAACTATTAATTATAATATATAAATATAATTATTTAAACTTAATCATATACCGTATATCACACGATAAAACTCAAGTAAACTTTAAATACATATCCCAAATTAGAAGGGCAAAATCTTGTACATTTTCCCACCAACCTTCCTCTTTGCTTCCCACATAATTAATGAGACACGCCATTTCCTACCTATTCCCCCTTCACTTCCGGTGTATTTGCATTTGCACTCAATCATCCCCACCAAAACGACGCCGTTTCTTCCTTTTCTTCTCTCTCCTCCTCCCTCTTATCACTCCACCACTCTACACTGCCGCCAATGCCGCCGCATTCGTCGGCGCCGCCGCCTTCTCCGCCGTCCACATTGCCGTAGCTTGTACTCAACATGGCTCCGTTAAAGCATGCCTCGTCACGTGACCTCCGCCACCGGCTGCTAACGTGCCTCACCAAGCTCTCCGACCGCGACACTCACTCCTTGGCCGCCAAGGAGTTGCAGTCCATCATTCCGACGTTAACCGCCGACACTTTCTCTCTCTTCATCAACTCTCTCTCCTCCACCTCCTCCGTCGAGAGATCCGCCGTCCGAGTCACCGCCGTTCGTCTCCTCGGTGACCTCGCCGGTGCGCACTGCAATGCGCTCGCTCCTCACCTCTCCAAGCTTGTAACCGCCGTGCTTCGCCGCCTCCGCGATCCTGATTCCGCCGTGCGATCCGCTTGCGTAACCGCCGTTTCTTCGTTCGCTTCACGAATCACGAAACCGCCGTTCGCTTCGTTTTTTCGTCCGTTCGCGGACTCGATCGCCACTGAGCAGGACGTTCCGGTCCAATCTGCAGCAGCACTATGCCTCGCCGCTGCTGTCGATGCGTCGCCGGAGCCGGATACGGTGCAGATCATGAAGGCTCTGCCGAAGTGGATTAGGTTGTTGAAATGTGATTCGTTCAAGGCGAAATCATCGCTGATTGTGTTGATCCAGAGCGTTGTGAAGGTGTGCGAGATCGGGAATTGTAATTTGCTGAGGGATTTAGTGAATTGCTTGGCGGAGTTCTTGAAGAGCGAGGATTGGACGGCGCGCAAGGCTGCGGCCGAGGTGCTAGGGGAACTGGCGGTTACGGAGAGAGACTCGTTGTCGGAGATGAAGGCCTCTTGCTTGAAGAGCTTCGAGTCGAGGAAATTCGATAAGGTTTGATTTGTAGCATTGTCTTGGATTCAAATCTATAAATAAGTAGTGTAATTTTTCGAAATTGTTCTAGTATTGATTGATTTGGTGATGAACTGGTGTAGGTGAAAGCAGTGAGGGAGGCGATGAATCAGATGGTGGGGGTGTGGAAGGAGATGCCAGATGAGTTTGAAGATGGATCGCCGCCTCCGCGATCACAAGCTTCATTGAGAGGTGAGCAAGATTTCTGCTTTTTGGTTTTTCTTTTGCATATCTCTGGTTGTTTTTTTTTTTTTTTTTAATGTCTTTTAAGGAATTTATCACTTAGATATAGCAGAAACATTGATGTGGTACATAATTATAACAATATATATAAGTTATATCAACATTTGTTAAAATTTTATCATTATGTACCCTATGCTGAAACATGGTGAACATTTGTTAAAATTTGATCAATTTTCATCATAAAACATTGATGTGGTGTATAATTATAACAATATATATAAGTTATATCAATCTTTGTTCAAATTTTATCTTTATGTACCCTATGCTGAAACATGGTGAATATTTGTTAAAATTTGATCGAGTTTCATCATAAAACATTGATATGGTACATAATTATAACAATATATATGAGTTATATCAATATTTTCATTGAAAATCTAGTGGAGTGAGAAAAAATCACTAAATTGTAAGGAAAGATATCTATATATTAGCAAAATAATGTGTGATATTTGCATTTTTACGATAAAAAATTGTAGCATTATTATAATTATATTCTACGTTAGCATATTTCTTGTAAAAATCTATCGAAATTTTGACAAAGGATACTTAATTGATAAAATTTTGAAACTTTAAGGTACCTGAATGATAAAATGTTTCCATATTAGGTACCTCATTGTATATGTTTAAATATTAAGTACTTAGTTGATAAATCCCCAAATCTCAAAAATACCTAAGTGATAAATTCCCTATCTTTAATTTGTTTCTTGGGTTATTTACACCAAATGTCCACATAATTTGCTTATTGTGTCTATTTAATGTTTGTATTTTTAATTGTGTCAATTTAGTTTTTAGAGTAGAATTTATGTTATGTGAATGAAAATTTTAATAGTTTGGCCATAGATTACATTAAATTGAGTTGATGGTGGATTTTGTAGTGAGTTACTTGCATCTAATGTGATTTTACTGTTAAAAGTTATGTAACTTACCTTAAATTTGACCAAAGGACTAAATTGACACAATATAAATTGTAGAGGGATTAAGTTGACACAATTAAAAGTACAATGACTAAATTGATACAATGAAAAATTACAAGGACTTTTGGTGCAAGTAACCCTTGTTTCTTTTATTTTGGTGAAAAATGTAAATGAGTTTATAGTTTCCAGATGTTGCAGCTCTTTGTTTTGACGAGATTGATCAAGATCTTAGAATTTAGTTTTGTTGAGCACATTGTTGCAGATTAAATATGGATTAAGAGATAAAAAGTGAAGAACTGTTTAGTTTGGTATAGTCTAAGGTATACATTGAAGATCAAGAGCTTTCCTGACAATGTAAAAAATGTAGATATTGGCTCTTTTTCGTCGTTGTTTCTTTTGATGAATAACTAGGGTCAGTTTGGTATCATTTTTTGTTTGTACTTTTGGTTTTTAAGCAACTAAACTAGGTTTTAAATATGGTTTGTTATGATTTTAGTTTTTTGTTTTCAGTTTTTACTCCAACTAAGAAAAAAATAGAAAACAAGAAACCAAAACTGAGAAAAAATATTTTCAGAATATGATTTTAGTTTCTAATAAACAAAAAATTGCAAACATAAAACTATGCCAAACATGCCCTAAGTTGATGATGTGATTCATTGATTGACAATATTAAGGCCAAAAAAATATTCTCTTCCGCTTTCTGGGCTGGATAAGGATTGTTATGATTCATAATCCTTTCATTTGTGGTGATGTCTTGTGGCAAATATCATTTTCCGTACCCAATTAGGAAAGGGAACTTGAAAATTTTTTCTTTTGTAGGGGTTCACTTTTGGTTGATTGACATTTCTATCGTGACCTGCTTACTTGTTTAGTGTCTGGGTCGCATGCCCTTTTCCTTGTTTCACATTGCATTTCTTGGATCAATCCTGCCTGTTTAGGATTGAAGGATCTTTAGAAACAATATCTTTACATGATAACACTCTGTAGGGGTAAGGCTGCGTACATCTTACCTTCCTCAAACTCTGCCTTTTTAGGAGCCTCTTTGAGGCACTGGCTTGTTGAATCATGCCTACTTAGGGAATGTTGTCTTCTGTGTGTCATGGAGGGTAGAAATTGCCGCCAAGATGCTACTATGAATGTCAAAAGTTTGTGACACTATGATCCTAGATATTCCTCAATTTAGGAAGAAACATTTTTACTAGGGCTCGACCAAGAAAGATCAAGCAAAGATTTTTCATGGACCATCATTTATGTCTAATTTTTTTAAATTTACGAAATTCACATGAGTTGCACAAGATGGAAATAACCCTATAAATCCCTACACACCTGATGAAGGTGGGATTCGATCCCAAGTCTCAGGTACCTCCCCCAAAGACTTCATCAGCTGAGCTAGCTGACACCTTCATCGTTTATGTCTAATTAGCGCAGACTTAGGTCTCTGATGGACTGAAGTTTGACACATTCCATTTTTGTTTTTCATTTTATGCCCATCTTGTGGCGTACGAGTTTTCATGCTGGCCTCCTTTCTCCTTAATTGCTTTTTCTCACAGAAAATGCTAGTGATGGGCGTTACCCCTCTGGTTCAAGGATATCTAGTAAAGTTGATTCTAGCACCCCTCAATCCAGAAAGAAATTTGTTCCACCCCGGAGATCCTTCCTGTCTGACAGTGCGTTGAAAACTACTGCTAGGAGTAGAGGTGCTCCAGATGATACAGAGAAAAGGTCAAATACAATTTTCAGGAATCTTGAGCGTAAGAAAGCTGCAGAGTGGAATGTGGAAGTCAAGAATCGTGGTTGTGATGATAATCAAGCGAGAGATAGGGAAAATGCCAGATTGTGTAAGCCAGAATTGAAACGGGGACTTTTTAGGAAGAATACTGGATCGCGTGTTGTACCATATCCAATAAATGGATCTGAAGCCACTGTAGTTGTCAGTAACACCACTGAAGACGCATGTAGACATCGCAAGGATTGTGAGGATCTTTCTTTGATCCGGAAGCAGCTCGTTCAGATTGAAACTCAGCAGTCCAGCATGATGGATCTCCTCCAGGTAAGTTGTGGTATTAGAAATTGTAATTATGTCGTGTCTTATTAGCAGTTGAATTATGGAGAGGTTAATCTTGTTTAAGCCACATTTAGTGGGTTAATCTTCTTTTTTGGAACACTATTTTAGAAAGTTAATTACATCTAGCATAATCATGCTACATTTCCAAGCAGTCGATGCATCTCTGAAGCTTAACAGTGCAAACAATCGTTCATGAGCTGAATTTGTATATGCGCTAAAAAATGTAGTTGAAGTTCTTTTTATCCTCTGCTTTCAACTGTTGTTTAGGAGAACTCAAGATTTGTAAGGTATTATGTAAGGTTCTTGATTCTGTTTTCTTTTGACTTTGTACACAATTTGTTTGACCTATTCTGGTTTTAGTGCTCCCTTACGTTTTTGCATTTACATTCTATAATATAGCTTCCAGTACCACCTCATCTGGCCTTTCTTATTTTGAAGAAAAAACTTAGGCTCCCTTTTATTGAAAGTAAAACATTTTCTTTATGGAAAATCTTTCTTCACAAACTATTTTAAATAAAAAATATCTTTTTGTTTTCTAAAATTGTCTTTTAACTAAAGAAAATGGGTCTATTTTATAAATTTGTATTAGATTCACGCTTGTCCAAGTTAAGGCTGAAGTGAGGCATTTGGCATGAGATTATTTCGGAAAACGTTTTCCCCTTTTGTTGAGATAGTCAGTTTCTCCTCAACGTGGAAAACATTTTCCTATTTGTGGTTTTACTATGACATGATGCAAAGAAATAATAGAATTAAGACAAAAAAAAGTTTCCTGTAAAAACAAAGGTAGCCTTAAGCATTTCTTTCTTATCATGTGTACATCTAAATATGGCTTTTTGCATTACTAAGACCATCTCTAACGTCTTCCTTTTCTTTAAAAATCAGAAATTCATTGGAAGTTCTCAGGAAGGGATGCGTTCCCTAGAGACGCGTGTTCATGGTCTAGAGCTAGCCTTAGACGATGTATCTTATGACTTGGCTGTGTCAACTACAAGGATGTCAACTTTGCAGCCTCCACGAAGCTCATGTTGGTTGCTTCCTGGTTCAGAATTTCTGAGCTCCAAATTTCGTCGGAAGCGAGAAGGTCGTTGCTCCACCTCAGGGGTCTCTTATTCTACCAGCATTCCTTCAGTTGCTGCCATGCTGGAGGGCAGGAGACTCGGCCTCCGTGGCCCTGGTGGGGTCATTGTGAACCCCTTGGCTGAGATCCGTAGTGACTCAAGAGGAATTTCAGAGGCATCATCAAGTAGAGGTCAGAGCGTATATAAAGCTGCATGATCATTGTTGGACCACACGGTAAATTGGTAAGTTAGCTTGCTTTTGCTTGTGATCATCTAAATTTTTTTTTTGGTAATCCGACATTTAGCTGATGTTAGTTGCAATTTCCATAAGATTACCATGCAGTACAACCTATAGAATCAAATTAAGATTCACCATCGCGTAATGGTCACAATATTGATATTGTAAATGCAAAAACTTGAATGAGTAGTCATCCAATCATTAATTTGTGTGCACTTGTGATTGGATTTTGCATACCAAGACATTTATAATACAAAATGTGCTACTAAAGTGCAAGGATTTGTTACTGGCGAGGAACCAACTGTCCTAAAAACTTAAGATGATGGGTAAAGGTTTAAAAATGGTTTTATACTTTAACACGCCCTCTCACACAAATACCCATTAGGCTTCAAAACATGGATAATGCATAGGCCCACCCATATTTTATGCTTGAAATATATATATTTATAGTGGGGACTATTGAGATTTGAAATCGTGACCTCTCGGTCAACAAAACTCTGATACCATATCAAGGAACCAACCGTCCAAAAATCTTAATCTTAGCAAAGGTTAATGAATGATTTTATAGTATTAGGGTTACACAAACCTAACTGCCATATTGGATTTGCATCGTTCAGACTTCTGAACCGACCATAACCCCAAAATTTTTGGGGTTGGAACACCAAACTGTGAACCCTATGCTAGGCCTAGTTCTGAGTTATGCTTTTGCAGTTGCTGGAGGTGACCCATAAGAGGTAGATAAGCTTGATCTTTCATATGAAAGATGGTAGATAATGTTTGTGAAATTTTATTGCTTTTCCATACATGACCTATTTATTTTGTTCCCTGGCCCCGCTTTTACCTTCTCCATCTTCTTCCGTTTTTGATATCTGGCAAATTATGAACATTCTCAGTTCTAACATTCTTCGGCATATTGTTTCATCAGATGCATAGTGTGGAATCGGGCATTCGCTCAAGCATAAGAATGATGTTTCCTTGTTGGTTGATGCGACCCAGTTTGCCATTCGTTTATTTCTCATTCCCACATTTACTCTGCGCGTTCCAGGTGACTCCCATGCCTCTCATTGATCTTAATAGCTATCTGCAATGCTTATATCTCCAGTGAATGTGTATAGTAAATAATTTATTTCCCTCATTGTTCTGGTCTTCATGCTACATAACACATTGTTGTTGATTGGGTGAGGGTATTATCTCGTGGAGACAATACATACAGCATCATATTTAGGGTTTCTGTTTTAAATTAAGATCGAGATGCTGGTGTCTTTGTCATTAGGATAGCATCTCCATTTCTACTGTATGAAGCACTCCATTCATTTGGAAAGGTGAGGAGTCTGAATTGTCCCTTGTTCTGTGTGGAATTGATGTTCATTTGACTCGCTGAATGTGTAGCTTTCTCTTAGTCATAGTGTAAAAATTTGGATTTAATGGGTTGACATTCTTGGGGTGTAGATGAGCCGAGTCCCAGCTCGTCAGGCTTGAGGGTTAGCTCATCAACATTTAGCTTGGCTCTAGCTTGGTGCAAAGCTCGCCTAGCCTCAAAATTATAGGCTGAACCTCCGTCAGTTATAGGCTCGGTCTCAGCTCATTATAGGTTGAAGCTCTGGCATGTGCCATCTCATGATTTGCATGATTGAGCCTAGATTTTTAAATTGGAAACCTACAATTGATTTAACAAATAGTATAAATGTAATACACATGTATTAGATGATGCGTATTAGATAATATGTAATAATACTGATCGGTGTGTGGTCGGCAATAGTGTATGCTTATCATCTGATTCGAATGGGAAAGAAATAATTGTTCTGATGGTTATAACAATGTTTAGGTAGTTGAAATTTGTAAATGCATGCCGCCACCAATTATAATTGGCTGGTAGTGAATTTTAATTGGTGGATTTGAATTTTATAATTTGCACATTTGAAATTGAAATAATTAAATAGAACGAGAATTAGAATTAGAATTTAAATAAATAGTAAAATTTATTAGTTTTTTTTTTTATGTTTATATTTGTTTAGGTTCACGAATTCGAGTTTTATTAGGATCAGACTTAATGCCTGTTTGGTATTGCTTAATTCTAGGAAATAAGTGATTTTTTCTAGAAAAAGCAATTTTCTGAAATTTCAAGGGTGTTTGGCAAATACGAATAAACGCTTTTTATTAAAAGCAGAAGCAGTTTTTCTGCTTATAAGTAAAAGTAGAAATTTAGTGCTTATTTTTTTAAGCAGAAGCAGAAATAAAAACTAAACGATTGAGAAAGTTTATTTCAGGTACCTTAAAATTTATTAATACATTTGAAAAATAATTTATATATTATAAAAAATATATTAAACATGCAAAAAAATATTTTAATAATTAATAATATATTTATGATAATTAGAAAACATTTTAAATATTCTTAAAAATATTTTAATATTCTTAAAAAATTAAATATTTTTAAAATATTGAGAAAATATTTTGTAGATATTAAAAATATTTTAAATATTTAGAAAATATTTTAAATAATAAAAAATATTTTAAATATTTAAAAAATATAGTAAATATTTAGAATGGTTATGGGTGATTTTATTCAACTATTAAAGACTTTGTTAGTGTCTTTTTTGGTAATTTTATAGAAAAAGCACTTTTTTAACATTGGTCAAACGTTTACAATAATATCATAAGTGCTTCTTTACTAGTTAGTCAAACACAAACTGCTTATTTGAGACAATACTTTTACAAAAGTGCTTTTACAAAAAGTGCTTTTGCAAAAAATAGTTTTTTCACAGCAATTCCAAACAAGCTCTTAGTTTGATTGTTTAACTTAATGAGCTAGCTCAGCTTGGCTGATGACGAAACCAGTTTTATGGAGAGCCGACTTTACTAATTTACTGGACAAACTACGAGTCGAAATGTCAATGCTTCATAGCAATAAGGGTAATTTACGCATGAATCTTTCAATTTGATTGATGTACCTTTAATTGTGTTAATTTGGTTCAGTCCTAGAATAATATCGGCATTAACTTGGCAATTAAATTTTCAGTAGTTGAGTTATGGGCGGATTTGAGTGGGGTCAACAAATAGGTTGTATTAGACTAGTTACATATGACATTGTCAAGCCATTGCATAATATTAACACAATGTACATATATATATATATATATATATATATCACAATTAAAAGAATGTTCACACAAAAAAAAAAAAGTACATATATATATTGATTAAAATGTTACAATTAAAATAGAAAGAAATAAATTAATACAATAGATAATGGACAAGATCTCTAATGCAAATAGCCTTATAATAATTATATACGGCAATGATAATAAGATTTTTAGAACATCTTTGGCTGATATGTCAAATGGGCCACAGGCTCGGTTGACATAACAGATGCATTATATCCGTGGCGCATCATTATTAGATTAATTAAATTATGACCATAGAGGCTTATATATTAATCTCAAAGAATTGGTTTTTTTCTTTTGGACAAAAATGCTTCGGGGCAGGCTATTTATTATGATCAAAATTAATAGCAGATAAAATTGAAGGAGGGGGCCTCACAACCTAATCAGGAGAGCACCAACCCTTCCAATGAAATTTGGCTATCTTATGAGCTATTACATTAGGATATCTACAACTCCAACTAAAAGAAAAGCAGGAAAATTCAACTAATAGTAATTGAACTTCAGAAAATAAGGCGGCAACATCCCAGGAAGGAGTATGATCCCCTGAAAGGTCTGGACTGCAAGTTGACAATCAATCTCGAAGATAATATGCCTGAATCCTTGTCTAACAGCAAAATGACAGGCTGCTCGTAAAGCACGACACTCCGCGACAAATGGCGAATGAGCATAGTCAGAACCACACCACCCATCAATGACATGCCCATCATGATTCTTAACCACAACTGCAACAAGACCCGACTCACTGACCCAACTAGCATTGACATTGATCTTGAGAAAACTCGGAGGAGGAGCAGTTCACCTAGTAGCGGAATCGAATGACAGCAGGCCAGTTCAGCAGGACCCAAAACTTAGAGAGCTTCACCAGCCTTGAAAACAACATGATTGGCCACCCGACACGGATCATCTTGGCACCCATCAAAAAAACCATCATCAAAATTTTCAGATCCACCAACAAATAAATGCAATTTTAGCCAAAGGAAACAAAATGTTTCACAAAATATACTCCCACCACCAAGATTTGGTACTAGCATATTAAAACTCAATTATTTATGATAAAGTGGAGTTTAAATACGACAATAAATGTGTTCCAATCCAATGTTCTAATCTTATCGAAAAATACTAATATGATATTTTCAGATCTGTATCCATGTGACTAAAACAAGTTATCTCTAATATCACATTATAATTTTAACAAATAAGTTGTCCAAATTTATTATTGACTTCGAACTTGTTTTCAATAATATACATAACTCCTTTTCACTTAAGCCTATCCGTAATTCAATCTCATTGACCACTTAAATCAAATATAAATATGTCATCATGGACAACTTCCATCTCATGGCACGTTCGGCAAAATAATCACACGCATGTTTTATTCTTAAAACACAATAATACAATAAATAAATAAATAAATAAAACTTATTTATTAATAATTACATATTTTGAGTTTTTAGGATATTATTCCTAACTTTTCTATCATAATCCTATAATTTATCATTGGGAGATGCTAAATCGGCTATTATTTCTGTAATATATATAAAACTTTTGTTAGAATTCGAACAATCTTTATAATCCCTTGAATATTTGCGAAAAAGACTAACAAAGCTCATATATGTCGTATCCCATACTACATTAACATATATATTTTTTTTTTGGGTGAAAATTGAACTTTTTTGACCAAAATTTATCAGATTCTGGTATATCAAATTCTGGTGTATAATACCAAGTTGATAAAATTTTCAAATTTTATGATACCACATCATATATTTTGAATATTAAGATATTTAAGTGACAAATATTTAAATATTAAGGTAAGAAAAATTAATCAGTTTATCTTGTCATTTAGAAGTGCAAAATAGCTGTAGAAGAAAATCAATATTTTAACTCAATTAAAAATTTTTTGAAAGTTGAGGGGTGTGATGTTTAATATTATTTGTGAGAAAAATTTTATATTTCCTTGAAAATAAAAAATGTTATTTACACTATTAATTATTATACTTTGTCTATTATATTAGTTTAGTTCCTTAACTTTTATTTGTGCAAATTTAATTTCAGTATAATTAAAATTATAAGTCCAATACTAAAAATTAAATATTAATTTTTTTTAAAATTGTAACAATCATTAGCATTTGTAAAACATATACACCTATGAAAATGTCGACTAACATGCCCCTTGTTGTGGAAAAAATATGTAAATGCTAATTAATGTTATAATTTCAATTAAAAATTAATATTAATTTTAACGTTAGACTTAATAGGAATAATTTCAATTGTAAAGGGATTAACTTAATGTAATTAAAAGTTTTCTTTTACTAACTAAGAAGATAAGAAATTTTTAAGGTACGTTATAGAGATCCCAAAAAAATGGCAAATGATGAAAGTACAATATGTTCAATCTCAAAAATCTAACTACGCATCGGGATCAAAATCATGCCTAGTTTTGAACATAGTACATATCAGAGATCGATGAGAGAGAGCAGAGGGACAAAATATTGATGAAATACACATGAGCACAGATAACACAATTAAACGTTTAAAGGACTAAATAAGAAATTAGGTAAATAAAATGACTAATGACATAAATATTTGAGGGTTTTTTTTTTTTTTTTTTTTTAATACTGAGAAACCAACTAAGTTTTAGGTGTGCTTTCAAAAAATAACCTAAATTTTCTAATTTCTTAATATTACACCTGAACTTTTTAAAATATTTTTCAATATCACACCTTAACGTGATGTCGTTAATATCAGTTGGTGATACAGGCAAATCTAATCCCACGTTGGTGGGTTAGTGAATATAATGCCAATTTATATACTAAAGGAGTTACTTCACTCATTGTCAATTGGTTTTGGGATGAACCTCCTTTGATCTGTATCATTGGTATCAGAGCCATCGATCTTGCGCGGTGGATTGCTGATCATATGGGGTGTTGATGCTGTTCACCGGTCATATGGAGGGCCGATGTCATTCAATGGTCTTATGGGGGCCTATGCCTGACTTGTTGCAAAGTTGATTGCCACATTTCAAGGAGCTCATTCTCGGTCTCATGGAAGTCCCTAAGTCTGCTATGGAATTGATCTTGGCTTCGTAAAGTCTTGGACCCTGGTTGATGTGCTGTTCAGTCTCTCATCCAGAGTCTCAAATGGTGACGCTGGTATTGCAGTGTTCACTCGGGACTGGAATAACTCTAGTGCACAGCCATGTCCATTACGTAGTGGTGACGTCGGAATTGCAGTGTTCGCCCGGGACTAGAAATCTAGTGCAAAAGCTAACTCGCATGGACGTGAGATGTGGAGCGTGGTGGTCTGGTATAGACAATGAATAAAATTCAATTTATATACCAAAAGAGTTACTCCACCCATTGCCAATTGGTTTACGAATGGAACCTCCTTTGGTCTGTATCAGTTAGTTTTTACTGACATGGCATTATGAAGAAAAGAGAAAATTATTTGAAAAGGTTGTAAATATTTAGAAAAACAATTTATATATTTAAAAAAATATGTTTTTTAAAATGTCACACTAGCAAAACTAACTATGACTAACGACATCACATTAAGCTATGACATTGAAATATTTTGAAAGGTTTAGGTGTGAGATTGAAAAATTAAAACAACACCTAAAATTTAAGTAATTTTTAGTAAAAGGTCCTAAATATTTTTTATTATACATATTTTACATACAAATATTAAATATACTATTTATGATATTTCCTTGAAAAAATTACCGGGGATCCCAAAATTGGAGGACCGCAGGAGACCTAGAAAGTACAAAATTTTGGAGATTCGAATCGTACGGTTGGCATTTCATGAGTGAAGCTTCGTCACAGCTACGTAAAAAATATATTACAAATTTTTACATTTTTACATGAGCAATGCTGCACGTTACGAGAATTGAGCGCATGAAAATAGCACGACTAGGGAATAGTTCGTTGCTAACGCCAAAGTGCTTCCTAACACTTTTTTTCTCGTGTTATTTTCGTGACTTGTTTTCTCGTGATTTGTAGCATTTTTGTTTTTACATGCACATGCACATGCACTCCCCAACCCTACATTCTTCACCTTCCTTTGTAGCCCATGTATGTCTGTATTTGCTCCTGCTTCCTTGTCTTCTTTTGTTAAGTATTTAACTTTTTCAAAAGCTTAAACTAATAGCTAAAAGCACATGAATAGTTTTGCACTCTACTCAATCTCCTTATGCAAATGTGCATTGAGCTAAATGTGAGTATTGTACAGGCCCACTTCATACTTGTTGATGCAGACTGTGGATAACGAGCATTGATGGTATGGGGGAGTAGGAGGGTTGGCGAGTAAGTCTTGGCCGCGATTGTGAACTACTAGGACATTTAGATTAGTAAATTATTTATTTGTATTTATCTATTAGTCTTTTATTCTATCTTTTAGTATTTTATTCTTAATGAATTTCCTCCTCTATATAAAGTCTAAGTTTTTAGATATTCAATTATTCAGATTTTTCTCACTATTTTCTAAAGTGTTTTCTCCTATTTTCGGTTTGTAAGAATTTGAATAACCCTTTTCTCCCTTTGTTTTATTATTTCGTAATAAAATCTAAGGGGAGGCTGTTGAACTTTCCCGTTTCCTAATTATCTATCTATGCGTTGCATTAGTTGATATCAAAACTCAGAATGACTTCTGAGGTGGTCTGTGGGAGACAGAGATATGCTGTTGTCGGAGACGTTTACAAGGAAGACTTTCAACGGCAAACTGAGAGGAAGTTTGAGGACATGGAGGAGAAATTCCGGCGTAGTGAGCGGTGCTTGATTTAATTAGAGGCAAATCCCAATCAAGTACCCAATGCTCAACCTCAAAACCCACCGGCAGGGGTGGTGGCGATGAAACAGACAAGAGCTTCCACAATCTGTTTCCGGAAGTTGACTTACGAAATCGGAGTTTGAGGAGGAACCAGCCTAATGCCATGAACACTGACATGGAAGATCGGAGGTGGGAATCCGGTCTCCGGGTAGAGAGTCTGGAGTTTAATGGAGGAGGACATCTAGAGGACTTCTAAAATTGGTTCGTTTCGGTGGAGGAAGTCCTTGAGTTCAAGGAGGTGTGCCGGAGCGAAAACAAGCGCCATTGGTAGCTACCTGGCTTACGGGTAGGGTTGCCACTTGGTGGCAACAACTGAAGCATACCCGGCTTAGGCAGAGTAAGGCGAAGATTAAGGTATGGGAGAAGATGAAGAAGCATATGAGAGGCGCCTTCCTGCTTCACAATCACACCAATGTAATGTATCAGCGTACAAGGTTTGCTTTAGGGCTCTAAGACCGTGGAGGAGTACACGGCAAAGTTCTATTCTTTGGTCACCAGGAATGACTTGGCGGAGACAGCGGATCCCTTTGTTGGCGGATTAAAAGAATCTGTATAAGAGATGGTCAACATGTTGGCATCTTTTCCGTCTCGAAGGCAAGCCAAAGAGCCGTGAACGTTGAAAGGCAACACCGTCGATGTACAGTTGGTGGAACTTGGAACACCAAGGTTAGCGAGCGTGGCCACGTGCGAGTCCCTTCAAACCCCGATGTGTAGATAAACCGGTTACCACCAACACTGGCAAGCCGGTTAACCAAGACTTGACAGGTAGTTCAAGAACCCGTTGCTTGAAGTGTAGGGAGATGGGTCATCGTGTCGCTGAATGTCAAAAGGGTGACAAACCTAGCAAGGGTTTGTTCATAGAAGTGCTTCATGACGAAGATGGCGTACAAGATGAGTTGACGCTAGAAGTGAACACCGTAGTAGGTGACGATGGCCATTTACTTGTGATTTGGTGTGCTTGTTTTGAGCCAAGAGAAGAAGAAGGAGACGGTTGGCTGAAGAAACAACATCTTCCAGAGTACCTGCACCATTGGCGGTAGAGTTTTCGGCATGGTGATTGATTCCGTGAGTTGTGAGAACGTAATTTCCGGAGATGCTGTCACAAAGTTGGGTTTGAAGACGGAGGTACACCCAAGTCCATACAAGCTCTCATGGCTCAAGAAGGGCAACCAAGTAGCCGTTTCGAAGTGATACTTGGTTAATTTCTTAATTGGGTCGAAGTATTGAGATAGGGTGTGGTGTGACATAGTTACCATGGACGCTTGCCATCTACTATTGGGGAGCCCGTGGCAATACGATACGAGTGACATCCATGATGGGCAAAAGAACATGTAGTTTCATCTTTGAGGGAACAAAGACGATCTTGTTACCCAAAAAGGATGAGGGGCCAAGAACTTTAGTAGTTGCAAACCCGAAATTACAAGGCAGAGCTATGGTCTCCAAAGAGGTTGACGATAGCAAGATTGTCTTTGTCTTGATCAGAAAGAAGGGTAGGGGTGATTCGCAGATACCGAGTGATATTGGCGACATGTTGACAGAGTTCACGGATGTCTTTTCGGAGGAGTTACCAAATACATTGCCTTCGTTGAGGGACATACAGCGCCGTATTGATATGATGTTGGGGCCTACCTTGCTGAATAGGCCCCACTACCGAATGAGTCTAGCTGAGCATGAGGAGTTGAAGGTGAGGAGTTGCTCGCAAAGGGATTCATCCGGGAGAGCTTAAGTCCTTGTGCAGTGCCCGCTCTATTGACGGCAAAGAAGGACCGTAGTTGACGGATGTGCATAGACAATAGAGCCATCAACAAGATCACAGTGCGCTACTGTTTCCCTATTCCAAGGTTGGATGACCTACTCGATCAACTACGGAATTCAAAGATATTCACCAAGCTAGACCTGAAGAGTGGATATCATCATATTCGCGTCTTGCCAGGTGATGAATAGAAGGCTGCCTTCAAGACACAGGGAGGATTGCATGAGTGGCTCGTCATGCATTTGGGTTATCTAATGCATCAAGTAACTTCATGCAATTTATGAACCAGGTACTACATCCGTTCATTGGAAGGTTTTTCGTCGTCTACTTTGACGACATCTTGATTTATAGTCAAAACCAGGTTGCACACTTAAAACATCTCAGGGATGTGTTGAGCACCTTGAGGAGGCAAACCCTGTTCGCTGCTTTGAAAAAGTGTGAGTTCATGAGGGACTGAGTAACCTTCCTTGGGTTTGTCGTGTCCAAAGACGGTATATCGATTGACGAAGGGAAGATTGAGGTGATTCGCAACGCTCCACAATCGAAGTCGATTGGTGAAGTGAGGAGCTTTCACGGATTGGTGTCATTCTATATGCAGTTTGTGCCAAATTTTAGCTCGATCATGGCACCAATCACGAATTGCATGAAGGGGAGTTCCTTTATTTGGAATCCTAGAGCGGCTAACACCTTTACGAAGATTAAAAGGAGGCTAACCACGGCACCAATATTAGCCTTACCAGATTTTTAGAAAACCTTTGAGCTTCATACTGATGTCTCTAAAGTTGGCATTGGCATAGTGCTTAGTCAGGAAGGGAGGCCAATTACGTACCTCAGTGAGAAACTCGACGGAATTAAGTTGAATTACTCTACTTACAATGTTGAGTTCTATGCGGTGGTTAGGGCATTGAGGCATTGGAAGTCCTATCTCGCCAATAGAGAGTTTGTCTTGTACTTCGATAATGTGGCTTTGAAGTACATCAACAACTGAGAAAAGCTATTTGACGGGCATGCCAAGTGCGTAAGCTACATTCAGCTATTCCACTTTGATATCAAGCATAAGTCAGAAGCGTTGAATAAGGTGGCAGATGCATTGAGCAGATGCACTTTCCTCATATCAGAAAGCAAAGTTTCCATAACTGGATTTCAGTAGTTGGTGGAGTAATATGCAAATGATCTAGCCTTTGGCGAGATTTGGCAGGAGGTCCAGTCCGGCTCTATTCCCGGATATTCCATACATCATGGGTTCCTTTTTAAAGGGAACCAACTTTGCATTTCAGATTCGAGTCTATAGCTCAGGATCATTGAGGAGAAGCACAACAAAGAGCATATGGGACGAGACAAGACGCTACAGCTGGTTAGCGCCAACTATTTTTGGCCTTTCGTTGCGGAAAGAGGTGGAGAGATTTGTGAAACAATGTCGCATTTGTCAAGTCTCGAAAGGCGGAGTGACCAATGCAGGTCTACACTTACTATTGTCGATTCCAAGTCAACCTTGGGCGAATATTAGCATGGACTTCATACTAGGATTACAGTGGACACGGGGAGGCATTGATTCAATATTCGTGGTGGTAGATGTATTTTCAAAGATTGCGCACTTCATAGGGTGCAAGAAGGCAGCTGACACCGTACATATGGCGGGATTATATTTCCGAGAGGTGTACAAGCTTCATCGATTGCCAGCTAGCATTGTATCGGATAGGGATGTGAGGTTTGTCAATTATTTCTGGATGACGTTATGAAAGACGGAGAACACCTCCCTCACCTTCTGCATGGTTCATCATCCGCAAACGGATGGTCTGAAAAAGGTAACGAACCGATAGTTGGGAAACTTATTTCAATGTCTTGTTGCCGACAACATTAGGGGTTGGGAAGCGAAGTTAACCAAGCCGAGTTCACCTATAATAGTTGGGTTTCACACCACTCAAAATTATCTATGGCTTTGTACCACGGTCTGCAATAGATTTGGCGATTGTGCTTTATCTCACCTGTCCTAATGGCAAGAGGAAGACTTCACTTCCAACCTCTGAGACGTACATGAGAAGGCCCGAGCACGACTCTTGGAAGCTAGCACCAAGTATAAAAAGGCATGTGACAAATGGCATCTCACAATTCAGTTTCACGTAAGAGACAAAGTTTGGGCAATCTTGACAAGGGAACGGTTTCTAGCGTGGGAGTACAACAAACTGACAATTCACTTGTGCTTAAATTATGTTAATATTGAAAGTAAGGGCCGCTCAGATTTGAACTCGTATGGCCTCTTGATCAAAAAGGCATTTCAATCTCATATCAAAGAACTAACTTTCCTAAAACTTTAAACTAGCGGATGAATGCTCATGAATGATTTTATATACTAATGACTTCATGGTTGAATGTATTCACGCAGCCTTAGGAACTCATATTGAAATACTAAATCGATGGGAAAATTACACAAATAATGGAATAAAGTAAAAATAAACACAAAATCCACACAATAAGAACATAATAATTTAATTTTCGATTTAATGCTTGTTAGGACATTTTGAATATCCTTTCATGTTCCTCGGTCGATTAATTGTCTAGTTCTTTCGACGCTCGAATAAAGAGCCTAAAGCTTGTATGTCTCAACTTCCAGAGAATAATTCAATTAATAAAAGAAGAATTTATGAATATTATATTACTCAATTAATAAAATCGGACCGTGCATAGCACGGGAAACCACTAGTATATATTATTGCCAAGTACTCCCACCCCAAAAGCCTCTAAACCCCAATTCAAGCAATTTTAAAGGGGTATAACCAAAAGCATCTAAACTCCAACATAAGCAATTTTAAGATAAGGTTATTTAAAATTCGAGGTTATAGGAAAGAAAAAAACAAGAAATTCAATATCTTTACTATGTAATTTTGCAAAATGTGTAATTTTGTATCTTTGATAAAATTTAATAAAATTCTGATGTGATTATATATAAATTATATTTAAAAATATAAACATCATCCGTGCATCGCACAGGATAACACTAGTTTCTTGAATTATAAAAATGTTGTATTTGGATTGCTTTGATGTCAAAAACTAATGTTTTGTCTAGAGTGAGATAACTATAAGTATATACTATTAGAGTATCTTCTACATATATCAAGATATTAGAAGATATATTATGATATTGAATATCTTCTAGGTCTCCACCGCGGCTGTGGCAGTAGCGGTTGTGAGGGGAGGGGAGGGGGAGAGAGCACTTGCATAAGGACGATTAGGATTAGTTGCCATTACTCATATTAAAAAAAAAAAAAAAAAAAGTTAAGGAAACATAACGAATAAAGAATTCAGCACAACAAAGAAAAAAAAAATATAACAGCAGAAGAAAGAAAGAAAAAAATTAAATCAAATTTTGCTCTGATACCATATGAATGTAAATGTTCTATATAATTGAATAAATAATGAAAGGTACGAAGAGGCCTTTATATTGGCACACAGTATTAGAAATAGGAAATATCTAGAGGATATTCTAATATATCTAGAAGATATTTAATAACATAATATATCTTTTAATATATATCATAATATTTTGATATATCTAGAAGATATTTTAATATACACATCTCTTGACCCTGTTAAAAAGTCGATCGTGAATCTCATTAATGATTCAGGTTTTTGTCGTTGTTTATGTAACACCAGAGCACTGTCGCTGTTGATCTATTGCTAATTGTAATAAACAAAGTCAATTTGTTGTTTCATAATATGTATTGTGAAAATATTTATGGTTATATTGTTCAATTTCATATGTGGTTTATATTGTTGTTCATTGAGTATAACCATGATGTTTAAACATATATGTAACAATCGTTTCTTGCATGATTGATTGACCTAGATGAGATGATCCTAGTAAAGGCATTGCAGTACCTTACCTCGCCTCTTTACCCCTCTTTAACACAGTTGCCAGATAAGGCATTAAGGTAACTTGAATCCTTGGCTATGTCGCCCTACTTCGTAGCCCTTGATGTTCAAAAGTGTTCGTTATAAGTTGATTTCTTCATATTATAGTGGAGAATTGTTGAATTATGCTCCCAGGAAATTAGGAAATCTACTAGATAAAGTTTTAAATTAGGTTGTAATTGAGGTGGAATGTTTAGAAATTTCTATTTGTGAAATTAGAATGTTAATTGTCGGTTAAGTCACTCGCCTGGTTTTGGCTTGTTTTGGTTAAAAGATTGGGCTATTTTATTCTATTTTAGGATAGAAATTGTGTACTTTTGCACCCTCCCCTTCTTCTAAATGCTCGGGCTTTGTGGTATGATATATAATTTTGCCCATTTTTGATGCCATTTTTGTTCTGGTTTTGAATTAAAGCTAGTGATAACAAGACTCATAAATTTTAGTAAAAAGTGAGAACATTTCTACAATGATTATATAAAGTGACATTCTTATGAGAGGGTGAGAGCGCAAGAGAGGCGAATCCAAGCCCTCCATTGTAATGGACGGCCAAGATTTGTTGAACATTAAAAAAAAAAATAACATTTTACGGCCATGATTTATTGAGTATTGAAAAAAAAAAAAATTTCTTCTCTTACCCTTTCTTTCTTTCTGTCCCATGAAGGAGTATGGGTCATAAATTATTATTTTTTTTAATATTCAACAAATCTTGGTCGTTCATTACAATGGAGAGCCAGAATTCGCCCCTCTCACACTCTTACCCTCTCACAAGAATGCCACTATATATATATATATATGCGCTTAACTCTTCTTCAACCTTGAATTGCAATTCGAACAAATACGTGTTTCTTTATGATCATATCTACCTCTTATACGTTTTTAGACGATTGTGAGTCTAGCCTTTTTTATACGATGCACGAGAGCGCATATATTTTAAGTCCTAATATTATTTAGGGAAATTATCATTTAAATATTTTGAGGTTTGATTATTTATTACTTAGATACCATGACATTTAAATATATATAATGAAATATCTTGAAGTTTAAACATTTTATCACTTATGTACCCTAAAATTTTAAAATTTTATCAATCAGATACCTCTTTGTTAAAAGTCGATAGATTATTGTCGAAAAATGCTAAAAATGAACATGATTCTGACAATATATTAGAATTTGTTGACCTTTTTCCCCAAAAATGTTAAAATGACACATGATTTTAATTTTATTTGGGTAGTTTAGATCAACATTATGTGAATATTAATCATGTTTTACATTGAGGTTTTTTGTATAAAATTAGTCAAATTCTTACAAAAATCTATCACAATTTGACGTAAGGTACCCAAGTTATAAAATATTCAAACCTCTGGGTACCTTATTATATATATTATAATATTAGGTTACCTAGGTAATAAATGTTCAAACCTTAAGATACCTAAATGATAATTTTTTTATTATTTATGTTGTCTTTATGCATTAAAAAAATTATAAATATTGATCTCAGATATTCTTTGTAAACATTAAACATATGTATGTAGTTTTCTTATTTAAAATAAATTTCTTTACTTTTGATGTTTTATGGTATTTCAAAGATCTACTGCATGATATATATATATATATATATATATATATATATATATATATATATATTGAGGGAGCGGCTGGAATAAAAATGAAAAATTTCGTGAGAAAATGAGGAAATTAAATCTAAATTGTTAGGTCTTAAATAAAATTGATGAACGATCCTAATTAAACCGTTATTTCTTTTCTCTCTCCTCCTTTGAAGTCCCAAATTTTTAACTTCTTCTCTCTCTTCTCCTATCATTTTTAACCTTTCACCAAATTTTTACTCTATCTTTTTTTACCTTTTTAAATTTTTACTAATTTTTTTCTCTACCTCCTCCTCTTTTTTACTTATCACCAATTTTTTTTACTCTCTCGCATCCTTTTTTAAATCTTTTACCAAATTTTTCTCTTTCTTGTTGTATTAAGTTTACACCCAATTTTTTTTTTTCTCTTTTCTCTCTTTTTAAACTTTTCACCATTTTTTTTTTCGCCATTTTTTATATTTATACCCAAATTTTTTTTTACTGTCTCTACTCCTTTACATTCTAATTTTTTAATTATATTTCTCCTCTTACTTCTAATATTTTATCAATTTTTTTACTCTCTTTTTTTAGTCTTTTATCAAATTTTTTATCTCTCCTCCCTACCCCAATTTTTTTTCTTCTCTTATTTTTAACCTTTTACCAATTTTTTTCTCTTTTTTAACCTATTACTAATTTTTTTTCTCTTTCCTCCTTTATTTATGTTTACACTCCATTTTTTTTTATCTCTCTCCTCACATTTTTAACCTTTGACCAATTTTTTCTCTATCTTCCCCTTTTTACGTTTACACCCCAATTTGTTTATATCTCCTCTCTTTTTTACGTTTACAACCCAATTTTTTATGTTTAGGTTTTTATGTTTATACCATAATTTTGTTCTATCTATCCTCCCTTTTATGGCTATCATTTCAATTATAGGGACAACTAAAATTTGGTTTTCCTTATACTTAGAAGATTGTAATAAACAAGAGTAATTTACTCTTTTTTATTATACATTTAGAAGCTTGTAAACAATAATAATTTACAATTTCTAATAATCAGTCTATACAACTAGTTTTGCTAATCGTTTCTATATAACATTGTTGCTAATGGCCGAAAGATGCAAGTAAAGGACAAGTTATAATATAAAACATAATATACAACATTTGTAAAGTTTAGAATTTCTATAAATAATAGAAAGACTAATGTAACAAAAGTCTTACAACATAATAAAATACTAGAATAATATATGGCTCTAAAGAACAAAATTTGATGTAGTAAATTCATGTCTTGATAAGACTTGTATTTGTATTCTAGCTCTTGTTTCTTCGGTAGTAACAAATTTCTTCTTCTTCTTCCTCCTCAGCAACAAAATGTTTGTGCATCATCAACAATGGAGACTGCAAGAAATGTACATCAAAAAAATAAAATAATTACAAAAATTCATAAATTCTTATCATTAAACAACTATAGAAAAGAATGAACAAATATAGCATAATATATAATAATATATTCACCTAAACCTGTGGAGGGGTTTGCTTTGATGGACAATTGTGGCTGTCATGGTATACATATTTCCTGCAAGCCCTACAAAGCCATGTTAGTTTTTGTTGTTGCTCAATTGCCTTCTCCTTGCCACTTTTGATGCGCTTACCACTTCCTTTAGTATCTTAGTGCTTCGGTGGATGAATATCTCCAGAATAGTACATTCAACATATGCTTCCACATCTTTTGACTTGCTCTCTAATTTTATTTTGCAGCTCTCAAGTAATGCCTCTTTTATATTCAAAATTCCATTGCTGAAAAATTGAATTTTCTCAACATCAAAACCTACCAATTTTGCGCAACTAAAAAAACTTCTCCATAATTCAGATAATTGCCAAGTTGCATTTTGCGTATCAGAACATGCCTCATTTCGATCATGAGTCCCATCGGAAAAGGGCATACAAGTAGCTGTGTTGGTCCATCTATGCAATATGTAACGGCTTGGTATTTCATTTACTTCCCTTCCTCTGTACACACAAAGCATATGGCGATAGGAAATACCTTCTTGTTCAAATATCTTACATAAGCAATCGGCTTGAGCATTGGAAGTATTATAAGTAACAAGCCTATGCTTTTTCACCGAGCCACTTTCTTGCACTGTAAATACCATGCCATTATCCTCTTTTGTCTCTAACTCCATAGTCCATGCATGAAGACCATAACTCATCTTGAAAAAAGTAAAAATTTACATGTGTATAAATCTCCATTACATGCTTTTCTATGTCTTATTTTATTTTCAATTTAGCATGTTTTAAAAATGTGTCATGATTAGCCAAATCTTCATTGTGTCTTTGTTTTTGAATAATACCATCACAGAGCACCCAAAATTCAACCAAACTAAGCCATTTGCTAGTAAGACCACCAAAAACAGAGTTCTGACTCTTGGATTTAGAGGTCGTCCTAAACAATCCGCTTAAAACCAGATCAATAAAGCATGACGATATCCATTTTTCCCGTATTTTATACATAGAAGACAACTAATCATTGTCATGCAATGCATACTTGACAATAATGGATTCCCAAGTGGACTCGAATTCTTTAGGAGTTTCTGATTGCCAGATACATGATTTTCATCTACTCTGAAACTCAGGGTTACTATTCAAAGTCCCACCCATATTTTCTGAAACCTTTTTCAAAATATGCCACATGTAAAACCGATGAACAGATGTATCAAAAACTTTTTTTTATCATGACTTTCATGCTAGGATCTTGATCAGTGACAATGCATATAAGTTTATGTCCTCCCACGGCTTTCAAAATTTTTTTCAAATAGCCCAATAAATGAGTCAGCCTTCTCATCACCTAAGAATGCAGTAGCAAAAGTGATACATTGTTTATGATGATTTTTTCCTGTAAAAGGAGCAAAAATCATACTGTATTTTTTTTGTCTCATACGTAGTATCAAATGAAACATCATCCCCAAAAGCTGCATAATTTTTCCAATCAAGGTCATCTGCCCAAACCACATGTTTCAACCTCTCTTCACCATCCACTTCATATGTAAAGTAATACGAGGGAGTAAGTTCTTCCTTCTACTTAAATTTTTTTATAAACATTTGTGCATCAGAGTCGGCAATTAAGGCTTTTAAACCCGTTTTAAAATTTTGAAGATCCTTTTGAGTACACCCAACATTTTCATATCTACTGGTTTGTTGTTTCATCATTTGAAATGCTTGAGCGGTTCCCAAGTTAGCTCGATGACATGTGTTTACAATGTTTTTGTGCATCGAGTTCACTTTCCTTCCAATCCTTAAAAACTTTCTCTTTCTAGATGTAGCAAATACATGTGTATGTCCTTCTATAAATTCTTCAATTAAATATTTTCCTTCTATGGTCCTCTTCAACTTAATCCTTGCCCGACACCCTTTTCTGGTATCTTTCATTTTCTTACCTTCAGTGTTCTTCTCTGTAATTGCTACTTTTCCTCTACTAGTAGGTATACTAGTATCTTTGCAAGAGTAACTAGACACTTTAGTTGGATCATTCACATGTAAATTCCAACCTTCTTTTAAACACAAAAGTATTTCCAAATTACAAACCCTTGTTCTTGATCTTTGACTACCGTAGAATTTCGAACATCAAAGCCACCACTAAAAGCATACCTTTTGTATAAATCCTCTCCCTGTTGTATGGTGTCAAAAATTATTCCTTCAATCAGTTTTATGTTCTCAGCACATGTGGGGATTAAATGATTTGTAAATCCATTAAAATTGTTAGATTGCTTTTGAGTGACCGGAATGTCTAATTCACTATGTTGAGCCTCCATTATTAATTTTCAATTATAACAAAGATAAGCAAAAAGTCATAATATGAAACTTAATTCCAGTAAACTATTGACTATTGAGCTCGTATGAACATTTATATAATTGACTTAAAATAATCTATAATTAAAATTAAAAAGAACCATGAACTTTTAAGGCTATAACTAGAAACAACAAATATTAAAATTCAGAATTATTAAAATAAGTAATCTATACGTATTGTTCTATATAAAGACTCTCAACAGTGGCAGATCCAGGACTCCAACAATGCGAGGTCCATATTTATATTATAAATAATAATAATAATAATAATAATAATAATAATAAGTAATATTAACTATCAGTATTATCTATGTGCATTTATATATTATAAAAATTAGTACAATGAACATATATACGTATCAATATAATAAAATTAAACAATTAAGAGAAAGAAATCAACTAGTTATACTATATGAGTGATACGAAACGATTATGGGTGAAAGAGAAAGGTAAGAGATAAGAAAAGAGAAACTAACTACACTTTTAAAAAACTAGGCTTTAATTTTTATAGTGTTCAGATAAAAAAATTTCATGATACAAGTTATTAAGGAAGCAGAAAAAAAAAAAAAAAAGAGGGTAAAGGTGATAAATACAACAACAATAACAGTCCTAGTGCCACAGGGGCTCCTACACAAAGCAGGGTCTGGGGGTTGGATGTACCCAGCCTTCCCCCTTCCGGGTGGAAGAGAGGTTATTTTCAAGGACCCCCATCTTGAAGATCAAGTTATAATGAGAACATGATATCCTGGAAACTATGGAAGCCACAAAGCATCAGCTTAGGACACCATGTTAAACTAGCAGTATAAAGTCTATCCCACAGAAGATAGCTACAAGGCACATAGTAAAGTAAATAGTACATGGCCAATAATAGACGAATAATCAGGAAGCAATTAAATAGCATATAAGTGCATTAACTGGGGTTATGACTGCCTAGAAATCTTAAACTACCAGTCACTCGCCGCACTACTCTATGCTACCACATCCACTATCCCTATGCTAGCCCTCCATCGTACTCTATCTAAGGCCATCTCCTCCCTTAGGTTTAGGTGGGTTAGGTCGTGTCGGGTCGTCTCCAGCCAAGTCCTCTTTGGCCTGCCCCTCTCTCTTCTGCCTAGCGTGGTATGTAGCTGTTCACACCTCTTGACTGGAGCTGTGGTCGGTCTCCTACTAACATGTTCAAACCATCTCAAGCGGTGCTCTCTCAATTTATCCTCGATCGAGGCTACACCTAATTTACCTCTGATTACATCGTTCATGATCCTATCCTTCCTTGTGTGGCCTCATATCCAGCGCAACATCCTCATCTCTGCCACCTTCACCCTCTGTATTTGATGTTGTTTCATTGGGCGATACTCTGCCCCATACAATATAGCTGGTCTTACTACTGCCATGTAGTATTTTTCCTTTAGCTTTAGCGGAAACTTTCTATCATAAAGCACCCTGAAGGCCATCCTCCACTTCAGCCAGCCTACGTTAATCCTGTTGTTGACATCCTCGTCAACCTCTCCATTTTGCTGTATCATGGAACCCGAGTATCTGAAACTCTCCTTACTCGGTACGGTCTCCGATTCTATCTTGACATCCTCTGTACTAGTCGCGGTGGAATGGCCGAATTTGAATTCCAAGTATTCGGTCTTAGATCTACTAATCCGTAATCCCTTCGATTCCAAAGCGCTTCTCCACAATTTCAACTTCTCATTTATGTCCGCTCGGGAGTCCACCACTAAAACTAAAGGTGATAAATACATAATACTCAAAATTGAACCCACGACCTAAAAAAATTTGATAACACGCTCTACCCCTAGGCTAAAAGTGACTTCTTGATGTTGGTTCACCAATTGATTTTTTATACTATTTATAATTTTGGTACTGGCGCGTATAACTTTTAAAGATTAGGTGATAAAGCTGTAGTGTCTATGCCCCCCCGCTTCTTTCAACGTCCCTTTGTTTACCGATTTTCAGTCATTCTAGAATTTATACTTTTGCTTTGAGAGTTTAGAAGGAGAGAAGAGAAAGAAAAAAGAAATTGAAATTTTAAAAAGGTAAAAAAAAGATGAGAGAGGAGGTAGAAAAAAATAGTTAAAATTTAAAAAGGTCAAAAAAAAGATAGAGTAAAAAAATTGATAAAATATTAAAAAGGAGATGAGAGGAGAGAGAAAAAGTTAAAAAATTGGGACTTAAAGGGAGGAGAGAGAAAAAAATAATAGTTTAATTAGGACCATTGATCAATCTTATTTAACATCTAACGGTTTACATTTAATTTTCTCATATTCTCACGAAATTTTCATTCTCATATATATATATATATGGTTATTTACAGTTTAGTACCCCGACGTTTTTAGAAATAATAAAAAGGACCCTAATCTTTTTAAATTATTAAAAATGCCCCTAAGTTTTTGTTGTATCAATAAAAAGGCCCCTCTCAAGCGTGATGACGTCATTTTCCATCGATAGAGCTAACTTGACAATTATTTTTTATTAATGCTATAATAAAATGACCAGTAGTACTCTTCAACACCCTTATTATTACTTTATAAGCACAAAATTTTAGATGCCGTGTTATGTAGAAGCTATCTATTTTCGCTTAATTTATTTTAAAATATGGTTATTAAAGGATATTTTTGTCATTTTACTATAATATTGATAAAAATATAGCTTTCACATCAACTATGTCGAGTAAAAATAACACCATTACATCAGACAGAAGCCTTTTTGTTAATACGATAAAAACTTAGGGGCCTTTTTATTACTACTACAAAAACTTAGGGACCTTTTTAATAATTCAAAAAGGTCATGGTCATTTTTATTATTTTCAAAAATATCGGAGTACTAAAATATAAATAACCCATATATCACTGTTTTGCACAATTTTCTATGACATTTTATATTACGGTTATTTACATTTTAGTACCCTTATATTTTTGGAAATAATAAAAAAAATCTAACCTTTTTGAATTATTAAAAATGTCCCAAGATTTTAGTCATATTAATAAAAAAAAGGTCCCTCTCAAGCATGAGGATATCATTTTCTATTAACAGAACTAACGTAGCACCTACTTTTTATTAATAGCAACAAAAGCAACAACATACCAGTGCCCCAACAGCTCCCGCTTAACCAGGATCTGGGGGGCAGATGTACGTAGCCTTCCCCCTTTAGGGTATTACCCCGAAAAGAGGCTGTTTCCGAGTACCCCCAACCTGAGGGTAAGGACTTTTTTGGAGGTCACCCATTCTGGCACTACGCTTGACCAAGCAACTGCTTTTTATTAATGCTAGAATAAAATGACCCAAAGTACGCTTCAACACCCTTATTCTTATTTTATAAGAACGAAATTTAAAATGTTATATTATGTAAAAGCTATTTGTTTTCACTTAATTTATTTCAAAATATGATTATTAAAGGGTATTTTTGTTATTTTATTGTAGCATTAATAAAAATATGGTCGTCGTGTCAGTTCTATTGACAAAAAATGACATCATCAAATAGAAGAGGGGTCTTTTTATTAATACGACAGAAATTTAGGGGTCTTTTTATTAATATGGCAAAAGCTCAAGGCCCTTTTTAATAGTTCAAAAAATTAGGATCTTTTTTATTATTTCTAAAATTATCGAGTACTAAAATGTAAATAACCTTCATATTATTGGCAATATATTCGAGATTTTTCTTGATCCGGTTTCTATTATGGTTACTGTCACTCTCATAATGGAAAATTTTTATGGATTGTCATTATGTTAATGATACGTTGGTTGATTTTATTTATTTATTTTTTCATTTAATTTATTTTAATAAGATATATTTACTTAAGATATATATATTTTTACATTGAATTATTTGATTGTGCAATCAAGTATTTGGATATAGGTTTATAAAATAACTTATCTACTATTATCACCAAGGTTGTCAAAATTGGAATTTTACGAAGAATCGACGATGGGTCAGTAGAATCGAAATTGTAGAATCGATCGAGAATCGTAAGATTCTACTTTTTGTATAAGTAAATTATTTATATTGACAAAATTAGCATAACAATTCTCAAATGTATGTTAAAGAATATCAAAAAGTCCACAAGACAATAGTTTTACAATATATTGGAAACCTAAAGGTAGAAAAAAGAGTAACATCATTCTAACATAAAACATACGCTCAAGTTTCTCAACTCATAGCACCATCAAATTCATATCAAAAATCAAAGTTACTGTCGTCAATATCATTTATAGTACTAGTATTTGTATTTCCGCCATTATTAAGAGAATCATCCCTAATGGTAGCATCATCTTCAACCAAACCTTTCGTATCATTTGAGGCGACGATTATACTCTCAATTTCAGTACTAAAACAGTAAAACCTCCTCAAGATGTACAATTAATAGTAGATTTTTACTTCAATAGTTAATAGAAAATATAAAATCAAAGATGAGATTAATATAGAAAGTTAGGACTTAATATATTATACAAAAATGTTAAAAAATACATTAAAATCTTGACTTTTGCACGTGAGCACAAGCCTTTAAGTAGAATCGGGTAGAATCACATCAGAATTGCGATTCTACTTGCGATTCTACCGATTTTGCTACGATTCTACCACGATTTTACTTGAGTACGATTTCTTAACCGATTTGGATCGCTGAGACAAAGTAAAATCATAGAATCGTACGATTTTGCTATTTAAATCGCGATTTTAACAACCATGATTATCACTAATAATAACACTGATAATGGTGATCATAATTGTGATGAGTAGTGAGTATAGCGGCCATGAGATAAAAAAGGGTGGTGGTGGGTGCGGGTAGTGATAACTGCATTAATAGTCCTTTTAAAATATGTTTTTTGAAATAAGTAGTGAAAAATTATTAATTTTACATCTTTTATGTTAATCAAACGCAAGTTATATAGTTAACTAAATTTTTTTACACAATTTCAAATTGTTAAAAAACTGAACCTAATGCAGCCTTAGTTACCACCACGAGCACCAATTTAAATTCTTTTTTATTTTCACTTGGTGCACGTGTCAGTTATATATTCATTAATCTCAATAAAATAATTTTTTTCTTTTTTAAGGTTTCAATATTAACAACTCCGAAAAGTTTAACCCTTGTCACGGGAGTTATTTACTCAATGGGTTAATGATGTTTCTAAAAAGTTTTTTTAATTTGATTTCTTCTTCTTTTTTTTTAATAAATAGTCCTTATTATTTATAAGTTTGTTGAAATCGATCCTTTATCTTTTTGTCTTGTTTGGAATTGTGTCTTATGTTTTATTTTATGCGAACGTTGGTCTCTCGTCTTTTTAGTTTTATTTCAATTTCGGTCACCAATATATGACCAATTTTATTATGAAATAAAACATTATAGATTATTAATTTGAACAAAAAATATAGGCCAATGGACAAATTTAAACAAAGTTACAAAATATCAATAATTATTTTTTAAAAAAAAGTTAAAAGAACAATTTAAATAAATTTAAAGAAATTAAAGACAAGCAAAGTAAATAACTCCTCTTAATGATGCTCATATGTACACTTCGAATATTCAAAACTTTATAAAACACATCTTCCGTACTTAATTCTCAATACTGTTGTCATCTTCACTTTATCCCAAACACTCTTATTTTCGATTATGTATTTACTTATATTAAGGACTTCACATATGAGTCTAGTATAAAAATTTTAAATTCAACTTATAAGAGTGAAGAGATCAATATATAAGTCTTCTATGTTACTCCACTTAATACCGATTAGTTTTAGAATGAAACCCACTTGAGCTCATATGTGAATCTTATATGTATCAACTTCGTGGACCGGACCTTAGACTTGATAAAATTTAACAATTTTTTTTTTGAACATAAAAATTTAACAATTTACGTGCTTACAAATCTATACAACATTTTTGTCTCCTTTCACTCTTTTTTTTTTTTTTTTTTTTTTTAAATATTTGAATGGTGTTGTCATAGACATGAAATCATTGATGGGGTGAAATTAACGAAGCTTCCCTTAAAGGGTCCAAAAACAAAGCGATCACCATCTACGCTTAAATTTTGCATGGATTTATATGCTAATTATACCTTAATAACTTCAACTTCAAGCTTCTCTTTGTTTTTTGGTCCATTTCCATCCAATTTCTTTTTCTTATAATTAATAATTGATGTTGGAAAACGATGCAAATGAGGGTTACAAGTCGGATAGAATCTGTCAAGCTTATACATAGAAAAGATAATAGCAAAACACAAATACAACTAAAGTAAAGAAAATGGTTATGAAACTGGCTATGCTAAGTTCAAAAACCCATGTAGTTGGACGATGATCCCAGACCATCTTATTTGATTTGATCAATATGTTAAATATCATTGGGTCTTTCGGCCCAACCGACGAAGTTGGCATATATGAGATCTACATATAAAGTGTGGTTCCATCCGAAACTAATTGGTAATAGGTGGAGTGACCCACTAGATCTCTTCATACTCACAAAACGTCGAATTCTTATACTAGACTCATATGTGGAGTCTTCAACAGAACGGCTAGCGTTTCCATCTCAATAAGCAACTAGGGTTATCATTGATTGATACAGACAATTTGGATCCAACATTGATGGATTATCAAAGAAAAGGCCAATATATATACCCAAGCAGTTACTCCACCCATTGCCAATTGGGGTTGGGATGGAATCTCCTTTGGCTTGTAACATTGGTATCAGAGCTGTCGACCATGCGCCGTGGATTGCCGGTCATATGGGGGCCGATGTCATTCAGTGTCTTATGGGGGGCCTATACGTGACGTGTTTCATAGTCGATTGCGACATTTCAAGGAGCACATTCTCGGTCTCATGGAAGTCCCTGGGTCTGCTCTGGAGTTGATCTCGGCCTGATAAAGTCTTGGGCCCTAGTCGATGTAGCTGTACGATCTCTCATTCCGAATTTCAAGTGGTGACATCAGTATTGCAGTGTTCGCTCAGGACTAAAATAACTCTAATGCAAAGCCATGTCTATTGTGTGGTGGTGACGTTGGAATTGCAGTGTTCGCCCGTGACTAGAAATCTAGTGCAAAGCCAACTCGCGTGGACACGGGATGCAGAGCGTAGTGGTCTTATACAAGCAATTTGGATCCCACGTCGGTGGATTATTAAAAGAAAGACCAATATATATACCCAAGTAGTTACTCCACCCATTATCAATTGAATTTGGGATGGAATCGCCTTTGGTTTGTAACATTGATGAGGTACACCCACTTGATTTCCAATGGACTGCTTGATCAATAATTTATCCGTTGCTTCGAGATTCAAATTACGTCCACATTTCCATCAATAGGTGGGATGTGATTGTCAAACAATCAATTACAAAAAAAGCTTAAATAGTTCGATAAATGTTGTTTTTTCGTAAGGAAATATAATATTATCCCATATAGGACCACAAATATCCACGGGGAGGGAAAAGCTAGATAAGTTTCGAACCCAAAATCTTATACTTGTAAGTAGAATAATCACTATATTAAATCCGATAGTTCAGGTAAATGCCCATTGTCCACTGATGATTTTCATTAATAGATATGGGAGAAATCTTTAATGGTGTAATGTTCATGTAATTTTTAATGATTCAATTTTTTTCATGGGGTAATCGTTGCTTTCTTTTGGTAGTTAAAGGTTAGCTCAATTATAATTTGGTCTAGGGTTGCAATAGGGCGAGGCGGGTACGAGGGGTGCCTCCGCCATACTCGTACCCGTCACCCAAATTCTATACCCGTACCCGCCACGGGTACAAACCCATACCCATGACCCGCCCCGACGGGTACAAACCCATACCCATACCCATACCCACCCATTACCCGTGGATACCCAACGGGTACCCATTACCCGCCCTGTACCCGCTCCTACCCGCTTCATACCCATCTTGATACCTATCCATTGTCCAACTTATTACACATAAAATTCTTTTCTTTTCCCCTTTAATAATAAACATGACTTCATAATTATAAATTACTTGAGAAATTTACTTTATATAAAATAACACAATTGGGACATGCGGGTACGGGGAAGAGCAGGTCGGATACATGCGGGTACGAAGCAAGGCGGGGCGGGGCGGGTACAAGCCTATACCCATACCCGTGACGGGTATAGAAATGTGTACCCTACCCGTACCCGTTACCCGCATCATCTATACCATACCGGCCCCAAGCGGGGCGGATACCCACAGGTAACGGGTTTTACCCGCCCCATTGCCATCCCTAGTCATGGGTCAAATATTCAATACATTTATGTGACGGGCTATTGCAATCTATTAAATTCATTATGTCTTAGGTTTGATCCACAAAATTGGCACACATGAGATCCACATATAAGACCAAGTGGAGGTTCATCCTAAAATCAATTGGCGTTAAGTGAAGTAGTCCATTAAGATTATATATTGATATCTTCTTTCTTCCCATTAGGGATTAAACTAAACACTCATATTTGGAATCTTTAACACGACTCATGCCGGACATATGTTTGTACATGTTGGTTTCGAGTGTGTCCACTAGAGGAGAAAGGAATGGATTAAGTTAAGTTGGGTCAAAGAAAAAAATCTCGACACGTTATTGTTTTGATCTAGGCTAACTCGTCTCGCCTGTCTAACAAGTTGAAGTGGCCCGATTAATTAATCCTACCAAAAAGGTTCGTGTCCAAGCCTATCAAGGTTGAGTTAATAAATGACTGAATTTGTTTGCTACCTCTAATAGTAACTTTATCCCATATTAGGTTAAAAGTGCAGCACTTTAATGGAACAGTGCACCCTTTTTGACCCCAAGTGTGAAAATAGTTTTAATAAGTTAGCATTTAAGCCTTTTCACCTGCCAAAAAACGAGGATTGCTTTTGAACTGAATAAACATTACCTGACATTTCGAACCATACCTAATAAGGTTTAATGTGCCCTTCAAATGGATGTTTTTTGGACTTAAGGTATATTGATAGTTGTCGGAACCGGAGCAACCAACTATGTCGTAGTTTAAGATGTTGGTTGAGACTTCGGAATTATATTATACTCTAGTATACACCTATGCTAAAAATTACATTAGAAAAAAATCATGTTAGATTTGATACTATATTTTTCAAATACACAAAACTTGAAGGTTTTAAAGGTATTCTAAACTTTGGTAATTTCAAATACCCTCATATAACGGTGTCAAAATCTATTATCTTTTACTTATTTCGCTTTTAAGAAATAAAAAAAATAAATACTCGAAAAATAATTTCAATAGGAGTAAAAATATCATTTTATATTGAAATAATTTTAAAAATTAAACATTTGTTTTCGTAGGTGAGGGGAGATATACGCTGGCCTCTCACCACCAATGACGTGGTCGAGACCCTAATACATATCAAAGGAGATTCTGTTCTATCCCAAAATTAATCGATAATGGGTTGAATAACTCTTTTACTATACGTTTTGACATTTCTTACTTTATTCCATGGATGTGAGATGTATCAAAAGTTACTTTAGGCTTTTTGTTAAATAATTTACTTTTTACATACTATCTTTTGTTTTTTAGGAGCTATATCAGTAAAAATTAATGTACATCTCATATTGTAACGTCTGGAATACCAAAAAAATCATCAAATTTCAAGGTAGCTTAAAAATATATTACCAAACTTCAAGTATCTAAACAGAAAATTTTTCATTATATTGGTATTAAAAGTAGAGTTGTTGGCCTTAATATTCAAAAACTTTTTTCTCCTTTATTTTTCTTCATTATTTGTAAAAATATCATTTTATATTGAAATAATTTTAAAAATTAAACATTTGTTTTGGTAGGTGAGGGGAGATATACGCTGGCCTCTCACCACCAATGACGCGGTCGAGACCCTAATACATATCAAAGGAGATTCTGTTCTATCCCAAAATTAATCGATAATGGGTTGAATAACTCTTTTACTATACGTTTTGACATTTCTTACTTTATTCCATGGATGTGAGATGTATCAAAAGTTACTTTAGGCTTTTTGTTAAATAATTTACTTTTTACATACTATCTTTTGTTTTTTAGGAGCTATATCAGTAAAAATTAATGTACATCTCATATTGTAACGTCTGGAATACCAAAAAAATCATCAAATTTCAAGGTAGCTTAAAAATATATTACCAAACTTCAAGTATCTAAACAGAAAATTTTTCATTATATTGGTATTAAAAGTAGAGTTGTTGGCCTTAATATTCAAAAACTTTTTTCTCCTTTATTTTTCTTCATTATTTGTAAAAATATCATTTTATATTGAAATAATTTTAAAAATTAAACATTTGTTTTGGTAGGTGAGGGGAGATATACACTGGCCTCTCACCACCAATGACGCGGTCGAGACCCTAATACATATCAAAGGAGATTCTGTTCTATCCCAAAATTAATCGATAATGGGTTGAATAACTCTTTTACTATACGTTTTGACATTTCTTACTTTATTCCATGGATGTGAGATGTATCAAAAGTTACTTTAGGCTTTTTGTTAAATAATTTACTTTTTACATACTATCTTTTGTTTTTTAGGAGCTATATCAGTAAAAATTAATGTACATCTCATATTGTAACGTCTAGAATACCAAAAAAATCATCAAAGTTTAAGGTAGCTTAAAAATATATTACCAAACTTCAAGTATCTAAACAGAAATTTTTTCATTATATTGGTATTAAAAGTAGAGTTGTTGGCCTTAATATTCAAAAACTTTTTTCTCCTTTATTTTTCTTCGTTATTTGTAGTAACTCTCCCTATATTCTTCTTAATTATCAAAAAAAAAAAAATCTATTGTGAAGGAACCAAATTTTTAAAAAGCTTAAGTTAATAGGTGAAGGCCAATGAATGATTTTATACTCTAACATGTTCCCTCACGTGAATACTTATTGAGCTTAAAACATGGATAATGCATAGATCCACTCATACCTTATGCTTCAAATAAATTAATATTTTAGAGTGGGGGTTGTTGGGATTCGAATATATAACATCTTAGTCAAGAAAGCTCTGATACCATGTTAAAGAACTAACTATTCCACAAGCTTAAACTAATAGATAAGAGACCATGAACAATGCGAGCAACTGCATGATACCTCTCGAAGTTTTTTATGTTTTTGTTTTGATAATTAGACATATCAACTAGAATACAAAGTGTCTCAATGTATTATCTTAAAAAAAGTGAGAAATAATTTTCCCTCTCTCTTATAGTTGAAGTTTAATCGTACATCTCATTATCACGTTTTTGAAGGGTAAGATTAGATTCAAATTCAAGTATCTTTCGATTTCGATCTATATTGGTCGCTTGTGGCATGTTTGGTAATGTTTTCTATTTATAATTTTTGGTTTAAATAGTAAAAAAGAAAAAGAAAAACGGAATCTTATTTTTTTATATGAGTAAAAAGCATAATTTTCATCCTAAACAGAGTTATATACACTTAGAAATGGAAAAATGTGAGCTTAAATCCAGGACTCATTTGAAGATGGAAAATTTTAACTGTTGTCAGTAACTTCAATTGTGAGCACAAATTCGAGGCTCATATCAGATTGGTCAAGGTTTTTTAGCCCAAAAAAAGAAAAAAAGATATTTTTTATTGGAAAAAATATTTTTAGAAAATTTTTAAAAGAGTTTGATTACAATATAATTTTCGTATTAGAGTAAAACCAATCATGAGTCTTGATGTATCAGCTTGCCTAAGTGATAATTTCCGTAAAAGTATACCTCAATCTAATGGGTTAAAATTGTTTGTTGTTAATAGGTTGGGTCGGTCATGGGTTGATGCAGGTTGTATCTATTGCAGATAAACCTAGTTCATTAGTTGCATTTAGTAATACTAGTTTTCTCATATTAGGTTAAAAGTTCTAAAAGTTTTTCAGTTACTGAAAGGACTAAAGCAACACTTTTAATCCATATAGGGTGAAAAGTTCGAAGGTCGGCATTAATTTCTCTTTATTTTGTATACCAAACGAGGAGAGAGCGGGCCAAATTTTAAGGAAGTAACAATTAATCACCATTTTCGTTTGATATAAACAGTGGAGGAGATAAGGAAAAGGGGCATTGTATATGGTAGGGAGGTACTCCTGCATTGCCAAATATTTTCTGGACGAAACCTTGTTTAGTGTTTATAGGTTGGAAGTCATCTGACACAATTTTCCTTTGGGATAGCACCCTGAAGGGGTAAGACTGCGTACACCCCTCCCCCCCTTTAATGCAGGGTCCTTTGAGACATTGGGTTTGTTGCTGTGTATCACACTCAAGCCAAACATGCTCATACGGAAATTATCACTTAGGCAACCTGAGATTGGATAATATTACTAGATAACATTGCAAATGGTTACGATGTTTTAAGCCCAATACGCATTTGTGTGAGGGGATATATTAGAGTAAAACTAATTATGAATCTTTATCTATCAGCTTAAGCGTTTTAAAAAGTTGGTTCCTTGATAAAGATACTACCCTGTGAAGACTGTTTTCGAAGAGACGTCATTTACAAAATCAAAATCAAATGAAGCAATTTCTATCATACAAGCAACAATAATGCAATAACAATAACATACATGCGATCCCAGTCGCTTTGTGAACTAACATCATTATACTTCTCTCTCTTTTTTGAGCTAAATGCTTCTCTATCGTAACAGCTATATTAGCCACACGTATTATTATAACATGCAAGCCTAAGACCTTACAATTATGGTAATATTAAATTTAATACAATTAAATATAGGAGTGAAAGTGTGGTTCAGCTTTAGCTAATAATAATATAATGCAAGCAGACGTGGACAGACTGCTGACTCAACGGGACACGTCACCAAAACGACGAAGTCTGCAGCGTTTTATGACATTCCGAACGCGTTTTCCTGGACCCACCACTTCCTCCCTTCTCTTCCTCCCCCGCCTGCACTATCCACGCATGCCTTCTTCCCCTTCTCTCTCCTCCCCCTAAATTTTTTTGTTTTTTTTTCATTTTTCCTTTTACCCTTTTTTTTAAACAATCTCCCTACGTGATAACACCTTATAAGATAAGATTGTGTATATATTACCCACTCAACCTTTTTAAAGTAACGGGTTGTTGATTTTTGTTTCTTTTTACCTTTTCTTAGTTTCTCTACGCGGTAGCACTCTACGGAGCGAGGTTGTGTACGTATTACCTACCTTGCTCTGTTGGGAGCCTCTTTGAAGTGACGGGTTGGTGTTATTATTGTTGTTGTTGTTTCTTATTACCGTTTTAAGTCACAGACGCAGCCAAAAAGAAAGGAAATTTATAGTACGGATGATTGATGGTACAGTAGCTGCGGGTTTGGATTGTACTCTTTGATTACCAGTATATATAACGGCCAAGTTTGCATCTTTTTTGCAAGATAAATGTTGGGTGTTCAAAATTTTGACGCAATTTGATTGGGGGAATCAAATTTGATGAGACCCAGTTGGTTTTATGTGATTTCGGGGCTTATGGTGTTTGAGAAAATGTCCCAAAAGAGGCAGCAAGATGATGATGGTGGTGGGTGTAGTAAAGGGAGCAATAATGGTCATGAGGACAAGCGGCGGAGGAGAATTCCTTCTTTTGGAAAGTAATTTAGCTTCCTTTACTTGAATTTTGTTGTGACTTTGTTTGTGTTTTTTGGGGATTTGTTTGGTGGGTATGAGTTTGAATTGACCGGGGAAGTTTTTGATTATTTGTGTTCCTGGTTTCTAGTTTGTGTGTTGTTTTTTTGATGCCGAGTGGTGTTGTTTGTGTAGCTTGGGGAAAATTATGATGTGGGTACTGTTTGGAAATAAAAAATAAAAGAACAACGAAAATTAAATGAAAAAACAAAGAAAATGCGTGGTTCAACCAATTGTGCTTATGTCCATAGAGTTGCGGAGATGTTTTACTATTTTTAAGGCAGACTACAAGAGAATTATCCTTCTCTCACATTTCACCTCACAAACCCTAGCTACACAGAATCCTAGTGCACCTGATGACACCCTTATTTGGACATGGGCCCAATCAAGCCCATAAATTTTTCCTCCGCTCGTTACAAAATAATACTAGGCTTCACTTAGGAAGCCCCATGCGTATGTCTTGATTAAGAGGAGTACAGTAGCTTATTAAAGAATTTTGAATTTGTGCATTGCTTTTGTTAGAAGGTATATCTGACTACTTTACCCTGTAAAGTATAATTGTCTTGAAAATTTTATGTGCAACAAGTATCAGAGAAGTTGCTCAGGTGCTGTGGGACTCCGTGCAAAGTGTTTAATTAGTCCTTATTGTAAAAAGGATGGATTATACTCACGTGATTACTGACATACAAACATAGTTTATGGGTAAACCTACTGCTATTCACGTTGACCTCATATAAAATAGTTAACAGTGAAAGCTGAAAGAATGCACTTCTCATTGGATTTGTAGATAAATTTTCATGCCTTTATAAAATTCGGCCTCACGTGCAGCACTGTATCTTGGATCATGATCTGTTCTTTGTATGACAATATGTTGAAGGAGATCTATAGTTTGCAATTGACGCCTGTTATGGAATTGGAAGCAAAGAGTTTATAGATTGATTTGATTCACTTTTGTTGTTATGAAATGTTCAAAACTTATTGGCTTTTCATTTACTCTGATGTAGTTGGTGATTGTTGGTACCTTCCTCAGCTGACTAATTATTTTCTTGCGTCTTCTTTCCTAATGGACCGTTCAGTGTGGTGTTGGAGATGATGAGAATGCGTTCCGTGCAGCACATACTGGAGCCTATGCTCGAAACCGTGATTCGTAGAGTTGTAAGTACACTGGGTTCTATTTCATGTATGCGTATGAGTGTATACTTAAGGCTTGGTTTGACTACAAGCTTGCATGCACGTCTGGGTCTATTTCTAACTGCTAGCTTCATACAATGCTCATTGCTTCGTTGAACACTTGAACTTAAGCTCTTACGTTGATATGAGTCAACTTGTGCAACACTGGGTTTACTTTGCAAATGCCTCGCCTATATTTCTGATCATGGCAGTGATCTACCTTAAAATGTAAGTTGAAGTGACTGAATGATGGTGTCGTGTGTGCTAGATGGATTAGTTAGAGTAGCGAGGCCAATGTCCATTTGCCCTCATGGTGCTTGGAGCCCAGTTTCTGTGATTTATCAATATAGAAATTCAGGATATGCTCTCAATTTTGGGAGAATAGTAAGGATGATGGATGCTATAGAAGAGCGCAAAGATTAACATAGTTCAACTAATTTGGCCGAGATAGGTGCAATTTTTTTTTTTTTTTTTTTTTTCTCTCCAAGGATCGTCTTTCTGGGGAGTAGAATGGTGTTTGATGGCATCTCTGTGGTCCTTGAATTTCCGAGCTTTTATATGCATTTCATTATTTAGTTGTTCAGCACACAGGTCTAGCAGATCAGCTTGTTTTTAATGTTTTCTAGTTACATTAAATAGCTTGTTCATAAAATCGGGAATTGATGATTCTTCTTTGCTTTTGTATTCTTTCCCCTCAATAGAGATGATTTCCTTTATAACATTCCTTCTATTACTGTAATAGGTATCCCTAGCCTTTAATGGAACTTCTCTTTTTAAGCTCAATCCAAATCACGCCTTCGTGTGAATGTAGATGGCAAAGCCATGTTAATTTTACATGATGGGAGAAGTCAAGCTTATGTATGGTTAGCATGTTCATTGTGAATTTTTCATGTGCATCTACATAAAAATAATGAGTTTCCCTATGCAATATGTGTCCACGAAGGGCAATAGGACAAAGTTGTAGGAAATCAGAATCTTAAAATATGCGCCCCCACCCAAATAGCATCTCTCGCCACCCCCAGGGAGCCCCAACACCTTGGGACAATCAGACGTAATTCGAATGATTCCGATTCTTTATCAGAGTACGCAACATTCTGTGATATGATTTTAGTAGGTGACCTACTTGTGTTATATGACTTAAAACTGATTATTCTTAATTCTGCTATTGGGGCTGCATGTAAAGAAGTTGGGGATTTTTCCAATATCAATGGAGAGAAAAAGGATTAAGGTAGCTCAATCATGCCCAATGTAGGATCTTTACATTCTGGTATGAAATGGAGACTTCTTACAACTTGTTTGGCAACTTGGAGGATAAGGGGAGAAGAAGGGAGATCAGAGGAGTGAAAGAGGAACATGGTAGGACCTTAGAAGACTTGGATGAAAGTACTGAGGAAAGACGATATATGACAACATTCTCCTTAGTAGGATTCGACACATAAAATTTAGGGATGGCAAATGGGCGGGCCTTGAACTGGTCCAATCCACCTCAAGACCAACCCACCTCAAGACCTTTTGGCCTAGCTCGTATTTGGGGGAATGAGCTGATCCACACCTGGTACGAACCATCTAGGTCCATGGAACGCGAAGGTACTGCCTTGGCATGCTCATGAATTCGCCCAACTTGGACCATTTCTTGAACTAGTTGGTTTTGAAAATTTCTTTTGAATCAAAGCTTTTGACATTATTTTGGATCCTAATTTAATTGATCTTGATATTTGTAGCATACTTTGGCTACATATTAGAGGTGTAATTCATCAAATGGTGCTGTCAATCTCTGTATATTTCATTTCTGTTTTTCTTAATTATTTTGAGTATTACTTTTCTAGAGAACATGTAAAATTTAAAGAAACCAGTGCCAGGCTTTAACCTGACCAGTTAGTCTTGGCTCAGAATCGGCCAGGTAGAGTGGGCTGTGCCCGTAAGGGGGGTTTTGCCTTGGAGACTGGCCTAGTTCTGAACATATCCGGTAGGCGATGGTGATAAAGATTTCAGAATTCAAATACTTTGTTGATTTGCAGTGTTAAAGGTCTATTACTACATTATTATTATTGCTTACTTCTGAAAAACAACAAAAACAACAACAAACCCAGTGCCTCAAGGGCTTCCGCATACGCAGGGTCTGGGATGTACGTAACCTTACCCCTTTAGGGTTCTAACCTAAAAGGAGGCTGTTTCCAAGGACCCCCAACCTAAGAAGCATACAACATGAAAGCATGGAAGCAGAGAGAAAAAACACAGTACAAGGCAAGCATAGTAAAAGCATAAAGCAACCAAAAGGCAAATAATAGGCAAATGAAACAGCTTCCAACCATATTAGGTACAACAAAGAGGCAATCATATAAGCCTAGGAACCCTAGTGTTAGCCAGATTATACTCCTCTATTCTAAGCCGTTACATCAGCTACCCTTATGCTAGCCCTCCACTGAGCTCTATCTAAAGTCATCTCCTCCCGTAGGTTTAGGTGGGCGAAGTCATATCAAATCGTCTCCAACAATCTCTTCTTTGGCCTACCTCTCCCTCTCCTGCCGAGCGTAATATGGAGTTGTTCGCATCTCCTGACCGGAGCAGTGGTCGGTCTCCTCATAACATGCCCAAACCACCTCAAACGTTGCTCCCTCAATTTATCCTCGATTGGGGCCACCCGCAATTTGCCTCTAATGATGTCTTTCCTGATCCTATCCTTCCTTATGTGTCTGTATATCCACCGGAACATCCTCATCTCCACCACCTTCATCTTCTGTGTGTGATGTTGTTTCATTGGCTAACACTTCGCATCATGTGACATGGCCAGTCTCATGACTGTCTTATAATATTTTCCTTTAACGGGAACTTTCTATCGCAAAGTACCGTAAAGGTCGTCCTTCATTTATGCCATCCTACTTTAATACAGTTGTTGACATCCTTGTCAACTTCGTCGTCCTGTTGTACCATGGAACCCAAATATCTGAAACACTCCTTTTTCGACACGGTCTCAGAACCAATCTTGACGTCTTCTATGCTAGGCCTGGTGGAGGTATTGAACTTGAGTTCCATATACTCGGTCTTAAACCTACTGAGTGTAAACCCTTCGATTCCAAGGCCCTTTTCCAGAGTTTCAGTTTCTCATTTACCTCTTCTCGTGATTCCCTCATCAAAACCGTATCATCTGCGAAAAGTATGCACCAAGGCACACCTCCTTGGATGTGCCTAGTGAGCTCATCCATAACCAGAATGAACAGAAAGGGACTCAAGGCAGATCCTTGGTGTACCCCAACTGTAATGAGGAAAGCGTCGGTCTCGCCTTCCGCTGTACGCACATTAGTTTGTGCATCGTCGTACCAGTCTCTAGTGACTCGGATATAAGGCATGGGGATGCCTTTCTTCTCTAGAGTCCTCCATAGAACCTCTTTTGGCACCCTATCATATGCTTCTCGAAATCAATGAAAACCATGTGGAGATCCTTTTGTCTATCCCTGTAGCTCTATCGTCCGCCTTAGGAGATGGATGGCTTCTACTGTCGATATACCGGGCATAAATCCGGTTCTTAGACATCTCTGTTTGTTGCCGTATCCTCCTCTCTATAACCTGCTCCCACAGCTTCAGAGTGTGGCACATTAGTTTGATACCCCGATAGTTAGTGCAACTCTAGATGTTGCTTTTGTTCTTATAGATCGGGATTAATGTGCTCTTCCTTCATTCGTCAAGCATCTTCTTCCCTAGAAGGATTTGGTTAAATAGTTTAGTTTGCCAACTAATATCCTTCTCTCCAACGCATTTTCATGCCTCTATGGGTATTCTATCTTGGCCAACTACTTTACCCTTCCCCATGTGTTTTAGGGCTTCCTTGACTTCCTCAAATCTAATTCGCCTACAGTAAAAATAGTTTTGGTAAAATTATTGTTTACTTCTGAGTGGTACAATTTTATATCAGGGGTCCGTCTAGAGTTGAAATGAGACTTCCTTTTAGACGTCTTACTTAAATCTGTATAATCTCCATGAGTCCGGGTGTTATGGTGCTTAACAGCAGAAGTATCATTGGCCCTTAACTGTGATGTCAATATGTCGTTTGTTGGTTTGCTGCTCTTCAAGGTTCTGAAATGATGTAAGGTCAATAGGATTATGACTTGTTGAAGAATGGTTTGTGTTTTTCAGGGCTTCTTCACATCCGAATTATTTTTACTGCACTCTTCCATGAGAAATTTTCAAACTATTGATACTTTCTATAATTTTAGGTCAAGGAAGAGGTTGAGTTGGCTCTAAGGAAGCATGTCATCAATTTTAAGCGGTGAGATATGGTAATCTTTTGCGAAAGTTGTATCAGCTAGACATTAGTTGACAACATGAAACCAAATTGCACGTGTTGTTAGCAGTCACACTCCTGCGATGCTAACTCTTTGCCGCAATCATGTTGGGACATAAGTTGCTTTTAAGCCTTCTATTTACAAAACGAAGTAAACGAAAAGCCAACAATCCTTTTTTTTTTTCTTTTGGTACTTCTTAACACGTAGATACATTTTCAAATATGTCTTGGTAAATAAAATAAAATATATATGCGTTATGAAGGCCACTGCAAACTTGCTATTACGTAATGGACACTCTTGCAACTTCTAGCCAAAATCCATTGTGCAACAGCAGTTTTCAATGTAATGTCCTCTATTTGATTCCATGATTGACAACTTAGTAAGACCAACATTTTCAAACAACTCCACTAGTGACCACCCTTCTACAAATTCTGCAGGAATTCTGGGGACGATGCATTTCCGGCAGAGTCAAGACACTTACAACTGAAGTTCTTAAACACAATTTCTCTTCCAGTATTTACTGGAACTAGAATTGAAGGAGAAGACGGTTCTGCAATTAGAGTGGCTTTAGTTGATGCCATTTCTGAAGAAGTCGTCAGTTTTGGTCCTGAATCGTCAGCAAAGGTTGAAATTGTTGTCCTTGAAGGAGATTTTGACAGTGATGAAGGAGAAAGTTGGACCCCAGAAGAATTTAGGAGTAATATTGTTAGAGAAAGGGAAGGAAAGAAACCGCTTCTTACCGGAGATATATATCTAAATCTCAAAGATGGCGTCGGTTTCGTGGGTGAAATTTCTTTCACTGATAACTCAAGCTGGACTAGAAGCCGAAAATTTAGACTAGGGGCTAAGATGGTGGGGAATTTTGATGGAATCAAAGTTAAAGAAGCGAAGACAGAATCTTTTATTGTCAGAGACCACCGTGGAGAGCGTGAGTATCCTATTCTTGTTGCATCATTACCTTGTCAATTCAAGAAAGTTTTTGGTCTACATGTGTTTGCTTGTGGAATCTACTGGAAAGAGTTAACATCATAAATTTGATATCTAGCCTAAATTGTCTTGCTTGTTATGTTCACATTTGAAAGTGTATTTCTTGTTTTAAAAGTATAATTTTAGTCAAATATAATAACCAATAGGGAGGAAAATATTTCCTTGCATGGATATCAGGAACCTTTATAAATTTGCCAGATACAGGAGGTCAAAAACAGTCATTTAAGTGGAATGTTTGTCCTTTGATCATGTTGCTGTTCCTCAAGTTTCGAGCATTACTTGGTCAGTAAACATTTTTTATCTGAATGTGCATATTCGACTAGTTGACTTGCTTGCGAAGAGCTGGAGACACTTTTTGAGTTTTTTAATGGTAAAAATGAAAGATATCATTTCGTTACGTCTCTTATTGGGATTGAATATCAGGAGTGTTTCTGTTTTCTGTGATAATGACGTGTGGTGATATGTATAGTTGCTTCGGTTCTGTATTAAATATTGATCAAATTTCTATTTGTGGTCGCATATCGCAGAAGCGAGGAGCCGTGGATGTCACATGTCATGACAATTTGAGTTATGTTTTTTTAGAGAACATAAGTTTGTTTGGGCCTTATATTTGCAAAAGCTTGTTTTAGAAAATAAAGTATAATATATATGCATTATAAAGACCAAAGAGGGCACCAACACGCTGTCACCGGATCCCATTAGAACTCCGAAGTTAAGCGTGCTTGGGCGAGAGTAGTACCAGGATGGGTGACCTTCTGGGAAGTCCTCACCCTCAGGTTGGGGGCACTGGGAAACAGCCTTTCTTCAGGTTAACACCCTGAAGGGGGAAGGCTGCGTACATCCGCCCCCCCCAGACCCTGCGTAGGCGGGAGCCCTTGAGGCACTGGGTATGTTCCTTTATATATGCATTATAAAGGACATTACAAAGTACCCGCATAAAGATTAGCTCTGAATTTGCTATATAATGGTGTTCATATTATGCAACGACCTTTATTTGATCCCAGAGCTTTAAGTACCCATATTGGGTAAAGGTATTTGGACATTAGTATGACATTTAGACACTACAAATTAGACCAACAATATAGAAAAATCTATAGCCGAGTTGACCGTTGTATACATGACATTATCTTGACTCACATACTCGAGTCTGGGCAACATAGATGTCACCTATAACAGATATGACATTAATTTTGTCATTTGGACTACTTGCTATCTCTATGGCTCTCTCAAGCGTGTTAGTTCCCATTACTAAATATGCCAAATTCTAGTTAATATGCATATCACTATAAGAATATTGTTTGAAATAAAGCTTGTGGAAATTGTCTGCAGTGTACAAGAAACACCATCCCCCTTCTCTGTGTGATGAAGTATGGCGACTGGAAAAGATTGGGAAAGATGGAGCGTTCCATAAGCGCTTGAGCAGGGATCGAGTGTACACTGTAAAGGATTTTCTGATTCTACTTCATTTAGACCATGCACGGCTTCGAAATGTAAGTTCCTGAACTATGTTTACTTCATAGTTCTACATCCTAATTTGAATGTTGATTCTCTTTTTTGTTTCACGTTCGAGTGTCTTGGAACATACATGCGTACAACTTAAATGTGTTGCTCTGTGCTGAAACACTATAGTTTTGAGTTGAACTGACATGTGCTGAAACATAATAATTTTGAGTTGAACTGACATGTGCTCGATAGCATTTGAACAACTTTGTTGCATTGAGCTTAACGGAGATATGATTTATGCTAAAGTGCAATGACATACTTGGATTCATGTACATGACCTCATAGGTCGTTCTTTACTGAAACTACGAGTCTTAGATTTTTGTTGTCCAAGCAAATAGAAGTTTCTTCAAGTTATAATCAGCAGGAAAGATGTATTCTTTCTTATCCAAATGATTCAGCATGCGGTTGAATTGCAATTCTGTAAAGCTTGATACGCGTTTCAAATGCATATCTAACTTCTAAATGTTGGATCATGTTTTTTTGCATAGTACGTGAGCTGTAGTTGCAGGAAAATCATTAAAGGCTAACATTTCATGCTTAGAAATGTGATTTGGCGTTTCAAAATCAGATTCATGTTTCCAACATGTATCAACTTCTACGGAAATACAATTCAAACAATCCTGGAATCATTTCCAATAAGAAGATACTTATTAGATGAATTGTTGGCTAATCATATCACTAGATCTAAAGAATGATTGAATCATGTAGACATGTCGGAGTCAATTTTCTTGATCTTATTCATGGGAGTACTCAATTTTCTTGGTTATTGCTTAATTGACTTTGTTTTGATATTTATACTTTAATGGCAACTAATAACATTTCATTAATTTTTCTTGTATATCTAATATATAGTAATATATGCTCCCCCTTTATGCTTCCAACCTGAGAAACCTCTATGGTTGTCTGCTCCCTATTCCTGCTCCCGATTCTGCTCCGCCTCCTGCTTCGTGCAACTCTATGCTAGCATTTTATACTTCCTGAGAAGGACCCAGTTAACTCCTTTCCTATAACCGACTGTTTTCGAAAATTTTGCAGATTCTGGGGAATGGTATGTCTGCTAAAATGTGGGAAGTAACAGTAGAACATGCTCGGACATGTGTTCTAGATAAGAAAGTGTACTTATACTATCCACCCCGTTCCGAGCCACGCAATGGCGTCGTCTTTAATGTGGTGGGACAACTGATGGGGCTCTTCTCAGAGAGCCGCTATGTTCCTGTTGATAAGCTCTCTGAGACTGACAAGGTATTGTTCTGTGCTCACATTAACATTTCTTTTTGATATATCCCCCCTCATGAATATGAAGCAAGAAGCAACATTTCCAATGCCCCACGGGCTTCTGCCTAAGCAGGGTCGGGGGTGGATGTACGCAGCCTTCCCTCTTCAGGGTACTACCTGAAGGGAGGCTGTTTCCGAGAACCCCCAACCTGAGGGGGTGCAACACGAGGACTTTCCAGGAAGTCACCCATCTTGGTACTACTCTTGCCCAAGCATGGGATCCGGTGCTTGCGCGTTAGTACCCTCTTAGGTTAATTGAAATATTTGCGGGATACTCTGAGGTTTTTATGTTTTCGAGATACTTTACTATTTGACTTTTTTCCTGGGTATTGTTGCCACCATGCTGTCAAACACTCGTCAATCGCAGTTGACTTGTCAAAGGCGCGCTAAGGTGCTTAACCATGCGAAAAAGGTGTCAGTTATGCGGAAAGGACAAAAATGCCGTTAACCTCCCTCAAAAATATGTCAAATGAGGAGAAATGATGGGCAATAACTTTGAGGGAAAGAATCTCTCTTTCTGCATTTTTGGACATAAATGCTTCCACAATATGTTCTAAAGATGTCAATTTCTTTTTCTGCTAGTGCGCTTTTCTATACACTATCTATTATTAACATGTAGGGCTGCAAATGAGCCAAGCCGACTCGCGAGCCGGTTTGACTCGGCTCGTGAAGGGCTCAGCTCAAGTTCGTCTAAGCCGACTCGAGAGCCGGCTCGGTTCATTTAAGGCAGCTCGTTTAAATAAATGAGCCAAATCAAACCGAGGCCGATTCGGCTCGAAAGGCTCACGAGGCTCGTTTATTTGCTCATGAGCCAGCTCGTTTATTGGCTCATGAGCCAGCTCGTTTATTGGCTCATGAACCAGCTCGTTTATGTGCTCATGAGCCGGCTCGATCATTGGCTCGCATGTCTAGATTGCGGAATTGAATAACATGTATTTTTTATTTTCAATTTCAATGCATGATTTATTTTATTACCTTTTTCTAGCAATTCAAGGAACAATAATCATAAATGAGTTTAACAAACCTAATAAATGAGCTTAAGAAGCCCGGTAAATGAGCCCAATGAGCCAACAAAGCCCAACGATCCAGCTCACCAAATAATCAAGCCTAAATGATACCAATATCGAGCCGGTCTCATTTAGTTAACGAGCCGGTCTCATTTAATAAACGAGCTGAGCTGAGCTGAGCATAGTTATGCGGCTCAATTAGATAAATGATACCAATACCGAGCCAGTCTCATTTAGTTAACGAGTCAAGCCGAGCAAGCTGTGGCTCGGCTCGACTCAGCTCATTTGCAACCCTATTAACATGTGAATGACGAAGCGAATGTGAGGGTACTTGGAAAAAATGTTATATGAGTTACAAAATCTCAGGGTACCAAAAAAATATTATACCTTATCAGATTATTTTTAACGGATTATTTATTCTGTTCTTTTTCTTTTTGATTAACCTCGTTCTTCTCTTGCCATTCCTAACATTCCTTTGATACTTGTGCCACCAGCTCAATGCACAGAGATCAATCATTGAAGCGTTTCAACACCCAGATGGAGTAATCCCATATGACGATGAGAACTCTCTCCTTGGCGCATCATCAAGAACTGAGCCCTCAGACGGTAGCAAGATTCTGACATCTCATAATCTTGACGCGCTCGAGTATCAGCAACCAAGCGTCTCTTCCCCGGATATCATCTCATCACTCTACTCCATTGGATGCATGAGCAGTTCAGACGATTACCCATTACATCCTTCTGACACCTTGGATTTCAGATACGACTTACCGCTAAGTTTATCTGCAGAAGTTAGCAACTCCCTGCTTTGTGACACCGAGTCCATGACTCGAGCATTTCACGATGATAAGCATCTCAGTTTCCTGGACCCAGTTTGTCCTGACCCGTCTCAGAACCCGGGTTTTGAATCTGAGATTGATCTGCATAGTATGTACAGTAGCTTTTTACTGCCGACTTCTGCATCACTTACGTGTAGAGGAGGAGCTCAGAGGAGATGGAAGAAGATTTTCAGTGTTCTGCAGTGGTTTCTTGTGAGGAGGATTGTGGTGAAAAGAACACGCAGCAAAGCCGTCCAAAGATTCTATTAGTAATCAATTGTTCTAAATCATGGTTGCAGTCACAACTGGTACAAACAAGGGGAAGCCGACCGTTCAATTTAAACAAATGATTGTGATGGCCCGTGCAGATGTTCACGAAACGTGAGTCAGTATGTAACAAGTTGGAGGATGTTCTGTTACATAACGGCTGCTATGTCGGTTAATGCCGTTATTTGATACCCATGGTACAGGTGCGAGGTACTTTTGGTTGTATATAAAGGTTGTATAGCCGTTAGGCGAATTTGGTAGTTGTAATCTTTGTTTTTTGGAATCTTGTGGAAGCTGTAAATAAATGTAAAACAGGTCACCGGCTGCCAATAATTTCTTAATAAACAGCAGCCTGAGTGCATGCGTTGAAGCCATTACCTGTTTGCTAAGTGAGTTCAAAGGTGTTGATGTAGTAGTTTATCTTCCAATCCCAAAAGCAAGAAATCTTGGATTCAAAGCTCATCAACCCCCCCCTCCCAAGTGTTAGTTTTCCTCTTTAGAAAACGATTGGTGAACATCTTACCAATGCACAGGAAAAGGAAAAAAAAAGTCTATTTGATAAGTTCTATTGGTTCTTTGCTTGAACTCGTGGAAAAATATCGGGTATAGATTAGTATCCGAGTTCGGGTTTGGTCATGTTTTTGAAATTTAAAAGTAACTTACATTTTCTTAAATGTCCAATGTGATACCTCACCGCTGAAATACCGCGACTGTGAACTTATTTGATCGGCACAATGAAATCTTGGATTATCACGTAGATATCGTCTCCAATCATGTAATAAAATAAGAGTAGTTAAGTTACATAATCTTTATTGTGTAATAGATCCCGAGATGATACTTTTCAAATTCAATTCACATTAAATGATGTAGCCTAATAAGTTTACATGTTAAATTTTACTTTATCAACAATCTTACATCTTTTTTATTACAAATGTGATACATGACATATATTACTCTGGGAGCAGGAAATGTTAAAAGGGAACATATAGCAACCGAAGTGATACATAAATAACATAAACAACACCATGAAACATGGCTCAAATTTTACATTATTACCAACCACTAAAAGTACAATTACATGTAATACGACTGAAATTATATTATTGTCGATACACTCCTATAAAATTTGAGTACTCAGTGCATGTGGTAATAATCATTTGATATATAAAATAATCATCTAATATTATATTTTTACGATTTTTACTGTGCTTAATTATGTAATCCATACAGTATTACTCCACTGCTGGCTTCTAAGTTCACATCTTACAGGCATTACTGTCGTTACATGCTTCACCCTGCCACCAAAACAACAAATTTTAGACCTCATTTAAATACCTTATAGCTCCAAATACATGCGTAGTTTTCGGGGGGGAAAAAAAAATAATTATGCCAGGTTTAATACTGTCTTCTGTTCACAATTTTTACTTTCTCAAAAAGTTGGGAAAAACTGGATTTTGAAAATAGTCTTTTATTTATCTTTGATTTTCTACTTAACTAGAAAAAGTCGTTCCAAAAGCTAAGTTTTAGCTCTTGGAAAATACAAAAACTGCAAATGAAATCGATATCAAACAAGGCATTAAGAAGGGACATTAGGATCAAGAAAAGCAGTAAGGCATAAGGACAATGTGTTTATTATACACATGAAGATGATAACATGCTTAGAGATAAGAACAAGAAGATCGGTCTAATGTGTCCCCGATGATCAGAATGATGACTTGGCAATTAAAGTATTGGTGCCACAAAACAATTTTATGACAATATTCTTTAAAAAGAATACGCTGCATTAAAAGATGAGGTGGTATGAGCAAATTCTTTTTGCAAAGCTGATTGCAATAGCTTAAAATATGCCACGTCATAAAATAGTTCGTCGCGTCGATATTCTGGCTGCCATGTCAGCTCTTCAATCACAAGGGATGTCATAGATGCCCTTCTTGTTCTTATCACAAAACATGTCGTGCTTCTTTTTCTCATATATAATGCCATTTGGAGTACTTTTGCCAGACATGGATAACTATGAAAACAGTTGTGAATGATTTTAACAGGAACAGCTATGAAAAACAAATAATTTTCACATTCATACCCTTTTCTTTCTTCTTGATTCAAGTATTTCTTCTAATGGCGGCCGGCCTGAAACGACAAAACATTCGTCAGTACTCTTTTTTTAATAGGTTAAGTACGGTTGGAGGATTTGAACTTAAGACGTCATTTCATTTTGGTGGACCAAAGTCTTATTGGGCATTTGTTTTTGGAATATTTCTTACCTCAAAATTAATAACATGTAAAAATGAAAATGTAGGAAAAGAAAAAGAGAAAAAGAAAAGAACAAAAAGCTGAAAAATATCAGCAACAGAACAAAGATGAAAATTAAGTTACATGATTAGAGATTATAATTCCTTAAATTTCATAGTGGATGCAGTACCCGTTTGGGTCCCATGGTTTTTTGCCTCTAGTTGAGAGAGGATTTCCACGTAAATATCGGTGTGTTGATTTTTTTTGTTGTTTTTTGCTTCCACTTGTGCTCAATGTGTGATTTTTCCCAACCAGTACTCGGTTAACTCAGAGCTCAAAATGAGAAGAATAGAAAACCAAGCACTGCATTTACCAATGCATTCTAGCAGTGCAACTGGGTGCAATCCACGTACAAATCTAACTGAGGTCAGAGACAGTCCCGAGATTTTATGGACAGAAAGAAAGTTTTGATTGGTGGGTTCCTTTCTTGAATAGACTGTCCAAGTTAGCTTAAAAACATCTTGAATGATTCACTCCATACTATAATATTAGGTAATATGAGGATCATTTATATTATATGCGTACATATCTATCAAAAGGAACTTAGACATCATCCCTCCAGCTATAAAAAGTGATAAGCAGTAAAATAAATTTAACATTTAAAATGGCCCCTTTAAAAAATGGGGGTCCCAAGCAACTCAATTTGCTTATGGTCTTGACTGGCCTTGGCAAAGGCTCGTCTCAAAATCAGTTATTTGATAGAGTAACTTACTAGGCTTATATATGAATCTTTTCTTTCAAAACACTGATACGGGACTTTGTAACCAATGGAGACTTAACCTCTTAACGCCTTCCCTGAGTTTCGATCTACTCAACATCCAAACATACATAAAGTAAACCAGAACCAGCCATCCATCCAGAAGAAACTCATAGTATTCAATAGATGAAATGTATGCGAACCTGTGATTGGAAGACGATACTTAGCCCATACACTATAAATTGCATCGGCTATGGTTGCAATCTGATAATAAAACACGTCTTCTATAAGCATAATTTGTGTTAGAATGGGAGAAAATTGAAACATACGACCATGAAAAAAGTGGCTCACAGGTTCGTATTTCGTAATGGCGTAAACCCATCCCAGGCCAACTGCTTCATATAGTTTCCTGAATGCCTGCAGTGTGGATCATCAGGATGCAAGCTGTAACCGAATTATATGGAAAACATAAACTTGTACAATTTCCATTTTTGAGGCATAACTAGGTCCCACTACCATACCAAGCTCTATTGCAAGTTTAGAGAGTTAAGTCGTGTTCACTTCAGCTTTTTGATAGCTTGAAGTTGTAAAAATGGTTCTAGTTAATTTCAAAGCTTGCGTTTAATTGACAGAAAAGATCTTTTTATAGCTTCTTCGCAACTTAAATAGAAAGATGAAAAAATAGTTTTATGAACCAAAAGGACTTAGAAAATTGAAAAAAAAATGAGAGAAATAAAATGACTCTCTGAGATTACAGAGGAAAACTTAATAAGGGAAGAGTATTGTTGAATTTCTAGTACAAAGTAAGAAAACTAGAAAACTGAAGTTTCTTACAAAATTTTGTAAGTCTGTTTCAAGCATATTGTAAAAAACACAATGGTTTGAAAACTGTTATTTAAAAACTTAGAAATTTTCCTGAAATAGAAGTTGATGTAGCACCGGATAAGAATAATCTAATTGAGATATGGGACTAAAAGAAAGAATCCTTTTCAAGGACAGATTCCTCCAAGAACACGCGTGAACGATGGGCGTGGATAAGGAGAGTTCGATATGAAATAGAATTAGTTCTTAAAGCTATATTATTATTAGGAATAGCAGGATTTTATTTAGTAGGATTAATTTTTAGAGTTATACTATTATTACAAGTAGGGTTTTTTATGCCTATAAATGAGCCATTAGTTTATACTTTATAGTTTTAGGGAGCTTTAGATGAATTGAAATAATTTGATGAGTTTATGCCTCTTTAGGTTATTGCTCAATATTCACAGAATCAACGAGTTTTAACCAATGCCTCTTGATATGGACTCGTTGGGTATGATCAACAGGGTAGAGGTACCCTATCCTTTCCCACCACTCGTTGTAAAGGTTCGAGGCTGCAGATTGGATCTATAGACCAATTTGCATCAGTTGGCATCAGAGCCAAACAATTTGCAAATTTGCTTTCGCAATTTGCATCATAAAATGGTGTAGCCCCTTGGTGGGTTTACTTGTCCAAAGTCCAATCTTCCCCCACCCCACTCACCTATCAAACAGAAAGTTATCTTCCTCTAGCTGTCTAGACATCAGACCAGAGAAACAAGATTGAACTTTTGAGTTATTTTCAAGTTTGGGATGAGTGAAAGTACTGAAAAAGAATGCATGGAACACAAACGAAGCCTACCTCAACATCAGTGACTACAGTTCCATCAGAGAGTATTGCATGAATTTTCCCCATGACCTACATGAAATTGGAGAGTGAAAAGTTTAATATCTCATGAAATGGTAGTCGTCGATTATCTTTTTCAATACCCGAAATCTATCCAACTTGTTGAAATTTTGAGTACACCATTTGAAGTGCGCGTATTGAATAAAGATACTTAGGCATTGATATAACACTTGTACACTTGAAACTGTATCGAAACAAGTAAAGATCTTAGTAAATACTGAATCCACCTCTAGATAAATAGTTGTGTCCAATTCTCACACCCTAGGTAGTCATGTTTGTAGTTCACATATCATCATTGAAACCAATAATAAGTATGTCAAGAGTTCTTACAGTCAAGTTCAAGCAGTGAATAAGACCTTAGTCGAGCACTAAAAACACTACGAAAGCTGACGCCCTAAGGTATGAGGCCCTAGGTTTAAATCCCCCGCTCCCATTCCCGGCTACCTATGTTGAAAATTTTAGGATGTGTGGACCAATGTGCTATTTACACCTAAAGGTTTTGAGTTCCTAGTACAAGTGTACTTCTTAAGTTGCTTATTCAACGGCAAATCCTTGGAGACCTTGTTGCAACAACTTTTAAGAATACTTGGATAAAGGATTATCTTGAACTTTAGTTAGGTCAGCTTGGAGTCATACTCTATATTTATCCATTTAGATCATCTCGTGAGTAGAATGCTTGACGGTCAATCTATTCTTACCTGCACATGGGCCAAGGTACCTGTCATCTAGTTTATAAGGCTATAGTTTAAAGTTTAATAGGATGCTTGATTAATTATCTAGGGTTTACTCTTATATCTGTATTTCTTGATATTTTAATAACAGCCTACCCAAAAGCCTCCAGTTTAGAGAGCATTACAGTTTTGTAGTCAAGGCCTTGGTTCTTCTCTGGGGTGTAATCATCACCACTTATATCAACGAACTTGATAGCTCCATACTCCTTATCCCTTTCCCTCAACATATTCACCTGTCAAATTCACATAAACAATTTCATTCGAAAACTTTGAAATCATGTTCAAGTATAACATTGTTCCTAGGTCTTCACCCATCAACTTAAGCTTTTGGGAGAAATGGCTCTTTGGCATGGTATCAGAGGCTAGTTGACCAAGAGATCACGAGTTGGTGAATTCCAAAGTCCCCACTTTCAAAATTAATGCAATTGAAACACAAGATATGAGGTGAACTTATGCACAATCCATACTTCAAGCTCAATGCGCATTCGAGTGATGGCACATGTTAAGGTATAAAAATAATTCATAGGACTTCATCCCTCAATTGAAGCTTTAAGAAGAGTGGGTTCTTTGACAAATCAAAAAATGATTCTCTCGTCAAAGCAACCCCTCAACTTTGAATTCCAAACAAACCCTCCAGGATATCGCTTTATATTAAACACTCTCGACTTCAATTACATTAACAACTAAAATCATGCACATAATGTGGTATGATGGAGACTCAAACTTAAACTAATCAAATGAGAGTAGAGTGGGTCCAATTCCAACAGAATCACGACATCCAATCGAATCAATACAAACTCATAATTTAGGGTAACGTTTGAAAAATTAAAAGTTTTAGGGTCTGGTGGAATTTAAGCAATAGCTCAAGAGTCTCTATCCGATTTATAAAAAGAAAAAATATACTCTTTCTAAATGGGTAAATTACATAAAACAAACCTCCCTCATACAAAGTGGGCAATCTCCATCATAAAGCATCTTAATCTTCCAATTTTGAGAATCCTGTTTCTTCTCTTCCTCATCTTTCTTGGGTGTCAATGGATCCACCGTTGCTGCCCCACGCGTGGCACAGATTGAGAAATATCTAGACCCTAGAAAGATTGATACATTTGTTATATCATAAAGTCATCCATATGCCTTCATCTAACTGCTCAACACTTCGAGATAGTTGATTCTTCAGTATTGTATTAGAGTCTCTAATTGAGAGGCCTTGATTCCAAATTCGACTACCTTGCTCTTAATGCTAATATAATTTCAATACAAACTATAAGGTCTTCAATGCGATATTCATGCTTGAAATGCAACAACTATTTCTTTGCCTTCTTGTGTGAAGCCCAATTTTATACTACAATAGTCATATCCATGGAATCGAGAATAAGCCCTAGGCCTGTTTAAGGGTTCTTTCAAGCACACTAAGGTTTGTGTAACTATATATATTATGGAATCGAGAATAGGCCCTAGGCCTGTTTAAGGGTTTCTTTCAAGCACACTATGGGTTCTTTCAAGCACACTAAGGATTGTGTAACTATATATATTCTCCCTAGATTTGTGAGTTGTGATATATTATGTAATAGAAGAAAAGAATTATCTTGTACTCTTCCCAAAAGATGGTGAAAAATCTCTACAATTTCGTGAACATTTTTTATGTTTTTTCTCCTTGAATTTTTCTTTGTTCATTGTTTCATTTCTCTAACATTACTCTATTCCTTAACACTTACGTGCAAACGAGACCTAGGACCATCAATCTTCTCAGTGTATTTTCAAAATAAGTAAAAAGACGGTTTTGGTGTTATTTTGTGAAGAAGTGTGTCTCTTCATGTGAAGAGATGTGTCTCTTTTTAGGGACACTTTAAAAACTACAAATACCTCTTTCATTCTCAAGATTTAAATATATCAAAAAGCATTTTATCATCCCCTTCTTCTTTCATCTCGAAAATCCATCCTCTCTACATTCGTACCCCCTATGTTTTTAGTTTCATTGTATCTCGAGACTATTCCAATTAGGATGAAATAAGCCTTAAGGAAAGTAGTTTGCTACACGCCTTGAAGCATTTGTTGATATTCTACCCATTTTGTTGAATTTCCATAACAAATCATATTCACCATTAACAAAATGCACAAGGGTATTAATCAAATTGCTAACAAAAAGGTATTGTTCAGAGGTGGCCAGTGGGCCGGTCCCGGTCCGGCCTGTTACTGTAGCAGGCTGGGCCCCAGACCGGGCCCGCCGGACCTAATTGGGGGAGCAACTGCTACCCCCTACAATATTAAATATATATATATTTTTTTCTATAAATATTTATCCAAATTTCTCATTTCACCACAACAATCTCACCACCCAATTCTCTCTTCTCTACTAATCCAAAGTTCTCTTGCTCTAAATTTCTGAAGTTCGAAGTTGCAACTTGTTCTGCTCGTAGAATCTCGTACAAGTTCAAATTTCAGTTTTCGCTTTGGTAAAATTTAGTATCGAAATTTTATTTGTTTGTGATTTTTATTTACTAAACTTGCATTCTTAGTTGCATTTTTAATTAATAATCAACAATACTACCATGGCACACAACTCTTCTTCATATGGAGCCGGTAAATCTAGCTCAAGCTCTTCACAACCGCCTAAAATTCCTAGGACGGGTAGAGTTATCGAATTTAATACCCAGGAACGAATATTTTTGGAACTCGGTCCGTCTCCTCCCTACACAGACACTTTAAATTGGGAGAAGCAAGAACAGTATTACCACGACCAAGATTTACCTGAATCGAGGGATGCTCAAACTTCACAATTCCAAGAAGAACCCACACCCACCAGCACCGAAATCGAAACCCACGATGACACCACTAGTAGTAGGCGTAATGCTAGTGAGGTGTGGAAGCACTTCACACTAGATCGGACAGTTAATAAAGCCTATTGTAAATTATATGACCCCTCCTAAAACTTTTAGTCATTCATGTGGTAGTGGGACAAGCACCTTAAAAAGACACCTAGCCAGATGCCACCCCGAACTAAACCCAGATAGATCCCAACAACATTTAGTACAATAAATGACTGGTGCACTTGCTAGCTTTAGGTTTTCACAAGAAAACAATAGGCGAGAATTAGTAAAATATGTCATTGGGGCTGAAAAGCCATTCAACACTGGCGAAGACCCTAGATTCGTCCACTATTGCCAAAACGCGCTAAATCCCGCCGCCGTAAAGGTTCCTCGGAACACTTTCAAGCGGGACGCATTTAAAGAAGTTTTTAGAATGAAAAATGAGCTTGCAGACATTTTTAGGACGAACACGAGCATATTCTCGTTGACGTCTGACACGTGGAGGTCGAAACCCGGTGTGCCTTTCATGTGCATAACAGCACACTGAATCGATTTTTCCTTCATTATGCAAAAAAGAATAATTCATTTTTGCCATCTAGATTATCCCCACACTGCTGAGATAATCACGGGTGCCATTATGGAGGCATGCCGCGAGTGGGGTATAGACCGTAGAATTTTTAGCATCACTTTTGACAGCGCTACAAGCAACAACGCATCCGTAAAACAATTGATTAGGCACATGAGACCCATGTTAGATGGGAAATGTTTTCATTTACATTGGATATGCCATATTATGCATTTAATGGTAACGGATGGTTTAGACCTAATACAAGCTTCTCTTGAGTGTTTAAGAGAAGTTACTATAGCGATCAAATCATCCGGAACTAGGAGGAAAAGATTTAAAAATCTTTGTGACACGCATGGTATACAATATAAGCAATTTAAATTAGATACACAAAATAGGTGGTCACCAACAGTAGATATGTTAGAAAGAATACTACCATATAAAGATATATTAATTGAATTTGTACAGGATAGTCGTTCAGATCTTAGGTCTTTTAATTTAGAAGCAGTAGAATGGGATACAATTAGCGAAGTACGTAAATTTTTTAGTATGTTTAGGGACGCTATGACTTTTTTTTTGGTTGTTGTTATCCTACCATACCACAAGCAATATCTAGATTGGTAGATATTGCTGCTTGAATGGCAGATAACCAATCCAACCCCTTGTTGGAGGCCTCGGTTGCCGCAATGAAGGTAAAATTTGTTAAATATTATTTTGAACTACCCTTTACTAATTGTTTTGCAACAATTTTGGATCCCCGTTGTAAACTTATGGGTTTGCAATTGTTTTCTAATTTTTTTTTGTAAGAAAAATTAAATCCAAGTTTTGATAACACAGCTTTTATTGCGGAAGTCAATCGAGATTTGCATGAATTATTTTCCTCTTATTCTCGAAGATTATCCGCTGATAATCCTCAAGTTTCTTCCACATTTTATGCTTCTTCCTCATAGAGTAGTAGTTTTGAAGAAAAGTCATATGCGTGGGAGATGTTGGACCGATTCAAGTCCAAACAAAATCTCACGTCATGTGATGAGTTAGATTATTACTTGCGTTCACCGATGCTTCCGTTCTTCTCGACATCGGCGAGTCCGCGCTTTGACATTTTGCAATGGTAGTGTTCCAACCAAACCCAATATCCCGTGCTTTCTGCCATGGCACGGGATATACTAGCGTGTCCGATGTCTTCGGTAACATCGGAATGTACTTTTAGTGCAGGTGGCAGGTTACTTGGAACGAAAAGAGCGAAGCTATCATCGTCCAGCTTGCAAATGTCGGTGTGTTTGAAGGACTGGCTGCACGCAACGGATAGGGAGCAAGACCAGCTGAAGTTACGTTCATCAAGCGAGGATGAAGACAACCGTACTACGGATACGTCAAGTCCTGGCTTACCAACCCCTGCCAGCTTAGACTAAGTAATTCTTTTTTTTTTAATTAAAAAACCCTCAATGCGCATTATAATTCTATTTCTCTATAGTATATGTTTTTATAGAATATATTTGTAATTTTAAAATGTGTAATTATATTTGTTAATAATTTACGACACATTTTATTTTATTAGCTATATTTACCATTATTTATGATGGTGTTGTACTATATTTATATATTATATTATTCATCAATGAATTACAATTATTTTTTTGGACAAAACGAATGTGTATTTTATATTTTTACAAGTTATATTTAAAAAAAAGAGCGGGGGCGACTGCCGCGCCGGGCCAGGCCGGGGCCGCCTTTAGTATTGTTATTATGTTATTGCTCGAGTAATAACATGACTTAGAAACAAAGAAACCTGCACAATTATCCTGAAAACTATAAAATTGTTCAGGTAGTAACAATTTTGCCATGACAACAAAAATTGCTCAAAACACAAAAATTTAGATTATAAGTGAAAAATAATTACCAGATTTTGAATCACAAAAACCCAAAGTCTTCCAATTAACACAGCGAGAGTGAAATTTGGAAGTTGAGAAGGCTGCACTTGCTTGAATTATACACGGGCTTGCTCGTCTTCCAATTGATATTGCACCTCTCATTGCCATTCTCTTTGTGCTAGAAAATTTAAAATTTTGAAATAAAAAATTATTTTCCTTTTTCTTCTGTTTAGCAATCAGTAGAGTTCGTTCTGCTTTTTTTATTGTAATTTTCCTTTTTTTTTTCCTGTTGCTCCTTGCTTGCCTACGTGTCAAGAGGAAGTCCATGCAAGTAGCATGGGCCTAGTGGCCCATAGTTTTCTGGGCCGTTCAAGGTGAGCCCATGTCAACTAGACTGATTTAGCAAAATCGCAGTGTTTTGAAAAAATAAAAATAAAAAATAGCGATCTGACACATTGAAAATAGTGTGGGAAATGTATTGTTTAATATTTTTTTAATTAAAATTTGTTTAATATTTTAATATAAATACATCTATTTAGTATTTTAATTTGAGAATTTATATTTTATTTGTATTAATTATTAATATTTACTATTATGACGAAGCTATTTTATCTGTTGCTAGGTTAATTGGACGTCGTACTAGCAATTTCGGTTAGACACTTTGACCAATATTTGCTGAGAGGGCCTTGGCATTTGAAAGGATCCCACTGAATTGACACAAAATTTATTACGACCAAACTCAAAATGATCCGATCCATGTCAAATTCAGCCTAAAAGTCTGAAGGATCCCAAGCCATTTCAAATGTCACAACCCTCGAAATAAATATCTGACAAAGTGTCTAACTGAAATTGCTGGTACAGCATCCAATTAACCTGACAACGGACAAAATAACTTGGTCATAATAGTAAATATTTTTTTGAATGTACCAGTTTACTATTTTTTTTCAAAAGACTGCTATTTTGCTAAATTAGTCTACAAACTAGAGCCCAAAAGGGTAAAATAGTAAAGAGGGTAAACTGAATTGTTTTTGTGGTGCAGGGCTCGCGAATCGGCTTAGCTCATTTACACCCCTATTGTGAAATTTTAATTTTCTAATCTAATTCAAAAGTCGTCGTTTTACAGCAACTCAAATGCTCTTTGGTCCAAATCTCAACCAAACCATGTCAAAGCTTGATAAATTAATTTTATGATATTGATTCGATCAATCTATCTTCAACGAACTTAGTTAGTACGATCCAACTTGTACCTTGAACTAATATTTTATCATGTTAAGGATGTTAATTACATTAAATTTGTATTAAATCGACTGGAATATGATGAATGCTATAATTAGGAAATAATATCCATATCAAATCAAGCATAAGAAAACTAGTTATAAAATATAGTGTTTCTTGGAAAACTTTCTTTTTATATATATTTTTCATTAAAACATAACTTCTTCACAATCAAACACAATTTAAATAACATATGATATATTAATTGCTACTTATATTATCTTTATAGAATGATTGGTATAAAGTATTGTCTTTTAAAACAAACGGGAAGATATTATAAGGTGAAAGCATTTTTTCTGTTAAACAAACAATAGAAGAACTCAAGTGAAATTTGATTTTCCTTAAAGCACTTAATTAAAAAGAAAATATTTTCCACAAAAAATATGATGTTAACTGCCAAACAGAGCCTATATGGCAATTTCAAATATATTGCAGCAGCGATCTTAATCGGTGAATATCACTAATGTTTTTACAAACGAGGAATCCGGTTATCTGGTAGACCTCATCCTATGCAGCAATCCAGACATCATATAAGTCAGTTAAGTTAAGAATTTCTTTGAGAGAAGTTTAGATGTTTCTCCCTCTTTGAACTTAAAAAATAAAAGGTCTTTAAAGGATAGTAAGCCAGCAAGTGTCCAGTACAACTCAGATATCTATACTATATTATAATTGTGAAGTTTCCCCCCTTAAAAAACCCCCTAACCCACAATCCTTTTTTTTTACATTTTTCCTTCTTTTCTTAAAAGCCTCCTAACATTTTCTTATTTTGCTTTTTTCTTTTTTTTCTTTTTTTGCTTTTTTGGTATTTATTTATAGATTAAATACATTATTTCTTTTATAACATTGATAAATAATTGGGATTAATAAATTTAAACACGCATTTTTTAATTTAAAGGTTAACTATATACAAAATAAAAAGCGGCAGGTATGGAGCGGGCCAAGCCGGGTCTCCACTTATACCCATACCTGCCCCAAACGGAGTGGCTACCCACTAGCGTCATACCATGTGCCACACTAAACTATCAATTCAGTATCTTTTAAAATCAAATTTTTAGAGGTTCATTATTTTTGTGTATAAAAGTTATAGCTGGGTTATTTTGATGAAAACCCTAGCGCACTATGCCAAACGTATATTCCTGCATAAAGTAGTAAATTTTTAATTTAAGACTTCGCTTATGTAATCCAAGAACAGGCCGCGGGTTAGACCTCCAAGAACCAAAAAAAATATTAAATTTAAGATTTTTGTATTTAGTCCACGAAATGCAGCATTTCACGTGGCTACGGCAACGAAGGATTTATTTTCAGCCTGTGTGAAGTTTGATTTTGGTTTATAAGATCTACGTATTACAGAACAAAACTAAGATATAACAAAACTTAATTCATTAAAGTTCCAAAAATTAAAAAAGAAAACAAATTTTTAATTTAAGACATTTCGTATTTAATCTATAAAAAAATAAAAAGGCTTCCCGCCACGGGTACGAAGTGCATACCCGTACCCTCCCGCAAACACAGACTCGTACCCCTACCCGCCTCATTGCCCGCGAGTATCTATTACCTGGCCCGTACCTCCTTAATGTGGATACAGAATGATTATCTATACCCGCTCTTATTACTTATTTAATACTATTTTTTAAAAAAATTATTTATTTATAACATTGATAAATAATTGGGATTATTAAATTTAAACGCGCATTTTTCACTTTCAATGTTAACTGTATACAAAATAAAGCGCGGTGGGTATGGAGTGGGCCAGGACAGGTACCCACTCATACCCGTACCCGCTCCAAACGGGGTGGCTACCCGCGAGTAGCGGGTTTCACCCGCCCCATTGCCATCAGGTGCAGCACGATTATCTATACCCGCTCCTATTACTTATTTAATACTATTTTAAAAAATATATTTATTTATAACATTAATAAATAATTGGGATTATTAAATTTAAACACGTATTTTTCACTTTCAATGTTAACTATATACAAAATAAAGCGTGGCGGGTATGAAGTGGGCCAGGACAGGTACCCACTTATACCCGTACCCGCTCCAAACAGGGTGGCTACCAGCGAGTATCGGGTTTCACCCGCCCCATTACCGTCTCAATATCTCTTAATCAAAAAATTACCCACCTCTAACTTCTCTATAAGAAAAGTTATGGCCAGATAGTTTGATGAAGACCGTAACACACTATGTCAAATGTATAGTCTTGCATGAAGCAATAAATTTCTAATTTTAGACTTCTTTTATGTAATCCAAGAATCGAAAAAAATTAAATAAATTTAATACCTTTCATAATTAGTCTAAGAAATGCGGCATTTTGCATGGCTACTACAAGGAATGATTTACTTTAACTCGATGAGATATGAAAAGTCAAAAAAGGAAAAATAAATTTTTTGTTTAAGGCTAAAGTAGAAAATACTTTAAGTCATATTTTTTTAATATTTTCTTACATTTTTTAATTTTTTTTATTTTTCTTTTTCCAATCCTACTCTTAAATATCCTTTTTATCTCCCTTTTTCTTATTTTTTATTTTTCAAGAAAAATTAATAAAATAATTTCGTCACCCAATTATTTTGTATATTTTTTTTACTAAATAACACAAATCAAAATTAAATAAAATAAATAAATTTTTAATTTAAGACTTTCTGTATTTAATCCATACAGGAAAAAAATTTCACAAAAGAAAGAAGGGAAAATAAATTTCTTGTTCAAGACTTAAAATAGAAAATACACTCAGTCATATTTTTTATTTAAAACTTTTACGGTACACTAATAGTTTTCTCATTGAAATTGACTCAATACCATTTAAGTTCAGCATATCAAGATATGCATTATTTTCTTGATATTTATAACCAAGCAAGTGTTCAAAATTGTACACATGCATCATATTTCGCAAACAAATGTTTGGGTCGTCAAGGGAACAATTGACAAAAATATTTTCATCCTCAACCCATATCCTTTTCCATGGAGTAAATCTTAATTAATTACAATTATATTGGTACATTAATATTTTTCTTGAATAATTTATAGCATCTTTGATTAAATTAAAAATGAGGCGAGTTATAGTGATTTTTACCAATAGTTTAGAGGCATTAAGGATAAAATTATAAGTTCGCTGCCACTTTGATTTTGATTAACGGTATAATTCGAGAGGTCATTATGGTATTTGTACTATAAGAAAATTAATCTATTACGACTTTGCTTGGTGTACTCAAAATATGAAGTTAAATGTTAAAATATAAAGAGATTCACATGTAATTGTGGTAGAAGAACATTGAAGATACATGAGATACCGGAGGCATCTTGGGCAATTTATAAAGTTTTTGAATCGTAGGTTAGGAAAAGGCCTCTAGAAAAGTTTAAAATATGGTTCATTTTATATTTTTCAATCAAAAATTATATTTATTTTAGTATTTGATTTATTTCGATCATCAAGGGAGCAATTAATGTTCAAAAAAAAAAAATTTATCAACATTTGACAAAAATCTTTTCATCCTGAGCCAACATCCTTTTCCACGCAGCAAATCTCAATTAATTACAATTATATAAGTATGTTAATATTTTTCTTTAATACTTTGTTGCATATTTGATTAAATTAAAAATTAGGGCAGTTATATTAATTTTTACTAATAGTTTAGGGGTATTAAGGATGAAATTATAAGTTCGGGGCCGCTTATACCCGTACCCTCCCCAAACGCAGCTGTAACTTTTCTATAAACAAATTATCCAACTTCATTTCCATACCGAAAACATACCCAACTTTAACTTTTCAACCAAAATAAACCGGAACGTCATACCATGCGCCACACTTAACCACCAATTCAGTATATTAAATAAAGTTGAATTATTTTTCGGTTATTAAATCAAGTTACTACTATAAAAATTATGTAAACTTAACAAAATTGTGGACAATTAATCAAATAACATGTTAGATCGATGTAAAAAATTAGGGCTATAAAATATAATAACTAATAAAGACCACCCATGCATTGTACAGGAACAAAACTAGTAGAATACAAAAATGAACATGTTACTTCTTTGAAATATCATTATCCTCTATTTCTCAAGCCTCATCATTTGCCCCCATTTTATGTTCCCTGTTTTTGCGCTTATCCATGCATTATATATATATATATATATTAGTTTTAATCCCGTAACATACACGGATAGTATTTATTAATTACTGTATTTTGTAGCCCTAAATTTTTGCATCGAACTAATATCTTGTTTGATTAGTTGTCCATAATTTTGTTAAGTTTTTATAATATTTATAGTCGTAACTGTAAAAAAGTTTTAATAAAAAAACATGACAAAATATATTGCCTATATTTCATAGGGAATTTATTTTTCTTTTTTTTTTTATGAATTTTTTCTTTTATAGATTAAATACAGAAAGTGTGAAATAATTTTTTTTTATTTTGTTTCTTGGATTTTTTTCCCCTTTCTATGGAGTAAATATGAGAAATTATCCAATTTGATTTAATAACAAAAAAATAACCCAACTTTATTTAATCTACTGAATTGGTAATTAAGTGTGACGCATGGTATGACGCTCCGGTTTATTTTGGTTGAAAAGTTGAAGTTGGGTATTTTTTTGGTTAGGAAATGAAGTTGGATAATTTTTTTATAGAAAAGTTGCAGCTGTGTTTGGGGCGGGTACGGGTATAAGTGGGCCGAACTTATAATTTCATCCTTAATACCTATAAACTATTAGTGAAAATCAATTTTATTGCCCTAATTTTTAATTTAATCAAAGATGATACAAAGTATTAAAGAAAAATATTAACGTACCTATATAATTGCAATTAATTAAGATTTGCTCTGTGGAAAAGGATGTTGGTTCATGATGAAAAGATTTTGGTCAATTGCTTCCTTGATAATTTTTTTTAAAACATTAATTTCTCCCTTTAATGACACAAACAAATCAAAAACTAAAATAAATATAATTTTTGATTGAAAAATATAGCGTAAACTATATTTTAGACTCTTCTAGAAGCCTTTTCCTAACCTAAGATTAAAAAATTTTGTAACTTGCCCACAATGCCTATGGTATCTCATATATCTTCCATGGTTGTCAACCACAATTACATGTAAATCTCTCCATATTGTAACATTTAACTTGATATTTTGAGTACACTATGTAAAGTCATAATAGATTAATTTTGTTATAGTACAAATACCATAAAGACCTCTCGAATTATACCATTAATTAAAATCAAGGTGGCCATGAACTCATAATTTCATCCTTAATGCCTCTAAACTATTAGTGAAAATCACTCTAACTCGCCTCATTTTTAATTTAATCAAAAATGCTATAAACTTTTAAAGAAAAATATTAACGCACCAATATAATTGCGATTAATTGAGATTTACTCCATGGAAAAGGATGTGGGTTCAGGATAAAAATATTTTTGTCAATTGCTTCCTTGATGACCCAAACATTTGTTTGCGAAGTATGATGCATGTGTAAAATTTTGAACATTTGCTTGGTTATAAATAGCAAGAAATTAATGTATATCTTTATATGGTGAACTTAAAGGATATTGAGTCAATTTCAGTGAGAAAACTATTAGTATACCGTAAAAGTCTTAAATAAAAAATATGATTAATGTATTTCCTATTTTAAATATTCAACAGAAAATTTATTTTCCCTTTTTTCTTTTGTGGATTATTTTTTTTTATGAATTAAATACAGAAAGCCTTAAATTAAAATTTTATTCATTTTATTTATTTTTAGGTCGTGTTATTTAATAAAAAATTATACAAAATAATAGGGTGACAAAATTATTTTATTAAATTTTCTTCAAAAACCAAAAATAAGAAGAAAAAAAAAAAGAGAGAGATAAAAGGGTATTTAAGAGTAGAATTGCAAAAAGAAAAATAAGAAAAAAGGAAAAATATAAGAAAGTATTTAAAAAATATAAAGTGTAATTTTTGATTAAAAAATATAAAGTAAACCATATTTTAGACTCTTCTAGAAACTTTTTCCTAACCTATGATTAAAAAAACTTTCAAAATTGCCCACGATGGCTACGGTATCTCATACATCTTCAATGTTCGCTAACCACAATTACATGTGAATCTCTCCATATTTTAACATTTAACTTAATATTTTGAGTACACAAAGAAAAGTCATAATAGATTAATTTTGTTATAGTACAAATACCATAAAATATCTCTCAAATTATACCATTAATCAAAATCAAAGTGGCCCCGAACTTATAATTTCATCCTTAATGCATCTAAACTATTAGTGAAAATCACTCTTAGTCGCCTCATTTTTAATTTAATCAAATATGCTATAAACTTTCAAAGAAAAATATTAACGTACCAATATAATTGCAATTAATTGAGATTTGCTCCATGGAAAATGATGTGGGTTCATGATGAAAATATTTTTGTCAATTGCTTCCTTGATGACCCAAACAGGAAATTTATTTTTTCCTTTTTTGACTTTTCATATCTCATCGGGTTAAGATAAATCCTTCCTTGCAGTAGCCACGCGAAATGTCGCATTTCATAGACTAATTACAAAAGGTCTTAAATTTATTTATTTATTTTTTTTTTGGTTCTTGGAGGTCTAATCCGCAGCCCGTTCTTGGATTACGTAAGAGAAGTCTAAAATTAGAAATTTATTGTTTCATGCAAGACTATATGTCTGGCATAGTGGGATAGGGTTTTCATCAAACTATCTAGCTATAACTTTTTTTTAGAAAAGTTAGAGTTGAGTAATTTTTTGATTAAGAGATATTGAGATGGTAATGGAGCGGGTTAAACCCGCTACTTGCGGGTAGCCACCCCGTTTGGGGTAGGTACCGGTATAAGTGGGTACCTGTCCTGGCCCGCTCCATACCCTCTGAGCTTTATTTTGTATATAGTTAACATTGAAAGTGAAAAATACGAGTTTAAATTTTATAATCCTAATTATTTATCAATGTTATAAAATAAATAATTTTTTTAAAAAATAGTATTAAATAACTAATAAGAGCGGGTATAGATAATCGTTCTGTATGTACATTAAGGAGGTAAGGGCCGGGTAATGGATACTCGCGGGCAATGAGGCCGGTAGGGGTACGGGTCTGTATCCGCAGGGAGGGTATGGGTATGCACTTTGTACCCGTGGCGGGAACCCTTTTTATTTTTTTATAGATTAAATACGAAAAGTCTTAAATTAAAAATTTATTTTCTTTTTTAATTTTTGGAACTTTAATGAATTAAGTTTTGTTGTATCTTAGTTTTGTTCTCTAATGCGTAGATCTTATAAATTAAAGTCAAATTTCACATACCTCACTGGGTGAAAATAAATCCTTCGTTACCGTGGCCACGCGAAATGCCGCATTTCGTGGACTAAATACGAAAGTCTTAAATTTAAATTTATTTCTTTTTTGTTCTTGGAGGTCTATCCCGCGGCCTGTTCTTAGATTACATAAGAGAAGTCTTAAATTAAAAAATTATTGCTTTATGCAGGAATATACGTTTGGCATAGTGCTCTAGGGTTTTTATCAAAATAACCCAGCTACAACTTTTGTACACAAAAATAATGAAACTCTAAAAATTTGATTTTAAAAGATACTGAATTGGTAGTTCAGTGTGGCGCATGGTATGGTATGGGTATAAGTGGGGACCCGACCTGGCCCGCTCCGTACCCGCCGCACTTTATTTTGTATATAGTTAACCTTCAAATTAAAAAGTACGTGTTTAAATTCATTAATCCCAATTATTTATCAATGTTATAAAAGAAACAATTTATTTTTAAATACAGTAATAAATAACTAATAAGAGCGGGTATAGATAATCATACCCATCCCATTGTCATCCCTTTGATACGTTGAGATATAGTTGTACTATTTTTAGATTAATTGTTGTTGTTTAATCTATAAATAAATACCAAAAAGCAAAATAAGAAAAAAACAAAAAACAAAATAAGAAAAAGAGCTTTTAAGAAAAAGGAAAAATATAAAAAAAAGGATGGGGGGTTTGGGGGCTTTTTAGGGAGGGGCAACTCCATAATTAGTGTGTGTATATATATATATATATATATATATATATGACACAACTCACACGAGAGGATGAGAAATAAGATGAGAAAATATAGATTATTAGATTTAAATCAAGAGCTCAGATTTTAAAATTATTTTTACACCTTTTATTAAATCCAATGGTCTGTATTTTTTTAAGATTTAATGGTCTATATTTTCTTCTTTTATATCTCATTCTCTTATGTGAGTCATGTCGCATATAAATTAGGATCATCAAATAGTTAATTTTATTATTTAAAGTATTGATCAGTTCTAGCCTCCTTGCTCTTATCAAAAAAGTTGGATGGCACCAAATTAATTTTTTAAAAAAGGAGGATGATTAAGTGGCCAAGTTGTATTTTATAAAGTATATATAAGGTATCATATGCATGCGGATACTAATATATTATCAAATCGAGTCTGAACAAATATTTGAAAAGTAAATAAAGGTTCAACTTGAACTTAAGCACGAAAATCCTCACCAAGCTCAAGATCGAACAAAAGGTATTTGTTAAAGTATAAAATCAATCTTGGACCTTTACCTATCAGTTTAAACTTTTAAAAAATTTGATTCACTGACATATTATCATAATCTTGTTGGCTAAGAGGTCACAAATATAAATCTCAACAAGTCCCAATTTCAATATTAAACAATATTTAAACACAAGGTATGAGGCTACGAGCTATCCAAGCTTATTCAAATAAATATTCATGTAAGAAGGCATGTTAAAGTATAAAATTAATTATAGACCTTTATTCCATCAATTTAAATTTTTAAAAAAATTAGTTTATTTGACTGTGTTCAACTTAACTTGGCTCGACTCGTTTTTACATCTTTATCCGTACAATTAAAGCGTCAAATAATTTACTTTATTGTAAATTTAAGGAAAAAAAAAAAAAAGGTAAACCGCGCGATCTAAATTTAAAAAAAAAAGGGTGGAATGACAGCAGTGGTGGTGGGGTGAGCTGTATTTTATAATGAAGGGTATGCATCTACTTTCGTACTTATTTATACAATTGGTTTCTTATTTTTATTAATTTATTTAAAATAATTTTTTATTTAAATTAGTCTTTTAATTTTTTTTATTTAAATTAGCTCCTTATTTTTATAATTTAGTTTAAATTGGTACCTCAATCTTTTAAGTTTGTTTAAATTAATTCTTTATCTTTTTTGTTTAAAATAACTCCTTATATTTTATTTTATGATAAAATTACTCTCTTATATTAGGATCAAAATTAGATAAAATTAACAAAATAAGGAGCTAATTTTGTCATAAAATAAAATATGAGGGACTATTTTGAACAAATAAAAACATCGGATCCTATTAGAACTTCAAAGTTAAGCGTGCTTAGGCGAGCATAGTATCAAGATGGGTGACCTCCTGGAAAGTCCTCGTGTTACATCCTTCAGATTGGGGATTTTCGAAAACAGCCTCCCTTCAGGGTCCAACCCTCAGACCCTATTTAGGCGGGAGCCATTGGGATACTAAAAATATTGCTTTTATTTTAAACAAAATAGAAGATAAGTGATTAATTTTAATAAATTTAAAAAAATAAGAATTAATTTAAATAAAATAAAAAATAAAAGATCAATTTAATAACTCGTCGCAATCAAAAAAAAAAAAAAAGAAAGACGTTGTATAATATATTTTCAAAAAAAAAAAAAAAAAAAAAAAAGAGACGTTTGATAATGACAGGCATTATCCACTAGTAGTATAGTAGCATATTGTTTCAAAATCTTGGTTTTGCCGGTCTCCTGCGGTTTTATTTTCAAGTGTTAGGTGGCCTGTTTGATAATAAGATAATAACAAGCTATTGTATAAGAGCTCGCGTATCGACTTGGCTCATTTATATTCCTCTCATAAATACTGCATATATTCTAGTTTATTGCTTGAGCTTGTAAAATTTATCTCCATTTAAAGTTTACTTCAACCAATTTCTGGTCAAAAAAAGATAAAAATAGCTTCAGTTTAACTCATTATATACTTAAGCTAAACTCAACTCGGTGGAGCTAGAATATAGGCATTCAGGTCAACAAGTTTTATGCTAAACTTGCCTTACTTAGACCCAATTAAGCTTACTTTAGACTCAAACTTGGTTTGATTTGGCATATTTTTGGTCCTAATAAGATGATATTAAAGTTAGATTTGTTTAAATTTTCGAGTCTATCAAGCAAAGCCGTGTATAGAGCTTTAGTAATATAATTTGAACTACATTTGATCATATTAATTTAATAATTTATTTTAAAAATTATAAATACGTTATGCTATTGCAATAATCAAGCATGAGGCATATTATTGACATTTTGTAAGTTTATAAAACTAGTATGTAACAAAGAAATCACTCATACAGTTAAGTGAGTCAAGCAATGGTTGAGAGTTACTAATCCATTTAATAAATAAATAAGTCGGATTTAAATTGACTTCTAATTTGTGCAACACAAATATAAACACAACACGGCATGACACATTCGCCAACCCAACCCCAGTGATAAACCAAGGCGACTGAGCACCACGCGCTATGAACTGAGAGTGAGACAAAACCGCGCCGCGTGCCAGACATGTAACCCATTATAATTCAAATTAGTCAAACGTCATTACCACCAACTGAAATGACCAAAATACGCCCATATACCATTACTTCGATCAAGCCCCTCAAAATTCCTCCAAGTAGCTCTCTTTGTGAGGGAATTAAACGCAAATTTGAATAGAAATTAGGGTTGCAAAGGTGAGAAAATTAGGGTTTTAATAGAATCAATTTGATGGCGACATTTGGAGGAACAACGCAAAAGTGCAAAGCGTGTGAAAAGACGGTGTACTTGGTTGATCAGCTGACTGCTGATGGTAAAGTTTATCATAAATTTTGCTTCAGATGTCATCACTGCAAGGGTACCCTCAAGGTTTATCTCAATTTCTTCCCTTTTTCTGTTATTATGGTGAAAATCGAGGTGTTTGGGCCGTGATCTTCCTCCGTAATGTTATAGTATAAAATTAGTATGGGACTTTTGATCATCAACTTAAGCTGTGGGGACAGTTAGTTGCTTAATAGGTGATTACGAGTTTGTTTAAATTAATACTCATCTTTTTCTTTTTGGTTTGGAATGTGTTGTGACTAATGTAGTAATTAGACCAAACTTTCTACATTAATCATGAAAAGAGAAGAACTTGAGGAAGAAAAAGAAGAATTAGGGGGAGAATTAATATTAGGAAAAAAAGGGAGAAGGCAGAAGAAGGGAAATTAGAGAAATTAAGCGAGAAAGTTACTGTTAGAGTACAAAATCAATCCTGGGCTTTCACCCATCAGCTTAAGCTTTTGGAAAAGATGGTTCCTTGACATGATATTAGAGCCTTAATGACCAAGTGGTCAGGAGTTCGAATCTCAACAGTCTCCACTTGCAATAGTAAAATAATTAAGCATAAGGTATAAGGTGGGCCTGTGCATTGTCCACGCTTCAAGTCCAAACGGGCATTTGCGTGAGGGGGCATGTTAGAGCATAAAACCAGTCCCGGGCCTTCACCCATCAACTTAAGCATTTGAGAAAGATGGTTCTTTGACAGTTAGAATTGAATATCTGAGTAGAAATTTCTTTAATTAAATGAAGAATATGAATTATAATGGACTAATCCTTATTGGACACCCCCCCCCCCCCCCCCCCCCCCAAAAAAAAAAGGACTAATCCCTATTTATAAAGTGCACAAGGCAAAACACTGAAAAAAGAATGAAAAAATGAAAAACATTAAATTTTTTTTTTTGGTAAAAACAGCTTTTCCCGCCTAGTAGAGGCGGATCCAATCGATTGGGTAGATGTCCGATCAATCGGATTCTGATAGAAAATCTAAGTAGGCTGATCCAATTGATTGGATATATATCTGATCGATCAAATATCGACAAAATAGTCTTTAGTTTTTGTAAGTTTGTTTAAATTAATTACTAATCTTTTGATTTTTGGTTTAAAATAGTCATTGATTTTTTTAATTTTCTTGAAATTGATCCTTTTTTTTTTGTTTGGAATAGTTTTATGTCAACATTCGTTCTTTTTCAAAAATTTTATGTAGTATTGGTCATTAAATGAGAGGTACAGATTTTGATATGAAATAAATTATTTGAGATTATTTAGAAAAGAAAGATTAGAGACTAATTTAAACAAATTTACAAATATTAGAAACTATTTTAAATAAAGAAAAAGACAAGGGACTAATTTTAAGCAACCTAACCACGTAGCCAAAGGAGAACATAACACAGTGAAAATTTTTTGTTAATATATCTTGTTTGTGTTTGTGGACATGCTTCATCTTTCGTTTTATCAATTGGGTTTTCCTTGAAATACTTGACGATCGAGTAACTTTTAGGATTCGTTTTTTTAACATGCAACATTTAGGATTATGATGTTGGATTTGAATATACAACAACAACAACAAAACCAGTGCCTCCAAGGGCTCTCGCCAAAAGTAGGGTCTGGGGAGGGTAGATGTACGCAACCTTCCCCCTTCAGGGGGCTACCTGAAGAAAGGCTGTTTCTGAGGACCCCCAGCCTAAAAAGTTGGTCTGCATCCATCAGCCAAAGATCTGGCACAGGAGTAGCATCAAAAATGCATGAGTATGGCAAAAAAAAAAAAAAAAAAAAAAAAAAAAAAAAAAAGAACAAATAGATATAAAGAAAAGGATAGAGATAGAGATAGAGGTAGAAGAGATAAAGAAAGAGACAGAAAGAGAAGGAGAGAGAATGAATGAGAATGAGATAGGGATAGATAAGGTATAGGCAAAGATAAGGTATAGACAAAGACTACCCTACTCCACCCGCGTCATCTAATACCCTTATGCTAGCCCTCCATTGGGCCCTATCTAAGGCCATCTCCTCCCGAAGGTTTAGGTGGGTGAGGTCTTGTCGGATCGTCTCAAGCCATCTCTTATTTGGTCTGCCTCTGCCTCTTCTGCCTAATGTAGTAAGGGGCTGTTCGCATCTCCTGACTAGAGCGTTGTCCGGTCTCCTTCTGACATGTCTGAATATATATATATATATAACATGTATCGTTAGATTACAAATGTAAGATATAATAGGATAGGATAGGATCTGATAAGATCATTATGTAGTGGCTACACTTTGATGATCGATCATGAATTTCATGTCCTTTCTCAGTCGATTTTGAATAATTATGCCTTGCCTTTTGAGCGACTGTGGAATATAAGAGCATCTTCACCCGAAATTCCAAATTTGGGTGCGAATTTAGAAAAAAATAAGTCTGTTTTGGCATAAGTGACCTGTGGAAAATTGCGCCTTCGACTTGGTCCTTTTTTTCCGAACTGCTGATAAATTTAACGGTTGTTGAATCGATCAAAGTAGCCGTTTGGTACCCTTGAATGATCCACTCACTTGGATATTGATCAAAGGAGTTGTTTGGCTCCCTTCGATTGATCGATTAGCCATCGGTTCGATTGAGCTGAATTTCTCGACAAATACAGGAATATCATTCTAGTTAATACTTGTTTTTACAAAATGCCTCATCTTTTGTTCATTTCCACACACATCTAAGAACTTTTCCTCAGCCAAGCACTTGCAAGGAGATAATCTTGATCGGTGCTAAACCCAAAACCCGATTTTACTTGCGCCTTCCTTTCAAGGACACATTAACTAGGTTCTTCGGACAAAATAGGAAATAGGAAATTGGGAGTTGTAGGGTTCTATTTGATAAACTCAAAATGGAAGAGTAATAAGAATAATAAATGTTAAGACCATATAAGTAATTGGAGTTAATAATTCAAAGAGGATGGATAGGTCCATATTCAACATAGATATGAGGTGGTTTAATTTATGGGAAATTTTGCACCAGTTAAAATTTCGCAATGCAAAATTGTTAACGGTAAAAAGATTTCACTAAAATGAATCTTGATCAATCAAGAGAAAGTTCTTTTTTTAATGGTGTATTATTCATAACGAGAAAATCCAAAAATGAAAGAGCATATTATTGGCATGTTTATAAGTTTACAAACTTATCATATAACCAAAAAAAAATCACCCATATTTACCCACGTTTAACTGTGTTGGATAAAGTTTGAGGGTTTTGTACCTGTTTAATTAATGGTTGTTCTAAAACCCCGCATATAATACGAGCACAACACGAAAAGACACATTTACCTGCCTACTAAAGACCCCCCTTCTTCAAAATATTGTCTTAAGTGTAGCTGAAGTTTTTGTCGAAAAATATTTCAAGAAGATCATATTGGGGTTTATGAGTCAATAATAAACAACTTTGCCGCTTTCTAACAATGCAATGGATTATAAAAATTTCAATTTAGTAAGCTCTAATTAATCATGCATGCTTTTAATTCCCTGAAAACTCGTAAAATTCGCTCATATGTGGGAACTTTCGTTCTTAAACATCGTCTTGGGTTATCTGTAGCTCCATAATTATAGTTCCTTTGAAGGAGTCTTGTATTGCAAGCCTCACTTCGATCAGCTCTTCAAGATGACTGGCAGCCTCGACAAAAGTTTCGAAGGTACTTCCTTTTCATTCTTTGCTTCATTTTCTTTCTCTTGTTCTTGCTTGTGCGGATATTAATGCCTTTGTTTCCTTCATTCCCTCTACGGCAGGCGCCCCTCGAACTGCTAGAGTCGAAAGATCTGCTGATCAGGTAGTAGTATTACCATGAATTCAATGTCATTTGTCTCATCTGTTTGGTCAAGCCGTGAAAAAACTATTTTTTAGAAGCATTTTCTGCTGAAGAACTTTTGTTAAAGGTGCCATTAATAGGGGGCTTTTGTTCTGAAAAATGTTTAGTTTTCTTTTAAAGAGCATTATTTTCTGTTTCAGCTTCAAAGTAGAAAGAACAACTTCTGCGTTTATCAAAAAACACTGTTTTTTCAAGCCAAACAACTTAAAATCTAGAGAAATGTTTCTTTTCCAAGAAAAGGACTCTTTTAGGAAAGAAGATTGATGAAACAAACTTGTAATCTGATTAGATAGTGATCGAGATAACGAGTGAATCTATCGATGTTGATTTCCAATTGGATAGGGGCAAGCGAGTAGCAGAGTAACGAGTATGTTTGGTGGAACTAGAGAGAAGTGTGTAGCTTGCAACAAGACTGTCTACCCTATTGAAAAGGTAACTTCGATTCATGTTTTTTCTTGAAATTCAAACCTGTGGATGCCCACGTTGAGCTGATGGAAACTAGACGTGTAAAGACGCGGTTAAATTGCCTCAAAAAGGCTTCATTTTTTTTTTTTAAGCATAACGAGTATAAAATCATTTATGGACCTTTATCCACCTTCATCTACCCCCCCAGACCCTGCTTTTGCGGGAGCCCTTGCAGGTACTGGGCTTGTTGTAGTTGTTGTATCCACCATCTTAAGCTTTTTAGAAAGTTCGTTTCTTAACATGGTGGTTTCAGAGATTTTGTTGATAGAGAAATCGCTAGTCGAATCCCAGCAACTACCACTCTCAATATTAAATAATTTCAACACAAGATAAATTTTGGGTATGTGTACTATTCACTTTTCAAGCTGAATGGACATTCCCATGAGAGGATATGTTAAGAGTATAAAATCATTCTTGTACCATGACCCATCAGCGTAACTTCTTTGGGAGAGTTGGTTTCATGACAAATCTGATGAGGATACGGTTTTTGCCTTAGGTTGCAGCGGATGGGTCGGCATATCACAAAGCGTGTTTCAGGTGCACGCATGGAGGGTGCGTGATAAGCCCCTCGAACTACGTGGCGCACGAGCATCGGCTATACTGCAGGCACCACCATTCCCAGCTCTTTAAGCAGAAGGGTAATTTCAGCCAACTTGACTCCCATCAACGCAATCATCCTAATGGCACCCCTAATGGGGTGACTGAGAACACCGTCGCATAGAGGGACAAATATAAGGAAAAAAAACACGACTAAAACCCGATCCATTGTCGTGCCTATTTATATGAATGTAAAATCCAATCTATTGTCAGATCTATTTATATGAATGTATCTTATTATAAGGGGGATTGTGTGTGTCTTGGATTTTTGGGTGAGCTTGATAATAATATATATATTTTTTTGGTACTTGTGATTTGTTTCCAAACTTCAACTCGGGTTTGTGTTGATCAGGTAGAATGTTCAAGGTTTGTTTGGAATTGTTTTCTGTTTATAGTTTTTGGTTTTTGAGAAACTAAAAATTAGAATCTGTGAATGATTTATTTTGGAGTTTTTGTTTATTGTCTATAATTTTTCTAGTTAGAGTAAGAAATGAAACCAGAAACCAACAAACAAGAAAAATAATTTCTAAAACGTAGTTTTAGTTTCTCATAAATCAAAAATTACAAATGGAAAACGAAACCAAAAGGGTATGTGTTGTTTATTGGTAAATGGGAATAGTTCTTTAATACTGTCTCCATTTTTGGCACTTCTGGAATGACGCTCTCTCTTTTTCTGGTAACCTGGATGTCAATTCACATTTAAAGGGATAAATTAGTCGAGCTGTGTCCAAGCTAACTCGTTGAGCATGAAGATTTTAAGTTCGAGCTTAGCTTAGGTTGAGCTTGAATTAGGCTCAGGGAATTTCGTGCTGGTCTTTGGCTCGTTTATGTTCATTTAGGCTTGAGACGGTCTTGTTTCGACTTTATGCTTGAGCTCATTTCATCGGGGCTTGAACTTTGCTCTTTTAGGCATGGCTTATAATTCAGTTAACTTCACTTATTTAGGTTTGTTTTGAACTCATAAACCATTAACCTCTATTAGGGGCGTAAATAATCCAAGTCGCTGGTGACTAGTTCGTATGAAAGTTGACTCTAACTCGGATCAAGCGAGTTCAAGTTCGAATATCAAAAGATACTTGATTAATAAACGAGCACAAGTCGGATAGTTCAAACTCAACTCAGTACTCGACTCGATGCTCGAATTGGTACCTGACTCGGTGTTTGACTCTGTTTTGTATATACTTGAATGCATTTGATAATTACTCCGGTAGTCTTGAGTTTCCTATTATTGCTTCTATTTAGTTTGCTAGTATTTGTTTAAAACCCAACTTTTGAACCATGTTGAATATTAATATATCGGTAATTTATTGTTGTTTTGTTTAAAACGTATTATAAGCAATAATCTAGTAAACAAGTACAACGAATAATATTATACTGGACCAAACCTACTAAACCTTAATATACACAATAAATGAGTACTTGAATCGAGTTGAGAGTACTCAAATAATTAATCAAGTATAAGTTCAAGTACCAATACAGTTAATCTAGTTTGAGCATTGAGTTATTTGACTCAACTCAATTTGATTACACCCTTGACCCTAATCTTTAGTTGGCTCAGGCTTTTATTGGCTTAGTTAAACAAGCAATTTTTTTATAGTTGAGGTAAGAATATATTCAAATATTCAAAACGAGCAAAATGGCTCCCAAATAAAGAGAATAAAGTAGAAAGAAAACAGAAACACAACTCAAGAGTAAGAAAATATCACCTAGAAAATTACATAAACAAAACAACCTAAAAAACTCACAACAAACCGAACACCTAAAGCAGTACATTAATCCCCCCCGCCCCGCCCCCAAAAAAAAAAGGAACTCAACTATTACCGTTAAACCTTAACAAACAGGAATAAAAAACATAGTCCAAAAAGATCTAATTAGTTACTTTATAAATAGAATACAATCAAATTACATACATAATGGCGCATTTCTCCAATTGAATATCTGCGCGCTTTCTAAGCTATAGAAGCAACGATCACCGATCTTCCACTTCAATCCAATCCATATGTTAAATTTATCAAGTCTCGGTCTGACACACAGAATTGGAATATACGAAGTCCAAATATAAATACAAGTGAAATTATATTTTATAATCAATTGGCATTAGGTGGAGTAGCCTTTAGACTTATATCGGTCTTTTCTTTCCTACAAATCTTACATAAGGGTGTAAAAGAACCAAACATTGATTAACTACTCGTGTTCAAAATCGATTATGGCTTGTTTTTGTTCGTTATTGGAGCTTGATAACTCATAGAGTTGAGTTCGAGTAGGCTCAATAAGCTTAACAAGCTGAATTCGAACAAGGGGTGCTCGGCTCGTTATTGTTCGTGAACAGTTTGATAAGGCTTAATAAGAGCTCATTAAGGACTTATTAGCATTGATATTGACTCCAAATAGTTCAATAATAACTTGATAGTAACTTGAATAGTTTGACTCAGAAATAAGCTTGGGTTGCTTATGAGCTCGATTTCGCTCGATTACAAGCTCGGCTCAACTCGGTAAGAGGCTCAAGTAAGCTCGACTAGTCTAACAAGCTGAGCCAAGCTGAGCTTTGGACAAAACAAAATCCTAACAACATGAGCTTGAACAAAGGATTTAAAAGCTCGATAAGAGCTCAGCTCGTCCTAGCTTGGCTCGTGTACACCCCTAATCTGACCAGGAAATTCATATTTGCCCTAACACAGTGTATATGCCCAAAGTTGAGGCCACCGTTGTCTCTCACTCGTCTCTGTTAGTAAAACCCTAGCTCTACAAATGATTATCCTTGACGATTGTATTAGGGTTTGCACTCTCGCATCTTCATTCTCCGATTTTGCTAGGTTTTGCACGCTTCAGGTTTGATTTCTGTCTCTCTCTACAGTCTTTTCTCTGGAAAATGACATTCTTGAATCATATTTTCCCTCAATTTAATCAATTCTTCCATTTTCAGCAGCAATAAATCATCTCATGTGCTTAATTTTGTCCAACATTTGTATAACCCTTTCAATTAGGGTTTAATTTTTCCTTCTCTCACTGTGATGCACCCTTGTGGAGCTCTAAAGAGTTACCCAATTCGGAAATTGCTTAAAGTTCCGTGCCTTTTCATCCCATTTGTGGAGCACTCGGTTTCTTGTGCACTTAGGGCTACTGATTATATTGATGATCATGCAAGTAGTGGCCCTAGCACCAGCCACTATTGTGATTATTCCGAATTGCATCAGAAAATGCGAAACTATGCGAAAGCGGGTTGTATTAAGGAGGCATTGGAAACCCTTGTTTATATGGGATTTGGAGTAGGAAAGCCCTCTGTGAATGATTTCAATGCATTGATTTACTGCTATTCAAAGTCAAAAAATGTGAATTTGGATGAACTTCTTAGGTTTTACTTGCACATGAGAGAATTTGGGCCATGCCCAAATGCATTAACATTCACTGGATTGTATAACGGTATGATGTTGGTCGGGTCGTTGGATAATGCATTATTCATTGTGGAGGAAATGCATAGAAGTGGGTATGCTCCGTCTTTCTGCGCTTTGTCGAAGTTGTTGAAAAGGCTGTTCAAATCAGATAGTTTGCAGGATTCGTGTAAAGTGGTACGGTTAATGTTGGAATTGGATTACTTCCCATCAGAAGCGTTGTTGGGTTCATTGATGTTGAAACTTTGCAAAGCAAGGATGTTGGGTCAAGCGTGTAGTATTTTGAATTCTTTGCTTTGTAATGGTTACTATTGCAAAACTTTTGTTTATAACCCAATTTTATGGGCACTTTGTAAATCTAACCAAAATTCTGTTGCATTTTCTCTTTTGTTTTCTATGAGGAAGAGAGGTTTTGTACATAATGTTTGTTCATATACTGCATTGCTTAATGGATTTAGCAAGGCTGGTATGTTGAGTGAGGCTTTTCGGGTTTTAAATGAAATGGAAAGTGTTGGGTGTAAACCCAATGTGATCTCATACACGATATTAGTCAAGTGCCTCTGTGATAATGGGAGGATTGAGGAGGCTTTCGGTATGTTGGACAAGATGCAGAAAGAAGCGTGTGTTCCAGATGTCATTACTTACAATATTATCCTGCATGAGCTTTGTCATAAGAGCAGAATGGTTGAGGTTGAAGACCTGCTTTCCGTCATTTATCAAAGGAGATTGTTGCCCGACTCGTTCACGTTTACGTCTATTGCTGGGACCGTGCTAAAGAGAGGAAAATTTGAAATTGCTGCTAATTTATTGCTCGATGTTATTTCAAGGGGCTATAACGTGGATATTCCTGTTTATAATGTTTTCCTTCATGCATTATGTCTACATAATGGATCACAAGAAGCATTATCTTCAGTACGGGATATGATAGATAAAGGTTTTACACCCGACAACGTTTCATATAACACAATTTTGAAGGGTCTTTGTATGGAAAATAGTCTAGATGATGCTTTGGAGCTCCTAGATAAGTTTGATTGGCCTAGAAATGGGCCTGACATAATTTCGTTCAATACAATTTTATCCGGAGCCTGTAAATTCAGGAACCTAGCTGTGATTGAAAGGATATTGTATCGCATGGAAAGCAAAGGAATTGAGCCAAATGTCGTGAGTTTTACATGTTTGATTCAGTATTTCTGTACGGTTGGCAAGGTTTCGGAGTCATTGAAGTTATTGAAGATCATGATGCATTATGGTCCTACTCCCAACGTAGTGACTTTTAATGCACTTATTAACAGTCTTTGCAAGAAACAGTCACTTGCTTCTGCTCTCAGAATTTTTAGGGAATTTAGGAACTTGCGATCTTTCCCGGACACAAAGACCTATAATGTTCTCATAGGTGCAGCCTCAAGAATGAAAGACAATGTGTTGGTTGAGGAGCTATTGAGGGATATGTATATCCGAGGACTGACACCTGATTCTATTACATATGGGTCCTTGATCAGAAGCCAATGTAAAGTGGGCGACACATCTGCTGCGCTTGAGTTGTGTGACAAGATGCTTGAGAATGGAATATTGCCAACTGTTTCTATTTACGGTGTCATCTTGAAGGCAATGTTGGAGCAAGGAAAATTCTGGGACATTGTCACGTTACTGAAACATATGGTTACTTACGGTTGTGAACTCGATGCTGCATCCTTCCCTGTTTTGGGCCAAGCAATTTCAAAGCATTGGGCTAAGAGTTTCACCCAGGTGAAGAAATGGTTGGAAGTCATCATATATGGAAATTATACAGGAGGATTGTAGAGTTATGTAACCCAGACTCAGAACATAGTTGGACCCAGGTATGTGGTCAGAGAGTAGATTAGACTATTTTCTAAGATTCTTTGGGGTCAAAAAGTCGATAATCAAACTTTGCCGCTTTCTAAGAATGCCATTGACGATAAGGATTTCAATTTTAGTAACCTTTAACTAATCGTGCATGCTTTTTAATTGCCTGAAAATTTTTAAATTCTCTCATATTTGGGAACTTTTTGTTCTGAGACATCGTCTTTGATGTTATTTGTAGCTCCATAATTATTGTTCCTTTTGAAATAGTCTTGTATTGCAAGCCTTACTTCGATCAGCTCTTCAAGATGAGTGGCAGCCTCGAGAAAAGTTTTGAAGGTAGTTACCTTTCATTTTTTCTTTCTTGTGTTCCTGCTCGTGGTGGATGTTAATGCCTGTGTATCTTTCATTCACTCTATAGTAGTCGCCCTCTCAAACTGCTGGAGTCGAAAGATCTGCTGATCAGGTAGTGTTACCATCAAATTCAATTTCATTAGTCGCTTGTTTGGCGAAGTGGTAGAAAAACAGTTTTTCCTATATCACGTTTCATATAAAAACTTTTGTGAAAAGTGCTATCAATAGGGGTGTTTTTGTCAAAAGAATTTAGAAACACAGTATTTTCCTACTTGTGTTTCAGAAAAACAACTACGGCTTTTATTTGAAAGCACTTTTCATTCAAAGCACCCTTAAAATCTGAAGAATGTGTTCTTCCTGAAAAAGTACTCTTTCAAGAAAAGAAGTTTAGTTAAATAGACATTTAGTCTGATAAGATAGTAATGGAGATAATGAGTAAATGTATTGATGTGGATTTCCGATTGGATAGGGGCAAGCGAGTAGCAGAGTTACGAGTATGTTTGGCAGAACTCAAGAGAAGTGTGTAGCTTGCAACAAGACTGTCTACCCTATTGAAAAGGTAGCTTTCATGAACATTTGTATCTTGAAATCCAAACTTGTGGATGAGACACGGTTAGGTTGCATTGAAGCTTAATGAGCATATGATTTATGAAAAGAGCATATCCAAGGTTGAGTCAAGATCCCAAGCAACTAAAGCAATTGCTTTGAGCCCTACTTTGTTAAGGGTTTCTTTTGAAAATTAGTTATGTTATCAATTTGTTTTTTACCACATCATCATTCACATGTGGATAAACAGATACCTATATTTGATACATTATGAACGAACATGCACATAGATAATATAAATTACCACAAATTAGCCGGTATTATGATATAAATGTGGACTATTCAAGGTGCATTTAGATTGGCCTGGACACTACAATTACCAAAAATGGATCCCACTGATCAAACTTTCTTTGAGCCTCTAAAATTTTAGCGGTAAAAGAATTGGATTGTTACACAACCCTAACGGGGCGCCATCTTGCCTATTTCTCAGTTGATTTAACCTAGAATGTATGACGCATTTGCAAGTTGTTTTCGCCATGTAACAAGTTTTAGTTTGCAACGTCCCGGAATTATTGATCAAATCTAATATGACATCAAATTTACTTGTTTTTCATGTTACGTATGTTGAGCATACTTTATTGGCTCACTAATCATATTCTAAGACAACTATCATCTTTCTAAATATAAATATCCACCTATAATAATCATTTATTGAAAATTTTCTGTTCTCAATAATTTGATCCGGCTTTTATATTTATAAATGCACATGTCAATAGAAAAAGTTTGAGCTCCATCTGTGAAAAGTCTGACTTTTTCTTGACTTAGGGCCTTTTGGTTTTGCTTTCTATTTATCGTTTTTTATATTTTAGAAACTAGAATCGTAATACCGAAATGATTTTTCTGGTTTTTGATTTCTCATTTTTAGTTCTTTATTAGTTCAGTTTTTTGTGTTCAAAAATCAAAAATTGTGAACACAAAATGATACGAACAGGCTAAAACCAGTCTTTTCTCGTCTTACTGACCCTGCTCTGATGTGAGTATATTAGGTAGCCGCGGATGGGTAAGCATATCACAAAGCGTGTTTCAGGTGCACACATGACGGGTGTGTGATAAGCCCCTTGAACTGCATGGCGCACGAGCATCAGTTCTACTGCAGGCACCACCATTCCCAGCTCTTCAAGCAGAAAGGCAATTTCAGCCAACTTGACTCTCATGGCATCCCTAGTCGGGTGACTGAGAACACCGTCGCGTAGAGGGAAAACAACAATCTAGAAAAAAGCACGACTAAAATCCGATCGATTGTCCTGTCTATTTATATGAATGTAAAAATCTGATCTATTGTCAGGTATGTGAATGTATTTGTGTGTCTTGGACTTTTGGGGTGAGCTTGATAAATAATATTATCACTTGTGATTTGTTTTTGGTTTTTAAGAAATTGAAAGTTAGAACTTGTTAACGATTTTTTCTGGTTTTTGGTTTTTTATTTACAGTTTTTTCCTAATTTGAGTACGAAACGGATTCAGAGAATCAAAAGAAGAAAAATTATTAAAAATTTTTGGTTTTAGTTTCTAAAAATAAAAACTTACAAAGAGAAAAATTAATCAAGCAGGCATATATGTTTTTCTGTTGGCAAAATTGGGAATAGTTCGTTAATCCTTCATTTTTGGCACTTGTAGAATGAAGGTCTCTTCATTTGAATTTGCAATAAAACTTGGAAGTCTCTGTTTTTCGTTTAAAAGCATTTTTCTGGTAACCCGAATGTGAATTGACATGTAGAGATGTGAATGAGTCAAGTTGCAATCTCACTCACTCCCGAACTGGAAGATTTTAGATTTGAGTTTGGTTTAGGTAAAGCTTGAACTCGGCTTAGCTAGTTTCAAGCTGAATATGGCTCTGTTAACTTCATTTAGGCTTGAGTTAGTCTTGTTTTGGCTTTATGTTTGAGCTCGTCTCATTGAGCCTTGAGCTTTGCTCGTTTAGGTGCATTTTGGCTTATAATAACTATGTCTTCACTTATATTTAGGTTCATTTAGGATCGTAACCCATCAAATGCAATATTTACGCTTTTCTTGTTTAGCTAAATGAGTCAATTTAGGAGACGTGCTCAAACTCAATCCTGCCGCAAAAATTTAGGGTCACATATGAGCTTGATTAGGCCATTACAAAATAAAGGATTTTTTAAACCATAGGTTTATACACTGGATTAACTATGTTAATTTTGGTGCTTGTAATCGTGTCACTTTACTCACTGCATTATTTATATTATTTTAATTTAGTAATAGAATAAAACTGATGTTAAGTTGGAAGTAGAATTTTAAAGGTCAAGTCATAGATGAGTTTAAGTTAGGTTAATGAGTGGCGCTTTATTAATCACGATGACGTTATTTTTCGTCAACAGAGCTGATATATCAACTACTTTTTTGTCAATGTTACAGTAAAATGACAAAGAAAAACCGATCAATAACCACTTTTTTAAAAAAATTAGGCGAAAATAGATAATTTTTACATAATACAACATCTCAAATTTCGTACTTATAATGTAAGAATGAGGGTATTGAAGGATACTTTTATCATTTTAATATAATATTATAAAAAAGCAGTTGCCACATCAACGTTATCAAGAAAAATGACGTCATAATGCCGACTATAGGCCAGGGCCGGTCTTGACATTTTCGAGGCCTCAAGCAAAATTTTTAAATGGGGCCCTTCATATATAGTAACATATCTCTTCAGACTCATTAATATTAACAATTGTTACTTCAAAAAGGAGGACCTCTAAAATTTAGGGGCTCCAAGCGGGTGCTTAGGTTGCTTGGGATTATGTCCGGTCCTACTATAGGTCTTTGTATTAATACGATAAAAAAGTTTAGAGACATTTTTATTAGTTCAAAGGAATGAGGACTTTTGGTATTACAAACAACAACAACAGATCCAGTGCCTCAAGAGCTCCCACATAGGCGGGGTCCGGGAGGGGTGGATGTATGCAGCCTTACCCCTTCAGGATGTACCCCTGCCGAAAGGCTATTTCCGAGGACCCCCAACCTTATAGGGTTGGCAACATAAGGACTTCCTCACCCAACCTGGTACTACTCTTGCCCAAGTATGCTTAATTTTAAATTTTTAATGGGATCCAATTATAATAGTGCATGATAAATAGACTTTAAAACTTTATGTATTATTCCTAAAAATATAATAAAATATAAATAACCCTAAAATTAACATAGGATTGAAACTATTTAAAACGGAAGCAAAGATCACCCATCTCCCACATCGAGTCTTGTACCTTGCGGGTAAAAACTTTACATGAAAGTCAAATATAAATGTCACGTAAAATTTATAAGAAAGAAAAGGCTAATATATAAGTCTAGTATTTACCGTACGTACCCATTGTCAATTATTTTTAGAATAAAACTCCACTTGGGTTCATATGTAAATTTTTGGAAGTCACGGTGACTAAAACCCTAGCTCTGCAAATTATCACCCTTCTTCACCCACTAGTGTAGAATCTATTGATCAGTGAGAGGAGCAGAATCTTCATTTCTCGTGTGCTTCAGTAGGCGTGCTGGGTTTGCGCTTTGGCTTGGTGTGCGTAAGGTGTTCGATAAAATGCCTAGCTGGGATGGATGTATTATCTTTGACCTGTTTTAGGATTGAATCCCTCAAATACGATTAGGGATCGAAGATTGACGGTTTGATCCATATTGGAAATTTGGAATGGTTAACCGCATTTTCAGTATAGTATTTTGGTTCAATATTTGGTTACCAGTTTGTTGAACATGGCTAGATCAATGCACAAAACGAAAACATGAATGGAAAGACACTCAACACAGAGTTTACATCGAAAATCCCCTAATGTGAGGGGGGAAAATGCCATAAAGAAGGAAAAAGCTCCCTATAAACGACGAGCTATAGTGATCTCTCTTTTGTTCTTTCCCACGCCTCAGATGCACCAATTTCGCTTTATATTCGTGGAAAACTGCTCAAGACTTCCCTTAGTTCACCACAAACTTTGATTTTCGGGTCATATGAGGCTCTTCTTAAAAATATCAGGACGGGTCATACAAGCAAGTTACACCAAAATTAGAGGCAATACTTACAACCTATTCTTTGGACATACTCTCTTGTAGTACTGTATCAAAGAACAGATGGATTTGCAGTAGGAAGCCCTGGGTGGTGATGTATCGTTGGTATTCATGGTGATTCACTGTCCTTAGTCGAAAGAAAAACAATTCTATAAACCAATTTGTTGATCTTTGTTTATAGACCCAGTTCAATTTTGCTCCTTGCAGAAAATTCCCAGATGCAGATAGCCTCAAAATTGAATTCAAAACATCTAATTGCTCTTCCCAGACACATCAGATGCAAGAGCAGTATCCTTCAACATAGCCAGGCTCCAACGTCCAATTTTCCCGCCAATTACCTGCAAATCCAACCAACTTCATTTCTCTCTCAGCTTCTCAAGCAACGTCCGCCACTTCGACAAGTCGAGCAAATCCATGCCCGGATCATAACCCAGTTCCTTTCATCCCATCCACCCTTGATTTCATCTCTTATCCATTGTTATCTCTCTTGCCAAAACTTAAACTCTGCAAGGATTCTATTTTTTCATTACCCTTCTCGTTCACCTCCTACTCTGTTATGGAATCTAATGATCAAGGCTCACTCCAAAATTCAAAATTGTTTAGAATCTTTAAAATACTTCTCCCAAATGCTTTCGATTGGTCAATCTCCGCTGGTGGTGGTTCCGGATGACTATAGTTATACATTTGTTGTCACCTCTTGTTCCCGTCAAAATTCGCCAATATATGGACAGATTGTCCATGGACTTGTAGTGAAAAATGGGTTCGAATCTCATTTATTTGTTGCCAATTCATTGGTGAATATGTACGCAGTTTTTGGGCAATTGAACTCGTCCCAGCAGGTCTATGATCATATGCCTGAGCGGGATGTTTTTTCTTGGAATAGCCTTTTGGGTGGGTTTTTGAAACATGGGAAACTCGATAAAGCTTGTGACTTTTTCAGTCTGATGCCTCAGTGTAATGATGTGTCATGGACGGTTATGATATCGGGTCTTGTTGCAAACGAGAAGTATGTCGATGCGCTTGATTATTTTCAAGCCATGTTAAAAGATGATTCTCTGAAGCCTAATGAGGCAATCCTTGTTTGTACTTTGTCAGCTTGTGCTAATCTGGGAGCATTAGATCAAGGAAATTGGATTCATGTTTATATGTGTAGGAACGGTATCCCGGAGAGTCCAAACATCTGCACTGCTCTAATCGACATGTATGCCAAATGTGGGAGAATCAACTGCGCCATTTGGATGTTTAATCGAATTCCTGGGCGGGATGTTCACAACTTCACAAGCATGATTTCCGGTTTGTCAATTCATGGACTCGGAAAGGACGCTTTGGACATTTTCTCCTTAATGTTGTCTGAGGGTGTTAAACCAAATGACATAACGATACTCGGGGTTTTGAAAGGCTGTAGCCATTCAGGTCTAGTAACAGAAGGCACTTCTGTATTTTACGATATGGAAAGGCTATGGGGCCTTGTTCCAAAGATCGAGCACTATGGGTGCTACGTTGACTTACTCGGTCGTGCTGGTCATTTGGAAAAGGCATTTCATGTTGCAAAGACCATGCCTTTGAACCCTGACATTGCCATATGGAGAGCGTTACTGAGTGCTTGCAGAATCCATCGAAATGTCAATCTAGCTGAGCGGATTATTAGTCATGTTCGAGCACTTAATGCAGATGGACAACAAAACGGTCAAGTACTTCTCTCGAACTCATATGCCTATCTTGGTGAATGGCATAGAGTCATTCAAGTGAGAAATCAAATGGGTGGTAGAAGAAGGAATCCATCAGACCTTGGACGTAGCTGGATTGAGGTGAATGGTGTTGTTCATGAATTCCGCGTGGATGATCAGTTACATCCTCAAATTTCGCAGGTACGAGAAAAATTGAACGATATGTTAAAGGCCGCAAAGCTGAGAGCATATATTGCTAATCCGATGCAGGTTACATTCGATTTAAGTGAAGAGGATAAAGAGCAAGCAGTTGCTCACCACAGTGAGAAGCTAGCCGTAGCTTTTGGACTTCTTAGCACCAAACCCGGGTCTCTGATCAGAATTGTTAAAAATCTGAGGACTTGCGAGGATTGTCACCTGGCTCTGAAGGCGATTTCTCTTGTTTTTGAGAGAGAGATAGTTGTAAGAGATCGTTCCCGTTTCCATACTTTTAAAGAAGGAAGGTGTTCATGTAATGATTTTTGGTAGTCATGGAGTATCCCGAATCTAAAACATGATAATCAAGAGCACAATGAAGTTGTTCACAACAATGGTTCCTGAATCTTTGGAATACTGTAGAGAGCCAAAAGAAGAATCTTTTGTGTATAATCCTGCGCACCTTAGGGCTTTCAGTGTCGAAGGAAAGGCATTGATTTGTTGAATCGAGATAGAAGAAGCGCATTTCATGGATGGTGAGCGCTTTATGAAGGAAACTGGACCTGGCAAGTGCAGATAAGAGAATGCAATTTATGGTCGCGGAGCTTTGAATATCGGTATTCATCAGCCCTATTTCATTCTTCTTAATGCTATGGTGTTTTGGATTTCTTAATTTTCCTGGAATTCTGTCTAAAGAATCACAATGAACATCCTTCATGAACTAAAACAAAGATATGACTTATTTTAATGTGCGTGCTCAACCATAGCTGCACGGAGCAAAAGCAGTAGCAAGAGTGAGAGAGCAGGTAGTTAAAGAAGTTTCTAAAGTTGGGAGTGTGGTGTGAGCGTTTACATTGCTATGTATTAGAGACACAAAAAATGCCATTAATTGAACTATCAAAACAAAGTCAAATGTCAAGTAATAACAAAGAAAATTGAGAACTCCAATGAATAAGATTAAGAAAATTGACTCCACTATGTCCACATGATTCAATCTTTCTTTGAAGACGAATCATCTGATAAGTATCTTCTTATCCAAATCATTTAACGACCGTCTCAATTATGTCTCCATTGAGTTTGATACACGTTTGAAACGCGAACTTGACTTTGAAACACCGAATTGCATTTCTGAGCATAAAACATTATCATTTTAGAAGCTCCCTTCAACTACATGCTCAGCTACTCAATATCCTGCTTACATGGTGAATGATTGCAATATGCATGAGCTGACACTATTATTAGTCACATTTTATATGCATTCTTCAGCATGGGGACAAATTCTATATCATGCAGAGATTTGATTTGTAAGGGAATAAGAGAGGTGGCCTACATGTATGAACTTTGCTTATCTGCGTGGGCTCCAAAAGCATCAAAATTAATGTGCCTTTTTTGGGTTTTCATGCATGCTTGCAAGGGGGTTTTGATGAGCTGGTTGTGGTTGTCCTTTCTAAAGCTTCTAACCAAAGTGATAGCGAAAATCATATTTGCTTTTTGTAGCTTTATACCCTGTAACACTAAAGTCGGGAGACTAACGGCTATGAAGGTTTTAGATTCATTTGATTGCTATTATAAAGTCAAAAATGCACATGCGCCATGATTGTTTATGCTCACAAGAATCTTCTGCATGCCAATGAGCCTTGTGGTTTTGTAGTAAAAAGCCGAGTTATTTACCCTATTGGTCCTTGATGTTTATATGTTTGTTCAAATTGGCTCCGTATCTTTTTTATTTTTTTCAAAATAGCCCCTCATATTTGTAAATTTGTTCAAATTGTCCTTCATCTTTAATGTTTTATTTTGCGATGAAATAGGGCCCTCATCTGGTAACTAAAATTTGGTAAAAATAAAAAGACAAGGGACCAATATTGTCAAAAAAATAAAACAACAGGGACTACTTCAAAAGACAAAAAACGATGAGGGAACAATTTGAAAAAAAAATAAAAATAAAATATTATGATCATTTTGAACAAAAGAAAAGATGAGGAATTAATTTGAATAAACTTATTAACATGAGGGACAAATAGAACAAATAGCTCTTAAAAATCCTATTGTTTTGTTGTGTTTTTGAATTTATTTCTCGATTTAGAAATGAAGGTCAGTGGTGGTAGCGGAGGGCCTGGGATTTTACGACTTACCTTGGTCCAGTACACCCATTTAGAGAAATCTAGGATTTTCAGCTTTTGAAATATGTAGTTTTGTACTTCTCCAGTGCCCTCCCTAGCCTCTGCCTTAGTGGGAGCCTTTTTGAGGTATTGGATTGTTGTACTGCTCTGGTTGTATCTTACTTTGACTTTCTTCGTTCAATGCTTTCGCTTCTACCTGTGGTTTTTCCATAAATTTAAGGGTTCTCTACATAAATTTGTGTGTTATTGTTTCCTCCTTCTCTAGTCTCTTCTCAACTTTTTTTAGATATGTTTTCTCACATTTAAATCAATCCCAATAATTGAATATTTGCCTAACAAGTACTGTAGTTGAGACCTATAAGGTCTTATGTTCAAATTCCCTCTTCCTAGTTCCTAACCTTGCTTTCATACCAATGAAAACAAAGTTCTATGTAACACAGTTATCTTTCATCCCACTATTACATGCAAAATCTCTTCCATAACTGAAAGAATGACTGAGTGAGGTACTCTGAAAATTCATATTTGGAACTTTTGAGTTCTCTTCATGGCTCTATCATTCTTATTGACTTGCGCTGGGGAAAAAAATGCATTGTTAAAGCAGTACGGGAATTCATTGCTTTCTGGTCTTTTGTGGACTACAATGATGAAAATATTCCACAGTTTGATTTAGTATTTTCATACCATCGGGTAAATTAATAGGGTTGGAGGTCTTTCGGAAGCAACTTCTCCATAGGATTGCACCCTGTAGGGATTAGGCCGTACCGTATACATGTTACCCTCCAAATCCTGCCTCGGTGGAGGCTCTTTGAGGCACTGGGTGGTGGTGGTTGTTGCTCCGTAGATTAATGTTTATAAGCTATGATGTGAAGCTTCAATAAAGAAAATTATGATTGGCAATCCAATGTAGAAGATTTTGTTTTACGGTTGTGTTGTTCGGTGGTATAGTTCTCATATCTGCTAACTCGGGTTGTAGAAAAAACACTTAATAATTGATTAATCACTCAGGTTACTGAAAAAATGCGGCATAATTAATTAATCACTCAAGCTAATGAACTTGTTTACAAAGGCCTATGAACCCCTATCTATAACGCTATAAGTTCTAGTCAATGTGGCATCTATAAAACAAAGAGTTTCTAGTTTCATATCCCATTGTTCCCCTATCCCTTGGTGACATAGCTTGGTGATGGAGAACTTCAGAGGCTATAGAATCCATCTGGATTCGATCTACAGCAAGGACACATGTTGCCCCCCTTTAAGGAACTTGCCTTACCAACATTATTTTAAAAAAAAAAAAAAAAAATCCCATTGTTACCCCTTGCTAAAAAACTAATGCCTAATCTAGTAACAATTCAAGTTTAGTCTCCAAATCCCTTAAATATTTATAGTTGGTTGAGAATTTATTTAATCTACATATTCTGATAAATATAAGATAATCATTTCATCAACATAATCAACAATTCAACTTGCCCTTTTGTACATTTGTTAAGAGCATGTTGGTATCATTTGTGTACAGTTTTGGTCTTTGAAAAACTATAAAAAGTATTTTATACAAACAATTTTTCCTTTTTTCGGTTCTATGCTTTCAATTTACAGTGAAACAAAGAAAAAAAACATTAAACAGAAAACTAAATGCCAAATAAATTATTTCTAAAACTTAACTTTTGAGTTTTTAAAAACCTAAAAACTAAAAATAAAAAACAATTAAAATTCTTTGGTTGCTATAATGTTACTGCCAGTTTTAGTTAATAGTTGACTGAGATTGCTGGAAATATGTTTTATGTTCCATGCAGTTACAGTCCACCTTTTCAGGGTTGGAGGTCATTCAGAAATAGCTTCTTTACAAGATAGCATCTAGTAGGGGTAAGATTACGTACATCTTACCCTCTCAGACTCTGCCTAATGACAAAGAATGAATGACAAGGACAGTCATATTTCTTTCTGGTAACATAAGGTTAGTGATGTTTTTACTTTCCTAATGCCCGCCCTCGTTTAATGACAAATGTTTAGCCTTCTTGTTAGGAAATAAAATAGCGGATCATGATCTTTGAAGTCTGACAATGTCATGACCTTCATATTCATTTGTGAAGAGAATGTACATATCACCAGCCACTGCCCTCCAACCATTCAACAATCTAATTCTTAATTTCTTGTTAGGTGGAGTTAGTTTTATGAATCCAAGTACGAGTTAGTTTTATGAATCAAAATACGTCATTGTGCTCTTCAATAAATCTTACAAGGGCCAGCCAAGATACTAAACAAGAGCACTTTTTAAAAATTAGCCATATTGTCAGTTTGTTTCTACCGTATATCAATATTCATAAATTGAATAAACTTGTATATAAGACGTTATAAGCACATATGTACATATATAATATCAAAGAACCATATAAAACCCACATATTAACTCATATTGTACTATAAAATGTATTACTTGGTTTGTATTTAAACTATTCTAGACGCCTAGGCCTATTAATTAAACTTACTTTTGACTCTTAAAATATCATGATTGGTCATTTATACAATAGCAGCCAATGTCTCAAGAAACTCCCCCCAAGACAAGGTCTGAGGAGATAAGATGTATGCAGCCTTACCCGTATATGATGTTACCCTGTAGAGAGGTAGTTCCCAAAGGGAACGAACAACCAAGCATTAATGTAACTTATAGAAAAGTCAACAGAATAAAAATCCCAATCTTTTTAATGAAATGGGAAATTGACCAAACAAATATCACTTGCATTCTCTGTCAAATTATATACATTTTGTGCATCCATCCATATCACTCATTAGTAATTTCTGACACTCTCTCAAGGCCTTGTTGTCCTAAATTAACCAAATTGAGTTTCAGTAATCTAGGAAGTTGATGATGGCAGGACATGTTTTTGGATTGTAAATTTGGATCCCTTTGATGAAATCTAATAAAAAATGGTGAAGAATAAAGATCAGAATCAGCTTCCAGCCTCAGAAATGCTGTGTAGTGAGGGTTGCCATATTTTTGGCTTAGCTGTGCCTGCATTTGCTGTCCCTGTTGTCCTTGATCTGTGTCTCTCTTGTCTACCCACCTGAAAATTTTTTTTGACACTTAGTGACAATGACAAAGTTGTAATATAAAATAGGCATCTAATATAAACGAGATCTGAGTCAACCCTTATAAAAGAGGGGATCAAAATTGAGACAAACAATACAACAGACCAACAAAATAGGATCATTTAAGCACATAAGAACATCTTTCTAGAACTGATTCTCGTAAAAATTTGGGCTTAGATGCAGGCAGATATTAGAGTGCAGAGTCATTCTTGGGTTGTCATCTATTAGTTTAAGTTTTTGAGAAATTTTGTTATTTGATGTGGTATTAGAGTCCAAGAGGTCATATTTTCGAATCCCACCGGGCCACAAAAGTTATAAGATAGGTTTATGCATCATCAATGCTCAATCCCATATGGAATCATTTTTGAGTCTTCACTCATCAATTTAGTTTTTGGGATAGTTGATTCTTTGATCAGAAAAAAAGGACTTTCAATGGCAATTTAATCACGATGGTTATAGACAATGCTCCCACAGAAACAAGATTGGGAATAGGTATTGCTAGTCCTTACGATATTTAATTGGAAACAAGAACTTTCAATGGGATATAATTTTTGCACCATCTCGGAAGTATCTTCATTCAATCTATGCTAGTTATCAAGTATACTAAGAAACAGAAAGGGAGCAAATAATTATAGCTATAAATGCAGAAATAGTAGACCCTTTTTACCTGGTTAGTCTTGTCAAGCAGAGATCTTGCTGCAAATTTATCAGATTCTTTGAGTTGTTGCACTGATTCCAACCCGCTCTTGTTCATCTTAGCTTGCTTCTTTGCCACCATCCCTTTCATTACCTCTGCAACGAAACCCACTTCTCTTGTCAGTCTTTTACTTCGTAATCTTCTGCAAAATCCTCTCATGTCATTTGCTTCTACTATAACCATAAAGGCAAGTGGGTTTGGAATTCCAGCTTGAAAAATTCCTCCTGAAGCTTAGGTTTTTTGACAAAGTTTGTTATTGAAGTTCGGAAACAGCCTCTCTCCAGGGTAGCACCCTGTAGGAATAAAGTTGCGTACATCTTATTCTACCCAAATCTTGCCTTGCCGGGAGCCTCTTAGAGAGGCTGGGTTGCTGTTGTTTTGTCATTAAAGTTTCGTTTGGTTTGATCAGAAATTATTTAGTATGTTTTATGAAAGTGTCAATTAGTTTCAACTAATAAAATCTCGAATGGTGGTACCTGAGACTTGAGACCTAATCTCGCCTTCGTCAAGGTGGGGAAATTTATGTGCAACCCAATCGAATTTCTTACCAATTGTTTAAAATAAACATGATTTTTATGTGAGTATGTAGTAACGATAGGTGTAAAGAAAAATATTTTGCTTGAAGGAGAAGCTGGCTTCTTCTCAAAGAATTAAATAAATCAAACATAATTCAACTACAAGTTTAAAAATACTTTCTTAAATCAAACAAAACAAAATTTTAAACAAAACCCAACTTTTACTAAAAACCCTTTTGAGAACAAATGAAGAGTGAGAAACCTTGAGTAGTGATGAGTCTATAGACATGACCCAACGCCAAAGTATCCGTTGGACGCAGAAGCTTCACTCTAGTCACCCTGACCATATTACCGCCACCGCAGCTTCCACCTCTACTCGCGGTGACAGTTCTCCTGTCACCACATTTCTTATTATCATTGTTATTGCTGTTATTGCAGCTGCTCGGGTGGCCAGAGCGGCTGCTTGTTGTGGTGGTGGTGGTTAGTAGAAGGGCAACATAGTGGCCAGGGTGAGTCTTCATGATGTAACTAGCAGAAACAGGCCAATAGAGATTCTCAACTTTCCCACAAGGGTGTTGTATTACTAGTGTTGCTGCATCTATGGCTTGGCAGTTTCCCATCTCTCTGTTGTTTCGTTCTGTAGTGTTTGTGTTTGTGTTTGTGTTTGTGGGTGTTGTGTTGTGGCTTGTGGGGTGGTGAGTGCAGGCTTATAGGGCTTTGAATTTAATGCAAATTGATTTATGGTTGGGACCCAGATGTTTATTCTATTTACTACATCTGCCCTTGTTTTCTAATCATGTTTTTTATCAGATTTTTTTGCATTTTAAAAAAGTTGTCAGTTTATGACACCATTATTATGATTCTCCTCTGTGTAGAATGTGACAGGATTGCCTCCCATGTGACTGTTTATCCCGTTTGTAAAATCCCCCCGAATCAAAAGGTGTAAATGAGTTGAATTCGAGATTATAATGTCTGATATTTGATTACATTTGTGCTTGATTTGAAGCTTGTTGTGTTTGGAAACTTTAAATTGCAGCTCGAGTTTGGTTTGACTCTATTGAGCTTGGATCTCTCGGTGAGCAACGAGCTGAACTCATCTTACAAGCTCATTTAGCATTGAACTTGGCTAGTTGGACACATGTACTTTAAAAGTTATATCGAGTTTGACTCATTTAGGTTTACTTAGGCTCGTGTGTCTTCAAGCTTGGGTTTTACTTGACTTGGGTTGGACTTATTTAGCTAGACCCACCAGCTTGGCTTGGCAAGACTCGAGCTTGAAAAAAGTTTGGGCCTTCTAAGCTTTTTAATGAGTTGATTCTGTTCAGTTACACTGAGCATATATACATAAAATTAATGTGAGGTATTTAAACATAATATAATATAACTTATTTTCTTATTTAGATTTGTAGTGGGAAAATCACACATCTAGCACAACACAAGTGAAAAAGAAACACACCAACATTTACATGGAAAGCTTTTTCTCAATTAGAGGGAAAAACCGTTGAACCTGAATGAAAATCTCATCATCAACTATGGGATAAAAATTAATAAAATAATAAAGAGAAGATATTACTATACAAATTTAGAACGGTTTAAATTACAAATTCTTAATTAAAGCACCACCCTCGAGTATAACTTGTTTCATATTTGGCTCACAAAACAAGCACCAAAACAATCGAATCAAAATATTCTCAACACTCGTTCAATCTCTCCTCGTATTCGGGTGCCCCCAACACCCTTTTATAAAAATAGAACTCATACGTTCTTACATTTTCTCTTTGCCTTCCTCGGCCTTGTCGTGCTACACTACCCAATCCAGCATACAAATTCAAAATTAATTTTTACACTTTTTTTTGGGTAAAATCTTAACCAATTCAAATCCCAAAAAGTATATCCACCATTTTCATATCTTTTCTTTTTCATTTTCTGATTTTTTTTCTTTTTTTTTCCTTTTCTATCTTTTTGTTCATTTTTTATTTTCTTTCATTTTCTTATTTTCATAAATTTTCAAGAAATCAACTATAACAAAATTTTAAACTAATAAATAAAAATTCAAAATTAATTTTATGCTCTACTATGCCCCTCGTGCAAATATCCACTGGACTTGAAATGTAGATATTGCGCAAGTTTACCTAATGCCTTTTAAATTATATTAATGTTAAAAATAGGTGCCATTGAGATTGACATTTTTACTAATAAGATTGTGATACTATGTCAAAAAGTCAATTTTTTCAAAATCTTTGACTAATTTTATATTGTAACAAAAATATATAGTAATTTAAAGTATATTAAATAATTGATATATATATATATATATTTTTATGATGGTAAAGCCATGGGGAGGGGGGAGGGGATAAACCCCTTAAAGTCCTCATTAAAGAGGACACCACTTTGAGCTTTGTGGGATTCGATCCCGGGTCACATTGTTGGCACCTGACAATCACGACCACTCGACTATGTCCCTAAGGGACTTAAATAATTGATATATGTACTATATTATAACATATAGGAAGAAAAATAAAAATGAATAAAATAGTGAAGATGAAAAGGGCAGATTTGATCATACAGAGAAGATTGAAGCAGATATGAGAAATTGGACTATTTTAGCTAACTGGCACGTTTTTTAAAAAAAATTAGCGATTTGGCACGGTTTATTATAGCAAAGTGGTTGCACAATGTAGGGGATGTCGTGCAGCACTGTTGCACGACGTCCCGTATGTTGTGCAACAGTGCCCAATTTTTTATTTTTTATTTTTAGTTTTACATCTTTAAAATTTAAAAAAAATTAATAAAATTTCTTTTTGATTTAAATTACTTTTATTTTTTATTTTATAATTTGAATCACTAAATACATATACATTTTAAATTAAAAGGTATATGTATATTATTATTTGAACTATTAATAAGGAAGATATAAATGAGGGACACATTTAAATGAGGAGATGGTGATATGTATATTAGTATTTAAACTATTTTATACAGAAATTATGGTATTATAATACTATTAATAAGGAGGAGGTAAATGAGGGACACATTTAAATGAAGAGATGTTGATGTTTTCAATAAAAAATTACGAGTTTATGCATTTATATATTATTATTTGAACTATTTTATTAGATATATGTAACTCAAAAACTAATATATATGAATTTTTAAAATATATTTTATAAACCATATGAAATAATTTTTTAATTTTTGAGTTATATATATCTAATAAAATAGTTTAAATAATAATGTATAAATGTGTAAATTTGTGAGTTTTTTTTTTTTGAAAACGTACAGTAAATTGACAGCAATGAAGTATCTACTCCCAATGCCCCTTTAATTTATTTTTTATATTTAATTTAATTATGCCAATTATAACATTTTATTGTCAGATAATAATAATAATAATTTTCTAAACAAAAAAAGCAAAACACAAATTAATTTTTCAATTTAATTTATATTTTTAATAATATGATAGAAAACTATTTTATTGTAAAAATAATAATAAGCTTTTTTTTTTTTTTTGTAGAAACTGATTTTTTTTTGGAAAATATATATATTAAATGTGTTTTTTCAATATCAATTGGATACCAAAAGGTGTTAAATATAAATAGCTTATAAAATTAGATAAATTATTATTTAGATATCTTAAGATTTGAACTTTTTTTAGCATTTAGGTAATATGGTATTTTAATACATACGATAAGATAGCAGTGAGATTTCAAAATTTTATCACTTATATATTGAAACTTAGTGAATTTTATCAAAATTTGATTCATTTTCATCGTAAATGTTGATGGATATTTGATTATAACAATATATATATATGTATATGTGTGTGTGTGTATGATTTCAATGTTCTTAGAGAAATTTGACGGATTACGAAAGAATTAGTTGAACTGCAATGGAAGATATCAAAATGTTAGCAAAATAATATGTCATATTGTTAGCAACAACACTAACCCAGTGCCTTAAGGACTCTGGCTTGAGCAGGGTTGGGGGGTGAGATGTACATACCATTACCCCTCTAGAGTGCTACCCTGAAAAAAAGTTATATTTATTTATTTATTTTATCATATTGTTAGCACTTCTAATAAAAATCTGTCGACTTTTGATAAAAGGATACCTAATTGCAGAATCTAAGGTACCAAATAATAAATTTTCTAAAAATTATTAATATAATATTCATTTTATAATATAAATATTTTTAGGGTTTTATTAGTACATTGACAAAATTATTAGTGACAAAGCAAAATTGGATTTATTAAAGTAATTTTATACAACAACAACAACAACAATCCTAGTGCCTTGCGGCTCCGGCAAAAGCAGGGTCTAGGAGGGGTATTTGTACGCAGCCATACCCCTTCCGAGTGGAAAGGAGACTGTTTTCGAGGACCCCCAACCTGAAATACAGGAGCGTCTGCAAATAAAACCATCAGTTTATCGTCAAATGAATGAAGAAAATAGACATGCAAGCATTTAAGTATGTATGTAAGCCAAGAAAATAGCCGAGTCATCAGAGAATAAACTAATCAGCATATAAGTGCACCAGTTGCGGCTATGACTGCCTAGGAATCTTAAACTACAAGTCGCTCGCCGCCCTATTCTACGCTACCACATCCGCTACCCTTATACTAGCCCTCCATCGTGCCCTATCTGAGGCCATCTCCTCTCTCAGGTTTAGGTGGGTTAAGTCGTGACGGATCGTCTCCGGCCAACTCCTCTTTGGCCTTCCCCTCCCTCTTCTACCTAGTATCGTCTGAAGCTGTTCACACCTCTTGACTGGGGCTGTAGTCGGTCTCCTGCTAACATGTCCAAACCATCTTAGGCGATGCTCCCGCAATTTATCCTCGATCGAGGTTACACTCAGTTTACCTCTTATTACATTGTTCCTAATCATATCATTTCTTGTGTGGCCACACATCTAGCGCAGCATTCTCATCTCTGCTACCTTCATTCTCTGTGTTTGATTCTGTTACATTGGTCGACACTCTGCCCCATATAACATAGCCGGTCTTACTACCGTCCTATAGTATTTTTCCTTTAGCTTTAACGGGAACTTTCTATCACACAGCACCCCGGATGCCATCCTCCACTTCTGCCAGCCTACTTTAATTCTGTTGTTGACATCCTCATCCACCTTATTAAAGTAATTTTATGACTCTTATTATTAATATTGTTATAACATTAAATTTAAAATATATAATTTTTATTGTAAATTTAAACTTTTATAATACAAAATAGTAGGGGGTCCATAACTGGCGTGATTAGGATTGCCACGTGACTTGATGGCGTTACGGACTCCCGTGTAATTATAACTCACTGCCTCGTTAACCGTTGCCTGGCTCCTAGAATATATTGTATAAATTCTTTATTTTATTTTTTTATTATTATATTAACTTTGTTAAATATATTGTTTTTATTTATATATTATTAAATTATAATTAATTTAATTCTTATATTTTGTAAATGCCCTATAGTCGTCTAGCGTTTAAGTTATAATGGATCTATTTTCATGCAAATAAAGTGGTTTTATTCTTGAAAAGAGTGTTTTTTATTTATAGTTTTTGTTTTTTTTAATCTTTTAAACATTACAATGAAAAATTGAAAAAAAAAAAAAATTTTGATTCTACAAACTATTATTTAATGATCGAAAACCCAAAACATTTAATCAATAATTGATAAAAAAAAAAAGCTCTTATAGTTAATAGTTAACATATATATAATATATTCTATAGTTGAAGACAAATAATAAATCGATTTTAATTCAAAATTTTTGTATTTTCAACTCACTATAATTTGAATCCTTTTATGTATTTAATTTCATGAGATCACTTGTTGGACTTATAGCGCTCCAATTTATCTAATTGTGAGTAGGGAGTGTTCTAAATTGGAGTCTAATTTGTAAGATGTTTACCATCTTGGATGTTTTGGTATTTCTGGTTGTTGTCTTTGCACCATGCCTTACACTACTACGCTTTTTCAGACTTGTAATTCAATTATAACAACAACAACAATAATAGTCCTAGTGCCATAAGGGCTCCCGAATACATAGAGTCTGGGAGGTGGATGCAAATAGTCTTTCCACTTTAAGATACTACCCTGAATGAAGGTTGTTTTCAAGGACCTCCAACCTGGGAGGCTTGTAATCCAATTATTGAAAAAAAATGAGCCCAAGAAATGAAATCCATTTTTACAAATTAATAATTTTTCATAATATATTTGACTGTATAAATTTGGTAAATAAATTAGAAATATATAATATTCATCCTTCAAAATCCCACTTGCTTCTGTGTGTATATATATATTTTATTTATTTATTTTTCCTTCTTTTGGGAGAAAAGTGTGTGGGAAAAGGTGGCAGTAGAGCATGCTTCAAAAATAATTGTGACCCAAAATAAAGCATGCTTCAAAGTAATGCTTCTTGTGCAGAAAATATTAAATTTATTAAATTATATATTTAAAAGTTATTTATTATAAAAAATACTATTACTTAGTTATTTTTTTGGATAATAATTACATTTTATTGTGTATATTTAGGGGTGGTAACAGAGGGTAAAACCTGCTACCCGTGGGTGCCTACCCCGTTTGAAGTGGGTATAGATACAAGTGAGGTGGACAATCGGTACGGGCTGGGCATGTAGAAACACCCATCACAGGTACGAGGTGGACACAGGGTATAAGCTTGTACTTGTCCTACGCTGCTCCGCTCCATGCTTGCCCTACCTTACCTAGATATATCCGCCTTATAGCCATCCACTATCCGCCAGTTACTCGCCACTTCTTATTTATTTATTTATTTTTGTTGTCTTAATAGTTACAAAGGTTATATCTTAGATAATATGTTGTATTTTGTGTTTTAACTTACAAATATAAAATTCATATATAGCTGTAAGTACATGGCAGGTTTTGGGTACCTATTAGATACATGCGAATAATGAGGCGGATATGGATATACTAGACAAGACAGCTATGGTATCCAGTTTAAATATGTGACTGACATGAGGCCATTAAGGAAAACATTCGATATCCGTCCAACTCCATTACCATCCCTTATGTATCATACGTCAATTAATAGAGTAATGCTACATGACACGAGACGGGAGTGCACAAAAATGCCATGACTAGGCAATAGTTTGTCGTATTTATAATCATCCATTTCTCACGACATTTTTATGACTTTTTTTCTCGTAGCATCCAGTATTTTTTTTAAATTAGTAATTACTATTGGCATGGTTCAACGACCCAATCTTGGTGGGTCCCACCTCACACACGCCATGCGCCACTTCTGGTCCTCTCCTCCTCTAATTATAATTAAGGTCCTTTTAAAATTACTATTCTATAGCTTTAATTATAAAATTGTATCTTATATACTTTTCAGGTTAAGAGTCCTTAGAAATAGTCCCTCGTTAGGGTATCATCCTGAAGCGGTAAGGATGCGTACATTCTACCTCCTCGGATCTTGCTTACCCCGGAGCCCCTGAGACACTGGATCTGTTATTGTTGTTGTAATTATAATTGTATCTTATTTATACATATTTAAATTTAATTTGTTAAATTACTATACTATAGAATTTAAATTATAATTATATGATTATATTAAATTTCATATTCATGCTCTATTGCAACATATATTAAGTTTATTAAATAATTAAACAACTAAATCGCCTATTTAAACTAAAATTCCAGTGGTCAAAAAAGAGTTATAAAGAAGTGCGGCTCGCGTGAGAGCCCATTTGACTCTAATGATTTTTCTTTTTCTTTTTCTTTTTCTTTTTTAGGCCAACTAAAGACATTTTTTTGGGACATAATTGCAAATAATGTAAGTAAGTGTTTAGGGTTTTCAAATTTTTGGAGTTCTAAATTTTGGATGTGTAGTTTTTAAAATATCTAGTATTATATTTTTAAGACAATTGTTACTCTCATTTAAAAATTTTGTTTTGGACCCTGAAAATATGTGGGCCCGTCATGTGTCTACTAGTGCTATTTGGGAGATCATTTAAGATGTTTTGGATAATTATATTTCACAATTTTGTATTTTTTGGAAAGATGTATCGATAGTGAAGGTATAAAAGCGAGAATACCTAATGTTTGTATTTAAATCTAATAGACTTTTTCTTCTTCTTTTTTTTTTTTTTCTCCTAGTAGTTTAAAATTTTTGGATGATTACTTCGTTACAAAATCTATTGTGTTTCCTAAAATGAAACGGTAGTATTTTATTAGAGTATCCTTTTTAATATAGAGACAATTTTAACAATAAAAGTTTTAGAAAGTCGTCATTATTTCCCTGACATCAATAAAAAATAAAGAAATGCATTGGCAATAACTCTGGAAACAACCTCTCTTCAAGGTAGCCCCCTGAAGGGGGAAGGCTGCGTACACCTACCCTCCCCAGACCCTGCTTTTGCGGGAGCCCTTGGTGGCATTGGGTTTGTTGTTATTGTTATATTGGCAATAACTCTATCCAGAAAAAAAGCTATGATAAATTTTCCAATGTTATAGAAAAATGTGTTCTTATATATATATATATATATATATATATATATGGTGGAGTTCTTATGAGAGTGTGAGAGCGTCGAATCCTAACCTTCCGTTATAATGGATGGCCAAGATTTGTTGGACATTAAAAAAAATAACAATTTATGACTAAGATTTGTTAAGTATTCAAAACAAATTAATTTCCCTCCCTTATCCTTTCTTTCTTTCTTCCCCATGAAGGGGCATGGGCCGTAAATTATTATTATTATTTTTTAATGTTCAACAAATCTTGGTCGTCCATTGCAATGGAGGGCCATGATTCGCCCCTCTCACGCTCTCATAAGAATGCCGCCTTAATATATATATATATATATATATATATATATATATATATATATATATGTATGTATGTATGTATGTATGTATGTCTGTATGTATATTTGGGTTCCTAGTGAAAGAGTGTTATAATATCCGCATAGCTGGTCATAATAATATGTAAATCTATGGCTAATGGGCTTGGCCTTATACTAAGAATAATACTATTGTTTTAGTACCTTTTCTTTTAATGGAAGGTCAAACTCAGACCTCAGGCTTTTATTAGATTTTTATTAATTAATGGATTTGATTACAAGGATTTTGATGAGATACAAGTGAAAGAAAGAGAAAAACGGGGAGTGTCTTTGCTCTGGGAGTCCTTCAAATGATTATGAAGGGAGAGCAGTGAACTTAGCTTTCTCTAGGATTCTGAGTCTTATTTATAGAGGTTTTTCCCTTAAGAATTCGTTGAAGAGCTGTGCTTTGTTGGAGGGTGTATTTCACCCGGTATGGAACGGTGGGCGAGATACCCCTGGTTCTTGGACCCACGGCTTCGGGCCATCATCTGTCCGAATCACAATACGGGGACGGGGTCCCAATCGGGCCCTCGGGCGAGTGGGCATCTCGGGTAGAGATACCTCCTCAGAGCTGAGGCGTGTGCTTCACTGAGGTGTTATTGCCAGATTTTCCGGGGGCCGGAACGTTCCCAGTTGGCCTGATGCGTCCATCTCTTCTCGGCTGCAGTTAGAGTTCCGAAGTTGTCCTCCAGGCGTGCATCTCGGTCCGAGATGCACCTGCGTCCCGGTAGCCGCGCTTCCTTCATTTGGGGGCCTTCTTCTACTCAGGGTCCGGGATATGTCCTGTCGGCAAGATGCGCTCCTTTCTTCTTGATCGAAGGTAGAGTTCAGAAGTTGTCCTCCGGAGGTGCATCTTGGTCTGAGGTGCAGTCACGTCCCGGTGGTCACGTATCACTTGTTCAGTTGCTATTTTAAGAGTTATCAACTACATTCATCTATTATAAATATACAAAAGAACACTCTTAGTCGATACATTGCTCGTTATTTTATAAAGTGTAAAAAAAGTATATATATATATATATATAAGGAGAACAGTGGGGGTGAAGTAAAATGGAAGACAAGAGAAATCAAAACAGTGTCGTTTTATGGAGTCAGTGAGAAGACACGACGTCATCACCCTCTGCTCCTTTGTCTCTCCTTTTTGTCCAGCCTCACCCCCCCCCTCTTTTCCATTTGGGTAATGTCAATTTTATAAAAATCTTCGGACACGGTAGTATCTTAAAGGGGTAAGGCTGTGTACATCTTTCCTTCGACCATGCATATGCAAGAACCTTTAAAGCACTGGTCGGTTGTTGTTTTGTTGTTGTCAAATTTTATAAGAAATTGATATAGCCGCACTTTGGCTTTAGGCGGCTTATATATCAGATGGATCCAGCCGGGTCAATGCCACCAAGATCGGTAACTTGGCGGGTTGGAGTACGCAAGATGCCTGGTTTGAAGAGTTGGCGGATACGTGGCAGAGTTTTACATTAATTAGGAGGCTTTGGCTTAGATTAAATTAAAAGATAATTATCAGTTATTTTAGATAATTATTAAGTTTTTTTGTATTTATCCTTTTAATTTTAAGTCTTTTAGTCTGATGAATTAGCTCCGACCTTGGGTTTTTATTCATTCACATGTTTAGAAATTTATCCCTTTTTATGTGTTTTTTCTAGTTATCGTGTTGTCAAAATTTAATTAGACTTTTTCCCCTTTATTCTTAATTATTTTCGCAGTAGAATTTAAAGAAAAGCTGTTGGATCTTCCATTGCCCTAAATTTCCTTATTGTGCTGCATCAGAAATCTGTTTGAGCGACAAGATGAGAAACATAAAGATTAGTTAAAAGGGTTTGTCTATTGTGTGCTCATTAAACACGTATTAACATATATATATTATATCATATTCTACCATTTTCTTAATAAAAGTGTAGATAAGGTATATTTATTGCACATGTTAATGTACATTTAGTAAAAATATGAAATAAGTATTTCAAATTACATTATAAATTAATGTGAGGCAAAAAATACCTAAGATCTGAGTTCGATTTAGATACTAAAATAAGATATGGGAAGTAAACAATAAAGTAAAAGAGAACAAGCACCAAAGGCAATCATATTTACGTGGAAAACCCTCAAAGAGAGGGAAAAACTATGGGCAGAGGTAGAGAACTTTTATTGATCAAAATTGTTGAGTATTACCAGAAAATTCTTCACTCTTTCTCTCTCTCTCTCTCTTTGGTTGAGAAAATGGCTCTCAAAACCTAAGAAAAAAGAAGAGCATATATATATAGTTGTTAGGATTATGTTTCAAATTACTTGTTTTAAGTTTATGGGATTGCCGTGGGGTCACCGATCGATTGGGAGGGAAGCCCGATTGATAGGGTGATTTAAGAAAATTTTTGGGATTTTTTGGTCCGTAAGGGGGTCGATAGATTGGCCCGGTTCCGATTAATCAGCACACCGATCGATCGGGTGTTTCCCGATCGATCGGGACCTCCCAGACCCGCGCCTATAAATTAGGACGTAGGGTTTACGTCATGGTATCCAATCAAAAGAGTGAGGCGCCGCCGTTGAGTGTAAAAGGTGATTTTGTAATTCCTCTAATTCAGATTTTGAGTGCTACGAAAGTTAAAAGAAAGTGATTGTAATTCTTTCATAGATCTCATTAAGAGGAAGTGTCATTGTAATTCTTCCGTTCAGTATCAATAAAGAATCTCCATCTCCGCTCGTGGTTTTCTCCCCTCTCGATTGTAGAGGGGTTTCCATGTAAATATTGTGTGTTCTCGTTTGTTCTTTCTTTCTCCATATTTATTTACTTCTCGTTTGTGTGAGTCATATTATTTGAATCGAATCAATTGGTTAGGGTTCACGCTTCCGCATCAAGATTTATCCGCACAAATTGGTATCAGAGCATATCAGATTTGTTAAGATTTCCCTAACAATAGTATAAGAGATAAACCCTAAAAAAATATGAAATCAGGTACAATCTGACCTGAATAAAAAAGGTTCGTACCATGGGTGGCCCCCCTTTGGAGGTTAATGTTGGGCAACGGTCCCTTCACTTCACCACAGAACTCTGTTCAAGATTTGAATAAAAAAAAATTTGAGACACAACTTAACAATTAAGCATTTGGCATTTTGATTTTAACTTTTGGATGGCTTTTCCACTCAGCTTTTGGTTTGTTGGTGTGAACAAAGTAATTTTGGAGTGGTGCCCATGGAAATGAGCAACTTTTCTGCCATATATGTTCCTCTGCCAACAAGCATTGCCAACTATTCCCATTATTTACTTTTTTTTTGATTTCGTCTTATAGTGTCAATGAATTAATTATTTCAAAAATTTAAGCTGATAAGTGAAGATTTATAAATCATTTTATACTTTAATATATCCTCCCACACAAATGCTCATTTGTGCTTAAAGAATGAATATTGTACGAATCCATCTCATATCTTGTGTTTAAACTATGTTAAATATAGAAAGGGGGACAGTTGGGTTTTGAACTCATGACATCTTGGTTAATGAGATTCTGATACCGTGTCAATAAACTAATAATCCCAAAAGCTTAAACTGATGGGTGAAGGCTTAGTAATGGTTTTATATTCTAACATATATGTTGAATATTGGTTCATATATATATATATATATACTGACTATGTCAAATAATACTTAGGATTATATAAAGTATTGAACAATATTGACCAAAACGATGAGCATTGTATATAAGCAACCATGCAATGCGTCGTTCAAGGCTAAAATAGAGAAATATGAACTGGGTGGCATGTGATGTAAATAACTGGAAAAATAGCCTAATTACGAGCCCGTGTCCCTGCCTGTCACCCACCTCGTTCCGTTACCCCAGCTTAGCAGTGTTCATGATTCAGTTAACCAAACTGAAAAATATTCCTGTTCAATTAATCGTAATCAAAATATTCAAAAATCGTTAATCGTTACAGTAATAGAGAAGATCGGTTAACCGATTTTCGGTAAATCTACAATTTTATTCCGTTATGTCGGTTAACCGATAACCGAAAAAATAATATAACGCCTCTTTCACTGTATATGATCCATCTCCTTAAGGGTTTTTAAATGCTCAAAAAATACATTAAACATGAGAATATTCAACAAATTATAAACTTATAATACAATTCTAAAAAATTAAACATTTAATATATCATTTTAACCAATATGCAGGCAAACGAATGGTACTAGATTGTAGCAATATAATGCTGAGTTAGTATTTGGGATATACTAATAAGGTATGAGTACTCTACGATAGGAGATAAATTGGGGAAAAAGGATAAAGTTTATCATGTATTATATAAAAGTCACTTATATGCTATAAAAGCATATCTAGTGAATAATATAATATTATAAACATGTAAAAACATATATGATACATATTATTTCCTTAATTTAGTTAATCAAAATGGACAAATCACTAACCATTACTGTCCCGAAATACCGCAAATTTATTTGGTTCGGTTAACCGTAGCAGAAATTCAGTATGGTCCGCATTTTTGAGTCGGCATTGCGAAATTTCAGTTCGGCATTTCGGTTGCGAATTTTTTTTGAACACCCCTTACCAGACGCTTCATTAATGTTGGAGACTCCACGTATGAATCTAGTATAAGAATCTCACATTGAAATAATGAGAGTGAAGAGATCCATTTATAAGACTAATGTGTTACTCCACTTATTGCCAATTAGTTTTAGTATGGAACCTTACTTGGGCTTATAGATGGGCTTTGTATATTCCAACTCCATGGATCAGGCTTAAAAGGCTCAGTGAAATTTAACAATTAACAGCCTGGACATGTGTCTTCCATCCCGTGCCTTTTCTTAAGATGGGTATCGCTTTGTTGACAGCCCAAATTGTGTTTCTTTGGGCATATTTCAACTGTTGGATGCAACGACGATGAACGGCAATGATGGTGCCATGCACAGTTTCACACGGTTTGAGGCACTTGGGTATATAAAGGGGGCGGATACTAGAGAGAACGACTTTTCGTCATTTTTCCTTGGTGTTTTCTTCTTTCTTTCATTCTCTCCCCTTTTTCCATACGTTCTCCAACGAAACCCTAGTTTAGGCTTGCCTCTTCCACTTCTCTGAGCGCAATTACAGGGTGATAGAATGAAGATCTGCTATTGTCAATTGTTTTTTGTAAGCTTTCTGATTTAAAAGCCTAAGTTCTTGTACGTAATTTGCTCATGCATTTGGCTACTGGTCTATAATTTGTGAACAATCACTGTATAGTGGATAACAACAATAACAAATCCACTACCTCAAGGGCTCCCGCCTAAGCAGGATCTGGGAAAGGGTGAATGTACGCAGCTTCATTCTTCAGGATGCTACTCTAAAAGGAGGTTATTTTCAAGAATCCAGGGCTAACAAATGGAAGTAAACTTGGACATACTCTGGTTATTAGTTAAAGCGCCATGTGGGCAAGAAGATTACTGGACATTTGTTAATATCATCTGTTGTGTCAGTGAGAGTTGTATTAACCAATTAATTATACATAATTAATCACTGAGATCTTCAATTAAATTATTTTATATTATTTTTTTATTCTATTTCGAATTGGGAAATGTTAAGTATTAATCGCCAACACGTGTGTCTTTAGACTTTGAATGAGAGGTGATGTTTAATTAATGTTGGACAAGAGTTAAAAAAATTAGTTCATGTCTAGTATAATGTTAAAAAAATTATTTTGATTAGTATAATATTTTTTTTTATTTTTATAAGTATAGTGCTAAAAAGTTTACATAAAGATAATTTAATATTTTATTAATTATTTTCATATATTAAATATGTTCACAATTGATTCCTAACTTTCAAAAATGGTAATTGGGTTTCAGACTCCACCACGAGTGGCAAAAAAATTAGTTCATTCCTAGTTTAGTGCCAAAAAAATTCATTAACATTAGTAAAATACCTTTTTCTTAAACTTCGCAAGTTCAATTTAAAAAAAAAAGCATATAGGACCAGCTTTTTTTAGTGTTTTTCATCATTCTTTCTTGTATAAATGAATATTAATTACCATATTAATATATATATATATATATATATATATATATATATTATTTATAGTAAAGAAGTTGGCCTCTCTTTAAAAATATATTTTCCAACATAATCTCAAGTTCTACAGTTTCAACATTAACCTCATTAAGCACAAACTTCATATAAACATAATTAAAAGAATTATTTCCCTTATCTTCAAACAAGAATCAAAGATGAAGGAATCATATGGAATTGTAGTATCTCGAATTACGTTCAGAAATTACTCTACATATAACAGAATAAGTTTAAATTTATAGACCCTACTTTTGCGGGAGTCCTTGGAGGCACTGGGTTTGTTGTTATTATTGTATAACAGAATAAGTTTAAATTTACAGACCGAAAAAGTAACCCTAGAAAATTATTTTGGTAAATACTTAATTAAACATTCTTCAACTAATGATGCCAATAAATTAAATTGAGGAATGACAACAAAAGGCAATAATTGAAGAATCTTAACCTGTTTTTGTACATGATTAGTACAACCTATATACCATTGATAATTAAGGTAAACTTTTAATTTTAATTTGTTCTTTTTTAAAGGATAATCTAATTTTACATCAAGGAAGCAATGTCATTACCACGGAAAAGTTTTTGAGTTTTTTTTCTTTTCCGAAATATAAATTAGACAAAATAATAGTGGGTAACACAAAATCTTTTTTAATAGCACGAGAGAAAATGGACTATTTTTACGAAAATTTTGTGAACGAATAATATTTTTTTAACAAAATAATAGGAACAATTTTGTGACCCAAATTAGATGAATTTTTATTGTGATACGATCATAGTTAAATATTTAGTGAATAATTTATTCGGTTGAATCGTGGATTTGACTAAATGGGTATTTTTTCACATTAATAGGAACAAAAATTAAATATATGGCACGAAGTGTAATTTATTCTATAGAGGTTGAATCTTATTGAGCCGACCCACGCGGCTAGAACATTTTGATATAGAATAAATAAGCTTCAGTGGATAGCCTTATATTAATAATAATATGGATAATGTTATTTTTTATTACACAATAAGGATTTTTTTTGATAATTGAGAATTTATAAATATGAAGATCGATCAAGAGATCGCAAAACAAACAACACAGCAATCAAGGGCAAACCGACAAAAAAATCTCCCACAAAAACTCCAAACCCCTACAACACCGAGAGAAAAGAAGACACCACAGACACGAAACAAGCAAAACCAAGCTCAGGAAACAACAAGAGCGACGGCCCAAAAGCCCAAGCGACCGACAAAAGATCCAGACAAACACAACACGAGCACAAGGAGGCGAGGAGGAGAGAGCCGAGACAAACACCCAACACAAACAGCCAACGGGAGCGAACCACCACAAAACAAAAGCAAACAACCACTGGCCACCCACAAGAACAGGCCACACGCCTACGCACCCCAAAAGAAAAGACGAGAAGAAAACAACACCAGACCATCAAAACAGAACACAGGACGCCAAAAGCAACCAAGCCAACAGGACATCATCCTATAAATAGGGGCTTAAGGCTTGTATGAAATCTAATTTTCGGAATGTTAACAGCTCTCTCTCTCTCTCCCGTACTACTCTCTCTATCTGTCTCTCAATTTCACTTCTCTTCTCCCGTAAACTCTATTTCTTTTGATTGTTAATTGGAATTGAAATTCCTATATCACATTTGATGTTCTCATATAAGTCTAGTGAAGGTTTCATCAAAAAATAATTAGTTTCAGAAAAAATAACCAACTAAACTTATATATTAATCTCTTCTTTTTCATAATTTTTATGTGAGATTCTAAACTCGCACATAGACAATTAGATTCAAGATGAAGCCTTTCCTTTCAGAAAATTGGTTAAAGTATAAGCTATATTCAAGTTTTCAAGTTAATTATTTAAAAAAAAAATTAAAAAAATCATTGGATAAAAAGGTGGTGGTGACGGCGGCGGTGGAGAAAGTGGAGAGTGTAGGGGTGGTTGATAATATCAAGGGATTAAGTGCTTTTTGAGTTGTTGACCATCTCTTTCTCTCCTCTCCTAGCATGCTCTTGCTTTCCCAAAAGTATTTATTTTCTGGGGTTACCAAAGAGGGCACCAACACGCCGTTATCGAATTTCATTAGAACTTCGAAGTTAAGCGTGTTTGGGCGAAAGTAGTACCAGGATGGGTGACCTTCTGGGAAGTCCTCACCCTCAGGTTGGGGGCACTGGGAAACAGCCTTTCTTCAGGTTAACACCATGAGGGGGGAAGGCTGCGTACATCTGCCCCCCCAGACCTTGCGTAGGCGGGAGCCCTTGAGCCACTGGGTATGTTCCTAGCCACGGGTTGGGTTAAATTGAATCAAAGGGTGGATTTTTAATAAATTACTTGCATTTAACGTAATTGCGCCACAAAAATTACATCAATGACTTAACTTGAATTTGAGCGAAGGACTAAATTGACACAATTAAAAATATAAAGACTAAATTGATAAAATAAAAAAAGTACAGAGATTTTTGGTGTAAATAACCCTATTTTCTAATATTGAAAATTAAAAAAAAAAAACTTTTTCACTAGGCTTAATTTGTGCATCTAATTATGTTATTAATTTATAGAAAGAATGATTGTTTTAAATTATTTTCTATGGTCAAACTATCCTTTAACAAGCCAATTAAGTACTCAATTTGGATACAAAAATTAGGTGTCTTTTATATTTTATTTCTAGGGGTGTAAACGAACCTGAATATCTAATAAATTACTGGTGTTCGAAATCGAATAGGGCTTGTTTGTGTTTGTTATGAAGGCTATATAGTTTATCAAGTTCAGTTTGAGCAGGCTTGATTAAATTTAACGAGTTAAGATTGAAAACGGGGGTGCCCAACTCATTAATGTTCACAGATAATTTGATAAGGTTTTGATAAGAACTCACTAAAAGCTTGTTAAGGGATTGTTAATAGGTCGTCAATAGTTGGTACAACAACAACAACAAAAAAACCCAATGCCTCGAAGGGCTCCCGCAAAAGCAGGGTCTGGGGAGGGTAGATGTACGCAGCCTTCCCCCTTCAAGGGGCTACCCTGAAAGGAGGCTGTTTCCGAGGACCCCCAGCCTAAAAAGTTTGTCCGAATCAATCAGCCAAAGACCTGGCAATAGGAGAAGCATCAAAAATGCATGAGTATGGCCAAAAAAAAAAAAAGGATATAAGGTGAGATAAAGAAAAGGTGAGAGGTCGTTAATAGTTGGTATTGACTAGAAATGATTCGATAAGGACTCTATAATAACTCAAATGGCTCAGTTTGGTAGCAAGCTTAACTCGATAATAAGCTTGGCTTGGGTACAAGTTCAATTAAGCTTGATTAGATTAAATAGTTGAGCTGAGCCAAGTATCGAAAGTATTAAATCTTATCGAGCCGAATTCAAACAAAGGTTCAAAAGACCTGGGATCGAGCTTGAGCTCAAATAAGGGGGTGCTTGGCCTAGCTTGGTCTGTTTACGCCCCTATTTGTTTCCTTTACGATAAAGGCAAATCGAGAATAAACTTGCTAATTTTTTATTCAATCTATTGGGTTGACCCAAATTGAACCCAATAAACTAGGGTTAGAGTTGATGGTTTGATGATCCAAACCAGAGGGACCCAACCTGATTTTTGTGTAACGAGAACTTGTATTTTGACATTGGGCCATTGGTTTATTATTTTAAAGCCTTTTCGTAGTTTAAGTGAAAACTAAAAATTAAAAATTTAGAAAAAAATCATTCTTAAAATCTGAAAACAATAAAATAAATAAAATAGTTTTAGGTTTAGTTGTTTGTCATCTAGGAATAAAATATTTTATTTTATTCTTAATTTTCGAGAAAATTTTGAAAAAAAACTATTCAAATTATATTATCACTTGTGACCGAGTGTGCGAACATCACCACAAAAATTTACGATTAGGGTCAAGCATTCATAAGCAGAACTCGAAGTAACCTAATTCGATGAACCCATTTGTTAGATCTACTCGCGCTAATCTCTTCGGTTGATTACGAAATAATTATTTTATAGATACTGGCTTTTCTTTCAACAAAATACAAAATAGGAAAATGAGCTCATCGAAGACCAACAGCCCCTTTTTTATTCGAACTCGATAAGCTTTAACGAGCTTGAGCTTGAGAGAGCTCGGGTTGAACTTTTAATCATTTCTTCAAACTCAATTTAACAAACCAAACACTAAGCAGGCTCCTAATGAGACTTCTCAAAACTTTAACAAACCGAGCACTCTTGTTTAGAACTCTAACCTTTATGTTTATCAGGACTACTCAAGCTTGGCTTGTTAATAAAAGATGAACAAGCCTTTATTAATTTTAATTAGGTACCTTGAGTTTTAAATATATAAATATGATATCATGAGCTTTGAAAATTTTGTCATCTAAGTATTATATATGCCGAGATATGGTGAATTTTTGTTAGATTCCGAATAATTTTCAGCAAGAAATAATGATGTAATACATGATTATGAATCATATATGAGCCGCATCTGCTAGATTAGCTAGGGAGTTGGCCTATTTCCCATTACATTCCCCCAAGGAAACGAATGCACGACCATGGCAAGACATTCTCCACAGGTTCAACATTCTATGCATCTGGTACCAGAATGCTAGATTATTAGTGAGGAGATTAGAAATCCTGCCCCGCGGTTGGCAAATGAAGGGGTGGGAATTGCTTGGCAGCCGTCTAGACATGTTTCCCTCCACCTCGACGGCCAAATCATTGGGAGATGGGCCTTGTACTGATCGATCCTGCATGCCGTGCCTTACGCTTCACAGCAGGTTGTACAACCTCCCCGACTATTGCCATGGGTCTACAATGGTGAAGCTCTAGCTGATCACTACTATGCTCAGATAACCACACTTAATATCGATACTTGGGGAAGTAACAGTGATAATAAATCAACAACATTTGGGCCTGAATTCCCTCCAGGATTCGAGCCCATAGCAGTAATCGGTAACTCTCAAGCTGAGGATAGTTTGCCCCATAGTCAGCAAGTATCAGCTCCATTCATGGAAGGGCCTATCACGAACTGGAGGAAAAAGGAAAAATTCCGCACAACAAAAAGAGAGAGAAAAGCGATCAAGTGCAAGATAAAGGAAAGAGAGAAGCGGGAGTTGCAAGACTTTCTGAAGGATATGTCTCCTAGAAATAATGTTGGAAAATCATCTAAGACAGCCGGAAGGAGGAAAAAACGGAATAGGGAAAATCGAAGCCAGAAGATCACGGAAGAAGAGTATGATGAGAGGATCTTGAAAGCTGAGTGGGTAATAGAGATAGGAGAAAATGTGGGTTTCAACTTTGATGGTTTCGACTCGGCTATGGTGGTAGACATTCTTTCCCAATTATATGGGTTGAGTGTTGGGTTGTGGCTTCAGTCCCATTCCTGGTTCTTGTGTCGGCCTTCTGGTTCTTCTCCAATTAAGATCCCTATGTATGATGGTTCTGTGCGCGCTGTTGTTTCTTGTCCTCGTGTCTTTTCTGATCCTATGCTCAGTGGTTGCTGTGTCTTGTTTTGAAGAGAGCGTTTTGATCCTATTTTCTTGTTTTGTGTTAGTTGTTTTTGGTCCCGTGTTGTTGCAGTCGGACTCAGGCCTCACCTAGCTAGTGGCCGGCTTGTTTAGCGACTTTGTCACAATTTATCGAAAACATATGAGCTACGTTGGTATTTTCAACGGAAGTTAAGTAGATTACAAATTTCAAAATAAAAAATCATCAATATTTTTAATAAAAATTCACCAAAATTTAGTATAGGATACCTGATTGACAAAACATTCATAATTCAGGGTAACTTAAGTGGTGAAATAAATTTAATATTACTATATTGTATATATAGTTAAACACTTACATTTAAATGATACAATGCCCAATTTTCAGTATGCCAAGGTGATAATTTTCCATTGCTAAAAAAAAATGATGATACAACAACAACAAAAGATCCAGTGTGTAACGATGTAAATAGGCTTTTCATCTAACTGTTCTTCATTACCAATGTCATAATATTACGATTTGTGTATAGGATGAGGGAAATGGCGACGGTTTAGTAGGTTTTACAACCTATCCCACCATTATTTGGACAATTTTATTAAATATATATAACTTTTTTTAAATTAAAAAATTATTTCATAAAGTTTTTAAACTGTAATACAAATACATGAAATCTCAAACTATAATTCGCAATGTTCGTTATAGCTAGCCTATAGGCCGGCTTACCAGTTAGGGCTTTGGTACTTGATTTATTTCTTTGCAACCTTTTATTGTCGTGGTCGTTCCATAAATTCCTCCTATCTACCCTCTTTTAAGTGACTACCGAGTCAGGTCGATTATTACTTCGAGCAATCTAAACAGTCATATGGGTCTCCTAAATTGTAGAGACCTTTCAAGGCAATTACATGTTAATGCAATTACGAGTGCTATCCTGCGCGATGCACGAAGATATTTATATTTTTTTAATTTTCTATGTTATGACTTTACAATTATATTATGCATAAACATTAGTGCATACGATAAAAATGATTATAGATCTTGAACCTTTATCATTTTCACATATTAAGATTCAATACATAACTGATAGCAATTCTTGATTGACCGTTGAGTATGGACACTAAAGAAATCTGATTTCTCCCTTTTAACCACTTTTTAATTATCTTTCATATTCATAGGGTTCATATGTTATGTTAGATAGAAAATTATAATCTTATTTATACAGACGGAGGGGTGACTTCCATCAAAACACCAATAGTCGTATCCTTTTGTTAATAAACGCATCTTTTCATTAATAGATATGCCTTTTCAGTAAAATTTGTGTCTCTTTACTAAGAAACATACCAAAAAAATATACCTATTTGTTATAAGACATGTTCTTTCATCAAGAGATATATCTTTTCCTTTATGGGTGCTTTAGTTTTTTTGAAAAGGTCACTTTGTGATAAAATGACTTAGAATTGTAGGATTATTAAAATGAAGAATTTTAGGGGATTTATGGGAGGAGTGAAAGTTTTGTAATAATATAATAGATAGTTTCAGTTGTGATTTTTTAAGTATTAACTCTCAGTATAATTAATAAATTTTATGATTAAAATTTGTATATCTTATTATCTTAGTATTTATATTCTTAAAACAAATGTTATATATAAAGAACCTTATTTAAAATGGTTGCTTAGGGCCTTGAAAAGTTCCAAACGGACACTAGTAACTACTTTTTTTTTTTGGACAAACCCATACAACTATTTGAAACTGTAAGATAAAGGTTATTTATATAAATTATTTTTAAAAGTGATTCATTTTATTTAATTACTGTAATTTTTGCATTTGTTTAAAAAGCTTCTAGTTATTATAATCCAAATATTCTAAATACTCTGTCAATGTAGTTAGCATTACGCATAGTAATGGCTCAAGTTCAAGTACTTATATTCTTGCTTCTTAATTATTATTTTGTATTTTTATCAAACTCAACTATTGTTTTGGAAACCACCTCTCTATCGAGTAGCATTTGTAAAAGTAATACAGTATACAGCTTTTTGAGGCATTGAGCTGTTACTATTGTTGATCAAATTCAACTATTGGCTTTTATTTTAAACTTTAACTCAAAACTCCTATACGTATTACTTGATTTTTTTTATATATAACTCCTCAGAGGCTACCAACATGCAAACAACGAATCCCATTAGAACTCTGAAGTTAAGCATGCTTGGACGATAGTAGTACCAAGATGAGTGACATCCTAGGAAGTCTTCGTGCTTCCCTCAGGTTGGGGGTTCTCAGAAACAACCTCCCTTCAAGATAGCACCCTGAAGGAGGAAGGTTACATACATCCACCAACTCAGACCCTGCTTAAGCGAAAGTTCTTGGGGCACGAGAAATATTGCTTTTACTAATGATATTGAGGAAAGATAACTGATTATAAGAACTTAAATTATAATAAATAAATTTTTTGAAAATTGTAAACTTTATGACATTAGAATGTGATTTTGTATAAAATACCCTATAATGTGTGATGAGAGAACAATAATTATTTTTAACATAATTTATGTAAACCCATAACATGTGACTCAATTGGGGCACTCATAATATATGATAAGCCTTGTACCACAGTTTTAAATATTCACTTTGAACTCTAAAACTCTCAGAACCAGCTCACATAGATCTAACACTTAGTGCTCGGAAACCATTCAACTTATAACACTTAAGTGTACGAATTACAATTAACACAATGAATTTACAACACAAAAATAAACAAAATCGATTGTCCTAAACCATCTTCCATAGCATGGATATGATTGATGCTATCACGCATACTAGTACAATTTACTTGACAAATAACACGAACACAATACAACACAACAGTTCCACAGTATTCGCATTTTCGTGGAAATTAAACTGAGGGGAAATACTTGTTAAGGTTAAAGGGAAGAGAATAGAACTCCTCGCTCCGAGTGTCACCTTTGAAAGACCTGAACTTGTCCCACCAGTGCTTGCCTCTGTCCCTCCTCACCGTCGGGTCTCTCCGGTGTATTGTGTTGTCCAGGAAGTACGCTACAATTCCTGCCACGAACGCTTCTGACGAGAATGGCACATTTACCATGTCGTTGAACTGCGAATACAAGAGGTGTCAGATTACATTATGACTACAAAATAATGCATTCATTCATCAGATTAAACTTTTGGGACAATTAGCTCTCTAACATGATATCGGCACCTTGTTAGCCAAAAGGTCACAAATTCGAATCCCATAGCCCCACTCTTAATATTAATATAATATTAGCAGAAGCGACATGCAACTGCGTTGTCCACTCCCAAAGCCCAATAGGTATTTGCGTAATAAAGCATATTAAAGTATAATATCATTTATAGACATCTAAAGTGTTCACATTTCTTGTCCCTAAAGTTCTTTTTACACGTATTTTTGTCCCTCGAACGATTAGCTTAATCACTAACCATGAAAAGCCCAATAGGTATTTGCGTAATAAAGCATATTAAAGTATAATATCATTTATAGACATCTAAAGTGTTCACATTTCTTGTCCCTAAAGTTCTTTTTACACGTATTTTTGTCCCTCGAACGATTAGCTTAATCACTAACCATGAAACCAAGAGAACCAAACAAGTGCAAAAACGACTTTAGGGATCAATACAAGAAACCGCAAAAACTTTAGGTATTAAGCTAATACAAACCAAAATATAGTAGTTATAGTTAAGTGAGGGGTAATTTGATATGGTTTGTAACATAAGCCATTAAGAAATTCAAGCAGGTTCGTTTTTGTTTGCATTACCCATCTACCGCCCGTGTGTACTGGACCGTAGCCATTGATAGCGGTGTACTCATTGAAGTACTGAGGAATGGACAGGCCAAGGAAGACTGAGAAACCCAATATGAATTTGGTCCTGAAGCTGTTCAGGTTGCAGAACTGCAGGAAGCTTAGCCCGACCGAACCTGCATTACATTTACATTTCAGTTGAATTTGTAAAATTTCACTGGATTTTAGACCTCACTCAAGGAATTAGCATATATGACGTCCACATATAAACCCAAGTGAGGTTCTATTCTAAAACCAATTGGCATTAGGTTGAGTAACTCACTAGACTTAAATGTTGATCGCTTTTCTCTCGTAACTCTGATGTGGGGCATTTTTAAGTATACTCACATGTGAAGTTCTCAACAAATTGTTATGCAAATGTGTGCAGTCGTTAGCAATGTGCAGTTCAGGCATGATGACTTTTACCCATTTGGGCTTGTACCAGCAGATACATGCTCCGTTTTAGGCGGATATGGATATATGGGTCTAGATATGGATGCAGCTACGTATAACATACATGTATAGTATAAACTTTGATTTTCATCCACCGTGCCTTACACTCACATGCCCGTTAATTACTAAGGCATATTTACAGGGTAGTACCCTGTATGGATAAGGATGTGTACATCTTGCACTCCTTAGACCTCGCCTTGGCAGAAGCCTCTTTTAGACATTGGGTGATTGTTATTGTAGAAAAACAAAAAATAGGTTTTTTGACAATAATTTTTTTTTTTCCCGTGCTTTGGGCTTCGATTTTCAATTTTCACTCAACCTTGAAAGAAACCGAAACAAAAGGCTAAAAACCAGAAAAACGATTTCCAAAGCCTTGTGTTTAGTTTCTCAAAAACTAAAAACCGTAATAGAAAATCATACTTAACAGGCCCTAAAATACTTGTCTTAACTAGTCTGCAATTGCCTCTAGCTCTAATTCATGAAATGAAAGCACGTTGATTTGCTTGAAAAATACCACGATTGTTTGAATCAGTAAGAGGATTTGTATCTACCACAGGGTAGGTGTAAGGTATAGAAGAAAATTTTGTTGGGGTAAGCATACGAGGACCCTTCTCCCGTATGCAACACTGCACCATTGTCATCCCTAATTGGCACAATGTTTCAACATTATGCACTTACCAACGTAGGCAAACAAAAGGCAGTACAAAGCAGCAATGATCGGTGAAGGAATTGAAGCGAAGACAGCTCCAAATTTCCCTGAACAATCATGTAAATGCAACGTTAGCACAATTTTTAGTAGTGTGATAAGATACTGTTAGGATATAAAATCACCACTGGGCCTTTACCTATCGATTTAAACTTTGATATAGTTGGTTTCCAAACATGGTATCGAGCCTACCGAGAGGTCCCAAGTTCAAATAGCAACAACTCCCCTCAATTTTGATATTCTTTCAACACAAAGGTATCAGGTGGGTATGGGCATTAGTCATGCTTCAAACCTATAGCATTTTCTTGAAAGGTATGGTCGAGCAAAATAATTTTTGGGTCTTTACCAATCAGTTTAAGCTTTTAAGATAACTGATTCGTTTACATATCCGATAAAGCTTTACGCCAGATATCAGGCCTACTAAACCCCAAAACTGAACATAGTGAAACAAGCCCCACAAAGAGCGAAAAGGGAAAAATAGAAAGCGAAAGAGGGGGAGGAGGCTGGGGGAGAGAACAAAGATAAGATGAACGAACCAAGGATGGAGAAGAAAATCATAAACACGGCTGATATTTGGACAACCCTTCGGCTGCCAACACGCGTCAAGGTCAGAAGACCAGCATTCTCACTGCACATACATCAGAGCAAGGGACGACTTCAGTGACGAACCCCATTATGCAAAAATCACACGTAATCTGAAACTGATGTCGCTTAAAGCAAGGAGTGTCTTTGCAAGAACTTACATAGATACTGAGGATCCCGTCACAGTTCCAAACAACCCAGATAATAAGATGGCAATTCCCTGTCAATCACAAGAATGATTTCATTTTGAATGCATTTCTATAGAGGTTTTTTGTCTGGAACAACTGTATATATCAATTCAATTCGAAAAGAATTTTAAAAAATGATTTGTGTTCACTTTAAAAAAGGTTCACAAGGATACCTATAAAGAATATTCAGAAAGAGTGGTTTACCATTAATTGTAAAGTATAAAATAATTCCTAAACCTTCACCCATCCGCTTAAACTTTTGGAATAATGGGTTCTACCTCTCATCACTATTCCTAGGTCTTAACCCATTAGTTTAACCACCAGGTGAACCACCCTCATCGTGTTTTTTCTCCAATGGATAACCTAAAAGAAGTATCTTAACCTACCTACGGATATCTGAATGTCACATAGTCACCTCACAAGCTTCTTCACAACCAAAATTTCAAAGAATATTAAATATGGAATCAAATAATAGATCACAGTGTCACAAAGCGAACTGTCGTGAATGTTACCTAAGGGGTCGCGGTAATGGCATTAAGTTTTTAGGAAAAAAAGTTGCTTTTAAAGTATTATGCTCACAAACATATGAATAAAAACCATACAATCAATAGTTTTAATATTCCTTTGATTGTTTTAACATGTACACACAGTAATGATTAAGTTTTAATATATAAAAATACACAGACATGCATCGTGAAGGTTATTACAAAAGTATCATCACATAACAACCAATCAGGTAACAGCAGCTTCAAAGCTCGAAAATAACAGCCTTCAGTTGAGTTGTTACCTGCCAGCCAACACCACGGCTGAGAACAGAAGGCGGAAACATAGTTGCACTCGCAGACCTTGAGATTGCAATGAACGCACCAGTGGACTGCATAGATAGATGCAAAAATACGCTAGACTGTGACTAAAAGCACATCACAGTCATTTGCTTTCTATTGACAATTGGGCGAAATTAGTTTATTAAATTGACAAGCAAAGAATGACATAGTGCAAGTATAGATTAACGGGGATCCGAAAAAAGAAAATTTAATACACGTAGTAGTTTTAAGGGCATTTAGGGTTGATCCCGAGATTTTAGAGGGCCAAAGCAACATTTGATTGGTGGGCTCCTTCTCTGGAAACAGAGACGTACACATCAACTTAAACACGCATTAAATAATTCACTTTATATTATGGTACCAGCTAATAAGTGAGCCTTTTATATTATATATGCCACAACATATGTTTAAGGTGTATTAGTACACATAGCTCATTATTTCTACAAGTATCAATAGTATATGAAGTAGAAACAAACTCGTAATACAATTAATTTTGAAACGGGACTCTTAAATGGAGGGCCTCTAAGCAACTGCTTTGGCTGCTTGGACAGCTTTCAGGGCATTATAAAGAAAGGAGACAAACCTCTACGAGAGTAACAAATGTGGCAAACATCATAGCAAACGCTTCACCGGCATCGAATGTAGGCGGCCCCCACTGAAATGGATATGGAACTCTAATCCTGCACCAGAACAAAGTATACGTAAGATAGAAATCTGAAACGGATGCAATAACATCAAGTTACAACTTGTTCTATCCATTACTATCCCACATCAAATGCTAGAAGGCACATGTATAGTACAAAGGGTTCGATCCTTTACCCTTTTTAGCCTCCACAAGAGTAACAAATGTGGTGAACATCATACGATCCCCATTAATGTTTTCTGATTCATTAAGACCAATGCAGTCCTTGACCTGTCTCAGTCCTCCTGGATTATTTCCTGACATACCCAAACATGGGTAGGATAACCCTCTATCTTTCTGTATTAAGCATATTACCCAAACAAGTATAGAATAACCCCTTACCCTTCACCTTCTTGATTCTCTTTACCCTCCAGCTCTTTACCCCTACTCCTCTACCCAATTGCCAAACAAAGCATGTCATGTCAAGACTCCCCACCACTGTGAGTTTTTGGAGGATTATGTACTCAACCTGTCCTTACTTTTGAGGAGAGATTGAATTCGAGATTTTAACTCATGACCTTGTTTATGCTGGCTTACTTTGTGAGGAGCCTAGTTTCATACTGCAAGGGGCCAAGTCCGATGGAGTAGAGGATCCCCTCGGAAAAATGTTTTGGGCCTCGGTTTTTGGAGATCTTAGCTAAAACTAGGGTTTCATGTGGTGCGCCTATTTATACCTGGTTATAGGGTTTGAGAGAGTAGAGCAAATTGAAGAAAACTCTCTGTAACAATTCCAAGAAATAAAATTCTCCCTGCAACTCCGTGGACGTAGGCAATTTTGGCCGAGCCACGTCAATTTGTGTGTGATTTATTTTTCTCGCTGAGTTTTTTGTTGTTTAGTCATTGCGTTTCCTAACAGTTTATTGTGCCAAGAAAAAAGAATTTTCACCTTTAGGGTGTGAATTTATCATAACTGAAATTCAAATACGAAGCAGGTCATATGTTGCTTTAGAAGTTCTTGTCCCCATCACTACTTCCAAATAGGATTTTGAAGCATTTTCCTTCATCTAATAGTACTTTCTGCCAGGAAAGCATGGACCTAATTAAGGATAAGTACCAGTTGGACCTATAACACTAGCATAAATGAAAAAACTGTTGGGAAGAATTCACAAACTATTCAACAAAAACGCAAAAACATGGACAAAGCAACTCAACAATTTGCATGAAAACCCTCCCTTAGCTAGAGGAAAAAACCACAAGACTTGAATAAGAGCCTCATCCACTATTGAAATTTTGGAGTAAAATCTCTAATCGTAAACCAAAACCCAATCTCTCAATTTCTCAAGACAAATGTACTTTTGCCCAATAAAAGCTACAAACTTGCGCACTTACAATTTTTGGATGGAAAAGTTGCAAACCCTCAATCAAAATAATCCAAGTGTGAACACACACAAGCCACTCACAAAACACTAACGACCACACTCTCTCCCTACCCAGGTTACTCCCAAGTACCCCTTACTAATTAACGTTAACCCCTCTCATCTTTCCTCTCTAGCGGTGCCCCTAAAAAAACTGTAAGCCCCTTTTGAAATTTAGTTACCTATCTTTAACTTACATCAATTCAAAATCAAATCCCCAATCTGTAGGTAACCAGATCATATCTAAATCCCAACAAAACATCTCTCTCCTTTTTCATTATAAATCTTTAATTTCAAGCCAATAAGTAGGGGTGTAAATGAGCCGGCTCGTCATAAAGCTCGAAAAGCTCGGCTCACTTTGAGCTTGAGCCGAGCCGGGCCAGCTCGTTTAGCTTATCGAGCCGAGCCCGAGCCTATTGAAGCTCGAGCTCATAGGCTCGCGAGCCTAAATGAGTCTAAGCGAGCTTTTATTAATATAATATATTTGCTTAAATATTGCCCAATGAATCATATTGGAGCCTAAATGAGCTGATCCCAAGCTTGAACGAGCCCAAACGAGCCTATATTGAGTTTAAATGAGCTGAAATATTGCAAGCCTAATTTGAAGTTCACCGACCTTAGATTGAGCCAAGCCGATTCCGAGCTTTAGACGAGCCGAGCTCAAGCCCGAATTTTCAAAGCTCGGCGAGCTTCAAGTCAAGCCCGAGCCGAGCTTAAAGCTAACGAGCTGAACCTTGAGCTGGGCAGGCTCGGGCTTGGCTCAGCTCAAATACACCACTACCAATAAGGGGGAAAGCAAAGAATCAGGGATTACATCTTGCAAATGATATTAGCAAAACACTACCAAGGTTGAAGCCTTGGACAAGTGGTACTAGGTTTGATTCCTCTCTTCCCAAACCCTACTTCTTACTAAAGAAGGGCGGAGGTAAAGAAATCAAATGGACTTCCAAGACAAGTAGGTGTTCAACGTCACCGCCCACAGAGGGAAACAAATCATAGCATCACGTATTCCCAGAAACCATTATGAAAGCGTTGCGACACTTCACACAACTAGAAAAACTGCATAAGGTACCAGCTAGATCAGCTGGTAAAGCATTTATGTGGTGGTGTTGAGACCTGGGATCGAAACATGCCTTCAACATTTAGGGATTAAGGAGAAGGGTTTAAGGGGATGGAATTTGAGGAAGGTTGCCCCTTGTGCACCCCATATAGCTTCTTTACTATTTAAAAAAACAGTTAGAAAAACTGCAAAAAAAAAAAAAAAAAACTGCGACAAACAAGCACAAATTCTTACCATGGTGCGCCACTTATAAGTCCAGAACGGTCAGCTCGGCAAGTGTTTTGTGTTTTTGGAGAGGCCCTATTATATGCTCCACCTACTGTTAGGATGTAAGCATACAACCACACAATCGCCACAGAGAATATGACAGCAAAACGTTCAAAAAGATGCTTCCCTAATTTTGTAGCTTGAGGAACATACTGCAAAACGATATTTATTCCATTACATTAAGGTGTAGAAGAATGTGCAATACTTTGTCCCTAAAAACGATGTCGTTAGATTATGCTTACTGAATAATTACCACTGCGACTATAATTAGAAGTATGAGCTCTGGTAGCCCTATCTCCACACATTTAGCCACCTAATCAGATAGTGCAATAATAAAATTAATGCTTATAGACATTATAATCACCGTGTAACGAAAAATCTGCAACCAGAAAGCGAATAGTTACCCCAGGGAAACCAAGCTCATAGAGTCCAAAGCCAACCAGAGACACCAAAGGAACCGCTGAAAGTGGGCTCAGAAACCTATCAGGTACCAACAGAAAGCCAATTAGACTGAGCAGCTTGCCTATCTAATGTAGAACATGTAACCGAATAGTTTATGTAACCACTAGACTATCAAAAACCCAAACGATTGAGTCAGAAATGCTAATACGCAGTTGCAGCATAAAATGTGTCAAAATGAAGCTCACAGGCCGAACTATGCCAAGCCGACACTTTTGCCGCTGGCCCCACCCATTTTGCCCAAATTCGGCGTCTCAGATGTGTTCTGGGCCACTGTTGTGTTTCACAACTAGCCTAAGGGCATTTTCATAATTTTGTCTTTTATGGGTTTTTTGTCAGTTTTGCAATAAATACTAGTTCGTTGTTATTTTCCCTTCATTCCAGATTTTGATAAATATAAACCCCAGAAATTTATCTTCAATTTTGATGGATTCCAATGCCTTTACCGATTTTGGCATCCTCAAATCAAGATTTATGCTTTCATTTGCATCTCTAACACACGTATCAGGATCGAGCAAAAACAACTTCTTAAACAATTCACTAATTTGAGCTGCACCATGTCTCAAAAAGTGAAGTTGTATTGTCTAACTTAAGAATGTAGAAGGGAAGTAACGTGCATTAAACGGGTTAACAAACTGAAATGAGTCTACTGTGGTCTATAAATTAGAATATCGCGCTGTACCTTGTAACATTACGCCAAAGGCCACTAAAGCCTAAGACAATTTGAAGGGTTGAAGCGACAATGAGTGCGCCCTGTATTGCCCGCATTGTTCTCTTGAATTTCTGTAGAAAAATCAGAAGAAGATTGGGTGTTAAAAGAAGGAACATCTAAAGTCAACTCAATGTTTCAGCCAGCAATCTATCGTCTTTTTTTATCCTCCCATTTTCCTTCATCCTCGTGAAATCTTAGCATCCAAAATTCTTCAAAAGCACGTATATTTTGCAATATAATCTAGCTGCGAACAATTTTCATGCTAACTACGGGTAAACCTAACAAATAGCAACAATTTCTAACATCCTTGGTAACATGTTTCCCTGTTAGAGTGTAAAACCATTCATGCGCCTTCACCCATAAGCCTAAGTTTTTGGCATAAATGGTTTCTTAACATTGGTATCAATGTATGGTTGACAGAGAGGTCACAGGTTTGAATCCTAACAACCATCACTCTCATTATTAATATAATTTCAGTAGATATATGACGTGGGCATGGGCATGGGCTGTTGGTGTATTTTCAAAATGTGTTGAATAATGCGTATGTATATGTTAAATGTTGTTTATGTATGTATAAGATGTATTTGAGATTGTCCCGATACTTGTTTGAATGTTTAAGAGCTTGTTAGGGGTGTGTGTCGACACATGGGCCATGTGTGTCGACACACAATCCTACAGAACAATGGGAAAACAAATGTGTGTCGACACACATGGCCCGTGTGTCGACACACAGCCCTTTACAGATGCGCACGGAGGAAGTCTGTGTGTCGACACATAGGAAATGTGTGTCGACACACAGGTCGGTTTCGACGGTTTGTCTGTGCGGTTTTTTCCCGGTTCTTTATTTCAGTTTTGGCTCTTCGTTTTGGGACGCCTCTTTACATGTATACATATATATATATCTCCACACTTATGGTTTAATAATGGAAGTGAAAAACACAAGGGAAAACAAGATTGAAAAGTTCTTTGCATTTAGAGTGTTCTTGTTGTTGTGTTCTTGAACAAAAACCAATCTCTCCATATCTTGATCTCTCTCTCCCTTTATACACTCTCACTTCATTTTGGTCGTTGTTATATCCCCGAGGATATTTCGTATAGCGAAATAAACCTTAAGGAAAGTGATTACACGGCCTCAACACCTGAGATCTTTCGGTTACCCAGTTGCAAGTATTTTGCAAGTATTCCGATAATTTGTTCTAACATGGGCACTATCCACATATCAAGCTCATTGCACATTCACTTGAGGAGGTACGTTAGAGTATTTAACCATTCATGGGTCTTTACCCATCAGCTTAAACTTTTGAGATAGTGAGTTCTTTGACATTCCTCAACTTTGTCACAAAGAAGTTGAGGAATAGAAGTAGAGAGTGCACTATCTTTACATCTTCAAAGACATCCAAATACCACGAAAAACGATACAAAAAGAGGACTGGGCAAGCCTTCATCATGGTCATGTATCATAGCCTAACAAGACATGCTGAAGGACACATACCACTATAGGGTCTCCAATATTGCTGTATCGACCAGCCAAAATGATTGAAATTGTTGGTGCAACAAAAGTATAAGACCCTCCAATCACAGCAGGCAAACGGGTTCCAAACGCTGTCTGTAGTAGTGTATTCAAACCAGCGACGAAAAGCAATGTCTGAATAACTTGAGCTTTCTCCTCCTACCGAAAGGAAAAAAGGAAACATCAACAATGATTCACACTAAGCAAGTAAAATGAAAGACAATTAAGCGATAATTTATCTTAATTTCCTTACGTTTCCTCCTCCCATTTGAGGAACAAGTGCGGTGGGTATTAGAACAGTTGTACCAAGCATCACTAGGTAGTGTTGGAAACCAAGAAGGATTGCCTCAGCTGCAACAGAAGTGTAGGATATAATGTATAGCAAAATACTTCATATATACGGTTTAAGTACTCAACTTAGTACTCTATGTAAAAAAATAGAAAGCACAATACCAACATTAAAGCTCCATTCGGCAAAGGGGAAAAATGTGTCCCTAGGAAAAGTACAAACTAGTTTTTATTTTCCTTTGTTCGGTTTAAGGGAAATATGATTTTCTTTAACTCTGTTTAAGTTCAGGGTAATAAATATCTTTAATGTTTGACTACTGGGGGGACTAAAATCTGGACTTGACCAGCTATTTATTACATTGGCAAGACCAAACTAGTATTATTTGGTCTAGTTTTCGATTCAACAATTCAGACATTTACTGGTCTTCTATCCATATAAGTGCAGGTTTGAATCCATAAAAACGCCTTTAGGGTGTCGACTTTAGAGTTGGACAAAAAAATTGGTATTTTACAAAGAAAATCAATGATCAGCCAAATTCAACTCACATAATATTTACTTCTCCCTTCTACAAAAGAAGCTACATTCCCCTCCACTAGGGGAAAATATTTTCCTTCGAAACAATTTTCCGCTCCCTACTTTGTGCCAAACAAAGGAAAAAGGGAAACGACTTCTTAGAATTATGTTCTCTTGTCTACCAAACAAAGCCTAAAATCCAATGAATTTTTACAATTCATATGAGGTATGTGAATTGGGCACATTCTTGGGCATGTATAGCATTACTGTATGTGTATCAACAATGTTGGAACAAATATAAATTGAAGAAATACCGGAAAGAATGGCAAATCCCACTGAAACGAAGTAATTGAACAATTATATGAACAAGATAAAATGAACATCGAGTTACAATGGAACCAATGTCACCAAAGTTAGCATCAAAAAAGACATTAGCTGACACAAAAGTGGGTATAAAAGGAAGTGAATGAATTGACTATGGGTGGAATTTAAGTCCCAAAAATAGCAATTAGCAGATGAGGGTCTTAGGACCATTAATCCCAGTTTCACAACAGAGCATTCACAGTTATAGCATTACAAATTAAGAGAATATCAAGGGTTTGTTTGGTAATCTTTTCTATTTACAGTTTTTAATTTGATTTTTCAAAAACTAAAAACCATAGCCTGGAAACGATTTTCTCTGATTTGGGTTTCTTGTTTTCAGTTTTTTTCTTAATTTAAGTGAAAACTAAAATTAGAAAACCAAAAACTAGAGTAAACACATTTCCAAAGCATGGTTTATAGTTTCTCAAATTAAAAACTAAAAATAGAAACTGACCCAATTTTCTACTATATGGCTTTGTTATTTATGGAAATAATCTTCAAAAAGGAAGAAATTAAGTATATGCTCAAACACAACAATGGAATAAATGAAAAGCCTTCAGAATATACAAAGAAAAGCAAGTGAAGTAAAGATTCAGCACTTAAACTAATCACTCCATAAACCCACAAACATTACATTAATTAAACAGAAAAAGATTCAACCTTTTCCATAAACCTCAACAACAAAAAGAGCACAAAAAACCCAAAAAAAAAAACCCAAAGAAACCCCAAAAAAATTGCATTTCATTTAAGAAACTCACGCCATGGAGGAGGGCTAGTAATGCAGTAAGACACATTGGGTAACTGATATTTTGGTGGGTGTGGCGCTGGCTCATCTGCCTTCTGTGCACCTGCACCTCCAGCCATTTTGTGTTCTTCCTCTTTGTTTTTCTACTTAAAAGAAAAAGCAAAAGAAAACTAAAAAAATCAGTGAAGAAATTCACAATCAATGCAAAACCCAGATCCCAAATGTTGTTCTTAAGATAAGCATGAAATTGGAAGGAGAAACGAACAATTTTACAGTACCCAAAAAGGGTCCAAAGCTTACTAGCCTAGCACCAACTCTAAGACACCGACAAGTAATAAAGCAAACACACCCACTTGTATGTTGACTATCACTGTGTGCTTTATTTAGTTTATTTGAGAGTTGGTTTTTAAAATACTGTTAAAAAATAAAAAAATAATGCTAAAAAATAAATATTTACCAATCTACTATTGAACCGTATTTTATAAACGCGGCTATATTAAACCGCGTTCAAAAAATGCGGTTATAAGTAAACATAACCGCATCAAGAACAAATATTTATATAAAGCATAAACCGCATTTATAAAATGCGGTTTACTATAGTATGAACCGCGTTTAGTAAACGCGGTTATGAAGGTTTATGAGTAAAATAATATAAATAACAAACTAATAGATATATATAAATAACGAACTACTATATAAAAAATAATATAAATAAAACATAAATAAATGTTCAAAAAAATGAAACATAAATAAATATTATCGTCATATATTTTACTGCTACTAGCTGCTAACCGAGCCTCGTGCTCCTTTTTCATCTTACATGTCAATACATTATGACATTTTCTCTTACAGAACTCACGTGTGACCCTTCGTGTATAGTCATTTCATCCATTTCATTTTGAATTCGTTTCGAGCGTGGGCGTCCTTGACTTCAAGAATTGGGCTTTACAAATATATGAACCGCGTCTTAAAGACGCGTTTTAATCCAATATGAACCGCGTCTTAAAGAAGCGGTTTATCTTCAAATGAACCGCAAACGCGATTTATGTTCATATGAAACGCGTCTTTAAGACGCGTTTTATTACTGAAAAAAATATTTTTCCATTAATTCGGTTATTTTTGGAGTGAACCGCGTTTTCTAAACGCGGTTCAACAGTAGATTGGTAATTATTTATTTTTTGGCATTATTTTTTGTATTTTTTTATTTTTCAGCATTATTTTGAGAACCGACTCTTTATTTGATACATAAAATTCCAACCCCTATTGTTAAATCACGAATGTAAAACTCAGTAACCTTTTATTTTTGAGTTTTGGTCTCTCTTAGGGAAAATTATAAATCAATTTATCGAAGTTTCCACTACTTTTGTAAAATCTTAAATCTAAAGTTCAATTGGCTTCTTTTTCCCCTTAATTATGGTCCCATTAAGAGAACTTATAAATCTTTTTTTTTCCTAGAAATAATAAGAGGTACAATATTGTCCTAAATAAAATCACAACAATTACTTAAGTGATAAATTTTGAACCCAATAGCTCATATCTTAAGATAGGTAGCCTAATTACTAGACAAATCTAATAGTTTATCCCTAATCTATTTACCAAAATCCCGACCCATTTGCAAAGTTTAAATACAAAGCAAAGCAACCTTATTTTTTCAAGCTGAGGTACCAGTTAAAAAATTTTGTAAATCTTTCTACTATTAACATAAAAGAAGATTGACTGCCATTATAGACTAAAGGTCGGTGAAAAGGTAAAGTGAAACAAAATAGTAAGAAACGGAAATGTGAAGCAGAAAAAGAAATTGAAAGTACAGTAGAATTTTAGTGGAGTAGTTAGCAAAATAATTACTAATCAATTGTCATTGTGGAAAACAGCAATAAAGCAAGCGAAAAAGATGACTTTACACAAAATTTGACAGGCAAAATCAAATAGGCAAAGCAGTAAGTCAACACCAAATCTTGTACCGCACCTGAAATTTTTACACCATTGTTGTGGCAAATAGTGTGAAAGAAAGAAAGATTGCATTCTCTTCTTTTAAGTAAATAGTAGTTGTGATGGGGAAATAGTAGTATCGGGTTTTAACGGTTATGATTTACTTATGCTGAGTGTTATGCTTTGATGGATTAGGAGCTTGACTGTCCCTTTTTTTCTATCGTTTGGGCTTGTCCTGTTTCTAAGTCATTTCTAGAGGTGGTTGAGGCTCTTAGGGTGTGCTTTTTTTATGCTAGTATTTCTATATGTTCTGTTTTGTTGTTTTGATCCCCATTCTTATACGGGTTGACTCAGGGCTCGTTTGTTCTAGTTGTCTGCTCTACATAGCGAATCTGTCACTAATTATCGAAAAAAGGTAAATAGTAGTTGTAAAGAGAGTTCCTTGTACACATGGTTATTAAAATTTTGGTTCGAATCTTAGAATCTTACGGTTCTACAATTCTGCGATTTTATAATTACCGACCGATCTGAATCTCAAGTAGAATCTTATGTTTCATTGATATTACATTGCATGCAACTAATGGATAGAAACGTAATACGATTTTACGATTTACCAATCCGATCCCGATTTTACCAACATATACAAATAAAAAGTTAAAATATAAAAAAATAAAGCATATATTATAAACAAACTTACTTTATTAGTTTGAAGTACAAGAAAATTAAGCGTTATATATTAAGAAACTTAAATTAAGTTTAGTTTTATGTTTTAACGTTAATATAAAGTTCAATTAGCAGCATCTATTTTTAAAACTTTCATAATTATTATAACATAAAATAACACATATATACAACAATAACAACAGTCATAGTGTCTCAAGGCCTCCCGGGTAAGCAGGGTCTGGGGGGTAGGATGTATGCAGCCTTACCCCTTCATGGTGAAACCCTAACGAGAGGCTGTTTCTGAGTACCCCAAAATAACGTATATATATTTATAATTGTATTAATTTAGTCTCTCTATTATTTGTATTGTGTCAATTTTATCTCTATGGTGAAATTTATGTTAGGGTTTTGATGAAAATTTTTAATGGTTCGGCTATATGTTGAGTTAATGAATGACTTTGCAGTGGATTACTTACATCTAATATGATTATATCATTAAAAATTGCAGAATTAACTTCATTAAATTTGATAACTGGACTAAATTGACACAATTTAAATAGTAGAAGGACTAAATTGACAAGTTAAAAGTAGAAGAACTAAAATGACGTAATAAGCAAAATATAGGGACTTTTGGTATAAATAATCCTTATTATTAGCACTTGTAGCAAAAACGAAAAAGAGGACAAATTCCTCCCATTGAAAGAGGGGTTTAGGGTTGCCCGCAGCTGTAATGGCAATGGAGTCACTTGTCTAATTACAGTCTTGCCCTTTCATATTTTTCAATTTAAAAAAAAAAAAGGGTTCAACAAAACTCAATTATCGTACCATGTGGGCAAATCTTTAATTGTTGGGCCTTTTTCATTTTATACCTTATGGCGGGTACCTTAACCGGAAAAAAAATTGGTTAATTGTTTTACCAATTCCGTATTTAAAAATTTTAAAATTTTATTAATCAGGTATCATGTTATTGAAATTTGATAGATTTTTATTAAAAAATACGAAAGCGAAACGTGAATCTGTCAATATATAAGCATCTCCTGTTAGATTTGATCATTTACGCAAAAATGATAACTTAATACATGATTTCAGCAGTATATTATATATAGGTAGCTTAGATCAAACAAAGTTTAGTGAAATTTTAGCATAATGCGTTGATTTTTTGTCGATTGTTATAACCATGCGCCATATCGGCATTTTTGTCAAGCTTAGAACCTTCAAACTCAAGCTTCGCTCATCTTAGGATTTGGCTCGACTCACCTCAATTGAGCTCGAGCGCAAATCTTAGCTCGCCCTATTTAGATTTATTTAAGTTTTATGTAAGCTTGTTTAGGCTTGAGTTGCTCATTTAGTCTTAAAATTGGCTCGAATGGGTATTTGGGCTAGTAAACTCTATCAAGATGGACTTGGTTAGGCTAATGAGTTTAAAAGCGTGAGCTTTACTAGACGCAAGCGCAATTCATTTAGATAAATGAGCTGATTCTAACTAACTGACTCAAGCTCGAAACTAGCTGAACCTTTCAGATTTTATAAAAGAGGCTCACAAATCCTTTCGAATCATTTACACTCCTGGCCTGAATAGACATAATTGCAAAAGCTAATCCACCATTTACATCATTCCCCAATTTCTTTCTCGTTTCAAATGATGGTGTCCATCACTTCTCCTAGGAATTCATCTTGGACATTATGATTAAAGTTGATTATGATATGATATGATTCTAATATTACACTTAATAATTTTAAAGTAGATTTATGTCATATAAGATCTTCAAAAAGGTGATATGATTCTTCTTTGCAAATATAAATCACGAGCGCTTATACAAAACCAGCAAACAAATAATTTTTTGAGCAATTGCTAGCAAAGGTGGAGGCAGTTGGGCTATCTTAGCCCTTAATTGGGCGTTTTGCATTAGAGTTTAGATTGCAAAGAGTTAGTTTTTTGTGCATTAGGGCTTCTGTTGTTTTAGCTTTTTTGTGGTGTGTTTTTCGGTTGGCCTTTTTTTTTTTTTTTTTTTTTTTTTGGTATAAGTGATGGACTTCTTTTACTGTTGTTTGTTGTTTGCTTTTGGGCTTGACCCTGCATTGTTATGCAATTAGAACCTGTACTTCAATTTTCAAAGGAAAAAAAAACAAAACTTAAACATCGTTATTAAAATCCCGATTCGAATCTTAGAATCTTATGATTCCACGATTCCACAATCGCCGACCGATATGAATCTTAAGTAGAATCTTAATTTTGTAGAATCTTTACCATTTATCGATGTTACATGAAATTAACAGATAGAATCGTAATACAATTTTACGATTCTACTGATCCTACCTTGATTCTACCAACGTATAGGAATAAAAAGTTAAAATGCAAAAAAATAAGCATATATTATAAAAGAACTTACTTGATTGGCGTTCTGCATTAGAGTTCAAATTGTAGATAGTTTGTTATTTGTGCGTTATGGCTTATGTTGTTTTAGCTTTGTTGTGGTGTGTTTTTTGGTTGGCCTTTTTAGGTTTTTGGTGGTTCTTTTTTTGTATAGGTAGTGGACTTATTTTATTATTATTTGTTGTTTAGCTTCAAACTCTGTCCTACACTTTTGTGCCATTAAAACTTGTACTTCAATTTTCAAAGAAAAAAAAAATTAAACCACAGTTCTTGACCACGCGTGACCCCTCTTTAATTAGTTTTGTGTTGGAAATGTGTTAAGAAAATTATTATCTTTGGTTTTTTATATGAAATTACCTTAAAACAATCAATTTTTACTTAATTATCGTACTTTTTAATTTTTGTAAAACTACCTATATGAATCTATTTTTTATCAATTACTTTCGCTAATGTTATTAGCAATGGGTATATGACTCGCAACTAAAAACACATTTGAATTGAACGAAAAAGTGGACCCATAAATGAGAAATAAAGATATACAAATTCGAGCTCGAGGTGTGAAGATAAATAGCCTTCGCTTGCCAATTGTTACTATAAGCTATTCGTTTATCCAAATATTGCATACTTTCAGTTGTCATAAATTAGTATGGAGCATTAAAATTTTTGTAAAGAATATTAACTACATTGACTGAAAGTAGATTATTGAAAAATTTTGGATTATAAAAAATATTTTTTTCAAAGAACATAAATAGAAGGGTAAATTACACATTAGTATCTCTCGGTTTGGTTTTAATATTTTAGCCCACAAACATTGTAAATTAATTTTTTTATTCAAAAATTTTATATATTAATAAAATAGTCTAAACAACAGTATAAAATGATAAATTATTTCCTTTATCATATACATGAACCACAAATTTGCGACATTGTCAATGAAGAAAAGTTGGAAGCGAGGGCTATTCTATACCTTTGCGCACTATTATTTAAATTATTTTATTAATCATATGTAATTATTTGGAATTTAAAAATTTATTTCATAGTGCTTATGGAACCAAACTTCAATAGTTACATAATTTATCCTTAAAATATAGTACAACAACAACAACAGACTCACTGCCTCAAGAGCTCCCGCATAAGCGGGGTCTAAGAGGGGTAGATGTACACCGCTTGACCCCTTTTAAGGTGTAACCCTGCCAAAAAGCAGTTTCCAAGGACCCCCGACCTTATAGGGATGGCAACACAAGGGCTTCTCAGGAGGTCATCTATCCTAGTATTACTCTCACTCAAGCACGCTTAACTTTAGAGTTTTAATAAAATCTGATTGTATTAGTACCTGATAAATAAATAAAAATTAGTTTAAAAAATTATTATTAATTAAAATTAGTTATAGGACAAATTTTGTCAGGATGCAGAAAGAAAAGAGGAGGCAAAAAGATTCTGAAAATAATTGATTAAAATGCAAAACGGCATGAATTTTAGAAACAAGCCGTCCTTTTTGTGCGTCTTATCCTGACAATGTTTTTGGGGCGGAGCGCATTGAATTGCGTTCTTCAATATATGTCCTTAGGATAGATATAAAAATATATTAAATATATTATTTTTTTATGTTTAATTGGTTAAATAATGGTGTATTAAAACATTATTTTTTTGCATTTGTATTTGATCAATTAAATACAAGAAAATAATATAATTAATGCATCTTAACATGTGCCCACCATTTCCTTACATTTGTATTTGGCCAATTAAATACAAGGAAATGGTACAATTAATGTAATAAAAAATAGGTGCTTAGAAATTAGCATTACTTAATAATTACATGCTTAATCATATCCTAATATTCATGAGAATCAAGATTATAGTTATTGGTATTTAGTTTTATTAAATTATGTAATTAGATTTTGGATTTTTGAGTTATATTATTATTAGAAGTAGTAGAATTTAATTTAAAGTAGGATTAGTTTTAAGAATTATATTATTATTATTGATAACTCTCAACAAAACAACATCCGAATAAGGGACACGTGGCCACCGGGATGTGAGCGCATCTCGGACCAGGGGTATCTCGCCTGCCATTCAATTCAGGGCGAAATACACCCCCCCAATAAAAGTACAACTCTTTAACGAATTCTTAAGGAAAAAACTCTATAAATAGGGCTCAGGACCCTAAAGAACGCTAAGTTCACTGCTCCACCTTCATAAACAGTTGAAGGACCCCCAGATGAGAGACACCCCCCGTTTTTCTCTTTCTTTCACTTGTACTCAATCAAACACCCCTGTAACGAGTCCATTAATTAATAAAAAGTCTAAGGTCTGAGTTTGACATTCCATTAAAAAACATGTACCAAAACAATTATGATAGGGTTTTGTATGTCTATAAATAGTGATACAAGTAAAAGAGGTATTTAATAGATATTAGTATGGTTGTTAGGATTAGTAAGATTGTTAGAACTAATTAGTAATTAGTAGTAAAGTAGTTAGTTACTATTACTATAAATAATGATGTAATTGATCATGTGAAGAACAACAAGAATCAAACAATCTTATATTCTCTCTTTCTTTCTCTTCTTTCTCTTCTCTTCTTTCTCTTCTAATCCTAATCTCTCTCTCGTCTCCTTCTAATCTTTGTCTTTCTCTCATCTAACTCTACTTCTTCTTCAATTTACCCCTAACCCCAACCCTAATTCTTGGATGCAACCCTAACAGTTGCATCAAATAGATCATTAGTTTATAGTTTTTGGAGGCTTTTTGATGAATTGAATAATTTTAAGAATTATTTTGTTAGAGTTGATCTTTGTAATTTTTATTTTGAAGTAGTTCAATAAAAAGCACATAGCTCATCTTTTAGGTTATTGCTAGAGTGTTCGTAGAATTAAAGAGTTTTAGCCGACCTCTCTTAATTCGGCATCGTTTGATATGATCAACGGATTAGAGGTTTCTTAATCTCAGGATTTCCATTCACGCGCTGCATCGCGCGAGAAAAACAATCATAAAAATGTCGTCAGAAATAGGTACTCAAGAACTAGTTTGTTGTTAACGACAAATTATCCCTTAATCATGTCATTTTCGTACTCCCCTTCTCATGTCGTGTAGCATTATTCAATAATTATATGCTTAATCATATCCTAATATTCACGTGAATCAAGATTATAAAAATAAAAAATGAAGTAAATTTTTTTTGGGCTTTAAGCTAAAGTTTCAATGGATCCAATATTTCTCTTCTTTCTAGGAGGAGAGAGAGGGGGGAGGGGAGGCATAGATTTGCTTAATAAATGTAATTTTTGATTTTTAGGCAGTCAAATGAGATTTTTTAGGTAACATCTTTAGCAGTACGACTATTTACATCTTATCGTTTTAAATTATATTGTAGCGGGCATTTTTATGAGACACTGGATTTTGATTTTTGTTGGTGTGAGTTTGGATCAATCCTGATATTTTTAGAGTTTTAAACAAAAATTTTAAAATAAGTTTTTTTATGTGATAGTATTTCTCTTAATAATATAATATAATATAACAAATTATTTGATATACTTTAAAAACCACAACTCGTAAAATCTTGGGGCATCGAGTAGTTGATTGAAGCTGTGTCTGATCTTGAGTTAAGGATTATTCTTTTCGATCAATTACATTTTAGCATTACGAGTGATGACAAATTAATTTCTTGGTCAAATTTTATATTTTCATTCTACACGTTAGGGTGGAATAAATACTTTTAGTTTAAAATTTAGAGTATGGCATCACCCTTGGTGGCACTGTGATTGTTGTTGTTGTTGTTGTAGTATGACATCATTTATTTGGCATATAGTGCCACATATTCTGATATTTAAGTTATCACATCATATTTCGGTGTATGATGTCGTATATTCTGATCCTTTTGTCAAATTCAATTAAGAAATTACCAACGGTAAATAGATTAAAAAGTTCGATGTTTGCATACTAAAATATATTTGAAATAATAAAATATAATTTCTTTATTTTTGTAATAGATCGAGACGATGTTGAACTGAATGTTATAAAAAGGATTATTTAACGGCTAGTCTGAAAATTTTTTAAAAATGTTGTGATATTAGCACATAAAACTATAATATGAATGATACTTTTACATGAAAACAGGGCCGATCCTAACATTTTTAGGGACTTAAGTGAAATTTTTAAAAGAAATCCTTCATATACAAGAAATTACCGACGGTAAATAGATTAAAAAGTTCGATGTTTGCATACTAAAATATAATTGAAATAATAAAATATAATTTCTTTATTTTGTAATAGATCGAGACGATGTTGAACTGAATCTTATAAAAAGGATTATTTAACGGCTAGTCTGAAAATTTTTTAAAAATGTTGTGATATTAGCACATAAAACTATAATATGAATGATACTTTTACATGAAAACAGGGCCGATCCTAACATTTTCAGGGACTTAAGTAAAATTTTTAAAAGAAATCCTTTATATACAATAAATTATAATAATTTTGACTATAAAATTTATCAATACTAAGAATTGATACTTTAAAAATCACAATTTTAAAAAACTGAGGCCCTAGGCGGGTGTTTGGATTATGTCCAACCCTGCATGGAAAGACTCATTTTATGCATTGGACCCCTTCAATGTTTATTTTTATTTTCAATTTTTAATTTTCATTAGTTTTAAAAATATTTATTTTTGATTTTAGAGATACGAAGAATCATAAGGCGGAGGCAATAGGGTAAGGCCTGGGTGTTGCTTTTAGCTCGCTTGATAAAATGTTACCTAAGGCACCCTGTTAATCTCATCGACAGTTCCGCCAATCTTGACAGTTGGCCAATTTCGTCAAAATTTTTATGCGAAAAAGTGTTTCTTTCTGAAAATTTTAATATGAAAAAAAGTGTTTTTAGATAAAAATATGAGCAATTTTTAAAATTTAAATGGAAGAAGAAAAATAATACCTATTATCGTTTAATAAGAAAAAACAAAAACTAACATTCTTTAGACAAAAATACCCCTTATTACTTTTTGCAAAACTAAAAGCAACATTTTCAGTGCCCCAGGGTTCCTGCCTAAGCAGGATTTAGGGACGTGAATATACGCAGACTTCCTCCCGTAAGATGCTATCCTGAAGAGAGGCTGTTTCCGAGTACGTCCAACACGTTTTACAAAATTACTTCTCTAAAAGTACTTATAAAAAAGATTTCACAATTTGACCAAAATCACACAGTATAACACCCCACTGTCACCCATTCAATAGCGGCCCCAATAAAATATTTTTGTCTTTTGATTGTATAACATTTTAAAGTATTTTCTCTTTTTTTTTTTTTTTTTTTCCTCTTGAAGTGTTATGCAAGTAAAGATTAACTGAAACTCTATCTAACACCTTTAAGTGAAGGAACTCGAAAAAAACTAAAATCTATAGTACTTAAAAAATATTTTTAATATATTATTATGTCTATAAGATAATTTATATGTAATAGACGGTACTAAAAACGAGAAAGATTTTTGCTTTAAGGTGTTTAACAAACCATTGTCCTTAATACTTATTTTGTCCTTTTTTTTTTTTGATAAATTGCGACATAGTCGCTAAACAAGCCGGCCACTCGCTAGGCGAGACCTGAGTCCTTATTTTTGTCCTTATGAAATAGTCTTAGATATATAATGAAACTTTACTTTTAGAGTTGACGTAGAGAACAATTTTTTCGAGATTTCAAGACAAGAGAACAGTATGAAAGCATTTTTTCAAGATATTACCACTTCAAGTGGCAAAAAAGTTCTCAATATATAATCTTACCCTCCTAAACTCTACTTTGGGAGGAACTTCTTTAAAAAATTGAGTTGTTTTTGTTGTATCTCTTCAAACAGACACTGTAACAATGTCAAATAACGGCTAGTCGCCACTAGTGTGTTGTCACACAATGCCTAGTAACTGGGTGCTGGAAGGCCGCATGTCAACATAAAACCCATTTTTTAGGTATTATTTCTTGTCTATTAACACACAAAAACATGTGGGTCAACACACGAGCAACTAGCTCGTAGCCTAGTGGTAAGGCGCCCGGTTGCCGTGTGAGAGCGCCGGGGTTCGAGCCCCACTAGTGACCCCCCTCCCCTGCCTTTCCAACATTGAAAAAAAAAAAAAAAAAAAAATGTGGGTCAACACACACCATCTAATAAGTCCTATTGAATTCTTTGTATCGACATAGACTAATTTGTGTTTAGATATATACCAAATCCAAGCCAAAAAATATTATTTTAAAAAACTAAGCTGGCATTTTGTTATCGGGATGCCTGGATATGAAACCTAGGGCAGCCTCATTCAGGGGTCCACCCATGTTACATGTTCACTTTGTGTTATTCTCGTGGCCCTTGGTCTGTGTATATATAAATATATATATATGTTAAGAAAATATCTCAAAATTACTTGGCATATTAAGGAGAAGGGCCGTGAGGAGTTCGATCGATCGAGGTGGAACTCGATCGATCGGGAAAGTTACGTAAAAAGAAGGACGCCTCCAGTGAGCAGGCCGATCGATCGGTGAGGAACCGATCGATCGGGAACCGCGTTTCCTGCATGGCTATAAACACGGACGTAGGGTACGTGATTAGGTATCCAAAAAAGCAAAAGTGAGGTAATCTTCCCAGCGGCGCCTCCACCAATAAAAATTGAGTGTAAGAGAATATTGTAATTCTTCTTCTTTTGATTCAATAATAAAAGCTCCGATCTTCGCTTGTGATTTTTTCCCCTTTCGATTGTAAAGGGGTTTCCACGTAAATCATTGTGTCTATTGTTTCGTTTCTCTTTTAGTCCATTTATTTCTCGTTATTGTCGTGGTATTTGATTCGATTGTGATCCGGGAGAATTGTTTATTTCCGCACAATATATATATATATATAGGATGGTGTATTTATGAGAGGGTGAGAACGTGAGAGGGGCGAATTCTTTGCAGGGTACGGCCAGGATTTACTGGATACAAAAAAAAAAAAAATTTATGGCTAAGATTTGTTGAGTATTGAAAAAAAATAATTTCCTTCCTTTACCCTTTCTTTTTTGCCCCATGAAGGGATATGGGCTCTAAATTGTTAATTTTTTTTAGTGTTCAACAAATCCTGGCCGTTCATTGCAATAGAGGGCCAGGATTCACTCCTCTCACGCTCTCGCCCTCTTATATATATATAAATTTACATTGATAATGTTTTTAGAGTGGCAAAGAGATTCCCTTAAATTTTTCATAAATAGTGGAATTCGAACCCGGATGACACATATATTGAGACTCCACATGTGAGCCTAATAATTTGAATCTAACATAGGAGTTGTAAGAGCAAAGAGATCAATTTAAGCCTACTGGATATTCCATCTAATTCAAATTAGTTTTAGGATTGAACCCCACTTGGGCTTGTATATGGACTTTATGTGTGTCAACTCCGTAGGTCAGGCCCAAAGACACGGTGAAATTTAACAGCATATGGCTGTCGGCATTCCCGCCACTAAACTATGTCCCGAAGGGATACTTTAGTAGTTATATATAGGACCTCTTTTGGAGTGCTCTCTCCCAAGCTCCCTTTACTTTTTTTTTTTTTTTTTTTGAACATCAAGAAGCTCGGGGCCAAAATATATCACTGGAACGTCCAAAAGTACAAGGGAAGATAAAGATGGGGAACGTTATCCCACCAATATGTTGGAGAAAACAACTTATTTCTCTCTTTGTGTTAATCAAATGGGCAATCACATAAACCACCACAAATCACAATCAAGAATGAAACAACGATCAAATAAATCAACCTACAAAAACAAAAGAAAGAGACACACGATTATTACGTGAAAAACCCCTCCAATGTGAAGGGTAAAAACCACGGGACCATCAATAAACGGTGCATTCTTCCACTATCACCAAATCACAAATAGGTACACCAATTTATCTTCTCTAGGCCAAAATAGAGGCATACAATACATCAAGAATGATCTTGGAACCACAAATCTCCCAACAATCTCACCCTAAGGTGGAAAACATAAAAATTCGTATAGGAGAAAGGGCTGAGCGAAATACCGACTTTAGAGAGGCAAATTGACAATCCGACCGTTGGATATGAAGATCAATATGGAAGGAACAACATACTAAAATTTTATCCCGATCGGAGAACGTTTGAGCGTCGATTGAGGCTGGGAAAGCTCCTGCGCAGCACCCTCTCTCTCTCCTGCGATTTTCACTCTTAGTCTCTATGTTTTTGTGTGCTGTTGTTCTGCTGAATTTTTTCAGCCCTAAAAAGTACTTTTTTATTTATTTTATTTTTGGTACAAAGTTGGACCTAAATAAATAAGAAACCCAATTATGAGATTGGGCTTCATCCTCCAAATTGGAGGGAAAACGCCAACAAACCTCCCCCTCACTCCAACTTAGGAGAATCGACCAAACCAGCTCTCTTTCTACAAGCAACAAGACTCTCCTTTGGTAGGGCCTTCGTGAACATGTCCGCACCATTGTCCTTGGTGTGGATCTTCTCAAGATGAAACGACTTGGATTCTAACATATCTCGAATCCAATGATATCTTCGACCAATGTGCTTGGTTCGGTAATGATAAGTCGCATTCTTGGCAAGGTGGATGGCACTCTGACTGTCACAGTATAAAACATATTTTTCATGCTTCACACCCAGTTCCTGCAAAAAATTCATCATCCATATCAATTATTTACCAGCTTCAACTGCTGCGATATACTCAGCCTCAGTAGTTGATAATACAACACATTTCTGCAATTTTGATTGCCAAGACACAGCCCCCCCTGCAAATGTCATCAGGTACCCCAAAGTAGACTTACAGGAATCAATATCTCTAGACATCTCTTGAGAGGGCACCAACACGCCATCACAGGATCCCATTAGAACTCCGAAGTTAAGCGTGCTTGGGCGAGAGTAGTACCACGATAGGTGACCTCTTGGGAAGTCCTCACCCTCAGGTTGGGGGCACTGGGAAACAGCCTCTCTTCAAGTTAACACCCTGAAGGGGGAAGCTGCGTACTCCCCCCCCCCCCCCCCCCCCCCGACCCTGCGTAGGCGAGAGCCCTTGAGGCACTGGGTATGTTAAAAAAAAAAATATGCATCTATGTAACCAGCTAACACAGGCTTTCCCAGTCCAAAACATAAACACACACCAGAAGTCCCTCGAAGATACTGAAGGATCCATTTCACAGCTGCCCAATGATCTTTACCCGGATTTGACAAAAAGCGGCTAACAACCCCAACGGCATGTGCGATGTCCGGTCTAGTGCATACCATGGCATACATCAAGCTTCCCACAGCGGATGCATTGGGAACTTTCATCATCTCTTCTTTGTCTTTCTCACTTGTAGGACATTGATCCGAACTCAATCTCATATGACCTGCAAGTGGAGAACTCACGGGTTTAGCCTTGCTCATGCTAAATCTCTCTAGCAGCTTCTCGATATATCTCCCTTGTGATAGCCACAACTTCTTATCTCTTCTATCACGAAAGATCTTTATGCCTAAGATTTGCTTTGCAGGGCCAAGGTCCTTCATTGCAAAGGACTTACTCAATGCACTCTTCAGATTTGCAATCTTCTTAGCATCACGACCTACAATCAGCATATCATCAACATAAAGTAGGCGAGTAAGAAAATCACCCTCAACATAGTTCTTCACAAACACACAATGATCAGCATGTGTCTTGTGGAAGTCATGATCAACCATGAATGACTCAAATTTCCTGTACTACTGCCGAGGTGCTTGTTTTAATACATACATGCTCTTCTTCAACTGGCATACAAGATTCTCCTTTCCATTAACCTGAAAACCCTCAGGTTGCTCCATGTAGATCTCTTCCTCTAGGTCACCGCGTAGAAATGCAGTCTTCACATCAAGTTGTTCAACCTCTAGATCCATACTGGCAGCCAAACTGAGAACAGCTCTAATTGAAGACATCTGCACTACTGGAGAAAATATCTCGTCAAAGTCAATGCCTTTTTTCTGACTAAAACCCTTCATAACCAATCGCGCCTTGTACCTTGATTGTAAGCTATTATCTTCAGTCTTTAATCTGAACACCCACTTGTTCTTGAGTGCTCTCTTGCCTTTAGGCTACTTCACCATGTCAAAAGTGTGATTATCATGCAAGGACTTCATCTCATCTTCCATGGCGCTGTACCACTCATCACGGTTCACATGTGACGTAGCCTCCTTATAGCTCTCTGGTTCTCCCCTATCTGTCAACATCACATACTCATATACTGAATATCTGGAAGAAGGTTGTCTATCTTTGGTGGATCTCCTCAACTGAGTCTCTACTGATGGTTCTGTAGGAACCTGTGGTGGATTATCATCACCACCATCATCAACATCAACAGGATTTGTATCATCATCATTTTCCTGAACAACTCTCCTATCATCAACACACTTAGTAGGAGGAAGCACTGGATCTGAGTTGACTCTGACTACTTTAGCTTCTCACAGTCTTCAATAATTTCCTTTTCAAAGAAAACAACATCTTTGCTTCTGATCACTTTTCTGTCAACTGGATCCCATAATCTGTACCCAAACTCATCTTCTGAGTACACTAAGAAAATGCACTGCTTCGTCTTGCCATCAAGCTTGGATCTCTCATCTCTAGGTATGTGCACAAAGGCCCTGAACCTAAAGACTCTCAAATGCTTGTATGAAACATCTTTCCCTGTCCACACTCTTTGAGGAAATCACCTTCAAGTGGAACTAAAGGAGAAAGGTTAATCAGGTACAAAGCAGTCATCACAGCCTCTGCCCAAAACGACTTTGGCAGCTTTGTGTGAGAGAGCATGCAACGAATCCTCTCTTCAATTGTTTTGTTCATTCTCTCTGTAACTCCATTCAATTGAGGAGTCTTTGGAATTGTTTTCTGAAGCTTGATCCCACTCTTTTTGCAGTGTTCTTGAAACAGACCCCTGTACTCTCCACCATTGTCCGCTCTGACATACTTTAACTTTCTACCAGTTTCCCTTTCAACTTTGGCTTGAAACTACTCGAATGCTTCTAGAACCTCGTCTTTGCTTTTCAACACAAAAACCCACACTTTTCTAGAATGGTCATCAATAAAAGTGACAAAATAGTATGCACCACCATGTGATCTTTCTTTCATAAAGCAAACATCAGTATGAACGAGATCTAACACATTTTTCCTTCTAGATGGGGGTAATGATGAAATGCAGCTTTACGTTGCTTTCCAGCCAAACAATCAACACAAGGTTTTAGAGGTATACCTTTTACAGCAGGGAGGAGCTGCTTTCTAGCAAGCATATGCATGGCCTTCTCACTCATATAGCCAAGTCTCTGGTGCCACAAACCAATGGAGGAATCATCAGCAATGCTTACCTCTCCTCTGAACAACTTTGCTTGCATCACATAAAGGGATCTCTGCTTTTAACCTCGAGCCACTATCAAGTTTCCTCTAGAGAGTTTCCACTTTCCATCACGGAAGTGGTTAGCATAACCATCATCATCGAGCATCCCAACCGAAATCAGGTTCAACTGGATATCAGGAACATGTCTGATATCCCTGAGGACTAGCCTGCAACCGGTGGAAGTATCCAAACAAACAGTACCCATACCTGTGATCTTGCACGAACCATTGTTCCCCATCCTTACATAACCAAAGTCACCACCGGTGTTGGATGAGAAGTACTCCGCATGTGAAGTCAAATGATAAGATGCACCTGAATCAATCACCCAGGTGCAGTCATCACATGCAATGTTCAGGGAACCCTAATCACCAACAAAAAAACAAATCATCATCAGCTGCAATGGCTGTCGGGTTCTTCTCATCTGACTGTTTCTCTAAATAGCCATCTTTATCATTCCTCTCTCTAGACTTTTCATGCTTCATTTTTCTGCAAAATTTCTGTATATGACCCGGCTTCTTACAGTAATGACAAATAATCCCACTTCTCGATTTCGATCTCCCCCTGGATTTATCTCTATTCTGAGAATTTTTGTTTTGATTTCTGCCCTGTTCTAATTCTCTGCAATAGTTACATCTGAAGAATCGGACAAATTATGCTTCTTCTCTTTTTGTCTATCTTCTTCATCAACAAGGGAGTTCTGACCATATCCAACGTGAGCTTGCCACTAGGAGCAGAATTACTCAAAGATATCTGCAATGTCTCCCAACTATCTGGCATAGAGCTCAACAACAAAAGAGCCTACAACTCACCATCAAGTTTAAACTCCATATTAGATAGTTGATTCACAAGACCCTCAAAAATATTCAAATGCTCAATAACACCGTTTCCATCTCTATATTGAAGTTTAGCAAGTTTCTTCACTATAGAGGCTTTATTCAAGGTTGTTTTTCGCTCAAACATCGACTCAAGCCTTTCCCATAGGTTGGCCGCATCAGTCTCATAACGTACAGACTGGTAAACAGACGGGTCAATGAACTATCTAATCATTCCTACGGTTTTTTTGTTCAACAATTTCCATTCATCTTCACTTTTTGCATCGGGTTTGGTCTTACTGAAGACTGCTTCATGCAATTGTTTAACAAACAGATGGTCTTCCATACTACTTTTCCAATAATCATAATTATTAGATTTTAATATGGGCATCACGGTATTATTACCACTATTTTCTTGATTCTCTTTCATCTTAATTAACACAAGAAATCACCATAGCCTAACCTGTGCTCTGATACCAATTGTTGGGGAAAACGACTTATTTTTCTCTTTGTGTTAATCAAATGGGCAATCACATAACCACCACAAATCACAATCAAGAATGAAACAATGATCAAACAAATCAACCTACAAAAACAAAAGAAAGAGACACGTGATTTTTACATGGAAAACCTCTCCAATGTGAAGGGTAAAAACCACGGGACCGTCAATAAACGGTATCTTCTTCCACTATCACCAAATCACAAGTGGGTACACCAATTTATCTACTCTAGGCCAAGCTAGAGGCATACAATACATCAAAAATGATCTTGGAACAACAAATCTCCCAACAATCTCACCCTAAGGTGAAAAACATCAAAAATCGTATAGGAGAAAGGGTTGTGCGAAATACCGACTTTGGAGAGGCAAAATGACAATCCGACTGTTGGATAAAAAGGAACATACCCAGTGCCTCAAGGGCTCCCGCATACACAGGGTCTGGGGGGGGGGGGGGGGGGGGGGGGGGGATGTACATAGCCTTCCCCCTTCAGGGTGTTAACCTGAAGAGAGACTGTTTCCCAGTGTCCCCAACCTGAGGGTGAGGACTTCCCAGGAGGTCACCCATCCTGGTACTACTCTCGCCCGAACACTCTTAACTTCGGAGTTCTAATAGAATCCGGTGATGGCGTATTGATGCCCTCTTTGGTACAATCCAACCATTGGATATGAAGATCAAGATGGCAGGAACAACATACTAAAATTTTATTTCGATCGGAGAACGTTTGAGCATCGATTGGGGCTGGGAAAGCTCCTGTGCAACACCCTCTCTCTCCCCTGCGATTTTCACTCTCTATATCTATGTTTTTGTGTGCTGTTATTCTGCTGAATTTTTCAGCCCTAAAAAGCACCTTTTTATTTATTTTATTTTTGGTATAAAGTTGGGCCTAAACAAATAAGAAAGCCCAATTATGAGATTGGGCTTTATCCTCCAAATTGGAGGGAAAAACCTAACACAATCATGCGTACAATCAAAAAACAAAATGCCTCTTAACTACAAAGTGGGCAATCCTGTTACAATTCATAGGACACCATACATAAGAAAAAGTATGAAAGAAAGAAGAAAACGAACAAATTTCATCAACAATGGCCTAGATCTCCCCTAGCAACAGCCCCACACTATTAATAGAATCAATGAGAATTTTGTTATTCGCTTCAAACATAACTGAGCTCCATACATGATACTGAGCCAATGAACATGTTGCTCTAAGGGCAAAAGCTTCAGCCATGAGGCAGGAAGAGGCATGGAAAGATCCACACCACCTGCCAGCTATCAATCATGTCGAGTCTCTAGCAACCACTAAAGCAGCGGCCAAGATATCCTTCGATTTCCAAGCTGCGTCTGTTGAGCTTGGCAACACTCCGAGGTGGAGGGGTCCACCTAGACAGTACAACGTGAGGAGGACGAACAGAGGGGGGGAGGTATGCGTTGCAGCTCTTAGAACTCCATGAAGCATCAAAAAGAGACTTAAACGATTTGTGCCAGCTTCTTAGAGGTCCTTTGAAACACGAAATCATTCCCGTTCTTCCACAATTTTGAACACAAAAAAGCCATTGAGCTTAAACTCATAATACAAAAAGACAACTGATTTAGGAGTTTTAGTTCATGGTGGGCTCCCTGTACTTGTTCTTTAGTGTTTTTAATTATAATTTTATCACTTATATACTCTAATAATCACATGCGATAATATACTTTGTGATTGGAATATTCTTTCAGACAAATATTCTTTATTGAAATTAGACAAGTTTTGGTCGAAACTTATTTCCTCCTCCTTTAATATTAATGGTCGTATTTAAAATAAATGTTAAAGATTTTATATGCGAGTATAATAAGAAATTCAAATAGAAGTTGTGAGATAGAAGAAAAAAATATATAAATCTAGCAAGTTATTCCACTTAATTGATTTTAGGGCTGGATCTCACTTGAGCTTAACAACTCTGCGGTTGTGCCTAGAATGGCCGTTGAAATTTTAACCTGGTATCAAAGTGGGTGATTAGACTCAAGAAGGATTGAGGAAGACCTACATCGCCCGCGGGGGGGGGGGGGGGGGAGGTGATGAGAAATCTCACATTAGAGTCGTGAGATAGAAAATTTATTTTATTTTTGGTCTAAAGATGGAAAATATTAATATATAAGTTTAGTCCATTATTTTACTTAATGTCAATTTATTTTATGATAAAACTCTACTATCGAACTTGTCATATATGTAAACTCTATGAGATGGGTTTAAAAAGGCTTGGAAAAATTTTAATACCATATCATATAAATTTTAGGAAAATACCCCATTTGAACTCATATATTAATGTCATATATGACAACTCTATAAACCGGGCCTAAAAAGGCCAGTAATATTTTAGTACCATATTGTATAAAAAAAGGCAGAGTAAACTCGGGTTAAATTCTAACCTTTTATTTTTCTTTGTTTATTTTTTATTCTTTTATAGGAAAAAGGTAATGTCGAATTTGAACTCATATTTTAGAATTAGCTAATTGTTACTTCAATTATTGGGACAAGTTGGAGACCTAGTCCAACTTTTTATTATTATACATAGTGATCTGCCATATAAAGTTACAAATGGGTTTTTGACCCGAACTACAAAGGGGCGGGTCAAAATCAAATTGGAATTCGGATCTACTAATCAAACTGGATTATCGGACCTATTGGTATTTGGTAGCATTCTTGCCGAGTTCGCAGCAATCGCAGTCTCTAAACAAGTTGTTCCAGTCATATTCAGGTACGCTTCTTCCATTTTATCTCATGTGGGCGTAAAATTTAGGGTTTCTCTGGATGAATTATTAAGGGTTTCGCGTTGAAAGTCTCCGTGTGTGTGTGTTTGAGTTCTAGTACTGAAATGGGTATTCATCCTCCTTTATATTGCATTGAGATTAGCTGAATTATTCTCTCGTATGGGTAGCTTAATTTTGAGTGTTGTTATTTATAGGGTAAAAATTATTTTTAGGGTAATGACGTAATTTATGGTGAATAATGGCTCTAAATTTTCTTCAAGTTGTTGTGATATTGACATTTTTACGGCGACTGTAATATTAGCCCTTAATGTATATTTTTCGTTTATAGTTTTTGGTTGTTTTAGAAACTACAAGTCGGATTTTAAAAACGACTTTTCTTGTTTTTTCGTTTGTTGTTTTGGATTTTCATTGAAACTGGAAACAAAATGAAAAGAACATAAGAAAATTACACAAAATGAAGGAAAAATTGTTTTCAAATATGATAACGTAGTTAAGAGCTCACTTCAGCTGTCTTTGTAAATAAATCATAAATGGCAGACAAGAAAATGATATCAAACAGGCTCCTATGATTCTAGAGGTTATGATTTGATCAAATGGCCTTTACCTGGCAAAGCTGCTTGTGAGCGCGGCTATGACTGTAGTTGGATTTTTAGGCGTATTTCATCTCAGATGGGTGCGGAAGGCAGTTGCATTTGCCCTGGATGGAATGATTTGCTAGAAATCCAAGGTTTTTTAGTGTTTGGGTATTGATTTATGTTGTAGATTGATGGTTTGGTGTAGTTATGGACTTTTTCTGAAGGAATGGGCTTGGGGAGCTGTTTATTTCACATTGGTAAGGAGGGGTGGGCATATGTGCTACTAGTGGGAATCAATCTCTAGTAGTGGGTGGCATCTTTGGCCGTCCCTTCTAGTGATCATCACCACCAGACCAAGCCAAGCTTGGTTGGGGAAGCTGATTGTTGACTGACACAAGATATCTTAAATTGAGTAGTGGATCAAGAACCCCTAGGGGTTACTCAAGTGGTAAGACGCTTAAACCAGTGTCTCATGAAGGGTTAGGTTTGGGTTTCGTATCATGATATTGTTGCAAATAGTTCCTTGTAACTATCCACTTGGTAAGTGGCCTCTACTTACCCTATTGCAGGTGTGAAAACTCCTGAGTGGATAGTGCGTGGAACTTGAGGACTAGTTGAGATATGGGTAAGTTGGCTCGGACACCCGAGTAGTCAAAAAGAAAAGTTAGTAGTTCAGGAGGTTTTATACCCTCTTGCAAACTTGGGTGTCGCTATAGTTTGGGATTAGGGAGAGATGAAATTGGATGTCAGGTTGTTGCTGGCGTGATGGGCATTGGCCCGTGGGTGATTGTAAAAAGCTGGAATTTCAGACCCAAGATCGTACTTCCATAAGAACCATGAAGCTGCTTAGTATAGGGGTTTGAATGAGATGAGAGGGCTTATTGGGATGCTCCTTATAAAGTTCGAAAGGCCCAATTAGTTTCGAGATTGAGTTGAACCAAGCTGACCAGCTGAGTTTGTGCCTTGTAAAACTCAAGTTTGGCAGCTGATGAGCCTTAACAGGTCAAAATGAGTCATTGTCAAGCTAAGTTATGAGCCTAAATGTGTCTATTCAAGCCTAAATGGATTGGCTCAAGCTTGATCTAGTTAAATGGGCCTCAATCTTGCTTAAATGAGTCTAAACAAGGCGATTTTAGCATGGATCTTGCCCATAGTTTCACGAAGTGGAAACGGAAGCAAAAAAGGGGGAGCATGCAATCATAGAAGTTTATATAATTGGGAGCATGGACGGAGCATGTATATTGGTACATATTAGGTGTACAAGAAAAATTAATGAAATGTCATTAATTGAACCATTAAAGCACGACATATCAAAACAAAATCAATACTATTCAAAAGTCAAGAAAATTGATTACTCTGATAAATAAGATCTAGAAAATTAACTCTTACAAGGCTACCAATTCAATATTTCTTGGAATCAAGTGATATAATTAGCCAACTAATCATTTGATAAATATCTTCTGATCAAAATGTTTTAACAGTTGTTTGAATCGTGTTTTGTTAAGTTTGATACACATTCGAAACGCGAATCTAACTTTGAAATGTTGAATCGAGTTTTTGAGCATTAAATGTTAGCATTTTAGGAGTTTCTTGTGACTACGATCTTACCAAGTTGGGTGCCCAAGTAGAGTTGGGCTGGAGCTCAAAATCTTTAAACTCGGCAGGCTTCAAGGGCTCAACAACATCAGGTTGATGTACAAGGCTGTTCATTTAATCTTGTAGCCGTTCCTCCCCCCCCCCCCCCCCCCCCCCCCGCCCTTTTGATATTCACTTGAGATGTTCTTAGACAAAGCTCTGTCAATGGTTTGGTTTTTTGTTTTTTTCCCCCCTTATCTAAGAGAAGTATGATCTTGACTAAGGCTCCGTTTATTTTGGTTTTCCCCTCTTCCATTGTTTGGAGTGTGTTGGAAAAGCTTTTCTCTCAAATGGGGGAAAATGACTTCCCTTTCGGGAGAGGGGGATGTCGCCATTCCTAACTATCCAAAAAATTTCGAAGGTATACATTGATCCGAATATGCATCAAACCAAAATGAATTTGGCGGGATCTTAGATCGCTAGAGGTAATAATGTGGGACAAGAAGTAGACGAAGAATGATCAGTCAGCCCTAAATCTTGGAGTGAATCATGTGGTTTCATTTGATTTTCGTTCAGGACTGATATTCTGTATCTAAAACATCTTTACTAATTTATGCTATGGTGAATATTATAATTAAGAAATAATGTTTACATTAAATTAAGCGCCAAAAAACTATTTATGGATTATTTTTATTTTAGAAAATACTTTCTTTTGATATAGGCTTTTTTGAAAAATTATCACTTAAGTACCCTGACTTTTAATCATTTATCACCTCCTAGCATTCCAATGCATACAATGGAGTATCTTGAGGTTTAAATATTTTATCGCTTAGGTATACTGAAGTTTTAAAATTTTATTAATCAAGTGCCTTTTGTTAAAATTCGATAGATTTTCGATAGAACATGCTAAAATAGAACATCACTCCGACATTATATTAGTATTCTCTTTAGAATTTAATGGTCTTTTGCTAATGCTAACATGATATATGATTTCGGCCATATTTAGGTAGTTTACATCAACATACGATGAACGTTTAGTAGTAATTCTCTAAAAAAATTGACATGGCTTGTAAATATTATCATAATTATGTATTGTATTAGTACTTTTATATAAAATTGGTCAAATTCTTACAAAAATTATTCAAATTTTGATATCGGGTACCGAAGTAATAAAATATTCAACTTCTAGGTACCTCATTGTATATATTGAAATGTCAGGATATGTAATAAATGCTCAAACCTCAGGGTGCCTTAGTAATACTTTCACAATCACAAGAATGTATTGCTATTTAGGTTGTCTTGTGACAAGTCATAATATGATTTGTAGAAATGATTCCTTTAAAACAAACAAGGAATATCACAAGGTGAAAACATTTTTTCTATTGAAACAAACAACGAAAAACCTCAACGGGAATTGCATTTTTCATGGAAAGCCTTTTCCAAAGGAAAATGTTTTTCGGGGGAAGAGTACTTCCTTCGAAACAAACGGAGCCTAAGTGTTATGCAAATTGTAGTTCTGATTGTTTTATAATGGGAAAGACTTTTACTCAGCATATATTGAATATTGATGATATGTGTCTTATGAGAATTCAAAGACCAACCCTCACATAACATCCAACACAATAATGGCCAAGTCGAAATTTGTTTTTTGATTGAAGTCAAATTTTATGTAAAGGCTGTTATATAATTCTATGGTACATTGGTGCTTTTGTGCATATAACAGACTCGAGTTTAGCTCTCTTATTTCTTTATGCTCAATAGACATTGCATCCTTTGTGCTTTGTGGCTTCTATTGAAAAGCGGAGGGCATTTTGTGGAATTTAAAGTATTGTATTGTATTATTGAGTAAAAACATACATAAGGATGATACAATCCTCTAAGACATATATACAATTGTGGTTGAGAAGCAAAGAAGGAAGAAATATAGCTTTCCTAAACTAATCCCTTTGATTAAGGAAATCAGTATCAATTCCCATAATCATAGGAATTGATACTAATTTCTAATTCTTATTCTTGAAAAGAAAATAATCCTATTCTTATTCTAGGAAAGAAAATATTCACTACACACATGCTTTCCCACACTCTCCCTCAAGCTGGTGAACAGGCATTTTCCATTCCCAGCTTGCAAATAAGTTCTTGAAATGTTACAGTGTTTAAGCCTTGAGTCAGCACATTTGCAAGTTGCCCCTTGGCTGAGACATAAGGTGTACAAATTAGTGCACTGTCTAGTTTCTCCTTTATGAAATATCTGTCCACTTTAATGTGCTTTGTCCTGTCATGTTGCACAGTGTTGTGTGCAATGTTGATTGCTGATTTATTGTCACAATAGAGCCTCATTTGTCCATCGCACTTGATCTTGAGGTCTTCTAAAATAATCTTCAACCATAGTAGTTCACAGATGCCGTGAGCCATTGCTCTAAACTCTGCTTGAGCACTTGATCTTGCCACCGCGTTCTGTTTTTTACTTCTCCAAGTCACAAGATTACCCTTTAAGAAAGTTGTTTTTGGTGATGAGGGATTGGATGACCCATGAGAACAGCCTACAAGCCCCCATGAGTAGGTAAGTCATGAGTATATTCTCAGCGAGAATCGAACTCCCGACTCCCGGGCGATGACCGCATGGGTAGGAGATGCCACCAACTGAGACACCCTTATGATGGGCCTCCTTAGGAAAGTGCAGTAGCTTGTGTTGGATCTTCTTTCAATCACAGATCCTGCATGATCAGCATCTGTATATGCTTCTAGTACCAGTCCTGTATTTCTTTTGAACAAAATTCCCATCCTAGGATTGGCCTTCTAGTAGTGTAGTATTCGATAGACAGCCTGTAGGTGTACTTTTTTAGGACAGTGCATAAATTGGTTTATCACACTTACAGCATATGCTATATCTGGCCTTGTATGTGAGAGGTAAATGAGTCTTCCAACTAATCTCAGGTACATTGCTTTGTCTACAGTGGCATCTTCATTAGCTTCTCCAAGTTTACGATTAGGATCTATTGGAGCGGTTGTAGGTTTACATGCCAGCTTCCCAGTTTCCTTCAAAAGATCAGTCACATATTTCTGTTGTGAAATAAAGATGCCCTACCGTGAGTGAGCTACCTCAATCCCTAGGAAGTACTTCAATGTCCTTAGATCTTTTATCTCAAACTCTCTAGCCAAACATTGTTTTAAAGCTTCCCTCTCTTTCTCATCATCCCCTGTTATAATGATATCATCAACATATACCAAAAGAGCTATAACTCCACCTGAATTAGAGTGTTTAATGAATAATGTGTGATCTCCTTGGCTCTGCTTGTATCCTTTTGCTAGCAACACTTTTGCAAATCTCCCAAACCATGCCTTAGGAGATTGTTTAAGACCATATAATACCTTTTTCAATTTGCAAACCTTGTTTGCTTCTAGATTGCCTCCAAATCCCGGTGGAACCTCCATGTATATCTCTTCCTCCAAATCACCATGAAGAAAAACATTCTTTACATCAAACTGTTGTAGGTGCCAATTGTAATTTGCAGCCAAAGACAACAAAACTCTAATTGTATTCATCTTGGCAACTGGAGCAAAAGTTTCCTGATAATCCACTCCATATGTCTGAGTGTAGCCCTTAGCCACCAACCTAGCCTTACACCTCTTAAGCGTACCATCTGCCTTATACTTTATAGTAAAGACCCATTTGCACCCAACTGGCCGTTTTCTTTTAGGTAAATTCACCATCTCCCAAGTCTTGTTTTTTCTCTAAGGCTTCCATTTCTGTTATCATGGCCTGTCTCCATTCTTCTTTGGATAATGCCTCGGATAATGTTGTTTGAATAGAGATAGTGTTTAAGCTCACAAGGAAACTTTTGTGGGATGGTGAGAGTTTTTCAAATGACACAAAATGGGAGAGTGGATATAGTGGGTGTGTAGTGCATTCTCTGGTTCCTTTCCTAATGGCAATCGGTAAGTTAAGGCTACTGGTTTGAGATTCAGGAGGTTCATACCCTTCTTGAGTGGAGTTAGAAATTGTTGTTACCTCAGTGTCAGGGTTAGGATCAGGGTCTTGGACTTGCATTGGTTCAGGAACTGGAACTTTCCTCCTTGAGTACACCTGCAAGTTCCTCATGGAATCAAATCCAGTGTTATCCTTAGTATTTGGAACAGGAATGGGATTTTCCGGATTTTGATTGGATGAAGGTATGGACTCAAGGGAAGAATTGGGTTGAGGAGATGATGAGGAGGGAGACAAATCAAGCAAAAAGAAGTCCTTTTCCTTATCTTCCATGAATGAAGTTTTCCCCTGAAGATAAGGTTGAGTGAAGTATGGTTTATTTTCATTAAAGGTTACATCAGCAGAAACATAGAATCTTTTGGTAGGAGGTTGATAACATTTGTACCCTTTCTGAGTTGATGAATATCCCACGAAAATACACTTAATTGCCCTTGGATTCAATTTCCCCCTATTATGACTGTGAACATGAGCAAATGATGTACAACCAAAAACTCTGGGTGTGAGTTTGTTTGTGGTGTTGAGGTTTGGATAGAATTGTGAAGGCATGTTCATAGGAGTTTTAAATCCTAAAACCCTTGAAGGTAACTTGTTTATATAATGTGTATGGCTGTGAGGACAGCTTCCCCCAATAGGATTTGGGCACATTTTATTGGAAAAGGAAGGCTCGGGTTGTGGCTAGTAAATGGCCATTTTTTCTCTCCGCCACTCCATTTTGTTGTAGGGTATCAACCCATGATGATTCATGAATGATCCCTTCCCTTTGAAAATAGGAGACGGAATTTGGTTAAAGTAATCTCTTGCATTATCAGACCTAAGCCTCTTAATTTTCACACCAAATCGATTTTGAACCATGTTGTGGAAGTTTGAGAATGCACTACTCGCATTAGATTTACTTTTAAGTAAAAAGATCCAAGAGACTTGAGTACAATCATCAATGAAAGAAACAAACCACCTTGCACCAGAAATATTAGAAACCCTTGAAGGACCCCATATGTCACTGTGAATTAAATAAAAAGAAACTGAACTCTTTTTATTGCTAACTGGAAATGACACACGTCTATGCTTTGCAAGTTCACAAACACCACAATGAAAATTTTCAAGATTCAATTTTTTGAACAAAGATGGAAACATGACTTTCAGAGTTCCAAAGGAAGGATGTCCTAAACGAAGGTGATGATGTCCTAAACGAAGGTGATGATTTTGTCTTTAATGGAAGAATTTTCGGAAAAAAATGACAAAGGTAAATTATTGTTGATAACACTGGAGTTGCTTGATGAAGGATTGCTTGACGTCTCAAGGTGGTATAGCCCATCCTTTTCCTTAGCAAGTCCAATCATCTTCCCCGAACCCTGGTCTTGGAATACGCAATAGGAAGAATAAAATGTTGCAACGCAATTTAGGTCTCTGGTGAGTTTTTGTATGGACACAAGATTAATGGACAATTTAGGAACATGGAGCACATTTTTAAGAACAAGTGAGGGATTTATTTGGACATCTTCTAAACCTACCATTGTGGTGAGTGAACCATATGCACTAGCAATTTTCCTATTACTAGGGCATGGGGTATATGAGCTAAACTTTTGTGAGGAATGTGTATTATGATCCGTGGCTCCAGAGTCAATGAACCAATAATTCATAACAGATTTATCCGAGACATTTAATCCATAAGAATTAGAGAACTTACCTAAATGTGCCAAGGAGCTAGCACCAATAGGCTTTTCAAGGGTGCCTAATAGGTTTCTCAGTTTCTCTATCTCTTCTTGATTGAACTCTCTTTGTTCCTGAGATTTCTCCATGTTCTTCATATTATAGACTTGTGCAGCATCCTTAGTATGTTTGTTGAATTGACTCCCATATATCCTTGGCAGTGGCCAAGAACATACAAGTATCACTGATTTCTGGTGTCATGGAATTCCACAACCATGACATAATCATGGAATCCTCTTCATCCCAAGCCTAAAATTTTGGATCTCCTTTTTTTGGTCCAGTACCAAGAAGGTGGCTCAATTTTCCTTTTCCTTTCCTTTGAGAAAGGTTAGAACCATTTGAGACCATTTCAAGTAATTTTTTCCGTCCAATCTATATGCAACTTGAATATTCTGCAATTCTCCCATGGTTTGATCAGATTGGGCAGTAGTAAAAGCCTTTGTTGTCTCTGTCATGGTGGACTATTAAGGGCAGTATTGGTTGGAATTAATGAATAAAGGGCTGAAGGGATAAAAAAACTGACAATGAAGGTCAATAAATTGAATCGGCTATGAAGGCTTGAGGAGAAAATCAACAATTAAGGCCGAAGGAAAGAAAAGTAATTCCCAAGAAGAGCCTAAAGCTCTAATACCATGTGGAATTTAAAGTATTGTTTTGTATTATTGAGTAGAAACATACATAAGGATGATACTATCCTCTAAGATATATACACAATTGTGGTTGAGAAACAAAGAAGGAAGAAATATAGCTTTTCTAAACTAATCCCTTTGACTAAGGAAATTAGTATCAATTCCCATGATCATCGGAATTGATACTGATTTCCTATTCTTATTTTGGGCAAGAAAATAATCCTATTCTTATTCTAGGAAAGAAAATATTCACTACACACATGCTTTCCCACACATTTGATTCCAAAAAGACCTGTATGCAATTTTTGGATTGCTTGTTTTTAGCGAGAGTTATAGAGCTTTCTGGAAGTTGTTTATTTGTGTTGAAAAGTTTCTACACTTTGGTGTGCATTTTATTGTATGAAGATATTTACTGATCATCACGAATCGACCAAGATCCTGTTTACCTTGTAATTCAATCCAACTCAACATCTTTGGAAAATTGGGAAATCGTCATAGAGCTCAACTGAAAGTAAAAGGAATCGTTGTTTAGGCTTTGTTTGTTTTGGAAGAAAACATTTCCTGTTTGAATTCTATTGTTTCTTTTTATAGCTTCAAAGCAACAACCACAAATGTATAAAATGTTTTCCACTGGTAAGAGGAAGTTGACTTTCCCTCCACAAAATGGGAAAACATTTCCCGTTGTAGTCTCACGACCTGTGCTTCACTTTAACCTCAACTTTTCCAAGCGTGAACCTTATACAAATTTATAGAATGAAACCATTTTTTGTAGTCAGAAAGACAAAAAAATTTTAGAAAGAAATATTTTTAATTGAAAATATTACGTGAGTAAAAGTTCTGCATAAGAAAAATATTTTCTATTGATCCAAACAGAGCCTTATAATTGTGGATTCATCTGTTGTGGTGATTGATATGGTTGTGAAATATTCGCAGCAACAAAGGATATTCCCTCATGGATTCATTGTACTTTCTTTTGGTAATCAGGGTCGGGGGGGCATGACCTATGGCCTTGGCCTTGATAGTGTTTTTACTAGTAGACCAAGGCCTCATTGGCTTCATCTAGTTACTGCTCATTCTTGCCTTTCCTTTTTCTTGTTGCAGTATGTTTCTGACGAGAGTTCTCAGAAGGACATTGCTAGCAGGTGTGAGATCAGAAGCCTCGGCTGCATCTGTGGCTGCTCATTCCACAACAAGGACTGCACATAGCCCACTTGATCAGTTCTTTGAGGTAGATAGAAGACCAGACGATGATAAACCTGTTATTTATGGTACAAGGACGTTCTTTATACATTTTTCTAATTTCATCAGCTTTGTATCGTGATGGATGTTTAGTTTAACGCAAGATGTACCCCTAAACTCAATTCCCGATCAAAAGTGTGTTCAGTTCCCGAAAATTTTCCTAGTTTTCCAAACATTGAAAAACAGTTGGATAGTATGGGATACATGGGAAAATGGCTCCTTCTGTTGCAGCGGAAAACTTGGTGCAAAGAAATAGGGGTGTATATGAGCTGAGGGGAACCCGAGCATGTTGGGCTTGAAGTTTGACTTGTCAAATTTGGCTGGGCTTGGCTCGTCATTGGCTTGGGATTAGCTCGTTTGTTCTCAAACCCAGCTTGACGAGCTCCCAATTAAGCTCACCTTATTTATGCTTGAGTATGCTCAGGATTGGCTCGGTTGTTCTAGAACCCAACTTGAAGTTGACAAGCTCCCAACTAAATTCGCCTTATTTAAACTCGTGTGAGCTCAAAATCTAGGCTCCTTTAGACTTGAGTTTGGCTCATTCAAGCTCAAAATTAGTTCTACTGGGTGTATTTAAGCTAATAATTGTGTCAAGGTAGAATCATTTAGGCTTATGAGCCAAGCTTGAGCTTCACTAGGCTTAGGTTGAAATTGGTGTGCTAAATGAGCCGGCTCTGCTTGGCGCGAGCTCAAAACACGCAAACCTTTTCGAGCCTTGTGAGCTAACTCGGCTCGTTACATCCTCACAAAGAAATGATGCTTTCTAATTTGTTGTGCAAAGGGAAGAAAACTGAAATATTGTGCTTGAGTAGAGAATTGCGAAATGAAAATCTTCTAAAAACTGAATTTTGCATGGAGTGAACACATCCTAAATTCTCATCTTAATTATTTGAGAGGACAAAAGACCACGCTTTTCTCTGGTTACTTAGGACAATATCGATCTCGAATGATATATCAAATATAAACAATTCAGGATCTTCGTTAACAGAAATTAAAGGAGTTTCATATGGAAGAAATGCTGTTTTCTGGTTGCGGATCTTCTCGAATTTATGCGGAAAATTATTTTATAAAGTGTCAATGCAATATACATGCAGGGCGTAGCTGGAAAGCACCTGAGTTGCGCCTGAAATCGTGGGATGACCTGCACAAGCTCTGGTATGTTCTATTGAAAGAAAAGAACATGTTGATGACACAACGCCAGATGCTTTATGCACAAAACCTGCGTTTTCCTAATCCGGAAAGAATTTCCAAGGTAAGATCCTTCATTTTGTTATTTATTATGTAAATCTCTCCTTTATCATGCTTTGCAGCACCTCATGCTCCCCTCTTCCGCCTTCTTGATAAGGTGTTTATCAAATTTCTGCATCTAACCATTTTTCCATCATATTCTTGATGAGCTATGACTGACCAAAACTTAATATCTTCGCGATACTAAGTTGCTGCTGCTGCTGCTGCTGCTAGTCTGTTATATAGTCCAATGGGATGCTTAGATTGAATCAGATGATAAGAATACTCGAAAAAAGATATGATGCATAAAGCGATAAATTAGCCAAAGGATCTTGAATCAAGATCGGTTTCATGTCTTACGTTGAACAGTTATGGGCTTTTAGCGTCTTTCGGTTAGTGGGGGTTTTTTTTGGAACTACTTATGGCTTTACTCCTTCCTCATTGAGAAGCTTCTTTTGCAGTCAATGGAGGTCTTTGTTTTTGAAGATTTTCTTCCAAGGCTTATCCAGGGTGTAAGTGCCCTGAGTTTCATCATAAAACTCTAAAGGATCGGCCCCTTTGAGCCGGAGCCTGTACAAGCTGGCTCATAAACAAGTTGAGCCCTAACCTAGTAAAGCTCGAGCATGTGGACTCCCAAGCCTAAATGAGCTTAAGTGGGCTAATCTCAAAGTTTGTGCATAAATGATCTGAGTCCGAGCCTAACTGAGCCGAAATAGGCCAAGTTGAGCATGAATGAGCCAAAGAAGGGGAGTTAAGCTCAAATCTTGCTGAGCTGTGTTTGAGCTGACCTGAGCCAAGTGGTCCCAAGTGCAAAATTTCCAGGCTTTGCAAGCTTTGAGTCCAGCCTGAACTCAGCTAAATGTTGACATGCCAAGCCTTGAACCTGTCAAGCTTGGGTAGGCTTAACTCCATTACACCCCTAGGCATATCCATTATGGAACTGTCATTCCTTGTGAGTTACATATGGGTTTTAATTTGTGAAATGATCTATGTTACATCACACTCCTGATAGAAATAGAACTTCTGTTCTAGTGTGCACTGTTGCGGTACGACCAACCCAGTATTGCATCCTCACACATTGTTACCTAGTCTCTCCATTCCATCTTAAAGTACTCGTATCATATAAGGATACCAGGTTTTGACCAGTACTTCAATTCCCTTCAGGTTTGGAATGTGTGAGGCTTCCATAAAGACCCTCCAAGTCTTGTCATATGTGTCTTACTATAGTGGTAGAATAAGAATGAATAAATAGCTTTGGTTCACTCCAAAATAAAAAAGTAATACAGTTATGGTTTGTTTGTAGTTTCGGTTTTGAAAAACTAAAGACTAGGTGTTAGAGTTATCTTTTCTAGTTTTTGGTTTCCATTTTTAGTTCACTCAAATTAAGAAAACGATAAATCAAAACCAGAAAAAAATTGTCTCTAATTGTGGTTTTTTACATTTTAAAAAACTAAAAATTACAAATAAAAAAGAATACCGAAATGCTTTTTAACTTTGGGGGAGAATTGGATGATTGTCTTGGCAGTTGGCATTCTCGTCTGGATTTTAGTGAGCATCTCTGTATACAATCCCCTTGGTACTTTTTTGGCTTCTCTTGACATTTTTCTTTAGTTTTAGTGAAATCCAATGATTGCATAGCGTAACCATATGTTTGTACTTATTTATGAAATTGCTGACAATATTCAACAAATGACATTTTCTAACTCGCTCTTTGTGAAGTCATTTCTTTTGTAATGAGTTTCTTTGTTCTATGGGCTTAATGATTGCAAGCAGCAGCAGAAAGCAGAGCAAAACAGAACAGCTTAACAGATTTTAACTGCCAACAATTATTCCCGCCAAATAGCAAATTTAAACCCATGCCTCGGATTCTCGGGTTGTAACATTCCCTTCCCCTTGAAAACATTCTTGTCCTCAAGAATGGAAGAGAACGAGTCTTGGAAATCACTTGTTGGAGGCATTGCCCTTCCGAAACTGGAGTTTTTTGGACTTGTACAATTTCGTAGTAAGGTCGTGCAATTCCTTCCTTCGAGCTATTTGATCCACTTCATCTTCACTGCCATTGTCCTGATCAGACCCCACATTTTCAGCGTCATGTTCATCACTTTCGAATTCCCCTTCAACATCAACTCCTCTTGCCATCATGAGAAGTTTAGGATTGCACCTATGGCCGGGTACATAAGGTTGATGACATTTAAAACAGCGGTTCCGGGGCTCTTTCTCAATGTTTAGCGAATCTTTATGCCCATCAAATCTTTTGTGGTCTACCCCTTTGTGTTGATGTTGGAAGTTTTCCTCCCGATGCTTGGGCCGATCGAGAAATGTTAAATTGGAAGCCTCAACCAGTTTTGCTTTGGCAAAAGCTTGAGACAAGGAAGCAGGATCAAGAGCCTTCACCAAATTCTTGATTTTAGGCTTTAATCCACTGATTAAGCTCGAGACATAGAAGGACTCGGGGGCTCGAGGTGCAATTGTAATCATACTGGCTCGGAGATTTTCAAATTTCGTCATATAGTCCTTCACGGTAGTGACTTGAGTTAATTTGTTGAAGCTTTCCACGACATCACCTACTTCTTCATCACCATAGCGCTCACATAGCTCGGTCACGATCTCGTCCCAAGTAAGAGCTCGAATGCTCCTCAATAGACTGTAAAACCAAACTTCGTGATCACCTTGGAGATAAACTGCGGCCAAGTCCACCTTTTGATCATCGGGAATGGAATAAAAATGGAAATAGCGCTCGCATCTTCGTATCCACGAGTGAGGTTGCTTCCCATCAAAATTTTCAAGTTGAACTCGTGGTTGTCGAAAGCCATTACCTCTATTGCCATAAGAGACTTCGTTGCTTCGGTTAATAACAAATTTAGATGCATTTTGCCCCATGTTATACTGCTGTACCAGATCTGATGTTTGCACATGATGTATGGCACTCAAGCGAACAGGTTGTGAGCAAGTTGGATCATGAGGAGGATCAAGGTGTCCTGCATTTTCGCGCTCGGTTCTAGTCCGAACAGCAGGTCCAGGTGGTCGTCTTGGAAAGTCTGAAAGGTGAGCTTCCTGTCCAAGAGTGAAACCATGCTGCCCGTTAACTTCCAGACCTGCAGAAACGCAATTCTGATGCATGTTGTGGTTCGGTTGAAGCTGATCTTGAAGATGCACTTGCGTACCAGCTGCAGCCTTACCTACTTGAGGTTCCAACTCCACATTAGGTCGATTTAATTGACTTGATGGCATCAATGGTGCAAAACGAGGTGCCACATTTTGATCATCAACTACGCTGCGCAACTCCTTAAGCCTTTCTTCAATGTTCGAAGTTTGTTGGTTCAAACGGTTGGTGATTCTTCCCTCCAACATCTGAACTTGCTGATTCATTTGTTCGGTTATCATTCCTTCAACACCTTGCAATGTTTGAGACACAAAACTTTCATTGTCTAGATTACTTCCTCCAAGAATTGGCCTATTGAACTGCTTTTGAATCTCGGCTATCTTCTCATCAAACATCCGTGCCTGCTGTTCGATTCTACCAGTGACCATGTCCTCCAATTGCTGCTGGTTTTGCTTGATTTGAGCTGCGATCTTATCATCTACTTGCTGAGCGTGTAAGTTAAACCTTTCAATGAAGGCCTGCTCTTGCTCTTTCAACATGAGACGCATTCGAATATCATTCCTTTGCTCAGTTTCTCGCACAGTTTGATTTGTTTCCAAAACTGATTGATTAATTTGAGCCATTTGCATCACCAAAGCTGCCAATTGAGCACTTACTCCATCGCCATTGCTAGTTTGAGGTTCACTCTCTGCATTTCCACAAACAACTTCAGCATATGATGGATTTGCTGCTGCACGAGCAGCTGCAGCACGCGTGAGAACTCCTCCAGACATCACCACAGCATTGGACTCCATTCACAAGTTCAACCGCAAGACACCAGATTCTGATTGAATCTGAACCTGAACTGCTGTGCACCTGATCGGTTATGATCTTGATCAATTCGAGCTGTTGACAGAAGGTGCTGGATCGATCAAATAGCTGAACAAAAACACGCACTTCACCGCAATTTCAGTATCTGAACTTCCAGATCAATATCTGCGAAGCAAAATCTGAGTTGTTTTTGATCAAATCGTTCTGTCTGATCTGCTTTTCTCACTGGATTCTGCACTGGCACTTCGAACTTCAGCACTGAATTAATTCTTCTGAACTTTTTTTTTTTTTAAAATTTGATTACGCACTCGATTGGAAGCCAAACGAGGCTCTGATACCAATTGTTACGCTCGGGCTTGAACCTCAAACGTAAACTAATATAATTTTGGATAGATTGAGAATTTGAGATGAGCAAGAAGAGATTTAGAGTTTAGATGAGAGAAAGAAGGGAAATGAGATGAGAAAATAGAGAGAGTTAGATGAGAGAGAATAGATCTCAATTGAGACTAATGTTTGATATTTTCATTGATTGCATTCAATTACAGCTGAAAGATCTATTTATAAGCAAATAACAAGCTATTACATTGTATCTAGACTAACTACTTAGAAGCATCTAGAACCTAACAACTAATATTTGAATTATTGGAGTTGGCGCCAAAGAGGAGAATAACAGCAGCAGGTAGTTCAGCAGCAGCAGCAACGTACCAGCAAGCAGCAGCTGAAAGCAGAGCAAAACAGCACAGCTTAACAGATTTTAACTGCCAACAATTATTCCTGCCAAATAGCAAATTTAAACCCATGCCTCGGATTCTCGGGTTGTAACAAGGTTCAACTTTAAGGTCCAAAGCCGCCCCCCCTCAAGCCTTATTTACAAAAAGGGATATGTTATTTAGGGGTGCACATAACATGGTTAAAACCATAATCCAAATTGGACTGAACCATATTTTGCAGTTTGGTCCGGTTTACGGTTTAAAAAAAAGGGTCCGGTTTTTATAAATTTGGTTTATGTAGTTTATGGTTTCAGTCCGGTTTAAATCCGGACAAAAACCGTAAATGATTTAAACAATAATCACTTTTAAACTATATGTAATTGACGGGTAAATGTGTCATTCACTCAAAGCCCTAGCCCCTTCAAACATTAACGATGGTTTAGGGTCTGCAATACGAATCTGCATTTCTCTTCTAGGGTCATTCACTCTCTCTCCATTTCTCATCCATTTCTCATTCACGAATCTGCATTTCTCTTCCATTTTCTCAAGTTTTATGATGATTTTAATATTGATTTTTGATTCCTTAATTATGTTCATATTAGTGTTAATAACAATTTTTTCTATTATAGTGGTTAAAACTGTAAACCGGACTGGACTGAACAATAATTACGGTTTGGTCCGGTTTGGTTTGTGAGACAAAACGGTTTGGTTTTTGGCTTGTAAAATTGTCAAACCTTATTTTTACCGTTTGATCCGATTTGGTAACCATAAACCACCAAACCGGACCGTGTGCACCCTTAATGTTAATTAATGGATTGTCTTCTATTCTTAATTACAAAAGTTTGGTATATTATTTTTTATTAATTTCACATTTATGAGATAGAGAGAAATATGTAGTGTACCCAAGGATACACAGGGTGGGTGTGGGTAAAGTTGTATATCTGTGAATTAGGGTGCGAGTATCGGTATGAAATTTTGTACCTGCGACAAATATGGGAGAGCATATGGGGACCTTGCCTGACTCGCCACATTGCCATCCCAAGAAAGTAGTAATTTAATAACGAACTGTGTTGAGGTCTCTTGATGGATTGTGATGAGGTATCTTTGGATTAGGCTCTCGGAGATGTGCTTCGTGTATTAGCATAATAATCAAGTCTCCACTAAGCTTTTGATGAACAAAAATTTGGTATTTGAAATTATTTTATCCTTCTTGTTATCTCGGTATTCTTAGGAATCAATGAATTAACCAAGCCCCTTCTACCCACTATTGCTCGCAATCAGTCGCTGAACGAAGGCCATTGAATTTCATATCTGCCATGCATTATTCGCTGTGCAGGACCTTTCTCCTATTCTCATCACACTCGCGTTTGGGTTCTGGTAATATTAGCATTCTTCTTTAGAATGAGGGATGTTTGGATTTGGACTCAAGACTTCCTAGATAAAAAGACTTTTATACCTTGTTGACAAATCAACTGCTCCAAAAGTTTAAACTATTAAGTGAAGACTCATGAATAGTTTTATGCTATAACATCGTTGATTTTCCCTTACAGGTCAAGAAGTCAATGTGCCGAATTAAGCATGTACTTACCGAGAGAGCGATGGAAGATCCGGATCCTCGGAGATCCGCAGAAATGAAGCGGATGATAAATGGGTTGTGATGTTATTTGGATCCAAGTCCTAAATTTTGCCTGAGCATTCTATGAATGGTAATTTTGTCGAATCCATCCACATTTTACCATTGCAATGGCAATGGCTTATAGCCTCAATGTCTCTGTAAGTCAAATACTGTCCCATTGATCAAATATGCTTCTGCTTTCTTTGAGGGGACTTTCAATCGAACGTGGTGAACCCTTTTTTCCCCCCCAAATAATTAGAGTTATAGAACCTGCCATACAAAGAGCGCCTGGATTGCACAAGACAAGCCAAAAGGACCCAATTCACCGATTCATTGAGCGTATTTTCAACGTCTTTGATGTATGTTATACTCTTGTCTACTTTTATTCACGATACTATCACACTCAACTTTCAAATTTTACATGTTTGAATATGGTGCGCTACCTTGTTTCTGGATTTTTTTTGCCTTAACTTGATTTTGCTGTCTCTGAGGAGTAACTTGCGACGTTGCTTTTTTTGTCCTCAATCACCAAAGATAAATTTTTAGAGCACACCCCTTCATTCACCAAAGAAAAATTACGCTTCTTTAAGGCAGTTGCTTCTGCTAAAGTAACAAAAAACTTGCCTTAATGGGCGCAATTGAGCCGATCGCTTCCTTGTTGGGACTTGATAACTATCATTAAGCTCGAGTTTGGGCCGAGCCTTGAATGAGTATCCTGACATTTTCCTGAACTTGGTTCAATATAAGATATTAGTATGTTTGATATTTGGCTAGACTTTACTCATTAGCTGGCTTGAGTTCATTATCGAGCGAAGTTATTTGAGTTAATAATGGTTATCATCTATCTATTAATCAAGATGATATAGAGCAACAAGTGAACTCTTAAGGACCAGTATGAGTAGAGATTGGGGAGAGTATCTTGATTGGGTGCTTGATGTGGCTTGGGGATGGGAAGCGTATAAGCTTTTGGTAGGACAAGTAGGCAACCGAAGATCCACCTCTTCCGAAGACTCTTCGCGATGTCGCTTCAAAAGGACCATTTTGTGCATCAAATGGGGATATGCGATGGACAAATACGAAGGTGGACACTAAACAGGAGAAGGAGATTTTGTTTTGAGGGAAGAACTCACAGTGGAAGAATTCATAAGCCTCCTTCAGGCTATGCACCCAAGGCTTGAACTACCTGACATAGTGCGCTTGAATCTCAGTAGGGACGGAAAACTCCTCCTTCAAGCTTAATGGTAATAATCTTATTTGTGTTGTGTTGCCAAGTTTGGCTCCCCCTAAAGTCGAGTTGCTAGTTCGGAATTTGGATGGCATTCTTGGGGAAGCTAAATATGAGAGACTGGGTCGTTTACGGCTACTAAGGGGGGACGACTTGTGATGCAGACTATGTAGGGAGGACTTGAAGGACATAAACCAATTGTTTCTTGGATGCTGGGTATGGAATATATCGTGTGAATGCATCGAGTGGTGGGGTTTGGACATGGTTTTCCTTGAAACAGGTCGACTGCACTTTGAACTATGGATCACGATCAGTGTGTGAGAGAAGTTCCAGGAGAGAGTTTGGGTTACCTGCTTCTTGTTGTAATTTGGGTAATGTGGTATAAAAGAAATGGAATGGTGTTCTCCCAGTGGGAAGTGGATGGATGAGGATGTATGGTGGAGCATTAAATGAGGACTGGCTACTGGACCACTGCTTGGTGTGTAGACTTTCCCTGTATACCCGATGAAGTTGCCCGCTGCATTAATTGCCTAAAAAATGGTCAAACTAAAAAATTAAACGCACTCTTAGTGAGTTTTTAATGGGCCCTTAACAAACTATTTGTGAACTTTGAGAGAAAAAGTGCACGCACCCTTTTTCCAGATCGACTTGGTGAGCTTATATAAGCCTCGACATGAACATAAATCAGCTTTTATTGATATAAAACACGGGGAGTTCGTCAAATGCTTGGTCCATTTTCATTATAATGGGGATTTTATTTTCATTTGACATGTTATGAGTGATTCTTTTCTTTTTCTTTCGGTATCTTTAGAATTTGTGATGCTTGTTACCTTTTTGAGCACTTGTCCTCCATTTTCTAGGGCCTATTTCAGCACATGTCCTATCAGACTATCAAAAAATATATAAATTTACTGGGTTGCTTCCCCTTGCATGTAAATCTTTCTTTAATCGCAACCCTCGCTTTTTCCGATCTAATTGAGAACTATGTCTAATTGAATCCAGCGCTCATTGGAGAGACTCTTGGTGCTTCAAACTTACACCAATCTTTGGGGAACATGGTGTATCAAACAAGAGCCCAAAATCATGAATTTGCTCTAATACCATATTATTTCACTGGGCCATAGGCCAGACTCATAGAATTGTTATATAGGTCACATATAAGTTTTAATGGGATTTCATCCAAAAATTAATTGTTATTAGTTCAAGTAACTCACTAGATTTATATGTTGATTGGTCTCTTCTCTCATAACCTCTTTGTAGGATTCTTACTGAACTCATTGTAAGAATCTTGTATAGGAGTTGAGAAAGAAGAGATCAAAATATAAATCTAGTGGATTATTGCATTAACTTTTAATTGATTTTAGAATATATAACTCCTTGGGTTACGTCCAAAGCTTGGTGAAATTGAATAGTTATCTAAATTTAGCCACGCCTCAAAGAGAGAGAAAACCACTAATTTCAAGTCCAAGGAAAACCATGCATAATTTGTTTAAGATTTTGAAACTTATTGTTTTAAGGCAATAAAAACTCCTGTGAATCATTAAAGCCTTTGCTTATATGGTGAAGATCCCTTTGATGCTCCGTATCTATAATATGAGCAAATGGAAAGATAGACAGAGTTTGTGAATCCACTCACAGTAATCAAAAGCAATTGTAAAACACAACAAGACAACTTAAGAGGAAGAGAAGCTTAGTCAAGTAATGATTAGATGATGGACCGCATCCAACCTTTATGGGATGGAAATACGACGCACCACAAAGCAACACTTGGAGCAAAAGGGAACATCTGAACACCTATTGGGCCCTATGACGTCGTTGTTACGCCACATTGCCAGACAAGGACCCTATCGAAACAAAGTGATGCATCTCATGAATATTGGCTAATGAACACTAAGACATCAATAACCCGATAAACAAATATACCAAACAATGATAGAAGAGAGCACCACTCCTTTCCAATACTCGTATCATGCATCACCAACTCCAACTACCACCTCCTCCAAGAGTCACAGCTAACAAACTCAAGGTTCCAAGGTACTTATATTCGTGGCCTAAATGACACCCCACATCACCTCGCGCCATCATCAGACCTTAAAAGCCCCAACAATCACATATTAGAAACCATCGCTGATAAATCTTTTTTCCAATAATTATAGTACAAGCTCAAGAGCACACAGAAGTGCAGGGCAAGGCTCGAAGACTAATAACCAGAACACCGGAACACCCCAACAGAGGATTGCCCACCAAACATATTCAAAACCCCAAAACACCTAAAGACAAGGAGCTAGAACAACTCAAAAAGCTAGCCCAATCGACATACAACCAACCAATTTATGAGCTGTCAAAAACACGAACAACACCCACACACAAAAAATAGCTACAAACACAAAAACCTAATCAGGACCATAAACCTTCGAGATGCCCACGACCGACAGATCTACCACCGCAACCATCAAAACTACACACACAAGTGTCCTTATTAACAAAAACTTTTTTTTACTTGATAGATTCTAACCAAAATTTAATAGTCTTAAAACATATCATAAAATCTAAAAAGTTACTATCATTACTAAACAAAGTAACAATTAATTTAGTGACAAAAATCATAGAAAAGACAACATAAGGGATTTGTAGACTTAGAATAAAATTTAAAAAATATAAAGGGAGTCCACTATGTTTGGGAATGAAAAGAAAAGCAGCAAAAAGTACAGCAAGTGGCTATAGTAAAGACTGAAACGTAACATATGACCCACAAACATGTATTTCTTTTCTTTTTTCTCCATAATTAAAGTGTAATCAGAATCAACCGAGAAGAGAAGAGAAAGCTAAACAAAACCTCTAAAAATATAAAATTACAATTTTGCCACTGTATTATCTGTAAAATACAAAAATAGCCCAGAAATACGTTTAGAGACCCATTTTTGGAAAAATAGGTGGGGCCAACAGCATAGTGTTGAGGTTGAATAGTTTGGTTTGAAAGCTATGATTTAACAAGTTACGGGCCCCTCAACTTCTGGCCATTTGAAGCTACTTGTGCAAGTTAGTATTTCCGATCTACCCATTCGGATTTTTGACGACCCAAATATAGTAAAGAATGAAAAGAGGATATATGGCCCACAAAAATGTATTTAGTTTCTTATTTAGTGCATGATTGAAGGTACTTGTCCCCCTGGGCAAATCAAATCAATAGAATTATAGGGAGGGGGGAGTGGGACAATGAAATGAATGAAAAAGAGTGCATTTCATCCTTTGCTCTTGAAAGTGACCTCCTTTTTGTATTTGCTTCTCTTGTCATTGTTAGGCTGTGCTTCCCAAAAAACGTGTTTTATACTTGTGACTCAATCCTCACACTCGCATTGCTCTGTTACGTCGCTCATTTTTTTAATTAGTAACATCTTATCGGAATCAAATTATTATTATCAGAGTTAAAATTATAATTTTTGAGACAATTTAAGATAATTTTTGTAAGCTTGGGCAAAATTATTAGCCCTATTTATATTAGTGTTATGAGGTTTTTGTGTAATAATTTTTTTAGTCTATAAATTTTGCTAAATAATTTATTAGTCTACAAGTTTTAGTGTAAATAACTTTTGGTCCAATTTTAGATAAGATAAAGTGTCAGAAAGACAAAAATATATTTATACATTTATTCAAAACGTTGTCATTTTTTAAATTTAGTACTTTTTTTAAATTTCTGTAACTTTACAAGTCAGTTTTTGATCAAAATATTAATGTCATATGCTTAAAATTGAGTCGGTTCCCAAAATAATGCTGAAAAATAAAAAAATAAAAAAAATAATGCCAAAAAATAAATAATTACCAATCTACTGTTGAACCGCGTTTAGAAAACGCGGTTCACTCCAAAAATAACCGAATTAATTTTTTCCAGTTATAAAACGCGTCTTAAAGACGCGTTTCATATGAACATAAACCGCGTTCGCGGTTAATTCGAAGATAAACCGCGTCTTTAAGACGCGGTTCATATCATTGTACAAGATAAGTCTTGAAGTCAAGGACGCCCACGCTCGAAACGAATTCAAAATGAAATGGATGAAATGACTATACACGAAGGGTCACACGTGAATTTTGTAAGAGAAAATGTCATAATGTATTGACATGCAAGATGAAAAAGGAGCACGAGGCTCGGTTAGCAGCTAGTAGCAGTGAAATATATCACGCTAATATTTATTTATGTTTTATTTTTTTGAACATTTATTTATATTTTGTTTATATTATTTTTTATATAGTAGTTCGTTATTTATTATATCTATTAGTTTGTTATTTATGTTGTTTAATTCATAAAGCATTATAACCGCGTTTACTAAACGCGTTTTATGTGATAGTAAACCGCGTCTTCTAAACGCGGTTTATTCCTTATAAAAAATTTTTTGCTTGATGCAGTTATTTTTACATATAACCGCGTTTATAATTCGCGGTTCAACAGTAAATTGGTAAATATTTATTTTTTAGCATTATTTTTTTATTTTTTTAATTTTCAGCATTATTTTGGAAACCGACTCCTTAAAATTGGGGTAAAACATAATTATACTAAAATTTGTAGAGTAATAAATTATTACATTAAACCATATAATACTAGTATATAATTTTTAAAGAAAAGAAAAGAAAAGTAGTGCAGTCAAAACTGCAGGAGGAGCAGAGTCAGAAAGAGGAGTGCAGTGCAGTGCAGTGCAGTGCAGTACAGTGAAATTCCGTTTGTCACCATCCTACTGCAGCTACCACGGGTGACATTATCACTTCACCTGCCCCCCCCCCCCCCCCTCTCCTCTCTCTCTTCTCGGCGAAAATCGCTCCTTCCGAAGACGGCTCCAGTTTTCTCTCCTCCAATCTCTCTCTCCCTCTCTCTCCTCTGCTGGATCTGATCTCTTACATCTCTGCGAATTCAATCGGATCGGTCAATTTTAGGGTTTCTTCTTCCAATTTTCGACGGAGGAAACCCCAATTTTGGAGTTTGGATTTTGAGGTGACCTAGGGTTTTCGATTGGTGAGGTGGAGAGTTAGGGTTTGGGGAATTGATGGTGATCGGAGGAAAAATTGGGGAAAATGCGAGGCTATTATGCATGGGAGAGAGGTCGAGATTAGGAAACGGTTATTGCATATGCGGTCGGGATCCACGGCAGCTGTAGCCGTTGATTGGAATGGTTCCTCTGCTGGTTCTCTCGTCAAGGTACTGCCTTTCTATTGATTTCTCGTTATTTACACTGTTGTTTCCTGATGTATGTTTTTAAGTCGGTCCCTGTCTTTTGTTTTGTTCAAAATTGACGCATGTCTAAATAGGTACATGGGCCTATAGTAATAGGGCAGGCTGATAGGTAGTAGAGTGGGCCCGGCCCAGCTCAGGAAGGGATATTCTGTAAATAGGGGTAGTCATTGTATGACAGAGTTAGTCCGCCATCCGGGTGACCAAAATTAGCTCGAAATTAAAAAGAGGATGAACCAATTTTGTTGTAAAGTGAACCATTAGGGACCACTTTAAACAAAAGAAAAGATGAGGGACTAATTTGAACAAAGTCACAAATTTTAGGGACCTTTTTGAACAAAAGAAAACATAAGGGACTAATTTGAACAAATTTAAAAATACTAGTGACCGACAGTGTAAAGAACTTCATCTTCTTATTGATAGGTTTGTGGTTTCTGTTTGCTTAATAGCAGGACTGGACATAAACCCAAGCAACTGCTTAGGAGCCCCGAATTTTAGGGCCCCCATATTTTAGGGTTTGCAGTGTTGAAGTCTCAGTCCTTAATATTTTAGGGACTTCACTTGTAACGTTCACTTGGGCCTTGAAATTGTCAAGCCGATCCTGCTTGATAGGCAGGAATTTCCTGTAGCCGGAAGGCGTGGGGCAGAAACGAGTCGTGGGGAGTGTTTTCTATGATTCATTTTGATGAGGTGAGTCCGTTGCGCATCAGTCATATTGTGTTTGCTTCATTGATTTTGGTTACCAATTATTCTGCTTAAGCGAATAAGGAGCTGCAGCTGTGATGCAGCTATAAGTTCAGTTTTTGTGATTATAATTCGGCAACATGAAAATGTGGTCAACTCCTGTTCTTCATTATCAAAGTGGTTTCTTGGTGGCAAAATCATTTTATTTCTGGATCAAAGTGGCTTAGTGGTGCAGAAGCTCGATTGGGCTGAGCATGTTTTAAAATGCAGCATTGCATTTGTTGACATTATTGGCAGGGGCTTTTGGATTGTATTAAGATAAATTCTTGGATGTACAAGCTGATTGGTGCAGTTATTCTTTCTGCTTGCTGACTTGAGGTGGTGCCCTATTCTAGTGGCAAGTTGTCAACTCCTTGTGGCTCTAGTATGCATAGTATTGGAGTGTCTTATCACTTTTGACGTGTTGACCCATTCACATTGGCTGTGCTTAGGATTTGAAGTTGTCTGGTGTTATTAGTGATTGAAATTCTGAAGTCTAATTCATTATCCGTTGTTTGTTTTAATCTGGCTATGTATATTTGTTTGTGTGAATCCAGAGATCACAGCCAGGTATGTGGATTGTCATTCGTATGTGTTTGCTGATGGGGAGATTCCGGGTTTTGACATGGGATTGCACCTCTTATGTGTCAAATACTTGATTAGAGCGAAGAAGATGATGCTGGTTCACAAAATGGTTGATGTGATATGTACATTTCATGATGCTTGAAAGTGCAGTCCGGGGTGATCTGCAGACACACCATGGTCATCCTTATGTTGATCAGGGTTTTTCTTTGTAACTTTTGTGAGAACTAAGTGGTGAAAAGATTCTTTTTACCTGCATCGGTATCATGTTGAGTTCCTTCAAAATTCACCTTTGCATTTTGAATTGTGAAAGATTTGAGTTGTATCTATCTATGCTTGTGAGGTCACGGGGAACTATCAGAACATTGGCTTATACTTGTGAATACTAGATCATTTAGCACTGCATGCAAAGAAGACCAAACAAGAACGAATCAGAAGAGTTTCTCACTCCTCATCCATCTCAAATAGATACTGTAAATCTCCGGGTCCTTTCGGTGAGAGGTTTTAGGGACAAGAAGTGACGTTGAATGTGAAACTGTTGGGTTTGGTGGCAGAGTTAGTATTGGTGGTTCTTTTGTGAAGTGTTGTGGAACTTGAAAGATTCCATATCATGTGAAGACTTGTGCATGTTTTATTTATGCAATACGACAACAACTACCACCCAATGCCTGTTTTATTTATGGATACATCCAATTAAATTAGATTTGATCTTAGTTCTCAAAGGAGTAGCCTGCTGTCCCTGATCTTGTCTGCTGAACATGTATTCTTTCATTTTTCTCGGTGTGTCCAGCCTTGGTCACCTTCTGGGGGCTGTTTATGGCAAAGCAACTCTCTAAATATGCATCCTACTGCTGAAGTTTCGTGATATTACTTGGTCTTCAGCCTGGGGTGTGAGTGTACATAAACATGCTTGTATAGACTTGGTGGCCATCTTTGGCAAAGAAAATTTTCTATGCTATAGACACTTATCTTGCTTATCTGCTGTATGAGCTTTATGGTATTTTTATGCAGATCTAGTAAGTTGTTTAAAAAATTAGAATTGAACTTTGAACACACTCATTCATGCAGCCTCGTGGGTTATCCAAACTTTCCTGCTATGCGATCCAGTGGAGTTACTCGTATCAAAGTGATTTATAGCAATTACTGATTCTTTGCAGGATCTCCAGAAGATTAATGTTGGTGACTGTGCTCTCTTCAAACCACCGCATGACTACCCTCCTTTCATAGGGTTAATTCGTTCATTGTCACCTGAAAAAGATAGTAATTTAAGGCTAGGTGTGAATTGGCTTTATCGACCTGCTGACCTTAAGCTTGGGAAGGACGTTGCCATTGAAGCTGCGCCGAACGAAGTTTTCTACTCTTTTCACAGGGATGAGATTCCTGCCGCGTCATTGTTACATCGGTGTAAAGTTGCTTTTTTGCCTAAAGGTGTTGAACTTCCATCAGGGGTGTCCTCGTTTGTGTGTCGGCGAGTTTATGACATCACAAACAGGCGTCTGTGGTGGCTAACAGACAGAAATTACGTTAATGTGAGTTTTATCTGCATTTGTTTGAGTCTGAATCTATCAGGTCTATTATTCGTTATGATTATTTTCCTTCTTTGCTCTTATATCTCTTCAGGATTGGCAGGAAGAAATAGATCGTTTGTTACATAGAACTCGACTGGAAATGCATGCAACGGTGCAGCCACAGCAAGGTGGTCGTTCGCCTAAACCAGTGAATGGTCCAATGTCAACAGCACAGTTAAAAAACAGTGCAGATAGTACACACAGTGCTCATTCCTTTCCTTCTCAGGCGAAAGGGAAGAAAAGGGAGCGGGTTGATCAGGTCTCAGAGCCTTTGAAACCGGAGCGTTCCTCTAGAATAGATGACGGAGATTCTGTTTATTTGAAGTCAGAGAGCATTATAAAATCTGAAATTTCTAAAATAACTGAGAGAGGAGGTCTTGTAGATTCTGATAGTGTTGAAAGACTTGTTCAACTCATGCAATCTGAGAAAACAGAGCGAAAAGTAGACTTAATTTCCCGGTCCCTACTTGCTGGTGTAATAGCTGCCACGGACAAGGATGACTATCTCAATCGGTTTGTGCAACTCAAAGGCTTGCCTGTGTTGGATGAGTGGCTTCAAGAAGTTCATAGGGGAAAGATTGGTGACTCAAGTAGCCCCAAAGAAACTGACAGGTCAGTGGAGGATTTTCTCTTGATTTTGCTTCGTGCACTTGATAAGCTGCCAGTAAATCTCAATGCCTTGCAGACATGTCACATCGGCAAATCTGTTAATCATCTAAGATCACATAGGAATGCAGATATTCAAAAGAAGGCAAGGAGTTTAGTAGACACATGGAAGAAGCGTGTTGAGGCTGAAATGAAAACTCATGATGCAAAGTCAGGCTCCAGTCAGGCAGTTCCATGGCCTGGTAGGACACGGCATGAAGTTTCTCATGGTGGAAATTGGCACCCGGCTGGGCCCTCTGATGCTAGCATGAAGGGTTCTCTTTTGCAGCTTTCCTCTTCAAAATCTGCTCCAGTGAAGATTGTTCAGGGAGAAATTACTGCCAAATCTGCATCTGCATCTGCATCTCCAGGGGCTTCAAAATTAGCACCGTCATCAGCATTCACTGGTCGGGAAGGACAGCATCGAATGTCTGTTGTAGGAGGCAGCCCTGAGCTTCCACAAACGGCTGCAAGAGATGAAAGAAGCAGCAGTTCTAGTCAGTCACACACTAGTCAGTATTCAAGCGACCATGCCAAAAATTTGACTCCCTCAGGAAGAGAAGATGCAAGAAGCTCCACTGCAGGTTCGGCAAGTGCGAGTAAGGTCACAGGTAATTCTTCCAGGCATCAGAGATCACCTAATGGTCTCCAGGGTTCAGCTGCTTCTGGCATCCAGAAGGAAGCTGGTTCAAGTAGAAACTCTTCCTTGACCAGAAGTTCTCCCTCAGAAAAACTATCGCGGTGTACAGTGGCCGGTGAAAAGACTGTGGATGCTCCTGTAGTTGATAGTAACAACCACAAATTGATAGTTAAAATTCCGCATCGTAGTCCAGCACAAAGTGCCAGCGGGGGGTCTGGTGAGGACCTGCCATTCATGAATAGCAGAGCTTCTTCACCTGTGCTTTCAGAGAAGCAGGATCACACTGATGACAGTTTGAAGAGAAGGAATGATGCCTATCATATTAGTACTGTGGCAGGTGTGAATACTGAGATATCGCAAAGCAATGATTTCAAGGATGTACTGTCTCAATCAGAACGTGATGGTTCTCCAGCTGCTGTATCTGATGGGCGCTGTTGGACTGGCGATGAGTCTGGAAGGTTAGCTGATATTCCAAATGCTGCTGCTTCAGCAGCTAAAAATGATATGAAATCAAGAAAATCGCTTGATTCCTGTTTCAGCTCCATAAATGCTTTAATTGAAAGCTGTGCGAAGTACTCTGAAGTTAATGCGACTATGTCGGGTGGTGATGATCTTGGTATGAACTTGCTTGCCAGTGTTGCTGCAGGGGAGATTTCAAATTCTAGTATGGTTTCACCAGCAGATTCTCCTCAGAGAAATGCTGCAGCTGTAGAAGCTTCCAGGGATGACCATTATAAATCAAAGCCATTACATGGTGATAATTTTGTCGAAGACCAAAGACAGATTCATGATTCTTCTGGCGGTGATGCTAAGAAACAGAATGTTGTCACGGGTACTTCACAGACCAGTGATGAAGGTCTGACTCAGCAATGTGGCATGCCAGGCAAAACTTTGTTGGGAAAGGGTGACATCTGTCCAAGATCTGATGAGATAGTTGTGTGTGTAACTGCCCTGCCTGCGCCTGAACGTGCAATGGACAAAAGTAGAGCTGGTGAGGAATTACCTCGTGAAAAGGAGGCAGCTGTTAAGGAGGAGAGTCATGACCATGTGCTTGATAAAATATGCAGTGCCAATGGTTGTTTGGCTACGGAAGGCCAAGTCAATGACGCCTCTTTTAAAGAAGAACAGCAGATACGTCCTGATAATGCAGCAACCTGCACTTCAGCAGGTGTTAGTGGTGAGAACAACACGAATTTGGTAGATAGCAGTGCACTGGTTGACCATAAGCCGCCTTTTGTGGCAGCTATTTCCGAGTCCATGACAAACAATGTACTCGCTAAGGCTCCTTCTCAATCCGGCAAAGACTTTTCTTTGGAAAAGATGGACATGAAAGGTGACAGTATAGACACCCATGAAGGAAATGAAGCTTCCACAAGCCCCCATAAACCAGATTTAGCTGATCAGAAGACCAAGGGGAATGAGGTTCTAGGAAGTAAAGGTGCCATTGTAAGCGGCTCAGATCCGCCATCCTCTCAAATTGAACCACCCGTGTCTGCTGTTTATGTAAAGGATCAGCGTTTGGAATATAAGGGCTCTAAGTTGGCTGCTGTTGAAGGAGATGAGATAAAGGAACGTGTTTCCATGTCTGCAAATGCTTCTTCATCTGCTGCAGGAAGCTCTGCTGTGGAGGGGAAGCTTGAATTTGACTTGAATGAAGGTTTCAACGTAGATGACGGGAAATATGGAGAACCCGCAAGCATGGCCGCTCCTGGAGGTCCTGGGTCTGTTCGTTTCGTTAGCCCCTTTCCGCCATTTTCTGTTGGTTCTGCATCTGTAGGACCCGCTGCTTCAATTACCATTGCTGCTCCTGCCAAGGGGCCCTTTTTACGTCCTGAAGATCTGTTAAGGAACAAACAGGAGCTTGGTTGGAAAGGATCAGCCGCTACGAGTGCCTTTCGTCGAGCTGAGCCCAGAAAGATCCCTGAGATGCCCGCCAGTTCTAGCGGTTTGGATGCCACTTCTGGCAAACAAGCTCGAGCTCCTTTGGAGTTTGACTTGAACGTGGCAGATGAAAGGATTCTGGAGGACCTAGGTTGTCGAAATTCATCTGAGGTTGAACTGGCAAATAAGAATGATCATGCTTTGACTGATGGACAAACTGGTATGCGCTTTTCTGGGGGCCTTGACCTTGATCTGAACCGAGTTGATGAAGCTCCTGAACTGGGGCAGCCATTGGCAAACAGTGTTTGTAGACTCGAAATCCCTCTTCCACCAGCCAAATTGACTTCATCAGGCAGGCTATCTAATGGTGAGGCTAGTGCTCGAATGGAGTTCGATTTGAATGATGGACCGACTATAGATGAAGTCGAGCCATCATCTTATAACCGGCAGCATACCCATCTAAATATTCGTCCACCGCCTTCTTTGGGACTTGGAGTTAACGGTGCAGATATTGCAAATTTGTCCTCCTGGTATCCTCCAGGTGGCACTTTCTCAGCAGTACCGTTGCCTGACAGAGGGGACCAGCCTTTCCCTAATGTCGGTACAGCCAGTGGTCCGCCAAGAATATTGGCCGGTTCGACTGGAAATATTCCATTTAACACCAATGTTTATAGGGGATCTGTTCTATCTTCTCCCGGTGTTCCTTTTCCAACAACATCGTTTCAATACTCAGTTTTCCCGTTTGGCACCAGTTTCCCTTTGCCCTCCTCTAGCTTACCTGGCGGCTCAACGGCATTTATGGATCTATCATCTGCCGGCCGCCTTTGCATTCCTGCAGCTCCTTCCCAACTCCTAGGAACCAGTGCTGCTTCCGTTTCCACCCAATATTCAAGGCCTTATCTCATGCCCCTTCCAGATGTTGGAAATAACGTCGTTGACAACAGTCGAAGATGGGGAAGGCAAGGCCTTGATCTTAACGCTGGCCCTGGAGGTCTTGATGTCGAGGGGAGAGACCAGACATTGCCCGTTCTACCAAGACAAGTATCGGCTGTCAGCCCTCTCGGATTAGCAGGCGGTGTCCTGAAGAGGAAGGAGCCTGATGGTGGTTGGGATCCGGATAGGATTAGCTACAAGCATCCCTCGTGGCAATAGTGACACCTGCTTGCACGATACAGTGACCCTCAGCGCTCAGGTATATTCAAAGTCATAGTTACTTTGACTCTTCATTTTACATTAAAGTACACATATGTCAGATAAGGTTATTTAGACGTCGGTATGACACTCGGGACTTTTCAACCCAGACCAATATAATACGGAACCAATATAATACGGAAAAATGTCAAACTCTGTTGTTTTGACAGAAAACCTCCTCCATCACATTTCAATTTTTTTTTTTTTTAATGAAAAACCTTTTCCATTTACTTTCTAATATGCCTTTGCATAAGTCCATAGCAATAACTACAAATATGAAAATATTTTCCTCTATTTGAGGGAAATTGACTTCTCCTCAACAAAGGGGAAAATGTTCTCTAGAGTATTCTCACGCTATATGTTTCACTTTAATTTTTCCTAAAAATATTACTTTGAATTGATTCCTTCAACCTCCACTTTGTCGAGATAAACCCCAGGCCCATACGTCCAAATATATGCAATGAAATCATATTCTTTAGCTAGAAAGACCAAAAAAAATTGAGAAAGAACGTATTTGATTGAAAATATAGTTTATGGAAAATATATTCTTTTGAACCAAATGATACCTAAAAAATAGACAAATATCACCTAATACCACTCCAACTCTCATACCTGATTCTAGATAACATAACTCGTGGTACATAATTTCAATTCGAATTGAGGATGGATCAGAATTAAGTTATCAAACTCATCGCCTGATAATTTTGGCATTGGCAGGACGAGTGGTAAGAGTATCTCAATCTCTGACCTCTGACCTTGGGGTTCATTATTCGGAAGCTGCAGATGAGTTTCTTTCTGTAGATATATCACAGTTGGAAAGCCAGCCCTAATGTTGCTCATACTGGTGATGAACCGACCTGTATTTATACCATGAAATCCGAAGCCGTGGCCAAATTTATAAACTGCTTCAAGTGGAAGGGCCATTTTGTATGTGCTTTTTACCCCTAATTTATGCTTTTGTTATCAATCTGATGTTTTTTATTTTAGCAATGTCTTTAACCCAGTATATAAGAGTTGCTACCAAATTTTGCAGCAGCTGAACATTTTCTTTTATGTAGCATAAGGCTAATCACTGATTATGCTTTTTATCTTCATTTTAGTATTTCAATAATTTTTATGCTTTTTGTGATAAGTTTGGATTCTTTCTTGTGTGTCTCTCTTTGGTAGATGTAACCATTTTTGTTTATCTTTTTCCCCTTTTTTTCCCTCTCCGGAGGAGAATAATTTAAAGAAAATAATTTGGTAAACAGTCCGCAACTTTATCTTTATAAATGTTTATCTGTTTTACTTTCTAGGGTTGGGGGACCTTCGAGCACCACCTCTCTTTAGGGTAGTATCTGTCACAGCTATTTTATGGATGAGATGTGAGGGCGGTGAGGTTTACCCAGCCAAAACTCAAATAAAAAGTAAAGAACACAAGAGAACTAAAAAGGAAATATAAGGGACAATTTTTCACACGAAACAAAGGGCCATTTTCATTAATAATTTTCTGAGAGTACAAGCTACCAAAATGAGTACAAATTACACATATTTATAGACCTTAATAACCCCAAGATCATGGGTTAACCGTTCCCGCCCTTTTTCCCTCTTTCTTCAAGCCGTGTCCCACGTCTTTCGTGCATGCCTTGGGCGGTTATGGTCAAGCTTGGTCAATGCACATGCTCTTTAATTTGGGCGCCACTTTTAAACTGGCTGTTACTCCCATCTTCAAGCCCACTCTTCCTTTTTTCTGCTCTTTTCCTTGTTTGAACTGGTCAAAGGTCATTCCTATTTCTTTTTCTTTGGTAACCGTCTTCCACGTGTAACACGTGCCTCTTTTTATCATCTTTCAAGGTCGGGCTTAGTTGGACCTTATTGGGCCTACGTGTTCCCGGGCCGGGCCAGTGCCCTGCACTGGGCCCGTGCCTATCGCTACCCATCCGTGCCTTGGGCCGACCCATTGCCGTGCCCTGGACCGTGTCGTGACACCGTTTGGGCCGTGCTAGGGCCTTGTCGTGACACTGCCTGGGGCCGTGCCAGGGCCTTGTTGTGACACTGCCTGGGGCCGTGCCAGGGCCTTGTCGTGACACTGTCCTGGGCCGTGTCTGGCCCTTGTCGTGACACTGTCCTGGGCCGTGCCTGACTCTTGTCGTGACACTGTCCTGGGTCCGCGTCCGTCTTGGTTCCCACTTTGTCCATCACTTAGGCCTAGGTCTGTGGAGGCCTAATGCACCTTTAACTGAGTGCGCACCTTGTCCACATGATGCCAATCTTTGGCAGCCCATCTAACACGGCACAGGCGCAAGGCGCACACCTGTGCCCCGGTCCGGAGTGTCACGGGTTTTACAAACCTCCCCCACCCGAAAGACCTGACGTCCTCGGACGGGAATTAAGGTACTCTGCAACTTTGTCCTCAAATTGCCACAAAGTCATGTCTCGTTCCCACGTAGCCTCCGTCAAAGGAGTGCCTTTCCAAAGAATCAGGAAGTCTCGTCTCCTGTTCTTTTTACTTTGACCAAACACTCGATGGTCAAGGACCTTTTCCACTTCCTGGAAAATTGCTTCCAAATGGTGGGCGGCGCCCTTCTTTGCTTCAAGTGTGCACCCGTTTGGTCCTCAATATGAGGTTTAAGAAAACTAACATGAAAAGTTGGGTGCACCTTTAGCCTCCGTGGTAAATCCAAACGGTAAGCAACGGGTCCAACCTTTTTGATAATTTCAAAGGGTCCATCATATTTAGGCACTAAGCTACAATGTTTGCTATTTATCTTTTTCCATATTTGGGGCGTTAGTTTAAGCATTACTTTATCCCGTACTTTAAATTTTAAGGGTCTCCTCTTTTTGTCCGCATACTTTTTCATTCGTCTAGCCGCCTTGTCAGGGCTGTCCTTCGCCATGTCAAGGAGCTATTGTTTGTCCAATGCAAAACATTGTGCGGCTGGCACTTTCCCCCACTTTGTTTCACAATTTCGTGTGGGGTGAGAGGCTGCCAACCCATGGCTAACTCAAATGGACTGAAGCCCGTGGCACTACTCTTATGCAAGTTATAACAAAATTGAGCAGTGTCCATGAGCTCCACCCAATTTATTTGGGAGGCGGTCACATAATGCCTTAGGTATTTCTCCAACCAGGCATTTACCCGTTCCGTTTGCCCATCCGTTTGAGGATGGTTAGCCGTAGAAAACTTTAATTGAGACCCCATCAAGTTAAACAACGCTGTCCAAAACTGAGCCGTGAATCTAGACTCTCGATCACTTACAATGTCCTCAGGTAGACCGAAATACTTGACCACGTTTTTTGTGAAAAAGTTGGGCAGCTTGGTCCGCCGGACAAGCGTTTGGGGCTGCCATGAAAATAGCATACTTAGAAAACCTATCTACTACAACCATTACAGATTTTTGTCCTTCAACACAAGGAAAACCAGAAATAAAATCCATTGACAAAGACTTCCATGGCTTGTCAGGTACCGGTAGTGGTTGTAGGAGTCCGGCTTCCTTCCTCCGCTCAAGCTTGTCTTGTTGGCAAACAAGGCATGACTTGACATAGGCTTCAATCTCTTGCCCCATCTTTGGCCAATAATAGCTGCGTTCTAGCAAGGCTTGGTTCCTTTTGCGTCCCGGATGTCCGCCCCACTTTGTATCATGACATTCCCTTAGTAGCTCTACCCGGATTTTACCTGCAGGAACATACAAATGGGCTCCCTGCGCAAAGATCAAGTCATCATCAATCCAGTACTTGCGCACTTCACCACTTAATACCTGCTGTTTTAACCGTTTGTACATAGGGTCAGATCAGGCTGCCTCCTTGACACGTCCAGTGAAGTCCGTCTCAACTCGTGACAAGGCTGCGACAAGCTCTAGGGTCTTGCAACTTAGGGCATTTGGAACTACATTGTGCCTTCCCTGTTTATGTTCCCATACAAAATCATATTCCTCTACAAACTCTTGCCAACGGGCTTGTTTAGAAGACAACTTCTTTTGTGACTTGAAATAGGTGTTTGCAATATTATCGGTGCGAACTACAAATTTCACTCCCAAAAGATAGTGCCTCCATACACGTAAACAATGTATTACAGCAAGCATTTCTTTTTCATGTGTGGAATATCGTTCCTCGTGTTCTTTTAGCTTCCTACTCTGAAAGGCAATCGGATGCCCATCTTGGACAAGCACTCCACCAATGGCACGACCCGACGCGTCCGTGTGAAGCTCAAAGGGCCTGTCAAAGCGTGGCAACTTCAAGACCGGTTCCGTTGACACTGCTGTCACGGACCGCCTAACTTAGTAGGATTTTTACTTAAGTAGGCCTTGTACTTAGGAATATTCTAGAAGGGCCTAGGACGTGCTAGTGCCTTCAAGAATATTCATAGCTTATGTTTTGAGTTTGAGTTCATGTATGTATGAAGAGTCATGTCCCTTGGTGCAAAGGACGTGTCCCATGGGGCCTTGACAAGGTCCATGCACACGGGCCTTTGGGAATGGACATGACCCTTCTTTGATGGATGAGTGTATGTGGGGGAGACGTGTCCCCTGGCATGAAGAGACACGTCCCTTGAGTCCTTGACATGGTCCAAGTGCGCGGGTCTCATGACGGGGTCACGTCCCATCCATGGAGGCATGTCCTTGACAAGTAGAGAGGTGTCCAATGAACCTTGACTTGGTACATTGTACACGGCTCTTTAGGAGAAGGACATGTCCCTTCCATATAAAAGTAGGATGCTTGTAAATGTATGCACATGGACACGGTTTGCATATAGAGACACGTCCCTAAGGGAAGAGGCGCGTCCCTAGCATGACACACGGTTCATGTGGGTGCATGTACTAAGATGGATTTATTCAATGTACCTAGAATAAGATACATGCACATGGTTAATACATGGGGAATGTCCCAACCGTGTGCATGCATGTACATAGGTAGAGTTATGTCTTTTGGTGAAGAGATGTATTCCTTTAATTGTAAATATGCTTGAGTATAAATAAGGATGGCATGGCATTGCCAAGGGGAGACAATGATCAACCCAATTAATCCAATCTCTCTCTCTATTGTTCCATATACTTAAACGTGTGAATCATACTTGTGTCACTAATATTTTCCCTTGCCTTCTAAACGCTTTCCTTGTGTTAAATACTTCCGCATTATATTATTTCCGCATAAACATAACCTCCGGGTTATCGAGAAGCCTGACTTAGCGAGGTACTTTCGGAGTGAAGTTAAGTGGCGCACGGGCTTGACAAGGGTGTCAAAAACCGTCCCGTGACAGTTGGTATCAGAGCCAGGTTCAGGATATGCGAGTAAGCAGCTGTAGTGGGACCGAGCTTTGTCCGTGGTGGTGGACACTCCTAGGGAAAGGGAGTTGCTCGTGTCCTTGGTGCGTTGAGCGGGTTTGTCCGTGTATGGACGCTCCTTGTGTGATAGGGGCACTCTAACGAGGAACTTTCGGAGTGAAGTTGAGTGGCTCGCGGTTCCGGATGTGGCGGAAGGCGCACCGTGTTGGGCGCCGGTCAGGCGTGCTGACCATATGGCTGGCTTATTGCGTGGAGATTGGGCCGATCCTTGGGGTGCAGTGCGAAGTTCACAAGGTGAAGAGTCAACAAGCATCGTAGAGCGAGACGTGTACGTGGTGCACTATGGTGCATGGAGCTGGCATGCTGCTTTTTGGGCACGCTGCTTATCATCAGGTGAGTGTCAATAGCATGTCAGGGGTGTCACGTTGGAGGGGATGATGATGTGGTCGTCCCGTGACCACTCAAGGCTGCTAGAGATGCAGGGATGCGATGATGGGCAGGCACCCGCAACGAGGACGTTTGCGGAATTAGGTGGGGGAGAATGTCACGGGCCGCCTTTGGCTGACACTTTCCCTGGTGCTCAATAAGCAGACATATGCCATATGGGGTCTCCTAAGCCTGTCCGATACTAATGCGCATTGATTGTGTTCAGGTATGTCCGTGGTATGCCGTGTATTTCGTCTCTTGAAGGTGCATATTGCTGCTTGTTGACCATAGGGGGTAGGCTGGCCCGGCCCTAGCCTCAGGGTCCGGGCGCCGCACGGGTGATCTGCGGTCATCCCGTGACAAGTGGTATCAGAGCCAGGTTACGAGAATGGCAGGAAGCGTTGCTGTAGAAGATGGGAACGTTAGTACGTCACAAGTTGTGGAGGAACAACCGAGAGAATGGCCTGAGACACGTGGAGGAGTGTCAAGCAAGGGTAAGGACCCGCATGTGAGGCGGAGTGCGCTTACGAGTCTTGACATACGTGATGCCAGGATGGAGTTGGAATCGGGTGTAGTCCAAGAGGTCCATAAAACCGTGGATACTTTGTGTGGAAGTGCTACGGGATTTGGGGGCAAGCGAGTTAGACGTCGCAACTGTTTCTTGTGTGGAGAAAACCACTACGCACGTGACTGTCCAAAAAGGGTGGCATTAGAGGCGCGGGTGGCTGCACTTGAACAAGGGACAGAACCGGTAAACAAGGAAGCTTGCACAGGACCATTTGTGGGCAACATGCAAGTTGGGGGAGACTTGCGTGGTGCTGCGCAGGGTGATGCCCAGGACCGTGCCCAGACACAACGGACAGTGTCGGGTGCACGGGTCCTAGGAGTCCCTGATGAGACACGGGCTGCGTTGGTTCAGACGCAGGCCCATGTCAGGACGCAGGAGAGTGCCCAAGTGCAACGGACCGCACAGGGTGCACAGGTCCCAGGAATTCCAGAACTTGACACGGACAGGGCACAGCACGTTGTGCATATCCGGACACAGACGCAGGGTGCTGCGCATGTCCAGGCGCAGGCCCCAGGTGCTGCGCGTGACAGGGTGCAGGCCCAGATCGTAGGGACACGAAGTCAGGGTGCTGGGCATGTCCAGACACGGGTCCAGACCCTAGGGAGCAATACGGACAGTGAACCTGTCCAGTGGGCCAAGGCGCGTGGAGGCGTGGAGGTCCGAGAGAGTACACATGAGTTTCCCTTGGGTGCGCGCGTTACGCAGGCCTTGGGGGCTCATGGGGCTGAAACACTTGAGAGTGTGGAGGTCCAAACGTATACCTGTGATGAGGAGCGTGGGTCAGCCGAGGGTGTGCATGGGGCACAGGCCAAGGGGGTCCACCAGACTAAGGTACAAGGGTGTGCCGAGGTCCAACAGGGAGCGTTTTGGAGTGTGCTTGGGTCAGCCAAGGGTGCGCACATTGCGCAGGCCAAGGGGATCCAAATGACCAAAGCGAGCGGGTTCGTGGAGGTCAAGCAGGATGCACGATATGGTGCACGAAGGACAACCGTGGTACGGGAACGTATCCAAGATCAGGGGCATGCGTGCATTACGCAGGCCCAAGGTGCTGACAGAACCAAAGCAATGGAGCATGCAGGGGTTCAGACTTGTGTTACTAGAACCGAAGCACAGGGGGTGCACGGAGCTTCCGAGAGTGAGGCCTACGTTGGGCATGGTGGGCACAGGGCTGCGCATGTCAGGGCGCAGGTCCTAGACCAGGCACAACCTAAGGCACTGGATTCGGAAGGCACTAGTGACAACAGATGCAAGGCACGGGTTGCTGCGCAGGTTCAGGCGCAGGCCCATGTCATGACACAGGCGCAGGGCGCTGCGTAGGTTCAGGCGCAGGCCCATGTCATGACACAGGCGCAGGGCGCTGCGCTGGTTCAGACGCAGGCCCGGGGTGCTGCGTTGGTTCAGACGCAGGCCCAGGTTACGCAGGAGCAGGCCCAGGGTGCTGGGTGTGCCGAGGCACAGGCCCAGGACCATGGAACTGAGGTGCGGACAAGCACTAAGGTTCAGGATGTGGTGACAGCGACTTTGGCGCAAGGGTGCGCTAGGGTCCGGGAAGGTGCGTACTTAGGTGTGCATGATTCTTCAACAGTAGGACACTCAAGATGGGGACAAAGTGTTGTCAACACAAGGGTGTATGCTGCTGAGACCGAGGCACTTTGTGACATGAGTGCCAAACACAACTCCGGTTCAGAAGGAGAAGCGGAGGGGCTCGGGTTGGGCCTTGACAAGAGGGTGGGGTGGATGAAGACGGGGTCTCTTTCATCCAGGCTCATCTATGATAGGGGACGTGCAGTGCCATCTCTTATGGGGGGTTGGCATAGCACATCGGGTTTGACAGTGGTCTTAGAAGATGGTTTCAAGACGGCGTTGGGGATGAACTCCTTTAATGCTCTAAAACCACTTTCACTTCCAATGGATGATGTTATGGAGATGACTCAGACTAAGGAGGCGCAAAGTGAACTTGAAGCTCTCAAGGACAAAGAACCACCAGACAAACCGAGGCAATCACCTTTGAAGACAGAGGTGGAACCCAGGATCGTGGACCAAGCCAAGAGCATACATGTGCTGCATTGGGCCGTGCTGAGGTTGCCCAAGGTAGTGCATGGGGTGCGCATGGATGCGCATGTCCTAGGCATGAGAGGGCATGACTTAGGAGTGGGAGCGCAAAGCTTGGGACTCGGATCGCTAGACTTGACATTGGATGCACATGGAGGGCGCACCAATGCATTTGGGTTGCGCATTGAGGCGCAATGCTTAAAATGGGATGGGCATGAGATGCACATCTTGACCCGAGACACTTCTTCCATAAAATTGTTGAAGTCTGATGCGGTGGAGGACAAAGCCAAAGAACTTGACATTGTCAGGACCTATACGCAAAAGGCATGGCAAAAGAAGAAGTGGGACGAGCTTAAACCTCCGTGGGAGGAAGTTGACAACAACACCGAGTTGGGGCCTGGGACAGGGTCTCCAGCCACGGTGAAGTTCAGCCAGGACAAGGCCATGACAGCACAGGTTTGGCGCTGGGCCGCGCCTGGGCTGACAGGGGACGCGCACTGGTTGCGCAAGACCGGACATGGGATGCGCTGGGCTGCGCATCACTTGCATTTGGATGCGCATGACTTGGGACTTGATGCGTACGACTTCTACTTGGGTGCGCACGACCTAGGCATGGGTGCGCATGACTTGCATTGGAGTGCACATGGGTTGCACACTTGTTTGCATGCGATGCGCATGGCTGTGCATCACTTTGCAACATGGGAGCTGTTCAAGGTTGCACCGGACAAGGAGACGCTGAGGCTTAGGACAAGGACATTGCCAAAGAATGCTTGTCATGGGCCATGGACGCTAGAACCTCTACAAGACCGGGGCAAGCTGAACTTGAGGCACTTGATGCGTGCCAACACCGATGACCTTGCTGAACAAGACATGGGACGCAGGGGAAGGACTAAGTACATGGAGTACTTGGTTCGTTGGAAGGGCCTTCCAAACATTGAAGCTTCGGGAGGCATTTGAGGCATTCAAAGCCACTTGGCATTGACGAGGGCGTCAATGGCTTGGGTGGGGGAGAGTGTCACGGACCGCCTAACTTAGTAGGATTTTTACTTAAGTAGGCCTTGTACTTAGGAATATTCTAGAAGGGCCTAGGACGTGCTAGTGCCTTCAAGAATATTCATAGCTTATGTTTTGAGTTTGAGTTCATGTATGTATGAAGAGTCATGTCCCTTGGTGCAAAGGACGTGTCCCATGGGGCCTTGACAAGGTCCATGCACACGGGCCTTTGGGAATGGACATGACCCTTCTTTGATGGATGAGTGTATGTGGGGGAGACGTGTCCCCTGGCATGAAGAGACACGTCCCTTGAGTCCTTGACATGGTCCAAGTGCGCGGGTCTCATGACGGGGTCACGTCCCATCCATGGAGGCATGTCCTTGACAAGTAGAGAGGTGTCCAATGAACCTTGACTTGGTACATTGTACACGGCTCTTTAGGAGAAGGACATGTCCCTTCCATATAAAAGTAGGATGCTTGTAAATGTATGCACATGGACACGGTTTGCATATAGAGACACGTCCCTAAGGGAAGAGGCGCGTCCCTAGCATGACACACGGTTCATGTGGGTGCATGTACTAAGATGGATTTATTCAATGTACCTAGAATAAGATACATGCACATGGTTAATACATGGGGAATGTCCCAACCGTGTGCATGCATGTACATAGGTAGAGTTATGTCTTTTGGTGAAGAGATGTATTCCTTTAATTGTAAATATGCTTGAGTATAAATAAGGATGGCATGGCATTGCCAAGGGGAGACAATGATCAACCCAATTAATCCAATCTCTCTCTCTATTGTTCCATATACTTAAACGTGTGAATCATACTTGTGTCACTAATATTTTCCCTTGCCTTCTAAACGCTTTCCTTGTGTTAAATACTTCCGCATTATATTATTTCCGCATAAACATAACCTCCGGGTTATCGAGAAGCCTGACTTAGCGAGGTACTTTCGGAGTGAAGTTAAGTGGCGCACGGGCTTGACAAGGGTGTCAAAAACCGTCCCGTGACACTGCGCTCTTAAGGGCTCTAAAGGCTTCTTGGCAAGGTTCGGACCACGACTATACGCTATCCTTTTTCAACAAATCCGTTAATGGCGAGACCTTTTTAGAATAGTCAAGGATAAATTTTCTATAATAATTGACTAATCCTAAAAATGATCTCAACTCCGATACATTTTTGGGTGCGGACCAATCCAAGATTGCCTTGACCTTGGCCTCATCCATCTTTACATGCCCTTGGCTGATTTTGTGCCCAAGGAACATGATCTCGGTTTGGGCAAACTCACATTTTTTCTTTTTCACATAGAGTTCATGTTCCTTAAGCTTTTCTAACACTTTTCTCAAGTGATTTACATGTTCTTCTAAAGTTTTCGAATACACGACAATATCATCCAAATAAACAACAACAAAGCGTTCAAGATAATCATAAAGGACATCATTCATTAGATTACAAAAAGTGGCCGGGGCATTAGTAAGCCCAAACGGCATTACACGAAACTTAAAAGAACCATAACGGGTTACACAAGTGGTCTTGGGCTCATCCCCTTCCGCAATCCGAACCTGCCAATAGCCCGAGCGCAGGTCCAGCTTTGTAAAGTACTTGGCCTTGGACAGTCTGTCAAACGAATCGTCAACACGAGGAATCGGGTAGTTGTTTCTCACAGTCACTTTGTTCAGGGCTCGGTAGTCCACGCACATACGTAAGGATCCATCCTGCTTCTTTTGGAACAACACTGGTGCCCCATATGGTGCCTTTGAAGGCTGGACAAAACCTGCATCAAGTAACTCCCCAAGTTGTCTACGAAGCTCAGCAAGCTCAACAGGGCCCATCCGATATGGGGCGTGCGTTGGGGCACGCGCACCCGGCAGCAACTCAATCTTATGGTCAACAACTCAATCTTATGGTCAATGGCCCTCCTTGGAGGTAAACAGTTAGGCAACTCAGGGGGCATCACGCCCTTAAATTCATCTAACACATCCGCAATCACGTCGGGCACTTCTACCTCCTTCCCAGGTTTGATCTCAACTAAGATTGCCACAAAAGTGGGGAGTCCTTTCTTAAATCCTTTCTTAAGTTGCATTAACGGTCCTGGTGGTTTTATGGTAGTGGACCATGCCTTGACAAAGTAAGGTTTGGTTGGGTCACTTATCATCATTCCTCCTAGGTGTGGGGTAACCGAGGCCTTGGCTGCCCTAAAAAATTCATTACTTAGGATCAATTCGAAGTCATCTATGTCCACTACAGTAAAGTCCGTCTTTCCCACCCAATCTTCCACTTTTACCATTACATTAGGGGCCCTACCTTTAGTTGCTATTGCGCTAGAATTTACAGCTTTTAACCCAGTATTGGAAGGGACTAGATTCAATTTCAATTTTTGGGCAGATTTTGAGTTCAAAAAGTTATGGGAAGCCCTAGTATCAGCCATAGCAACTATAGGTATCCCGTTCACACATACATGAAAATACATCAACACTTTCAAAGAAGGTGTGTCATGACTAATGACATTGAGCAACCTTAAGGAAGTTGCCCTAAATTCATCACTTGGCGTTTGTTGGTTCTCTTCTTGCACTTCCTCACTTAAAGCATTTAAATGTTGTTTCTTTGGGCATTCTCTTGCATAATGAGGTCCATCACATATAAAGCAAGTCACCCCTATTTTTGTCTTTTTAGGGAGGTGCATTTTTCTTAAACGTGGCCTTGGAAGGCCCGCTTGAGGAGGCTTAGTTTTGTTGTTCCTGTTCCAATTAGGCTTATACTCCCTCTTTCTCTTTTTAAATGAAATGGGCTGTTTTCCCTTGTCCCCATTCCCATTCGGTTTTAGGTCCACCAAACCGTGAGCCACAACGATTGCGGTGGCAAGGTCAGGGACTCGTTGCCTCCGCATCTCAATTTGGGCTCACGGTTTGAGGCCTGTTACAAAGTTAAAACAATTTATCTTCTTCGGTCATGTCATTTATGTCTAGTAACAAAGATGAAAATGACTTAACATACTCACGGACAGAACCGGTTTGCCTCAGGTTCTTCAACGCCTCTCGTGCCATCCAGGAGGTGTTCAAAGGTACAAATTGACTCCGCAACTCTTTCTTTAGTACTTCCCACATCTTGATCACGGGACGGCCGGCAGCACGATCATCGGACACTCGGGCCCTCCACCATAATTTTGCGCCACCACTAAGGTGCATAGAAGCAATCACGACCTTGTCTTCCTCTCTTACTCGGGTGGCATTAAAGTATTGCTTCATGTCCCACAGAAAATTCTCAAGGGTTCGGGCACTATGTTCTCCTTCATAGGATCTTGGTGTGGGGACTTTAATTCCTCTTTTCTCTAGACTTTGAGAACCGGTGTCAATGGCTCTCCTTAACACGGAAATTTCATTTTGAAGGGACTCTATGGTAGGATTAAGGGTCTCGTTTGAAGTTCTTATATTTGAGTTCCCACCCGTAGTAGAATTTGCCCTACGGTATACATAGGTGGCACAGGGGGTGTTGGGGACGGTGTTCTATGGGCCTCAAGTAAATTGCTCATTATTTCTTTTAGAGTTTGAATGTCATTTGAAAGCATTTTGATATTACCGAAAATAGTTCCTAGAGGAGGATCACCACCGTCTTCCACTTCGGTTCCCACAATTTCCTCAAGTCTAGCAATACGTTCACTAGCCTTGAGTTTCTTCAAAGGTTCATTCTGCTCTCCAGCCATCATTCTCGTAACCAAGGCTCTGATACCACAATTGTCACAGCTATTTTATGGACGAGATGTGAGGGCGGTGAGGTTTACTCATCCAGCCAAAACTCAAATAAAAAGTAAAGAACACAAGAGAACTAAAAAGGAAATATAAGGGACAATTTTTCACATGAAACAAAGGGCCATTTTCATTAATAATTTTCTGAGATTACAAGCTACGAAAATGAGTACAAATTACACATATTTATAGACCTTGACAACCCCAAGGTCATGGGTTAACCGTTTCCGCCCTTTTTCCCTCTTTCTTCAAGCCGTGTCCCACGTCCTTAATGCATGCATTGGGCTGTTATGGTCAAGCTTGGTCAATGCACATGCTCTTTAATTTGGGCGCCACTTTTAAACTGGCGGTTACTCCCATCTTCAAGCTCACTCTTCCTTTTTCCCACTCTTCTCCTTGTTTGAACTGGTCAAAGGTCATTCTCACTTCTTTTTCTTTGGTAACCGTCTTCCACATGTAACACGTGCCTCTTTTTATCATCTTTCAAGGCCAGTGTTAATTGGGCCTTATTGGGCCTACGCGTTCCTGGGCCTACGCGTTCCCGTCCGTGCCCTTGGGCCGGCCCAGTGTCGTGCCCTAGACCTTGTCGTGACACCGTCTGGGCCGTGCCAGGCCCATGTCATGACACTGCCTGGGGCTGTGCCAGGCCCTTGTCATGACACTGCCTGGGGCCGAGCCAGGGCCTTGTCATGACACTGCCTGGGTCCGTGCCTGGCCCTTGTCGTGACACTGTCCTGGGCCGTGCTTGGCTCTTGTCGTGACACTGTCCTGGGTTCGCGTCCGTCTTGGTTCCCACTTTGTCCATCCCTTAGGCCTAGGTCCGTGGAGGCCTAATGCACCCTTAATTGAGTGCGCACCTTGTCCACATGATGCCAATCTTTGGCAACCCATCTGACACGGCACAGGCGCAAGGCGCACACCTGTGCCCCTGTCCGGAGTGTCACAGGTCTTACAGTATCCTATTAGGGTAACTGCGTACATTGCAGCCCCAGACCCTACCCCAACAGGAGCCTCTTTGGCACTGGGTGGTTGTTGTAGTCTGATATGTTATGTGGAGTTTGCCAGTCCTAGCAGCTTTTGGATTCGGTCAGCTTTATGTTATTTGTGTTGCCTACAAGTTTAGCATGATATAGTCTGACGTAGTTTTGATAGTGTAAAGTTTGTGTATTTATTACGCAAATATCTGACTCCGAGGCTGAAAATTTTACTTGGTACCCTAAATTGAAATACAGTATTTATTGTTGAAATCTCGCAAACTTTTGTTGGAAATTGTTACATGGTTTGTTTTTTGGTATGGGATTATTTGATAAGGTGAGTTGAACTCAAGGTCTGATTTTGGTTTGTTAATTGAAGGCTCAAGTCTGAGAGCTTTCTATGTTAAAGCCTATCCCTTTTTGTAGACTTATCCTCATGTGCAGGGCTATAAGGTTGCTAGCGTCGGGCCTTACTCAGTCATCACAGATTACTTGATATTATGAATGGTCGAATGAACTCCTTACTCGGGTTACCCAGCTTAGGATTCTCTTGCCTTCTTCGTGCTACACTGTCTTTATCTTACTCGCTGCAATGTTACCCGGACCCTATCGTACCCGGTTATTAACTAGGTTAATTTTATTAACAGTTTTCAATATATAATAAGCTATATTAGGGTTTTAGAAAAAAAATTCATTGAAATTCCCATAATATTCATTGGATTTTAGTGTTCCTAGAATTATGTATTCCATTAGCATTTTGCTAGAAGAAAATCACTAATTTAAAGTAGAATGCATCTATATATCGAAAGAATCATGATCCACTTTGTAATTTTGTTAAGAAAATTCAATACACTCTAGTAAAGGGTTTTCATGTGATAAAAATCTGAAGTTCAGTGTATTTTATCGTGTATATAAAAGCGTTAGTGTTATAAGATAATAGGGGGCTAACCTTAGGGCATTTGGATGATAAATTTGCATCAAAATTTTATACTTGAATTTTTACTGTTCTCTTTAAAAAATCAAATATGGGACTTCATTTACCTTAAAATTTATAGGACGAAACGAGATGATAGTAGACTTTATTTTTGACTCATATGTAAAATTGGAGCAATTTCAACTATTAGTGCATTTACTATATGTTTTACAATATTCCTGTGCTTTATAATATTTAGGGCAACCATGAAATCGATTAGTTTTATTGTAGTACTAGGATTACAATTCACCATAATGAACATGGGGCCATCACTTGCATGATTTCTTATCCTAAAACTATTAACACATTATATAATTTCTTCACCATAATGATTCATAGCTATAAATGATAAAATAAAATTTTCCAAAAATACAAAACTGTAACCTTTTTTTAAAACACAAAAATGCCTGCTAGCCAAAATTACATTCCATCAAAATTAGTTGATACAATTTGAGCAAGATTCAGGGAAACAAACCTCCACCAATCATGATTACAAAAACGAGAGCAATGAAATTTAACAACAAGATGCGCCATCCTATTACATATTCTAAGGGCCCAAGCAAAAGAACAAGATACAGGAGGGTGGACCATCGAATGAATATTGTCCACGATGGGCCAAGCTTATAGATGCAATCGGTGAGACTCTTGCAATCGGATTCGAAATAACACGATCCCATAAGAAGGAAGAGGAGAGCGAACATACGGCTCGAAGACCCAGAGCTTCCGCCATTAGGGTGGAAGAAGCGGGGAAAGATCCACACCGGCCGCCAAAAATTTTAAATAATGATATAAATATAATGATTGATTGGTAAATATTGAAAAACATTAATTTATAGTAAATGTAAGTTAATAAAGGAAAACTTCCTTTTCATTATATATTGCTAGATATATTAAGGATTTATGTGTAATAAATTGTACAATGAATTTCGATAACTTAGGCAAGAAATAAAAAGAGATAATGCAAATTTTTTTTTTTTTTTTAACCCCTTTTGGACTTCTTATATAACACAAATAATAAAAATTAGAAAGACTTATGACTTTCATGTCATTATACTTTGGGGTAAATTAGATATTAGTACATTTAGTTTTGATTTATTAAGCGTGCACTGGATCCCATTAGAATTCTGCAGTTAAGCGTGCTTGGACGAGAGTAGTATCAGGATGGGTGACCTTATGAGAAGTTCTCATCCTAAGTTTGGGGGCACTGGGAAACAGCTTTTCTTCAGGTTGACACCCTGAAGGGGGAAGGCCGCGTACATCGCCCCCCCCCCCCCCGACCCTGCTTAGGCGGGAGCCCTTGAGACACTGGGTATGTTCCGTTCCTTCCTTAGTTTTGATATATTAAGTTTTGAGTTCATAAACTTGTGGAATAATATTTTAGCCCAAAGTACATATATTTAATAAATTCGCGCAAGTTATTGTATAAAAGGGTGTAAAACTTGTGTCATTTGTTGGTAAACTCAGCATTCACTCACTATTTCTCTCATCCCCCACATAAACTGCAATGTTGTGACATTAAAGTTGGATGAGAGACCTCTTTATATCCCTTACACATAGCTTTTTAGACTATTTTATTAAATATATGTAACTTTTGGACTAAAATATTAGTTTCTAAAGTTTGTGGACTAAAACGGTTAATACACCAAACCTCGTGATAATTATGTGTAATTTACTCTATATTTTATTTTGATATTCTTAACAAACTACAAATCTAAAACTAAAAAGATTTCCCATTTCAAAAAGAAAATTATTTTCATTATTCATTTCTTATTTTTAACAAGTTCTGTCATATGAAATTTGAGCCCATAAATGAGATTGAAGTAAGAACTGTACTCTAGAATTTCAATTTTATTATTTGATTCACTCATTGAATTTAAGTTAAATGATCAAACCCGAGTGACTCCAACCTGAAATGATCTAACCTAATCAAACTCAAAGTCTAAAATGACCCAATCCTATTAATAAAAGATCTTAGATGGCTCAAACCTAAAACTTATTGTACTTGGCTCGAAATCGACTTGAATGTGGCCTAACTAAGCTCACTCAAAACTTGAAGCATCTCAATTATTGACCTGAGATAACTCAAATCCAAAATGCTTAACTCGACTTAGCGTAACTCCAAAATGCTTTCATTAGGGTGTACAAATTTATAGGATTTGAAAAAGATTACCCTAGTATGCAGCCCACGTAGATTGCTTATCATATTTATAAAAAAATTTGGCTAGTGTTACTGACATGACAGTTTTTGTTAATATCATAACAATTTTAACACCAAACTCCAAAAAGTCTTTGTGATTGCGCTCACATTAGTTAAAACAATCATATGACAATAATAATACAACAACAACAACAACAATCCCAGTGCCTCAAGGGCTCTCACAAAAGTGGGGTCTGGGGGGGGGGGTAGATGTACGCAGCCTTTCCCCTTCAGGGTGTCAACCTGAAGAGAGACTGTTTCCGAGGACCCCCAACCTGAAGGATATGCCTTCATCGCATCATGGTGACCTGTGAGCAATGAGCTGTGAGCAATAAGGTAAGAAAAAAAAAGAGCAAAAGAGTAAGCCATAGCATAAAAACGCCATAGAGGAGACTACGAAAAAAAACCTTCCCTTCAAGGCAGCTAGTAAAAGCAAATAGGCCAAATAAACAAGTAAGTAAATAGGCCGATAGTAGACAGATATCCGTATAGGTAGATAAATACAGCCTAATAAGCCTATACGCCTATGACCACATAAATAGCAAAAAAAGCAGCGGGGTGAGGCCGCTCCCTCTGCTACTCTTATGCTAGTCCTCCCTCGAGCTCTAGCTCTATCTAAGGCCATCTCCTTCCGTGGGTTTAGGTGGGTGAGGTCCTGCCCTACGACTGCAGACGTCCCTCCTTTGGCCTGTTTCTTCCTCTTCTTCCTAGCGTGGTACGAAGCTAATCGTAATACCTGACTGGAGTAGTGGATGGTCTCCTCCTGGCGTGCCTGAACCACTTCAAACACAGCTTCTTCAATTTATATTCTATCTTCTCCCTAGGCCACGTCCCACTATGCCACATACCACATCCCTGGTGGCCGCCCCTAGGACCGCAAGTCCATATGCCCAAGCTGTAGAATAGGCATACCGTAGAGTCGTGGCACTAGATCGAGCTTACGAGTGGACAGATGCTCCTACATCGCTACATCGGGTACGCCTATCCTAGTCCTCCACACAGCTCTGTCTAAAGCCATCTCATCATTTAGGTTAAGATATGTAAGATCCCGTCATATTGTCTCCATCCAGCTCTTCTTTGGCCGTCCTCTCCCTCTCTTCCCGTCTGCTATGTGGAGTTGTTCGCATCTCCTGACAGGTGCAGTGGTGGGTCTCCTTCTAACATACCCAAACCACCGCAGATGTTGCTCCCTCAACTTATCTTTCCAGTTTACTTCTAATGACCTCATTTCAGATCCTGTCCCTCCTTGTGTGTCCGCACATCCACCTTAGCATTCTCATCTCCGCCACCCTCATCTTTTGAGTTTGGTGACACTTTACAGGTCGGCACTCTGCCCCGTAAGGCATAGCTGACCTCACTACTGTCTTATAGTATTTACCCTTTAATTTTAGTGGGAATTTCCTATCACACAGTATCGCCGCTGCCTTTCTCCATTTGTGCCAACCCACTTTAATCCTGTTGTTGACATTTGCGTCCACTTCGCCATCATTCTGCACCATGGAACCCAGGTATTTAAAGCATGATGTCTGAGGTATATGCTCTGATCCAGTCCGTACAACTTCTGCGCTTGGCGTGGTAGAGGTGCTGAACTTAAGTTCCATATATTCTGTCTTAGATCTACTGAGCCTTAGGCCTTTCGATTATAGGGCCAACCTCCAAAGTTCTAGTTTTTCATTCACCTCCACTCTAGACTCACACACTAGGACTATGTTGTCCGCGAAAAGCATACACCAGGGTACATCCCTCTTGGACGTGCCTGGTGAGCTCGTCCATTACCAAAATGAACATAAAGGGACTCAAGGCTGATCCTTGGTGTACTGCTACAGTAATGGAAAAAGTATCTATCTCCCCTAATCATATGACAATAATACTAGTAAAAAAAGGAAAAATTATCACCTAGGGACCCCAAGTATTGACCATTTATAACCTAGGTATCTTGACGTTTCAATACATACAATGGGGTACCCAGAGGTTTGAATATTTTCTCATTTAGCTACCCTATGTAGGAATTTTATGATTTTTTGTAAGAATTAGATCAATTTTATACAAAAGAAGCTAACATAACACATGATTACAATAATGTATATAAAAGGAACATACCCAGTGCCTCAAGGGCTCCTGTCTACGCAGGGTTTGGGGGGGCGGATGTACGCAGCCTTCCCCCTTCAGGGTGTTAACTTGAAGAGAGACTGTTTACCAATGTTTCCCAATGCCCGTAGCCTTCCCCCTTCGGGGTATTACTCTTGCCCAAGCACGCTTAACTTCGGAGTTCTAATGGGATCCGGTGATGGCGTGTTGGTGCCCTCTTTGGTACAATAATGTATATATAAGCCATTTCAAAATTTTTATCAAAAATTCACGAATTACAATAAAAAAGGTCACTAAATTTGGAAGTAAACTACATACATATTATCGAAATCACATGTCATATCAACATTTTCTGTTAAAAAATTAGCAAGTTCCAATGAGTATAATTATAAATCGTGAGACTCATGTTTTACTTTAGCATCTTTCAACAAAAATTTATCGAATTCTAGAAAAAAGAGTAAAAAGTTGATAAAATTTAAAAATTTCAAGAATCTAAATGATAAATTATTCAAAATCTAAGGTATGTCAGCGCAAAGTAGTCAAATCTCAACATATGTAATAATTTTCAAAAAATAAAAAAGGAAAAATGGGTATGAAAAGAGCACTAAAAATTCAATATTTGCATTGAATCTCAATTAAAACCGAAGCAGTGGGAAGCAGAGAGCACAGTACAATCAGAAGAAGGGGGCAAAGGTATCAACTTTAAGCCTCTTGTTTTGCCGTGTGGCGGAGTCTCACAAGTCCCCTCGACTCACGCACAAATCCCTCTCTCTCTTTCTCAAATTTCTCTGTTGGATCATTGAATTCATCTCCTTCCAAAAGGCGGCCCTTTTTTCATCTCTTCTTGCTCACTCTCTTTCTCTGGATCTGAGCTTTTGGACCTTTCTTGCTGCAGTTTGATCCATTAATTAACTTCAAAAGGAGCTAACCCTATCTTTGGATTTGTGCTGCTGAGGTGGGTGAGATTGATTGGAGCATGGTGGAAGGAGGAATTGGAGGTGAATTAGGGATTATGTCAGTTTGAATTGGTGAAATTGGGAATTAGGGTTGTTGGGTTCGGGTGAGAGAAAATTGGGGATTAGGGTTGGGATTGATTTGAGGTGATTTAGGGATTATGTGAGTTGGAATTGGTGAAATTGGGAATTAGGGTTGTTGGGGATCCGGTAGAGAGAATTGAGAATTAGGGTTGGTATTGATGTAATGGTGGATGATGCTGAAGCTGGAGAAAATGCTGCAAGGGTATGCAAAGGAGGGAATTTGAGGTGATTTAAGGATTAATTGAGTTCAAATTGGTGAAATTGAGAATTAGGGTTCTTGGGGATCAGGTGAGGGAGAATTGAGAATTACGGTTGGTATTGATTTGAGGTGATTTAAGGATTGTGTCAGTTTGAATGGGTGAAATTGAGAATTAGGATGGTTGGGGATCGGTAGAATTGGGAATTGGGGTTTGGATTTATGGTGGTGGATGATGCTGAAGCTGGAGAAAATGGTGCAAGGGTATGCATGGGGAGGAAGGTGAGAATAGGAAACCGACTAGTCGGCACATGTGGCCGGTCCCCTCACGCAGCGCCACGACCACAACAACAAACGTAGCCATTGATTCTACTGTTTCTGCTTCAGCTAGTTATTTGTTCAAGGTATTGCTTTTGAGTTGTGCTTTGTGGTTTTCTTGGTTTTGATTGTACTTCTGTTGGGAATTTTACGTGTGAGTATAGTTACATATGGTATTAGAGCGGGTTTGAGATTGTTGGTTTTAGTTCGAACTCGCCCTTGTCACCAATCACCATGGCTTTCAAATCCAAAAATGAAGAATGGTGTTACCTCTGGAAAAATTAAGGGGTCAAGGAAGCATCTAAATTTCAGATAGACTCTACTGTGAGAAGGAGTGTTGAGAACTTAACATGTGAGTATATTTAAAATGTCCCACATTGGAGTTGTGAGAGAAAAAAGATCAATATATAAGCATAGTGAGCTACTCCACCTAATGTATATTGGTTTTAGGAAAGAATCTTGGGTTTATATATGGATATCATATATGTCATGGGTCAGGCCTGGGTCCGGATTAAATTCTACAACTTCAACAAAATTGATTTCGTTGGGTGAGACATTTAAAAGAGCTCAATCAGTTAGATACATGGTTTTTTATGTTCTGTCTATTTTCACTGGTTTCAGTAGTTTTCCTGAAAATGCAGGCATCAAACTTTTATTGTGTTATGTTTTTGTTCTTGGACACCGGTCTCTGATTTTCTTTCTTGAGGTAAATTCCTGTTCATGATCCGTTTACTGAGAGTCCTGAGATTTTCCTCATTGCGCTGGCAACATTTGTAAAATTTTGAGAACACATGGTTACTGCTTTATTTGTATTTCTTAAAAACTTCGGACCTGTTTCTTCAGATATTAGTATATTTTGATATGCTTGAAACACCTTGTACTCTTTCTATGTAGTTCCGTGCGATCCAAAAGAAGGTGGCCAGAAGTGTATTGTTTAGGGCAAAATTTTTTGGCGGTAGACGAGTGCATTTGTTGGGGTAAGGCTGCGTACATCCTACTCCCCCAGACCTTGCGCAAGCGGGATCCCTTGAGGCACTGAGAATGTTGTTGTTGTTGTAGATGAGTGCATTTGTGTTGGAGTATTGAGTTTCCTCGACTTAAGCTGCACCTAACTTGGAGGCCAGGGATGTTGTTAAATGCTGAAACTTCCATCAGTGACAATGAGATGCAGGGGACCTAAACTAGGCATATCAAGAACTGTCAAAACAGCTTTTTCAAAGTTGAAACAGTTAGGACTCCTTGTCATCCCCTGGAGAATTCTTCTGGCTTTGACCATATAGGCATTAAGGAAAGGTAGCCAGCGGTAGTAGTACAGTGGATGGTAGATTTCTTTATTCCCTCTGGTTTGAAGAGCCTGTCTAACTTTCCCAGTCCATTAGGACAGAGTCAAAAAGGCTTGTTGCACTTGGGGGATGAACCGGCGTAAAATCTTCACAAAGTGGGAGTTGAACTTTGTCCTCGTTTGACAACCTGAACATGGTTGATCTTGGCACCGGTTTCTCCTTTGAATGGTGTTGAAGTCATGATCGCGTTGCAATTGCAATATCTTTTCCCTACGTCTGGTGTTTGTTGCTTTTAAGGATGTTGTCTTTTGACATTTGATCCTTGTTGTTGGTTTCAGCCTTGGCTTGGGGTAATGCCTCTTGAATATATATATTCATAGTTTTTATTTTATATTGCTGACATACCCAAAAAAAAAGATCTTTTCCTTGTGTCTTATTCTGGCTTCTAATGATGAGCCTGATGTTAAATGCAGCATCTTTCTAGTGGAAGGGTTATCATATAGATAATGATAGTTTGTTGAATGATTATAAAATCTTGTTAACTATTGAGGTGTTTTGTTGGAGAACCCTTAGTCACATGAAGGAAAGAAAGTTCGCCTGTTGCTGCGCTATAATCATTGGTGGATCTAGGATTTAGTTGAGGGTGTGCTTGGTTACAAGATATCTTCACTTCGCTTAATCTTCTTTTTTCACTTAAATTTCTTTCTTTGGTTACTAATTCTTATTTACGAACTCTGATTCATTACCATAAACATTACCTCATATGAAGTAATTCTCTAAAGAATAAAGAATGCAACTCATGTGAAAGCAAATGCTTTTAGAAAGGTAGGCGCTTTCTTAAATCCAATCTTAGCTGAAATCAGTGTTTTTTTAACTATCTAACAAAAAATTCCTCCCTAGAAAAGCGTGCACACACATGTACAGAGCTTACTGACCTATGAACAAGAAGCCCCCCCTGTCTTGTTGTAATCCTCTATTCCAAGACTTACAAAATGGGAACTGAGTGGAAGGAAAGAGAATAAATGAGGTATGGGCAAAGTTTCAACTATGAAAATCCTTCATGCATATCTTATGCGCTATTTCTCATATGAATTAGTATCTGTATTATGATGAGTTTTCTAGGAGAGATGGATGGAGACGATCAGACAATACCTTACCCACCTAAACCTTGGGGAGGAGATGGCCTTAGGTAGAGCCCAATGGAGGGCTAGCATAGGAGTAGCAGATGTAGCGGCTTAGAGCAGGGTAGCCCAGCCTTTTGTGCTATCACTAGTGTTCTAGGCCTTAGGGTAGTCTAGATTCGGCGCACTTTTGTATGATCTGTTCTCTTGATTGACTATCTGTTTACTACCTATTTCTCTGCCTATTATTTCCCTAACTTTGCCCTGCTTATATGCTTATTTGCTCTCTTGATGCCAGGCTGCAAGGCGTCAGTGCTGCTGACAAGCTTATCAGGTTGGGGGTCCTTGGAAACAGCCTCCGTTCAAGGCAACCCTGGAAGGGGGAAGGCTGCGTACATCTACCCCCCAGACCCTGCTGATGCGGGAGCCCTTTGAGGCACTGGGCTATTGTTGTTGTTGTTGGATTATGATGAGTTTTCTTTTCATCATGTTTCATTAGTTTACTTTTGAAATAATATTTTGTAGGATGGACGCAAGATCAATATTGGTGACTGTGCTCTTTTCAAACCACCACAAGACTCACCACCTTTTATTGGCATAATTCGTTTGATAACATCTAATAAAGAAAGCAACTCAAAGCTTGCTGTGAATTGGCTTTATCGCCCCACTGAAGTTAAACTTGGCAAAGGCGTGATACTTGAAGCTGCGCCAAACGAAGTTTTCTATTCATTTCACAGGGATGAGATTCCTGCTGCATCATTACTTCATCCATGTAAAGTTTCATTTTTGCCTAAAGGTGTTGAACTTCCATCAGGGATTTCTTCATTTGTGTGCCGCCGAGTTTATGACATTACAAGCAAGTGTCTGTGGTGGCTAACGGATCAGGATTACATTAATGTGAGTTCCATGTGCTACTATTTTCCTTCTCAACATTTTTGTCAATTACCATTGTTCCCCTACCCCAAACTGCTGTAAGATTAATCTTTTATTTTTCTTCAGGGTCGGCAGGAAGAAATAGATAAACTGTTACGTAAGACACGTCTTCAATTGCATGCAACTCTTCAGAAAAAACAAGGTGCTCGTTCTCCAAAACCTGTGAATGGTCCAGCAGCAACTTCACCATTGAAGCATACTCCAGATAGCATGAAGAATACTATTACCACCTCACCTCAAGCTAGAGGAAAGAAGAGAGAGCGGGTCGATCAGTTTAATGAACCTGTGAAGCGTGAACGTAATCTGAGAGTGGATGACAGAGATTCTAGTTACTTAAGGTCCGAAAGCAGGCTGAAGATTGAAATTTCCAAGATAACTGAGAAGGGAGGCCTTGTAGATTTTGAAGCTGTAGCGAGACTGGTGCAGCTCATGCAGCTTGAGAGATCACAGAAGAAAATAGATTTATCGGGGCGATCCATGCTTGCAGGTATCATAGCTGCTACAGATAAGCTTGAGTTCCTCAGCCAGTTTGTACAGCTCAGAGGCTTACCTGTATTAGATGAATGGCTCCAAGAGGTCCATAAGGGAAAAATTGGAGATGCTAGTAAGCATAAGGATGATGACAAGTCTGTGGAAGATTTTCTTTTTGTTTTACTTCGTGCACTTGATAAGCTTCCTGTGAATCTTAATGCTTTACAGATGTGTAATATTGGCAAATCTGTGAATCACTTGCGGTCTCATAAAAACCCAGAAATCCAAAAGAAAGCAAGAAGTTTGGTGGATACATGGAAGAAACGTGTAGCGGCTGAGATGAATATCAACGATGCAAAGTCTGGTTCAAGTCAGGTTGTTCCATGGCCAGCCAGGTCACGGCAGGAAGGTTCTCATGGCGGGTACAGGCATCCAAGCAGCTCATCTGAGGCTGCAATGAGGAGCTCTGTTACTCAACTGTCATCCTCTAAATCTGCTTCAGTCAGGCTCATTCAGGGCGACACGGCTAAATCTGCAACTGCATCTCTAGGTGTCCAAAGATGTGTGTCGTCACCTGTTTCAACTTCTGCTAACTCTAACAATGATCAATCAAGGATGCCTGTTGATGGCAGCGGCTCTGAAATTCCCCAGGTAGCTGCCAGGGACGAGAAAAGCAGTAGTTCTAGCCAGTCTCACACAAATAGCCAGTGCTCAAGCGACCATGTCAAAATTTTGGCCCCATCTAGGAAGGATGCGAGGAGCTCTACTGCTGGATCGAAGGTTTTGAAATCAGGCAGTGGTTCTAAGCATAGGAAAGCATTTAATGGTCATCAAGGCACTTCTAGTTCTCATGCTAATATAGAATGTGTGTCAAGCAGAAACTCTGCCTTGGGAAGGCCTTTGGCCTCAGATAAAGCATCACAGTCAACGAATACTCTTGATGCTTCTGTTACTGAAAGTAACAATCATAAGCTCATTGTCAAGATTCCCAACCATGGCCATGGTCCTGCACCAAATATCAATGGAGTGTGTATGGAGGAATCTTCTTGCGGAAACAGCCAGGCTTCTTCACCATCTGTTCCTGAAAAGCTTGATAAATCAGATGGAAATCTGAAGGATAAAGGGGATGCCTACCAATGTACTAAGAGTGATGGCTTGCCTGCCTCCTTTCATCCCAAGACTGGTACGGACACTGCCAAATCTCCTCACATTTCAAACACAGTCTGCCTGACCTCAGAAACTGAAATGAGGTCTAGGAAAATGGTGGATTCTTCTATCAGATCCATTGATGCACTAATTGAAAGCTGTGTCAAGTTCTCAGATGCTAATGGATCAATTTTGATGGGGGATGATGTTGGAATGACTTTGCTTGCCAGTGTTGCTACTGGAGAAATCTCTGGTTCTGGTGTTGTTTCACCAGCAGTTTCACCCCAGAGAAGCAGTGCTGCAGCTGAAAACTCTGGTGCTGACAGGGATCAGAAAAAATCATGCTGTGAGGACTTTTGCAAGCGCCAAAATCAGCCGGATGGTGTTGGTGGTGCATGTACTGAAAATCACAATGTTTTTGCGGGTAGTTTACTGTCTGATGAAGGAGAACCTAGTAAACATTCAAGCAGTGATACTGAGGGTTTGCAGCAAGGAAAGCCATGCTTGAGAAGCAAAAGAAAGTTGGATGAATTAGTTGATGTTGCTACTGTGTTCATGTCTTCTGTATGTGCAGTAGAAAAAAGCTCAGGTGGTGGAGGTACTCAGCAACTTCATGAAAAGCAGGCAGTTGTAAAAGATGAGAGTCAAGATCAGCTTCCTGGCACATCACAGGGGTTGGGTAGTTCCTTGGCAGTTGATTATCAAGTCAGGGATGCCTCTGCAAGTGAAGTGGCTGAGGAGAGAGCCTCAGGACGTATCTCACCATGTCCTCCATCTGTTGCAGAAGATGAGAGTACAAATGACAGTCATGGGATGAAAAGCAATATTACTGAGCATAAGTTGCCTCCTTCGACAATGATTTTGGAACCTGATCATATGAGTGAAAAGCATGCAACTGTTGCTGTTGGAGCTAGAAAAAATTTGATTTCAGATGATTTTCATCAAGTGAAAGCTGAAAAAATCAATGAGATAGATAATCATGATACTGTTGAAGGAGAAAACAAAGGAAAAGACCAAGAGAAAGTTACTGGCTTGAAACTGCTCAAACAAGAAGAATCTGGTCTGTCATCTGCTGTTTCTGATCAGAAGATTGACTGCAAGGATGCTATCCTAGAAAGTAAAGTAGTTTTGTCTCAATCCAGCAATGGAGCTATACAAATGAGCAATTCTTCTATTACCGCTGATGAAAAACAGTCACAGTTTAGCTCCAACAACTCTAAAGTGACTGCTATAGGAGGAGAGGGAAGAAGGAATTGTGCATCCATCACTGAAAATGCTGCTTCTTTACCTACCTTAGGACCTTCTGCTATTGATGTAAAGCTTGAATTTGATTTGAACAAAGGCTTTACTGTGGATGATGGGAAGAATGTGGAGCAAATAAACAAGAAAGCCGCCCAATGTCGACCTCCTGTAGTTAGCCCATTGCAATTTTCTGTTTCTTCTGCTTCTAGCAGTCTACCGGCTTCAATTACTGTAACTGCTGCAGCAAAAGGACCTTTTCTTCCTCCTGATGATCTATTGAGGAATAAAAGGGAGCTTGGATGGAAAGGATCAGCTGCTACCAGCGCATTTCGTCCAGCTGAACCTAGAAAGGTTAGCGAGATGCCTGTGGCCCTTGGAAAGGCTCCTGATCTGGATGCAACTACTTGCAAACAAGGGTGGCCTCTGTTGGATATTGACCTGAATGTGGCAGATGAAACTATTCTCCAGGACATTGATTGTCAAAATTCCATTGATCAGTCAAGTTCTAAAAATGTTTGCACAGGCGCATCAGTGGCTGCTGCATCTTTGCGTTGCTCTGGGGGTTTTGATCTTGATCTGAATAGAGTTGATGAAGTTCCGGACTTGGGGCAACATTTAACGAGCAACAGTCAGAGGTTTGTTGCCTCAGCTTCATCCTCGCAGCCATCATCAAGTCCATTTTCTAATGGTGAGGCAAATTCTCGAAGGGATTTCGACTTAAATGATGGGCCTGCCATTGATGAATCGACTGTTGAACCATCTTCATACAACCAGCAACATTCCCGCAGCATTGTTCCTCCACAGCCTTCTTTTGGGCTTAGAATGAATAACTCTGAAATCGGCAGTCGCTCATCATGGTGCCCTCCAGGGATTAGTTACTCTGCAATCACAACTCCTTTGCCATTGCCTGATAGATTAGAGCAATCGTTCCCTATTGTTGGTATAGGAGGCGGTCCTCCAAAAATATTGAATGTTCCATCCACGAGCATGTCATTTAGTCCCGATCTCTACCGGGGATCTGTGCTATCTTCTTCTCGTCCTGTAGCCTTACCTTCAACCACCTTTCAGTACCCAATTTTCTCCTATGGTTCTAGTTTTCCTCTGCCTACCTCTGCCATGTCAAGCAGTGCATCTTCATATCTAGATCCAACATCTGGTGGGCGGCTTTCCACCCCTGCTACCCCTTCTCAGTTGTTAGGGACTGTCCCATACCAGTATCCTCATGCATATGTTGTTACCCGTCCCATTCTTGATGTTAGCAGTAATGGTGCTGTTGAAAGCAGTCAGAAATGGAGCAGGCAAGGTCTAGATCTCAATTCTGGTCCTGGAGGTCGGGATGCAGAAGGGAGAGATGAGATTTTGCCAAGAGTATCAAGACCACCCTCTGCTTTTGGTTTGCAGTCCTCAGTGAATGAGCAAGCAAGGATGTATAATGTGGCTGGTGGGGTTTTGCAGAGGAAGGATCCTGAAGGGGGGTGGAATTCGGATAGGCTGAGCTTCAAGCAACCTTCATGGCAGTAGGGAAACATCGTGCATCATGTGGTGGCCCTCAGAGGTTCGTCTGTTGGTGTCACTGTGTAAGTTCTCCCCCCGTTTCCTCTCAGTGCTTGATTTTGATCGAATGAAGAACTAAGAATTTAGGCTTTGATAGAAACTATTATGTTGGGGCTTGTCTCCTTGGTTCAATTTCTCCTTCCTGTATAAGTTATCTTAGTAAAATGCCCTTATTTTGAATGACAACTTTAATGTGGAGACTGTTCTGTCATCTTGGCTTTGCAAATTTAGGTACGATTTATAGAATGATATCTTTAACAAAAACAAAGACTCGTGAGAGTAGAGGCAAAAGGAAGACTACGGAAAGCGTAAAATGTTTGGAAAAGAAATGTTTCTATTCCTGTGCGAACAGTTCTGGACTTGTATGGTACACAGTTGTATCTTTGTTTCTTTGGCTGTGAATTGGAGGATATCTTTTAATGCTTCTGTAGTTCAAACTTGTACAAGATCCATTCATCGCTGTCGTTCTGCTGTGCTATCGAGATGTTCCCTTAGAGTTGCATGGGCTTCGGACATAATGACCACAGCAGATCTGATTAATGGAAATATCATGAGAAACATTAAATTGATCTTGCCCTGGAAAACAAGCACCTTCATTGTTTGGTAGTTTGCTTGGAGTTGTTGGAATATTCTAAAGTATCTGGAATTTTTTCCCGTGTATCTTCTATGATGCCAAAGAGGCAGTGTGTGAAAGCAATAGAGCAGTTTTCTTTTTGTTGGATGCTTTCTGATGAGGCCTCATCATGGATTTTAACTGAACCTGCTATATCGGTGTTTCTTCTTGTGTTGAAAATGAAACTCAATTTAGTATTTACTTGTTTGCCTCGTTTAAACAGATTGGTTGTCTTGTCATATATGAACTTCTCTTTCATGTATCTGCCATTTGTTTTAAATAAAAGAGATGCAATAGAACAGTTTGAGAACTTTTTGCTCTAGCGTCATTTATTTGTAGAAAAACATGATTTGGGTCAACACTGGATAACCAATCTCAAGTTTTCGAATATTGTAGTTAGTTATTCACATAACTTCGTGGTTCATGTGAATTCATGTCAGCCAATCTATTAAATGGGTTATTCTCCTATGCTTCTATTTGGCTACTTTCCCTAGTGTTCTTAAGCAAATAATCTGGACGAGCCAAATTAACGAGTATCACTTTCCCCTAGACAAGACAGCCAGATGGAAAATCAACAGTTGTGATTTTCTGACCTTTTCTGTTTCTATTTTTGTGCTTGCAGCTAGCAAAGGATGACTGAGGCTAAACCACAGGAATTCTTCATCTAACGGTTATTGTCCTGAAAATGTGGTGGTAAGTGAGTGATCTCATATGTTCATAAGTCTCCAACCCCCATATCTGGCTCTTTCGACTCAATTGTTCTTTAGAAGAATCTGTTGGGGCTTGCAAGCTTTGTACGGTTAACAGGATCTCACTTTTCCCTAGAGTATTCAAGTCAGATGAGTGTACTTGGTGGTGGTGAATATGACAGCTGGACACATCAAGTTAGACAACAAAAAAAGGAAAACGGAAGAAAATAGTGAGTCTCAACTTCTAGACATGTACCCTTGTCTGGCTTCCATATCTGAGTCTTCGTCACATAACTTCTGGATGAGTGTTTTGCCTAGATGTCTATGCGGGTCATCCTATTGGTGACGTCAACTCTGATATCAGAAGCTATTTTCTATGTGCTTGCTGTTAATCTATTACCCCCATATCCTTTTCTTCGTCCACAAATTGTTAAAAGAATTGCTAGCACTTTCCTATGCCGCTCGCTTTTCATCATGACTTCATCTTCATGATCAACGTTATAAGTTGTCTCCTTTACTGCTTTACCACCTGTTCCTATTGCATCATTGCTTCATAATAATGGTGCGTTGTACTTTTTGCAGTTTTTCTTCTGGACGTTTTAATCTTTTGTGTTTCAGGAAAAACGTTCCAGGTGAAATGGAGGTCACCGGTGCGCCTAGGTGCCATTGAGAATATTGCTATGTTTTGACTAGGAGGTCACATATTTGGATATATATTGAAAATGTAGTTTGACTTGGTGGGATTTAGGATATGTACATCTGACTTCCTCGTAGATCTACTGCCCTTACAAACACTACTCGTGTCAATTTAGTGAATGAGGTGCTCTTTGTGACGTGATATTGATTCTTAAGAGCAAATGGTATCGTTTTTTTTTTTTTTGGATAAATAATGGTATCGTTGCTTACCAAATTAGGTAGAGCAGCGTCATTGGTCAAATACCTAACACAATCAATCAAAGAGGTTCGTCTGATCGAATGAGCAGACCGGTTGATCAAATGAGGCACATTTTCTTCAAAAAATCATGTTGGACTGAACAATGTGAACTGGTTTGAGATGAAATATGACGCCTCTGTGCTCCATTTTCATCCGCCTTAAATACACAGTGCCAGACTCAAACACCAAATTCGACTATAGGCACCATTGACGTCTGTTTGGTACTCTGCTATGCCCATAATAGGAATGATGTAATTTATTTTATTTTATTTTTTTTCAATATGAAAAACCTAACATTTTCATGAGGGTAATTTAAATGTTGAATTTGGAATGAACCCCATAATTTTAATCTAATAACGCACTTGCCATATGTGTTTTTTTTTCAGTGGTAAGGAGGGGTAAGGGGTTGTAACTAGTGGGATTTGATCTCAGGTGCCTTTTCTGGCCCCCAGTGATCTTCCACACTAGACTAAGCTAGGCATTGTAACGCATATACCTTCCTGAATGCCAGCCCCTCTATTATGTATGATCTATCTATATACTTTGTGTTGTCACTTTTGTTTTTGGAATGAGAAACATAGTGCAATTTCTGTCTTGGCTTGGTGGTGACATTGACATCAAGCATGACATTGTTCTTTGCTTTTCTAGAAATACCGAAAGTGATTCTTATACTCCGTATATGCTTGTTTGGCCTTTCAGGCATTTTGTATTTGCTGTACAGGAGGTTAACGATGTCATGGCTGCTGGGCTGCTAATGCTGGAATCAATGGAGAGGAGCTTCTCGGAGAGCGTGCGAAGCCCTTTCATCGAGGCCTCCTCGTGACAGGAACTGGTCTTGTGGTTGAATATCTTGCCTTTCGCATGTGAAACCGGGGGTTTGGTTTTAATTATGGTGGGTTTGAAAGTCTTTATGTTGTATGAATGTACATTATTCAACAATAATAATAATACAAGGTTGATGATTGCTAGTTTTTTGCTTGTAATGTTTTGGGGGTTGCATATTTCCTTGGGAGTTAATAATCAAAGTTTCTATAGCCAATTTGCATATTTTCATTGAAAGGCGAACATAACGACAATGGCATACACATTTGAATTGCAAAAAGACATCTTCCTGGAAAATTGCAAGAAAGCTGTTGGAACTGATATAATGGTTAAGCGTCCAACCTCCAAGCTAGAAGTTTTGGGTTTGACACTTAATTCTTATTTCCCCAAGAACTGGTGTTCCATCTATAAAGAAGTTATACTCTTCTTACCAATGTAAAAAGAATGCAAAGTTGCAGGACCATACGCGTATGAAACTAAAGAAGAAGTGCTTTATAGCAAATTCTAATAATGTGTTAAATCAATGTGATTTTTTTTTTTTTTTTTTTTTTTTGTTTTTCCCGATTTTCATATTCATACACCGTTGTTAGTGACTACCCACTTTCAAGGCTGAAGGCTTGGCAAACAACAGAAATTTTTTTTTTTTTTTCGATAAGTGACACCGGAGTGCCGATACAAGATAGGCAAACTCGAAAAACGAGGCCTGAAGTTAGCTGAAAGACGACCAAAAAACAAGAACAACAAAAGAAAAAGAAAAAACAGAACCTCAAACGAAGCAAAAGGAACACGGAGAGGCAAAGACCCGACAGTAGACCAACATAGCCACAACAAACGACGCAAGCGGACCCAAAGAAGACAAAAACCCAGACAGACAACCGAAACGGCAAACCTGGCAAACCACAGATTACAATTGCTGCAGGTCTTTTAACATTTTGCAGTTCAATATTCATAAATTCAATGGTATTTATCAGTGGTAAAGACTTAAAGAATACAATTTTGCCCCAGGTAGGGCCCAATGGGACGGAAAAGGTGAGCTTGAGCATAACACCTCATGTTTGGAGATGGGAAGCCTTAACCTCCATATCAATCAATCTCGTTCTAGATTCCATTGTATACAGTGATAGTACCCATCCTAGTTTTATGAAGAAGATAAACAAATCAGCTTCCAAGAGTATTCAAGTATAGTGATTATGAACTCAAAAAGTTCAAATGTGAGAAATTTTCCGCATTTTTTATGCCAATCAGCCAGTTTCAAGATTAGCTGAACTTGAGGTACCGATGGAGCACAAGGTACTGATAGAGCAGCAATAAAATAGTGCTTCTCCAGATTAAACAAATGCTATGCTAAAAATCCGTAGGGCTCTTGCTTTGAAGCAAGGGGGATTTCTCCGACTGCAGTGGCAAGGTGTCGTTCCCTTCATCATCGTTCTTCTCCTCTCTGGACTGTGACCAAATGACAGCATAAAATCCGATGACGATGATAACTGCACCAATGATGCTGCATTCATATGATTACAAACATGGTCAGTCAGCGTTCTTAGATGCACAAACTCTGATACGTACATTTGGCACAATAGACCTCATTGGTTGTTACATAATGGTATTTAACGTTTCCTGAAAAAAATCTAGTGTGGTAGCTATGATCAATCAAGCAATGTTTGTAATGCTTCACTTTTTCTCACGACATATAAAAGAGAGGAGAGAGAGATGACCTGCCAGCATAAAGTTTTTCACCAAGGAAGATGACACTCATTAACGCTGCAATACCGATCCCTACAGGCTTGAACAAGGCGACAAACACGGGGCCTTTCTTTTCTATGCACCATGTCTGTACGTTATAGGTTATTATACTTCCGAATACAGCCTAAACCACACCATATTTTGTCAATTAGAACAACTAAAAGAAAACCGGGTTGCCAATCCAAATGGAAGTAAACAGCAAATTTTTGTTCGACTATGCTTACAGAGTAGATGATGGCAACAAGCTTAATATCCAGCTTCAACGCCCAAGCGGATGAATCAGCTCCCTCAGCAATCAACGCGACAATTGCTGATTGAATAGCGCCAAAGAAGCAGTAGAAGGAGACTATGGTAATCCCTGAAGGGTACCCTTTAAGGATTGCTGCCTTCAACATGTAAGCAAATTTACAGAATATGTGAACTCACCAATGCACTGGAAACCCAAAAAACCGTATAGAGTATAAAATTATTCATGAGCCTCCGGGCCTCAATTTAAGCTTCTAAGAAAGTTGGTTCCTTGATATGGTAACAAAAATCAATGTCATCAGTTAAAATCTCAACAACCCCCACTTTACTATTCATATAATTTAAGCACGAGGTATTTGATAGGTTAGTGCATTATCCACGCTTCAAATCCAAAGAGCATTCGCATGAAGAGACATGTTATAATATAAAACAATTCATGTGACTTTACCCGTCCAAGCTTAAACTTTTGGGAGAGTTGGTTCCTTACAGAACCCGCAAACATTTTTTACATTTCAACCCTTTTTTATTTTTATTTTTTTTTTTCAGAAATTATTACCTGGGAAATGTTCCATATTGAGAAAGATAAGCCGGCAACGACAAAGAAAAGACCACCAAGAACCCAATTACTTGCAGATTCAAGTATGGTGAGAGATTGTTGATGTGATGAGTTAGGGCTCAAGTGGGATTGAATTGGAACAGAAGCAATTGCAGTTCCCTTGTAAAGGGTCACAATTAGTGCCCCACACATAGACAACAATGTGCCCATAATCTTGATTAAGCTCTTTGTGCTCCCCAAATCCAACTTTTCCATCCTATGAAGAGAGAAAAAAAAAAAAAAAAGTGGGGAACAAATAAAGAGAAAAAATGGGTGAAAGTAGGGGTTGTTTAGAAACATTAAAAATTGTTCAAGAATCCAGTTTTCTAATTAGAGAAGTTAGCGAACGGTTTTTTAGTTCTCCTTTACTCTTAGGCTGTGTTTGGAGCGCGGAATTGGAACCCAGAATTCCAATTCTATTGTTTGGTTCACTTTTTGAATTTGAATTATAATTCCATTGGTCAATTTCATGGAATTTGATTTCAACTGAATAACATACTTTCCAATTACTTGGGTTGGAGGTACAAAATTGGAATTCGATATTAACTCCATTGACCTAAAACTCAAAAGACCCCACATAACTAACTCAAATCCAAGATGACTCAAAATCTAAAAGCTCAGACACAACCTAAAATCTGAGCCGAACCTCGAAATCACCCAACTCGGATGTCTCAAACTTGAAATGACCGAAATTACCTTAGCTCAAAGTCCGAACTAACCCAACCCGATTGACCCAAAACTCGAGATGACTCAAATCTAGAAAATGAAACTACTCGACTTAAATGTGATGTAAACAAGCTAGCCGAAGTGGAAATAACCCGACCAAATTGACCCAAAACTTAATACGACCTATACCTAAAATGACCCAATCCATCTCAAACTCAGCCTAAGATGACTCGAAAGTTGAAACAATACAACTCATTTGTCCTAAAACTAAGATGACTCGAGCTTGAAATGACCTAAATGCACTCAAACCCGATCATAACTAGCCTGGATTCCGAAAAGACCTAACCTAATTTATGGAAAATCCGAGATAACTTGAACACCAAATAATCCGATGCGATACTCGACCCCATTTGACTTGAAAAAATAACTCAAACTCAAAGTGAATCACTCCGATCATAATAAATTGAACGCAATGTGAACTGCTCCGACAAAAATTTAACTGTAGTTGATTTAAAACTCGCATTACTCCAACTTAATTAGCAGACAACCCTTGATGATTTGAATCATTATGTAATTATAAATCCTACCTCCAATTCCTTTGATGAACCAAATAATGGAATTTCAATTCCATCACAATTCCAATTTCATCAGAACGGGAATTAAAATTAAAATTTCATAATCCAATTCCAATTCCAATTCCAATTCCATACCAAGCAGAGCCTAATGGAAAATCATTTTTCAAAAATTTTTCACCTCCATATTTTCCGTGGGTTTTTTCACATTTCTCTTATCCTCGACTTCCTTTTAAATATGTTTTTTAAATAAAAAGCATAAAATAAAATTGGAGGTAAAAATATTTACTTTGTTGATCCCTAATATTTTCAACTTTATTAAAATTGGTCAATATCTTTTTTTTTTTTTCAAAATAATCCCTCATATTTATAAATTTGTTCAAATTGGTCCCTCATTTTTCCTTGTTTAGAATAAACCTTCCCGTTCTATTTTATCACAACATTAGTCCATCTTTAATTTTATCCAACTTTGATTAAAAGAAGAGGACCAATTTTGTCATGAAATAGCACAATAGGGACTCTTTTAAACCGAAATACCAATTTGAACAAACCTACAAGCATTAGAAAGCATTTCAGACAAAAAAAAAAGACGAGCAATTACTTTGAACAAACATACAAATATTAGTGATCTAACATAATAAATAACTCAAAAAAACTGAAAATAGAAAACAAAAACGGTTGGAAACAAGGTCTTCATTTTTAGGTCATCTGAGAAAATGCATAATCTCTCTCTCTCTCTTCTCTCTCTCTAACCTGAAGAAGACAGAGAGCAAAAAAGTGAAGGCAGGGATAAGATTGCTCATTGCAGATCCTAGCGTGGGGGAGCTGTAATTCACACCAGTATATACACAGTTCTGCATTATTGTTATCCTGCACACAACACCACCATTCACCAAATTTCAAACCCACATCGACACTCTAAATCAGAACCCCAAAATTGCAGTCCAGATCAACAACATACCCAATTAAGCTAAGGAAGAAAAATTTGCACAGTAGAGAAAAGGTCAGAGGTGGCCTGTTGTTTCTGCATCAATCAAACAACCCCACAATCAAGAAAGAGAAATCAGTTACATTCCACGAGGCCCGACTCACAGGATTGATATAAATGACATTGATATATAAGCCCAAGTGAGAGAGACCCTCGACACAACATATTCAAATGCACCCATCTTTGCAAGGACATAAGGCGTCAAACAAGAGCCTGACCCATAGAGTTAGTATATATAAGGTCCATATATAAATCCAAGTGATGTTCCATCTTGAAGCAACATATTAAGTAAAGCAAACCTACTACGTTTATATATGAATATTTTTTCTCTCACGGCTACAATTGGATTCTACTATACTCACGTAGAGAGAAAGGAGAGAGAGGGACCTGGTGAGAAGTAAAGAAGAAGGGAGGAGGAGGAGAGAGGCGAAGGCGTTGGAGTAGGCGACGAAGATGTAGTGGCTGAGACCTCTGGACATGGCGGCTTTGCTTAGAGTTGTCATTCCCACATCGAAAGTCTCTACCAGAATCATGGCTACAAATGGGATCACCATTTCCGCCATCGCCTTCACCCCCATCTCTCTCTCTCTCTCTCTGAAGCTCTGCAAATGTGGTACATAACACCTCTTTGCTGAGATATTATATATATACTGACACAGGGCAATTATGAGCTACTTATTCTGCTGGTCCTATTATTTATATAAGAATTAATCTAACCCGTGTTTAAAGTAGAGCTGGCAAAATGTGACCTGACCTGGCAACTCAACCTGTTTGACCCGCCACCCGACCCGTTCCTAACCCAAAAAATTTTAAATTTATTGGGACCCGAACCCGAATTTGACCCGACCTGAACTTGACCCAAAACCCCAAATGACCTGACCCAAACTAGACCCGACCCAAGTTTGACCCAACCTTTGATGACCTGAAACCTGAATCAAACATGACCTATAACCCAAAATGGCCAAATAAAAGTCTAACTTATCATTTTTAGTTATAATTTTCAAGACGAATAGATATATCATCAAAATAACTTGATAAATCAACTTGAAAACCGACTCAACCTGAGGATGTCCCGACCTGAGATTAACCCGACCCGAGGTTGACCGACCTATTGTCGACCCGACCTGAGGTTGACCCGAACCCGAGGATAACCTGACCCGAGCCTGACCCAACCCGATTTTGACCCGACCTGACATTAACCCGAACCGAACCCGACCCGACTCGACCCGATTGCCAGGTCTAGTTTAAAGGGCGCAAGTTGAGAGAAAGGAAAAGTAATTGAATAGGTTTAAGTCAAAGAGGGCGTTACACGGCCGTACTATAATGAATTATCTCATTATAGTACGAAGTCCGAAAACTTTCGAACCATAATTCCTCAAAATTGCATAAAAGTTCCCAACATATTCGACATCAAATCCAAATACTTCACTGCCAACGACTTAAAACTAGTAGTGCGGAAGCTCAAAATTTCAATACCTCAGATAGCCCATAATATTCTACTACAAATTTATTAAATACTTCAACTACGAAAACAGACTAATCCTCGAAATAGAGAGCCACTGCATCTTCCGCGTTCCTCTAGAATTGCCATGAGCTACTGATCTGAAATGTAAAGGAATTTGGTGAGCAAACAACACGCTCAGTAAGTATACCATACACTCTACCCGGATCAGGCATATTATTTAAAATAGATAAAAGTTCAACCAAAACAAGCAAGCCAATTTATCTTCAGAAATCATGTTGAAGTAGCACAAATCATTGCTTTATAATTTAACTTATTTTACAAGAGCTCTTTTGGTAAAATTCACAGACGAAACGGAAACTACGGCTGGTATTATTCCAGCGACAGGGTCACAATCGACGTTCACATTTCACATATTCGAACCTGTTCTAAGTCGATAGATCTGCTAGGATCAAACGTAGACTACATGCCAGTATTATTCTCGCGATAGGGTCAATGATCGACTTCCAGTTCTAAGTCGATAGATTCACTAGGATCAACGTAGACTACGCACCGGTATTATTCCCGCGACAGGGTCACATATCGACCTTCATTTTTTTTTTTTCACATTCTTTGACCCCTAAGGGTCACGCAGTTATCTGTGAGCTATTTCCCATAAACGTTTTAATTCAAGCCACAAGTTCACAATAATTTCTTTCTCATATTCACAAGTACAAATTCCTTCGAAAATTCACATATTTCAACATTAAATCAACGTATAAATCAATATAATTAAAATAATAAGAGTAGAAATCACGCAATCAATCAAACATATATGCCCAAACCTACTTTAACGAACTAATAAACCATTCAAAATATAAGTATCACAAATCAAGTCATGTAAAGCAATTTTTCATAGTTTAAAAACAAGTAGGCGAAATGGTATACTTACATTCACAATCTTCTAACCTGATATCCGAGTCTCTATTACAAATTAGCTTCAAAAACCTATCAAGGGAGAGGAATCGGGATTCACAATTGACGCTAAAGAGAGAGAGAGAGATTGAAAGAAGGAAGGAGAAACTAGGGTTTATACCCTTCTCATCTTTTATATATATATATAAGTTTATAACCCTAATATTGCTAATGAACCCTTTCAAAATTAGCCCATTATTTTATTTATTTGTAGCCCAGTTGAAATAATAGTAAATTCTAATTGTATTATAATAACTAACCCAATTTAATTAAACCGAATTTCATATATTATAATACCTCGACTAATTTAATTAGACCGGGTATTACACATGCCCTATCATGTAGATGCCATTGGCTTGAAGCATAGATATTGCACAGACCCACCTCATAATTTATGCTTAAATTATATAAATATTAAAATAGAGGTTTTTAGTGTGAGAGAAGAGTTATGGTAACATACCGAACAGGGTGCTGAGGTATCATATATATAAAGAAACCAAGGAAAATACAATTACAAGAGTGTCCTTGGGTTAATAATAATATAAATAACTCTATTATCCTAATACGCCCCCTCAATCTGTACTCGGGGGACCAACGTGCAGATTGGCTTTGTGGTAGCAGAAGCAAGCAGTAGCCAACCCTTTTGTAAAAATATCAGCAACCTGCTTGGTAGTAGGAGTAAATTGAACCTGGATGTCACCGTGGACAACCTTTTCATGAGCATAGTGAAAATCGACATCAATGTGTTTGCTACGATCATTAGAGATAGGATTTGCAGCAAGGTAAGTAGAAGACATGTTATCACAGTAAATAAAAATCGGACCAATGTGCCGCAGACCCAAGTCACGCATCAAGTATCGGATCCAGTCACACTCTGCTACGACTTTGGCAATGGCACGATACTCAGACACAGTGGTAGACTTCGCAACTGTGGGCTGCTTTTTAGCACACCAGGAGATGATTAGGACCAAGGAAAAGAGCGAAACTTGTAGTAGAGCGTCGCGTATCAGGACAACCGCCCCAATCAGCATCAGCATAAGCGGTGACTGATGTGTAAGACCCATGAGTAATGGTGAGACCGTGATCAGGAGTGAGCTTGAGGTATCGCAGGATGCGCTTCACCGTTTGCCAATGAGACATCGTGGGAGCATGCATGAACTGGGACACATTGTTAACCCCAAAGCATATGTCGGGACGGGTCATGGTTAAGTACTGGAGTGCACCTGCTGCACTACGGAACTCGGTGGGATCGGCTAGGAGGTCCCCATCCGTCAAAGAAGGTTGTGCTCGGGCTGGTATCGGTGTTTGTACAGGTTTGGCCTCAAGCATGTCATGCTTGCGAAGAAGGTCCAATGTATATTTGTGCTAAGAGAGGAAAAGGCCATGGTGGGATCGTTTAGCCTCAATACCGAGGAAACAGTGGAGCGGACCGAGGTCTTTCACAGCGAACTAAGTGGATAGGGAGGCGGTTAGTTGACTGAGAAGCGCAGGGTTAAAGCCGGTGAGGATGATGTCATCAACATAGAGCAAAAGGCACACAATGCTAGTAGGGGAGCGATGAATAAATAGGGAAGGATCTGCCTTACTACAGTAGAACCCAAGACTGAAGAGGAACGTGCTAAATCTGTGAAACTAGGCCCGGGGAGCCTGTTTTAAGCTGTACAGGGCTTTGCGTAGTCGGCATACATGCGTAGGGAATGTAGGGTGGATGAACCCAGGTGGCTGACGCATGTACACTTCCTCGTTCAAAAAACCATGTAAAAACGCGTTTTTCACATCAAGTTGGCAAATGAGCCAGGATTTTGTAACAGCAAGGGCTAGTATGAACCTGATAGTCGTGGGTTTTAAAACAGGGCTAAACGTTTCGGTGTAATCAATACCTTCACGCTGATAAAAGCCCTAGGCAACCAGGCGAGCCTTGAAGCGATCGACTAAACCATCTGGTTTATACTTGACCCTATATTTCCAAGTGCTCCCAACAACATTGTGAGAAGGAGAGGGAGGCACGAGATCCCAAGTGTGATTTTGAATAAGAGCATTAAATTCCTCAGCCATGGCTTCCTGCCACTGAGGGTTTTTGACAGCCTGAGGAAAAGAAGTGGGTTCTTGAATCACAACAACGGAGCTGAGGGATAGGATATGCTTGGTCTGGCGAATTCCGTCCTTAAGACGCGTACGCATGGGGTGGCCATGCTGGACAGGAGAGGAATCCTCCGGGACCGTAGGTGTGGCAATGCCCCAGTCAAAACGGGGGAGAGGCTGAGAGGTAGGGATGGGACTGGCTAGAGGCGTGGGTGAGGAACCACCCGAGACGCCCCCGGAGCCGACGGGCCTACACCACAAGGGTGATGCGAAGGAGTCCCATGAGCACCTGCGTCGGCATTGGCCGAAGCAGGAACCGGGGCTGGTGCAGCCCGCTGGACCAAAGGCATGGTGTCTGTAGACATTGCACCGGGGAGAAGGGGAAGGGGAAGGGGAACCTCAACAAGTTCACTAGACGGAGGCGCCGTGCAACTAGACACTAACGTGTGGTATGGGAAAATATTTTCAACAAAATGCACATGACGACTGATATGAACACGACCAGTAGTGGGGTCCAAACAGCGGTAAACTTTGTACCTGCCGGCATATCCGAGGAAAACACAAGGGAGGGAGCGCGGGGCTAATTTATGAGCGGTAAGGGATGTGATGTTGGGAAAACAAGCACATCCAAAGACTCGAAAAAGGTTATAATCAGGGGCCCGATGAAAAAGCTTTTCAAACGGAGACAAGTTACGCAGTAAAGGAGTCGGTAGCCGATTAATAATATAACAGGCAGTGCAGGCGGCTTCTGCCCAAAATTCATAAGGAAGTTAGGCTTGATCGAGAAGGGTCCGTACCATTTCACTTAAATGTTGATGCTTACGTTCCGCCACTCCATTTTGCTGTGGAGTATTAGGACATGAAAGACGAAAGTGAATACCGTGAGTGCGACAAAGGGCCGCCATTTTCCTATTGTCAAACTCACGACCTCCATCACTTTGAAAACACTTAATTTTAGTGGAAAACTGATTTTCAACAAAAATCTTAAAGTCGGAGAAGATGGAGTACACTTCGTCTTTCCGTTGCATCGGATAAAGCCAAGAGAAGCGAGAATAGTCATCAATAAAAATCACATAATAACGTAAAGCCGAAGTTGATTGAACCGGAGATTGCCAATCATCAGAATGAATTAACTATAAAGGAGCAGTGGTTGTATGTAAAACACGAGTAAACGGTAAACGACGAGACTTACCTAGACAACAAGCCTGACAATGGGAAATAGAACTAGAACTAGAACGTAGTAAATAACGTGAACGTAAAACATCAAAAACTGAGTGACCTAAATGTCCTAGGCACTGATGCCACAGATCTGGGGGTGCGGTTTAGGCAACAAGTCCTGTGAAATGCGGAGAAATGCCATATAGAGGACCGCTACTGCCCATCTTGAGTAGGGCATCCCTGTAACCTTGTCCTTAACACAAAAAGAGGAAGAGTCAAACTCAACACAGCAGTTGTTGTCACGACACAGTTGTTTAACAGATAAAAGATTATAAGTGAGACCAGTCACTAGAAGGACGTTAGATAGTTTTAAATCATGCTTGGGAGCTCGTAATTTAGAGGAGCCAGTATGTGTAACAGGTAACAAGGATGATTACCAACTTGAATAGATTTAAAACAAGTGTACGGCGAAATATTTTATAAAATACCTGGGTTAGAGGTCATATGATTAGACGCTCCAAAGTCAGGGTACTACGTAGAATCAGCAGAGTCCGCAACCGACAAGGCAGAGAGGGAGTGGGAGAGATCAGTTTGAACAAAGCGGTGGGGGCAAAGAGAAGCAGCATGGCCAACCTGATGACAAATCTAACAAAAAAGGGGACCTGAGCCGAGTATACCTGCTTGCGGTGGACGAGGAGCGTAGCCGGTATTGTGGAACCAAGATTGCGGTGGAGTGGGTGCAACTCCAGAATTGACCGTGCCTGTCCTCGGGGTTGGCGATTGACCGTATGACCCACCACGACCCCCTTGACCTCCTTGGCCATTGGAGTTGCGCCCACGACCCTTATGCGCACGACCACCACAATCCCGGCCATGACCCAACGAGTCGGATGGCGCACCTGATGCGGCAAGGGCATGTGCATGATGGAAGGAAGACCGTGACTGAATCTGGGAGATGGCAACTTCTTCATCCAGTAGTGCAGTTTTAAGGCGCTCAAAGGGAAGATCCCGAGAGGACTGACGAGTGAATGCACCGAAGGCCGCATATTCCGGTGGAAGACCAAAGAGGGCATAGTGCATTAATTCACGATCCGAGATAGGAGAATCTATTGCAGCAAGGTTATCGGCAATGGTCTTCAGCTTGGTTAGGTATGCAGTCATGGTTTTGTTATCTTTGCGGAAAGTGACAAGTTGGGAGCGGAGGATAAATTCTTTGGCTAGAGAGTGGTCACGAAATCTTTTAGCTAGGGCATTCCACATGGCCTTGGAGGTTGGGTGATGGATAACATCATTGAGGACTGGGCGAGCGAGAGAGGCCGAGAGACAGGCCCTAATACTCTGATCAATACAAACCCAAGTTTAATGATCAGGGTTAGAGATGAAGGCACCAGTGGGGATTTGAATTTGAGGAGGAGGGCAAGGTAACGAGCCATCAAGAAAGCCCATTAAGCGATGGGCACGAAGGAGCATGGAGACTTGTTCACGCCAGGCATGATAATCTGTTGGGGTATCAAGTTTAACATTAACTAGGCTTGTAAAAGACGATGTAGGGAGGGGAGCCGAAGGGAGGGCCAGTTGGTGATACCCAGAGAAGGGCACGGCTAGGGAACCGGGAGGGGGAGGAGATAGGCCAGAGATCGAGGATGCATGATCAATACCTGGAGGCATAGAAAATAAACTTTGAGAGCTGTAATTGGGAAGGGACATACCATAGGTGTACCTGCTAGAGGAAGTAGAGGTGACGGCGGGAGGAAGAGAGCCGAGAGTTGGGGGTATGGACGGTTGGCCGGAGATGGGCTGGGTTGTCGGTGATGGGTTCACCGGGGAAGGGTGGTCGACGGTGATCGGAGTGGTTGGAGAGGAGGAAGAGGGTGATGGGTAGCTAGCCATAGATTCACCAATCGAAGAGGAATACACGGACTATGCCTCCTGAGATCGGACTGAAGAGACGAGGGGGCAGCCGGACGTGAGGAAAGGCGGCGGCAGCCTGGTGTGAAGGAGGGCGGCGGGGCAAGGGAGGAGCAGACGCGTGGAGAAGAGAGGGTCAGGAGAACAGTAGGCCGTTCGTGCGGGAGAGAGACGGCGGCAGCACAACACGAGGGGGCGGCGGCCGGACGTGCCGCTGCACGAGGGTGAGGCGCCATGGAGAGAGGAGGGTGAGGGAAGGGGTGTGGCGGTAGCGGCTGCTTTTGGGTTAGGGTTCTGTTCTTCTTCCCCCCCCCCCCCCCCCCCCCCCCCCCCCCCTCCCCTCTTTCTTGAGAGAAGAGGGTATCAAAGGTAGTGCTCTGATACCATGTGAGAGAAGAGTTATGGTAACATATCCAATAGGGTGCTGAGGTATCATATATATAGAGAAACTAAGGAAAGTACAATTACAAGAAAGTCCTTGGGCTAATAATAATATAAATAACTCTATTATCCTAATATTTAGGATTCGAACTCGTTATCTCTTGGTCAACAAGGGCAAGGCTCTGATATTATATAAAGGAACCAACTATCCTTGAAGTTTAAGCCAATGAGTGAAGGCCTATGATTGGTTTTATACTCCAACACACTTTTTTGCATAATAAACCATACATCCCCTTTCCAGCATATATGATATCACCTTTTCGGCATATGTCAACATCATTTTTGTAAAATTCGGTTAAGGAATCACTAGCAGTTCAACTAATAAATTCAAATACAAATTTTATAACTATTAAATATTTTCAGCAAGCTCGATTTGATTATGCACTCAACTAGACTTGCTTGGGCTAACAGGGTGAGTCGAGACGAGTATTGAAATATCCCAATAACGATTCATAAATGATAAATCTTCTAATTAATAATTGTGCCCAACCTCCTCTTTACATCAATCAAATAATCTTATACTTTCATCTTGTTCGTGAAATTGAGAATAAGAAATAATAAAATAAAATAAAGGCTCAACTTGTATTCAAACTGGACAAAGCTTATTGAACTCGAGGTCAAATAAGGTGACGCTCAACTCAGCTCAGCTCAATTATACTCTTCTATCCCAAGAAAGCTATTTTAACTCTCGTTCTTGGGGCCCTTTTCTGAAAAATGGCTTTAAGCTACTCTTATATTTTTTAAATCTTTTTTGCAATTTCTCATTTTGTACAGCCAACTACAGCATAAAAAATGATTCATTTTCAAATTAAAATATGTAACGTGCATCAGGCAATTATAATTTAATAACTATAATTATAAAGCAAAAAGAAAATATTTATAATTGAAAATAATTTAATATCACGATCTTTGGTTGCCTTTTTTTTTTTTTTTTTTAAAAGTTGCACATGAGGGAGTCTCTCCTTGGGAGACGATATCTCATAATTTAGTGCATATTTAGGCACGTGAGATGAGCTTATTATTATATTCTTGAGGATTAAAGAAGACAAAAAAAATCATATAGAAACCTGTTATTGACATGATTTCCATCGAATAATTTATACTTTTGGTATATATGTTATTTTTTTATAATTAGCTTGCAAAAGTATGAGGTAACAGTAAAATATGTAGTGCAAAAGATGTACGAAGAAAGTAAAATAAAGTATTCCAAAATACTAAACACCTCCATCAAAATTAGATACCGTGACGAGATGAGTAGCGCATTTGCGACACTGGTCACGCCTAAAGTTCCAACTTCAGGCACAAAAAATAATTGCTATCACGCCCACCATCCCATTTGATTGACATTGACAGCTTTTTCTAGGTACACCAAAAAAGTCAGTTTACACTGCAATTTGGCCCAAACATATGCTGAAGCTAACTCCTTACCTTCTCTTAAATTTATTATTCCGATTCTTCGATCATTTTTTATTAAAATACATGTCTTCTAATAAATTTTACATCACATAATGTAAGTATATAAAAACGTCGGATTATTTATCTCTTAGGATCCGTCGAGAGCAATTATTATGTTAATACGTGTGATAATTTAAGCTCCCAATGGAGAAATTCAAATCTCCTAGAAGATCCACCGATGTTATTATTGATGCTGCTCATGGTAGACAATCCTTGGCAATTAGGGGAATGAACACAGCGGGCCCATGGCCGCGGACTTGCGAGCTCGAAAGGTGCGGCTAGTTTCGAATTCGAGCCAGCTCATTTAGCTTATCAAACAGAGCTCGATCTTGATGAGGCTTGAGCATGCAGGATCACGAGCCTAAGCGAGTCTATTTTAATATAATTTATTAGATCAAATATGTCCAATTGAGCCAAGTTTGAGCCTCAATGAGTCCATTCCAAGCTTTTACAACCTGAAATGACCCCCGATTGAACTTACATGAGCTAAGAATCGTAAGCTTAGTTTCGAGCTTACCGAGCCAAATAAACTTTCAACCAAGTTAAGTCAAGTCCGTTTCAGTTTTGCTCTCTCCTTTTATTGAGAATTTGCTTATTGACTTGATCCTGGGTATGGATGCTGATGTGATTTTAAAAATGTGTTTAAAAACCGTTTACTCGCAAGCGTACGAGATCGTCGTAGCTTTGTCGGGTATACGGGTCATATCCACAGGGAATCGTGTCAAGTTAGATTTACTGATTAACGAGCGGTTTGAATTTTTTTTGGTTTTTTTGTTGTTGAATAAGTTGTTAGCTAAATTACTGAAACTGAATATAAAGGGAATGCGACAATTCAATTGAGGTTAGTTTTAGGGAGTGAATTTGGGCAGCTTAACACGTATTCCGTCATTATATTCTACTTAGGACGATGATTCGAAGGACTTAGGCTACAAGCTCTAAGCCTGGGTTAATACGTAAATTAGGACTTAGGGTAATGAACTAGTCTAAAGACATAACCTATCTTAGCATCCTAGATGTAGCATAGGTTATCTCATTAACACTACTTAATTCCTTTATTACTCCTAATTCAATATCAACTTATATAAAAGATTGGGTTCAGGGTTGGGTACAACCTCAACCCTGACCATGTGTGAATTCCTGTTATGTTATGGTCTAGGCTACAAGCACACTTACGAAAATATCCAACAATCATGAAAAACTCCCCACAGGGGTGCGAATATAACATAACTAAATCAATCGTTAAAAGCATAATATAAATCTGGGATACGAGCGGCTACCTGCCCTTCATCTCTAAACTAAGAAAGTTTACTCCTCCATGGGAGTCTTACACATCCTTAAATTTATATAAAAGAAGATATTGTGCGTAAAGTAAATAAAAGAGTAAACTCCCTCAATCTTCGCGTCGATGCTAATCCAAGCTTGAATTCTCCCAGTATTCCAATCGCTTGCACTTCAGCTTTTGAGAACATGTAGATCTCGTAGCGACTTCGGGTTTGAGAGAAAGGGGAGGACGTGCGGCCCGAAAAAGCGTAACAAAGGCTGACTTCCCCTTCTCTATTTATAGGCGCAGAAGCAATTAGGGTTCCGTACGGAACCATCCCGATCGATCGGGAATAATACCCGAACGATCGGCCATCCGGTTAATCGGCTAAAAGAGCCAATCGATCGGTGAGCTCACGCAAAGCTCCCAATCGATCGGTGCTTTTGGCCGATCGATTGGCAAGCTCTCGGTTAGTTTCCCTAACTGGGAGCTGCTGATCGATCGATTTTTTGAGCCCCCTTTTCTTGATTAAGCACCGAGGCGCTATGGAATGTACTCGGTTCACCAAATTATGATCCAATGGGTCTTTCTTCTACACAAATGGTTGGTGAAGAAAACTAGAATGGAAATTACTTGGAACAATATAGAGAGAATTGAATTGGATAATTCTCATTAACAAAAGACTTCCTACTTATACAAAAAATATGGACAAGTGAAGAGTCTAAACTAATACTTGCAAAAAGAATCCTAAGCTAGTTAATTACATGAATAATGCAAATAAATAAAGAAATAAAGACAAAGAGCAAAACTCCCCCTCTCCCTCTTTCATCTTCACGGCCGGTTACTAAGAGGAAGTAATGGCCAAATTTATTTTGATGTTTACCCTAGTAAATGCGTAGAATACCAAATACAAGAAAATACGTAAATACAAGTAAAATACTGTGTAATATTTTCAACACTCCCCCTCAAGTTGGAGCATGTAAATTTACAATGCCCAACTTGAAAAGGAGAGAAGAAAAGGATGGAGAAGAAAGCCCTTTAACGAAGATATCGGCCACTTGTCCTGATGAACGCACGAAAGACGTCGAGATTTCTTTGGTCATCAACTTCTCTCGAACAAAATGACATTCGATCTTTATATGTTTGGTTCTTTCGTGAAAACTGGATTCGACGCTATATGAAGTGCCGCTTGGTTGTCACAAAATAAAATAGCGGGCTCTCGAACATCAACTGCAAGATCAACAAGTAAACGTCTCAACCAAATTAGTTCGCTTGTAACAGTGGCCATTGCACAGTATTCTGCTTCGGCAGAAGAACGAGAAACAACTGATTGCTTCTTAGAACGCCATGATATGGGAGCTCCTCCCAAGAATACAACGAAACCTGTAGTAGACCGTCTGCTAGTAGGACAACCTGCCCAATCAGCATCACAATACGCACGTACGTTAAAATCAGAATTATGTGGAAGGAAAATTCCTTGACCCGGTGTCCCCTTGATATATCGAGGTACTCGGAAGGTGGCTTCGAGGTGCTGAACTCGGGGATTATGCATAAATTGGCTAAGTATGCTAACCGCATAACAAATGTCAGGACGAGTAATAGTGAGATAAAGAAATCTTCCTACGAGTCTTCTATATTGGCCCGGATCCTTAACTAACTCCCCCTCCTCATCACTCAAATGGTGATTTTGAGCAATTGGTGTAGTAACCGGTTTCCCACCTATGAGCCCGGTTTCACTCAAGATATCAAGCGCATACTTTCGTTGACTCAAAATTAACCCCTTTTGAGAGTGAGCCACCTCTATCCCAAGGAAATACTTGATAGGACCTAAATTCTTAATGCCAAATTTAACATTAAGGTTTGACTTTACTTCTTCAATATGACTCAGATTGTTCCCGGTAATAACAACATCGTCAACATATACTAGGACAGCGGTATACACGGTCCCCTTTTTATAAGTGAAAAGCGAATAATCGGACTTGGATTGGACAAAGCCCATTTCAATAAGCGAGTTCGTGAATTTTTGATTCAAATTATGTGAAGCTTGCTTTAAACCATAAAGCGATTTTCGTAATCGACAAACTTTACCGGCATGTTGTGTTTCAAAACCTTGTGGTAATTTCATGTAGACCTCCTCATCGAGGTCACCATGAAGAAAGGCGTTATTCACATCCAATTGATGCATTATCCAATTCCTGGCTGTTGCAACTGCAAGTACACAACGAACGGTAACCAGTTTAGCTACGGGAGCAAAAGTATCATGATAATCAATGCCCTCTACCTGGGTATAACCTTTGGCAATTAGCCTAGCCTTATACCTCTCAATGCTTCTATCAGATTTGTATTTGACTTTTTATAAACCCATTTCGAGTCTCGCTTTCCCGGGGGTAGTTCCTCTAATGTCCAAGTCTTGTTTTGTTCTAACAGCAAAATCTCCTTCTCCGTTGCTTCTCTCCAATAAGGTGACTCGACCGCCTGTGCAAAGTTCTTTGGCTCATCACAAGATGTGATGGCTTGTAGCAAATTAGAGTGTGAGTTAGTGAATCGTGCATTAGAAACATAATTTGATAAGGATAAACCGTACCTGAGTTAGCCGACGAAGGGGTATCACGAGGATGGGCTATTGAAGGAGGAACATCAATCACATAATCTCGATATTTTGTAGGCATGGTACGAACACGGATTGGCCTCCCCGCTTCACCCATAACCTCCTCCCCCTCACTGGACTGACCGAATAGTGTTCGGTTAGTTACTGCAGCACCGTCATTTGACGGTGCTGCTGGATCCCTCATGGGCTCCGTCCCGCGTCTTTGTATCAAACCCCCTCGTCAACATAACGTATGAAATCAAAAACATCATTATGTGAGCTTCATATGGAAAGCTATTTTCATGAAAAATTACATCACGTGAGATCACAATCCGTTTATTGTCTAGTCATACACCTTATACCCCTTTTTGCCATGAGGGTAACCAACAAAAATACCATGAATCGCTCGACTTCCGAACTTATCTTTGCTACGATCCTTATTATGAACATAGCATAGGGAACCAAAAACACGTAAATGTGTATATGAAGGAATTTTACCAAGTAGTGCTTCATATGGGCTCTTGTTTTGTAGACGGGGAGTGGGCATGAGATTGATGAGATAGGCTGCTGTCAACACGCATTCTCCCCAAAACTGAATGGGAAGACCTGCTTCAAACCTAAGGGCTCGAGCCACTTCGAGAAGATGACGATGCTTTCTCTCCGCTACCCCATTTTGTTGAGGCATATCATTCCAAGAATTTTGCACTTGTATGCCCCTTCCTGCATAAAAGTCAAGTAACGGTCCAAAAAGAAACTCCGCACCATTATCACTACGAACTTGCTTAATCCGCGAATTGTACTGAGTTTGTACCATTTCACAAAAATTCATGAGCATTTTGTGTGACTGAGACTTGTCACGCATCAAATACACCCAGGTGCATCTACTAAAATCATCAACGATAGTGAGAAAAAAACGAGCTCCTGTCATTGACAACGTACGGTATGGACCCCAAATGTCAACATGAAGCAAATCAAAACAAGCAACAGATTTACTAACAGAAATAGGGAAAGGCAACCGAGTTTGTTTAGCTTGATGACACAAGTCACAAACATTATCCAAAACAACACCAATGTCCAAACCGGAAAGACTAGACAATTTGTTAAACGGAACATGACCCAACCGACGATGCCACAATATTCCCTTATTAGCACTCCCAGCAACTTCAGCGGACTTCGGAACGACACCGCACTCCATCATGTATAGCCCATCTCGTTCTTTACCCGCTCCAATCAGCTTCCTCGATGGCATGTCCTGTATTACACAAAAGGTTTTGAAAAATGTTAATGCACAATTTATATCTCTAGTTAACTTGCTCACTGATAACAAATTGCAATGAAAACCCGGAATTTGCAACACATTCTCAAGTGTGATGTCGTCCGTGATCTTGGCACGCCCGACGTGTGAGACCGGTAAATAAGTACCGTTAGGTAGTTTAACGGGACGAATCTCGGTATTAACCCTTCTATCAATTAAAAGAAAATCAGATGACACCATATGATCCGTCGCACCCGTATCAATAATCCAACAACTATTACCAAATGAACCCTGACCTGTCAAGTTAACGCAAGGGGCACTACTTCCTGGGTTGAGTAGACCCAACAATTGTTGATATTGTGTTGCTGAAAGACCCACAATCGGGCTTGCGTCACGGGCTCCGGAATGCTGATCCACGGGTGCCGGCAGCAGCAGCGGCTGCCGGTCTGTCACCTCCCACGCCTGCTGCGCTGCAGCCGTAGCGGGCTTTCCGTTACTGCTGCGCGGCTGCTTCCATTGCGGTGGGTATCCAATTAGCTCGAAGCACCTATCTCTTGTATGTCCCTGTTTCTTACAATAAGAACAAACTGGGCGATTATTGCGTTTGGGTTGTGGCTCGTTTACTGATGACGAACCACCCCCCAAAATTCATATTAGTCCCTTTAGCAACAAGGGCGGCAGCCTCGAGTACGACTATGCTACCGGATGCAACACTTTGTTGTTTTTCTTCTTGACAGAGTGTTGAATAGGCACTAGCTACCGAGGGTAAGGGTTTGAAATTCATCAACTGAGATCTTACAGTAGAAAAAGATGGATCTAAACCCATTAAGAAATCAATTAACCTCTCCATGTCCCGTATGGCCGCAAAAGCCTGACCCGATCCACACGTACACGGAGGAATGGCTACTAGTGTATAAAGCTCATTCCATAGAGCCCTTA